>CM075472.1:17222500-18500000 GCA_037950665.1 Hypophthalmichthys nobilis
ACCAACCCAGTTCTTTCTCTTCAATCTCCACTAGGAAGATTTCACCAGGGCTTAAAGGGTCTTTACTGAAGCAGACGCCATTTGCAAAACTTTCTACTCGGGTGGCCTGAGTCCTCGAGAGGTCCAGTCTCACATTTGTTCCATGAACTGAGTGAAATTCCATAAACTGACCCAAAACAGCTGCCATTTTGACAGTTTTCTACAAGTTAATTAAAACAAGAGAAGTGAAATGTTTTTCAAGCCTATAAAACAAATGCACTAAGGATTAAAAAAAATGAGACTTACTCATTTGAATGCAATCATTTTGATAATTTGATCATTTGCATTATCTTCAGTGTTTACTCTCTGCTTCACTAGGGATAGTCCTTGTCATTTTAACATATACCTCCACCATGGTATCCTTGTGACCTGGGGAAGTTTCTAGTCCTGAAAGGCTGGCTATTTTTGACCTGCTGCATGTGTCATTGGTGGTTTTAAATAGCTGGCAAGATATGCTGAGTAAAGAATAATGACTGGGAGGAGTTTTAGCCTTCATATCAGAACTGCTCATTGAAAATTCTCCAAATTCTCACAGAATATATATATATATTTTCATTTTTTTTTTTTTTTTTTTGGAGATCATAGTGTGTCATTTTTTAAAATGCTTTTCATGAGGAAGTACAGAGTGAGCTTGCATTGTATATCTTTTAACATTTATCTTCTCAGTACAGAGAGATCTGTGCTAAGAGAGCGTCACAAATCTTTATCTAGGCCAAATTGTCCTATTTTACCCTTACCCCACCTCCCAGCACAGTCTGAGACAGTGAAATATTAGTCATGAGACAGGCTGCATTGTGGGAGTAAAAATGTTTTTAGTTTCATTTTTATTGTTTTGTTGTAATGTCAGATTCATTGACCTGGCATGCTCAAGAATATTCTTATATTAATCGAAATATGGTCATTGTTAGTTTGTATGTGAATATGATCAGAATTGGGGAAAGTTACTTTTAAAAGTAATGCATTACAATATTGAGTTACAACCTAAAAATTAACTAATTGCATTGCTGCTTAGTTACTTTTTATGGAAAGTAATGTGTTACATTACTTTTTCATTACTTTTTCTCACCTGGGCTGGGCTTTGTTTTTAATCACAACATAAAATGTCTAATTTTGGCAAAATGTAAAGGCCCTTTAACACCAAAAGTGAAATGAATAAACTTCAGGCTGATCACAAATGTGATGTTTATCTAAAGTCATTTTTGCTTATTAGTATGGTTGAATTGGGTCATCAAAGGTCAGCAGCAAAGACATTGGTTAATAAAGTGAGATTAAATACATAAAGTATATTTGTTTAATTTAACATATTGAATCACTGCAGATTTGTGCAATATTCTGAGATTGCATTTCACCTTTTTATTAATTTTGAGGAATTCTGACACCTTGATTAGCTGGTTCAGGTGTGTTTGATTGAGGTTGGAGCTGAAATCTGCAGGATGGTAGCTCTCCAGGAGCTGGGTTGGACACCCCTGGTCTAGAACTACAATAATCATGTCATGTTTACACACAATGCCTCTGCACTTACTCTTGATTTCTATCAACATGGGAGAGCTGTCAGTCAATACATGGAAAAACGAAGTAACTTGTGTTACTTATTTGAAAAAGTAACTCAGATATTTTGTTGAAAATTTTAAAAAAAATAATGCCTTAGTTTACTTTAGTTACTTGAAAAAAGTAATCTGATTACGTAACTCAAGTTACTTGTAATGCGTTACCCCCAATACTGATTATGTTAAAGGGTTAGTTCACCCAAAAATTAAAATAATGTCATTTATTACTCTCATTGCCCTCATGCCATTCCATACCCATAAGATCTTCTTTAATCTTCGGAACACAAATTAAGATATTTTTGTTGAAATCCGATGGCTCAGTGAGGCCTCCATAGCCAGCAATGACATTTCCTCTCTCAAGATCCATTAATGTACTAAAAACTTATTTAAATCAGTTCATGTGAGTACAGTGGTTCAATATTAATATTATAAAGCGACAAGAATATTTTTGGTGTGCCAAAAAACCAAAATAACGACTTATTTTGTGATGGCCAATTTCAAAACACTGCTTCAAGAAGCTTCGGAGTGTTATGAATCAACGTGTCGAATCAGCGGTTCGGAGTGCCAAAGTCACGTGATTTCAGCAGTTTGGCGGTTTGACACACGATCCAAATCGTGATTCGATACGCTGATTCATAACACAGTGTTTTGAAATCGGCCATCACTATATAAGTTGTTATTTAGTTTTTTTGGCGCACCATAAATATTCTTGTCGCTTTATAATATTAATATTGAACCACTGTACTCACATGAACTGATTTAAATATGTTTTTAGTACCTTTATGGATCTTGAGAGAGGAAATGTCATTGCTCCCTATGCAGGCCTCACGGAGCCATCGGATTTCAACAAAAAAATCTTAATTTGCGTTCTTAAGATTAACGAAGGTCTTACGAGTGTGGAACGGCATGAGGGTGAGTAATAAATGACAGAATTTTCATTTTTGGGTGAACTAACCCTTTAATGCGAATGGATTAACCTGATTCCCATAACCGGAAACACTATAGGCTACATATTCAATTTTCTAGAAATCAGACAGCTGCTAACGTATTCAGAATATCCCCATAATTTAACATTCATTTATTTCTTCACATGTTCAAACAAAAGTAATTTCAGATGACATTAAATAAACTTTGAGGCTATTGAAGAAACATGTTTGGAGCGAACAGTAAATTTACATTTTACAAACATAAAAAAAACAATGATCCAATTTTTTTTCGTCTTGTGTGTCACAGTTCCCTCGTTTCCCGGACTCCATTTCCCATGATCCTCCTGTTTCCACACCTGCACTCACTTCCTCGTCATCTCCCCATCATCACCGATCACCTGCACCTGGACCTCATCATCTGCACACCCTTTATAATGGACTCACTCCCTGCACTCCCTGTCCGTTCTGAATGTTGTGTAATGTGTGTATGGTTGTTTCTACTCCTTCATTGTTAATAAAATACCCTCATTTGTGGATATCCGAATACGTCTCGTCTCTACCGCAACCATCCCTAACAGAAGAACGGACCCATACCGACAGGACATCCACAAGCAATATGGGTATCTTCCTAGTTCCAGTGCCCCCGAAGAAACGCCAGCCTAAGCTCTCAGGCAGGACGGTCGCCCGCTGGAGAAATATGTGGAGGAATTCGCAGAGCTGTCTTGTAAGGTGAGCTGGCCAGATGCCATTTTAAATTCCTTTCTGAGGTGTCTGGACGAGGAGATGATTCGTTATATTGAACCTGAATGCCTCTTTTCCCTAGTCGAGTCTATTAATCTGATTCTCTTTCTTAATGGTTTCGAGTTCGAAATTGAAGAGGTTCAAATGAAATCATATTCTCCTCGTCCGGTCCTCTCAGAAATACAGGCGGCCTGGCCAGTTCACCAGCCGCCGATTTCCTCCACCTACCGCTCCAGTGAGCATTCCCCGATGGTCCTGCCTGATCCCAAACCCAAGCCGCGAAAAAGCCACCGCGAGGCCCAGGTGGCCCAAAAAGTCTGCTGCTGCTTCACCTGAGCCTCCTCCAAACCTGAGCCCTCATCTAAGGAGGATGGATGGCTCATTGATTTTTGGGCGGAACCAGCCTTCCACGAGCCCGCTCCAGCCTTCCACGAGCCCGCTCCAGCCTTCCACGAGCCCGCTCCAGCCTTCCACGGGCCCGCTCCAGCCTTCCACGGGCCCGCTCCAGCCTTCCACGAGCCCGCTCCAGCCTTCCACGAGCCGCCAGAGGAGGCTGAATGGCTCATAGACTTTTGGGCAGAGCCAGCGGCTCCAGCCCTCCAAGAGCCCGCTCCTGCCGCCGGCGAGCCCGCTCCTGCCGCCGCCGAGCCCGCTCCTGCCGCCGGCGAGCCCGCTCCTGCCGCCGGCGAGCCCGCTCCTGCCGCCGCCGAGCCCGCTCCTGCCGCCGCCGAGCCCGCTCCTGCCGCCGCCGAGCCCGCCTCGCCATCCACTGGGGAATCCCCCAAGAAAATTTTGGGGGGGGGGCCAGGTACCCGTGGGTGGGGAACTCCTGGGCGGGCTTTCAGGGTCGTCAGAGCCTGCTAAGGCTCCAGACCCTTCATGGCCTGCCACGTCTCCAGTCCCGCCATGGCCGCCTGCCACGTCTCCAGTCCCGCCATGGCCGCCTGCCACGTCTCCAGTCCCGCCATGGCCGCCTGCCACGTCTCCAGTCCCGCCATGGCCGCCTGCCACGTCTCCTGAAAAAATGAGTTAGCTGTTGGTAGCACATTCTCATTGGAGTTTATTGCTGGTTAGGTTTGAAACCCACCACAGGGTGTCCGGTAAGAGACTTGGGCAAAGATGGTTGAAATATGGGAGTAACCCGTTTATTTGTCACCACAACTCAGATAATAGTAAAAAGTTGAAGAGTTGTCTTAGTTGGGTGTATTCAGTATGTGTGTGTGGTTTTTCTATAAAACAGAAAATACAGAGTAAAAATAAATATGCATGGTATTAACATTAACAATGTTCTAAACAGAAATACACAATGTATATTTAGTAAAATACAGAATTAAAGGGAGTAATAGTTGCAAGAAAACAAATTAGGTAGGTCATACACATTAAGTTAAACAATAAAACAGCTTAATTTGTTCTATATAGCGGTGCTTGGTCTGGACTTGTTCTGTGCGCATGTGCATTAAGTTGTTTACAACTTAGAATCGCTCAAATCGAGCACTTAGACAAGTAAACTGCACCAAAATACAAACGAAATATACAAACACAACATCAGTATATGCAAGTATGAATAAAGGTAACATTTATACAGCGTAACATCGTGCTAGAGACAATAATCTTGTATCATTAGCCATAATAGGTGACTACATTATAACAGCAAACAGAATAGACTGCTAGGTCAGCAATCCTACAAAGATCACATACAATACACTTACTTTAAATAGACGCACAACACCCGAACAAGAAATCAAACTATAGAAGATATATAATGGAAAAGTTCAGCATCTGCGTCAGCGCTCCACCGGACTCGCTTTCAACTTTGCACTAAGCGCTATGGGCGGGATGATCGCCTGCACGTCGATCCGTGAGCGCTGATTGGCTGCTGTGCTGGATGCTGCGTGCCAATCAATCTCAGCAAAACAGAGAGAGATTTAAGTCAGAAGGCATATTATTCTCATGAATATAACGGCCTTTTTAACAGCCGCCCCCAGATTCTGGGGACAGAATCTGTGCAATTACAAAAAAGGCCTCTAAGTAACATATTGGTGTACAGTCTTACATTACTCAGAAATGCTGGGCAATTGTATAATACGCGCTATTGGGCGTGTGTATGTCTTTTCGCCCACCTTAATATTAACTGTCCTCACTCTGCCATCAGCCCCAGGGAAGACTTCTGACACTCGTCCCACTGGCCAAAGTGCTCGAGGCAACTGTGGGTCGACGATCATCACTGTGGTGCCAACTTGAATGTCGGATGTGTCCCCTTGCCACTTCTGACGGGTTTGCAGACCAGGAAGGTAAAACCTCAGGAAGTGTCTCCAGAAGTGGTCTGCAAGAACTTGGCTGTGGCGCCATCGCCGCCTGCTTATAAGCTCAGACTCTGGGTACACCACTGGAGGTAGAGTGGAATCCGGCCGCCCCATCAAGAGAGAGTTTGGAGTGATGGGGTCTGGGTCCGCAATGTCAGAGGAAGTATAACCCAAGGGTTTTGAGTTTAGAATTCCCTCAATCTCCACTAACACTGTTTGTAGCACTTCAAAGGTTACTGACTGAGCTCCGATGGTGGCGGTCAGTGCTTGCTTAAGAGAACGTATTTCTCGCTCCCAGCAACCTCCGAAGTGAGGAGCATTTGGGGGGTTGAAACGGAATTCAATCTGTTGTGTGGCTAGCTGTGCCTGAAGTTCAGGGGCAAGAGCTGCAAATGTTTCTCTGAGTTCCCTTTCTCCTCCCTTAAAATTGGTACCCTGATCTGATATGAGTTCAAAGGGGGTTCCGCGCCTGGCAGTGAAGCGTCGGAGGGCCATGAGGAAAGAGTCAGCATCAAGGTTATGTAGGACATCAATGTACACTGCTCGAGTGGTTAAGCACTTAAATATAATACCCCATTTCTTTTCAGTCCTCCTACCAACCTTGACAGCATAAGGGCCGAAACAGTCCATACCTGTAGAATAGAATGCAGGCCGGAATAAGCGTAGTCTGGCTGGAGGTAGGTCTGCCATTTTGGGGATCTCTGGATTCTTCCTCCATTTCTGGCACTCTACACAGCTCCGTTGAAACCGCTTAACAGCTTCCCTACCGCGGAGAATCCAGTACTTGCGTCGAAGTTCGGCAAATACTCTCTCATACCCTGGGTGGTGGAGTTTGGCATCATATGGTGTTTTCCATTCCTGAGTATTACTTTACTTATCTTCAGCAGGACTTTTCGGCTGGCAGGAGGCTTTCGAATGAGAAGAATCTCGTTCATGGTATTAAGAAGACAGGAGTTGGTTGCAGGAGTGGAAGCAGCTTCAATTGGCACAGTCTGTGAGCTCTTAGCACTTTTCACTGTAATGTCATGAAGAACCAGCAGATGTCGACCGTTACACTGCTTACAGCGCATTTTCAGACTGCACTCCGTTGCTTGATGGCTCCTGCCACAGCGCCAACACCGATTGTTCTCCTTGACCCAGGTACGCTTCTGATCTGTAGTGAGTTGCTTGAAATTTGAGCAGTTATTCAAGGAGTGCTTAGTTTGATCGCAGTAGGGGCAGTAGGGTTTTGAACAGTTCTCACAGTAGGAGCTGAGGTACTTGTGTCAAGCAGGGCTTTCTCAGTGTTCAGCAGAATGTTTGCATTCTTGTTAAAGGGCTTGTGGTCTTTGATTATCTCTCTGGTCCGTGCAGTGGGCCTCTACGTTGGCTGGTTACAAATCTTGACGTGTCCTCCTGTACTTGGATTTCGTACTCCAACCATTCAGAAAGATCCAGAAGTGTTGGAATTGGAACACGGTGTGGATGTGCAAACCGCGAAAACTTGACCTGAGATCATGTGGTAATTTCCCCAATAATCTGGAGACATGGGAGCCACACTGCAGTTCAAAGGTGCCCTTTTTCCAAGTTGCCCCAGCATGCCAACGAGCGACCGAACTTTAAGTGCAAACAGTCTGAATGCTTTTATGTCCCCACTGCTGATATTTGGGCCATCCATAAGTTCTGCTATTCGTTGTAATGCAAGCTGGTGTGGCTGACCATACTGCTGGTCCAGCGCCATCGTTGTTGTGAAGGGGTACTGAGAATGGCTGCACGAATCAGCGATGAGTAACGCTTCTTCTAGCTTGAGATGGTCTGTAAGAATCTGAAATTTATACCTCTCCGTGGCACTAGCAGGGAGTGTGTTCTCTAAGGCGATCTTCAACCGTGAAAACTCTCTCGGGTTTGGATGTACAAAGTCCGGTATGGTGGGAGTAGGGCCTCTGTACATTGACTCAGGCTCAAACTGAGGCACTTGACTTGGCATTTTGTGGCGCGGGCAGAATCATAAGGTGAGGAAGTTTCATACTCCCGCTGGTATGAGGGATAATAATCACGGTCATGATGGCAGCATTCTTCTTCCTTTGAGGCCCCCCAAATGGGTGGCTGGGTACTTGGAATGTCATAGGGGGAGTACATTTTGTCTCTGGGAGCAGCCACCAAAGCTGGAGATTGTTCTTGACTTGAAGAACTGTCTCGCCTGAAGCGTGGTGCTGGTACTGGCTCAAGCTTCTCTCCACAGGCTGCACGTGCTTAACATGGCGTGGTGCAGGAATAGGTTTGCTAGGATGAGGCTGACGGGCAGGAATAGCAGATGGATGGGGCTGAGGTTGTTGTTGATCAACCTGAATTTGTAACTGCTGCATCTGCCGCTTAAGCTGTGAGAGCTCTTGAGCAAACTGCTGATTTGTCTGCTGCAATGCATCTCTTTCCTGTTGCATCATCTGTACAGTGTGACGCATGTTCTCATTTGCATGGCGGAGATTCCTGTTTCGTTGCTGAAGTATGGCATTCACAGACCTGCCTGGGTCTGTGTCAGACCACTCTTCTGAACTGTGAGGCTCATCACCTGGAATCGCTGGAAGACTGAATGCCGTTACACCCTCCTCTTGGTCTTCACCTTCTGATAGATTGGAGTGTATCTGAGTGTGTGGTGACACGGGTTCTGGATACAACGTAGGCAGGGCAAAGCCAGTGAGATCATAATCCTCATATCGGGCGGGAAGGGCAGTCTTCCTTCTGACGCGCCCAGTTGGCTCATCTTCTGCATGTGTTGACATCTTATAAGCCTGCAGCAAGTCTCATCCGGCTCGAAGGACCATGAAAAAATGAGTTAGCTGTTGGTAGCACATTCTCATTGGAGTTTATTGCTGGTTAGGTTTGAAACCCACCACAGGGTGTCCGGTAAGAGACTTGGGCAAAGATGGTTGAAATATGGGAGTAACCCGTTTATTTGTCACCACAACTCAGATAATAGTAAAAAGTTGAAGAGTTGTCTTAGTTGGGTGTATTCAGTATGTGTGTGTGGTTTTTCTATAAAACAGAAAATACAGAGTAAAAATAAATATGCATGGTATTAACATTAACAATGTTCTAAACAGAAATACACAATGTATATTTAGTAAAATACAGAATTAAAGGGAGTAATAGTTGCAAGAAAACAAATTAGGTAGGTCATACACATTAAGTTAAACAATAAAACAGCTTAATTTGTTCTATATAGCGGTGCTTGGTCTGGACTTGTTCTGTGCGCATGCGCATTAAGTTGTTTACAACTTAGAATCGCTCGAAATCGAGCACTTAGACAAGTAAACTGCACCAAAATACAAACGAAATATACAAACACAACATCAGTATATGCAAGTATGAATAAAGGTAACATTTATACAGCGTAACATCGTGCTAGAGACAATAATCTTGTATCATTAGCCATAATAGGTGACGCACATTATAACAGCAAACAGAATAGACTGCTAGGTCAGCAATCCTACAAAGATCACATACAATACACTTACTTTAAATAGACGCACAACACCCGAACAAGAAATCAAACTATAGAAGATATATAATGGAAAAGTTCAGCATCTGCGTCAGCGCTCCACCGGACTCGCTTTCAACTTTGCACTAAGCGCTATGGGCGGGATGATCGCCTGCACGTCGATCCGTGAGCGCTGATTGGCTGCTGTGCTGGATGCTGCGTGCCAATCAATCTCAGCAAAACAGAGAGAGATTTAAGTCAGAAGGCATATTATTCTCATGAATATAACGGCCTTTTTAACATCTCCAGTCCCGCCATGGCCGCCCGATCTCCTAGATCCGCCTTGGAGACCTCCGGTCCCTGTCTGCTCCTCTCCCTGCACCTGCGTGAGGTCTCCAGGGCGCCCACCCCCCCTCCCCGGTTGTTCCATCTACGGCGCGAGGCCGCGCCTACCTGGAGGGGGAGGTACTGTCACAGTTCCCTCGTTTCCCGGACTCCATTTCCCATGATCCTCCTGTTTCCACACCTGCACTCACTTCCTCATCTCCCCATCATCACCAATCACCTGCACCTGGACCTCATCATCTGCACACCCTTTATAATGGACTCACTCCCTGCACTCCCTGTCCGTTCTGAATGTTGTGTAATGCATGTATGGTTGTTTCTACTCTACTTGTTAATAAAATACCCTCATTTGTGGATATCCGAATACGTCTCGTCTCTACCGCAACCATCCGTAACATTGTGTATTAAAAGAAAAAATAAGGACATGAATTAGAATTGATGTGTTTAAATTACTTTTTTTTTTTTTTTTTTTAAATGATTAAAATGCTGCATAATAAATTGTAAGAGTGAGCATTTCCAGTTCTATGTCCAGAGAATAGTTTATTTGTATTATGCATGTTATATTACCTATTCAGATAAGCATAACCAGAATATTTGAATCGTAATCTGAAAGTGAAGTGCATGTAAACGTGGTCACTGTCACAGACTCAGGACAAATGTTGAGTGCTTATGGGTCATCAACATGTCCTGTTGTGTCTTTATGAGCGCGTGGATGTTTTAGAGGCTTTTTTTTTTCTTTAATCGGGATTAAAGTGGACTCCAGCCATGCTTCCTATAATCAGATTGAGGAGCTGCTGTTCGCAAAATCACATCTGGATGGAGCCTGTGAGGGGGAGGAGTTAGTTTCTATGGGGATACACAGCTTCACAGTACCATAACATAACAGCGATGTAGGCTACTGCATAAGTATAGTAATAATTCAAAACTCCGTATCTGCGCGCTTCACAGTCTAGTTTCACTGACCGACACTGCACATCTTCACAGCCCTGCAGCCACAACGAACGATAAAAGCGTCTTTAACTGTGGCTTATATCATAAAGTCTGGTAAGCTGTGTGCAGACTCATGATTCATGCAAGACGTTTTAAGAAAGTGTCATCTGTCTCCTGTCTGGAAATGATTCTCGGAACTGCGACTCAGTGACAAGACACAATAGCTGACATTTTTTTGGAAATAAGGCGATGGTGCAGAAATTGGGTGAGTTCATTCTTTTAAAATGATCTCTTACTAACAGAAAATGTCATTTTCCAGTGCTTCAAAAACGTCACAAAGTTGCTTTAATCTAGTTTATACGAGTATCATTTTATAAACCTCATGAATCCAAAGCAACACTCCATCTGCTGTGATGAATCACCTGCTGTGCTGCTGTTCATTGCAACGAATTAAAGTTTATCGTGCTCAGTATTTGTACCCATCATTGGCACATGTCTCTTAGAATTATTATCCATCTGAAACATTTTTTACGTGTCAGACAGATTTAAAGGAATTTTAAGGATTTTATATATAATGTGATGTTTTATGAACATATTTACATGCAATTGTTTCATTGATCAATAACACATTCTACAAAAGTTATGTCTATTTATTTCCAACATTTGGTCTAGCTCTTAGAAAACCACTCATATATCATTCTGTCACACCATATATGGTATAAACACACTGTTTATACACGTTTATATCCTATACAGCATTGTTGATTGTTCAGTAAGATTAGATGACACATGAGAGAGGTCCGACATGCCACATAGTGTAGATGTGCCCTTGAACAGTCTGTTGGTTTATTATTTCATCAGTCCATTTTGAATGGAGTAGGGATTAAAGAGAGTTTGCCAGTTGCTGGAGAATTGGTGTCACAGGGTTACATAACCACAGAAGGCTGTCTTTAACTTACTTTTAAATGCCTTACTTGACCTAGAAAGATAGTGGGAGATCTTTGCTTTTAATTGAGTCAGTTGACTGAACTAGAAAAGTCCCATTTTCTCCTGACTAAGAGATATATAGCTGAGTCTCTCATTCTGGCTCCCTTGATGTACTCAGTAGTATTTTAGGATGCTACAGTCTATGTAGAAATAATTAGGATTAATGGGCAAAGCTAAATTAATAGGGGTTCCGTTATGAATAAATGGTTTTGTTTGTGTATTCTGTATTAAAGTATTACATAACCTCTTTAATATAGACCTATTGTCATTTTCCTGAAAGTGTCAGTTTCTTTTTTTTATTGCTGACAGAAAGAAAACAATAATCTTAGTGTATTTTCAGCACTTTACAGACCAAAAAAACATGCTGAAATGTAACAATAACAATTGTAAATGCAAATATTTAGTCTAATCTTTATTGCTCCATTGATTTGCCTTCTACACATAGAGGATAATATCACAAAGTGCATGAACTTTCTTAAATCTTTCTTAAATCCTTATATAACAACATAGTGTCAGATACTTTTTAAGAAGTATTTAGAATTTCAAAGTAGGTAGATTGTTATCGCCCAAACACTTATCCATTATATAAGATTTATAGACTCATCTGTAGAGCAATGGTTCTCTGCTTTTTGACCTGAAGGCTTCCCATTGCCAGATGGTATATTTGAAGGCCACTTCATATACAGTAGGCTACGATGCATTCTTAAAAATAAGGTTCCAAAAGTGATACCATATTGAAGAACCATTTTGGGTTACCCAAAGAAACTTTCAATGAACAGTTCTTAAAATAACAATTTTTTTCTTTGTGCGAAGAACATTTTATTAATCTAAAGAACCTTTTTCAACTTTTTTAAAGGTTCTTCAAGGAACCACAGATGCCCATAAATAACCTTTTATTTTTAAGTATTTGCTCTGGTGATTCTGCCGTAATTATGACAAAGCTGCTTGTTTTCAAACTTTTTTATTAACAGAAACTGGGAGTGCTGAAGAAAATTAGTTCAACACAATTCATTTTGTGAAGAACTGTACATTCTTGAGTAAGTTTATATTTTTATATAATTCATTTCCCTGGTTGAGAACCACTGCTGTAGAGGGAAAATAGTTACTTCGTTGTGGCCAAAAACTGATCCAGTCAATGTTTTGTCCAAAATAAGCATTGCCAAAGAAAGAATCACATAGTCATAATGCTTTGTAATGCTCTAAAACTGCTGATGGAAAGCAAAATGACTGTGTTGTCCAGATATCTAGTAGGGGCAAAATAGTTTCATTGTCTGTTTTTGCTGACTCAAAGATGTTTTACTTGTGCTGTGTAGAGATAAATCATGGCAGAGACGACAGGGAATGAAGGAATCCACAAATTGGCCAGTGAGATCCAGAGGCCGGGTCTACAGCCGCAGCAGGACACGGATCGGAGGGGAATAGTGATCCAACTCACTGACACCGAAGGTGAATGGGACAATCTTGATGACAGTGACCTCATATTCACCTTGGACCGTGATGGCAAAAAGTCACTCAGTTCCCTCCGTAACCAAAGACCATGTTCGGTCGACATTCAGACAGAGAGGGAGTGGGGTCTCAGCTCACCTGCTTTCAATGTTCCTCACTGTCCAGCTTCATCAGGCTCCCTGGGAGACTCTTTTCTTCCGGGGTCTGGCTTCCTCTCGCCTACTCATCGGCCCCTGGCCAGCTTAGTGAAGTCATTATCTACAGAACTGGAACTGAAAGAGTCTTCTTTAAAGCCCAAACCACTCCTCAGCCTTGTAAAGTCGATCTCCACAGAGCTTTCTCGCAGTGAGCCTGAAGTGTCTCAATCCAGGTCTGATTCCAAGCTCAATCTGCACTTGTTTACGCAATTCACTCAGCCCAAAGGCCGCAATGGCGACTCCCGCACTGCCCCTCCATCTCCAGTTAACCTGTCCCCCACTGAGCCCAAAGCCAGCTTCTTCAAAATGGAGCTGGAGGACACCAGACGCAAGCTCACAGAGGCCATGCAGGAACCTCTGAGCATGTTCAGTAAGATCATGCGTGAGGACAGTGTTGGCAGCCCCAAGCACCAGAGGAGCACAGGATCGATGGACTCTCCAAGCTACAAAAGCTTTGGAATTGGGAAATCGAACACTGATTTGACTGCATCCGAATCTCCTAAAACTGCTAGGAAAGTAGAAAGTGAGTTTCTACCAGAGTGCAACTGGCCTGTGAGACACCGTAAACGGTGTTTGCAGAAATCCTCCCTCTCCCATGACCACCATAGCAGAGAGATAGACACTGGGCCAGTGATGGAGACCAGCACTCATGGCAGCTCATCCCAGAGCACAAATATGAACAGAACTGAAGGTTTGCCAGAAGATGTGACAAAGCAATGCTCCTCTCCAGTGCCAGGCGTGGGTCTTGGTTATGTTGCATTAGTATCATACTGCTATTTTATCATTCCTTTGTCAGCGTATTGGTCTGGCCTGTTCCTTGGTTTAGTGTTTGGATTAATGTTGGGGCTTGTGCTGATCCGTTGGGGCTCCATCAGACACCTGTCCACCAGTCACCAACAAAGACTACATGGGACCCCCTATAATAACATTCTCTTTGAAACCCTACAGAGCAATGCTCCTTCTCTCAAGGTGAGTTAAATGCATTTTCATTGTGAATATATTTGTTAAAAAAGAATTGGTATTATACTTTGTACTTGGAAATGGAAACTTGCATACATTAATATAATGCAGGCACTTGTAAAGTATAAAATAATACAATATATGCTTATATATACAGTACTCTTATTCTCACCAAGGCCATATTATTTGTTTAAAAATACAGTAAAAAACACTAATATTGTGAAATACTATTACAATTTAGAATAACTGTTGTCTATTAAATATATTTTATTCCTGTGATGGCAAAGCTGAATTTTCAGCATTATTCCAGTCTTCAGTGTCAAATGATGCTTCAGAAATTATTCTAATATGCCGATTTGGTGTGCAAGAAACATTTCTTATTATTATCCCAGTTAAAAAAATACTTGTGCTGTAATAATATTGTGGAAACATGTCTTTGAATGAAAACATGTCCTTCAATGATTGTGTAATACTTTAATTTTTAACAGTTTATTTAAATTTTTTCTAGTGATAAAATATGTTTATGAGCTGTTTAACTCATAACATTTAATTAAAATCAAAACTAACCCATAAAAGGTTCTATATGTGACCCTGGACCACAAAACCAGACATATGTCGCATGAGTATATTTGTAGCAATAGCCAACAATACGTTGTATGGGTCAAAATTATCGATTTTTCTTTTATGCCAAATATCATTAGGATATTAAGTAAAGATCATGTTCCATGAAGATATTTTGTAAATTTCCTCCTGTAAATATATCAAAAATTTATTTTTGTGAGTGGATGTGCATTGCTAAGGACTTAATTTGGACAACTTTAAAGGCGATTTTCTCAATATTTAGATTTTTTTTGCACCCTCAGATTCCAGATTTTCAAGTAGTTGTATCTCGAACAATTATTGTCCTATCCTAACAAACCATACATCAATGGAAATCTTATTTATTCAGCTTTCGGATGTTGTATAAATCTAAATTAAAAAAAAATGACCCTTATGGTTTTGTGGTCCAGGGTCACATATATGAAACGCCTGACAGAACTCTTTAAGGTTCTATATAGTAGCTTTTTTTCTAAGAGTGGTCTCTTTACTGTCACTTTTGATTAATTTAATGCGAATAAATATCAGTTTTCATTATAAATTTATCTTAGTAAAGATATTTTTAATTAAAGACATTGTAATATATATTGCATTAATTAATGAACAGGCCCATATTTACCCATATTTATTAGCCATATTTGATACACACATTTTCAACACAATTTTTCTGTATGTAATGTATGAAAAATCAAGTTAGCATAAATTGCTTACCCTAAAAATCCACTCATTAATTTTTCATTTTGAAATATCAATAACAATTTAAAAGTTGTTCTTACTGTGACTTTATCAAAATCAGCAAAGATTTCCCAGCAAAAACAAACACAGAGGCAGACATTTTGGAAAGTCCTTCTACTTCCTGAAGTGCATGGCTAATACATGAGGGAGCAGAAGGCATGTAGTTGGGCTTTTCATTATAGAGTTTTTCATTATAGGGTTAAATGCTAAGAAAAGTAACAGAACAGCACCGCAGGTGACAACAGCCTTGCAGACTGCTATTAAACCAAAACCTGCACTTCAGTGTGTCAAAGCTTATGTCCTACGGGAGTCAGGTTTTTTTTTAACACTGCAGTGAATTTCACACTGTCTAAAGTAAGCAGTAAGCATCTTGCTTTTCTCCAAAAACTGAGCAAAACCCTTATTACCGATCTGCTCTCTGACAAATTCTGCTCTTCAGTGTCTGATGCAGAATAACATCAACCCACTGCTTGTCACAACCAGCTACAACTCTTATCCCGATGCCCTGTCTGTCTTTGTGCTAAAACTTTGTGACGAGGATGCAGAGATTACAGTAGAGTTTAAGCAAAGTTTTTCTGCGTTCCAGGGCTGGATGAACGAGATGTACACATATGATCCAGAGACTTACCACCCATCCCTCATGCACTCTGTGTATGTCACATTGGACGGACCCTGTTTGCGGCTTGACTACCCACGTAACAACATTCCCCGCTGGGCTGCCTTTGATGAGCTCTGCTACGAAAAGCAATTCACCCACTCGCGGATATTTCGACTCACTGGCGGCAAGGTTAGTGTACCATTGATTTTAGCCCCTTAGTAGAAATAGGTGCGTTTCCCTTCAGTGGTAGTTCGACACAGTTTTGCTTATGGTCTCTAAACCCAAATAGCTTGAATTATAATGTGGCAGAATCTTGCATAGATGTCATGTAATTATAATGATGTTGTTGCCTTGGTAACAGGTATTTCTTCTGCCACTGGCTTTGGCACACAAGAGAGTGTGGAACAGGAAGTATCCTATCTGCATAAGCTTGGCTGAAGGAGAAAGAGCTGTGGAGGAAGACGAGACAGTAGGGGGTCAGGGGGAGGCTCAGAAAGTAGAGAAACCCCCTGGCTCTATGACTAATGTTTCCCATCCTGTCACACTTTACCTCTTTGGACGAACGGGACGGGAGAAAGAGGAATGGTTCCATCGACTGTTTTCTGTGTCCATTCACAATGAAGAGGACAATTTTGAATCTATATTTGGTGGTAAAGTTGCAGTCATTTATACTGAAGTGAATGTACATACAATATAAATGTGTGTGTGTGTATATATATATATATACACTGATCAGGCATAACATTATGACCACTGACAGGTGAAGTGAATAACACTGATTATCTCTTCATCACGGCACCTGTTAGTGGGTGGGATATATAAGGCAGCAAGTGAACATTTTCCTCAAAATTGAAGCTGGAAAAATGGACAAGCATAAGGATTTGAGCAAGTTTGACAAAGGCCAAATTGTGATGGCTAGACGACTGGGTCAGAGCATCTCCAAAACTGCAGCTCTTGTGGGGTGTTCCCAGTCTGCAGTGGTCAGTATCTATCAAAAGTGGTCCAAGGAAGGAACAGTGGTGAAACGGCGACAGGGTCATGGGCGACCAAGGCTCATTGATGCACGTGGGGAGCGAAGGCTGGCCCGTGTGGTCCGATCCAACAGACGAGCTACTGTAGCTCAAACTGCTTAAGAATTTAATGCTGGTTCTGAAAGAAAGGTGTCAGAATACACAGAGCATCACAGTTTGTTGCGTATGGGGCTGCATAGCCGCAGACCAGTCAGGGTGCCCATGCTGACCCCTGTGCACCGCCGAAAGTGCCAAAAGTGGGCACGTGAGCATCAGAACTGGACCACGGAGCAATGGAAGAAGGTGGCCTGGTCTGATGAATCACATTCTTTTACATCACGCGGATGGCCAGGTGCATGTGCATTACTTACCTGGGGAACACATGAGGAGCACAACAATGAGTTTGAGGTGTTGACTTGGCCTCCAAATTCCCCAGATCTCAATCCAATCGAGCATCTGTGGGATGTGCTGAACAAACAAGTCTGATCCATGGAGGCCCCACCTCACAACTTACAGGGCTTAAAGGATCTGCTGCTAACATCTTGGTGCCAGATACCACAGCACACCTTCAGGGGTCTAGTGGAGTCCATGCCTCGACGGGTCAGGGCTGTTTTGGCAGCAAAAGGTGGACCAACAAAATATTAGGAAAGTGGTCATAATGTTATGCCTGATTGGTGTATATATATATATATATATATATGTGTGTGTGTGTGTCAAAACATTTTTTTTGCATATGTGTATGATATTTTATTTATGTAACATATTTGATCAGGCTTTTATGGTAATTTATTGATCATTTATATTGATCTATTTTATTTTTGTTCATAAAGGAACATTTTAACTTTGCTTTATGGTAGTCAAAAACAAAGAATGAATATATATGAAGTCTTCAGATGCAAACGCCTCTAAGTGCCGTCTGAAATTTTCTTCTAAAATGAGCATTTTTATCAAGCTCGTATGTTTAGATTCAGTAATTTCACTTTAATGGCAATTAATAGGTCCTTTTCATTGCCAATAAAGTGAAATAACTGAACATAAACATACAAGCTTGATAAAAATGCTCATTTTATAAGAAAATTTCAGATGGCACTTAGAGGCTTTTGCATCTGAAGTCTTCATATACAGTCACAAAAAAAAATAGGCCTAAATTTAAGATTTATGTATTTGAATAGCATATATAAATTCCATCCATTTGACTTACAGAGTTTTAACATAAACTAATAAACTTAATGTGATGCATATTTGTCAGTCATACACACATAAAACAGGTAAGAAAGAGGGTAAGATTACAGCACTCAAAAAAGAAAATCATGGCATAGTAGTAAATTATGAACTATTATTATTATTAGCTGGTTGCATTTATTTGATTTAATTAAAAAATTACTTAGAATCAATATAAATCTGTTTATTGTGAAAACAATTAAATTCATTTAGTTAAAAAGTGTGAACATGGTTAAAATATATGGTTAGCTGTGGTACAAGCAATATTCGATTAGTTCAAATGTATGAGAATGAAACCAATTGGATTTATTGATGATACATATATAAACCTGGTTATTGTATATGAACTCGGTTTGCGGTTCACTGGTGCACATCCGAGTTCAGAAAACAGCATTCACATCATCCAAATGAACTGAACTATGTAATCCAAATAGATAGAAATTTTATATGCATATCAAATATATAAATCTTAAATAAATATTTTCTGAGTGCATGTGTAAAATATTAGATATAGGAATTTAATATTATTTAATATATTTTATAATTATGTTATTACTATTTAATAATAATATTTAATGTATTTAATATAGCAATTATTTCATTATTTCATATATCAATAATGCTTAAAGATTATCAATACACAAGCCACATTGCACAAAATATATTTTTGTTGATTGTTATGCCATGTTTTCATTATTGAACAGTTGTAATAGGAGTAAACAAAGTAGCCATAGTCCCGTACCAAAGTTGCTCTTCCTCTATAATATCATAAAAATAATAATAATAAAAAACACTATTCTAATCATTACTTTTGCTCTGTAGATAAATCTGTATTGCATGAGGAGAACCCTCTGGGTGTGTCAAATGGTGTTGAAGGTTCAGTTAAGGACAGCAGTGAAGACGTGTTCCATAGTGATCAGGTTGGCAAAGTAAAGGAGAACATTTTACCAGACTATACTTCCTACATGACCAGTCTCGTCTTCTCAGCACACGCCAGTCCTGTTCAAAGCCCTTGCCAAAGCAGCACCCAGGGCAGTCCTACTGACAAAGAGCAGGTGAGCTTTAAACAAATGTGCTTTGTGTCATAGAATGCTTTGTGTCAGTGGACAGCTTTGTCATCTAGCAAACTGTGAATAATCTTTGCCAAGTGACCGTGTAAAAAGGCTCATGATATACAGATGTTGCTAAAGCATGTCAAAGTAAATCTTCTACATGGCAGGTATGACAAAGCATATTTGTCTAGGTCTAAAACAGGCTTGACATGATGGTGAATTGCTAATGTATAGGTAAAATATTTGGCTTAAGAAGTACTTGCCATTAATTATTAAACAAAGCTTGATTCCTGTGGGTGTGGGAAGTGTGTCAGAGGCTTAGAGGCGGTTGCTAAATTGAGAAAAAAAAGTGTTGCCTCCAAATACAGGAAATACTACAAAAGTTTGAAAATTGTTTACTGCATTTAAACATTTGTTTTACTGAAACAGTTACTGTCTATAGTAATATAGAAATGTGCCCCAATATATGTATTAAAATAATAATCTACTATGTCCTTATATAAAAATCCCTAAAGGACTCCCCTACACCTACCCCTACCCCTAACACTTTATTCCCCCACTATTAAACAACCATTAGGCACTTTATTTTCACCTTTCAAATATCATTTTTAATAATAATAATCACCTCTCAGAGCTGATATGCAATAGGAAAAGGGAGAAGAATGAGTTTATAAAAAGGCGGATTCAAACTCGAGTCAGTCGCTTCAAAAGCCAACACCACCTGCTTTACTCTCCACACCACTAATGCTGTTTTCAATGGGATTTCATGTGTGATTTTGTCTGGCTCAATCAGAAAATGGTGGGCGGAGTAAGTGTAAATAGCCTCTGCCAACAAGGCAGGCTATTGTGGAATCCATGATACTTTTTTCAGAATTCTTTGATGAACAGAAAGTTTAAAGGATAGCATTTATGTGAAACAGAATTCTTTTATAACATTATAAATGTGTTTACTACCACTTTTGAGTAATTTAATTAATCCTTGAAACTTAAAAATATTGATTTCTTTAAAAAAAAAATCTTACCAACCTGAAACTTTTGAACGCTGGTGCGCAGCTGACTGTAATTGACAAATGCACATTAGAAAAGCATTTTTAATGCTAAAAATGCTGTTTTTTTGGTCAAGTCAAAGTCAATTTTCTACATGGCAGGTATGTCAAAGTACATTTATCTAAGTCTTAAACATGTTGGCTATACAGTACATGTTGGCAAATTGCTATATAAAACCTTGGAAATATAAAACTAGGTAAATTATTTGGCTAAAGATTACCCATGAATTATTAATTTTTTTTCCTGTGGGGTGTGAGAAGTGTGTCAGATGCTTAGAGGCAGTGGCCTAAAATGAGTTTTGCCTCAAAATGCAGGAAATACTATTACAAAATGTTGAAAAGTTTCAAAAATATTCTGAAACGTAATTTAAACTAATTTATTTATCGCATTCCAAAATGTTGTTTTGTGGTGCATTTTCATAATGTCATAAAAATGTCCTAAAATCTCATACAGTTTTGGAATGGGATTTTGGAATAGGATTCATCAATTTTTTTTTTTCATATTTATGTTCATATTTAAAATGCAAATCTTTCACATACTTTACAATGATTCAACATATATCTTAATATGACAGTTTACCCCTTTTTTTGTTGTCACTGGTCCACTTTTTTTTTTTTCAGAAGCAGTATTTTTTGGCAGTGTTTTGTTTTCAGTTGAAAGGAAATATTTTGAAATATATTAAGGAGCGATATTTTTTTACTTTTAATCTTTTCTCCTTGCTTAGAGGACAATTTAAGTGAAAAGGGGTGTAGCTTACCCCACATTATAGAAAATTTTCAATCCAAAGTTTTTTCTTCCATCACCCCTTTAGGAACAGAACTTTTGTTGCAGTGAGGAAGAAACAAAGCCTGTCTGGTTGAATGCACTAATTGGTCGAATCTTTTGGGACTTCCTCCATGAGAAGTACTGGGCTGATAAAGTCCAACAGAAGATACAGCAAAAGCTGAGCAAAATTCGGGTAAGAGAACAGACAAAAATTAAATCATGTTCTTTAACTCGACAAAGTGTGAGAATGTTTTTTATTTAATCCTGCTCAAGCATAATTTCAAAAAGTGAAACAAATAGTTTGTGATATTAATGGTCCTACCCTGTGTGCATGTGTTTCTGAGTTTACCCTCCTTTACAACAGTTGCCTTACTTTATGGATGAACTGACCCTCACCGAACTGGCCATGGGCTCCAGCATGCCCCAGATAACAGGCACATCACTACCACAGGTCAACAGCAGAGGTGAGTGGGGCTCCTAAGAGCCTCTTATAAAAGAGCATATTAGGTCATTCATCCATCAGGACTGCTTGAGCGTATGTGTTATTATGTTCCTGCACTGAGCAGTAGATGTTATTATCCTTCTGTAATCTCAGGGATCAAAGGAGCACATAACATCACGTCACTCTTCTCAACGAATAGCAGCTCGTCTATGAACGTGTGCACACGTGTCTGTTTACGCGCTCAGCTGCATGGTGAAATGCCCGCTGTGAAGCATATGCGGGATGTATTATCCCCATGAGATGTGAAGTTATTATTGTGTGGGGCACAGTGTGTGTCTTTTACTCTCTGCCTCATGATCTGTGAGCATTATGTAACATGTAATGGCTTTCAACAGAGTCTGGCTCCCTCTCTCAAGTCTCATCCCATTTATGGATTTATAATGTGTGCTAGACTTGTGGGCATTTTATTGTGCTATAATTATATGCAATTTTATGCATTATCAGATCGTGTCGCTTTAATCTTGACCATATAGATTAGTAACACATGCTCTTAGAGTCTTTGGTTTCAGCACTTTATAACATTATTAGCCAATATTAAAATAGGAAATTAATGTATGCGAGCTAAGCTGTTACTTTTTTATTACTTTTTATTTAATTTATGAAAAGAAATCATGCATATCATGCATTTTTGAATAAGCATTTCTTTAAATAAACAGTTAAATCATGACAACTCTCAAAGTACTTTTGGCATGTTAATGAATGAATGTATTTGGTCTTGCGAACTGGATCTGCTACGCTGCTGCAAAGCAAGTATGGACTTGCTACTGCTATTAGATTTAGACATGCTGCTGTGAGCATGTAAGATATGCTGCTGCATGAATAGATATAAATCCCTTAGCAGATCTAGGCAGGTGGAACTGGGGGAGGTGGAGGATTTCAGAGGAACTCTGATAGCAAGCTGCAGGACTAGCCTACAGCGAACACTGAACCAGACTATTTAAATGTTGAGCAAGTAATCTCATTGGCTGCAGAAACAGTAAAGGACAATCAGCTTGTGTCATGTGGTAATGATGAGATAGCTTGCAGACTTCATGTAAAGTGTTTCATGACTGAACTAGATATTCATTACTGAATGTAAAAGTTTTTGTATCAACAGTTGTAACAACAACAACAGGTAACTTTTGAAATGAAAAAAATAAAAAATATATATCTTTGTGTGTCAGGCCTATGGTTGCATTTGGAGGTGGAGTACACAGGAGCACTACAGATGACTCTAGAGACCAAAATCAACCTCTCCAAACTTGGGAAGGAGGGAGTCCTTGAGGCAGAGACAGAGGTGGAGACCATCAATGTGTTGTAAGTTTTTTGAGAATCCAAAATATCCAGTAAAATAAAAATAAATATATATATTAAATATATATCATGGTTTCCACAAAAATATTAAGCAGCACAAACGTTTTCAGCAACTTGAGCAACAAATCTGCATATTAGAATGATTTCTGAAAGATCTCTGATGAAAAATCATGTGATACTGAAGAGTTATGGTTGCTGAAAGTTCAGATATGCCATCCTAGGAATAAAGCACATTTTAAAATGTATTTAAATGGAACACAGTTAATTTAAATTGCAATAATATTTCACAATATCTAGTAAATGCAGCCTTGGTGAGCATAAGAGACTTCTTTCAAAAACATTAAAACTTAGTACAATCCTAGTGCAATTTGTGGGGTTTATGTTTATATCTTGTTATGATGAGGTCTTGTCTATATGTGTACTATAGTAGCAGGTCCAGGCTCTCTGTGCTGGCTGACAGTGATGAGGAATCCTCAAGTGCTGGATCGTCTGATGAGGAGGAAGTTTCAACTTCTGACACTCAAGGAACTCTGACAGAAAAGGCTCTACCTGGTGTTGAGGGGTAATTATTATTAACTGAACAATTCACATAATTCAATAAACAGTTATTCTCTGAGATCTTAGAGTTTGCCATGTTGCAAATATTTACATTATTTGGATGGAATGTAGTATTTCAGAAATGCTGGCCTTGTAAATTAAAGATCAAGATGTAGTCAAGTGGCTTGCTGGCATTATAGGGATAGTTCACCCAAAAATTAAAATTTAGTTGAAAATCATTTTCACTTTACACTTTACAATAAGGTTTCATTTATTAACATTAGTCAACAATATTAGTTAACCTGAACTAGCATTGAACAATACTTCTATGGCATTTAATAAAATCTAGGTTACTAATGTAACCCTCGTTCCCTGAAGGGTGAAGTGACGTATCGGGGTCCCTGTGGAAAGCGCCACAGCCACTGAACTGTGTTATGAGTGTCGGAGACGCAGATGCTGGCAAGCTGTAGTGTGCCCTTTGGCAACTGCCTTCACACAGTCATAACCTACCCAGTGCCCCATGTAAGCCCAAGGAGAGTAGTCCTCCATACCAAAAGGATGGAAGGGACGGGGTTTACTTTAGAGACCGTCGTAGCTGCTGTTCCTCTTATCATGACATTTCATGGGGTTCTGATTGTTTTTTCAGCCATGACCAGTGTTGTTAATGGAGAGAGATACTACGGAGACCACACCCTCCCGAAAAGGAGGTAACATGTAGTGGATACACATATGGACTGACCTGTGGGGCAGTACTGCATATGGAAGATCACCTGATGAACTGAATCATGTAGGTCCTGCCTAGCCAGGGAGGAGTTACTACCAATGCAGAGATGAGGCAGAGCAGAGCTGCCCAGAGAAAGACATGGGTTTACCGACAGGGAAACTGTATCATGGACAGTACACATATGGGATTACTGAGGGGAAATCACAGCATATGGGCATCTAGCCCAGTGCAAGGGCATGCACACAAGAACTTGGCCTGGTATCGGAAGCCTCCACCATGTCTGACTGCCGAAGGATGCTGAAGTAACTAAATTCAGGGTTCGCTAAGTGGGGAACTCATCTGAAGAGCAAGAAGGTGCTTGTATCCCCCCGTTAGAGTGGAATGGCACTGCAAGTGACACCAAGCCAGTCTTTACTATCCAGTGGACCAGCCTCTGTTTGGAGACAGCCTTTCCCTTCTGCTGACCTCCAAATCAGATAAAGAGCTGCTCTAAGCTTCTGAAGCTTTGCATGAACAGAGCAAACCAATGCGAGGGCTGGGACTCTGGGGGCAGCGCTTGCAAGTTCACCACATGTCCCGAAAGGAATGGTGGGAACTTTGGGCAAGTATCGAGGCCAGGGTCACAGGATCACGTGAGACAGAGCCGGCCCAAACTCAAGGCACAATTCACTGACCGAAAATGCCTGCAGGTCCCCCACCCACTTGAAGGAAGTGAGCACGGTCAGGAGCACTGTCAGGAGCCACTGCTGACTCCAGAGGAGGAGATGGCAGGCGGGTTGTGACATGCGAGTACCCCACCTTGAAGGTTGATGTACGCAACAGTCGCAGTCTTGTCCGTATGAACCAACACAAGCTTACCCTGAAGCAACGGTCGAAACCGGTACAGGGCAAACAGCACTGATAACAACTCCTGGCAATTGGTATGCCAGTGCAGTCGAGATCCCGTCCAGGAGCCCAAAGCTGTATGCCTGTTGCACACAGCGCCCCAATCCGTACTGGAGGCATCTGTTGTAATGACAACATGCCTGGACACTTGTTCTAAGGGCACTCCGGCCTGTATATTGCTTCAGTGTGACCGCTGATTTCCTCCTGAATGTATTCAGGCAGTTCAGCACTAACTGCACGCGCTCATGGTGAAACGCCATGTCCAACTCCATACTGAGAAAAGAGATGCTCTGCACCGGGGAGAGCTTGCTCTTTTCCCAGTTGACCCAAAGCCCCAGATGGCTGAGGTGCCTGAGCTCCAGATCCCTGTGTTCGCTTTACAGATCTCGAGAGTGAGCTACAATGAGCCAGTCATCAAGATCAAGATGCGAATGCCCACCTCCCTGAGTGGGGTAAGGGCAGCCTCAGTGACTTTGGTAAAGACGCGGGGAGACAGGGACAGTCCAAAAGGGGGAACCTTGTACTAATATGCTCAACCCTCAAAAGCAAAGCATAGTAATGGTCTGTCAAGGTAAACTCGAGACATGAAAGTATGCGTCCTTCAGGTCGATCACTGCAAACCAATCCTGGGAGCGAACGCACCTGAGGATGCGTTTCTGCATGGGCATCTTGAACGGGAGCTTGTAAAGGGCCTGATTCAAGACACGCAGATCCAAGATTGGTTGTAACTCAGTGCTATCTTGGGTACGGCTGGAGGGACACGCTCTATTGCGTCCTTTACCAGCAGGACAGCAATCTCCGCTCGCAGGACAGGGGCATCTTTGTTTGCCACTGATGCAAACAGGTCACCGCTGAACCTGGGGGAACACCTGGTGAAATTAATCGTGTAGCCGTGTCTGAGTAATTAAGTAAAATAAGTAAGCTAAGGAAAAGTAAAAATTCTCCACCCGGCCCTCCTCCGTGGGAAATAGTCCTTGACAGTGTCGCCAAAGAGGCCACCTTGCGAGATGGGAGCGTCAAGAAAGCATACTTTTTTGACATCTCGCATCTTTGCAAGTTTAGCCAGAGATGGCACTCCTGGACCACCAAGGTGGACATTGTCTGGCAGAGGGCCCGGAGGGTGAGGTCAGAACTACCCTTGTGCATTATGATTGCTTTGGCCTTCCAGACGGCCATTGAATGCAAGTTAGGTGCAGCCTGTCCAGCGACACTGTGAGGCTCACAGAAGTTGGACGGGAGCCGTGGACGATTCCTCCAGGTGGCGCCACTTTGCGGGCATAAATGTATCTCAATTGCACATCCACCTGGGGAATCCCCACATGGAAGCAGGAAGTTCAGCTTCATCTTCCTCTCCAGAGGACAATAACCCGCTCACTGATGCAGCTATCAACATCTGATCTTCAGGAGAGATCTCATCAGGAATAAACTGTTTTTAGCAATTAAAATTGCTGCTCTTGGCACAGGAATCCACTTCAGTTGAAGGATGACTGGAATTAGCAATCACTGTTCACAACCGCTCGGCTCCGAAGCAAAGTATGAATGAGTGAGTGGGGAGTAGGAGTGGCTCGTCATGCAAATCTCACTGGCCAATGTTCATTGGCTTGTTTATTTACCACTTGGAGGTCATTGGGCTCCCAGGGGAGACCCCAATACGTCAGTATCGATGTAACGTTGAACGTGACTGACTAAATGGGAATCTTAGGTAATATTAATTACAACATTTACTAATACATTATTAA
Organism: Hypophthalmichthys nobilis; assembly: GCA_037950665.1. NCBI lineage: Eukaryota > Metazoa > Chordata > Actinopteri > Cypriniformes > Xenocyprididae > Hypophthalmichthys > Hypophthalmichthys nobilis. The sequence goes on from CM075472.1 coordinate 17,249,084, forward strand.
AATCCAACATTGTATTTGTTAACATTTGTTAATGCACTTTGTTCGAGTGAACAAAGAAAGGAACTAATATAAACAAACAATAAACAGATGTATTTTTATTAACTAACATTAACAAAGATTAATAAATACTGTAACAAATATATTGCGATATATATATATATATATATTGAGATATTTCAGAGAATGTAAACCTTGTAAACTTTGCTTCCTGTCCATAAAGTGAAAGTGCATGGGGACTAGAGACAACCATGGTCACCATTCACTTTCAATGTATGGAAAAGAGCAGCTTGGACACCTTGCTAAATGTCGCCTTTTGTGTACAAGCCAAGAGGGTGTTACGATGTGTTGCTGTAGAGACGAGGCAAATACGGAAATCCACAATCACACGGGCTTTATTTACAATCAGGAACAGAACGAACAGCTTTACACATTTAGACTAACAATAGAACAGACAAGGAGTGCAGGGAAAGTGTCCATTATAAAGGGAGTGCAGAAGATGAGGTCAGGTGCAGGTGATCGGTGATGATGGGGAGATGACAAGGAAGTGAGTGCAGGTGTGGAAACAGGAGGATGATGGGAAATGGAGTCCGGGAAACACGGGAACTGTGACAGAGGGTTTGGAGCGACATGGTTTTTGGGTGAACTATGCCTATAAAACATAATCTCTGTCTATTTTGAGTTGTTTAACAAAAATGCTGCTTAAAATAAATCAAGGCCACCTGATGAAAAATGTACTTTGCTTCCCACAGGGCTGCAGCTGGAGGCAGCACTAGTAGGCGGATTTTGAGATTTGTCGACAAGATTGCCAAGTCGAAGTACTTCCAAAAGGCCACGGAAAATGAGTACATAAAAAAGAAGATCGAAGAAATGTCCAACACCCCTTTACTGCTTGCGGTGGAAGTACAAGAGCTCTCTGGAACCCTCGCTGTCAACATTCCTCCTCCCCCCACCGACAGAATATGGTACGAGCCATTCTCACTCAACTACACACACGCTGTTAATGTTGCATTAGGGACTTAAGCTTTGCTTAAGCTTACACAGTGTTTACAGAGATTTTCAAAAGCAATCACGCTCCTTAACGATTGGTGTCATTCACTCTTGAAGGTTTAACTTTGTTGTAATTAAATTTCAGTTTGATAATTACGGATTAGACACAAGTTTAACACGGTCTACTAAACGGCGTGATGTGATAAATTCAGTGATGCAAGGAGGAGGAGCAGGATTGTGGACCAATGCAATTTCACTGTGGGTGCCCCTTGTGAAAAAGAAGTACACTTTAGCATATTTTATTTTTAAAAAAGTACTTAGTATGGAAATAATATACTTTAAAAGAATATACTTAAGTCTGAACTGAATGTAATGTTTCCAGCATGTTAATTGCAATTAAAGGGGTTCATTGCAATTTCACTTTTTTTAACTTTAGTTAGTGCGTAATGTTGCTGTTAGAGCATAAACAACGTCTGCAAAGTTATGACGCTCAAAGTTCAGTACAAAGGGAGATATTTTCTTTTAAATAATTCTCTGTTTAAGGACTACAACAAACGACTGGTAGGGACTACAACGAGCTTCTTCCCGGTTGGTGACATCACTAACCCTAAAATTTACATAAACCCTGCCCCCGAGAACACGCAACAAAGGGGGGAGGCCATGTTATTGCAATACAGTATGTAACACAAATGCAATAGCATATCATAAAAGCAAGATGACAACATGACAAATTATAACCGTAATTAAACTAAACTATACTTGTTCTATCTTCATGCAGCATATATTCTCTGGCTCTGTAGGCATCTTACAACAGTTCCCACACAAGCGATTTATAGATTATCATGACAGAATATGCAATCAATAACTTTAAGATAGTTAACTCCACATCAGCTAAATAAATTCATCAACTAACCATTCAGAAATGTCCTGTTGCATTCTACGTTGTCACTTCTTCTTGGAGTCTCTCCATCATTGTCCGGCTTTGTTTTGAACATAAATGGCTGAACAGTTTCTGACATTTTCAGTGAGTCTGAGGTAATCAGCGCTGCTAACATGAGCTTGTGAAACTCTGCCCCCTTTGTAGGAGCAGCAGCTCATTTGCATTTAAAGGGACAAACAAAAACAGAGCATTTTTTGCTCACGAGAGTGCTATAAAAAATTATCTGTGGGGTACTTTGAGCTGAAACTACACAATCTGGGGACATCAGAGACTTATTTTACATTTTGTAAAAGTGGCATTGTATGACCCCTTTAAATTAATGTATAGTTTAAATTCATATTAAATGCAACTGGCTGAACTTCAGAGTGATTTTTTGACCCACTTGGATTTTAGTACATTTTTATATGCAAGTTCATAATTACTTTTATTGTCTTTGAAATATGGTTAAAGTGTACTGCTGAATGTACTGACAGGTATTTAAGGTACCTAAAATATAATGTCATTTCTATTGAAACTTGTATGTCATCTATTTAGATATATTTGTAATTACACAATTTGTAATTATGAAGTTGCAATTTAGTACAATTAAAATATATAATATAAACAATGTAATATTGAACAACACACTACAGATAAAATTAATCAAGTACTTAACCTATGCTTTAGTATGTTAGTTAACACATCAAAATAAAGCATGAAAAAAGATGATTAAAATGTAATAATTTAAAATGTACTATAAAATAAAACTTTTAATTTGACACTATTACTAAGTGACCTTTTAAAAAGGGTATTTAAGTGTGTTAAGTAAAAGTTTTATGGAATATTGCAGTGTTAATCAAAATAAAGTCTTACATAAAATACCATGCTTAAAATGTCCCTACTACCTGACAGATAAGTCAAATAGCGTTAACTATAGGCTCTGTAAACACCAAAAAGAGTCAGAGGATTGGCCTACTCTTTCGCCATAAATCATTTTGTGTGTTCAGGTTTCCTGAAATCAGGTTTGCAGACATGTCTTTGGATACATGCACCAGAATAAAAAGTGTTATTGGTTCTCTCTCAGGTATGGTTTCTGCGGACCCCCGAAGCTTGATCTAAGAGTCAGACCCAAACTGGGAGAGCGAGAAGTAACTTTCTGTCATGTGACTGAATGGATTGAAAAGAAGCTACAAGATGAGTTTCAGGTTGGTTTTGATGATGTTGTGATAGCTTCACTATAAACTTAACAAACATGTTAAGTATATGACAGATTTTAATGTACATTAAAATGTTTGAATTAACCTCCATTACAAACCCTGTACAATTTCCTATGTTTCCAGAAAGTTTTTGTTTTGCCCAACATGGATGATATTTACCTGCCACTAATGCACTCTGAAATGGACAACCCGACAGCTTCCCAACAACACCCTGCAAAGCTGTCCCAGCATTCCTCTGTGGCCTCCACTGACAGGTGTGATCTGGAACATACTGCAAAACTACAGTAGTGCCTCCTTGTGGACAGACATGACAATACACTGGTTTCAGGAACTTCAGGCTCCTTCAAAAAACTACAAGGAGTGTAACTTGTAATCAGCTTCATTTAAACATCTCAGCACAAGGAAAGTGTCAGTAGCTCCCACAGATGTCCCTTCGTCATACATTACCATTTCTTGGAAACCCAAAACAGTTATTCTTATGAGTGGCTTAATGTGTGTATAAACCATTTTATTACTTACTCCTAAGGACAACTGATTATTTATTGAACTTAGCTTAAAGTAGACATATATGCATTAGTAATAAAAAATAAATGGTAAATAATACAGACTTTATTAAAGAATTCATATTTAGAATTAAACTCATTTTAAAAAAATCTTATATACATTTCACAAGTTTGTTTTTTACATTATGAATTAATATATAGTATCAAAGACAGTGTTTGTACAATTTCACATTTCTTGTCAAGTGTCACTTCAAGATTGTAATATCTGAACTTAAGCAGGCATTTGAATGTTATTGTTTTTTCTTTTTAATATTAATAGGCATTAGCATCAATGTCTCACTTTATAAACCCCTCAAAGCTCTAGGAGGAATGTGCATAAACAATACTCTTTTTTGTTTTTTGTTGTCATGCTTTTCTCTATATACAAACAATAAATCTGTAAAACTGGTGGGTTGTGTTGCCCTTAAAGGGATTCTGTCATAATTTACTCAACCTCATGTTGTTTCAAACCTGTATGACTTTTTTTTATTCTGCAATCTGCAGAAAAAAAAAGTTTTTTTTTTTTTAGGTCTATACAATGAATGTCAGGGGGTCCAGTGTTGTTTTGTACCCCATTGACTTTCATTGTATGGACAGTTTAAACATTCTTCAAAATATCTTTTTTTATGTTTCACAGGAGAAAGAAAGTCATACAGGTTTGGATTGGAATGACATGAAGGTGAGTAAACTTTTTTTGGTGAACTATCCCATTAAGATGATTACAAAAGGGGAAAGGACACATTTAATAAAACTTGCACACATAAAAAAATATCTCGAATGCTTTCTTTGAATCCTGAAGGATATTTACATTATCTGACTCTTGAACTGTTAGTGTGATGGCGTCTGCTGCTGCTCTGGACTGGACTGGCGGCGTTAGCGTCTGTCCAAGCGCTGGTTCCCTCCCCTGCTTCAATTTCCAGATCACCGACCTCCAGGCTCTCACACAGCAGATTTATCTGCCTTCTCATTTGGGCCATCCGGCTCTGCATGCGCTGCATCTTCCTGCGTAGATTGGCTGCGATGGCCCTTTGCTTCCTCCGCTCGGCTACGTAGCGCTGCTGTAGCTCTCTGTAGCAGTTATGTTGGGCCTGGTTCTCACGGACGAGAAGCGTGCCGCATCCCATGGGACACAGCTGTCGCCAGTGGCTGCAGCTCTGATCATGCGCCTGCGCATCCTTCCTCAGCACCTGCTGCCCACAGCCCTCATGAGGACAGAGCTGCCACTCATATGGACAGTTTGAGATGTGGAGGTACTCATTAGAAAGCGGGAAAGTGGCTCTGCAGCCCTGCTGTGCATTTCGACACTAGGAACACAGACACATTGTGTTGTTTCACATTCACATTTTAAGCTGACACAACTATTTATAAGACTTTATTAAACTTTAAAAATGTTGCCTACCTTGATTGATAAACGGCCAATGGATTTACTCATCTTAAACAAAACCAGCATTTGGTTCTGGTCGATAGGCTGCCTACAGCAAGGGCATTTCACCTGTCTGAAACAACACTGGCTTAAAAAATTTGCTCAAACATCCTGGCCCGGTTTCACAGACAGGGCTTAGATTTAGCCGGGATTAGGCCTCAGTTCAATTAGGACATTTAGGTAGCTTTTATAAATGTACCCTAGAAAAAACATTACTGGTGTGCATCTTGAGACAAAACAATGGCACTTATTTATTTTAAGATATGTTGGTATAAGTTGCTTTCAGTTAAACAGCTCAAACATGCATTTTAGTCTGGGACTAGGCTTAAGCCTTGTCTGTGAAACTGGGGGCCTATGAGTTATTTGAAAGCAGAAGTATTGTACATTACTCTTCAAAAGTTGGGGGTCAGTAAGATTTTTTTATTTCATGAGAGAAATTAATACTTTTGTTCAGCAGGGACACATTAAATTGATAAAATTGTCACTAAAGATTTTTATTTTTATTTTATTTTTTTTGTCACAAAATTAAAGTAATTGCTGATATTTTGAACCTTCTGTTCATCAAAGAATCCTGGAAAATGCATCACTGTACACAAAAATATTAAGCATAAGATGTAAAAATATTACATCTTATAATAAAATATTAAGCCTACAATTATTATAAAGATAAAATAAAGCAATAAGCCCCAAGAAGCCGTGGTTTACAGTGAATTTATACCAGCTAAGGGGTGTTGTTAGGCACGACGTGGAGCGAATTTTACAACGGCTCCGAACACGGCTCAACCAATCAGAATCAAGGGCCTGAACTATCCGTTTTATAATATAAAATAAGATTCTATAAAATATAAATCATATTATATATAATATTAAGTATAAGATTATTATAAAATTAGTTATATAAAATATTTTTCTTTTATATAAGATTACATAAGATATTTGATCAACATTGCTAATAATAAGAAATGTTTCTTGAACCGCAAATCATCATATTAGAATTATTTCTGAAGGATCATGTGACACTGAAGACTGGAATAATGATGCTGAAAATTCAGCTTTGCCTTCACAGGAATTTAAATTTTAAAATACAAATTACAATAGAAAACAGTTATTTTAAACTGTAATAATATTTCACAACATTACTGTTTTTACTGCATTGGTTACATCTGGTTACATGAGCATAAGAGACTTCTTTCAAAAACATTAAAAATTCTTACCGACCCCAAACTTTTAAACAGTAGTGTATACCGGAAAGTTTATACACTTTTATATACATTACACACAAAGCTTGTGTGTAATGTATATATAAAATTGAACAAGAGAACCTGCTAATACAGATAATACCAGACAGGAAATGTTATTTTCCTACCTAAAGTTTTTTTTTTTGTTTTTTTTTTTTAATTTTACAGTTATTAATTTTTATTTTGATGTTCTGGAAATCCTTTTACAACACTTCCCAGCCTCCCCTAATCTGGTTTGTCTTATTATAAAGTATTGAAAATGGTTACCTTTTCATCCACTGTAAAATGCATTCCTTGCAGAAGACATGGTTGCATCTGAGTCGTACAGGGCAGCGTAGAACAGCTCTACAGATGACACAAATCAGATCATCATCTGGGGTCTCCACAAACTGCTCCACTTCATAACCTCCAGTCTAATACCAAAATAAAAACAATTATAATATACAAAAAATTAATTAATATATTATAATGGCATACGGATGCTGACTGCTAGCATCATTACTATTTTTTTCATTACCAATATTACTAATATTAAATAAATCAAACTATTTCAAACGACCTTTTATAGTAAAACTATTCATGTCATATATTATCAGACTTTTTAAAACATACTGTAAGTTTAAGCTTGTAAAATATACATCCAGTATTTTTTCCCCACAAAATATCTAATTTTATTTCATGTAATTTAAAAAAAAAAAAAAAGAGACAAACTCACCATTTTCACTTGTGTTACGAGGACACAGCTAATACATATGCTGTATATGTTGAATTGTTTGAAGTAGCAAAAAGACAGACATCTGTCGTCATCACAACACCCAGCAAAACATCCCAAAGGAGATCACTTGACCCTGGATCATTCAGAAATGCATTGCAGATGTCCAATTTTCTCTTCTTTTCCATTCTAGCACAAGTGACAACTATGGATAGCACCTGACAACTTTTTTACACTAACCACTGGGACCCTATTTTGGTACCATCTAGGTTTTACTTATTAGACAAAAGCATTGCTATAGAAACCGGTGAACCTCAATGGCTGCCTGCTCTAGAGGCTACAAGCCCTATTCTCTAAACAAACAGGTCTGAATGGCCAATGAACACACAGCAGCATTTTCTACACAATAGAATATTTCATAAATCATTATTCAGTATGTGGGAAAATGTGTTACAGTAAATTATGTCTTACACTTAAACAGTCAACAATGTTATTGGAAAAGCTTGAGCTAAAAGCTAAAAAGGTTTTACAATAAAGAAAACACCAGGTTGTACTGGCTACCATTCATATGTACAAGATGTGTCAATGGGTAAGTTGTGTTACTTTTGGATAAACTCTACCTTCATTACATATTTGACTCGTTTTAATGTTTTTTAGTGTGTTTTTTTTTTATTACACTTTATTTTTTATTACACCATTTATTTTATTACACCCATAGTTTATACAACAGATTTAAAATGTAACTTAATCTAGATGAAACTTACAGTCAAAGCCACTGAAATTTCCAGAATGCAGGAAAAATGAATAATCAATATAGAACAATATAGTGAGTGAAGGTTGATGCAACAGTGATGTAATAAGGGGAAATTGTCAGAAGTATTTGACTTTGTCACCACAAGTGTCCTCAAACACGTACATTTCTCTAGAATAGTACACTAATAATCAACAAACAAGCAATAAAAGGAGACAAACTGTTGCTGAGAATGTCCTTTTTTTTATTTTTCATTTAAGGAAATGGCGTTTCCAACAAAGAAATCTCAGGCACTCCTTGGGTTAATGTTTAAAGTTCATTACCGGTAGCTGACTACCATCTTACCATCATAATCACGCAGGGGAACTTTCAGAAACAGAAACTCAAAGCTCTGATGGTGATATTACCATAATTAGACTTGCAGTATAAAGCCAAAGAACATAATAACAATAAGTGGAATAATTTAGTTTGTTTTATTTGTTTGTTTGTAGTTGTTTTATACACAAACAACACTACACTTTCTACACAACATTTTCTGCACCAGTCAGTTTTTTATGATCTAGAAATGTTTCCTATATTATTTCTATATGTATATAATGCTTCATGATGCAATATGTCTGTTTATATTAAATTACCACATGCACTGAAAACAAAAAATCTCATGACATCATAATCATTAAAATGCAGTCAAAACATTTATTGAAACTTATGCAGGTATATAAGCAAAAGTTTTCCAGTATGGAATACCATTAACTCCAAGACAAAAATATAACAGCCTGAATATAATGTTAATGAAAAAATAAAACTGTGAAAACCAAATCCTTTAAATATGTATAATGTAACTACCTTCATCTGGTTATGTATATTACATTTCATTTCAGAAAGATTGTTATTATTAAAGCTGCAAGCAGTGATGAAAGGGAAAACAGTGAATAGTGGGTGACATGCATGTAAGCGAGTAAATACAGGAGAAATATGGCATTTCGATGTGCCACACTTCCTGCTGCCAACAGGTGGCGCTTTGACTATAACTGAATATTGGCATAGACATGTCTTTAGGCCAGGACTCTTATCACACATGTAAAGTCTGGGGCAGATCGGACACTGTATGCCTGAGTTACAAAAGCTTCCTCTTTCATGGTGAAACATCAGAATTTGTCAGGCCCTTCAAAGAAAACTCAAGATCTTTGCAATTTAACATCGCTAAGGCGTTAAGATTAGATTGGCCAAATATGATGTCGATCTGGTTAAATCTCTATGAGGAGTTAATCACAGTGTAAAACATGTCATTTCCTGTTGCCCACAGGTGCCGCTATGACTGTAACTGAATATTGCCATGTAGATGTCTTCAGGCCAGGACTCTAATAAAACATGTGAAGTTTGGGGCAGATCAGACATTGTATGCCTGAGTTACAACAACTTCCTGTTTCATGGCGAAACATCGAATTTTGTCAGGCCACCACGGACACGTCCTTCAGCGGAAACTCTAGATCTTCGCATTTAACATCTTAAAGGCCTTTAGATTAGACTGACCAAATATGATGTTTATCTGATAAAATCTCTAGGAGGAGTTTGTTAAGGTACGACATCTGGAAATGGCAAAAACTGCAAAAAAAATTGCAGAGAAAATTCAAAATATCTGATTTCCTGTTGGGTTTTCAGATTATGCACCAAGCGACTTTTTTGTAGGTATTGGGCTGTTACACGTGTGTACCGAATTTCATACCTGTACGTGAAATGTAGTGCAAATGCCGCTTAATTGAAATTTTGTAGGTGGCGCTATCGAGCCATTTTGCCACACCTAATTCTGAAACCCATATCAGAGTTTTTGAGCATGTTTAGGACCTCAAAAATGCGATTCATTTTAGAGAAGAAGAATAATTGACTGAGCAATTACAATGGGATCCTCACAGTATCGGTGCTCGGGCCCTAATAATGAGCGCAGATTAAAATTGTTTTATCTTATACTCAAACATGAGTCACAATTCGTGCAGAGTTTGCCAGAGCAGCTTTACGGGTGAAGGTTGTGCAGCGACGTAGGATCTCTTGAGTTTGTGGTCGGGGTGGTACCCTGGGAGCTTCGACTCCTTTCATAGGGTGGCCAGTATCTGAGCTGGTGGGGCTGGACTGGCAACTAGACATATCACTATCAATGCTGTCTGGCTCTTTATCCTGCTGTCTCAGGCCCTCATCCCCCTCTAAGCTCGACATGCTTGGGCTCATAGAGGTGGTGTCCGAGGAACTGAAGCTGAAGTCGGTTCCATCATCGCTGAAGCTGCCAGACTCCTCGTGCTGTACTGGATAGGTGTTCTGGCTCTGGGGCTCTGACAGCATTTCCAGAGAGTTGGAGTTAAGGAAACTATTCATTCTGTTTTGTGAGCGGACCTGAGGCTCCAGTTTGAAAGAGTTGTTGGTGGACAGGTTGATATTGGAGCCGTGAAGTTTCCTCTGAAGAGTCTGAAGGCCAAAGCTGGGGCTGTTGTAGAGCTTCAAGTACATGGAGGGCACATAGCCTGCCTTTCTGTTATATCTGCACAGGGAATACAAGCTTAAAGTTAAGTTTTGTGGGGCAGACACCATGTACTTTCAGAAATAATCATTTTATAATTATATATTAGTTTCTCTTTCTGTGTAATCTATCTATCTATCTATGTTAGTTTCTATATACACTACTGTACAAAACATATTGAATTGATTTCTGAAGGGTCATGTGAGAATGAAGAAATGGCTGCTGAAAATGCAGTTTTGCCATCACAGAAATAAATTATATTTTAAAATATATTAAAAGAGAAAACATTTTTCAAATTATAATATTTCACATTCACTTATTACTGTTTTTTACTGTATTTTTTTTTTTTTAAATGGCCAACTGTATATTATCTTTATTGCAAGGCTATATGAAAACTATATGAAATATAGATTTGAGTTTACATTATTTTATGATGTAAGAAGTAAACAAAAGACATACTACACCCTAAAAAACGCTGGGTTAAAAACAACCCAAGATGGGTTAAATATAGACAAACTCAGCGGTTGGGTTAAATGTTTGACTAACCTGCTGGGCAGTTTTATTGAACCCAACTATTGTTTAAAAATTACTATATGGCTGGCTTGAAATGAACCCAAAATAGGATGGAAATTAAAAACCAGACATAATTACTAGAGGCAACAATAATAATCAAAAGGTGAACATTTATTAATAAGCAATTTAATAAATGTTTATTATTTATTAAAGCTATTAATAACTGTTAATTTATTAAACATTAATAAATGTTAAATTAATTTTAAGCGAGCAATATAGTAATTTTTAAACAATAGTTCAGTTAAATAAGACTACCCAGCAGGTTGAGTCAAACATTTAACCCAACGCTGGATCCATTGTTGGGTTATTTTTAAACCAGCATTTTTTTAGAGTGTAGCAGAGCTATGTAAGAAATAGGTTGCTAGGGCAAGTCAATTATATAGTTTAGCAGCCATTACATAACATGCAGTGTCTTCCACATACCTCTGGCCTACTGATACATAAGAGTTAAAATAATTCCTGTCATTCTCTGAATGTCAGTAAACAGCTAAGTAAACAACTGTAATTACCTAACAAGCCACCAGCCATTATCAGACCTCTGTAACACCTCCACAACAGCGCCGATGCTCAGAGAGAGCTCGTCCTCTTTTTTAGATGTGTAACTTCTTGTAGCGCAGTACAGAGACACTAGGGGAGCAGGGGAAAAAAAAGTTCATTCATTGCTAAAGGTTATCTTTAGAGATTCAGTACGACAGAATGTTATGTAACAACTTACTTTCAAATGTAGGCGAGTCAAACTCATCCTCGTCCTCTTCTTCTTCCTCATCACATAACTCCAAGTAGGGTGCGGGAAACCAAGCTAGACGTTTATCCTCATTCTCGACAAGCCACCAACCTGATTACAACAACGCCCACAGAAAAACACCAAGAACCTGTAAGGAACTGCACTATGAAATTTCAGTTCACTCCGTTATGAGAGAAGTAACAGTACATACCTGCTTTGTCTTTGATGAGCACATCCAGTCTTTCATCCACAGCTACTTTAAAGGGCTTGTTCTTTGTATCTTTGGTCTCATATGGAGCCACACATCGATATGTCTTGGACACAAAAGGCTGGGTCACATTGCCATTGTTCAGATGTTTATTTGCCAAGTCAGGTCCTCTGTTGCCAGTGGGGATGCTGTTTGATTGCAGAATCATCACACTGCAGGGAGAAATGAGCAGCTTTAACAGACATTAACTGCACAAACACTTTCCAGCAGGTTGACTCGGGTATTAAACTGTGTCAACAGAAACAGATCAAACCAGATATATGAAGTGAGCTACCAAACATACTTTTTGGAATGTTGCAGTTACCTGCTTATTTGCCTCAGGGAAATAATCTATGGCCTACCTGTTTTGGGTATATTCTGGCATAAGCTCCTGCTCAGTTGGCAGAAAGAACTGAATGACTTCTGTGGAATGTGACACAGCCGTGACACACTGCAACAGGTTTGAACAGTACTTCTCCAGATTCCTCAGACGAGACACTGACTTAGCCAGACCCTTCAACTGAAATGACGTTGTCGTGAACTGGGCTGCAAACAACAGAAATCTCAATGAACAACAAAAAAAAAACTGTCTGGATAAACCAGTTGTCTTTAACAGGGCCCTCTAGGTTGTTAATGGGAATACTGCAGACATGCAGCCAAAGTTCAGCTATGTTTGCCTCCAACATAAAATATTATAAAAACACAATGTGTAATTATAATAGTTATTAATAATTATTTGAAAGGCTTTGAAATGTGAGCATCAATATGCATGTAAAGTATGTAAATACAGTAATACGTTACTTTATGCACGCTATTTCTAGGTCAGGCTTAAGAATCTCTCTTTTTTTTTTTTTTTCTTGAATAAAATGTTTTATATTTAGATGTTACAACATTATGTACATTTAAATCATCTAAAAAAAAAAAACTGTCAATCATACCTCCAAATCTGGGAAGCACTCTATCTTCTTTACCAAAATGGTTTTCCACAAGAAACTTATTTTTTAACTGCCTCTGTTGAAAAGAATAGTAAATTAAATAACGAGTTTCACACTTCTAGTAACGATTTGTGCTAAGGAAATGATTGTATAATTTACATGGAGCGTTTTGAAATCTCGGAGGGATCGATACACTATCAGCTCACTCTGGTCTGACCATAGCACAGATGCCATGAATTTCTGTAACGAATAAACAAACAAACAGTTATAAGCATACGCTACATTCAACAGCATTGTCAGTGTTTAAAGTTATCCAAAGAATACATCATATTCTTACTTTGTCCTTGTCCTTCTTCATCACTCCGATAAGACTGACGTCGACCGGAAAGCGCGGGTCACTCATAGTTGACGCGGTTTCTGATGAACGAGCTCACAGTAAGTAAACTCTCCTGACTTGTTCTCTTTCAGCATCACCAGCATCCTCATTATTTATAGCCACCAGCAATGGGCGTGTTGTTTATCTCACGTGATTGTTTAAAGGAAAAATAAGTGAGTGAAGGAGAAATCTGATAAGCGGCTGCGCGCACGTGCGGAATTGAGCGCCGGTGGGAGAAGTTATGACACAATAATATTTGTCAGTAATAAAACGTAAATTGTGTTGTCATTCCAAGGTGGGTATAAGTTATGGCACAATATTTGTCAGTAATAAAACAGGAAGCAAACAACACTATCAGCTATCTCTCTATCCATCTCTCTATCTATCTAATAATTGGATGACTAACTTGTAAGACTAGTCTTAGCGGTTTATACAGCCGGCCCCAGCAGGAGTGGGAAGGTACCTTTCCCGTAATGACATTTCATCAAAACATCCAACGTGAGCAGTCCATTCAGGGCTGTCATCCTTTAGTAATTTTCGCATGATGACCTGGTGGTTTTGTGGGGGTGGACAGGCTAAGTGGGGCTCGCAGGTGTTTCTTCAAACTGAGGGTGATGAGAGGGCAGACAGCTAGAACATTGATCTGAAGCTGCTGGCGTCACACTGGCCTGTGAAGAACCGCCAAAACTCCTCTCCAGAATCAGCTCAAGGTCATCAGCAGTGTGGGTTTCTCATGCCTCATGCATGCACATATCATCACCTGGAAAAGGACCCCAAACGCACGTTTTGGCTATCCGGATGAAGGCACCAAACACGTGCTTTTTGTGCACCACCCACTGAACCGGGGCAGTCCGAGAGAAAATATGTACCCACAGACTTGATCTGGAGCCAGCTGCAGTAATGAACAATATGATGACCACTTGGAAAATACCCTAAAGAAAGTCCCTTAATAAAAGTGGCCAAAATATTTCTAAAATACAGTTGTTCTTCTTTACTAAAGCTCCAGCCTCTGTAGATAGAAATAGTTTTCCAATTTATGTTGCTTAATTTCATTTTTTTGTCATGTTAAAAATAGTTAAGCTTATTATAGTACATTAAAGAGGATTTCATAATAAGTCATACCACTGGGCAAATATATTCCCAATCAACCAATCAGATTTGAGGGACAAGTTTACAGTTTATGTCAAGTTTAGGCTTACAACCAGGGCTAGGTTCTTCTACAGCAGTGTTATTCACCTATATTTCCTTATGATTTTAGGGATAAGTTAGGGTTAGGTTTAGGGGTTATATGATTAGGACAAAATTTTCAGACAGGAATGTTGTTTCAAGATCAACAAAATACAACAAAAATCAATATGGCGATAGCATCAATAATGCAATGACACTATATTTATTTTTCTTGCCATGTGAAATGTGAGCATGACTTAAAAGATATTTTGTTGATTTGTCAGTCAAGGCATTTTCAAAATCTTTTTAAAAAGTTATAGTATAAAAAATAGATTTAAAGCTAGCTCTTTTGCTCATAATAGCTAATAGCTGTTAGATTTGCAAATAGATTAAGATAAAGTATGCCTTTGTTGTAATGTAATTTGCTTTTATGATTTATTAACGAGATTCATTTAAAAAGAATAATTCAATCTTTCTGAAGGCAATGCTCAGCTATTTTCTTTCTGTGTTACCATATGCTGTAGAAAAATGAAAAATGTTTACAAACTACCGCAACAGTGATGAAAAGGTAACAATGGTAAAGCCAATTGTCCTCTTAAAATAGCTGTTTGGGAGGGGTTAGGGAGGAGAGCAGGTAACATTTCTGTTTTTACACAACTACGCTTTCTATGAAACTAGTTTCTGTTATTGTTCATGTAACAGTTCATGTAACAGCACCGGGAAAGCAAGATGTAAAAGGGAAATAAAACTGATTGACAGCTACACATCCACCTTCTATAATTAGTCATATAAAAATAGCTGTTGAGCGGAGGCATTCAGAATTCCCCAGGATTTAAACTTAACTAACATTGCCATATCAGCTCTACTCAATCCCTGGTCAAACCCTTGCTTAGAGCTCTACTTTGGTCAATACAACGCTATCTTACAACCAGTTCATACGTATTTTAAGAGGTGGCTAATTCGTATGAATTCTGGCATCATTGGACCTTACAGTGATTCTACTAGTTTGCTCACACAAGAAATTGCTCATTAGTTACTCTGAAAAAAAACTTGTTTTATTCAAGTCAAAAATAGTATTTAACATCACAGAATCAAACTAAATACATCAATTCATACCAACATATTTATTTTTTTATGGGTTAAATCAGGTAGAAATAGCTCTCAGGTAACAATAATTACTACTTTTTACAGTGTGGCACTGTAAATAAACTATAAAGGGCCTCTCAACACCATAAACAATAACTAGAAACATAACACTTTAACATGCTGTCCCCACCACAGCTATAATGCTAATGACATAGAGGAACAATATTGTTGGAATCACTTTTGTAGCAAATTGTATCCAGCTGATGAATGATAAAAACATTGACTGTCAATCAGAATTGATCTAACTTTAAAGAACTTGAGCACTTAAAACGGCAGATGTCATAAAGGCAGAACGTTTCTGCCTGTTGATTCTAACATAATTAGGGGCCAAGCACCGAAGGTGCTTAGGCACCTATTGTAATCGTTGGCGTTCTTTTTTTCGATTCTTCTTCTTCTTCTTCCGCTCTGGAAGTCTATGGCAGCCCATAGAACCGCTTGCGGGAAAGTTATAAAATTTGGCACACAGTTAGAGGACAGTCTGAACTGTGTCCATAGCAAATTTGGAGTCTCTAACTCAATCCCTCTAGTGCCACCAGCTGTCTAAAGTTTCACTCATGTTTATGTTAATAACTTTTGAACCGTAAGGGTTAGAAACAAAATTGGAACTAGAAACAAGACGAATCGATTGCACCCTATGACGTCATTTTCCGTCATAAAAATATTTCCGCCATTTTGAATTTTCTGAAAAACCTACTTTTTTTAACTCCTCCTAGGCCGTTACTCTGATTTTCACGAAAATTGAACCAGATCATCTTCAGACCACGGCGATAAAAGTTATGGAATTCAAGTTGATTTCTCAAACCGTTTTCTCAAACCGAGTCCAACGATACCAAACATGCTAGGTTTCGACATACGGTTTGTGCAGCGTGGTATTTAGCGCTTAAAAAATGATTGTGAATATCTTAGAATTTTGCCACAGTCAGCCAAACTTCCTGTCAGTCTGTCATTTTGATTTTCTTTAAAAACATACTTTTTCGAACTACTCCTAAACCGTTGGTCCAATTTTCAACAAAATCGAATCATATCATCTTCAGACCATGCTGGTAAAATGTTATGGATTTCGTGTTGATAGACGAAACCGTATTCATCTGCCACTGCAACAAATTAGAGGCTTAATGCCAAAATGACTCTTGAGGCTGTATCTCTGCAATGTGTTGAGATATTGACACCAAACTTTGCGAGTGTCATTGTCACCTCACTCTGACCATACTACATTAATTTGGTCACAGCACCACCTATTGGTCGAAAGTGATAAACCAGTAAATCTTTACTATTGACAGTATATATCGTTTTTCAGCTCTTTTGCCTAAAATGATCTTAATAGGTCTTTAATTGCTCACTGTTGCAGTTGGTCTGATGCTCACAGCCATGTTGGCTGGCTTCTTGTGCCTCTTTTGTGCTTGGCCCTGTAATTGCTGCTTGCAGCTATATTTATTGTTATAGTTCTCGTTCTTGGTGTGTCCAGGCCTCAACTCTGTATTAAGGGGTTAGTTCACCCAAAAATGAAAATTCTGTCTTTAATTACTCACCCTCATGTCGTTCCACAACTGTAACACCTTTGTTCATCTTCAGAACATAAATTAAGATATTTTTGATAAAATCCAATGGCTTGTGAGGCCTGCATTGAGAGCAAGTTAACTTACACTTTCAAACGCCCAGAAAGCTAATGACAGAACACATCATATCACTGCACAACACAGATTATTATTTTTGCCGCGGAATGATGCCAATTAATGAATTAGCTTACTGAAATTTTGCGTACTTAATATTTTTTAAATGTGTTAGCCATAAAGCAATTAGGAAATCAAGGCCATGTTGTATTATGAATATATAGTCACAGCCAAAAATGTTGTAAGTTGTGCGCCATGAAATTAATTTTATAAAAGCAAGAATAAGATAATAATTTCCATAAAATTCCTCTGTTTTAAGGTGGAAATTTTGACAGAACAAATGGCCCCATTATTTAGGTGATTGATAGTAACAGAGTAAACTATTCTGGGAATATGAATTAAGACTATTGCTATTGTTATTATTTTGGCTCTTGGTATGACCTTGATTAATTAATTAAACATCAAACTTGTCAATGATGAAGGTCCATGACTCAAATAAAACATTGAGAAATGCCTTTTAAAAATCTCCACACCTGTGAATAAATCAGCATCAGAAAAGTAAACTATCTTTTGTAAGTAAATTAATGACCACAGAAATAAAGCACAAGCAAAACAAATAAATTGATTCCACAAAAGCACATTATTACATACAAGTAGATAATTTATGACTGTTTTACCGGCATAATAACACTGTGAATGCTTTGGCAAGGACATTAAAAGAAGTGGTGCTGGAAGGGGTGAGTAAATAAACTTTACTGTGCTCAAACAAGGAAAAAGAGTAAATTATATTTCTCGTTACAGGAAGAGCTTTTGTCATATCCAAGAAACTGACTCCATGTTTATGGCTTGTTATTCAAAGACCCACCCTAACAGTAAACATGAGACTGTTTGTAAATGTGGAATATTGCACATGGACTAATACATATTTAAGCGATCGGCCAAAAGTTTTACAGCTAGCCAATAAAATCTTCTTTTTAAAATTGTGATGTTTGAAAATTAGTTGCTGAATAGCCATGTCATAAATACTGTAATTTTCGAAAATGAGCATCTAGAAATGACTTGAACCTGCATTTGAGCCCTTGCATTAATCATAATTACTGTAATCACACAAAGAAATGCGGCTCAAAAAACAGATGACAAAACTTTCCAGCCTTTTCTTTTACTCATATTTGCATAATGGACAAAGGAGAATACCTTGAATCAATCATGATGACAAGTCAACATTTATTTAACCGTAACATCCTCTAGAAGTCAGAAACTAATGACCAAGCATAATCAAGATGGCAAACTAAATTAAAGCGAAGCAGCTAAGTGGGGAGAGTTTTTACTTCTTTTTTTTTTCAATTTAAATGGATTCTGAAAGAAATCACAGATAATTATGTAATGAGACAAGGCCTTGTCACTAAGCAGGACATTGTCAAGTAACAGTGTTACTTGGTTTCTATTAAGGAAGTTTAAGGCTAATATTTTATATGAAATAAAACCATGTTTCACAACCTAGATGCACAAAAGGTCATTGTCCAAAGTCACCTAAGTTGCTCTTTCTTCAAAGATACACCCACACACCCAAATGACTGTTGCTAGTGAAATGGTAGAACATGACTTACTGGCAGCTAGCAGTTGAATACAATCACATTTTGTATTCATCAAACACTCAGTACATTCATTTTTTCAATTTAGAGAGACTGATATAAGGATGGATGGATGGGATATGAATACTTGCCCAGGAGCATGAAAGTTTGCACGTAGTATTTCAGATAAGACAAACAACTGTGGAAAGCTTCTTCCTGGTTTATTCTCAGCAGTAAATAATACAACACCACAATTTAGATGCTCGAATGTTGACAAACAATCTTGTGAATGAGACCTGAAGCATTTGAGGGCTCCTGAATTATGCAATCTAAGATATGATGCATGTTAAGTGACCCATAAAGTCTGTATGTCTTACAATTGCATATCTGTTGATTGTGGATCAGATAAATGCCCATATTGGTTATGTTTTAGATCAGTTATTGTACATTGTATTGTATCTACTTGTTAGAACCTTTTCATATTAACTGAATCAGCATTCAGTTACAGGGCTGATATACAAGCCATTACATCAGTCATCAATGTTAAAAACATGTTTTTGGGTAATAGTTTTTAATATTTTTACTGTTTTTCGGGATTCTTAGATAAATAGAAAGTTCAAAGGAACATGATTCATTTGAAATAGAAATCTTTTGTAACATTATAATTGACTTTACTGTCACATTCAATTTAATGCATCATTGTTGAATACATTTATTCATTTATTATTACTTTTAAATGGTAAAGTATGATAGTTTCCACAAAAATATTAAGCAGCACAGCTGTTTTCAACATTGATAATATTAAGAAATGTTTACTGAGCTGCAAATCAGAATTAGAATGATTTCTGAAGGATCATGTGACACTGAAGACTGGAGTAATGATGCTGAAAATTCAGATTTGCCATCACAAGAATAAATTACTTTATAAAATATATTCAAATACAAAAAAAGTAACTTTTAAATTGTAACAATATTTCACAATATTACTGTTTTTACTGTAATCTAAATAAATGCATTATACATTGTTGTTGACTTTCTTTGTGTCTTGGGATTTTTCAGTACAGTACTCAGCATAAATGAGTACACCCCCTCTAAAAGTAAACAAATTCAGCAATACTCTCTATGTAGAAGACATATTAGGGTTCCTTGAAGATATAATGTTCCAGCAAATTTGCTTGATCAATTACCAAAGCATGTCAATATTAATCAGGAAAATAATGTTTTCTTATCGAAGTGATAAGATATGATCACCCTCCTGAAAGCTACAAAAAAAAAAAAAAAAAAATCTGGAGCAAGTTAAAGGCAATTTTTGATCAACAGGTAAGTATGCTGAACCAAAGCATTTCTCAACAATTAAAAAACTAAACAAAACAGTAATTTCTTAACAATTAAAAGTGTTATATAGCCCAGCGAATCATTCTCAGACTTAATGCTAACAACAATGGA
Organism: Hypophthalmichthys nobilis; assembly: GCA_037950665.1. Lineage (NCBI taxonomy): Eukaryota > Metazoa > Chordata > Actinopteri > Cypriniformes > Xenocyprididae > Hypophthalmichthys > Hypophthalmichthys nobilis. The sequence continues at coordinate 17,269,177 of CM075472.1, forward strand.
ACCTTGGGAAATAATTGTCAGAAGACTTCACTTCGAGCTTTCATTTAGTGATGAGTAATTTTTTGCTAAGAAAAGGTCAGGAGAAATGATAAGCAAGTGTCTCAGAGCTGGTGAACACTGTGAGAAGAGTGACTATTCATCTCACACAATGTGCAGAAATGAAATGCATTGTTGTTGTCCACACAGGAACTATATCTACTGTAGCCAAAGCACAAGAAACTTTCTTAAGTCTTTTCCAAGGCCCATATTAACAAAATATAGACATCTGGTAATCCATTTTTTGTGGTCTTATGAGACCAAATAAATCATTTTGGACCAAACAGCATCCAAAATGTATAGCATTACAAGTGTGTGGAGTACAGTGAGAAAGTGCCTGGTCACAGTGACGTTCGGTTGTAGCGCTGAAAGAGCGGAGGAGTTGTGCTTTATCAGTGGTGTCATGAATTTACACACCATTTTTTGATGTATTACAAAATTTGGAACAGAGGACATTCCCTTCTCCTTATTCATTGCGTTGTTGGTCACTTTTTCAACATGACATTAATTCTATACATTCTCCCAAGGTGAAAATCCTTTAGTGGACAAGTATTTCACACAACCTCAACACTATTGGGCATCTGTGGGGGATTTTAGAGATTGTTTATTTTGAGCAACACTCAATCACCAGGGTCAAAGAGGTCGTCCTCCACAATAGATGTGTTTTGTCATGAAAAGTAATGTGCTACATTACTTTTCCCTTATTTTTTTTTCTCACCTGGGGCCAGTTGCATAAACAACTTGCATAAACATAGCCATTATGTTAAGTCTGTGTCTTAAGAACTAGTACGAACAACTAACAGTTAGTTAGAGGTAATCAGTCTTACATTTCTGTATCAAATTAGACCAATCTAGGTTTTATGTAACTGACTTAAAAAAAGTTATGACCCGTCTTAAAGAAAAAAAAGGTGACTATCTTGTAAGACTAGTCTTAGCAGTTTATGCAACCGGCCCCGGCTGGACACGCTTCTTTGTTTTTTAATACAATAAAAGTTCTATTTTCGGTTAATGCAAAACCCTTTCACACCAAAAGTGATAAATAAGCCTTAGACTGAAGGCATGCATATTTACGCACAGTAAAGGGCGCAGCTCAAACAAACCTTTCAGATGTGCTGCCAATCTGGATTAAAGAAGAATAGGATACTGGAGAAGAAAGCTCAACATTCAAAAAACAATGTTGAACTTTTAGAAAAAAGTTCAACATTTCTAGATCTTATCAAAGTAATCATTTTGAGGAATACCAAATGTTTTCATGCAACTGAGATGAGTAAATGCGCCTTCATATTTTGTCTAGAACTACAATACAAATCATGTTTACACAGCGCACACAACACCTCTGCACTTACCCTATTTCTCTCACCCTGAGGACAGGAGAGCTGCCAGTCAATAAATGTGAAAACAAAGTAACTTGCATTACTTATTTGAAAAAGTAACTTAGATATTTTGTTGCAAATTGAAAAAGTGGTAGCACTTTATTTTACAGTACGTGTACTTTCCTGGTACATATATAGTAATTATGTTGTACATACAGGTAAAAGAGTGGTAACACAAGGTACGCGGAAACTAATAAGAAACACTGCTGTACTTTCCAATGGTACATACATGGTAATTACTTTGTACCTATAGACAAGTGTTGGGTAATAACAGGCGCTTACTTATAGTGTCCGTATATGGTAACTAACAGACACATTACTGTACTTACTAATGGTATGTATATAGTAACTATGTAGTACTTACAGACAAGTGTGGGTAATAACAGACACATGTGTGGTAACTAGTAAGACACATTACTGTAATTACTAGTGGTATGGTAACTATGTTGTACTCACGGACAAGTGTGGATACACATAACGGACACTTAATTACAGTGTGTGCATGTTAACAACAGTACAAAACAGAGGCTTACCAAATAGTGTTATTTTCTCACTGATGCCATTTAAAAAACAAAATTCTCAAGAAATTCTCAAGAAACTTCGTGAGCACTTATCCTCATCCTAAAAAAAAAAAATTCCTATACCTATCCCTTCACTTCCTTTAATCCCTCTCTATTGTAGCTTATGATACTCTGAGCACTGCCTAAAACTTGTATTGTGACCACTTCTTGTCCCTATTTGCCTTGTCATGACGACTCGCTTATTGTATTCCTCACTTGTAAGTCGCTTTGGATAAAAGCATCTGCCAAATGAATAAATGTAAATGTAAAATAAAGTAATTGTTTTGCTGCACTATGTATGCACTTTATGTTGTGTTTTATGAACTGTTAATGCTAAATTGCTCTCCAGAACAGTGCATATGATTTTACAGTCCTTACTAGTTAATATGCTTAAGCTTATTATTACAAACGTTAAAGAGCTGGTAATTCCTATGTAATGTTTATGTACAAGGGTGCACTTTATTTTACAGTCCTATTTCCATGAACGTACTAGTAAATATACCAATTAGTTAATGTGTAAGTTACACCTGTGGCCGGTTGCATAAACTTAGCCTCTATGTTAAGACTGTGACTTAAGATCTAGTTTGACCAACTAGCACTTAGTTAGGGCTAATCAGTCTTACTTTTCTGATTCAAATTAGACTGATCTACCTTTTTATATAACTGACTTTACAAAGTTAGTACCAGTCTTGAAGAAAAAAATAGATGACTTTAGTTTTAAGATTAGTCTGAGCAGTTTAAGCAACTGGCCACTGGTAAGAGCTGGTAATTCCTATGTAATGACTATGTACAAAGATGCACTTTATTTTACAGTCCTGTTTTCATGTACTTACTATGAATGTACTATAGTGAATATACCAGTTAGTTAATGTGTAAGTTACACCTAAGAGCTGGTAAGTCCTATGTAATGTTCACGTACAAGGATGCACTTTATTTTACAGTCCTATTCCCATGTACTTCCTTTGAACGTACTAGTGAATATACCAGTTAGTTACACATTACTTAGGTTGGGGGGGGTTCCTGTTATTACCCACAATTGTCTGTATTACATAGTTACTGTGTATATACCAGTAGTAAGTACAGTAATGTGTCTTACAAGTTACCACAAATAAGTGTCTGTTATTACCCACACTTGTCCATAAGTACAACATAGTTAATATATACATACCATTAGTAAGTACAGTAATGTGTCTGTTAGTTACCATATACGGACACTATAAGTAAGTGCCTGTTATTACCCAACACTTATCTATAGGTACAAAGTATATGTATGTACCATTGGAAAGTACAGCAGTGTTTCTTATTAGTTTCCATGTACATACATGTCAGATAAGTGCCTTGTGTTACCACTCTTTTACCTGTATGTACAACATAATTACTATATATGTACCAGGAAAGTACACGTACTGTAAAATAAAGTGCTACTAAAAAAGTAATGCGTTATTTTAATTACTTGAAAAAAGTAAAAAAAGTGAAAAAAGTGTTACCATAAATTCTATAAATGAGGACAAAATAATATTACTTTTTTTAGTACAATTAGTGATCCTGATGCTCTTTATATTCTGTCTTTATAATATTTTTTTAACCTTTGGTTAACACTCTTTATTTATCTGTGGTGCACGTGTTCACAGCAAAGGGGTGGATTCTTGAATCCACTGTCGCTTCAATATATGTCCTTTTGAGTGGTTTGTGATCAAGTTGTTAATCAGTGTTTATCCTTCTAAATATTAACTGATTTGAATGAATGTGACCAATTTAGAGTTAAAGCATTTACCTTACATTTCATCTTTAATCACTAAAGAATAATGAAGAATATTGTCTGAATCTCTTACTGAGATAAAGTACATCTTATCAATATGTTTTAGGAAAGTTTCATCATCAGAGCTAGAGCTTGATCTACTAACTGCAACCTTGAAGAAGCTGTGTATCTGTGTGTGTGTGTCAGTATCTTTTGTTACAAGTCCTAAGGTGAACAACGGGCACCCAGGGGAGATGACCATCTTCAGACAAACTGAAGCCTACAAAACGTTACCTTGGCAGGTCACTTCGTGCCTAAGCCAGGTCCCCTCTTTGTCATCCTCTTTGTTTTCCAAGTTTATCTATATCAGAATCATTCAACCTGAAGTAATGGCGTAGTTTAGTGACCTGCGTTAGAGTATAATTGTTGCTGTATTGAGTGTGTATGCAGAATGGCTTATAAACTCCTTGCTGAGTGTTGAAGCTGACTTCTGCTAATGAAACTGCAAACTATTCTTCAGTAAAATTTTCTTCAATTGACTGCATCTCTGACTCCTGGTCTTCATCATATTATCTGGTCCTTGGGTCTTAAATGTAAATTTCCTTACAAGAGACGTTTCCAAAACATGATTCAGAACTAAAACATCTTTTGTTGCTTTTTTCTTTTGTATTCTTTATAAGCCATTTTGACAGTATGCTAACTTAGATAACTGTGATGCATTAGAATTTATGGCTAATTTGCTTTCATTTTCATGCATCTCATTGCACATTTGCAAAATGTTGAATAATATCAGTGTATAAAATCTGCAGCCTGGAATCATAAATCACACTGTGGTTATTCATTTAGTTTTCCACAGGAAACCTGGCCCCCATGACTGAGACTGGCTTCTCCCAAAGGTTTTTTTTTTTTTTTTCTTTTTTTTTTTTTCCTACTGCAACCCAATGGAGTTTTGGTTCCTTGCTACTGTCACCTTTGGTTTGCTCATTTGTGGTTTAAATGACAATTAATATGACACTATCGAATGAGAACAAAATTTGAACTGAATTGAAGTGGATAGTAACACTAGAACTGAACTAGTTTCATAAATGATGAACTTTGCAACACTGACAGTTATTAACCTGAACTGAACAACACTGAACTAAATTGAGCTACATAATGACACTTTTTTTTTCTTCTGTAGAAATACACAATCTACATTGTACACTACCAAAAAAAAAAAAAAAAAAAGTCTTTGGGATGTGGCACCTCTTGATGGAAATAAATTTTGTGATGTTTTTTCCATCAAGAGGTGCATCAATTTTTGGTCAAGATCTTGTATTGACAATGCAAGAGCTGAGCACTCTGTAAAGTCTCCTCCAGCACATCCCAAAGACTTTCAATGAATTTAAGGTCTGCACTCAAAGGTTCATGTGTGAAAATTAGTCTTCATGCTCCCTCCCAAACATTCTTTCACAGTTTGAGCCTGATGAATCTTGACTTTGTCATCCAGGAATATGGCCATGATGTGTCTTCCTACATGGCTGTAAGAAATGAAAAATTACACACTCCATCAATTAGGGTTAGAAGAACTGTTGCCAAACATATAACATGCTAGAAACATAATAATCACTGCAATAATGATCCAGTCATAGACTCTGAAGCATTAGCCTATTTAAATCCAAACAGCAAATTTGTTTTTTTTTTTTTTGGCCATCAGTGTATAGAGTGCTATATAAATAAATGGGTAACACTTTAGAATAATGGTCCGTCATTAATAACTAACTATGCAGGAAGTAATGCAGGACAAATGAGTAGTACTACATTAACACTTCCGCTACTACTATTAACTAATATAGAAACAAGCTTAACTAATCAGTAAGTAATATCAAATTTAGAAGATAGTTCCTTATTAGCTAATCAATAATTACCTAAGCTTGTTTCTATATTAGTTAATAGTAGTAGCGGAAGTGTTAATGTAGTACTACTCATTTGTCCTGCATTACTTCCTGCATAGTTACTTATTAATGGCGGACCATTATTCTAAAGTGTTACCAATAAATGTGACTTGACATCACTGTGGAACCTCATGTCTAATGAGTAATCCTACAGAATTTTTACACAACAACGATGTACTAAAGCCTTTATACCCAGTGCCATCAGCATCTTTTTCTCTCAGAAAGGGGTGTTTCTCACTGAATAATGCAGTTAGTGGATAGTCCTGTAAAGTGAGTTAGTTTTTTTTTTTTTTTTTTTTAAATCAGTCATCAAACATGACAGGTTTTACTTTCTAAATGACAGTGTGATACTACAGTTACTAACCTCTGTCATGCATATTAACCTCAGGTATTCTTATAAATCCTTCATGGTAACTCCTGAAATAGGACTTGTGGTCTAGTTCAGTGCAGCACAGTAAATCACTTCAAACTGTGGGTAAGATAATTCCTCAACAAGCATGGTAGCAGTAGTTCCATCCATCCATTCTTCATACCGCTTCTCCTCTGCAGGGTCGCAGGAGGGCTGGAGCCTATCCCATCATCTCGGGCTGAAAGCAAGGGCCAGATTATTACAGATCATATATTGTACAAAGAATTAATATTGGATCTCAATCATTGGCAGTTTTTAGGTTATTTCCATTATTTAGTTAAATTTCATGTATAATAGTTTCCTCTTCAAAAGTGTGGGGTTGTTTGAAAAAAGTCTCTTGTGCTCATGTAACCCCTCCTGTTCGAACCACCCGCTCTAAGCGTGACTCAAACCCCGGTCCGCTGGCATGGGAGTCAGGCACTCTAACAAGGAGGCTAAAGACTACAGTCTCTAGCGTCACTTACTAGAGCTCCTCTTGAGATCAGGGGCCGGTTGCACCAGCTGTGCGTAAGTTACAACGTAGCCATAGTTTTGACGTAAATGGGCACAAAGTTACAACTTATGCACTTCTAAATAATTTTGTGTTGCACCATTAAACTTAGTTGAAGCGGAACTCTACGTGTACACTAAATATTTACAGAAGCCTCCTATCAGGAGTAACGGTTGGAATAAAATAGCAGAACTGCATCAATAAGCTCCTGTTTTACCTGACAGACTTCATTCTTTACACATATATGATATGCTGCTGACATTTACACTCTCTTATATTTTAAGAAAGAGAACATTATGTAACTTTGTTAGCCACTCTTCAACACAAACCCATCCTAAACAGCGCGCCGCTGTGTGCATCGGTCCCATCACTCCATGTTGTGCATGTCAAATAAAATCAGTCATAATCAATAAATGTAATTTCTTATGTTTTTTTGTATCAGTATTTATTTATTCATCCTTCTAATTTCGTTTCAAATACAGTTTCTGAATGTTATTTACATATAAAACATTCATGATTATGTAGTAGGCTATTAATGGAAACTTATTTTTACTGTTAGCTACGTGAGGCAAAATAAGTCGGAATGAAGGATAAACTGAAATTCAAGGAATTTCAACAACTTCTGCTCATGTATTTGAAGGATTACTGAGGGTAAACGTCATATTATGCAACTACGCATTACTTTACGGAGACCTTACGAGCTACTAGCTACGTTCTGCCTTAAGAACAAATGGTGCAACCGAATAAAGTACAGAGTTAGTTCCAAACTAGCTAAGCCACTAGTGTGGACTTTATGTTCCGATTTAAGAAAGAACTTACGAATGGCTGGTGCAGCCCTACCCAGGGGAGTGAGGTTTGCACACACAGCTCTTAACGGCCTACGTCCGTTACACTCACCACCCTAAATCTCACTTCCATCCGGGTCACGGCACCAATGTAACCCCTCCTGTTTGAACCGCCCCTCTAAGCGGGACTCGAACCCTGGTCCACCAGCATGGGAGTCGGGCACTCTACATGTTACACTCACTGCATTTATTTGTTAAAAAATACAGGAAAAAAAACAGTAATATTGTGAAATATTATTACAATTTTAAAAAACTGTTTTCTATATTAATGTATTTTAAATTAATAAGTGATGGCAAAGCTGAATTTTCAGCAGCCATTACTCCAGTCTTCAGTGTCACATGCTTCTTCAAAAAATAATTTGAATGCTGCTCAAGAAACATTTCTTATTATTATCATGTTGAAAACAGTTGTGCTGCTTATTGCTTAATATTTTTGTGCAAACGTTTTGTTTTGTTTTTCCCCCCAGGATTCTTGGATGAATAGAAAGTTAAAAATAACAGCATTTATTTGAAACAGAAATCTTTTGTATTCACCCTAAACTTTTGAACAGTTGTGTATATTTTTCACGTTTCCTTTTTTCCTTTGGTTTTGTTATTGTAACAATAACTGTAGTAACTATTTTGGAACAATATTTACCATGGTATAGACTTTTTTTTTTTTTTTTGTAAGGGAAGCATGAAATTGTCATTGTATCTAGCTATGTGTTGCTCTAATCTTCACAGTTAGCTTTGAGCTGAAGCTGATTGCATTCACATAGTTATTCGAAGATGGAGCAATAAAATAGAAAGCACAGATTTAAACAGAACTCTTGCAAATATGGGTTACAGGCAGTCTTGTTTGTTTGTTTGTTTATGTACAGCACAACCTCAATGTTACAGTTATGATTGCTGTGGGATTGACAGCCGGAGAGATGGAATCTACAGATGCAGAAATGGCGGGATTTACCTGCCCAGTTAAATAAACGGATTCTTGGTTCTGTGTTTAAAGGACAGATACCCACTTTTAAATAGACTACGCGCGAACTTTCCATTTAAATAAGTAACGCCAGCTGATTTTCCGGAAGATTTTCTATTGCATTGTAGCTTTAGCTCACTAAACCTCTTATAAAGCATTTGTACAATAAATTTCTTATTTTCTAGTTCACGTTATCTATTATAAATATTACTCATCAATATTTTCATTAATAAACAAATAAAAAACAAAACAAAAATACAAGTGCAAAAAGAAGGGTAACTTATACGAAGTCGGTATATTCGTTTGTCTGCAAATAGACAAAATATTTTTGATTTCGACATCGGTGTGGAGCTGTAGTAGGGACTTTTATTATGAATTGTCCTTTACGGTCCTTATGTAGGTCACAGTTTTCAGCTTCACGCTTTGGTTTCACGTTGCTGCATGCTGATATCCCTTGTCAGAGAATTTATATTTCTTAAATAATTGAGTTAATCTTAATTATACTTAATACGTGTGCTTTTCTTTTATTCCTGAAACATGAACAATGATTTGTCAAATTAGTTTTAACGGCTGATCCAGCTTTCTAACCTTGACTGAATGGTTGTTCACAGTTGAACTGTTACGTTGATGCGAATACATAGTTTTAAACATACGATGTTACGGAATATTTGTAGGTATCAGAGACAATTTGGCCAGGTCATTTGGCCATTTTCATTCCCTCAAGGGCATCATGGTCCTAGCTTATCAACACACTTACAAAAGGCAAAATATTCCAGTTCCTTAACAGGTAAGATCACTACAGAAATGTACAGAAGGACAAACCTAATATATTGATGCATGATCTCTTGTTCTTACATTGCGTTTTGCAGAGAGAAAGAAGTTCTACGAGAATGTCTCGATATCTCAAGGTGAAGGTGAGCGTCATTAAGCATGTTGTGATGCCCATAGCAACACACATCTGCAACTTAATAATAATAATAATAAACGTAGGTTCTCAACAAGAGAAACAGTTATGTCTGTTTGAAAATGTTATTTGTGTTGTCTACAGGGGGCGTGTTTGAAATAAACCTTGATAAGCGAAAGCTGAAGACTCCAGGTGGAAAGCTGTTCACAGTTCCTAATGAAGCTCTTGCCATAGCTGTTGCAACAGAGTGGGACGTTCAGAAGGACACGCTGAAGTTTTACACCATGCATTTAGTAGGCTATTATTATTATAAAAAGTTCAAGATAGAGTTTCTAAATTGCATATATTAACTATATTATCACCCAGCAGTATAAGGTTGCATAAAGAATACCTTCAACTTTATTCGTATACATAAAGTATACTTGCATTAAGCAAAATATATATTTATGTGAAAAAGAAAGTACACCCTCATTGAATTTTATGGTTTTGCGTATCAGGACATAATAAAAAAATCATTTGGTTCTTAGCAGCTCTTAAAATTAGGTAAATTAGGTAACCTCAGATGAACAACAACACACGACATATTACACTGTGTCATTATTTAACAAAAAACAGGCCAAAATGGAGAAGTCATGTGTGTAAAAACTAAGCACCCCATGATTCAATAGCTTATAGAACCACATTCAGTCAAATATGGGCATTTGTTTATGCACAGCTCTTTTAAAGGGATAGTTCACCCAAAAATGAAAATACTGTCATCACTTACTCATCCTCAAGTTGTTAAAAACCTCTATGAGTTCATTTCTTCTGCTGAACACAAAAGAAGATAATTTGAAGAATGTTGGTAATCAAACAGTTGATGGACCCCATTGACTTCCATAGTAAGAAAAAAAAATACTATGGTAGTCAATGGGGTACATCAACTGTCTGGTTACCAACATTCTTCAAAATATCTTCTTTTGTGTTCAACAGAAGAAAGAAACTCATACAGGTTTGGAACAACTTGAGGGTGAGTAGATGATGACAAAATGTTCATTTTTGGGTGAACTATCCTTTTAAAGGGATAGTTTACTCAAAAATGAAAATTTGCTGTTTAATTTACTTGCCCTCAGGCCATCCGAGATGTAGGTGACCTTTTTTCCCCCCTTCAGTCGAACAGAAAAGAAGATTTTTAGTCAAAATCTTGCGGGTATTAATTTTGTTTTGTCTGCATATGTTTTTTTTTTTTTAATCACAAAGTGACGGCTCCCATTGACTTCCATTTTATGAATCACAGAGGACCATGGTTTTAGCTAAAAATCTTCTTTGGACTTTGACTTGACCATTGCAACACCTTGATTCTTTTCTTTTTCAGCCATTCTCTTGTAGATTTGCTTGGGATCGTTGTCCTGTTGCATGACTCAGTTTTAGCTGTCGGACAGATGGCCTCACATTTGACTCTAGAATACTTTGGTATACAGAGGAGTTCATCGTCGACACAATGACTGCAAGGCGCCCCAGTCCTGTGGCTGCAAAACAAGCCCAAATCATCACCCCTCCACCACTGTGCTTGACAGTTGGTATGAGGTGTTTCTGATATGCTGTGTTTGGTTTTCGCCAGATGTGGCACTGTGCATTATGGGCAGACATCTCCACTTTGATCTTGTCTGTCCAAAGGCCATTGTTCCAGAAGTTTTATGGTTTGTTTGATGCAAATTTGCAAACTAAGCCATGCTGCCTTGTTATTTTTAAACAAAATATTATGAACTTTAACATTTAACATGCAAACTGAGGCCTGTAGAGTTTGATATGTAGCTCTTGGGTTTTTTGCAGTTTCTCTGAGCATTGCATGGTCTTACCTGAATTTGTGAATTTGAATGTTTTCCACTTGTGAATAATCTTCCTCACTGTAGAATGATGGACTTCAAATTGTTTGGAAATGGCCTTATAACCCTTCCCATATTGATGGGCCACAACAATTGCTTATTTAAGGTTGATGTCTTTCCTCCTTGGCATTGTGTTAACACACTCCTTCATATAATCAGAGATGCAGGTAATGCGGCAGCCCTGATTTTATTGGACTTAAGTGCAGCTTTTGACACAATAGACCACGTGATTGTTATAAAGCAGTTATCCCATGCAGTTGGAATTCATGGGACGGTTTTAGAGTGGTTCAAGTCTTATCTGTCAAATAGATCATTCTCTGTAAAGTATGGTAACTTTGTTTCAAAGGCAGCGCCTGTTACTTGTGGGGTCCCCCAGGGTTTTGTTATTGGCCCTATTTTATTTTCCTTGTATATGTTGCCCCTGGGCTCAATTTTTTTTAAAAAATATGGCATGTCTTACCATTTGTATGTGGATGATACACAGATCTATTTACCTTTGAGAGTGGGAGAGAACAATGGCTCTAATTTGCTATTTGCATGTCTAGAGGAGGTTAAGAGCTGGATGACTCAAAATCTGCTTCAGTTGAACCAGAGTAAAACTGAGATTATGTTTTTTGGCCCTGCCGGAGGATGCTTAGATATGTCCATGTATTTGGGTTCATGGTCCGATTATTGCCATGACCAAATAAGGAACTTAGGTGTGGTGTTTGACCCAGAGCTGAAATTTGACAAGCAGATTGATGCTGTGGTAAAGAGTTGTTTTTTCCAGATTAGGTCTATTGCTTGACTATAGCCTATTGTGTCAAGAATAGACTTAGAGAAGGTTATTAATGCCTTTGTTTTGTCTCGTCTGGACTGTTGCAATGTGTTGTATGTGGAGTCCTGCCAGATCACTATTTCACGTTTGCAATTAGTTCAGAATGCAGCAGCGAGGCTGCTGGTGGGTGCTAAGAAAAGTCATCATATCTCTCCTATTTTACCTTATCTCAAGTGGCTACCAGTGAACTACAGGATAAAATATAAAACTCTTTTGTATGTTTTTAAAGCAGTGCATGGCTTACATGTCTGAGCTCATTGCTGTTCGTCAAGCACCTAGGTCTCTAAGATCCAATAATAAGTTACTGCTTACTGTGCCTCGTACTCATTTAAAGTTAAAAGGGGGGATCAGGCCTTTTCTGTTGCGGGGCCGAGGCTCTGGAATAGTCTTCCTCAGTAACTTCCTCAGAGATTTCATCTTTAAATGCTTTTAAAGTTGCAGTCAAATTACTTTTTGTCTTTAGCCTTTGAGAGGGTGTGCTAGTCTTTATTTAGTAGAATGTGTGTTGTTTTAGTTGTGTGTTCTTTTAATGAAGTGTTTCTTGATTGTACAGCACTTTGGTCTGCAGGTGCAGTTGTAAAGTGCTCTTTAAATAAAGTGAATGAAGGCTCTAGACCAGCAAACTGCCAAAACGTTTGCTTTTATAGAGGTGGTCACTCTTGCTGATGATCAGTTAATCAAAGGCATTTGATTAGCAGTGTCTGACTTCCACTTACTCTCTTAATTCCTATGGAAGCAGTAAGGGTGTACTCCATTTTGGTCTAGTTTTTGTTAAATAATGACATAGTGTTGATATATCATTTGTTGTTGTTCATCTGAGGTTGTATTTACCTAATTTTAAGACCTGCTAAGTGCTAGATGATTTTTATTATGTCCTGATATGTAAAACCATAAAATTCAAAGAGGGTGTACTTTTTCACATGACTGTGAACTATATTATTGCCAGCTCTAATCTGCTAAATGCAGCTATAAAGCAACTATATAAAGAAATTAAGATATTATAAATATTAACGTAGTTTTCTGTGAAGCTGCTTTGCAACAATATGTATTGTAAAAAGTGGTATACAAATACAATTGAATTGACTTAAATTGTATGTTAAAAGGCTTATTTCTGTCCATACAGACCACTCTTTGCAACACAGCTCTTGATAATCCAACGCAAAGGACAGAAGAACAAATGATCTCAGCAGCTTTAAAGTTTTTGGAGACTGACACTATCTGGTGAGGTTTTTACTTTATGGTATTTAATTATTTATACCAAGACTTTACTTGACCTTTTCTACCATTATTGTGCCACATAATTGCATTAAAGATAAATGGTATTAGATCTCCTAAATGCTGACAGTATTATGATTTTTATTAAATCAGATTTACCTTCCCTGTAGTTACAGAGTAGAAGAACCTCCAGGCCTTGTGGAACTGCAGAGAAATGAATGGGACCCTGTAATGAACTGGATAGAACAAAGGTAATATTTGGTCATTTTGGCTAGAATGTGTAATAATCACAATATCTAGCCAATATATCAAAATATATATAAATAAATATATATTGTAGTATATAGCTACAATAAAGGTGTATATGAACATCTTTTTCTAGATACAATGTAGTCATTGGTTCATCCTCCAATATAATGGGCCCTCAAATCCCAGAAGAAACTAAGGATACATTTCGTCAGCACCTTAATTCCTACAATTTTTGGGCTCTGACAGGTAAAGATTTGTGGTGCTTTTGCATGCTATGTAAATGGGCATGTTTACACAAGATTTTGCATCTTATGTGAATGGGCCTGTTTGAACAGTGCAGTTTTTAATGTTCCTCCAGGGCTTGAGTATGTGATCACTCAGCTGAAATCGTTGGTCTTGTCCTTTGGGCTGATTGACAGACACCTAAGCGTGGAACAAGCGGTTCTGCTGTCCAGACTTGAGGAAGAATACCAGGTAAGGTGGCTTCTATTTTTATTCCAACTGTTAAATGATCCTTGCTTAGTACCATTTTTCCCATGTTAATGATTATTGTACATTCTGTTCTGCTTTGTCTTAGATCCAGCACTGGGGAAATGTGGAATGGGCCCATGATTATGACATGTATGAGTTGCGGGCACGAACAGCTGCTGGTGCAATGTTTGTGTATCTGTCTTCTGAAAGCACAGCTGTTAAGAGAAAAATTTTACAGGATTGATAAGGCCAAAAAGGCACTGTATGGGACTGAAAACTTAGATTTTTTTGTTATCTCGTTCTTTGTTTGCTTTTTGCAGTAAGCAGCGGTGACATTAGTTACCTAACCAGTAAAACGATGTTGCTATCCAGTTTTGTTTTGAGCAATAATATATCTGTCTAAGGTCATGATAACATCTTCAGCTTGGAAAGAGTGTAAATGTATAATCCCAGTATTTTAATGTCAAAGATGTGAAACATTTCAGCAAATATGTTATGAACAAAAAATAAATGGAGATTTTTTTGATAAATTACAATCACCTCAATTATTTTTGCTACATGGTCACCCAGACTCATGTTTTTCAAGCAATTCCCTTAAGGTCAAAGTCACATATAAAACGTCTGGTACTTAAGTGCATAGTCTGAAAGGGCAAACTGATATATAACCTTTTGTAATAAAATATCAAACCTGTGTGCGGTATAAAGCAGTCATGTCAACAAGTTCACTACTGTCCCTTTAATTAGCTGGCGTGTCATTTCAGTAACATACTGCAGGTTCGGCCAATAGCTTTGAAGGCCTGAATTAAGCGACCAATAGGAGTCGTTCATGGGCGGGGCTTGAGTGTTTACTGTCTCATTGACTGTTAATCGTTGGATATGTTGACAAGATGGAGTTCTTGCTGGGAAACCCATACAGTACTCCGGTGGGACAGTGCATTGGTATGTTTTTCAGAAATTAAATGATGCTTAAAAATTATGTCCCAACAGGTTAACGTTTAAAGCGATGCATTTAGCTGAGCCGCTGTACAGAAGCTCAACATATGGATAGCCTGTCAGCTGGCTAACAGCTAATGCTCATTCACGCTAGCTGGTATAACTCACAGTTAGTTCCAAAATGTGCTATAAAATAGTCATTTTCTTAATTCTTTAAATGACAAATTCTAGAGAGGCGAAGTGCTGAAACGAATTTAAGCAAGCTGAAGTACTACAGCTGGTGTTAGCCTGCTAGCCAGAGGACACTGCGTTTATCTCTCACACCCAGTTTCATAGCTTAAGCTTGAGGTAATGTGTGTAAATGAATCATACTATTGATCAAGATTTATAAATGGCCACTCTGTGTGAGGAACATGTCCGCTTGCTTTGGGAGACACCCAACAATCAAGCACATATTGCACAGCAGTTTGCAGATCAGTGCATTGTCATCAGTGCCGATGTTTTTCCAGATTCTCTTATTAGTTCCAGGCAGTAACCTATACTCCTATTAGTTTGCCTTTTGATCTTCTCCAGAAAGGGCCACAGATGGCTCCCTGCAAAGTGAAGACTGGACCTTGAATATGGAAATATGTGACATAATCAATGAAACAGAAGATGGGTGAGACATGAAAGATGCATGATTTATAGCTTTTTGTTGACATGTTCAGTAAACCTTAGGAAACTAAAACATTGCTACACAAATCCAGAAGTTGCTGTCATTGTTATCGTTTCACATTTTTCCTGTGAATAAAATGTTTAACTGTTTAAGGATCAAATCCAGGACGTTACATAAATTGAAAAGTCATCAACAATGTGTTATTTATGGAACCTGGCAATGCTTTCTAGAAGAACATAATTCTTTCACTTGACCTTGTCATTGTAACTTCACAGTAAATTGCTTTTTAGCTGCATATATGTGTTATTTATCTGATTTATAGGCCTAAGGATGCTATAAGAGCTGTGAAGAAGAGGCTTAATGGGAATAAAAACTACAGGGAGGTGATGCTTACACTGACGGTGGGCAACAGTCAATGGAACTTTTCTCTTTACAGTCCTACTGTACAGCTGATAATTCCTTTTAGATTGTCCTGTTTATTTAGATTTTCACAATGTGTTTAGGTTCTTGAGACATGTGTAAAGAACTGTGGCTATCGGTTCCACGCGCTCGTCACCACCCGGGACTTCATTGATGGCGTTTTGGTGAAAATTATATCTCCTAAAAACAACCCACCCGCCATAGTGCAGGACAAAGTACTAGCTTTGATACAGGTATGGCAAAAATCTGGATTTTTTTTGGGTTTTGGTTGTTAATGATTAGTAAAGAAAAATGTGTTACCTTATGGTTTAAACACAACATGAGGAAAGGAAACGTGACGTACCATTTCAAAAAGAGGGCAATGATGTGAGAGAAAGAGCGAGAGGAGGTGCATCATGGGGCTGGTTACCTGATGCTCGGTTGTCAAGGAGATCTTGCTGATTCGTTGGCACTGAAGTTGTGCTCATTACAACCTTGTGGATCAGGTTACCATGTTTGGCTCCAATGACCAAGGGTGACTTCAATATACATGGTCTTGCATTTAATGTGATGCCAGAATTTTCTCATAATAAAATGATCAAAATGGAATCTTTAGAATGGCTTTGTCCAAAGAGAACTAGGCAAGTGATGTTTGTGCTTTGCATTTTTGATTGACATTCAAATAACTTTATTTAAAACAGTCACCTGATTGTAGTTACTACAATACTTTTCAAAGGTCTGGGGTAGAAATAAAAATAGAAATTTTGAAAGAAATTAATCCTTTTATTCAGCAAGGACACAGTAAATTGTTCAAAAGTGACAGTAAAGAAATTGTATTTCAAATAAATGTTATTCTTTTGAACTTTCACAACTGTTATTAACATTGCTAATAATAAATATTTCTTGAGCAGCAAATCAGCATAATAAAATGATTTCTGAAGGATCATGTGACACTGAAGACTGGCGTAATTCAGCCATCACAGGAATAAATTACATTTTAAAGTATATTAAAATAGAAACAGTTATTTTAATTTGTAATATTTCACAATATTACTGTTTTTACTCAATTTTTGATCAAATAAATGCAGCTTTGGTGAGAGTCTTGCAAGATGTCATTAAAAAATCTTGACCCCAAACTTTTGAACAGTAGTGTAGCATGTTTTGCAGTGTGCCTACAATTATTAACAAGGTATTGAATGTTCAAGTAGAGAAGATCTGAGCAGCAGAACTTGCATTCCTTGATTAGCTTTTGAAATGTTATTATTACACACCAGTAATAAACTATATTGATTAATAGCTATTCTGATGCATATTTATATGTCATGTTTTCACATATTAAGTTTGTACTCTGTACGTCATCAGGCATGGGCAGATGCCTTCAGGAGTAGTCCAGATTTAACAGGAGTAGTCCACGTCTATGAAGAAATGAAGAGGAAAGGTATAGAGTTTCCACGATCTGACTTGGAGACCTTGTCCCCCATTCACACACCACAAAGGGTAAGTGTTGACGCCAGGCATGTTATGGTTTGTTTGTCAAATTGTTGAGGTTATGGCAGCCTCCTCTAAAATATAATGTCCCTTATCATTTACATAACTTTATCGCTTTGCCATCCCTCTTTATCTCTGCAATATAGCTTATTGTCATGCTCTGTTGATAATAGTTGCAAACTGCCCCAGAGTTGGACCAGCCGAAATACAGTGCTCCAGTCCAGCCCAAGCCACAGCCTCACCCTGCCTCCGCTCCTCCCTTCTCTGCCCCTGTGACCCACACTTCCCCCCAGATTCCCAATCTGCACATCTCTGGGCCCATCAACCCCTCCCCTGAACAGGTACTGTAGAACCTCCTTGTTTCATTCTTTAAAATGAAATTGCTCAACATTTGTATTCACAGATTGCATAATGATATTATACAATATCATTGAATAGATTTGCAAGCTGCGCAGTGAGCTCGACATTGTGCGTGGGAACACTAAGGTGATGTCGGAGATGTTGACCGAGATGGTTCCCGGTCAAGAAGATCCATCTGATCATGAGCTTCTGCAGGTTTCTCATTCAGTTTTTTTTTTTTTTTTTTTTTTTTTTTGATGTTTATATTGCTGGAGTCTTGAAAGAGCTACATAAGGCCACTAGAGGGAGTGTTGGTACAGCATTATGTTGACAATTTTTATTATTCAGTATTACAAGGTTTGTTTGCTTTCTTTGAAGGAATTGAACAGGACGTGCAGGGCCATGCAGCAGAGGATAGTTGAGCTCATCTCACGCGTGTCCAATGAGGAAGTCACGGAGGAGCTTCTGCATGTCAACGACGACCTCAACAACATCTTCCTTCGTTATGAGAGGTGTGAACAAGCAGGATGAATTTACCTTTTCTTTTAAAGGGATAGTTCAACCAAAAATTTTAATCATTCACTCATGTTGTTCTAAACCCATTAGACTTTGGTTAATCTTTGAAACACAAATTAAGATATATATATATATATATATATAATTTATTTATTTTTTAAAATATTTTAAGTAGAGTTTTGAAGTTATATTAACAAACACAAAGGTATAAAACAATAACCAACATAAGACAACAAGGACACACATTTACACAAAATAAAGGGGGAAAAAAAACATCTGGATTGCCTCAGTCAGCAAATATATACAAAATAATTATTGAGAATAAACATAACTGACAATAAAACAGTTGTTTTGTAAATCAGTTATATCACCATTGGGGAAGAAAAAACTTATACAAATTAAAAAATAAATCAATCAATAAATAAATAAATAAATAGAAGAAGAGGATTACAGAGTGTATTATTTTTAAACTTCCAAAAGTCTCAAGAGAGGTCCCCATGTGGCTTCAAATCTTTTTTGTGAGCCAAGCTCACCAAAACGTAACTTCCATTTGGATGATATAAAGCATCTCATTTAACCATCTCTGAAAACAAGGAGCTTGTGAAGTTTTCCAATTGAGGAGTATTACCTTTTTGGCTGCAATTAAGCCTATTATTAGAGCGTGCTGATGAGTATGAGGGATAGTATCCATTACATTAGAATAGCCAAAAATAGCCAGGTTGAATGTTAATTCTGTATGCGCTTGAAAACAATTCAAAAATGTTAGACCAAAAATCATACAGAATAGGGCAAAACCAAAATAAATGTGCCAATGTCCCCTCTGCCATCTTGAACCTATCACACTGAGAAGAAATGGAGGGAAATATTTTGTTCAGTCTAGTTTTGGAGTAAATTAAGATATTTTTAATGAAACCTAAGAGGCTTCTGTCCTTTCATTGAAGGCCCAGGTAACCAAAATATCAGAAGATCCAAAAAGATCATAAAGGCGTCATAACTTTATATATCATACATATCACTTTATATGATGAACAGATTTAATTTAGACTTTTATGTACGTCTATACAAATATGGACACGCATACATAGAGCACATCACATAAGATAAACACAGAAGCT
Source organism: Hypophthalmichthys nobilis (assembly GCA_037950665.1). Classification (NCBI taxonomy): domain Eukaryota; kingdom Metazoa; phylum Chordata; class Actinopteri; order Cypriniformes; family Xenocyprididae; genus Hypophthalmichthys; species Hypophthalmichthys nobilis. The sequence continues at coordinate 17,288,483 of CM075472.1, forward strand.
CAAATGTGTGTGCGTTGATGCACAAAAACCAGTGACGTTTGTTTTTAGCATGTGATGCATGCACAAGCTTCTGTATATGTGTTTATATATGAATAAAAGCATAAATTAAATTTGTTTATCATAAAAAGTGTTCGTATCACTTCACAAGATTAAACCGCTTGATTCATGTGGATTCATTTTACTTCCTTTATGACCTTTATGAATTTTTTTTGGTCACCTGGACATTCAGTGGAGGAACAGAAACATCTCCTGTTTTATTGAAAAATAGATTTGTGTTTCAAAGATTAACCAAAGTCTTAATGGTTTTGGAACAACATGAGTGTGAGTAAATGATGACAGAATTTTCATTTTTGGGTGAATTATCCCCTTAAAGCTTCATGAAAAGGCTATTTTAAGTGAGGCTAAGATTTTAATTAGTTGATTTTGTTTGCTCACTTTTCTTGCTTTTTCTTTAGATACGAGAGGTTCCGATCTGGCCGAACTGCACAAGGCGTAAACAATGGGGTAGGTTGTGTCTTCTTTAGGAGAGTTGTTTTATCCATGTGTTAGCATCGGTTCATCATCAATGTGTGTGTTTTTTACCCCCTCCAAACACACGTAAGGTAAATTGTTCAAGCCAAAAGAACAGCTCAGAGTCATTCTCTTGCCCTCATTGCTTGCTTTTTGCTCTAAAATATGCTCTGAGAAAGCATGGTACGTTTGATTTGAGATGCAAACACTTTTATCATGTGCGGTTATCAACTTAAAATGTAATTGCATGTTGGTGTTACTTATTGTGTGGTTTGGTCTGTTTTGTGATTTGTTTTTCTTATTTTTATTTTTTTGGTATTGCTAGCTGAGGGAGGCAAGTATGAGTCATCTAATCTCATTTTTTACTTGGACATGCAGATGCTAAAGAATGCTATGTCAGTGTTGGCTGGTGCAGTCCCAGTCCCGTGTTGCATCCAATGAACCTCCGCTAGCATGTAGAATGCCTGTCCTGCAGTCTGTGACCTTTGCTTGCCAACCCCTCCATTTGCTTACCCTAGTACTAGTTCCTCCACTGCTTCAAATAAAATAGACTAAATGGGGATTTAGGAACGGTGCATTTCATGTAATGGAAATGTGATTTTTAATAGCATAACACAGCAATATTCTGCTACTTTAGGCTATTTTAGTCATTTTCAGGATTGTATGAGAGAAATACACAACTGTTCAAAAGTTTGGGGTACGATGACGATAAAAATATCATTGTTTCCACAAAAATGTTAAGCAGCACAATTGTTTTCAACATTGATGATAATAAGAAATGTTTCTCAAGCACCAAATCAGCATATAAGAATGATTTCTGAAGGGTCTTGAAACACTGAAGACTGGAGTAGGGATGCTAAAAATTGAGCTTTGCCATCACAGGAATAAATGACATTTTAAAATGCATTAAAGTAGAAAACAGTTATTTTAAATTGTAATAATATTTCACAATATTACTGTTTTTACTGTATTTTTGATTAAATAAATACAACCTTGGTGACGAGACTTCTTTGAAAAACATTAAAAAATATTTCCAACTCCAAACTTTTGAATAGTAATGTTTTTTGGGTATTTTTTTGTTAAAAAAAATTTACTCATGTGGTGTCTAGTACTACGGAAAAGCTAGATGCACAAATTAAATATGATGTACTGTAATTCACTGTCATAGAATCTGAAGCCAGTTACAGAGGCATTTATCACAGATTGTTAATGTGCTTTTTCTACTTTATTACACAGTACAGCTATAGAGCACAGCTGTATTATTGCTTCTGACAAATCACATTTTGACAGCATGTGTCTATTATTATTTATTTATGGGCGCTTATGGGCTTTAATTTGGTGTTTCTTTTTTAAAGGATTAGTTCACTTTCAAATGAAAATTACCCCAAGCTTTACTCACCCTCAAGCCATCCTGGGTGTATATGACTTTCTTCTTTCTGACAAACACAATCGTAGAAATATTAATAAATATCCTGAGGCATCCGAGCTTTATAATGGCAGTATGCGTTACCAAACGAGTATGAGCTGAAGAAAGTGTCTCCATCTATATCCATCCATCATAAACGTGTACTCCACATGGCTCCGGAGGGTTAATAAAGGCCTTCTGAAGCGATGCGTTTGTGTAAAAAAATATCCATATTTAACAAGTTATGAAGTAGAATATATAGCTTCCACCAGACAGCCTTCCATATTCAAATTACGGGAAAAAACGGAACTGGCACCACGTCAATTCCGTAAGTTGAATAGGGAAGGCGTAGGACGTCCAGCGTAAGCTTTTTGAAGAATACAGAAGGCGGAAGCTAGATATTCTACTTCATAACTTGTTAAATATGGATTTTTTTGCACAAATGCATCGCTTCGCTTCAGAAGGCCTTTATTAACCCTCTGGAGCTGTGTGGAGTATGTTTATGATGGATGGATATGGATGGAGACACTTTCTTCAGCTTATACTCGTTTGGTAACACATACTGCCATTATAAAGCTCGGATGCGTCAGGATTTTTATTAATATTTCTACAATTGTGTTTGTCAGAAAGAAGAAAGTCACATACACCTAGGATGGCTTGAGGGTGAGTAAAGCTTGGGGTAATTTTCATTTGAAAGTGAACTAATCCTTTAAGTGCTTTTGACTTATAGAATAAAGGATTCAAACACATTTTTTAAGCACAACTCCTCTAAAATACAGCAACATACATTTTTTAAGCAGCAAAAAAACAAAGGCTATGAGTAACATTCGCACACACTGAGTAATAATTAGCCTGAGAAAATTCCTTAGCCTTCCCTCTCTTGCCCAGTCTAACAGTCATTGTTCCTGTACAGTCTCACCACTTCACCTTTTCATCAATTCTTAGTTTACTTTGAGTTACAGATTAGACTTCCTCTCACACAAGACTTGGTGAAACCGGTGAAAGCAATGTATGTATTGTATGCAATGTATGTACTTCTCTCAACCTATAGAACTGACTGCAGGGTCTCTCTCTTTTTTTTTTTTTAAGCAAACCTTTTTTTTTAAGTAAAAACAAATTAGTAAAAAGAAGTATGTAAACCAGTTTGAAAATGTTCATGATGTAAAGGTAAGATAGCAAGTAAATAATCTTTCCCCCTAAAGTGTCTGTAACCAATGTGTCTATGTGAAATGGTGTTGCGTATCCACAGGTCCTGAACGAGGCGACAGAAGATAACCTGATTGACCTGGGACCGGGGTCTCCTGCGGTGGTCAGTCCCAGGATCAGCGCTACTCCTCCGTCCAGCCTGCCTCCCTCTGTGGCTGCAGTTCGCTCTGCCTCTCCAGTCACGCTGTCCTCCAGACTGGCTGGTTTGGGTGAGTCTCATACCTTGGGTCCACAATATTGTTTACATTTTAGATATTGGTAGAGAGAAGCTGATTTGTTTGCCTGTACTAATGTGAGAATACCGATGCTTCACAGATGTTGGTTCTGATAGTGTGACTGGCACCTTGAGCTCTTTGACTACCTGTCAACCCCAAGATGACTTTGACATGTTTGCCCAGACCAGGACTGGTACCATTCCTGAGCGGAGGAAGTATGAAACAAATCAAAATTTTAATGCAACTAATAGATTTTAATATATAGTACAATAAAATGCCCCCCTTAAAGGGTTAGTTCACCCAAAAATGAAAATAATGTCATTTATTACTCACCCTCATGCCGTTCCACACCCATAAGGCCTTCGTTAATCTTCGGAACGCAAATTAAGATATTTTTGTTAAAATCCGATGGCTCAGTGTGGCCTGCATAGCCAGCAATGACATTTCCTCTCTCAAGATCCATAAATGTACTAAAAATATATTTAAATCAGTTCATGTGAGTACAGTGGTTCAATATTAATATTATAAAGCGACGAGAATATTTTTGGTGCGCCAAAAAAAACTAAATAACAACTTGTATAGTGATGTCCGATTTCAAAACACTGCTTCAGGAAGCTTCGGAGCATTATGAATCTTTTGTGATGAATCAGCGGTTCGGAGCGCCAAAGTCACGTGATTTCAGCAGTTTGGCGGTTTGACACGTGATTCGAATCATGATTCGACACAAAAGATTGATAACGCTCCGAAGCTTCCTGAAGCAGTGTTTTGAAATCGGCTTTATGATGATACATCATTCAGTATGTTATTAAGGGAAATAAAAGGAAATTTTAAACTAATTAGTTACAATTGCACAAAATTTTAAATTAAGAGGAGGGTCCATCTTGCCTCACCACTAGGTAAAACGACTGCCATAAGCCCCACAGCATTAACATCCTTAATTACTTTATATAGATTTTTTTTTTTTTTTTTTTAATTATTTATTTTTTTATGTTGAATAATGTCTAATTTAATGAAAAATGTTAAATCAAATAGTCTACTATTATCCAATTGTAGTAAAGGTGGGGGAGGGGCATCATAATTATATTATATTATATTATATTATTAGCATTTAACTCACACATTGCTGGTTTTGAACTCTCAGTGCACCATTCGAAGACACAAAGGCTTCAAGTGGAGTGGCCCCGATTTTGGATGTCAGACAACAAAACACTGGGGTAAGTTTCTGTCTGCGCGTGTGCGCATGTGCGCGTGTGTGTTTTTGTGACATATCAGGACACAAATCTGTATAATGACATGAGGTATTACAAGAAGAGGGTGACTTATGAGGACATTACCCCATGTCCCCCTTTTTCAAAAGGCTTATAAATCATACAGAATTTTTTTTGAGAAAGTAAAAATGTGCACAGTTTCCTGTGATGGGTAGGTTTAGGGGTAGGGGTAGTGTAGGGCGATAGAAAATACGGTTTGTACGGTATAAAAACCATTACGCCTATGGAATGTCAACACAATTCACAAAAACAAACGTGTGTGTGTGTGTTTGTGTGTGTGTTTATTTTAGGACAGTTTCTTGCCGTTTCTTTAAGCATATGCCTGTGTGGACTCATTGTTTTCATGTCAAAGACATCATAGAGCTGGATGTTTACATACTTAGTTTGGAGTGGTTTAGAAAGATGAAAATAAATTACTGTTATGCTAAGTATGTACTAGTACACAGAAACGTATGTAGTGTACCATACTCCACACTCAGAAGATGACAGTAGTTGATGAACGTAAACATTTGAGTTGCAAGAAATTCTTTCTGGAAGCAGGAATTCAGAATATACTTTTATTTTTACATATTAGTAATTCTTGAATGATATTTAGCCAGTGCAGCTCAATAGAGTCTTGAATTGCTGTTTTCTGCGGTGACGTGCTGTGCATGCATTTCAGTTATTACCACATGTGTCTATATGGGGTAGTTTACTAATATTGGATTAAGACTTTTATGTTAAAGTCTTATTGTTTTTGTTTTGTTTTTTGTTGTTTGTTTGTTTGTTTTGTCATGTTTTCTTGGGATTATTATTTTTATTTATTATTTGCTTTGCTCCGGCCCATGGTTTGGGCCCATAGGCAGCTCTTGACCAGTCCTCTGTCATGGATGACATTGAGGAGTGGCTCTGTACTGATGTGGTGAGATTTCCTTTCGTTTATTTTTATTTAATATTTTTTTTCGTCTTCTTCAGGACATAACCCACTTATTTGAAAAGAAATATGCCCTTGTAATGGCATATTTCTTTTTGTTTGCCTTTTTATTCTTGGCTGACTACCTTGTACCCTCTTTTTGGGGTCACTAACGACTTACCTTTTATGGTTTTGCTGCGTTCCTTACTTTTCTGGGATATTCTGTCAGTTATTTTAGTACACTGAGCGCGTAGTAAACAGACCCCTGCTTGACATGCTTTTAACACTTTTATTTTCTATACTAATGTCTTTGGATGTTTTGGGTAATATAATTTAGATAATCTGTTAAATCAAGAAAACTTCTATTGGTATTTTGAAGGGAAGAAATTATAATGTTTGATGTCGTTGCAAATAAATTGTGCTCCTTTTTTAACAAGCCTTCATGCGCTGAAATATTTTACCCTTATTTCTACTTGCCTTCAGAAAGGAGATGAAGGAGAGGAGGGAGTGACAAGTGAAGGTATGAAGAATTACTTGATTTACACTATTGTTCAAATTTTGTTTTGTTTTTTTTTTTAGAAATGAACACTTATTAAGCAAGGATGTGTTAAATTGATCTAAAATGATAGTAAAGGACATATATACACTGAACAAAATTATAAACACAACACTTTTGTTTTTGCCCCCATTTTTCATGAGCTGAACTCAAAGATCTAAGACTTTTTCTGTGTACACAAAAAAAGGCCTATTTCTCTCAAATATTGTTCACAAATCTGTCTAAATCTGTGTTAGTGAGCACTTCTCCTTTGCCGAGATAATCCATCCACCTCACAGGTGTGGCATATCAAGATGCTGATTAGACAGCATGATTATTGCACAGGTGTGCCTTAGGCTGGCCACAATAAAAGGCCACTCTAAAATGTGCAGTTTTATCACACAGCACAATGCCACAGATGTCGCAAGTTTTGAGGGAGCGTGCAATTTGCTGATGTCGATGTTGTGGATCGAGTGGCCCGCGGTGGGGTTATGGTATGGGCAGGCGTATGTTATGGACAACGAACATAGGTGCATTTTATTGATGGCATTTTGAATGCACAGAGATACCTTGACGAGATCCTGAGGCCCATTGTTGTGCCATTCATCCACAACCATCACCTCATGTTGCAGCATGATAGTGCACGGCCCCATGTTGCAAGGATCTGTACACAATTCCTGGAAGCTGAAAACATCCCAGTTGAGCATGTTTGGGATGCTCTGGATCGGCGTATATGACAGCGTGTTCCAGTTCCTGCCAATATCCAGCAACTTCGCACAGCCATTGAAGAGAAGTGGACCAACATTCCACGGGCCACAATCAACAACCTGATGAACTCTATGCGAAGGAGATGTGTTGCACTGCGTGAGACAAATGGTGGTCACACCAGATACTGACTGGTTTTCGGACCCCCCCCAATACAGTAAAACTGCACATTTTAGAGTGGCCTTTTATTGTGACCAGCCTAAGGCACACCTGTGCAATAATCATGCTGTCTAATCAGCATTTTGATATGCCACACCTGTGAGGTGGATGGATTATCTTGGCAAAGAAGTGCTCACTAACACAGATTTAGACAGATTTGTGAACAATATTTGAGAGAAATAGGCCTTTTGTGTACATAGAAAAAGTCTTAGATCTTTGAGTTCAGCTCATGAAAAATGGGGGCAAAAACAAAAGTGTTGCGTTTATAATTTTGTTCAGTATATATTACTTTTATATTCATCAAAAAATCCTGAAAAAATGTTTTAATTGCATGACAGTTTCCACTAAAATATTAGGCAGCACAACTGATTTCAGCATTGAAAATAATAAGAAATGTTTCTTGAGCACCAAATCAGCATATTAGAATGATTGAAGGATCATGTGACACTGAAGACTGGAGTAAAATTCAGCTTTGCCATCACAGGAATAAATTACATTTTAAAATATACCAATCAGGCATAACATTATGACCACCTTCCTAATATTGTGTTGGTCCCCCTTTTGCTGCCAAAACAGCCCTGACCCGTCAAGGCATGGACTCCACTAGACCCCTGAAGGTGTGCTGTGGTATCTGGCACCAAGATGTTAGCAGCAGATCCTTTAAGCCCTTTAAGTTGCGAGGTGGGGCCTCTATAGATCGGACTTGTTTGTCCAGCACATCCCACAGATGCTCGATTGGATTGAGATCTGGGGAATTTAGAGGCCAAGACAACACTTCAAACTCGTTGTTGTGCTCGTCAAACCATTCCTGAACCATTTTTGCTTTGTGGCAGGGCGCATTATCCTGCTGAAAGAGGCCACAGCCACCAGGGAATACCGTTTCCATGAAAGGGTGTACATGGTCTGCAACAATGCTTAGGTAGGTGGTACATGTCAAAGTAACATCCACATGGATGGCAGGACCCAAGGTTCCCCAGCAGAACATTGCCCAAAGCATCACACTGCCTCCGTTGGCTTGCCTTCTTTCCATAGTACATCCTGGTGTCATGTGTTCCTCAGGTAAGTGACGCAAATGCCCCCGGCCATCCACATGATGTAAAAGAAAATGTGATTCATCAGACCAAACCACCTTCTTTCCATTGCTCTGTGGTCCAGTTCTGATGCTCTCATGCCCACTGTTCATGCTTTCCGCGGTGCACAGGGGTCAGCATGGGCACCCTGACTGGTCTGCAGCTATGCTGCCCCATACGCAACAAACTGCGATGCACTGTGTATCCTGACACCTTTCATCAGAACCAGCATTAAATTCTTGAGCAGTTTGAGCTACAATAGTCTGTTGGATCAGACAACATGACCCAGCTGTTCCTTCCTTGGACCACTTTTGATAGATACCGACCACTGCAGATCAGGAACACCCCACAAGAGCTGCAGTTTTGGAGATGCTCCGACCCAGTCGTCTAGCCATCACAATTTGGCCCTTGTCAAACTCGCTCAAATCTGTACACTTGCCCATTTTTCCTGCTTCTAACACGTCAGCTTTGAGGACAAAATGTTCACTTGCTGCCTAATATATCTCACCCAGTAACAGGTGCCGTGATGAAGAGATAATCAGTGTTATTCACTTCACCTGTCAGTGGTCATAATGTTATGCCTGATCGGTGTATATTACGTTTATATTACATTACACTTTTTACAATATGTTACATCACATTGTAAAATATAAAACAGTTTTTTAATTGTAATATTTTGACAATATTACTCTTTTACTGTTTTTACAGACCCACATTTTTTAGTGGTAGTGTATCTATTCATAGACCCAGTAGTTAAAGGCTTTAAACATTCCATGAAAATTTTCTTCCAGAGTTTGACAAGTTTCTAGAGGAGAGAGCCAAAGCAGCAGAGATGGTGCCCACACTGCCGACACCCCCGAGTGATGAGCTCTCCGCTGCTTCTGGCGCTTCTGCCAGTGCAAGTAAAAAGTCAGCCAGGTCCGAGGATGCCCTCTTTGCCTTGTAGATAAGTGTCAGATCCTCTGGGGCGGCCCAGCTCTGCTTCTGTGGCAGTGGTGGGTCAGTCCCTTTGCAGATCCATATCAGCACCCCTTTTTCTCTCCTGCTTCCTGCTTCTCCAGCACAATCAACACTGTCACAGCTGAAGTGATCAGAACTGTTTCATGATCTAGACATTTTCATAATAGACATTTTCATACTTTACCAAGTTTTCATTCCATTGAAAATGCTGTATAAGTTCCACCCAGAACTCCCTAAAAGCATACCGTACCATGTGGGTTCGAGAGGTCAATGTCTATTTTTTTAATTGATATTTGTGGTATAAAGCAAACAAATTTAATGTAAAGTCTACTACCCGATCCGGCCATGTCTAACTTTGTGTTCACTGTGATCCTGCATGCAACAGCTGAATAATCCTATTTCTCTTTCCTCAAGGATAATCTGTAAAGGGAGCAAATAATTGCTAGTTTTTCTTCTTTTTTTCTTCAACTTTATCTACCAGAAGATTTACTTTAAAGGGATATACATAGAATTATTTATTATAAAATTTCCAATTAATACCTCTGATGGTAGCAGTTCAGCTTTCAGATTTGAGAATTTTGTCATATTACCAGATATTACAATCCGTTATTGAATGAGACATTAGAGAGAAGTTTATTCAGTATATTCATAATTTATTAAAATTAAAACATTTTGCAAACTGAATATTTAAAAGGCAAAATGACAGAGATGCTGTGTTTGTACCACATCACTACGTAGGTCACATCAAAATTATATGATTATTATTCCACTGGATTCTTTTAAATGTTATTATTTTTACTTGGCAAAAGCATTGCCTATTAGAAAGCATTAATAGGAACAAAAAGTATGTATTTCAATTTAATTTGCACTGAAAGAATTATTTGCCTTTCGGCTGTGTTAAAAGAGCTTTTGTTCAAATACAGAATTTAAGCTGTCCTTCATTTCAACGCTGTCTATTACGAGACCGAAAACAAATGGAGTTTCTAGAGAACTGATGGTGACTGCAAGGCAGTTTAAATTGGATTTTACAACTGCTGCAGAAGTGGTGTCGAGCTTAGAATTGTTATTAAGGAATGAAATGGATCTGCCTTAAAGAACAGGTTGTGGGTAGTTTAAGGTGTAGTCCGCTAATGGTCATTTAACGTTTGGTATTCTCATGTTTGCACACCAGAGATTTGATTTAGTGAGGTGAATGTGCTGATGTAATATCTTTAGTTCGAGTGCTGTGTCTCGCTGTTGTGTACATACTGTTTTGACGGACCAAATGTTTAACCTTAGCAAATAATTTAAGTGTAGAGTCAACTAACTTAAAACATCCAGATGAGTTTTAGTTGTGTTTGTATTTGTGTAAGATTTTATTTGTTCATATATAGTAAGTGAGCACAAATCAAAGGGACAGTGCACTTTTGCATGGCTAATAATTTTATATGATTTCTCACACTACATAAAATATGCATTACAAATGAAAACAACCCAAGATCTTTTGAGTAACTAAGCTTTGGCCCTCTTGCATTTATAATTTCAGTTCGATAACTGGGTGATTTTGAGGATTGCCTTCTTTGGCAGAATTATTGGGAGTTCATTATGCTGTGTTTGTAAATGTTACGGTTACCGATAACTGGTAGATCTGTTAAAACAATTTAAGGGGAAACTGTTTGAGGAGCTATGACAAGCTGAAGCTGTTGTACATACAGCAGTATATCAGGTGACAATGATATTTGGTTTGTTAGTTTGGGTATTTAGAAGAGCTAAGTAAAAAAAAAAAAAAAAAAAAAAAAAAAAGGGAAGAAATTCAAGGTTAGCTGTAGCAGGGATGCAGTCTGATAATGCACGAGCATTAATACTAAAATATTGTGGCTTTTTTCCTTTTGATAACAGGAGGGATACGGCTGGTGGTCATAATTGACTTGTTAGTTTTAAGAAATTTATATATCCCCCTACACTTTATTAATATGTACACTAAAATGTAAAAAAAAAAACAGATTTTACCTCTCATGGATGTTAACCATCCCATTTAAATGCTGTTATTGTTTTTGACACTATCGCTGAAATGTTTCATCTTGACATGGATAACGTTATACATCCTTGGTTGGATGTAACTTCATTGAAATGGAGTTAATTATCACTTTATTATCAACTACCTTCAATTTCTCAGCAAATGTGCAATTTCATCTATCAATGCTGCACTACAGTTTGATTTCATTTGAAATGGTTTTGGCTGTACATTAGCCTCAGAAATGTGCAGTTTGAGAATGTAAAAGAAATTTATTTTGCATATTTTATTTCTGAAGTCAGTATTGGTTACTTTATATTAGTATGAAGGAACTGTAAAGATCAGAATCCTAGGTTTGGAGTTTCTACTTTTTTTTTTTTTTTTTTTTTTTTTTTTCTTGTTGCAGTTTGGAGTGAAAATGTTTCACTGACTTATTTCAGTCAGACAAAAATTACCCCCAGCATATGGTCAGCTTATGCCAATGTCTTCAGTAAAGAAACCCTTTTGTACCTTTGAGAGCATTTCTTTATAGGTACGGCACTTTTCTTCTCTTTGATATGTATTTGGAGTTATGTGTGTGTCTATGTATATGTGTGTGAACAACCGCTCCTGATATTCTCATGCAGACACTGTGTTTACCCTGTGTTTACCAAGGGAGGAGAAGGAGAGAATCTAGCTTTCCTACATAACACATTTCTATAAAGGAAGTAAAACTGCAGCGTGTGTGTGTGAGTGTGAAGGACTGGCATAAGCTGTACTCTCTAACCGGTGATCATTTCTCTGGTCAATCTTGGTTTTACAGATTGTACTGGTGTTGGTCTGTGTGCTTACCTGTTGTTATACCTCAAGCTGCTCTCTGTACTGTTTGATTCATGCATGTGTTGAACTCCAATAAAACATACTAAGATGGTGATCTGTTACCAGACTGTCTATTGTAAAATTGTATGTCATATAAAATATATTCTCTTCTCTAACTGAATTACAGATCTAACTAGCGCTGGGTGGTATGACCAAAAATCATTATCACGGTTAGGGATGTCACCGTGAGGAAATTTTCACACTGGTAAATAAACTTGCTATAACACTGGATAGGGGAGAGATATTGTATATAATTTGTGGGCATCGAATTCGCAAATACATGTACTATGTGTATAGGAAGCAGCAGGACTGACTGCACGTTTTACAAGTTAAGATAATTGTCATTGATGTTCAGGATCAGTTGCGCACCAAATCTTCCGCCATCGTCTTGTCAGTCATCTCTTGTCACATGATAAGTAAAATCTGAGTCCTGCTACATCTCTGCAGCCCATGCTGTTTGGAGCAGAGCAGACGCTTTCATTTTATAATTGTAGTGTCCATTGTCCAACTGAACTGAACTAAATGGGTTTTTTTCCAATAAAAAAGCAAAAAGACAGTGGGGACTGTGCTGCGGTGGGCAAGTAATGGAATCGTGTACAGCTGAATACCGTGTAACACCACCTACCGCAGCAAGCCTAAACACAGTACTTTTTAAGATTCTGGCGATTTTCACAGTATTTTTTCTTTTCATGGCTGGAAATTTATATAAGTTTATAGTTGTTTATTTTATTGAGTACGGAGAATATAAAACATTGCGATGTCAAATACAAATTTACTTTTAAAAATGGAGGTAATAAAATCAATTTATAAAACTATCAATTTAGTAAAGGTTTTTGGCAAGTTTACTGTTTAAATTAAAATGTGTGAAAACTTTCATGCTATTTATTAAAATGTATTATGTATTATTTAAAAAAAAAAGAAAATATAAAAGGCTTTACTTGATTTGCAATAATGATAACTATGGAAATGAGTCTGTGAAAAGTTAATAGGGGCCCCCTCTTTAATACACTCTACATAGTGCTCTTCATGGCCATTAAAAAAATGCAGCAATTGTTTCAGCTACACAAGATGGTATTTGAAAAACTTGCTCAGCACTAGATCTAATGTTAAATTGTAGTTACTGTGATACTACTTATATTTTTAACTATTTTATTACGATTTTAACGTTTTATAGCTAAGCTCTGAAACTATATTACTTAATTTTAATTGTTATATATATATATATACATACACACACACACACACACATACAGTCAAACCAAAATTTATTCAGCCACCTTGAACATTTAATTCATTAGTACAGTTTATTCACTATAGTTTTTTTTTTTTTTTTTTTTAAAGGTAATTAAATATATGACAAGATATAAGAGTTAAACTGTCTCAGAAAAAAAAAAATCTTAATTATGTCAGATAACACTTAAGCAAAACATGGTCAGGTCAAAGTGTCTGAATAATTTTTGGTTCCCAATTTTTATCAGTTTTACTGGTAGTCCACTGTATGAAGAATTTTTGGGTATAATGTGTCATAGTTTACTTTATTTTGCTATCCTCACTTACATAAATGAACTATAGTGTCCTGCATCCACTAGTAAAAAATATCAAAAATGTCTGAATAATTTTTGGTTTGACTGTATGTGTGTATGTGTGTGTGTGTGTGTGTGTGTGTATATATATATATAAACACACACACAATTTGTTTTTGAAGTTCCAGGTTGAAAAAGTGGCCTTATCACCTAGAGCTCCAGTCACACCAGACAATAAGTGCCACACCTCTTATTGGCACCCCAACAAATTATAATGAGTAAAAATCTAACTGAAGTATATTCCCATTCTCGTGGTGTTTTTAAGTTCACCTTAGTGATCAGGAACACTTAAGAAGTTTAAATCAATTGGAGATTGTAACACGCACTGAGGAAGATGGTTTGATAAGGATCAAAGTTGGAGAATTGCAGATGCTAGTTGGGTTTTGGGGTTAGAATGTCTCCAAAACTATGATCAGACCTCACCTATATAACCACAACTTGTTTGCAAAGGTTGCAATAAAAAAGCCTTTGGTGACAACAAACAGCAGTCTCATGCACCTATGGTTTGCCAGCCTTTACTGGAACTTTCAATGGGACTATGGTCAACTTTATGGTCAGATGAGACCAAAATAAAGCTTGTTGGAAAAACCCTAGAGATGGTTTTGGCATAGACAGAAACATCTGTATAGCAATTTACATCCTCACTGTGAAGTATTGTGGGGGATTTTTAATGCTTTGGGGCTAATTTTCTTCCAAATACCCTGGACAACATGGAATCATAAACTCCATCAAGTACCAGCAGATATTAAAACAACAGCTGACTGACCCTGCCTGTGGTTGGATCTTGCAGCCTGACAATGATCCAAAGCACATCTCAAAATAAACAACAGGATAATTCACTGACCACAGAATGAAGGTTTTGCCATGGACTGTCCCCTGACTCCATAAAAAAAACTGTGGGATGAGCTGAAAATAAGAGTGATGATGAACAAATGGCAATAGACCTGAGACCATTCCTCCATACAGAATCTCTCCAGATCCTTCAGATTCAGAGCTCCATGCCTGTAGACTATTACGCATTCTAGGAGAAGATCCAGAGCTGTTATCCTGGCAAAGGGAGGTATTACATGAAGGGTTGCCAGTAATTTTGGAATACATATATTTCAGAGAAAAAAATTGTTTTCTAAGAATTTTTTTCCTTCCAATTATTTGACTTTAATTAAAGGTTAATTATGGTTAAAGTATAATTTACTGAGGTAAATTATACGTTTTAATATACGTTTTCCACTTGGTGGAATTGGCAGACGTTCCCTTCATCATGCGCCATGGTAGCGCGTCAAATCATTTACAGGGATAAATATGAAGCTATTGAGCATGTCTTTGATTTTGAATTAATATTTCATGTTGATATACAATGTTTACATACTTAAAACTAATCATGGTATTGATATCTTTGTAAGACTGTCGACTTTATAGAACAGTGCAAGGAAATCTGACTTTACCAAGCTCTGAGAGCCCCCTAGTGTTCGGGAGCATTTCCGTTGTGTTGTGAACTTATGTTTGCTTTTTTAATTTCGTTGTGTTGTGGCTTGTTTCCGTTGTGTTGTGGCTTTATTTCGTTGTGTTGTGAACTTATGTTTGCTTTTTTAATTTCGTTGTGTTGTAGCTTGTTTCCGTTGTGTTGTGGCTTTATTTCGTTGTGTTGTGAACTTATGTTTGCTTTTTTAATTTCGTTGTGTTGTGCACTACACTGTAAAAAGTAATACGCTCTATCTACTCAATAAAATTGTAGCAACAAATTACAAGCAATATTATTAATTAAATTCAACATATAAAAATTGAGTTAGAATTAATCAAATTAATTCCTTAAAAGTCAACCATTTAAAATGTGTCAAATTAGCAAACATTATTACAAAAACCCACAAATTGACATAAAAAGCAAAGAGTCAAACTGGCCTACTAAATAAAACACTGATCACCATAATAGTGATCAATAATGATATTTTTAATGAAATTTGAGAGGGTTATGTCACTCCATTGACAGACTACACAACTACCACTTTGACTCTTCAAAAAGTTCATAAACATTTTCAATAAAATCAGCATCAGCATCTAAACCTCTGTTAATTCTTGTGTTTCTCTTTGTTTCAGTGATTCTGCTTGTTATCATCAGTTGTCTTCAATGTTGGCAATAAAAAATAAAGAGTTCTTAATTCATCTTTGACGTCTGTCTGTTATTCAGATATTTTTGTTTAAGTTTTACTTAAATTTTACTCATTTTAAATGGTTGACATCTAAGGAATTCATTTGATTAATTCTAACTCAATTCTATTTGTTGAATTTAATTAATAATATTGCTTGTAATTTGTTGCCAAAATTTAATGGAGTAAATATAGCGTATTACTTTTTACAGTGATACTGGGCCACCGTACGAATGCATTAACAATGACGCTAAACACCGCATTCTCTAGCAATCGTCAGTGTGCAGTAGTTTAACAGTAGTTTAAACACGCAATGCGAGTGGATGTCTGTTTGTCACAGCTGACACGCAACAAAATGCTTCACGAAAAATAAAGCACAGTTGATGAACGAACGACAAGGAAGCACAAAAAATGAACGTACAGTACACAAGAGTAAATACAAAGTGTTTGTTGTTAGTCGTCAACAGCACAGCAGCTCCAGACAATCAAAACCCAGTGTTACTCTCACATGAGCGGATCAAAGCAGCCTCCGCGTCTGTTTTCAGGCCTTCCTGCTTAACTCTCTGCAGCGCTGGAAAGCTTTTCTAATATAAACGTCTTAAACTTTCATTCCAGTGATATTCTTTTGAGCTTTAGTATTGTGTCCAATTTCTCATTCTGCAGTTTTTATTTTCTTTTTTTCAAATCTCCCTCTTGCTCGTTCTCTCTCCTCGACCGTCATACGCCCCCTAATGCTGACTGGTTAGACGTTTGTTGTTGGACTCAGCCGACTAACTTCCAAACAGTGTATTTGAAATATTACTGAGTCCCCCTTTAAATTAAATGTTAAAATATATTACAATACATTACAATCGAAAACATCATAATATTTCACTATTACTGTTTTACTATATATTTTTTGATCAAATAAATACAATGAGGGTGAGCATAAGAGACTTCTTTCAAAAACATTACAAAAATCTTACAGACTCCAAACGTTTGAACGGTTGTGTACTTCAAAACACACAGACAGCCTAGAAAAGGCACAAGGTTCAATTTAAAGGAGTTATTTCAGGAGAAAGAAGAAAGCACATTCAGAGCGAACCTGTTTCAGACTACTAAAAAGCTAGTCTGGATGAAATGATCTCAAACAGAAGCAAGTGTTATAGGAAGGCAGCTCCACGTCTAAAAGGTGAGTGTCTATATCATAACCACCTTATTTCAGAGATATTTCATTAATATTTATGTGACTGCCAGTGAAGGGGTTGCGTTGTTTCTCGTAAACCCTTGAAGACAAGAATCCTCTGTGCATGTGGACAAATATGACAACAATTTAGAGGAAATGATGCAAGCACCAATGAGAATCAGGCTCGCATGGCACATTCCTGACTAAGGGTAAAAATTAAAACCTCTTGTGTTAGAAATGCTGTAGTAGTAAACACAACAAGTGCATAAACACTTTCATCAAGGGCAATGGAAATTAATTATTTCCTGATCATAGTGCAAAGGCCCATTAACATGTTCCCTGCCTCAAATGACTAAGTATTGCATAGAAAACCGCTTGACAGTCATGGCTTTGTGTTGATAGAAATGCAGGTATGACGACTGTACAACATTTTCACGACATGGCCAGTTAGGTTTATGGTCTCCTGTGAATTTTTAGGTATTTAGGCTTTAGAATGTTGATTACCACAAAATATCTTGATCACTATATGTGTAAACGTGATAATATCCAAATAACTTTCTACACTGTAAAAAGTAATACGCTGTATCTACTCCATAAAATTTTGGCAACAGATTACAAGCAATATTATTAATTAAATTCAACAGAATTGAGTTAGAATTAATCAAATTGATTCCTTACATGTCAACCATTTAAAACGAGTAAAATTTAAACAAAAATATCTGAATAACAGATGTCAAAGATGAATTAAGAACTCTTTATTTTTTATTACCAAAATTGAAGACACCTGATGATAACAAGCAGAATCACTGAAGGAAAGAGAAACACAAGAATTAACAGAGGTTTAGATGTTGATGTTGATTTTATTGAAAATGTTTGGTCACCATTATGGCGATCATTGTTTAATTTAGTTGGGTACTTTGATACTTTGCTTTTTATGGCAGTTTGTGGTTTTTGTAATGGTGTTTGCTAATTTTACACATTTTAAATGGTTGGCTTTTAAGCAATTCATTTGATTAATTCTAACTCGATTCTTATATGTTGAATTTAATTAATAACATTGCTCGTAATCTGTTGCCACAATTTTATTGAGTAGATAAGAGCGTATTACTTTTTACAGTGTAGTTACATTTAACTGGTGTCAGTCCAAAGCATAGCATCTTAAATGTTTAAAAACCTCATAACCCGCAGTTATTCTAGGTTATTCAGAAGCATATGTACACATCCAGCCTTATTCATTGGATCAGGAGTTATTAAATGAATGCTACATCCTTAGCGTGCACTAAAAATCACACCTTAAGGTAATCATGATTGTTAATCAGGGACTTATTATTGCATTATTGGATTGTTTTTTTCCCTTTTTAAGAAGTATTTCTTAAAGGTTTCGTCATTTTTGTAATAATTTCCTGGCCAAAATCCAATTTTAAAACAGGGAAAAAGGCAATGAAAGCTAAACATTTTGCGTAAATTAGCTGTTTATGTTTATTATATGGGTGCTATTATCGTTGCACATCACTGATTTCCCAATTTCCTCATTCAGTGCTGTTTACTTAGCCTTAAGCCTCTCATTTCACCTCGCTGACAATGCTTCAGTATAACGCAATAAATATATGCACAAAAAGAGGGTTTATTTACAAATATGAGGGGGAAAGATACAGTTTTTATCTTAAGATTTGTACAACAACAGACAAGCCAAGCGAGCAACACTGTCACAATATTCCAAAACAAAAAGAGACACATTAATCGATAAACTGTAAACTGGTTTTGATTAAAAAGCATAGCAAAAATGAGCTTTTACTCCTTACACTAACAGTAAAGGAATGCAGCCAGAGCTTGGAGTTTTTGGGGGGGTATCTTGAGCCTTTTAAGATCAAGCCTTGAAGCACTTTATGCTAAGTTAATTTACCCAAATATATCCACACCAGAGCGCACAACATCAACAATGCTGTTAATAGAAACCTGCTGATCCATAACAGTTTTAGAGTTAGATGTTCACTGGGGGCAGTGCAATATTTACCTTAATATCAGTGATCGATCAGAGGATTTGCAAGCCAGCATAAGGCGTTTAATTATAATTGCATCAGGATAGGTGTTGTAGTGGCAGCAGGATTTGAATAAGGTCACATCTCCGGCTAACCTTGCAAGTGTAATGCTATATTAAATGCCACTCATGTTAAGTGTGTTGAAACCTTTCTGATGCAGTCACTCCGTAATATAAAGGTTAAATTGAAAAATGTCCCCTCCTGAGCACAAAGCAAGCCATGATTGATACACCTTAGAAGGAAAATAAATGTTAACAGGCTTCCGTTCTAAACTCCCAGCTTTATGAGTGATATGTATTCTAATAGAGTGTTTGGATTGCATTTAGTCAGACTTCATATAAATGGAAAAGGTCAGTCAGAGAGATTAAGGAGATTTGGAGAAGGTTAGACTGCACTTGTCTGACAGTTTGTTAATATTCAGTTATGTCTATTCAAATATGCCAAAGCGTTTCTATACCATTAATAAAAATTTTCATGACGTGTGAAATGGACTTTCTATATAAAAAGTATATATAAATATATACACACACACATATCTATATATATATATGTGTGTGTGTGTGTGTATGTAGAAAGTCATGAAATCTTTTATTAATGGTATACAAATGCTTATATATATATATATATATATATATATGTGTATATGATATAAAAGGAACCACTCTTTGCATTTTTTAATTCTTAATGATAAATATTGTGCTTAATTTGAACATTATTAAAACTGGCTGAGATTTAGTGTTATTTATTTATAACCTGTTTGTGTTTAATGCTTCATTTTAATTATATCACAATTTTAATGTCTGAATATCTGTAATAGAATTGTTAGAAGATTAGAATATAAATAGAAGATTTTCTCAAATCTTGAATCTTGAATGTTGTTGACTGGAAGAATGAGGCCTTAAGCAATATATTCAATAATTACTGCTTTATTGCCTTATATTGGCATTTAAACAATATATTGAAAATCTAAGCATTGCTCCTATAAACCTACTAATTTAACAGATGTTATATATATATATATATATATATATACACACACACACAGTCAAACCAAAACTTACTCAGACATTTTTTAAATTTTTGATATATTTTTTCTAGTAGTTTCAGGACACTATAGTTCATTTATGTAAGTGAGGATAGCAAAATAAAGTAAACTGTGACATATTATACCCAAAAATTCTTCATACAGTGGACTACCAGTAAAACTGATAAAAATTTGGAACCAAAAATTATTCAGACACTTTGACCTGACCATGTTTTGCTTAAGTGTTATCTGACATAATTAAAACAATTTTTTTCTGACACAGTTTACCTCTGAGATCTTGTCATATTTTATTACCATTTTTTAAAACTATAGTGAATAAACTGTATTAATGAATGAAATGTTCAAGGTGTCTGAATAAATTTTGGTTAGACTGTATGTATATATATATATACACTTGAAGGCTATGAGACACTGCAATCGAATCAGCCAAACAAGAATATTAGGACTGAGAATAGTTTAGCACATCTCACTTTTTCCTTTCGAAAAACTGTCATTCTGAAATCATCCTTGTCCAAAGTTTAAAGATGCTTTAAAATAAACAGAGATCCCCAAATAAAACATCAAAAGCAAAAAACACCCCGGGGAGGGCTTTAGATATGGAGAGCTCTGTTTTTGCCCAGGGGAGCATGTGCTCAGTCTATCAGTGATTGATACGGATCATAGACTGTCAAGGGCCAATGATACACATTATAAACAACATATGTAAACAATAGAGTCGTTCAGCAGTTGTGCAGTAAGCAGGGAATGCTGATTACACTAACCCCATAGCTATGTTAGCGCATTTGTTTGCAAACACTTCACTAACTACAAACCCATGTCCGAAACACCAACACACCTCAGGTGAGCAAGAGATTTGTGGTTTTTACTGTTTTTACTAGAGAAAAATTAGAGTTATGTATTGGTAGTAAGGCCCTATTAGTTAACTTTAGTTAATGCATTCATGAGCAATACATTTGTTACAGCATTTATTAATCTTTTTTAATGTTAGTTAACAGTAATCCTAACTCATGTCATGTTAGTCATGTTCATGTTAGTTCAGGTCAATTAAATAATAATAACAGATAAAGCTTTTGTTTTAATAATGCGGTAACACTTTAGGTTAAACTTTATTTGGTAACACTTTATTTTACAGTGTACTTGTTACACATGTTACATGTAGTTACTGTAGTAATAACTATAAATTATGCATATTTACATATGACTAACCCTAAATCAAACCCTAATCCTAACCTTAACCCTATAGTAAGTACATACTTAAATGTATAATTACACTGTAACACAGACACCTTAAAGTGTAACCCTTTGTAAAGTGTAAACAGTGTAATTATACATTTAAGTACTGAGTAATATTAACTAACAACATGTACTTACAATATAGTTAGGGTTAAGAGGGTTTGGTTTACGGTTAGTTGCATGTAATTATGCATAATTTACTATTATTACTACAGTAAGTATATGTAACATGTAACGACACTAAAATAGTGTTACCACAATTTATTTTACAGCGACCTTGTTACATGTGTTACATGTAACTATAAATTAGGCATAACTATATGCAATGAATTCTAAACCAAACCCTAATCCTAACCCTATAGTAAGTACATGTAGTTAATTAACATTACTCAGTACTTAAATGTATAATTACACTGTAACAAGGACACCTTTAAATAAAGTGTAACCAATAATGCATTAGTAAATGTTAAAAACATTAACTAAGATTAATAAATGCTTTAGAAGTACTTTCTATTGTTATTCCATGTTCACTAATGTTAACAAATGGAACCATATTGTAAAGTGTTACCTATGTTTGACATTAAAAGTCTAATTTGTTACACTTTATTTTAAAGCGTCCTTGTTACAGTGTATTTATGCACTTATGTACTGAGTAATAATAATTAACTACATACACTTACTATAGGGTTAGGATTGGGGTTTGGTTTGGTTTAGGGTTAGTTGCATGTAATAATGCATAATTTCTAGTTATTACTATAGTAACTACATGTAACGTGTAACAATGACACTAAAATAAAGTGTTACCGTCTAATTGACTGATTTCATCAGAATCTATGTCTATGCCTTCAAAAATTCATGACGAACTGACCTTTTCAAAGTGAGCATTATACTGTAATATATATCCTTAAACTCCTATTATTAATCATTAAATAATTCTATAAGTTACTTTGTGTATTCTTATTTAACAGCTTTGCTAACATGAGTGACAGCAGACTTACTGACGAGAGCACTAGCACACAATAAACTGCATGTGCCTACTGACAAGCCAATTTGCATAATGGGAAGGACTTTTTGCACACTATTGAAGCTTAATTTGTCTTTTTCAGGTATTTACTGAATTTGTTCTATGGTTTAGGTTACATGGTCCAGAAGTGTAGATTGAGATGTTGTGGCTCCAGGTGGTGGATCACAGCTCCAGCTACACTGTTAGGGGCTCTGAACCCTGGCAGAGGGTCCGGCGTGGACAGAATATAGTCAATGCTGAATTTGATCTCGGGCTCAGGTTTACTGAGGGGTGGGTTGTTTTGGGCCGGTCTGTGACTAGTGTTCACAGGGCAGAAAGAATCTGAATCCGAGGATCTTACTGCAACGCCCTGATGAGTGTCCATGGCAACAAAGGGTTCAGCTGGCTCCTTCAGGCCCATTTTTAAGTTGCGTCTGCGGCGGCGGCGACGAAAGTTGCCATTTTCAAAGAGGTCCAGCATGGACTCGCAGCCTGTGGCGAACGTCCAGTAATTACCTTTTCCTTTCTCGTTACCTTCCGTACGGGGCACCTGAGGAAAACAAATAATCAGCAGCCAGTTACAGCAAACCCCTAAAGTTAAGAAAACCATTAGTAATAATGCCCTTGCAATTATAACTGTGGGTTTTCTTTACTTTTTCTGAGCACAGATTTCAGAACTTCCAGTCATGCCTGGTTGCACAGCATAACAAAACAATCTGGTTGTATTTAGATAATGAAAATTGTTCATCCACTTTTTTTTTTTTTTTTTAAATCTAGGTACTTTACGTTTATGTTTTAGCACACACATCCAGCCTCCATTATACCTTTATGAAGCAGCTGTTTAGAGAGAGGTTATGACGAATTGAGTTTTGCCAAGCCCTCTGGTTGGATCTGTAATAAGGAAATCTCTTCATGATGAACTCGTAGATTCCAGATAGGGTAACTTTGTTCTCTGGGCTCTGCTGTATGGCCATCGCTATTAGTGCAATGTAACTAATAGAGAGAGACAGAAAACGCATGTCAGAGAAAGAGTCCGAGAAAATTTGTCCCTTCAAAGAGGCTTGTATCCCCTAATTTAAGGGAATTAGGAGGTTTCATTTGTAATCATTCACACACACCCATATACATAAATAATAAATAAAAACTAGGAATATAATATGCTTTAAATGTTCTGAAACACTTGCTTACAGAAAGCAAAAGCTTACAATATTGCAAGTCTTCACTGATCACAACAACATAAACTTTTCATAATATCCTTAATAATTACTGTCATTATAATTATTATTACATAATACATATTGTTGTTATTTTACACAGTATATAGCCTATGACAAATTATAACTTTAAAATGATTTGATATTAATAATATAATATAATATAATAAAATATAATATAATAAACTTTAATTAATTACTTAAACATAGGCCTATTATTATTTTCTGTTATGCTCAACACTTTGCCACATTAGGAAATGTTTTTGAAATATAAAATAATAAAAACAATACAAGACAAAACAAAATATTTTAAAATATATTTTAAAAATATTTTAACAAAATATTAAAAATCAACAGCTTTTACAATAAAGTATTTATATTTTAAATTTAATTTATAAAATAATTGTAAAAGTGCAAATAAATTATTCTATATCCTGTAATATAACAAAAAAGTAATATAATAATAATAATAATAATAATAATGAAATACCTGTAAGCCGGACGACACACTTTCTTCTCTTCATCTGTGCCACAAGAGGGATATCCTTCTCCATCATAGTTAAAACAGTTATAAGGATACTGCGAGCTGTCAAACATCATAAGACGTCCAGGGTGGCAAGCCTAGGTGATTTATAATAATAAAAAAGGCTCTAGCTGGCCAAGACAAATGAAGCAGCTCTCATGAGAAGTGTGTATGAGTGTGTGTGTTGTGGAAGTGACCGGCTGCTGCTCAGATGCTCATGTAATGGGCGTACATGACTGGAACTACTGTAAACGTCTGAACCCGGGGCGTGATCAACAAACTCTAGTCACTCATTCACTCTTTGATTCTGGGTGGTCCAGTCCTACTCGGGATTCGATGTTTTGTTTTGTCGTGTTTCTTTTTATAGTCTGACCCTCTTAACTATAATTGAATGACGAATGAAACATTAACAAACATGTTTCTCGTGTCTTTAGTCTTAACTCTTTCAGGTTGTTTGTGTTCCTCTCAAAATTTGTGGCCCCTGAATCACATATCTCTCGGCAACAACTCTTAGCTTCTGTAGATGCAATCTATAATGCGACATAATAGCCATAAATTGTGTTTCCGTGACTAAAAAGGGGATGTGTGTTCAAAAGAACATTAAGTGGCATGTGAGGGACTGAGAAACACGAGCAAACAGCCCGCGGCGCGATATGTCTGTGTGTGGCCTGAGATCGATCTCGCTGACTTGTTTGGACGCAGCTCGGACGGTGTGGACAAAAATCGTTCATTTTTAGTTATAGTCTACGCTTCGTCGAAATTTGGCCTTGATTTGATATTTCAGCAGGTGAGAGTTAAACAATCAAGGATTAACGTCCAGTTGTTTTGCGTTATTTCGTTTTAAATTAAGTTAACAAACGCGAGTAATGATCACACAGATATTTGCGCTCATGTGGCGTTTCCTGTCTGACTCTGAGTGCACAGAGAGTGCGATCTGATAACGGTCCCCGCGGAATCCCGGTCCGTTCCCATGACGCCGTTTCCTCTGCTGGACCGTCTGCGGCTGCTCTGATTACTGCAGTCCGATTAGTGGTCCCTGTCCCCCCAGACCAGACTCACAGAAGACCATTACTGCACCAGCACAAAAACACCGTGCATCAGGGTCAGACATTAGCCAGGGCTTCAGGCAAAACTGCATCAGATATTTAAAATGTGGGGGGCAAAAATGAATGAATTTCTCCATAGTGTTGTACCAAATGTTATAGGCATATAACATTCGATATATTTTATTTACAATGGATGTAGGCCTATGCCTCTGAATGCACTGACCTGCAGATAGGCTTTTAACATGTTTAGGCTTATAGCCTATTTACACTACCAGTCAAAAGTTTGGACACGGTAAGATTTTTAATATTTTTAAAAGAAGTTTCGTCTGCTCACCAAGGCTGCATTTATTTAATTAAAATACAGTAAAAACTGTAATATTGTGAAATATTATTACAGTTTAAAATAACTGTTTTCTGTTTGAATATAGGCTATTTTATAAAGTAATTTATTCCTGTGATGGCAAAGATGAATTTTCAGCATCATTACTCCAGTCTTCAGTGTCACATGATCCTTCAGAAATCATTCTAATATGCTGATTTGCTGCTCAAGAAACATTTATGATTATTATCAATGCTGAAAACAGTTGTGTAGTTTTTTTCAAGGATTCCTTGATGAATAGAAAGTTCAAAAGAACAGCATTTATCTGAAATACAAAGCTTTTGTAACACTACTGTTCAAAGTTTGGGGTCAGTAAGAGTTTTTATTTTTTTGAAAAGAAATTAATACTTTTATTCAGCAAGGATGCATTAAATCGATCAAAAGTGACAGTAAAGACATTTATAATGTTACAAAAGATTATATTTCAAATAAAATGCTGTTCTTTTGAACTTTCTATTCATCAAAGAATACTGAAAAAAAAATATTGTACACAAATATTTTGTACAATTGTACACAATAAATGTTTCTTGAGCAGCAGATCAGCATATTAGAATGATTTCTGAAGGATCATGTGACACTGAAGACTGGAGTAATGATGCTGAAAATTCAGCTTTGATCACAGGAATAAATTACTTTATAAAATATATTCAAACAGAAAACAGTTATTTTAAATTGTAATAATATTTCACAATATTACTGTTTTTACTGTATTTTTAATTAAATAAATGCAGCCTTGGTGAGCAGACAAAACTTATTTTAAAAACATTAAAAATCTTACTGTGTCCAAACTTTTGACTGGTAGTGTAAATTACAAAATCTACATGAAATACATCAATGTATATTTATTGTGTTACTGAATATAATTTTCAGCTCCTTTTTAGCTCCTTTTTATTTGAAAGAATACCTTGATGTTTCTTTAATATTTTGAAAATATTTTATTTACTTTATAATCGTAGTGTAGAAGTTTTTAACCTTTACAGGAACCGCTTAGCAAACTCATGGACCTCCAACACGATAAAACAAATTCCTGTGCTCAGTAACACTTCATAATACCTGTCGTTAAATACTTTAAAACATTATAGTACTTACATTAATGTACATAAATCTAATTATTTCCGAGGCTCTATTTTAAATACAGTCCCATTTTAGCCTATATGTTAAAGTGAAACAGTGGGCTTCAGGTACAGTTGGACAGTTGTTTGTTCAGATGGATTATGATCATTAATTACCATTATGAGCTAATATACAGTATAACCATGTCATATTAACAGCCTAGAATTTTTCTAATCACTTTAATTGTACCCGCTTTTTACATGGTCATTAGCTGATCTAAAGATGATTGATCAGTTGGACAAATTTCTATTTCAACAAATTTCTATATTTGATCATTTTAGAACAAACAATTGCTCTAAAGGTGGTTTTGTAGCAATTAAATTGAAGCAAATATGTTTTCTGTAAGTATTTTTTAGTGATAAAGATACAGTAACACTTTACAGCAAGGTTTCATTTGTTAACAGTCAACATGAACTAACAATGAACAATACTTCTACAGTATTTATTAATCTAATGTTAATCTCAACATTAATTTCAAGATCAAAAGTTTAGTTGTTAATGCACTGTGAACTAACATGAACATGAACATTTTTATTAACTAACATTAACAAAGATTAAAGGGTTAGTTCACTCAAAATTACTCACTCTCATGTCGTTCCACACCCGTAAGACATTCGTTCATCTTCGGAACACAAATGAAGATATTTTTGATGAAGTCCAAGAGGTTTCTGATCCCCAAGAAAAAGCAACGTAATTCCCACATTCAAGGTCCAGAGAAGTAGTAAAGACACTTTCTGATCCCCAAGTACTTTTTGTGTGCAAAAACAAAACAAAAATAATGACTTTATTCAACATTTTCTTCTCTTTTGGATTTCATCAAAAATATCTTAATTTGTGTGTTCAAGATGAACGAAGGTCTTACGGGTGTAGAACGATATGATGCTGAGTAATTAATGACAGAATTTTCATTTTTGGGTGAACTAACCCTGTAATAAATGCTGTAAGAATAAAGTGCTCATTGTTAGTTCATGTTAGTTAATGCATTAAACAAATGAGACCTTATTGTAAAGTGTCACCTAATGATCTGTCACATTTTTTATGAAAAAAAGTGAACAGCAGTCTATTTAATTACAACAAGTTATATTAAAAAAAGATCATCTGTATACAACAGTTTGTTTAATCTCTGTTTATTGCACCATAACAAAGGGAAAAACTGAAACAAAAAGCCCAGTTAAAAGACAAAATGACAGCAACAGCAAAACATACTGTAATCCTCTGAAAATGTGAAAATACTAACTGTACCTGTAAAGAAAACAACAAAACGTATGAAATTGCAATGTAGCCATAGTATAATAAACCACATTTATTCTGCTGATTACTCTCACATCTCCACAACCGAGTATTCAAGTATTTCTCTAATTGCACAGGCACTGGATTCACATGGTATTTACAGAACGTTTTCAGCAGATAGTAGAAATGTGTTTTGTAGTACAACAAAGGCTGTAGAGAGCTAGACATAAACACCCACATCCTTCCCACCCTGAACTAAAAAGACACTGAATGTTAAAATGTACATGCATGTCTATACATACACTGGAGCATATCATATATACAAAATTAAACTAAGAAAAAGCTCAATCAGCAAAACTAACATGACCTCTGTGCTACTGCTGACGACTACACCAAGAGGTATTCATGCGTCAGTTAACTGTCATGTACTGTTTCTTTAAGGGCTGTGTCATTTCTAAAACTGTTCTATGGTTCTAAATGGATAAAAAAACTAACTGATTTTTTATTTAGTGTGGTCAAAAAGTCTAAAGCTACGGAACTTAGCTTTGGGAACATCATTCACATACTCCTCTGAGCACAACAAACATTGTTTTTCAATTTTTTTTCTTTAATAGCATGAAAACTCTAGTCGTTCTTAGATTTTACATTATTTAATCAGCATCCTTGTGCAATTTAAGGGCTACATTTATAGGTCACATGTGGGTGAAAATGCAGCAGTCATTGACAATATTGATTATTGGTATTTGAATGTTGAATTTTGATAATGTACGCCTTCACTGAAAACAGATCTTGATGTGTAGGTAGAGCAGGCAAAGCCAGAATGATGCGAGTTGTTAAACGATAAGGACATTTCTCTGAAATGCAGTAAACCATCAACTTTTTTCAAACATATACTGGACATTGTTACTTATCTACTCGCTAGCACAAATACTGCAACTGGTTTAATGTACCAAATTAATCTACCTTTTTGATTTTATGTAACAATGTATGAGTGGCATGTTTGGAATAATAAATATGAAATTCAATAAATAACTTCTGATCAGCTATAACATGACAGACGGGACACTTTTGGGAGAAAACTCACTCAACTCAAAGCTTATGGTCAAGAAAAATACATTGCTATATGAATGCACAGTTCCTCTTATCCTCCTTGTATGGAGAGTGTATAAAGAATTTTATTTGAAGACATGAAAGTCCACATATAGACAAAGGTGCACGTCATGTACAGCGGCGAAAGAGTTTGTGAAGCTGTAGTTCCTCTTAAGTTTGAACTGAAATGTTGCCTTCTTTAGCTGCAAATACTTCAGCCAAACATTCACTGTAGCAGTTGATCTGTCCTGCACAGCCTTCGCTCATTTCTTTAAAAAAAAAAAATAGTTGATAAAGTTCAAATACTTTCCCAAAGGGACAGCAAATACTGGTTAAATGATGTTCTGCAAAGACATGGAAATATATGCGCGTTTATTATGTAATTAGATCCTTTTACAACAGTGATTCTCAACTGGTTTTCCTTTGCATCTCACATAAGACATTAAGTGGCAGCGCAACACAGGACCAAAGTTATTTACCATATAAAAGTAAACAAAAATATCATTTTTTTCCCACTGAAAATTATTTCGCCTAACAACAACTGCATAGGCCTAATAATATTTAATGCCAATAATGCTGTTTTTTTTTTTTTTTAACCTGATATAGGCTGAATAAGAAAAATGACCATTTTAAACTTTTGTTTTATTTTTATAAAATCCAATAACTATTTATAATGAATAAATATTTATTATTATTATTATATCTAATTTATTTTATTAGTTAAATTTTATTTTATTATAATCTGCTATAATAATAATGATGATGATTTTTATTATTATTATCAATTGTATTTTATTATTTGCATTTAAGTGTTATTTTACAAGTCTGTGACCCCATTTTAATTGACGATCCGCCAGTTGAGAACCACTGTTTTATAACACCGGCTGTTACATGTGAAGATCAGCTTACATTTTGGATGAAATAAATGCAGGACTGCAGAACACCGTCTCTTTCTTTGTCTACTGTGTGTCTTTATTTTAACACATGGTCCATTGGTTGAGGAATGAGTCTTTGGAATTCACTGAATTCAGAAAAGTTTATCAACAAGAGCATCTCTTGCAAGACGTTCATGGTCTATAGATCTGTGGTGGGACTTCAAAGGACCCGCCGGGAGCACCTAAACAGTTTGTGCCCACTACCTCTGTGGGACTGTGCCCGTGTTCAAGCCCTCTGTGCCCTGGTCGTCCTCTACTACATTGCTGTAGCCCTCCTTCTCAATGCAGTCGGCAAGTACTTGGAGCACCAGACGCAGCCGGCGATCCATGGCCTCCAGATGAGGCCTAATGAGGATGGGAGTCAGCGTGTCAGTCTGTAGACTTTCCTCCATCAGAGCACTCAGTTTGAACTCCTCCTTAGCCAACAGCTGAAGCCGTAAATGAGTGGACTTCCTCACCCTGAGTCAAACAGATCAGTCAAAATCACTAAACAACAACTACAAAGTCATTTCCAATCATTGATTTAACAACTTTTTTTGTGGATTTCAAAATTAGGACTTCAATTGATTAAAATATTTTTAATTTCAATTAATCACATAATAATTATAATAATATAATTCATGTTTGTGCAAATAACATTGTGTTTCACTAACAGGTAATATTTTAAATTTGTTGAGCTTTTAATGAAGTTCCAAATGTAGGTTTGGGAGGGGCCTAATTATTCAGTCCTGTCAATCATCATTACGAGTGTATATAAGCAGCAGTCATTACACAATCCCGGCGACAATTCTTCCGGCATCCCTCCACCTCCCCATCTCCTCTCATTCTCCCTCTACGTAGCACCGTTATAGGGGGTTGAGCTCAGAGCTCGGAGCTTGAACCAAGCCTCGGGTTCGAGTCTCTTTTGAGGACAGCAAGCCAAGTTTGTTTACCATTAACTATTAAGACTGGATGGGCAGGCGAGCTCGTGAATTGATCATTAATTTCTACCATGCAAAGTGAAACGGCTTTTGTTAAATGCCACAATCACTTTGACAGTCTTAATCTAAACAACTTTTGGAGATTCTTGCAGGCAAATACTGAATAATAAATAATTCATAATGCTAATACTGACCTGCAGCACTGACTCAAAGGCACCAGTATGGAGAGCTCATCATGAGAATGTTTACCAAAGCTGAAGATTAAGAGACAAATCAGACAGAAATTAAATTTTTACGAAAATGCTTAAGAAAAACACACACACACACACACACACATCCTTGTTTATACTACTTTGTGGGGACCAAATGACCCCACTAAGATAGTAAGATCAGGAATTTATGACGTTGTGCGGTATAAAGGTATATATAAGGTTCTTATAACATTCTTATATACACCGATCTGGCATAACATTATGACCACTGACAGGTGAAGTGACACTGATTATCTCTTCATCACGGCACCTGTTAGTGGGTGGGATATATTAGGCAGCAAGTGAACATTCTGTCCTTAAAATGGGCAAGCGTAAGGATTTGAGCGAGTTTGACAAGGGACAAATTGTGATGGCTAGACGACTGGGTCAGAGCATCTCCAAAACTGTAGCTCTTGTGGGGTCTAAGTGAGAAACAGTGGTGAACCGGCGACGGGGTCATGGGCGGCCAAGGCTCATTGATGCGCGTGGGGAGTGAAGGCTGGCCCGTGTGGTCCGATCCAACAGACGAGCTACTGTAGCTCAAACTGCTCAAGATGTTATTTCTGGTTCTGATAGAAAGGTGTCAGAATACACATTGCATCACAGTTTGTTGTATATATATATATATATACAGTGCTCAGCGTAAATGAGAATTGTACTCAATCAACATACAGCCATTATTGTCTGGCAACAATAACTAGCAACAAAAGTGAGTACACCCTAAGTGAACAGGTCAAAACTGTGTCCAAAGTGTCAATATTTTGTGTGAGCACCATTGTTATCTAGCACTGCCTTAATCCTCCTGGGCATTGAATTCACCAGAGCTGCACAGGTTGTTGCTGGGATCCTCTTCCACTTCGCCATAATTACATCACGAAGCTGCTGGATGTTAGAAACATGGCGCTTCTCCACCTTTCACTTGAGGATGCCCCACAGGTGCTCAATAGGGTTCAGGTCTGGAGACATACTTGGCCACTCCATCACCTTCAGCTTCCTCAGCAAAGCAGTTTTCATCTTAGCGGTGTGTTTGGGGTCATTATCATGCCGTTCGGCCCAGTTTCTGAAGGGAGGGCATCATGTTCTGCTTCAAAATGTCACAGTACATGTTGGAATTCATGTTTCCCTCAATGAAGCAGAGCTCCCCAGTCCCAGCACCACCATGCTTGACTGTAGCCAAGACACAATTTTCTTGGTACTCCTCACCAGGGCGTCGCCACACATGCTGGACACTATCTGAGCCAAACAAGTTTATCTTAGTCTCATCAGACCACAGGACATGGTTCCAGTAATTCATGCTCTTGGACAGGTTCAGCAAACTGTTTGCGGGCTTTCTTGCGAGCCAGCTTCAGAAGAGGCTTCCTTCTGGGACGACGGCCATGCAAACCGACTTGTTGCAGTGTGCAGCGTATGGTCTGAGCACTGACAAGCTGACCTTCCGCTTCTGCAACCTCTAAAGCAATGCTGGCAGCACTCATGCATCTGTTTTTTGAAGCCAGCTTCTGCACCTGATGCACAGCACAAGGTCTCAACTTCTCTGATTCAACTTCTTTGGCCTGTTCCGTGTGGAACCCATCTTGGAAAACCTCTCTCTATGACCCTGGCCACTGTGCTGTAACTCAGTTTCATGGTGTTACCGATCTTCTTATAGCCTAGGCCATCGTTGTGGAGAGCAACAATTCTAATTCTCAAATCCTCAGAGAGTTCTTTGCCATGAGGTGCCATGTTGAACATCCAGTGATCAGTATGAGAGAATTGTACTCAAAGCACCAAATTTTAACTGCTGTAATACAAGATATGGTCCTGTCAAGCAGACAAAAACATGAACATGATAAATAGGACATGTGTCTTTGCATGGTTAAACAACATACAGCTTTTATCACTTAGTGTGTACTCACTTTTGTTGCCAGCAACATTGACAATAATGGCTGTATGTTAAGTTATTTTCAGAGGACAGTAAATCTATACTGATATACAAGCAGCACATTGAGTACTCTAAAATATATCCAAGTTTAATTTCTATAGTATTGTCCCTTGAGAAGATATACTAAAATGGTTGCTGAAATGTGAGGGGTGTACTCACTTTTGTGAGATACTGTATATATATATATATATATATAAGAATGTTAGAATTACGTTATCCTGTGACGGATAGGTTTAGGGATAGGTTCCTGTGACGGGTAGGTTTAGGTCTGGTGTAGGAAAGGAC
Source organism: Hypophthalmichthys nobilis (assembly GCA_037950665.1). Lineage (NCBI taxonomy): Eukaryota > Metazoa > Chordata > Actinopteri > Cypriniformes > Xenocyprididae > Hypophthalmichthys > Hypophthalmichthys nobilis. The sequence continues at coordinate 17,321,434 of CM075472.1, forward strand.
GATAGTATATTGAGTCAATATTTAGTCTCTTATAAAAGATTTTGTCCTTGTGGGGTCCAAGTCAAAGATTCCGCATCTTTCGTAATAAATACAAGTACACACAGACACACACACGTCGCAATAATAAAAATTAATTTAAGATGCTATTTTTATTATGACAGCTGAAAAAAAGACAATAGAGTCTTACCCTCTTCCATTATCAAGGTGAATTATGAAAGTTTCATTTCCAAATTTTTCAAAAGTCTCATAATGATGACGATCCATATTTCCTGTGAAGATATATAAATATTAACATTTATTATATAAATACCTTGACTGAATTTCAGCTTAAAGCAACACCATGGAACTTTTGGCGCTCTAGCGGTTGATAAACAGAACTGCATGCGTCTTGTGGAAGAACACTGCAGCCGGAGCTACTTCTCCCTGTTTATGTCTATGACGAGTCACGCAGTTACTGTGCTACTCGGCAGCGGTGCCGACCCGACCAGTCTGAAATAGTCTGAATATAAACACTTATTATAGGTGTACCATAGTGATTCAGAGTAAGACAAAAACACGGTTTGGAAAATGGATTCATGATGTACTTGCTCATTATATAAATTTTGAACACAAAAAAGCTACACAGTGTTGTTTTAAGATCTGTGTTCGGGTACAAATGATACACTTCTGTGAAATCATCTTACCCATGAGGAAATCAAAAATGGTCATGTCCATAATGTCCAGCAGGCGTGTGCCACTGTCATAGGGTGGCGTCTGCTTCACCTCTTCACAATAATCTGGATCCACCTCCCACCTATAAACAAACACACACACCTCATTAGCTTACACTAACACACACACTGTACAAAGAACAACATGTAGAAAGTCACTGTAACGAGACACTTGGAGAAACCTGATGATTAGAAGTGAGCAGATAAAACATGCGGTATCATACACTACTATATCAATATACTACTATTCAGGAGTTTTATAATGAACATGTCCTGTATTTCAACCTTTAAATCAATTATTTCAGCACTGTTCCAATGAAAGTGCTTCATGTTATGACAGCTGATCTTTAAGGGTGCTTTCACACTAGCATTTTTGGTGCTCACCCAGGTTTGATTGATGTCAGAGTTCGGTTCGTTTGGATGATGTGAACGCTGTTTTCTGAATGGTGTTTTCGGGTGTGTACCCGAGTCTGCATAAAAAGGGTGGTCCTGGGGTATGGTTCATGTGAAATCCGGTACAGTTCGCTGCTGATATGAAAGCAATCATACTAAATTGTGGAAGTGAACTGCTTTTGATGATGTACGATTTGATAAAACTGTGTGTTCTGACTTACTTTCCTGACAAGCATGACTGACACACTGCAAGCAGAGAGAGATCTCATTTCTGCTCACCTTCAGCAGTAATTGACTCCTACGTTCTTCCGAACAATTGCAGTACATTTGCAGCAGATAGTTATGTGCTGGTGCTTTGAAAACAAAGCCAAAGGTTAAAAAAATCTAAATATAAAAGTGAGGTGAGCAACACTATGCATTTTGCCGTCTTCTCCTGCATTGTCGCTACCAAGAGACAGGGTTAAACAGCAACAACAGCTTTGATTATGCAAACACATCGTGGTTCGGACCCAAATACTATAATGTTAACTCAATCCAGCAAACTCGGGTTCGGACCAGACACCAAGTGTGAAAGCACCCCAACACTAATATGTAGTGTTTCTTGGGTTGTATTTCTTTAAATGATGAGTGTGATGTGTTCCTCACTCTGCTTTCTTGCGTTTGTGATAGGATCGTCTCCAGGGGTTTCTCCAGGTTCTGCGCTTGGCCAGGGACAGATCGGGCAGAAAAGCTGCTAAAGAGCCCTCAATCTGGTCAGGCTTCCCGCACAGAGCATGCTCAGTGGAGCAGTAGTATGAACATTCACCGTAGAAACAGATGTTATTTGCTGCAGGGATGATAGAGCGTAATAAAAAAACAAACAGACAGTTCAGTATATTTGTAATGATGCTTTTAAAGCCAACATTAAAGCTGCAGTCCGTAAGTGTTGCCTCTTTGTTACCATCTCTGTTCGAAACCTGCAATTGCAGTTATTTGTGGAATTATCATCTTTATGTGGATTGTGAATCGCCACGGTTTTGAGGAGAATGTGTGGCTGTCAGTCACTGCACTGGTGGATACTGTACTTTGGAATCACAGATTGTAGTCTTGGAAGTATGACCAAAATAAGAATTTTCACCGGACAATGTCATCTGAACAAGTAAGTAACAAATCTGCCACTTTTGTTCTGACCAATTGAGGGGAAAAAAAGCATTAATAAATATATTGCGCTACCAACTGTGATTGAATCTAACGATCGCTTAGCTCATTTCACATCAAACCGTGCAAATTATTATTGTTGTTATACTTTGTTCTCAAATTGTTAATGTTAACAACATCAGCATTGCGTGACTGTGTTTTTAGTGTATTAGCGTTAAATGTAGGTTTCAATTTCTGTACAGTCTAATATCTAATTGTCCATTTGTCATACCATACAATCCGCCATCAAAATGACTCATTTAATTATTCCAGCTGCTGTGAGAAAAGGCTATAAATGATCCGTTAATGATTCCATTAATGTTAATGATCCATTAATGATCTCCACGATTCCATCCTCACATGCCATATAGCCTACTAACTGGGACTCGTTCTTTATGTAAACAGACGTGACGTAAGGACGAAAAAACGAACGGTGACATGCTTGAATTTCCTGTGGAAACCTATTTATATTAGAAAACATTATTTTAAGTTTACTGTTGTGAATCGAGCTAAGGTAAGGAGATAGTTTTGAACACTGGATGGTTATGTACTTGCTCAAAAATTGATTTTGGACCATTTTTAACCAAAAAAAGTTACAGACTGCAGCTTTAAATCCAAATGCATGTTCCTGGCATTATTATGCAAGATTTCCAGAACAATTTTTTGTTACAATATATATTTAGCACACTATTATTGTTTATTTACTCTAGTGTTATATTGTTTCATATAAATGAAAATGAGTAAATATCATGCATCCTCCTTAAGCATTTAGTGAAAAAATGTGCCTAGATTATTTTTAACTAGAAATGTAATGTGTTGTATTTCTTGCATTAAGAATTCTACTTTACAACACTGGCTAAAAAGAAAAAAATCACATGCAGTTTAATAGCAAACTGAATACTAAGATATTATTTTAGTAAAGTTAAATACTTTTAAAAAATAAATCAAAAAACATTTTTTGTTTCACCCGGAAACCTATCACATTGTATTAGGTGTAAATAGCATTTCACTAACTTTAAATGATGATTATCAAATAATAGTTAATCAAAAACTATTCTGATTGAGACCTTGTTAATATACACTACAGTTTGCGGAAAGATTTTGTTTTGTGAAAGAACTTAAGGAATTAATACTTTTATTCAACAATGATGCATTATGAAGGCATTCATAATGTTACAAAAAAATCTATTTCGAATTAATGCTGTTCTTTTGAACTTCGTATTAATCAAAGAATCGTGAAAAAAATGCATCACGGTTTCCACAAAAATATCAAGTAGCACAAATGTTTTAAACAATGATAATAAGATATGTTTCTTGAACAGCAAATCAGCATATTTGAATGATTTGTGAAGGATCATGTGATACTGATATTGAAACTGGAGTAATGGCTGCTGAAAATACAGCTTTGCCATCACAGGCAAAAAAAAAACAAACAAAAAAAACAGTTATTTTTAATTGTAACAATAGGCCTATTTATTTCACAATAAAGGTTGAGTACATATATTAATTTCAGCCTATTAAGAGGATAATTTGGCACAAATCTGAAGCTGGTGTCAAATGAGGTCTCACTTGATAAGTAATTGACCAACAGCGCCATCTATTGGTTCTCTTACAGTAGTAAGAGAAAATCACAGTCTCCTCTGATTAGATAATAGGATAAGTTCCACATAAAAGTGTTTAAAGATAAGCACAAATGAGATGTAATGTACAAGATGTTAAAAAAAAAAAAAGAGCATAGCTTGAATTGGTGATAAGAAATTATCTCGCCTCAGGGCTATATGGGTCAAAACAACAGATTTTTGATAAGCCTCCTTTAGTCAGTAAATTGATAATAATAATAGAAGTGATGAGATAGTGACTGGTGGATATTGAGTACCTGGTGAAATGAAAAAGGTTCTCCACAGTTTTTTGTCACGGGTCACATCTCTGATCTCTTTGGTCATATTCACCAGTCGCCCAATCACCGGCGGCACTCGGCGGAAATCCAGAATCCTGATCATCAATCAATGAGACATAAGTTAGTTTTTACATGGATACCACATACAGATTGTTGAAGCTCAATATCCCCCCCCAACATTGCTCAACTAAATTAAAATACATATAACCAAATACAATACACACAATAACTAAATTCATATAGCGAATTGTGAGAAGAAACTATGGGAGGTAAAATTGATAATAACTTTCACCAATAGAGGGCGCTTAAACTACACTACATAAAATACACTTCATAGATTGTGAATAATAAATCACTAGCCTGTCAAGGGATGTACCATTTGTTTCTTATCAAAACCCTTTTACTTACTGTATTTTTCATACTGAATAAATAATGATAAAAACATTTTTGCAGAATTTACTGTATCTTTTGATGGCCTCGCACAAAGCTGAATTTATTGCTGAACGTAACATAAACATGTTAGCATTCTTTCTGACTGAACTGGTTATGTGTGAGCGTGGTCTGCTCATCCATGTTTTAAAACATATTCACCCTGCGTGCATGTGTAGACTCACTGCTGACAGGGCAACTTAAAAAAAAAATCACCCTGAAAACAACTAATGGACGGGGCCTAAGGGATAAAAGCACTTGAAGCTACTAATTGCCCAGTCATGCTGACAGAGATGACAGAGAGAGTTTGTGTGCGGGAGCGTTTTCCTCAGCTCTCACTGTCCGATGCATAACTCAGTGGGAACTGTGGGGCAAATGAAAAGTTGTCCTTTCAAACCTCTCTTCTCCTTCAATCCCGTCTTGCTCCCCAAAGCCACGCTGCAATGAGCGTTTCCCATCAACTAAAATCAGATAATTAATGGTACTTTGTCAGATATAGACGTGGTGGGCTTGCGAGGACAGAGAGGCCCACTGGGTGATGGCGCTTTAAAATAGAAATAACAACCTGCACTTTTGTCTAACCCAGATGAACTTTATTTAGAAAAGCTGGTGTTTTTTTCATATTCTTGGTTTGTGCTTTCTACCCACACACATGCCTGTGTGTACTGACTAGATTTTACTCCCAGCCAGATGTGCAGATGGAAGTGAGGCGGACCAGGCCGGTCTGGGCCGGGCTGGGCCTGCTGAATGATTATATTGTGCCCAAGACTCATGCTGGGTTCAGTCTGACTCATGCTCGCACTGCCGGAGAGGAGGACTGGAGTACAGACCAGTGCCAGGTAGAGAACAGCACAGGACAAGACAACACGCCAATCACGTGAAGGACCTTCAGATTTTTATGGTTGGGCACCCTCTCCCAAAAATCATCTTCTTAATGAGTATAGTTTTAAGCATTCTAAAAAAATAGTAACATAAAGATAAATAATAATCAAACAAAATAAATATGTGAGAAGCAAAATTGTGTAAGATAATAAGACTAAATATAAATTAGGGCTGTACGATTTATACGAAAAATAACACCATTCTTAGTGCGAATATGAAATCACAAAGACTGATTATTTTTTATGCGCATCTTGTCAATGAACTATGGCTCCAAATGCTAATCCATCTGAAAGCACTGCGAGTTTGAGTCACTTACAATGTACATTTGAAAAAGCAACACGCGTCAAACATCTTTCCAGACACGAGAAGCATTTATTAACATCTTGTCTAACAAAAGACAACATTTAATAACATGTTTTTACTCCAAACTCACTTCATAAGGACAGTTGAGCATCCTTCTGTGAGATGATGTGGCTTCAGAATAAGGCAGTCGTGTGTTTATTAGTCATGTTTAATCAATCAAAGCATTTCAATCTTCTGTTTATAAAGTCTATGGGTTTTTTGAATGGGTTTTTGCTAAATTGCCTGAAATAAGGTCTGTGGTTAATAAAGCCTCTAAATATTTTAACATTTTGATCTATAACATAAAACACAACAGTTATAACCCGCTTGTGATTTTTTTAAACCTTTATTGCGTCTCAAAAACGGCGGATGCTAACAAATTGCTAAAAGGGACTACTTTCTTTGGCGGGGACTTTAGACGTCATCATGACAAACAGGACATTTGGACAAAGTGGAAAAAGTGGATAAGTATTCATACACAGCGCAGATCATAATCAGCAAACATGTTTTTAAATAAAGTTTGAGGAAGCTTGGTGGTGGTGACGTTGATCCGCGACCATGGTGCGCTGTAGTCCGTTTATAGCCTACTGTTAGCTTTTTATATCTGACGACTTTATTTAGGCTTCAAAATGTATAAATGTTGTGTTAACTTGTAAAGATTATCTTGATAGACAAAACCTGTAAGTGTCATAACCCTTCGTTAAACACAGAGCTTATTTTTTGCGATTTTCCAAAAGTCTATGGGAAAAATGCATAGGCTTTCAATCGAGGGAACCAGTGCGCCGCTAACTTCCGGGTTGGCCTACAAAAACACGTCATCCCTGAGGTACTCTATTCAGCTACAGTGATAGTATGATGCCCATAGGGATTTCCTGGAATGATGTGTGTTATCTACTTCTACGGCAGGGCATATTTGGAGTTTCTGCGCAAGAGCGCCCTCTGGCTTTCAGATGGAGAAACATTCACTACTGATCACAGAGCCGTACAGCTCTGACAAGCTGCGCATAAAATAATTGCAGCCTTTGCCAAATCGTGTGCAGTTTAAAGGCGATGATTCATGCAGCCCTAATATAAATATACATTTTTTACCATTTATTTCTATAAATTTTTACCATATACACTACCAATCAAAAGTTTGGAATCGGTAAGATTTTTAATGTTTTTAAAAGAAGTTTCGTCTGCTCACCAAAGCTGCATTTATTTAATTAAAAATACAGTAAAAACAGTAATATTGTGAAATATTATTACAATATAAAAAACCTATTTTCTGTTTGAATATATTTTATAAAGTAATTTATTCCTGTGATGGCAAAGCTGAATTTTCAGCATCATTACTCCAGTCTTCAGTGTCACATGATCCTTCAGAAATCATTCTAATATGATGATTTGCAGCTCAAGAAACATTTCTTATTATATATATATATATATATATATATATATATATATATATGCACACACACACACACACACACACAAGAGAACAGAGAGAAATATTTAAATAAGTAATATTAAATAAAAACTTTAAGTAATATACATTTCAAAAAAGTATTATTAAGGTAAAAAACCTTAAAGTATATGTATCTAGATGGAATTGATGGAGTGAACAGATGTTCAAATTATGTATTGTATATATAAAAATAATATGTATTTACATGATAAATATTCTATTGCCTAACGTCTGGTTTGCATAAACATCATAATATTGTTCTATAAAAAAACCTAGATAGTAGTGGGTATGCAATGCATCCTTGCTGAATCCTTGCTTAAAGTATTTTTTTCCTTAAAAAAAAAATCTTACTGACCCCAAACTTTTGAACTGTATAATATATTATATTATATTATACGGTTTTTGTTCAGTGGGCCTACTCTTCAACAGGGCAGGGACAATATTTTCAGCTGTTCACAGCCATCACAATGATGAGGAGAAAACGAGATGAGAACGGAAATAAACTCTAATGGCAATAAATCCCAGAGTCTCAGATCACAATCGGGGAAAATCTGACTCATACAGCAAACAACCAATAAACTCTGCTGAAATGAGCTGACAAGGACAGATGTACATGGGTTGTTGCGGCTGACACAAATTAAAGCCTCTCAATCACTAACTGACATTCATCAGAAGGGTAATCACCTATAAGCAGACATTGTTGAATGGAGCTCGATTGGTGATCAGATACTGACAGATGTGTTTGTGTTCATTCAGAGTGAGTCATTATGTTCTCTCTGGATTTGATGTTTATGAGAGTTAAACTGCAGGTTTCAGACTGCTGACCGAGATATGCTTACATACTGTACTTTCACACATACATATAAACACAAGTTCAAACGTGCTGAAAACATGCAGGACACCACAAGTGTTATAGTACATTCACACGCACACAAAACATTCTAGCGCAAACAAATGTGGCCCCACAGGCTCATATACACAAGCAGGCAACATATTTATAAGTGGCATGTGGTGCATGTATGCATACACATATATACAGGGGAAGACAAACATCTCACACAAACTCTATTCATGCCACAGGCTGACATTTATGGCGCTTTACCTGTCTAGATGATATGCTGCGATCTCGGCATTGTGCCTCTCGAAATCAGAGAAGTAGAAGAAGTCTGGGGGTGTCTCCTGCTCCCGTGTCTGCCTGCAAGGCAAAGGTTAATCTGCTGTAAGCCCCTTTCATCAACAAAGCCATAATCGCAGCCCTAGCCCTTGAAACTAAAGCCACCCTGTCAAGAAAACTTTAAGAGACGCCCCTCCATTATTTCTGATTGATGTCTGGAAGAAAATGTCTTTTCTTAAAGGGTTAGTTCACCCAAAAATGAAAATTATGTCATTAATTACTCACCCTCATGTCGTTCCACACCCTTAAGACCTTCTTTCATCTTCGGAACACGAATTAAGATATTTTTCATAAAATCCGATGGCTCAGTGATGCCTCCATTGACAGCAAGATAATTAACACTTTCAATGCCCAGAAAGGTACTAAAGACATATTTAAAACAGTTCATGTGACTACAGTGGTTCAACCTTAATGTTATGAAGCGTCTGGAATACTTTTTGTGCACCAAAAAAACTAAATAATGACTTTATTCAAAACAACAAAACACTGCTTCATGAAGCTTCGAAGCTTCACGAAAACATGGACTGCTTTAAATATGTCTTTAGTACCTTTCTGGGCATTGAAAGTGTAAATTAACTTGCTGTCAATGGAGGCCTCACTGAGTCATCAGATTTTATCAAAAATATCTTAATTTGTGTTTCAAAGATGAACGAAGGTCTTACGGGTGTGGAACGACATGAGGGTGAGTAATTAATGACATCATTTTCATTTTTGGGTGAACTAACCCTTTAACATATTTTTAAAAAAAAATGTCATTTCATTCACATTGGCTCTCAAATAATTTACAGACACAATAAAAAATGCATTAAATAGACAAACAATTCAATTTTAAGTGACAAATCCAAATATGCATGGTGCTAATGCTAATACGTTAAAGCTATAAGGTCTTGTATATTAAAGATCATGAAATTGCTTGAAGATCACAGTTTTTCTTCCTGTATTGACTTATTTCCTATGGAAAGAGGATGTTTGGATGGGACATATCAAATGGCTTGTCCCCAAGTAATCAATAGGCCATGGTCCATGATCTGTTAGTTGCTATTGTTAGTATTTGCAGGAAGTTTTAGGGGGAGGGACATTTTTGTCTAAGAGAGCATTTTATTGGTCAAAAATCTACAGTGTCCTCCACAAATATTGGCACCCTTAGTAAATATGAGCAAAGGCGGCTGTGAAAATAAATCTGCATTGTTTATCCTTTTGATCTTTCATTCAAAAAATTCACAAAATTCTAACCTTTCATTTAAGTAAAACAATTGAAAATGGGGGAAAAAGTCATTATGAAATCAATGTTTTTCTCTAGTTCACGTTGGCCACAATTATTGGCACCCAATTATTAAAAACGTCCTTTTCCCAAGATAACAGCTCGGAGTCTTCTTCTATAATGCCTAATGAGTTTGGAGAACACCTGAGGAGAGATCAGAGACCATTCCTCCATACAGAATCTCTCCAGATCCTTCAGATTCCAGCTCCATGTTGGTGCTTCTTCTCTTCAGTTCACTCCACTCATTTTCTTTAGGGTTTAGGTCAGGGGACTGGGACGGCCATGGCAGAAGCTTAATTTTGTGCTCAGTGACACATTTTTGTGTTGGTTTTGATGTTTGTTTTGGATCACTGTCCTGATGGATGATCCAACCACGACCCATTATTGGATTTCTAGCAGAAGCGGTCAAGTTTTGATTTTTATCTGTTACCATTTGATAGAATCCATGATGCCATGTATCTGAACAAGATGTCCAGGACCTCCAGCAGAAAAATAGGCTGACAGCATTAAAGATCCAGCAGTATATTTAACCGTGGGCATGGGGTACTTTTTATCCATGTGTGCACCAAACCCATCTGGTGGGTTTGCTGCTTTTTTTAGTTTCATCTGACCATAGAAGCCGGTCCCATTTGAAGTTCCAGTCTTGTCTGACAACTGAATATGCTGGAGTTTGTTTTTGGACGAGCAAGGAGGATTTTTCGTGAAACCCTCCCGAACAACTTGTGGTGATGTAGGTGCTGTTTGGTCATTTTTTTAAGGCTTTCTGAGACTCAAGATTCAACTAATTTCTGCAATTCTCCATCTGTGATCCTTGGAGAGTCTCACTCGGAGAGGCCACTCAAACTTTCCTCCTCACCACGCATTAGGACAATTTAGACACACGTCCTCTTCCAGGCAGATTTGTAACATTTTTAGTTGATTGGAACTTCTTAATTATTTCCCTGATGGTGGAAATGGGGATTTTCAAAGCGTTAGCTTTTTTCTTACAGCCATTTTCTATTTTGTTAAGCTCAACAATCTTTTGCTGCACATCAGAGCTATATTATTTGGTTTTTCTCATTGTGATGAATGATTAAGGGAATTTGGCCTTTGTGTTTCCTCATGTTTGTACTCCTGTGGAACAGGAAGTCATGGCTGCACAATTTCATGCTCCTAGTCACCCTGGTGTGCTAAAAAATGTAAATGTGAATGGGAATATACTTCAGAGATATTTTACTCATAAGAATTTCTAATGGTGCCAATAATTGTGGCCAACATGTATTGGAGAAAAACATTTATTTTATAATGAGCTTTTTCCCCCATTTTCAATTGTTTTACTTAAATGAAAGGTTAGAATTTTGTAAATGTTTTGAATGAAAGATCAAAAAGATAAACAATGCAGATTTATTTTCACAGCCACCTTTGCTCATATTTACTAAGGGTGCCAATATTTGTGGAGGGCACTGTATATAGTGCAGGATGAGTCATCAATAATTTCCCAGTCGAAATTTCCAATAAATTTTATATTTCTAAAGGCTAATTTAGCATTTAGGAGTACACTAGCATACTGATGGCTCTAAAGCTAACTGACATTGACTCAAAGCCACAAAACTTTAAGAACATCCAAAATTATGATATTGTACATGAGCAGTTAATAACAGACCAAACAATACGAAAACAATATCTTTTAATCAATACTTGTAGGTCAATGGAGGACATCTCAAGTTCCAGGCAAACATTTCTCCACAGACAAGAGCCAGAGAAACTATTTTTAACCCAGGCCGACTTCATACGGTCCCGCTGAAATGTTTTCAGCAGACTCCATTTCAAACATACTTGAGATTTCTCTCTTCTCTCTTCCCCTCTCTCTCTCTCTCTCTCTCTGAATGCTGTCCGAATGTCAGAACAATCAAATCCAGCTGGGTTTCTCGCCTTTCTTAACAGTCTTAATCATGTAAGGATGGTTCAAAACATGGAGTTCTCTGGGAACTGAATCTTGTCACATCCCAACATCTTTGTGGCAAACTGACCAGTCTGAACCAAAGGCAAGGTAGCTGGTGAGAGCTCTGTAATGGAAACAGATCCTTATCTTGGCGAAATCAGGCATTCAGTATCGTCCTCAGCTGGCAGCAGTCGTTCAAGGCGCAGCTGTGAGACTGACATGCTCACCGATCGTTAAATAACACAGCATGGGACCTGCCAAACGAGAGTCTCCAACTTCACATTCTTCTGCAGTTCGCTCCTCAGAGCCCCGGATAATATCGCTCCACTCGCCAACTGTGAGCCTCTTTTCAGGCATGAAGAGAATTAAAATGGATTTGTGTTTCTCCCGGAAGAAGCAGGCCTACTTCTGCAACAAACCCAAAAGCGTCCTGATGATGAACCCATTGGACCCTCAGACGCTCAGATGTTTAATTGGCAGAGAAGTGTGTACGGGTGTTTCTTCAGCTATGGGCACTTTTTTGTGGAAAATAAACTCCCCTAAAGCACTTATCACTCTCACTATTTTTTTTTTTATTTGCCCACTAGCAACATCTGACAGTCTATTTACAAGTAGAAACATGTTAAATATTTATTTTTACACATGAAATATTGTAACAAAATTACAGCTTAAATAGAAATGATGCACAATAAAAATCTTGCTCACAGGAGATATTTATTCACACACAGGCTCTTCGTCAACACCATTGTCTCTTTGAAATACTGTAATTTAGGCATAAATGTTTTAGATTAGATTTTAGATTTAGATTATTATCAGACATTAAATACGGTTTGTGTTAAAAATGTTCATCATTTTAAAACTAATTTTAAGATAGAAAAAAATAGACTACTGTTCAAAAGTTTGATTTTTCAAATAAATTAACACTGTTATTCAGCAAGGATGCATTAAACTGATCAAAAGTGAAAGTAAAGACATTTATAATGTTGCAAAAGATTTCTATTTCAAATAAATGCTGTTCTTTTGAACTTTCTATTCAGGAAAAAATCCTAAAAAAACAACAAAAAAACTGTATCACGGTTTCCCAAAAAGCCGCACAATTGTTTTCAGAGTTGATAATAATAAGAAATTTTTCTTGAGCACCAAATCAGTATATTAGTATAATTTCTGAAGGATCATGTGACACTAAAGACTGGAGTAATGGCTGCTGAAAATTTAGCTTTGCCATCATTTAAGAATAAATTACATTTAAAATATATTAAATAGAAAACACATTTTAAATTATTATAATATTTCACTTTTTTTTTTTTTTTTTTTACTATATTTTTGATCAAATAAATGCAGCCAACTTCTTTCAAATAATAATAATAAAAAGATATGACATCCAAAGTATGTAAGGTAATACAACTAGATCTCTTTTATTGAATCCAAAAGGTTTTAATTATATTGTGCTACATATAAAGGTATTTTAAAGATTTTGAAGTGTCAAAAGGTCATTTGGTTTAACCGTCCAAAAGCCAATACAGCCATTTCATTTGTGATTAAAATATCTTAAAATGTAATAAATGTATATATTTTTTATTCTGGCATGATTTTATAACATCATATATCAACATAATGCAAAATGGTAATATAATTATGTGTAGAATTTGTTGCTTTGTTATGATAAAGAATGTCCGGAAAAATGAATTTCATTGATGTCGTTCGGAGTAACCAATATAAAGGGACCATTTTGGATCAAGTCACGCTGTCAATATTATGTGACATCATTCAGACACCTGCAAAGGACCACATGGTCCTGAAGCAAAGTAACTAACTCTCTCTTAACTATTTGAAAAATTAATGTTTTCACTTGCTCATACGCATGTCCCGAAACATCAGGTCATTCAGTACAACCGCTATGAAACATAGAAAATGTTGCAATATTTGAAAAACTTGTACTAAATATAAAATGTTTGATTGTCCTTTTGTTAGCTAGCTAGTTAGATATCAGCCTGTTAGCATTGTTTGAAAATATCGTCCTTCGGTATAACCAAAAGTGTCATTCGGTAAAACTGAAATTTTGGTTAAACCGAATGACTTTTTTGGTGACAATGACCCTTATACAGCATTTTTAAAGAACCAAAATAAATAAATAAACCTTCCAAAACACAAAACAAAAACAAAGCTGAAATCTGCTAGCTTTAATAAAAATCATAACTGGACATAAACGTCTTTGAAGGAAACACCTGTGCACTTGTGTGACAGTGTACCACAATTTCACTTGCTTCAGCTCATAATTTCAGTACTCTGGGAACCGCATCACCCTGTTTTCACAGCTATTATGATAGCTCACTGTCTAATGCACTGCAAAGTAATATTAAGTCTCTAAGCACTTATTGAGCACCACTGTGCCCAAGGACTTGACCCAGCCTAGGCCTCCGCTGCGGTGACAGCACTTAGCATCTGCACACATCTGCCTCTGTTATGTAGTGTGCTTTTTATCAAATAGGATTCCATCAAGGCAAATTCAGTGCTTAACATCAGCTCCATAACACAAATGGTCCCAACAGTAGAAAATAAATAAACAAAACAACACAGGCTTTTTAAAAGCTCACAGACAGCAGCTGATGGCAAAACCCTCTGAGGAGTGTTCTGTGGGTGGAGAACTCAAAACCCCCTTCTCTCACGCTGGCACTCCAGACAACCTTGTTAAGCTGAAGCTTGAGAGCTCTCATTTATTCCCGTAAAACCCCAGAGAGACACGAGGAAAACAACACTCAACTGGCTGTTGGACCAGAAAATTATAACAAAGGAAACCAGACACAGGCCAGCCAGTCAAAGGGTCAAAACAATCCCTTCGAAGAATTTTGTAAAGCAAGTTTCCTACATTCTACACAAACGACACCTCAGAGAGAGAGGAAAAATTCCCTCTGTATTAGTAATACAAGTTTATGAGGCACTAAATATAAAGAAAAATGGTGCAATCTGTGTGCGTTTTGGGGGGGGGGTTCTGATAGATTGAAAGCTCAAGGTGATTTTTTTCTATTTTCTACAAATGCACGCTCAGTGGATGTGGTTCACCATAAAAGATGCCATGTGAATTGTCGCCACTCTTAAAGTACACTTAAATGAGCCTCAAGATGGGCCTCTGGGATGTGTGCAGACATCTTAAAACCAACTCAGCTGAGAGCAGGATGTCTCTAGTGATCAAAATACGCTGAGAGAGCGCTCTCCATGACCCTGCACTTCAAGGTAAACACACTATTTACTCCTGCCAGGCCGACAGATTATTGGTGCATGCAAACAGACTCACAAAGACACTAGTAAATGCTAGTTCTCGACTGATATAATGGCAATATAAATAGCAATATTGGAATAAGCACCAATGAATTGTTAGGGATGCACTAAATTTCACAAATGCTATATGATTGTGATAAGCCAATAATATTTTTAGGTTGTGGTGAATAACCATAACTGGCTGATGCCTGGTATTAAAATTCAATGATATTTTAAATAAAATAAAATAAAAATAAAATAAATTTCAAATAAAACAATAAAATCTCAAATTAATCATTGTAAGTGCTAAAAGTGAACTTAGGCATCACAACATTATAATGTAGAATATTAAAAATGGATATTTGAGATTTTCTGAAGATTGCATTAACATTTAATTCAACTTGTAAGTGGGTCAAAGACGTGACGGGTCATTTTTTTTTTTTTTTTTTTTGTCCAAAGGCCTTAATAATAATAAAAAAACAAAGATATGACATGCAAAGTATGTTAGGTAGTACAACTAGATCTCTTTTATTGAATCCAAAAGGTTTTAATTATATTTTGCTACATATAAAGGTATTTTAAAGATTCTGAAGTGTCAAAAGGTCATTCGGTTTAACCGTCCAAAGGCCAATACAGCCATTTAATTTGTGATTAAAATATCTTAAAATGTAATAAATGTGTATATATTTTATTCTGGCATGATTTTATAACATCATATATCAACATAGTGCAAAATGGTATTAAAATTATGTACAGAAGTCGTTGCTTTGTTATGAGAAAGAATGTCCGGAAAAATTAATTTCATTGATGTCATTCGGAGTAACCAATATAGAGGGACCATTTTGCATGAAGTCATGCTGTCAATATCATGTGACAGGATGTGACATCATTCAGACACCTGCAAAGGACCACATGGTCCTGAAGCAAAGTAACTAACTCTCTCTTAACTATTTGAAAAATTAATGTTTTCACTTGCTCACACTCATGTCCCGAAACATCAGGTCATTTGGTACAACCACTATAAAACATGGAAAATGTTGTAATATTTTAAAAACTCGTACTAAATATAAAATGTTTGATTGTCCTTTTGTTAGCTAGCTAGCTAGCTAGATATCAGCTTGTTAGCATTGTTTGAAAATATCATCATTCGGTATAACCAAAAGTGTCATTTGGTAAAACCGAAATTTTGATTAAACCAAATGACTTTTTTGGTGGCAAATTTTGTCCATCTTGTAAAAAAATGACAAAAGCAGTGTTAATTGATTATAAAAACCACATAATCTCATTGTTAACACTTAATAAAACTTAAAAATTAATTATATCTCCATTATGTTTTTTACACTTTTAAAAACATTATTCGTCAATGACCCAATAACAAATCCAGTGTCTGTAAAACACTGGTTCTTAGTGATACTGTACCTATATATTGTGCATCTCTAATTATTGTTACCGATTCAACATGTAGAATCGCCGTCGTGCCGTCAGACGAGAAAGAGAGAACTCTGATTGGCTGTTCAGTTTAGTGAACGAGTCAAAGCACGAGAATAATAGCAAAACAGTGAGCAAACCAGTCAAGCCAGAACAGACAGAAGGCTGTTCTAATTTTACGTCATGTACCTGAGTGTTTCTGGGCGAATGTTTAATATTAACGTGAGCCGAGTGGAATATAGAAAGTGATCAGCATTAATGAAATTAAAAACGGTAAGCACGTGCTGCTTTGTTTACAGCTTGTGTATCTGCAGCGCCGGTCTCCCTTTCTGAATTACAAATATAGATGAATATATATGAAAAAATAGACAGCGGTCTCCTTACACGCAGCCACAGAACGCACATGCTGGCTGACAGTCGGCAGGCGACGTGAGGTGACAACTCAGTCGGCTTTTATCAATGCTAGTTCTTTAGCGTCGGTTTGGTGTGTCCCTACCCTTAATTGTAGGCTGTTTTTGGATGACAACCAAGCAACTATATAAAAATATAGAACATAGAATTTAGAGTAATCTATAGTCAGTTTACAACAGTTTCTAATGAATCTCATTCAATTAACAAACCAGATTTTGTGGCTGACACTAAGCAGATACTAGGCACTTATGTTAATTGGTCCAAATCAGGCACGAAATAGCCAAATATCAGCAGATCAATCGCCCTGGCTGAGATATATCAGTCTCTCACTGTACACATATGGTTTCAAGACCATGGCTACTTGTAAAAGCTGGCCTTGCAAACAATAAAGCAGCTGTAGATGAGAAAATTGCTGATGGACAAAGTGCAAAAGGTACAGACAACCACAAAAAAACCCTGATCTATTAAGAAAACACTCAGGAGCAAACAAATGAATCAAACAGGACACGGTATCTAGGACACTATATTCTGCCAAATCCCTTTGTTGGCCCTACACTGGACAAACACCAAAAAAAGCTCACACAATAGCCACGAAAGCAAATTCATCTCACAAAGCCTGATGGCTACGGCACTTGTAAAAGCTTATCCCAGCATTCTTAGGTGTGTTGGTCAGACTGCGATGGCGAAAGGAGAAAAAGCAATATTCAAGCACTTCTGAAGCCTTAAAGGGACAGTTCACCCAAAAATGAAAATGATTAGTCATTATTTACTGATCCTAGCATCTTTTTAAACCTGAACGGTCCCCATTCTTTTTCATTGTATGAAAAGGAACAGCTTGGACATTCTTCAAAATATCTTCTTTTGTGTTCCACAGAAGAAAAAAAAGCCATACTGGTTTGGAACAACATGAGGGTGAGTAAATGATGACAAAATTATCATTTCTGGGTGAACTTTCACTTAAAAGAAAAGCTGTTGGTGCGAGTACTAAATTTGGTCACTTCCCAAGCTGTTTTCCACAAGAGCCATGCTGTGACTTTTTGATGATCAAACGGAGCATTGTTTAAACTGCAGAAGCATGCAGAAATGACCTTTGGAGCGAATGTCATGGCGCTGGGAGCAAATATTAGAGGAGGAGGCACCGGGACGAGAATAAAACTGCATTCTGTGGCTTGTTTGTGATAACAGGTAACAGGTAATGTCAAGAGGCGGCTCACATTACAAACTTCAGCAGTCACTATTTTCTCATAGCACTGCATAATAACAGTAGAGTAAAAAAAAAAACACTGGTATATATTTAGCCAGGCTTCTTTTCTACCTTTTTCTACTTGTTCTGCACCAGTGACATGCAACAAAAAAGCCAACTTTGTTTCTAGAAACTTGTCAAAGCAAACAGCGGTGTAATTTTTCTCTGTTTGTAAATGTAAGTGGTTAATGCTTTTCCATCTCTGAAGGGCGACCTCTCCTGAGTTAGGACTAAGGCCAAATCATTCCTCCTCTTTAGCCTAGAAGTGCTACTGGCAGGTCAGCAGGGATGTCTGGTATTTAGTGTTGCATCTGACAGGGGCGGTAGAGTTGTTGATGAGTGTGTGAGAGGAGACTGATGTCGGCCTTGAGCCTGCTTTATGTGAGGGGATATTCAGACCTGCTGTAAAAAAAATGCTTTTTCTCTGCCTCTGGCTTTTGCATCTCTGTTTTATTTTAAAGCTCTGACAGGTTTATTCAGGTACATCCCTATGTTTTCTTACGCACAAGGCCAGCATATATTTTTGGTATATAGGCTTTATGAATTTAATGTGCTTGAATGTGAGCGTTAAAGGGCCAGTTCACCCAAAAATGAATGTTTTGTCATCATTTACTCACCTTACATGTCACTCCCACATGTATTTTTGTTCATCCATGAAGTTCAGGTTTTGGCATGAATGAGATTGCAAAAATAATGGATTAGGTTTGTGTTTGTGACACATGTTTGAAAAGCAGTCATTATTTTTGCAATCTATTCATCAAGGTCAGTAGAATCAGGCAAAATTATGAAAAATTGAAGATCTGGCTCCCCCCTGTATGTGAATTTGAATTCAATTAACCATAACCCACAAGAAGCTGATTGGGAATTTGAATTGGAATGAAAGGAAGAGGAATTTACTGATGGTAAAGAAATTCAACATAGGTGATGCCTTCTGGGTAATGCAGTGTTCTTCCATCCTGGTCCGCAAAAGCTAATTTTTTAATCTATCTACCATTCTTTCGGTCCACATAAGCTATAAACAATAGCCACTTTTCCACTGTCGTGCCACATTGCGTAACCATTGCAAAATTGAAGATTTTTGCTCAATTTAGGTCTCTGAATAAACTGAGGTGTTTTTCACACTCCTTGAGTGTGAGCTCCATATTTTCACTATATCATGCTGTATGAGCCAAAACATCATGATGTATCGAATATGATATATAACAAAATACATATGCAAACTTTTTTTTAGATGTTTTAAAATATTTTGTCTAAAGGTTCAATAAACTGTTCAATTTCAAAAATTAGATTTTTCTGACTATTATTATTATATATGTCAGGCTTTATGGGGTTAATCTATGATCTAGAATCTAACTTTTAACAGAGAAAAAAAATACACCACCTTTAATATCAAGTGTAATGTTTGTATTTCACCTCTCTCTCTTTTTTCACACTTTCACAGCTGTGCTCCAGGGTATGAGATGGAGCTCCATGAGCCAGCTGTTTTCTTTAAGTCCAGCACAAATGTGAAAAATGGCTTGACGTGAATACGAGACTACAACTTGCAAGAAAAAAAAAAACAACACCCCTCAGGAACAGGCTGCTTTTTGTACAGAGCAAAAAATTTGCTAAGAGAAACTTGGCTAGGCTGAAAATAATGAAAGATCCTTTGCACATGTATTGTGTTTCTAAGATAAGCATTGAGTGCTCTCACAATCACTGAACATGAGACTTCTGAGATGACAATGGACTAACAGATCTTGACTGCAAAGAAAACCCAGGCGCTCACAGGAAACAGCACACACACACACAAATGGAGGAATCAAAGAGGAAGAGCTGGGGGGTTGATGAAGAGAGAGAAAGAGAGAAAAATAAAAGAGAGAGCACACACTAAGCTGACAGACAGGCAGGCCTAAATAAGCGAGACCACAGCATCAGCCTCTCATGCGCATCATCCCTGTAATGGCATCGTGTAAATATTCCAGCCAGATCAACAGGCCATAAAGAGGAATCCATCATCTGCACATAATCTCTGACAGATTTACTGACCCAGGCTGACAGGCTTCCCTGTATGATAGCACGTCTGGGATAACACCCCCCACATGCACACACACACACACACACACACACAAGCCTCCCTGACAAGTGGAGGTGATGGCTGCACTATCAGGTTAAAGTGTGCAGTGTGTGGACGGTGCGCTCTCAGTCTTGTTGTGGTTTGATATGGGCTTTCAGATGTTGAAGGCCTGGGTTACTTTTATACAATATTTGGGCAAAAACATGATACATTTAGTGATTAGTGATGTTTTGAGACGCAACAAGTATTCTGATGCATTGTGATATATATTGTTTCATTTGACTGCACTAAGACTTTCATATGACAATTTCATGGGTCACTATAAATAGTCAAAGAAAACCTAAATTCATGTCAAATAAAATAAAAAAAGAATACCAAGATACAAGTAAAAATGTTGCCAGAATACTTATCATCATCATTATTCACTATAACCGAGAACTAAATGCATGTTTAAAAAATTATTAAAATAATAAAAAATAAAATAAAATAAAACAAAGTAAATAAAAAGAGAACCTAGATACAAGTTAAAATAAAAATGTTGTCAGGATTATTATTATTATTATTTACAATAACCGAGGATTAAATGCATGTTAAAATAAAAATTATTAAAACAAAGTAAAAAAAAAAAAAAAAGAGAACAGAGATACAAGTTAAAGCTGCTGTCCGTAACTTTTTTGGTTAAAAATGATCCAAAATCAATTTTTGAGAAAGTACATAACCAGCCAGTGTTCAAAACTATCTCCTTACCTTAGCCCAATTCACAATGGTAAGCTTGTAATAATGTTTTATAATTTGGGTGGTAATGGTGGGTTTTTGCAGGAAATACGAGCATGCAGCCGTTTGTCTTTGCGTCATTATGTCACATCTGTTTACATAAAGAACGAGTCCCAGCTAGTAGGCTATGGCATGTGAGGCGGATCATTTATAGCCTTTTCTCACAGCAGCTGCAATAATTAAACTAATCATTTGGATGGCAGATTGAATAGTATGACAAATTAACATTAGAGATTAGACTGGACAGAAATTGAAATCTACAGGTAATCCTAATACATACTAAATACACATAGTCACGCAATGCTGATGTTGTTAACATTATATATATATATATATATACGAACGTGTGTGTGTGTGTGTGACCGTGCTGGCAAAATGAGATGTATGATTTGTTGGAATCAGAGAACAAATAACTGAGCTACACCCGTTTAAAGTCAATAAAGTCAGTAAAGTCAATTCTGAGAAAAATCGAGTTAAAGTTTTCTGAAGGTTCCAAAACAAAATCTAGCAACCATACCTTAAAATCCCTCTTAATAGCATTTAATTTGGCACACACTTCGTCAAACCAAATATCTATAAGAAAATATATAATTTAACTTTTTTTTTCAATATTGTAATGTAATTCTGTTTATAAGTGTATATCGGGATTGCGCGCTATCTGAGGTGTCTTTGTGCACACGCTTCAGATCTGTCAGTCAGCGCAAATAGGATCGATTTGTTTACATCAGCATGAGTTTGAAAATCACAGTACATTGGTTCAGACTCATGCCATCAAAAATTTGCCATGAATGTTCACAAAATTGAAATGCTGCGCTTTAAAATTATACCAAACTTGGACTAATGAGGAAGTTGCTGAGGCGAAGCGCGAGTGGTGAAGCGAGCAGAGAAAAACAGCATTCGCAGCAATACACATTGACCCTCACTGGATCACAAACCTCTGAAATCACTGAAAGTCTTACTGGAGGTCTGAGAAACTCTCCGAAATGTTCTAATCTTCCTTGTATTTCATTTCTCAAATTTAAGATGTCCAAGTTAATTAAAGCCTTTGATTTAAAATGGGCTTAAAAATACGATTTCCTATTTCACACACGGCCTAGTATCATCCTTGAGAGACAGCGTACTGAAATTCCATGATCCACACAGGCCTAACATCCAGAGACAAATGGCTCCTATCTCTGCCCTGCAGGTCTGCTCGTCTCCTCTCTCGCTGACGGGAGTCCCTCTCTCATTGGCTGGCCGACCTCATTGAATCAAAACCCTCACTCCTTTATTCGTTTTATTTTGGTCATTCAAACATAAACGTATACTGTTTAAAAGCAGGTCTATGGGGCGTTTGGCCATAAATGCCGCCCCCAAGTGTCTCTGATGTGAGGGGTGAATTCTGGTAGCGTGCACTGTGAAATAGAGCCATGTATCCATGATCAAGGCTGTGACCCTGTCAGTCTCTATTACCGAGCTTTATTACTTTCTGCTCGGTCGTAAAAAACCTCAGAGTGGGTTAATGATGAAATGGTGAGATGGGACACATGATTTGTAATGACCTAAAATCAAACGT
The DNA here is from genome assembly GCA_037950665.1 of Hypophthalmichthys nobilis. Classification (NCBI taxonomy): domain Eukaryota; kingdom Metazoa; phylum Chordata; class Actinopteri; order Cypriniformes; family Xenocyprididae; genus Hypophthalmichthys; species Hypophthalmichthys nobilis. The sequence goes on from CM075472.1 coordinate 17,343,788, forward strand.
GACAGTGAACGCTAACCAAGAATAACAGTCATAAACCAGGTGACAACAAGAGATTCAAATCGATGAATCACACTGCCAATACATCTGTCAAAATGACCAATAAAGTTTAAACATCAAACATCCGCTTGTCAGTTGCTAATTATTTTAAGACTTTTTGTTAAATTAAAACATATTGTAAAACATGCAGTGATGCGATACTACTGTTTTCACCTGTGGTGTTTAGTTGGTTAATAAAACAGAGGACCTCTGCCCTGCAAGGAACCAAATTCATGCTAAAATTAATATTTAATTATGGGCAGGGTCATAAATTTTTAACTTTTCCATTTAGGGGCAATATTGCCTTCCGGGGGCAATTTTTATGATTACCTTATTAAATGTATCTATGTGGTCTTTTACATCAAATACTTAAATTTAACTAAATGTTTTAACAAAACGGTTATTGGAACTGGGAATAAATTATATGCAGAAAGCATACAAAGAACATTGCCGATCACTGGGGGTCCATGACTTCAGTCCAGCATGAGTTATGCACTCTTTCAAAAACTTCCAATTATAATCACTGAAGTTGTCTATACTGCAAAATGAATCTTGTTTACATCTTATTTGCACTTTGTCGTTTATGATGAAAGAAACCGCAAGAGTGCAGAATTCAGTGAGCGTTTGCAGTAAACAAAACTCTTTATCACCGGTGTCTAAACTAAACTCCTCTGATTGGCCATTACATTCATACGCTCAACAGAAAGGCATGTGATTGGTGATGCTAAACGCTGCAAAAAAAAAATAAAAATGTGTATAAGAAATCTTGTTTGCAATGTCAACAGATCTAAATGACCACAATCTACACTTTCACTTGTTCACACATTTACTATTTTATACATGGTGAATGGCACATAGTGCACTATATAGGGGATAGGGAACAATTAAGACAGTGTAAATATGCTTTCCACGCGGGCGAATTAAGTCTGGTTTTACGTTAGTGTCACGCAAAAAGCCGCAGCACGCAGTCTGCTCTGGTCTAGAGACAAGGCGCAGTCGGCACAGACCAGAAAACGTATCAGAATGCTATATTTTAAAGCGAAATGGAGGAGATTAGGAGGAGAAACGGTTATAGATTAGGAGGGAAACACGGTTTTACCAAGCTCAACAGCTCTAGCCGAGCTGTGATATAAACAAAACGCTATTGGCTATTTTAAACAAGGAGAGGAGCTGTTCGATATGTTTTGCCTTGCCGTCCTGTTTCAGTGGAAATTACGTCAACACACTGAATAATGCTGCGTGTTTCAAGGCACTTCAGTGGGCCTTTAAGTGAGCTCTCAAATTCAATGTGTTTCCAGAGTATTGGATTTTAGAATGGCTTATTTTGCAAACAACATGACTCTTGTCAATCTCTTTAGTGGTTTCTTTATAGTGGAAGCCAAAATGAGTCCACACTTCAGCTCTGTACACTGCGGCAGGAGCTGGTATAATTCTATCGTCTTGTGAGCTGGGTTTGCTAATGCTAACGCTAGCGATGCACCCTTGCGCTTCTCTGCGTCACAGTTTACATTCTGAGATAACACTGCCATCTGGTGGTCAGCTTTAAATCGAACACAAACCCACTGACGCGAATCTTGGATGTAAACAAATAAATAAATATCAATACAGTGTTTTTGAGAATCGATACAGTATCGCCAAACATAATGTCGCGCTATTTACGTGTATCGATATTTTCTTACACCCCTAATAGGGACATTTTGGTGCCATTTTTGCCCCAAGCCCCTCTTAATTTCTGACTCTGCTTATGGATCATGTCAAGTTTGTGCAACACTGGAGTTCCAAGCACCTCCATGTAATTGGAATTGACTGCTCTATCTCAGCCACTGCTTACCAGCAGCAAGAAAGCATCTGCCATTATCATTTATTATTACAAGTGACCCATGGGATCGGTGAGTATTTTTCATTGATTTCAGTGCTCAGCTATGCTTTTCTAGGCAAACAAGTCCTTTTCATTGCTTATAAAAATAGAACAAAGCACTGACGAGGTCAATGTTAAATGCATCATCCGAGATTTTGCTTTCTGCTGAAAACAAGTATAATGAGGTTATTGTGATTCCCATCAAACAAAGATCTCAATAAAAATATATTTTTTTCTCCTTAACATTTTTCAAGGCACTTTAACCGTTGACTTAGATTTTAGCTTTGAGGTCATCTATAACTTAGATTTTAATTTAGATTTTTAACTTAGATTTTTGCTTTTTAACTTAGAGTTTAGCTTTGAGGTCATCTATATGCTAGTGTTCTCCTAAAATTTGTTAAAAAATAAATAAATGCCCCTGCTCATGCAAAGACCAGTTATTTTTATTCTCTTTATTGAAACTGTATAGAACGACAATCACAGAAGCACGCCTAACCTCAACATTGGATGTCTGTAATACTACACATACAGAACAAGAAACAAAACAAAAAAAAGCAAAAGATGATCTTTTTATAAAATAAAAAAATTACCAGCAAGTAGCAAATCATCTTTCATGGTTGTGACATAACTTAATCTTTTTTTTTTTTTTAAAGGAGGATGAGCACTTTATTAATCCGACTCCATGTTCTTCTTTCAATTCGAAAAACAACAGAACACCGGACAAAAAATGTTCAATTACATGCTGTATTTAAAATTTCAGGTAAAAAAGCTTTAAAAACACAAATGTAAGGATCAGACAATACAACACCCTTTCAAAAAGCCCATTAATCACTGCCGCCTCTAAAACAATCACACGTGTTAGCATGCTCCTGGTACACTTCAAAGCTCTGAAAGGAAAGTCGTGTCTTTAGATGTATGACTTACAGTACAGAGGAGAAAACAAGCAAATTGCTTTGCCTATACAGCAATTAGCACTAATTAGTCAAGCTGAGTCCTCCATTTTGGATTTGGCTCTCAATGCACGTCGCACACCTTAATTGTCTCTGCTCAGACTAAAGCCTGCAGCTGAGAACACAAAGGCAATTCTTCAACCACAGGAAAACAATGCTAATGCTAACCCGGGGAACAGCAGAATAACTGCTCAGGGGATGACCAACTCTTCACTTTACAAGGGGACGTTTGCTTTGTTAAAAATAAGCTACCACATCAGCCTTTGTCTTACAGTAGGAGGGAGGGAACTCTGGGAAAAGCCTTTTTACTGAGGCGAATATCAGTCCGCAGCATTAGGTGTTATCTTCTGCAACGCAGTCAAAAGCAAAACAGCGGGACATGACAGAGCATCTCGGGAGAAGGCTTTACATAATTTATATCCCATATTCCCCCTCCTCTCTTAAGGGGCATTACCAGGAATGTCTAGCATTCCAACAGCCTAATGGTCATAAGCTGCTGTGTGTTGTGTGTGTGTGTGTGCATTTAAAGGTCGATTATTTACAGCACAGGATGAGTCAACTAGACATTTTATGATAACTAGGCCCACACGGAATCTGTGCCTGCAGACTCTGCAGAAAGCTCTGGAAATGTCCAACAAATGAATACACAATCTCAACACTGTTTATTTATTTAACATTGAGGATATTTTGATTGTGTTTTCAGCTACTCTTAGCTCTGTTTAACGCAGTTATAGAAGTCTGATTGGGTCTTCCAATAACCTGCGCAAAAATTTTGTTTTGTTTTTTTTTGGTCTCTTCATTCTTCTGTAAAAGACATCTGTCAAGTCTTGAAAACAAAACAAAACAAAACCAGCAAATGATCTTAAAGTTCCCTTTATTATGCTATTTTAAAGGTTCCTAATTTTGTTTTGGAGGTCTCCTACAAAAGATTTAAATGCATCCAAGGTCAAAAACACTTTAATTTTCTCATAATATACATTGCACATTACCCCATTTCTAAAAGAGTCTAAAAATGGTTTGTTCAAAGATTTAGTCTCTCTAAACCCCTCCTTTCCAAGTCTACTCTGCTCTGATTGGTCAGATGGCCCAGTCTGTGATTGGTCTACCGGTTACAGCGCATGTCGGAAATGAAAGGGCCATTACTATATCTGAATTTCAGCTCTAGAGGCTTCCTCAGCGCTTGTATACACAGTGATACGAACAGTGACGATGGCGCCGTATTTTTCCATATCAATTCCAGCGCGAGTCCTCATCCTTTTGAAGTGCATGCAAAGTGGATTTGCAGCACTGAAAACAGCATCTTCTTAACATGTCAACAACATGAACCAAACTCTTCCAGGCCTAAACTATAACTACAGTGTTTGAGGGCAGGTCAAAATAGAAGTTGTTGGCGAGCAGCCAGGCTGGCATTATGCAAATTTGTTACACTGTTACATAGGTTTTTAACAGGAAATGTGACTGGAATTGCTGACAACTCATTTCGGCAGTTCAAAATTAATTCTTTCTTTTAGGAGACAATAACTTTATTTGTCATGCAATTTGATCTTTAAAACTTTGCAGACCTTTTACATTCATAAACAGCTGTTACACACTGTATGAAAGGTATTTTTCAAAAATGCATAACGGGGGCACTTCAAAATAAAAAAAAAATAAAAAATTGGCCAGCAAGTAGCAAATCATTTTCACAGTTGTGACATAACTTAATCTTATTGGAGCTAATAATACAAGTATTGGATCATTATTAAAATATGTGAGCTGACAAAATCTCTAAAAATGTTTAGATGATATAATAGCAATAATTATTCTCCTTTTCACCGGTGCATTCAGGGAGCAGTTTAGGAGTGCTCCTAAATCCATGTGTATAAGCACATGGGAAAATGGCTTAGAAAACTGCACGTCTGTGTTGTGAAGGTAGGGATTATCTCTAGACGGCATTCAGAGAGCTTTTTAGTGCTTTACACTGAATATCATATCCACCCCACTCTACCTTCCCCTTAATAGGATAACCCCAACGTCTAATAAAAAGCACATAATTTGTGCCATTCCAGCGCCCGCCTCAGCCATGCAGCAAACGCAAGCCCCGCGGAGGGCAGATACACAGACGGGCAGGTTAATGATGACACAGCCAGAATGTCAGGGTGCCGAGGGCACTCCATTCCTTCATATTACAGAGCTGCTGGAAACAGCTTAATGGACAGGATCCGAGGCCAGAGCGCAGCATGAGGGCAGAAAGACAGCGAGAGAGATTGAGACAGACGCAGACGAGTGGAACACGGGAGAGAAAGAGAAGAAAAAACGTCTCCGGAGGGGATGGTCATTCTGAAGGCAGTGATATCCCTCTGGGCGGGAAGAGAGAATGGCTGTGGAGAATAGAGGGATGCTGTTAAGAGCCAGATTTGGCACCAGATACGGAACATGAAAATACATACACCAGACCTCTCGCTGGGAATTAGGACTCAACAACAAAAAAATGTTTACAATTTTTTTAATCAATATATTTTTATGAAATATATTGTTGTTGGCAAATGTTTTCTTTATCCAAAAAATATATGTAAGGGCCAGCTCACACAGAGCACGTTTTTGCTGTTAAAAACATGAGACAGAGGAGAGTGAAAGTTAAACTTCTTTTAACTTGAGTGTCGCGTTTTTAGAATGTCATGTCATGCGCAAGATTTTGCAAAAGACAATAAAAAAAAAAATGTGTTCTGAGTGAAGGGCCCCTAAGGGTCATTCTCAAAAATATTTGTTCAGTTTTCTCCCATCTAAGTTGATGGAAAGAAATTAACGTCATTATCAGATCATAAAGGACTCATTTTAAACAGCCTCTTCTTACTCTGAACTTTGACATTGGAAGTATTTATCCAAAACTTATTGTATTAAAGTTTTTAAAACTGATAACATCAATGACAAGAAATCAAGAGACAAATAATGACTCTTTTACAAGATGTAATATAAGTCTCTGGTGTCCCTAGAATGTGTCTGTGAAGTTTCAGCTCAAAATACCCCACAGATCATTTATTATAGGTTGTCAAATTTGCCACTATTTAGGTGTGAGAGAAAAAAATGGCATTATTGTGTGTGTCCCTTTAAATGCAAATGAGCTGCCGCTCCCGGCCACTTTCCAGAAGAGGGCGGAGCTTTAACAGCTCATGCTTTGGTTGCTCAACAACAACAAAGATGAAGAATCTCACGCAGCCAAAATGACGATTGTCAGTAACGGTGTTCAGCCTTACAATGTTCAAAAGTCGAACACTGAATCACTGAATCACATTTCTGAATGGTTAGTGGATACATTTATATAGTTGCTGTGGAGTTGATTTAACTCATCGACTAGCATGTGCCGTCATGTTAATCTTTTGTGCAAATCCAGCGTTGAATTGACCCTCATTTGTGAAGCAGTCCGGCATAAAATGACGGCATGGCAACAACACTCTACTACAACAACTCTTCCTTCTCTCTAAAGCAGCCCAACATGGCCTCACCCTATTTGTTGCGTGTTCTTGGGGGCAGGGTTTATGTAAATTTTAGTATTAGTGATGTCACTAACCCGGGAAGAAGCTCGTTGTAGTCCCTACCAGCCGTTTGTTGTAGTCCTTAAACAGAGAATTCTTTAAAAGAAAATATCTCCCCTTGCATTGAACTTTGAGCGTCATAACTTTGCAGATGTTGTTTATGCTCTAACAGCAACATCACACACTAACTAAAGTTACAAAAAGTGAAATCATAATCAACCACCCCTTTAATGCATCACAGAAACGTAATGTCTGCAAGCCATACAAGCATACTCACATACTGCTTACATACAAAGCATTTAGTGATTGCTGCTGTCCACATTCAGAAACAGAAATATGGAGGCAATAAAACAAAAGGGAATCAGTAGGATGTTAAAATGCTTTTTCCTTCTATAATAGCCTGTCAACGATCTTCGGATCAAGCACTTGACATTTATCGACATTTCAAGAGTTTTCTTAGGTCAGGATGGTGTCAACCTCAGCTGCAGCTGCACAGATAATTCAGAAGAGCGACTGCAAGTAAAAGGCATTTCCTCTTTTGCTGGGATGCTGGTCTCTATTTTCCTTGTAAACAGCTTGGCTACTTTGCCCAAAGGGATTTACTAAGGCCACGCTGAGAATGGAAGAAACATCTGCCTGCAGAAGGGTGTTCTGTTGTTTCCTGTCCTTGGTGCTCCGACAGCAGCGGTAAAAATGTCACTCCTGAGAAAGACTCATACAAGAGGCCTTGTACTGTTTATGACAAGAAAACTTCTTTGCTCTCAATATAACATAATCACACTATTACGTGTCATCTTTTGTTATGCTCCTAAACCTAGCAAGCTGCCCACAGTGGCAGCAATTTAAGGCATCATAGCTGTGCTCCAAACAGGATCCAAGATGGTGAACAAAGCAAAAGAAAATGTAGATTAAAAATACTCCTTTTTTCCCCTAAATACTGAAACATATCAATAAATATTTTGCATGCTTAACCCCCCTCCATCCGCTACATACAGCAAGCTGCACCTTTTGAGAAATGGGACTCGCCTAGTTGACACTACTATTTAAAAGTTTAGGGTCAGTAAGTTTTTTTTAAGAAACTGATACTTTTATTCAGCAAGGATGCAAAAGTGAAAGTAAAGACATTTATAATATATATATATATATATATATATACTATATTGCCAAAAGTATTGGGACACCCCTCCAAATCATTGAATTCAGGTGTTCCAATCATTTCCATGGCCACAGGTGTATAAAATCAAACACCTAGGCATGCAGACTGCTTCTACAAACATTTGTGAAAGAATGGGTCACTCTCAGGAGCTGAATTTAAGCGTGGTACAGTGATAAGTTGTCACCTGTGCAATAAGTCCATTTGTGAAATTTCCTCACTACTAAATATTCCACGGCCAACTGTTAGTGGTATCATAACAAAGTGGAAGCAATTTGGGAACAACAGCAACTCAGCCACAAAGTGGTAGGCCACGTAAAAATCACAGAGCGGGTTCAGTGCATGCTGAGGTGCACAATGCGCAGAAGTCGCCAACTTTCTGCAGAGTTAATAGCTACAGACCTCCAAACTTAATGTGGCCTTCAGATTAGCTCAAGAACAGTGCGTAGGTTTCCATGGCCAAGTAGCTGCATCCAAGCCTTAAATCACCAAGTGCAAAGCAAAGTGTTGGATGCAGTGGTGTAAAGTACGCCGCCACTGGACTCTAGAGCAGTGGAGACGTGTTCTCTGGAGTGACGAATCATGCTTCTCTGTCTGGCAATCCGATGGATGAGTCTGGTTTTGGCGGTTGCCAGGAGAACGGTACTTGCCTGACTGCATTTTGCCCAAAGTTTGGTGGAGGGGGGATTATGGTGTGGAGTTGTTTTTCAGGGGTTGGGCTTGGCCCCTTAGTTCCAGTGAAAGGAACTCTTAATGCTTCAGCATACCAAGACATTTTGGACAATTTCATGCTCCCAACTTTGTGGGAACAGTTTGGGGATGGCCCCTTCCTGTTCCAACATGACTGCGAACCAATGCAAAGCGAGTAAAATCCATAAAGACATGGATGAGCGAGTTTGGTGTGGAGAACCTTGACTGGCCTGCACAGAGTTCTGACCTCAACCCAACAGAACACCTTTGGGATGAATTAGAGCAGAGACTGCAAGCCAGGCCTTCTCATCCAACATCAGTGCCTGACCTCACAAATGCGCTTCTTGAAGAATGGTCCCAAAAATTCCCATAAACACACTCCTAAACCTTGTGGAAAGCCTTCCCAGAAGAGTTGAAACTGTTATAGCTGCAAAGGGTGGGCCAACTCCATATTAAACCCTACAGATTAAGAATGGGATGTCATTAAAGTTCATGTGCACGTAAAGGCAGGCGTCCCAAAACTTTTGGCAATATAGTCTGTGTGTATATATACATATATATATATATATATATATATATATATATATATATACACACATATATATATATATAATATATATTTCAATAAATGCAGCTCTTTTGAACAAAGACAATTTTTTTTGCCAATGAAATTTCACAGAAACGTTGCTAATGTGATAGTACCTTAAGTAAAGTATTCTAAATTAGCCACTTATGAGGTTCAATTTCAGTTAACTTAGACAGCTGCCAATGTAGACAGCAAGGCAGCTCACTATGTTTTGAACCCAAGTCTTCACCCCTTCTGTCTCCTTTTTCTGCTATAGTGTGCATTTCCCATAGGCGGGCAGTCAACACCCACTCCTCAGACTCACCCCACCTCCTGATTCCCCAGGCCCTGAGGGGGGAGCAATCAGACGACAGCACACTGCACCTGCAGCAAAGACGCTCTTTTGTCCCGCCAAGGAAGCTTCAAGATCAGTTTCCTGACGCCCAACTTAATTACTGTTTGACCTGTTGCACGCTGAAATTCTTGATGACAACAACACACTGCACTTGAAGTGCCTCAAATGCAAAATCAATCAGCTTTCCTGTGCTTGGAAATGATTAAGACATGAGACCAAGTCTCCTTGTTTGCACCATTTTAACAGGTCTGCTGAAGTGAAGTGAGGCTTAAGCTTTGGCACATCAACAAACTGGAGACACACCATTTTTTAAGCGTTCCTCCCAATATTTTTAAATCAAATGCTCCCTAGATAAATTCTATATGAAACATCTTTCAGTTGCTAAGTGCTTATTTGGTCCCCACTGGGTATAATTAAAGATGTTCCCTGAATTCTTTCATGTCTGGCTTCAGATTTATTGCTGAGACAATTAGAGTAATTATACTGCAGGAGTCTGGTCTGGCTGTTGGTGGCAACAGTGCTGGCAAGGCCTGACTCGTGCCCAACATGTTTTCTTATTTTCTCATACTTAATTGCAAAAGCAGCATCCCTTTGTTGTATATGTTTAAATCATTTAGACCAGGGGTCTTTAACCTTCTGAGACCAACGACCCCTTTGGTGGACAGCCAGAGACCCCTGTTACATAATATATAAAATTGCACATTTTGTATATTATGTTACATTTTAAGCCATTAAAATTGTTAGTGTCATATTTTTGCATATTATATTCAATCTTTTTATTTATCATCTCCCTTTCAAGTACCATGGGCAAAGCATGCTGGGAAATATAAATCCCAGCCCAGTTTCAGTTAAACTTAAGTTTGTCTAAATTAAAAGAAATTAGTTCATAAAACTCAGTGAATGAAACAGTTCAGTTTACTTAAAATATGTCAATTCTGTGAACTCGAAAGAAAAAGAAGGTGCTAAATACTCATAAAAGTTAATTTGACTGAACTAATTAGTTTAATTTAAGTTTGTCGTACTCAAACCAATTAATTATTTTGAGTGTTAGGGTTTACAGTGAATTGGTAGAGGTGGTTGAACATCATTTTTTATTTTAATGCATAATTTCATTTTTTCCACAAAGCTTAGATCTAATAATAATAATTGCCAGACCACCTGCAGTAGTTGCAGACTCCCTGATTGAGACTAATGCAAACCTCCTCTCTATAAATACACATTAGATTACTTTCTGTTTAAAAAGTCAACACATCACAATTGCAGTGCTTTTATCCAGAGTAATATTTTAGTATTCCTTCCAGCCCCCATAACAAACATCATTCCCAGGTAAAATGCAGCTGTAAGCAATGAACAGGAAAAAACTCCCTGAGTCTGTGGTAAGCATCCCACCATGAAATTAGGTAAATTAGTGGGTGGAAAAGTAAAGCGAGAGTTGATAAGCAGAGCTCTATAAATTAAAGGGCAAGAAAAGGCCCAGCCCTGGTTACAACAGTCTAACGTTAAACAAACACTGGTGTTCGCAGACATTGCGCTTTCACTCCTCATTTAGATGCGAGGGCTTCCCTTCACAAGTGTTTTCAAAATAATATTCCAAGTTCAATATGAGTTAAGTTCAGTCGACAGTATGTAAAGCATAATGTTGATTAACACAACCCACTTCGTTTCTTCCATCATTTTCTGTAAAAATTTATTCAGAAAGGATGCATTTAATTGATCAAAAGTGACAGTAAAGACTTTTATAATGTTACAAGAAAATTAGATTTCAAATAAATGCTACTTTTTTTCAAAGAATCCTGAAAAAAAATATAGCATGTTTTCACAACAATGTTAAAGTCCCCATGTAGTCAATAATTTTATCCCTTAAAACTCATCTTTGATCACCAAAATGACATATTTAAAAGTTCTTTTTCCTGTGAAAAAAAATTTATTCATGCCTTAAAATAGCTTAAATGTAAGAAACACCAGCGATTTCAAACCGCATTTTTGAAACTGTCTTTAGATCACTGCAGTTTTAAAGACAGAATACTCAGCAATGGAGTAGACTTATGAATGTGCACATGGTTTATATTAAAGCACATTAAAAAACACCACATAGACATATAAACAACATTAAAAACTTTATTTTCACCACAGAGGGACTTTAAGCAAAATTAAGCAACTGTTTTCAACAGTGATAATAATAAGAAATGTTTCTTGAGCACCAAATTATATTAGAATGGTTTCTGAAGGATCATGTGACACTGAAGACTGGAGTAATGATGCTGAAAATTCAATTTTGCTATCAGAGGAATAAATTACATTTTAAAATATATTAAAATAGAAATCAGTTATTTTAAATCATAACAATATTTCACAATATTACTGCTTTTTTTTTGACTAGAACTTTCAAAAACATGAACAATTCTTACCAACCTCAATCTTTTAAACAGTGCACATTAATTTTTCTGTTAAAATGTGTTAATTTCTTAGAGTTGTAAAGTTGTGCTAGTTATTTTTAACTTTACAAAAAAAAACTATTGAAACACTATTTTACTACTGAAATAGTTTACAGATTGGCCCTGTTTACTTCCATTGTAAATGCAGCTGATTGATAATTTATATTGAACTTAGAAAATTCCTTTGGTTTTTTTTTTCTGATTCTTTTATAGATGTGAAGAGTTGACAGACAGACAACTGTAATTAAATCAACACAGACTAAAAAAAGACAAAGGCTTCTGCACTTCTGAGAACTCCCACAATGAAACATAGCTTCTGTGAAAGGGTCAAAATACTAAAATTCAATTTAAATCACATGCTATTGACCGTGTGGTGAGAACATGGAATCCAGTAGCTGGCCATAGCACAATAGGAAACATATCGGCCACACTGAGGAAAGCAGTGCCAGAATCGAAATCATTAAACATTTATAGGAACAGTCTGAGATGCTTTATAGAGGGGGAAAAAACAAGTTTGTGAGAGAAAGCTTGGATTAACTACACATTTGATGCTGGCTTGGTTTGAAGAGTTCACATTTTCCAGCTATGTAGAAGTTCCTTTCAAAATTCCCAGAGCACAGACACAAAAGACAGGGGAAGGAAAGAAAAAAACACAAAAACACATTTGCTAGGCTGCAAGCCCTGAAATCCTCAGCAGTCCCACTGGTATAGTGAAGTACGTGGCATACTGCCTTTCTGAAGAGCGAGTAGATTACAGGCTATATAGATTATAGAGGAAGGGAAGACAATAGAGAAATATTCTGCATCTCCCTCTCTCTATACAGAATGTTTTTTCGGTGATATATACTTGTAGTGCAAGTTTTCATTGACTTTCTGACCCAACAAAGAACTTCATACATTTTGCTCTTGGGATGACACATTAGGCTTATAATGTGCATTGGTTAGTCTGCTTTTTAGGGGGGACTGTGTTTGTAGAGACAAGGATTATGAAGAACTTTGAGACAGTTTTCCAATAAGAGCTTTTTGGGTGTTGGCCATTGTGAAGGTGTGTCTAACTGTGAATATCCTATGGAACTCCTCCGCATGACAAAAGCCATTTCCTCTGAATCCTCTAACTGAGCAACAGCATTATTCTAATGCCCAAAAATATAATGGATGCACACTGCTTTGCATGATTTGAGATTAGACACAAAACCATGTGCATCAACCAAAAATTAGATTCCAAAGCTCATATTTGCATATGCTGTACCACAAATGGGGTCACATGTTTTCTCAGGTCTATTGCCTTTTTCTGCAATCCTGAGTAAACAGATCGATGGGTTCCTGCAAGCTGTTTTGCTCTAGTGTTGTTCAGTCATTAGCCTACATCTCCCAGTCTAACAGCCCATTACAACTATGCCTTAGGTTAAGATGCAGACAATTGTCACTCTTTCAGTTTTAATTTAACCTATTGTTAGGTCATTCCTGTTATGCAGTACCTTTTGACTTTTAAAAAGTCTAATATATTTGCGTTGTAATTTGAGGAAGTATTTCTATGAAAGGGTATGGCAGGCTTTCAAAAATATGCTCTGGTCAAGCTCAGCTACTTACACTTTAATCATTTTGACTTGGCAATAAAATTAACAGGATGGAATCTAACAGAGCAGAAATAAAGAGCTAAGGTCAGCCATTTCTCAGTGAGAATTGTCATAGCTATATGATGGTCAAGTTCATTTTGACATATTTTTAACATTCTTTTGAAATGTCGGTATTATCATACCAATTTGATATTATCGAATTGATTTGTGATTTTGTCAAACAAGATTGAATGAGAAACCAATTAATGCTATCGAACATTACAGTTTTTTAAATCCATAGCTAATACTGATATTTGTGCACATTTAACAAGTTATAAACTAAAATATCTACACTGTAAAAAATAATTGTTGGTTTAACTTAAAAAAGTAAGTTACCTGGTTGCCTTAAAATTTTGAGTTCATTGAAATTAAAAATTTGAGTTAATACAATGAAGGCAATTAGTTTAATTAACAGAAACTCAAAATATAATGTTATCTGAACCACATTAATTATTGAAGTTGATTTGACAAAATAAAAAATGTTGTGATAACATCATGAATATACGTTGCGTCAGTTACGCTTTTTTTCATAAGTTGTATATGGAAAGTGTAGGATGTAGTGTAAGCATTTTGAACTGTGAGAGTTTTACACTTTTTTCGTAAGTTAAATTAACTTGTTTAACTTGTTAAATATGGATATTTTTCTTACACAAACACATTGTTTCGCTTCAGAAGGCCTTTATTAACCCCCTGGGGTCACATAGAGTACGTTTTGCTTTGGATGGATGAACTTTCTTGAGCTTTATACACGTTGTTTCCCGTTCACTGTTATTATAAAGCTTGGATGCATCAGGATATTTATTAATATAAATCCGATTGTGTTCTTCAGAAAGAAGAAAGTCATATACACCTAGGATGGCTTGAGGGTGAGTAAAGCTTGGGGTAATTTTCATTTTAAAGTGAACTAATCCTTTAAGGGGTTATTACAAAAAGATGAGTAAAAAAATATATACATATAAATTACTTTTGTTCAGCAAGGACAGTAAAGACATTTACACTGTTACAAAAACTTTGTATTTCAAATAAATGTTGTTCTTTTGAACTTTCTATTCATCAAAAAATCCTGAAAAAATCATCATGCCTTCCACAAAAATACTGAGCAGCAAATACTAGTTTCAAAATTGATAGCAATAAGAATTTGTCATCACAGAGAATAAGAGACTACATATGATGAAACTAGAATTGTTCTTATTCTAGGAACTGAATCTAGAATACTTTTTAATAAACTGTAAATTTTTATGTCAGAAGTGAGTGGTCAAGTGGCATCTGCTCAAAGCAAAGTGGTGAAATGAATAAAATATTACCCCATGTTCACATAACTGTAATACCATGATAAAAAAAAAAAAATGTATTCAATTCTCAAAAATTGTGAGATTCACTTTATTAAGTCATATATGATTGGGACATAAAAATGTACTGCACAGTAGGAATGACCCTGCGATGTTATTCTCTGTGCTCTTGATCCTTCACTATGAAAGTGTATGGAGAGGAGCAGAGAGCCCAGATGCAGAGGCTTAAGAGGTACAATGCACTGTGCTTTTCCTGGATATAGTGAAGCGCTTATCACAACACAAACAAGTATCTGCGGTAATCCAGGAAGAGGCAGAAGGAGAAATAGAAAGAATGTGAAAGAATAAGCGAGAGAGACAGGGTAAGAGGGAGGGAGTCCGCCTGCTAACACAGATTAGTTGTGGGCATTTGAATCCAAAGCCAGTTACATCATTTATTTTGTCTACCCAGCCTCGCCGTTACTCCAACACAAGCGAAAGTAAAGTAAAGAGGAAAGTCAAGGCCATTCAGCCGAGCAGTCCACATCCTCCACAGATCAGCTCTATCTGAAAGCTATCCCAGAGTTGCAAAGAGAAAACAGAGTTGCGTTCATTCAAAGCTAAGCTGTAGAACAGATGTCTTCAAAGCTTCGCTGGAGTTCGTAAGCTGCAGTTCACTGCAGTGAACTACACTGCTTCACAGAGTTATTATTAGTGTACTCTGTTTTCCCCCAGTTGTGTACATTCTGTTGTCCCCCAATTATCTCTTTTATTCAGTGTTATGTTTCAGATACTCTGGGACATTCAGGGCCAATTAGTGAGTTTGTCCCACTGAGAACAGATAAAATCGCGCATGTAACGCCTGTGCTGTTATAATTAAGAGTGACAATCAAGAATTTTAACAACTGTGAAAACAGTATTTTACCTTGTGCCTCATTATCAGCTAATTATTCCCCGAGGTGCTCGACTGACAGTAACTACAGGTTATAAAATAGATCCGTTTTCTGTTGTTGTGCTCAGTGTTGCTGCTTATATACCTCTCTGCTTTTAAAACTACGCCAACAGACAGACACTAAATAACAGAGATTGGCTGATATTGCTATGTAAACAGCGAATAAAAAAAAAAGATAAAATGGACCATTTAAAATATAAATTAATAATAATAATTAATAGTAGTAATAATAAATATCAAAATCCTTAGTATCACAACTATATATAACATACATTATAAATATTTTTTATATTATTATTATTATAATTATTATTTCTTTTTAAAGGGATAGTTCACCCAAAAAAATCATCATTTACTCACCCTCAAGTTGTAGGAAAAAATACTTATTGGCTGCTGTCAACTGTCTGGTTACCAACATTTTTTTAAATAATCTTCTTTTGTGTTCAACAGATGAAAGAAACCCATACAGGTTTGGAACAACTTAAGGGTGAGAAAATGATGACAGAATTTTCATTTGTGGGTGAACTATCCCTTTAAATTGTACACTTAGTGGTTAAACTTAAAGGGTTAGTTCACCCAAAAATGAAAATTATGTCATTGATTACTCACCCTCATGTCGTTCCACACCCATAACACCTTTGTTCATCTTCGGAACACAAAGGTATTTTTCATAAAATCCGATGGCTCAGTGATGCCTCCAATGACAGCAAGATAATTAAAGGGTAAGTTCACCCAAAAATGAAAATAATGTAATTTATTACTCACCCTCATGTCGTTCCACACCCATAAGGCCTTCATTCATCTTCAGAACACAAATTAAGATATTTTGATTAAATCCAATGACTCAGTGAGGCCTGCATATAGCCAGCAATGACACTTCCTCTCTCAAGATCCATAAAGGTTCTAAATACATATTTAAAACAGTTCATGTGAGTACAGTGATTCTATCTTAATATTATAAAGCGATGAGAATACTTTTTGTGCGCCAAAAAAACAAAGTAACGACTTTTCAACAATATAGTGATGGGCGATTTCAAAACACTGCTTTAGAGCTTTACGAATCGAATCAGTGATTCGGATCTCCTATCAAACGGTTAAACTGCTGAAATCACGTGACTTTGGCGCTCCGAGTCACTGATTCGATTCGTAAAGCTCCGAAGCAGTGTTTTGAAATATTGCAGTGTGTACAGGCTTTTGATGTTATGGAATTTTGTTTTGAAATTGCCCATCACTAGATATTGTTGAATAAAGTCGTTATTTAGTTTTTTTGGCGCACAAAAAGTATTCTCGTCGCTTCATAACATTCATAACAAGGTTGAACCACTGTAGTCACATGAAGTTTTAAATATGTCTTTAGTAGCTTTCTGGGCATTGAAAATGTTAATTGTCTTGCTGGCAATGCAGGCCTCACTGAGCCATCGGATTTTACGAAAAAAATCTTAATTTGTGTTCCGAAGATGAAGGACATGAGGGTGAGTAATTAATGACAGAATTTTCATTTTTGGGTGAACCAATTAAGTCAACAAAAAGTAGCATTTAGCATTTAGACTGCAAAACAACAACAATGTATACCATTATATTTATTTTCATCTTTGTTTTTGGCTATGACTCACAGCTAAGTTTAAAATGTTACAAGCTTCCTACCTAATATGGCTATTAAAAAAGGAAGTTACTTCACATGTGAACCTATCTCTAATAAATTAACACTGCAAACAAAACTGAGAAAATGAATTCTTTACAGCTACATGCAGTTTTGGAATTTCATGGGGCATTAAGCTGATATGAATCCCTTTTTATGAGTCTTGCCAAAGGCCTGCAAAAAAAGCCTTGATAAAGACAGGACAAGAACTAAGCAATACTATAAATGTGAGTGAGCTCTCAGCTGTCTTATGGAAGACTTAAGATCTGTCATGAGAGTCATATCTTGGATGGGAACAGATCTGTGGAAACTATACTGCCAGGGTAGATATCATTAACCTTGTGGATGCACAAAACCTCAGAGCATTCAGACAGTAATACATTATGACAGACACCCCTGAAGCACATGCTTCTGAGACTATGAATCAAGCATCAGTACAAACCACATGAAATAACTAAGACGCTTTCAGCGAGATCCTGTGGCAACTAAACAGAATAAACACAACGCATGAAGACACATTAATGGCACCGGGGCTTTTCCAAATGGACAGGTCGAGTCTCTCGCCTTAGTTTCCAACTGGTCAGTCAAACAGTCCCACCCAAACTCAAGCCAATGTGGCTGCGTTGTGATGTTCGGTAGGCTCAGAACCACAGTGTTAACATTTTCATATTCAAGAAGTGAGCCAACAACAACAACAACAACAACAAAAAATATTTATTTATATAAATCTGGGATATAAGAAAGTATTTGAACATTAAAAATACACATTTCAGCTTTATAGATTTTTTCACTTGTGTAATTTAATTGCACAGCTTTTCCAATGTAAACATGCCTATTTCACACATAGTACAAAATCAATATCAACTAGAAAGTACAGCAGGCAGTAGTCTGTATTATATGCATACGTGATTTAGTGGGAGATTATCTGCTTTGTGTTGTGATGGTCTGGCATTGGGCTCAGGCTATTTTTCAGTCCCAGTCCAGCCCTAGTTAATGTTACAGCAAACATTTGGATACAGCTGTTTTCCTACTTTTTGGCTTTATACCAGCAAAGGCTAAACATTATTGCATTATTCTGTGTCCTTGTAATGAGAGTCAATTTCAAAACAGGAATAAAATATGACAAAATCTAGCAAAATCAGACAACAGTCAGTCTCGTAAATAATATAGGCCCTCAGTTACAAGAACCAATCAGCTTTTTGTTAGTTGTTATATATATTTTTTTTTTTAAACCGGGTGGTCCAGCTAAAGCAGATGTTCTACAGTAAACAACTAACAAAAAGCTGATTGGTTCTTTTAATTGAGGACGGGACTTTCATTCTCAAATTCTTTTTTTCACAAGTGGTCTGTCTCTTTTTCCTACCATTTGTGGTGAAATTCATAACTCTAGAATAAATTTAACATTAGCATTTCTCATCAGTCAAACAGCTAAATAAGCAGCAACCAAATGACTCATCAGATTAGTTTAATCAATGACAGCATGTTTGTCCAAAAATCCTGTCTAGTGTGACCAGGGAGGAGCTAATTATGGATGAAGCATGTCAGTGTTTCTGAGGAAGTGGGGCTGCAGTCAGCTACATGCTGGATCAACACTACTAGAGGTTTCAAGAGTGAGAAATAACAGGCAAACACTCATCTGATTCTTTCAAACTCTCTGTAACTCATAATTATGCACATGTTCTAAGATGTTCTTTATCTAGTTGTTCTCAACAGGTGGGTGCAGACAACATGGGAAAAAAACAATGCTAAATGTGAATAATAAAATGTACTTAACCCAGGGTTTCTACACACTTTTCATTTATTTCACATTTACATTTTACATTTATGCTACTGTACATTACATTTTTACATTTATTTCAAAATTCCATACTTCTCCAGACTCAAATTTCCAAACCTCTCTGTAGATTTTTCAGACCATGTTTAAAGGGTTAGTTCACACAAAAATGAAAATAATGTCATTAAATACTCACCGTCATGTCGTTCTACACCCGTAAGACCTTCGTTCACTTCGGAACACAAATTAAGATATTTTTGATAAAATCCAATGGCTCAGTGAGGCCTCTATTGCCAGCAAGATAATTAACACTTTCAGATGCCCAGAAAGGTACTAAAGGCATATTTAAAACAGTTCATGTGACTACAATTGTTCAATCTTAATATTATAAAGCAACGAGAATACTTTTTGTATACCAAAAAAACAAAATAACTTTTCAACAATATCTAGTGATGGCCGATTTCAAAACACTGCTTCGAAGCTTTACGGATCTTTTCGAATCAGTGGTTCGGAGCGCCAAAGTCACGTGATTTCAGTAAACGAGGCTTCGTTACATCATAAGTGTTTCGAAATTTGGCAGTTTGATATGCGAATTTTCATTTTTGGGTGAACTAACCCTTTAACATAAATGGATTATACAGCATTATATTCAGCATTATAATTGGTATATAGTACAGTCATCTTTAAATATTCTTATTTTCTCTGTTTTTTTTTTATTAGTTTTCTCAAAGTGATAGTATGCGCTTACATGATGAGAAGAAACTTAAATGCTTTATAACCTGCATATATTCACCTCTGACACATCGGTTTGACACAGTAATCGTGGTTTGATGTTGAATGATCACAAAACAGCAAAGTACAGTCTGATTCAGATGATCGTTTGCTCCTTTATCTGTTGCTGGTTTGAGTGGCACACGCACATTCAATTAGTGTAGTTCAAAAGAGACTCGCTAATGGTAAAACACAAAGAGCTTTGTGTAATGAAAATGTGTGCCTTGAATTTATTCAGTTGTGTTCGACAGTCACTAAAGGATCACTAAACCTTTGCCATGAATATACTCTGCTTGTATGATACATTTCTTTTTAGAAATTCTTAATTGTGACCCTGGACCACAAAACCAGTCATAAGGGTCAATTTTTTTAAATTGAGATTTATACATCATCTGAACAAATAAGCTTTCCATTGATGTATGGATTGTTAGGATAGGACAATATTTGGAAGAGATACAACTATTTGAAAATCTGGAATCTGAGGGTGTAAAAAAATCAAAACATTGAGAAAATCTTCTTTAAAGTTGTCGAAATTAAGTCCTTAGCAATGCATATTACTTACAAAAATAATTTTTATATATATTTACGGTCGGAAATTTACAAAATATCTTCATGGAACATGATCTTTACTTAATATCCTAATGATTTTTGGCATAAAAGAAAAATCGATAATATATTGTTGGCTATTGCTACAAATATACTTGTGCGACTTATGACTTATGAGTATGGTTTTGTGGTCCAGGGTCACAATTTTATATTTTAGAAAACTGAATAGTGGCCATAGTCTGGAAATATTTTTCCATACTCTGTTTTCATTTTTTCCATACTTATCCAGATCTGGAAATTACTCAAATAAAATTCCATACTTTTCCAAACCCACATAGGAACCCTGTTAACCGTTATCAACCATAGTTAGGATAAAAAGATAAATATGCCAAATATGCCAAAAAACTAAGAACAGAACTACATAAGAAAAAAAACATGTAAGGGTGGAACTCCTACAGGGGTTCAGGCTGTAAGGTTGCCGAGCGACTAAAGAAACTTTATCAGCAAGATGGTAGAAAAATGTAAATTTCTTGTCTATTACCACCCACTGCAACTTATACCAACGACGGAAATAAGCGCAGTTATAATAGCAAAATATGTGGGACAGCGTTGTTATAGTGTGGCAATATTGTATTGCAATAGGGAACACATTAATGTTAATACTAAATCAAAACTAGTTAGCACGTCATTTGTAATTGAAAGGGTTTAATGACAATATCTGATTATGGTTACACTTAAAATAATTACAAAATAGATGTATGAGATGATAAAATCATATACCATTAATCGTGCACACAGCATGTATGAAAAAAGTTACCTGAGAGATAAAGAGAGAGTGAAAGAGAAAGAGAGAGGGGGGGCGCAAGAGAATCCCCAAGAAAAGCCAAGAATCAAAAGGAGACAGAGCAATAGTTACAATCTTCTTTTATCCCTTCCTTGACCATGTGATTGAAACCCAAATATGAGACATTCAAACTGACCAATCAGGAAATTAAAACTTCCCCCACTGTACTAAAGTTGTGACAATTCGTAGACCCCCAGTGTATATACATTTTGGCCTACAGGGCTTGATCACTATCAACACCTTTGAGCCTTCCAAATGGCTCTTGTAGCAAGAGAGGGGGTTGAAACAGTAAAGCAAATGTCTTTGTTCATTTTAAAATATCTTTTAGATATTTTCAATCTTACAAACAAGAACAATTTTTATTATGCATCACTTTTTTGGTTTCTGCCAACCACTAATTATTTTTTATTTACACACCTAAATACAAGAGAAAACTAAATTATCCAATTCAAGCTATATTAAAATAATCTGTGTATAATTTGTAATTTTGCATATTGTTGGACCTGTACAGTTAACAGTAATATTAATACGTTTTCAGAAAAAAATCTTTTGTCAAATAAACAATTTTGGTACTTGAAGTGACATTTGATTTCCACTGGACAGTCTTCGTCATAAAGCAAAACCAGTTGAGAACCACTGCTCAAAATCAGTGTTGTATGCTTGTCACGTGATATTTACAGGCAGATATCAAACAACGCAAGCAGATGAGAACAACTGTGTTGTTGTCCATTCGCCTCTATCTCAGGACAGAGGAAGATCCATTTTTACGCATTTCATGCCTCAGAGAGCAGCCTTTAAGCAGCGTCTGTTTGCTATTGAAATCTCCTTTATCTTTAAATAGTGCTTGAGCAATGATGCATTTAGAAGAGCTGGCCTCTCCTACATTGAGTTCTTGTATCTTTTCTTTATTAAACCTTGAGGATCCCTACTGTGGAAGTTCTTAAAAAACTATCACCCCCTCTGATCCGTCCACCCACTAATCCACTCACGCACCCATTCATCACAGAGTTTCATTAATTCTGTTAAATAGCCTAAGTGCTTCTGCATAAGCAGATGCTTAAGCTGACAAACCACATAAGAATTCCAGACCAAATTACCTGCTTTTGAGACCAATCAAACTGCTTTTATTCTATCAAACGACCATATTGCATTTGCTGACAATCTAGCCAGTTTTCTATTTCATGAGCTCAGTTACTCTGCCAAAAATACAAGATACAAATGAATAAATGAAGGAGACATTTAATGTCGTTCAACATCTGTATGGTTTTCTTTGTTTTGTAGATCATGAATGGAGATGTCATTTATGGTTTTGAGGCTGCCCGTTTTCATACAACGAAAGCGAATGGCAACTATGGGCCAAAAATGATTTTAAAAAGAACCATATGACCTTTAAATCATTACTCCTTTACCATTTTTCTCTCATTTTTGGAGTTCGACAGCCCCTGGTCACCATTCACTTTCACTGAGGCGAAAAGAGCAGCAGGAACATTCTACTAAACATATTATTTTGTGCTCCACGGAAGAAAGAAAATCATACAGGTTTGGAACAACATGAAGGTGAACAAATGATGATAGTTTTCTTTAATTTCTCAGCTACTATAATTAAGAGAATAAAAGCTGATTAAGCAATTTCCTCAGGCTGTACAGTAATATACTGTAGGACGGTCTGAGTGTGTGGCATATTTGAGCATGCGGGCATGAATCAAACGAAAGGAACTTGTTCAACTCAACCACACGTGTTGCAAGAACACGTCCTAGCCTGACTTGTCAGAGAAGGCATGGAAAGCACGTAGACAAATCAGTTTATGAAAACAATATTTACAAAATGTAATTACAAGCAAAGGCAGAGATGAGTAAAGACGTTTGAAGTTTAATTTTGACTTTGATTATATTAACAATGCTAGCTGGCAATCAACTGAGATCTTGTCCTGAAAGAAGGTCGCGCAAGTCCTGGATTTTAAAATATCAGTGAGAAAGGAGAACGCAAGAGAAAAGATGATCTCAAAAACAAGTGTTTAGCTTGTGGCTGGAAGAAATGAGTGTGTCTTTGTTGGTCTGTGCTAATTATAGCAGGAAGAGGCTGGGCTCAGACCTCCTCTCTCTAATAACATTTATCAGCTTCTTGTCACCAAAGACCCATTGTTCTCATCTCTCCTTAAATACTCCCCAAGAACAAACCAAGAACATCTCTGAACGACTGAATCCTCTGAGACACGTTCATGCGCCTCCTATTTGGCTTCCTTAATTCTGAAAACATTATCGAAGAATACAGAAAACAACATTGACATTTTATATTCATAAAACTAAAATTCAAGGATATTGATCATCTCTTCGATTTCAAGCTCACACACGGAAATGCATCTCATAATAAAGTTTGTCAATGCTAAAGCGTGTCTTTATGAATACAGGATGTCTGCAGTCTGAACACCAGCTTCATGGCCAATAAAGGCACTCATCTGGCAGGACATACGCTTGACCAGCACATTAGTAATGATTCAGTCACCAAGGCCCACATCCTGTATACATTACTCTTTAACTGGTGGTGTTATGAAAAGCCATTGAGGAAACAGAGTGGATCTCAATGATAGTAATGAGACCACTAAGACATTAAATACCAATCTGCCAGAGAAAGCATAAGCAGTGTCTGTGAAACCGATAGTTAAGGCGCATGCAGATGGAGGGGCTGCTGCTCTGAATCTGACAATGACACCAAAGATTTACTTGCTGCCATTTATAGATCCGGAAAATTACAAGGAGGCAACTATTGTTTGTGCTGAGGGGTTGTCAAATCCGTAAAAACAATCCCCTCCCTTTGTAACCTACATTTCAAATGGGATGTGATCCGTCCATTGTGGATCACAATGCAGACGACTATAAATCCTTTTTCAATAGCTCTGATCCGAGCATATTATCACACGATTATAATAACAGACATATCCAAATAGAATTGAGCAGATGAGCTAAAAGTACCACACAATGATGTCCGTCAGAAGATTTAATAACAGAGTATGGACAACTATATAGCACAGGAAATATTCCCATAAGACAATCAGACATATTCTAATTCTGGAAAACAGAAACAGTTACTAATAAAGATGTAAAAATAAAAGCTGCTGAGATTATAGTCGATTACACACAACTGTTATATTTAACCATGGGGAAATTAGCAATTTCATCAACATTTTCCTATTACTGTATCACTTACTTCATGGGCTTGAAGAGCGCCTGGCCATAGTTCTGGAATGTCATGATGAGCTTCAGCTGCGTGCCTCCAGATTTCATCGCTACAGAGAGAACAAGAGTGGCGCTAAACACTCGTCTCAGGAAAATAACTTGAGCTTTCTTACAATGAACCATTTAAGATAAGACTCATTATGCAAGTAGCAATAACAATGTGAAAATTCAATTGTGAAAATTCTTTGTCCTGTAATTGCAGATGGTTATAGTCTTGTATTTGATTATACACGGTTGAAAAAATGAAAGTGTATTTTGGCCATACACAGTCCTTTTAGGGAAGCTGATAAGACCTTTTTAAAAAGCTTGTTGTAATGAATATGCAGGCAATCACAAACAGATGAAGGAAAACAAAGGGACACTTAAGAGGCTGATATGCCCATGCTAGTTTTTTAAAGATCACTATCACCACATGCAACTTCCTTTAGATATAAAATAAAATAAACCCAGATCCCAACCAAAGCGGTCTTGGTTCCTGAAGGGATCATCAAAAATGATTGTGATTTTAACGAATGTAAAAATGCTACGGTAAAAACCTGTTAAATGGTTAACAGTAAGTTTACTTACAATATACAGTGAACAACTGTAATATATCTAACCTTACATTTAATGTAATTTGCAGTAAAATGCTGTTAAATTTAGTTTTTGGAAGTGAAAAAGAACAATTCATTGTATAATTTACAGTGAAATTCCAAGTATTCCCGGTGTGACATTTTCGTTGAAATAACTATGTATCTTCGTAGTTTTTTCTAATCAGTTATGTACATTATGGTTTTATGCTACATCTAATGTTGTTAAAGTAATATTTATTGCATTACTTTAGTGTCATGTGTGTTACCATGATGGTGTTACCATGACTGTGTGAATGACACTGTGCACCTTCTATATATTAGTATTTACCTTCTCAGCTTGCGGCAAAGCTGCTTGTGATGAGCTTTGATTCATCATGTGACTTTCTCATCACCACCTGTTTTTGGTGGTTGTCAGTGTATTACAAAGGTACAAAACAGATATTAGTACTGCAATAGATTATATTAACATTATATAAGTTTTTTTTTTACTATAAATTTAAGTTAAATAGATAAAGCCTAAAATATTGCTACCATATTTTTTATGGTAAATTTCTGGCAACCACAGCTGCTGTTTTTTTTACCATGATAAATGGGTTTATTTTGTGATAATGACCGGGTTACTGTGCATTCTTTAAGTTATTACACAGCTACTTAGCAAATAAGTAAATAAATGGACATAAAATATTGATTTGAGGATTTATTTTATCATCTGAGAAGAAAGAGAGCGGGTTGATATGAGCGAGATTGGTTGCCAAGGACACTGGTCAAATATGCAGTACAGTGGTCATTATACAAAAATATTCTGACCACTGAATACAGCGATTATCCAATCAGAATCAAGTATTCAGGAGAGCAGTGTAATAAGTTGAGAAATTGACCTTGGGGCTTCACATAAATGCAGCCCATCAAGCACAAGTCTACTTGACGATATGAATGCTTGGCAGGAGATACTTTTCCACAGCATGGCGTTTGATTAAGTCTAAATTGCACGCTCTTCTCATTCATTTACCCTGCTTGAATCCACTACCAGTCCAATTTTATTGATGCATCCTCAGCCAGAGTGCAAGAAGAGTCTAGCCATTATCTTGGAGATTCAAAGAATCTATTTAAATCTGTTAGGAGGAGCAGCACTGAAAGATGACGCTGCACTCAAATCACACATCACAACCACTGCAATACGAAAATCACCTCCTCATTTAAAGCTTAACTTTACTGCTACTTCCTGTGCACTGATAATTGCTTAATCTCAAATACTGTCTTACCAACACTTGTGATCCTTTGCGACACCAGATCCTTCAGCATTGCATCAATGACCGGGTTGTGCCTGGAGTAAAGCTCATACCGGTTGATCCCAATGTGGAAGCGGAGCCAGTTTGGGTATGAGTCTGAGGACATCTCACCAGTAGGAGCATAATCCCCATCTTTACCTTCCCCATTCCTACAGAAAGACAACATGTCCCGAATGCAATGAATGATGTGCCATTTTTCATAAGCCGTTACAGAGATTAATCTATGTTGTTCTAAACGCCATGAGTTTTTTCATTGACATCATCAAGATCAAATGTATGATGACAACAACAATAATTTGAATTCAATTCACATTTATTTGTAAAGCGCTTTTCACAATACATATCATTTTAAAGCAGCTTTACAGAAAAAAATCATGTTTCTGCTTTACAATTTAGAGTAATGTTATCAGAGATGACTGTGTCAAAGTAATATCCATAGGCTATATCAAAAATGTACAATTTTAAGAAAATACAAATAATTATTATTATTATAAACAGTACTACTACTACTACTACTGTTGTTGTTACAATTATTATGAGGAAATCAATATTATTTGGGGAAAACATGATTCTTTGTAGGCATTTAAGAGTTTTGTGTGTGTTATGTATTATCTCAACCTACCACTCTGGGTTTTCTGCAGCTTTAGGGTCAAATCTTATATCAGTGTTGACATTGAACAAAGTGTCTTCATCAGTTAAAGCAGGCAATGGCCTGGTGTATAAAGGATGCTCAAATAGCGCAGAGAGCCTCGAACCCTTGACAATTGCGTTCTTCAGGGTAGAGTCCCGCGTCGATTGCCTCTTCTCGTCACCTGTCAACTGCTCAAATCTTTTCAAAGCCTCGGATCTCTCCCCAGCGGTGATCTTTTCCAGCGAGTGAGAGGACAGGTTTGAGTTTGGCTCGTTGCTGAAGTCTTGAAGTATTCTGAGTGTGTGTTTATTAGGCCAGCCGGACTCTGATCCCGGCTTGGCTCGATGCTTAGCCCAGTTCTGCGGCTCTTCGCTGGGTGTGTGTGAGCACGAGCACGCGCTACTGCTCCGTCTCTCCAGCTTCGGTAACAAGTCTATCATAATGTGCATAGAGCAGGCTATAAGAAACACCATCAGAATCAAGACGCGGAATTTTCTAAAGAGGATCATCTTCAGGGTCTCCTGCTCGAGAAATGACTTGTTTGGAATGGCAAGGATAAAAGTGAGCAAGCGCACTACATCGCCAACAGTATATAAAACACGGGCTCCCAATTTTATGAGAAGAACACATGGAACGTTTTCGTTTTCATTTGCCAGTTTAAGTGCAGAAATGGGGATTTATTTAGCAAAGCGTTCATCCACATCCATGCGAAACAATAATCCAGTTATTTACGTGCGCTCGCGATTAAATTCCTCCCGTGCAGTCAGTTGACGAGACGCGAGAGCAATCTCCGACACAATCGCTCATAGTCTATTTTAACATTTAATAGCTGTTATACTGCAGGTATTTGCGAAATATAATTAAGTCAAGCCAAATTATCCACAAAAGTGCGTGTTCGCGGTCCACCTCACATCTGACGCTATTCTCTTTTACAGCTGCACAAGTTCATTCGCTTTTCTTATCCAGTACAAATCGAGGCTGTTCAGTCGTTGAAAGCGATAATACGCATGGCAGCCCTGGCAGGTTTCGAGAAAGTCTGGCATCGCATCGAAGCTCCTTCCGTCGGTAAATGTGATCTTTGGAGAAAGTTTCAACGTTTCACCCTGAACATCCAGCTCGTATGAAGGTGATGTCTGCCCGTTGACAGGCGCTTGAGGAAATACCTCTGTCGGAGTTCAGGGTGGGTGTGTTAAATATCATGATGCTGAAGCCCCTCGCACATAGTGGATTGGCTGGGATTGAAAACAGCAGTACAGAGACAGCCCAGGCTCGCTTCCTGTAGCGTCAAATTGTGCAAGAAGAGGGCGTCTGAACACACACTACTACCCATTATTGTCTGAAATGACTTTTTAAGATGTCCTTAACACGCACGCCCTAACCACTCGCTACCACCTATTTCGGTGGAAAATGTCTTCACTCTCTCTCCAGTAGGCATATTGCATATATATGATGAGGTAAAATAATATGCTTTAAGTTAATGAAGTCCTTGTGAAATGAAGCGATACGTTATTTATAAAACAAACAAACAAAAAAAAACAATATTTAACAAGTTACGAAGTAAAATATCTAGCTTCTGCCAGACCGCCTTCTGTATTCAAAGAAAGTTACGAAGAAAGTGTAAACTGGCGTTGCGTCAGTTACACTTTTTCCGTAAGTTGAATAGGGAAGGCGTAGGACTTTTGAACTGCAGAAGTTTTACACTTTCTTTGTACGTTGAATACCGAAGGCAGTTTGGTGGAAGCTAGATATTTTACTTCATAACTTGCTAAATATGGATTTTTTTTTTTTTTTTTTTTTACACAAACGTATCACTTCACTTCAGAAGGCCTTTATTAACCCCCCAGAGCCATGTGGAGTACACGTTTATGATGGATGGATGTGAATGGAAGCACTTTCGCTCATACTCGTGACCACTGTTCACTGCCATTATAAAGCTCAAATGCGTCAGGATATTTATTAAAATATCACAGATTGTGTTCATCAGAAAAAGAAAGTCATATGATGGCTTGAAGGTGAGTAAAGCTTGGGCTAATTTTCATTTGAAAGTGAACTAATCCTTTTAAGAGTTCACCTAAAAATGAAATTGTTATATTGTTTACTGTGTTGATCCTAACCCATATGATTTTCTTCCTTCTGTGAAACAAAAAAAGAGAAGGATGACTAATTTCTGAAAAAAAAATTGTTCAGACCAGGGCGTTGTGAACTGAATAATCTGATTCATTTATTAGTTCATGAATGAGACATCACTTATTCTCCAAGGAGAGCTAGAAAGATGTCAAGATTTTCAGTAAATTGCTCATAAAATGTGACTCTGTTTTCTTATCCAAAGCGATTGCATAACTTTAGAAGATGTGGCATATATTGCACAAGTATTGTGGAATACTCCAGTATTATACTTTCAAGGTGTTTCATTGTGTCCTTTCTACTTTACAGGGCGAGTAAATTATGACATTTTTGGGGGTTTGGTCTATCCATTTAAGGCACCCTGTGATTTCTGAAAAGATGATCTGACCCTAACTGATTTTACCTCTAAAACTGTTTCTCTACCCTTTTAACTCCAAGGCCCTCCATTGTATGCCCACTGATCAGGCATAACATTATGACCACCTTCCTAATATTGTGTTCTCCTTTTGCTGCCAAAACAGCGCTGACCCGTCAAGGCATGGACTCCACTAGACCCCTGAAGGTGTGCTGTGGTATCTGGCACCAAGATGTTAGCAGCAGATCCTTTAAGCCCTGTAAGTTGCGAAGTGGGGCCTCCATGGATCGGACTTGTTTGTTCAGCACATCCCACAGATGCTCGATTGGATTGAGATCTGGGGTATTCGGAGGCCAAGTCAACACCTCAAACTCATCGTTGTGCTCCTCAAACCATTCCTGAACCATTTTTGCTTTGTGGCAGGGCGCATTATCCTGCTGAAAGAAGCCACAGCCACCAGGGAATACCGTTTCCATGAAAGGGTGTACATGGTTTGCAGCAATGCTCAGGTAGGTGGTATATGTCAAAGTAACATCCACATGGAAGGCAGGACTTAAGGTTCCCCAGCAGAACATTGCCCAAAGCATCACACTTCCTCTGCCAGCTTGCCTTCTTCCTATAGTGCATCCTGGTACCATGTGTTCCCCAGGTCAGCAATGCACACGCACCTGACCATCCACATGATGTAAAAGAAAACGTGATTCATCAGACCAGGCCACCTTCCTCCATTGCTCTGTGGTCCAGTACTGATGTTCACATGCCCACTGTTGGCGCTTTTGGCGGTGGACAGGGGTCAGCATGGGCACCCTGACTAGTCTGTGGCTATGCAGCCCCATACGCGACAAACTGCGATTCTCTGTGTATTCTGACACCTTTCTATCAGTAGCTCGTCTGTTGGATCGAACCACACGGACCAGCCTTCGCTCCCCACGTACATCAGTGAGCCTTGGCCGGCCATGACCCTGTTGCCGCTTCACCACTGTTCCTTCCTTGGACCATTTTTGATAGATACTGAACACTGCAGACCGGGAACACCCCACAAGAGCTGAAATTTTGGAGATGCTCTGACCCAGTCGTCTAGCCATCACAATTTGGCCCTTGTCAAACTCGCTCAAATCCTTACACTTGTCCATTTTTCCTGCTTCTAACACATCAAATTTGAGGACAAAATGTTCACTTGCTGCTTAATATATCTCACCCACTAACAGGTACCTGTCAGTAGTCATAATGTTATGCCTGATCGGTGTATATATATCTCCCATGGTTTAGAAATCATTTTAAGGCCCCTTCAGAAGTGCTGTGGCTCCCTAGTGGGTCGCGACCCCCTGGTTGAGAAGAACTGCTCTAAATGCAATCTTCATTTCGTCGACAGGGTGAATTCCTCAATTCCACACTGTAAAGCTTCAAATAGGTATTTAAATAATATGTAAGATAGACACAAACAATAAAATATAAGTAGCAAAGGTGAACAGGAACAATAAAGGAACAATACAGACCAGAACAATCAAGATAATGGAATAAAATATGTAATTAAAATTCACTTTGATCTGATCATGAAATGAACATGTGTCTTCCAATACAAAGGGCAGGTTCAGTACAAGACAGAGACATGTAGACAGCACTAATCACTTAACTAGGTCAAATGCCACATTTCAGACAAGTGAACTGTCAGAGATGTCAATGAATGGCTGATTATCTGCGGAAGGAGTTTTCCTTAAATTCCCAGCTGAATTTGGTGACAATACTCCAAAAACAGAGCATTGTCTGTTGCTTGGGTTCTTGCCTGAGGAAAGAGCTAATTAATGATCACTGATTTCAAACAAGGATCGATTTCACTGTGAGAGAGCTTCTGTTCTTTTTCTTCTAGTCACATCATTGCATTTTGTATGATAAGAACCTGAGCTTTAACTTTTGTTGTTCTAGAAACCATAAAAGTTAGCCTCCTGCAGGGTCTGGCTTAACACAAGCATAACTCCCTCATAACAATAACTCATCGTGTCCTTCGCCTATGTGTCGTATTAAAAGAAGCATGTCAAAAATGACTGAGATAAGCCATTCAAAGCAGAATGCACAGCTTGTGTCAACACTCGGTCCACCTCCGTTGCATCTCTCAAAGTGAGCAGGCCAGCAGAATGGCACTGGCTTGAGAACTCCACAGATGGCAAAGGCAACACAGAGGATTTGTTCCTTTCAAAGCGCTGACTACAGCAGAGGCTGTAAATAAGCCTGAATAGATTTATGACCACTCCTGTATGTCTCTGCAAGGTATCAGGGTGGACCATTAGATACAGTTCTGTGGACAGAGATAGGGGATTATACTGAAGATAGAGATACAGATACAGATACAGATAGGGCGAGGGCATGAAAGCATTGGCTGACATGTCTATTCATTATTTAGTCAGAGATTTATGCTACAATTTGCTCGGATGGCGATAGAGAGTGAGAGCGTGGGTTTGATGGAAGCTGAAATTCATTTAAAGTATAGTCAATATGCTTCAACTTCAGTCAATGATCAGAAGAGAACAGTGAGGAGGTGTAATGAGACTGATTTCATTTTAAAATTAGCATTAAAGTAAGCCATATTTCAGTGGCTGGAAAATGATTTTTTCTTGAACTGCAATTCCCAAACTTGGATAAAAACGCACTGAAAATCACAAAAGTAAAAAAGACACTAATTTTATAATGACTCAAAATGGTGTAGAATAATTAAAAAGTCAGATACATATGATATGTCAGTTTCCTAAGAGATTGCACCAGTTAACTAACTAACTGAATGAATGAATGAATAATATTTTTATATAAAAAAGGTTTAAGCCTTAAATGAGGGAGAAACAAGCAGTTCATATATGTTATGACCAAGGTTGCGACTAAGACAGATTTGAGGTGTGAATTAAAACTTGTCTTCAAAGAAATAAACACCATGCATGTGTAAATTAAACACTTTGGAATGTAAGAATTAATGTGAAAATTTAGGTTGTGTAAATGTGTAAATAAAATCTAAATAAATTACAAGAGCCATAACATGATAACTGTATTAGAACTAAATTTCAAAACACTTTTGTGCATAAAGTGCAGCATATAAAGGGACAATCTTAGATTTCAGATTGATTTACTGATGGCACTCTTTAATTAAATTATAAAGATGAAAAATATTGACATTTAAAAAAAAAAAAAAAAAGGGGGGGTCATTTTTGTTTAACCTTCATATGAAGTCTGCTACAGTACAGTAAACAAACAGTGTCCTATGATAGTTAGAAATAGAATGATTTCTATGATAGCAGAAGAGGTAAACAGTCATGAAGAGATTGTACTCTTGGGCCAGCAGATATGTGGTAACACACAAGCCTAAAATAAGCCAGAGCAGTAACATTATGAAAGATCTGCCTGTCCCTGCACTCTACGCTGTTTCCCTTCTGTCTTCACCTTTTTTATTTATAGCAGCATTTTGCAACTACACCTCTTTCGTCTATATGTTTGTTTAAGCAAGCGTCGAGAAGTGAGAGGTCGCATAACCCAAGCATGCAATGTTTATGTCTTGAGTGGATGAACCAGAGAAATAAGTTGCGCACTACAGGCCCCATATAAAACTATAATTAGCTCTGCGCGGATGGTTTTAATGAGTGTGAGGTTTGACAGTGAAGCTTTCTAGCTCAAATGATTTCGTTAGGCTTGTGTTTATTCCAGTGTGTGGGTTTTAATGTGCATCCCTAAGGATGGCTGGTCAGCACTGATTATAGTAACAACCCCCTTGCCCTGTCCAAATAACAGTCATCTGTGCCACACTGTTTGTTATTTTGCTCAAGTACTATATATATATATTCAACTGAAAATGACAGCCAAGGATTCTTGGTTTGTTGTCATAGACTAGCATCGCTAAGCGAAGGAACTCAGCTGGATGATTTGAATAAATGTAGTACTTATTCACTCATGAATCCGACTGTACAGCTGAGATTACGAATATTATTGCATCTGAGAGTTAATTTGCATATTTCATGTTAATTTGAAGGGGGGTTGTTGGCATTAGCACATAAATGAGCAAATCCTACTTGTGCGAACATGTCCAGCCGCACACGTCTGCTTAGGTAAGATGACTGGTAAGATCTACCTTATACCTTAAGCTAATCATTCTGTTGAAGATTAATATGTGTTATTCAATGGAATCATTTGTGCTGGTGCAGATGATTAGGGCGCAGAGCTTCCTGTCTGAATGTGGCTGCAACGTGTGGGCCTGTCACCTTCTTATTCGCCACCGCCTGCTATTTTAACCTTGTGATGAGTCAGTAATCACCAATGGTCGGAGGGTTTGCTCCCTTGAGTATAGTCGTCTCTTTCCACGAATAGGGTACAAAACAGGGCCTGAAACTATTACAAAAAATGAATTAATTACAGTAAAAGTAACAGGGTTGCAAATTTAGCTTTAATTAAACTGTCACTCAATATGGTAATAGCCAGTTTGGGACCAAATGTTGGTTTGTAGTTATGAATAAACTTATATTTCACATAAATTAAACAAGAATAATTGCATGATGATTTTGTCTATTTTTAAATTTATTTGTTTAGATGACAAAATGTATGACGCAGCTAAATATTGTGCTTTTGAAAACTACACTCTAAAAAGTAATTCAGGGGACCTGTTACCACAACTTAAATAAATGCATGGTTGCAAGTTAAAAAATCTAATTTATTGTTTTAATTAAACCTTTTTAAGTTGCAAACATTATTTTGTAGAGTTCTGTTGACATAAAAATGTTGATCATTACATCAACTTAATATCTTCTGTAATTTAAACTCAAATTTCTGTGCTAATTGGCTTTTTAAAAAAAAAAAAAAAAAAGTAGTAACTTAATGGGATAGTTCACTTAAAAAATGAAAATTGTGTTATTAATTACTCACTTAATCATGTGACTTTGGCAGTTTGATACACGCTCTGAACCACTGATTTGAAACAAAAGATTCGCAAAGCTTTGAAGCTTCAAGAAGCAGTGTTTTGAAATCGCCCATGACTAGAAATGGTTGAATAAAGTTGTCATTTTGTTTTTTTGGCGCATAAAAAGTATTCTCGTCGCTTCATAACATTAAGTTTGAACCACTGTAGTCACATGAACTATTCTAAATATGTCTTTGTGACGAGCAGGGCGGGCAAGAGCCGTGAGGGAACGGCGCGAGGCTGGTGACGTGAGTGATAACGAGCATCAGCTGCGCGTTGCACCGGGCTCGAATCTCTCACGGAGGAGCTCCCGAAGCATAAACATAATAAAACACAACATAAAATCCAGGCCTGGTCCTCTCTCGTCCTTCACTGTTGTCGCTCCCCCTTTTATGCTTCCGGAGCTCCTCCGTGAGAAATTCGAGACCGGTGCAACGCGCAGCTGATGCTCGTTATCACTCACGTCACCAGCCTCGCGCCGTTCCCTCACGGCTCTCGCCCGCCCTGCTCGTCACAGTCTTTAGTAGCTTTCTGGGCATCAGTGTTAATTTTGGCAGCCATTTTTGATTTAGTCATAGTCTTTATCTTCAGACGAAAATGCTCTTTAGTCTTAGTCACATTTTAGTCATTTTTGTCTTTCATATTTTAGTCTAGTTAGTCGACGAAAAGTCATTGCATTTTTGTTAAGTCTTAGTCATTACTTTTAGTCAAGCTACAGTTACCAACATTAATTTTGATAGCTATTTTATCTTTTATCTTTAATTTTTCTCTTTAGACCAATTCATTTAAGCTTATGAAAAATTTGAATCAAGGTTGTATTGACATTGCCTTCTTAGCAGTAGCACTTGTGCAATTCTACATATCCCTTTTCAGTGGTTCTCAAACTTTTTAGAGTGTCGTACCCCCTGAGGGATTTAACATCCTTCTGTGCACCCTCTCATATCCACTTACTGCAGTTACACCTTTTCCATTAAAGGACAATATTTGCCCTCTTAAATCGATTTTTTCCAGTGCATTTTTTTTACCTTTATAAAATAAATAATGCTTAAAAAAATTCAATAAATACAATGATGATAAAAAACGAAGTGATACTTTTAAATATTACATTAAAACCGCCAGTAGGTGGCGGTAAGTCACTGTTTTTATGAGTGAATCATCGAGTTATTTCAGTATCAAAGCACCGGCTGTATTTATGAATGAATCATTGAATCATTGACGATTCGTGCAAAGCCACAGATTCGTTCACGAAATATGTGTGCTGCAGTTCTGCTGTGGCTTTCGTTGCAAAATAGAGCAAAAATACTTACAATACTGTTTAAAATGTACATCACTTAATATTACCCTTTTGTTTGTTGAAGTGTTATATAAAACCAATGTCACGGGAAACATTGCATTCTTGCTCGTATAATATGATCAACATTAAAAACAATAACTCGCCAAAGGGAATGATTTTGTGTCGAAGAGAGTTTTAATCTTAAATCTATATGCAGTCTGTGTCTATATTTGTTCTTCATGCTATAAATCCCCACTTTCACAAAGGTATATTGTCGAGAA
Source organism: Hypophthalmichthys nobilis (assembly GCA_037950665.1). NCBI lineage: Eukaryota > Metazoa > Chordata > Actinopteri > Cypriniformes > Xenocyprididae > Hypophthalmichthys > Hypophthalmichthys nobilis. Next base: position 17,379,438 of record CM075472.1, read on the forward strand.
CAGCACTAATGTAGCGCGATTTGCTGGCGTAGATGCAGTCAGTTTTGACCGCGAAAGATGAGGTAATTTGACTGAATGTAGTGTATTTACGGAATTAAACCTGCTTGAAATACATGCTCAGTTTTTATGTTAACTCAGCATTTTGTTCGCGTACGTCAGTTTGAGAGCCACTGCTGGATATCAGCCTACACTTTGGTGGCAGATTTAATCAGCAAACGAGCAGCGCAATATAGACCGACACCGACTGAATGACACTTTGATTTAAGTAGAAAATCTCAAATGAAGATCGCTTAACTCCTGTGTTTTCAGATCATCCGCGCTTTTTTGTGAAAAGTGATTTCAAAAGAGTGATTTTGGAAAAGTTTTTAGTCTTCTACCCACATTTCAGTCTCGTCTTTTTTCGTCAACGATATGGCATGTGTTGTTTTAGTCACGTTATCTTAAATGACATTGGTGTCGTCTCGCATCGTCTCGTCTTAGTCATGGAAAAAAAGGTTGTCAACGAACATTTTTCGTCATAGTTTTCGTTAACGAAATTAACACTGCTGGGCATCTGAAAGTGTAAATTAACTTGCTGTCAATGGAGGCCTCACTGAGCCATGGGATTTTATCAAAAATATCTTAATTTGTGTTCCGAAGATGAACGAAGGTCTTACGGGTGTGGAACGACATGAGGGTGAGTAATTAATGACAGAATTTTCATTTTTGGGTGAACAAACCCTTTAATGAAATTGTCTTGATAACTTTTGAAATTAGCCAGTGGATTTCTAGTTCCCAGCATGCTTTCCATAGGACTGGATAAGGAGGATAAATGTTGAAATTAAGTGTTATTTGTTTTTAGTGAAGGGAAAGACCTGTTAGTGTTTAATGCTGTTATGTTTGACGTTTAAAAGAGTTTCTGTAATATTATCATTGTGCTGAAGAGTAGATACATGAAGCTAAACACTACATTGAGTCTAAGCAATCACTGCGCTAATTCCAGTGACATATCTTACTTGTCCATTAAATATACATGTTAAATAAGTTATGTTAGAATGTGCTATATGATAGCTGTTGATTTGAACTGAAATAGATTAGATTAATTGGTTCCAGGGCTACAATTCTGGTAGTTCGAGCGACTTAATTTGTTTGAAAAATCAACTTAAAAATTTGTATTTATGCTACAAATTAAGTTCCTCTAACTCAGTGTAGCTTGTTGGTTGAACATAAATTCTCTCAAAGTTGTCATAACTCAAAAAGATAAAAAACAAACAAACATTGAATTAAACGTGAAATTTTAAAGTAGAAAAACATAGTGTTTTATACTCCAATAATCTGTTTTACGTGTATATACAACTTCAAAAAAGATTTTTTTTACAGTGTACTAAAATTACTAAACATCAAACAAAAATTAAAATGAAAATAAAAATATAACCAAATACTACATTAGTATATAAATAATTTGTGAGATTTGTGCCTCTAATGCTCAAACATATATACCTTTCTCTTCTTCTGTCATTTCCACATGCCTTTAAGTCAAAGCTACTGATGAAGAATTTATTTAAAATGTATGGTGTATGATATTATTCACAACAATTTCAATCCCTTGACATGCATGTCTGACTCGCCTTATTGATGTTTTGTACAGCTGTATTGATATATAACCATTATAATTTACTTTATAAAGTTTCCCCCAAACTTTCCAAAAGGCAAACTTTCTCTCTGCTGTCTTGACTGTTTCCTTCTCTCTACAATCGTACCACTCACAGCTCCCCTACATGGCAATTATATGAACGCTGACTCGGCAGGTTATCTTCTAGGAGCTTCTCGCAGTTATAAGTTAGTAGACACTTGGCTGTGGCAGGTAGCAGTGCTTGCTAAGACCTTTATTACCAGGGCTGTCTCCCTGCAAAATGTCACCATGGTGTATTGTTATAGGAGGCTATTCAAACACCTGCATAAACAAGAGGTTACAGTGCATTGGCAGAGCTGTTCTGCCTGAGTTAGGCTGAGGGAGCTGTCAGGTCATGGTGACTTGACTCATACTTCAGTTATTTAGTACATCACTACATGAAGTACATCACCATGTAGCAGACACAGCAACAGAAAACCGGTGAAATACTCACGACCTCAGTGTGCAGCTGGCATACAGTAAAAGGGCTGTGCTCGGCAGATCTTGATTACCTTTTTCCTTGCTTTAGCATTATTCTTAGCATATTTCACAGCACATACTTTATCATTTCATAAAAAGATGCTGCTAAATGAGAATTGTGTATTTATCTAGCTCTATATACAGTGAGTCTGTTATTAGCATTGTTTAAATGGGTGTGAAATGTCTTGCTTGAGAGAAGCTATAGACATTTTGTGGTTATAGACACTTTAAACGGATCCTAATAGTCTCACACATATTTAAGTGGTTTTGTGCATTTGCCAATTACCGGATTAAAAATAGTCTCTTGTAGAAGTCTGAAGACAAAATGCTAATTCTTGCACTGTGAGGTCTGAGATTGGACTTGCGGGCTAGAAGTCTAACGGTGTCGTATCTGTTATCAGTCTTACAAAGAGACAGTGTGTATAAAGAGAGAAGAGTCTAAAAATTAGAGCATGTTTAAAGCGCAATGAAAAGAGTACATAAATGCATGCATGTGTTACATATTAAGCAGGTTTCACGTCATGACTATTGGAGGACAGAGCTAGATTTCATGAGGGTTGATCTTTCCTCAAGTGTAAAGTAGACTTGACCTATCTGCTTAAGTGTGAGGGACTTTCCCTGAGGGTAAACAGGAGCATTGCTAGTCTCTTACAGCACAAAAGCTTTATTGAAGAGCGATTGTGATTCTGTGTCCTCAAGTTGCCTCATCAAATGTCACGAGAAATCTAATGTCATGTTGTGTCCTTTTCCTTTACAATGGAAGCTTGTTACAAACATGGAATAAAAATAAAAAAGGTAATTGCGACTTTTATCTCACAATTCTGACTTTTTTCTCGCAATTGCGTGTTTATCCCCCGGTTTCACAAACAAGGCTTAAGCTAGTCCTAGGCTAAAATGCATGTTTGAGCTGTTTTAACTGTAAGCAACTTGTACTGACATATCTTAAAATATGTTAATAATATCTTTGCCACACATTCGCAAAGACCCGGCCCCTTTAAGTTACTGTTGCTATGTCCGACAAGCCATGCCGATCTCTCGTCACACATCAAGTGGCTTGCGAACTGATCATCTCTTCCTACTAGTAGCTTCCTACTACATTTATAGTATCAAATAAACATGAATGAACATCAGAAGGAATGTTTTTTAAATCATGAAAAGACGTCAGTACACACCATTTTTCAAGTTCAAGTACGGTAATCTGCTAACTCCCCTGACTGCTTTGTCAGACAAAATGGCAGATTCTGCGTTATGATTGGTTACTCCTTGTGAAGAGTCAGTTGAACTAAGGCCTAATCCTGGTTTAGGCTAAGCTATGTCTGTGAAACCGGGCCTTTATCTCACAATTTGGACTTTATAACTCATAATTATGAGAATTATGTAACTCAGAATTGTGAGATATAGACTTGAAATTGAAATTGAGTTTTTTCCTCTTTTTTTGACTCTACTTTTTTTTCTCGCAATTCCAATTTATATCTCAAATTCTTTTTTTTCTTCTTTTTTTTACTTTTAACTGGCACCATCCACAGAAGAAAGTCATGTAAACTATTCTTCTAAAAGTGGCAGTTTTCTTAAAACAAAGCATGATGACAACTTTTAGGAGACCTGCCGTTTGGAAGGTAGCAGATTTTTAATGGCCAAATGATCAGAATTTGTCAGAACAATATGTATATGTATAATATGTATCATTTAAGCACTGATTTTATAATTACACTCATTTACACAGAGGGTGATTAATCTATTTATTCAGTTGAGCAGAGTTAATGAATATATTATTTAATCATTTGAAAGATAAGACCTTGACCTTCAATTTTGAATTGTTTGCATACACCACGATGCACAATGATGCACTCTAAATAGAACAAAAGACTGAAGCTGAGGCACATGAACAATATTGTATATAGGCTAACACTTAAAGTCACCATGAAATCAAAATTGACAATTCTTAATTTTTTTAATGGAATTGCAGTATTTATCAACCACAATGATCCAATCAATTGCCAATTTGAGTCCCGCCATACATTTTTTTCTTGTTCAAGAAGCTGTTTCACTCGTACGTCACAATAGGGAAGAAAAGACTATAAGCAATATCTAACAAGCAAAAATGTAAAAAAGCATTATTATTATTATCATTATTATTATTACTATTTACTGTTATTATCATGATTGTTGTTGCTGTTATTTTTTTAACCTTTATTGTCTTCCTTAGGAGAAATTCTTGGGCACTCAAGAGAACAGTTGACGTATAGCAACTATAGATATAAATAGATATCTATGGTAGCAACACATAAGCAAACAAAATACAATATTATAAAATATTTCTTTCAATTAACAAGATGTTAACATTGAGTAATCTACATTTTACAAAAAATATTGCCGGATACCACGCAAATTGTTTCAAACAAAGCCACATGCAGTCATGTGCATCAACAGCAATTCATTCCTGATTCATGTTTTGAACGAATCGGCTGAGTGCTTTTAAAGTGGCATGAAACGGAAGTTGCAATAGACTTTTCTTCCCTATTGTGATCCGAGTGAAACAGCTTCTCGAACAAGAAAAAATGTAGGTTGTGACTTGATTTTGTTCATTGGGAATTGATTGTAGGCAGCGGCTATTTGCACTAAGTGTAAATAGCTGTAGATGCTATTTACACTAAGTGAAAATAGCGATACATTCTATTTACACCATGTAAAAGTATAATTTCTTTGCAATAAGAGTAAATAGTAATGATGATATCTATATCTATTCTTTATATTGGCAGATACTATTTGCACCTCAGTATTTTTGTATATTAACAGGATGCAATAATATCATAGAGTGTAAATGATTATATTTATTGAAAATATTAAATGGATGCTAACTTATTGGGAGAATAAAAACCTTCCCTACACCTTCCCCTTACCCTACCCAATAAACACTTATAATATTATTAAACACTCATTCACAGTTTTTCCACTTTTAGAACATTATTTTAATTTTTCTTGAAAATAAATGTGAACTCGGCAAATGGCGGATTCGAACCTGCGTCGATTGCGTTAAAAGCTACGTGTGCAAGCCTTACTCGCTATTGCTGCGCCACTGAAGACATTGAATTCTATGTGTCTTTTTCAAAATTTGAGTGTAAATAATTTTGCCACCAAGGGACGCTATTTGCACTTAGTGTAAATAGACACTCCATTGATGGGCAATGGTTGTGGTTTGCTTTTGCAGTGATCTAATGTAATGCTGCGTAGGCTCCAGATGATAACACGTGACATTCTACTGGAGCTGTTCATGTCCTCTGACTGGGAATTATGCGTTTCTATAGCACCACTATCATCGTCAAATGAATCTGCAGTGGTCACGTGGTACAAGTAGGAGCTCTCAGAAAAGTCCCATCTTACAAGCTGTAATTACAACTCTACTTTTTACAAGTTGAAACCTCGAAATTACAGTAATTTCAACATGGCGTGCCGTGAACGCACCTTAAATGACAGGTTGTCCTGCCCTTATGCCAGTAAACACATAATCAGAGAATAAGAGATGTCACTGCAATAGGGAGAAGTTACAGTATTTTGTTGACACATGAATTTAAAAAATAACGATGTGCACTGATAAATCATTTAATAATACAGCAATATTCCATAAAAAAATCACTTGTCGCCACCTACTGGTGTAACGATGTAACCCGCAGAAAGAGTCACTGAAAAATCCCCAGAGCTAATACACAAATTGACAATCTGTCTGGAGTGAGCAAACACAAACAAGCAGACTGAGACAACCAGCGAAAAGTGCTGATTAAATTTTTATGGACTGGAAGTAACTGTTAAAATTAGATAATAGATAGCAGTAATATTTCAGCACAAATAAGACAATGAAAAGATGTATCACCTTTTTATGAAAACAAACTCTGTTTGTACAAAAGCAGTAGTCTACCTGAACGTCAAACCTGAAAATACCAGCCCTTCATATTGAAAGCCCTCCATTCTTTATTTCAACTTGTACATCTGAAACCTAATATTCTCTGGTTTCAGTAGTGGAAGAAACAAAAGGAGCAATTTACCTCATGCCTGTGTATGTGAATTAAGCACCTTCCTTCTTCAATGAAAGGACAATGCAAATTGTTAAGACCAAAAAGGTCACGCTGTCTGTGGCAGCAATCTGAGAGTGGAATTTTCCAGGAGAAATCCAATTAGAACATTACCTAATGTGGTAGTCGGGGAAAAAAACGGCCCAAACATACCCACCTTTGTTTAACAAGACCTTTAACTTTAGTCTAGCATGTTGCTGCATGCACCTCCTGTGCTTTTCACCTGCAGAGGTGTGCTTTGTCAGGAGGTCAGGGTATATCAAACATCCAATTAGAGCATTGTAACAGATACCCACACACACAGACACACATTGGTCTCTTCTCATTACACGTGGGAGCTGAACCTCTGTCTGTTAGCTCTGGCCCTGCAGGCTCACTTTCCCCTACAATATTAGATCAGCCATCAGAGAATGCAGCATGGGTCCTTCAGCACGTTCACAGTCAAATGCCATGGAGTTCATTTCACAGAAATATATGTAAGATGAAAACACAGAATGATGGCTTCCAGCATACATTTTCGTTTTCCACCCCTCCATAAAATGCATTTTATGTGAATGTACTTGCTATAAACATATTCAAGGTTAGTGCACTTTAGGGCGAGTTTTGAGTAATGACATCTTTAAAGAGGTCCTTGATTATGATTTCACTTTTTTAACTTAGTTAGCGTGTAATGTTGCTATTTGAGCATAAACAACATCTGCAAAGTTACAGTGCTCAAAGTTCAGTGCAAGAGAGGTATTTTCTTTTACGGAAGTCGCTTTTTAAGGACTACAACAAACGGCTGGTATAGGGACTACAACAAGCTTCTTCCCGGGTTGGTGACATCACAAATCCTAAAATTTACATAAAACTTTTTAATTTTGTTCTGTGTAAATCCAATCTGATCTCATGGGAAAACGTTACAAGGTGGTGATTTTGTTTGAATTTATATGATGTGAAAACATACAAAAATGTATAATTATTAGAAAAAAAAAGTAAGCATGAAGGTCCACCTCTAAACATACCTGTCATTGAGGCATAAGCAGATCGGAAAAAACATACACAAATTGAAATAGCCACCAATTCACTAAAATGTAAAATAGTTTCGAATTGCCATGAGATTCGGTTGAAAAATCGCATTAAACTTTTGACTTTTTTCAAATCCTTTTATGCATAGATTTTATCAGTTCAGTCTTAAACTATGAAGATCTATCATAAAAAATTTAATTATGTCATATTTAAAACTATGAAAGCGTCTTAAAGGGTTAGTTCACCCAAAAATGAAACTTTCGTTCATCTTTGAAACATCTTTTTAATGAAATCTGAGAGATTTCTGTCCCTCCATTGACAGTCATCTACCACTTTGATGCTTCAAAAAGTTCATAAAGAGATCATAAAACTAACTGAGTTCAGTCTACATTTTCTAAAGAGACACGACCGCTTTATACGATGATTAGGTAATTTAGGTTTATTCACATATAAACATTCATCAACTCACACATCAAGCATGTTTGCTTGATCTGCAAGAACCAATGAGGTTCATTCTTGTGTGTTATGCAGCACGTTTAAGCTTCCGCATGAACCAATGAAGTTTGTTCTTGTGCATCAAAGCAAGTACGGTTGAGCTGTTTATGTGCGCTGATCAATGTTTATATACAATAAAAGCCTAAATTAAATCTGTTCATCATATAAAGCGATCGAGTCTCTTTTGGACTAAACCGCCTGATTCATATGGATTAGTTTTACAATCTCTTTATGAACTTTTTGAAGCATCAAAGTGGTACTGTAGTTGCGTCAATGGAGGGACAGAAATCTCTCATATTTCATTAAAAATATCTTCATTTGTGTTCCGAAGATGAACAAGTCTTATGGGTTTGGAACGACATGAGGGTGAGTAAATAATGACATCATTTTCATTTTTGGGTGAACTAACCCTTTAAGGGTGAAATAAACTATTTCAATATTTACAGTATCATGTGAAAATGCTTTATATAAATTTTTCAAAGATTATCACTGCCCCTTAGTTGTGGCATCATTTCCACCACACCCAACAATTTTACTCAATTTTTCCAAATGTAAGCATACAGTACTTGTTTACCAAGGACACAACTGTGTCAGTAAAACTTGAAACCATCATATTATGAAGAAAATGATAAGAAAATAAAGAAATATTAAGTTAATATCATTTGTGAGCAGAATATTTTACTGCATTTTTTCCAATAACAATGTAATTTTATCAAAAATGTGAAAAAATATTTAATTGTAAAAACTTTTTTTAACTGTGTATTTTAAGATAAAATGGTAGCTGAATTTAGCCTTCGCAAGACAAAGGACTTGGCCATTTTATTACAATTTTTTTTTTAAAGAAATATCATTTCTAAAGAATCATACAACATAATTTAAGATGTGGTGGAAATGATACTTTGGAGGAAATTTTCATTACTTAAAAGAAAAAAAAACGTTAAAAATAAACTAGTAAGAGTATGAAACGTGTGTTTTAAGAGAGTTTACTTGACAACACACACACACACACACACACACACACACAGTCATTATTTGAACACATTCTGTGTACTGATACATATCTCCTTTGTGTATCTGTCAGATGATAACATTATTTAGCAGATCATTTATCTTTCCCCTACTAATCCCAGGTCGCTTTAAATCACAAAGACACCCCCAGTCCCTCCCCCCTGACCTATGTAGTGCCCAAACAGTAATTGTCTACATCAATAAAGCTTTCATATTGCATCCAATTCTCCCTTTTACACTGTATCACTGGGTGGAGGACATCATAATTTCATTGAAAGGAAAATGGGGCAGAGGCTGAAATAATATCTATATTACTCTCAGAGACAAGGGGGGAAGGGACAGAGCTGTCCGGTTTGCGAGAGCCAATGATTTTTCTTTCTTTCTTTCTTTATGATCTGGCCTCCCAATTACCTGGCAGTGATCTTGTGTAGAGGGAGGAAATGGATCTATAACTCATTTACACTACTGTCAATGAGGCCACAGCGGGCCTTGGTTTCTTAGTAGCCAAGAAGAGGGGATAGATTACTGTCAAAGATGATGCGTTCGTAATAGGAAATGTCCCTCATTTGTTTTGATATCATCTTTTTGGTCCCTGAATGACTAATTAAGTCATTTCCAGTCTTAGTTTAGTTCTAAATGGCCCATGATTGAGATGAGATATATAATATAAACTATCATATAAAACATTTTTTAAAAATGTATAAACAAGTAATCCACAAGTTCTTCCCTGTTGAAAAAAACAGCATATGCTGTTAGGTATGTTTTGGAGCATGGCAGCTGGTTTGAGCTGGTTTAAACTGGTTCTGAGCTGGTTATAAGCTGGTCCTGAGCTGGAGCTGCTTAGGACCAACTAAGGACCAGCTTAAACCAGCTGTCATGCTTCAAAACATACGTAACCAGCAAATGCAACAGGGTTGATCAAGAAATTGAGAGAAAAATCATAAAAACAACCAATTTTTGCAACCAAAAATATCCATCACTTATCCTAGGAGGTTATTAAAAAACACTGTCAGTAAATGTCAGTATTCATTCTCATCTTAATAATCTCATCCTTTAAACAACTGGTTGCTTTTTATGAGGTTCAAAAGCCCGGGGTGTGATTTTGACTGACCTTTGAGTGGATCAGAAGAGACTTCATCATTAACTGCTGGCCACTGATTCCTGTTCACTCAAATCACTGATGTATCTTATAAAGCACAGTTTTGATTAAGACATGAAAATGAAATTCAAATTGAGATGTGCTTCAAAAGAAGCTACATCAGCAAGTGAATTTCAATCTAACAGACTGAGCAAAGGACAGAAAGTTGAGTGGGAAGCTCATTGTGATAAAAAGTCTCATTTGAAGGATGTCCAACACCACTGATAGGTGCTAAATATTCTTATCTGACATATTTCACAATGACTCCTTTCAAAATCTAAGATCCCATCAGTCTGTGACATGGCTGTAATGTTCTACTGGGAGTTTTCAGAACATGTTGATAGTTGATCTATCTATTGTCCTGTTTACCCCATTAGTTTCAATAAACATTTACTTTTATATCAACATTATCCAAATTAAATATTTTTAATTTTATTCCCTAAACATAAAAGTATTTTAGACTAAATATTATAAAGACAGACAATAAATGTAAATAAAAAATCCCCAGAAAATTCATTTTTAGTGATAAAGTAAACTTAAAGACAACCCTACCATGAGACCTACTAAGATTTTTAGATGATCTTACATGCTTCTGTAATCACACTTGAAGTCAAGTAATTTTGACGTGCAAAATTGTGCAGAATTCCTGGTGAAATATTACCAAGGAGATCTATAATATCTGGAGAAAATGTAATCGTATCTGTAAGCATTGTCATTCATCTCAATGGCAGTCAGTTGGCACCAGGTTCTCCGGATGGAGGATGCCATCTTTGCTTCTGGGCACTGAATTACAGGAATATTTGTCATGTGGGCAGGGAAATATGTAAGTCCATTTCACACTTCTGCAAGCTTCCAAAAATGTCAATGCTAAAACTTGTCAATAAAATTAAATATTTGCAATTTATACGTTAATTTATATATGATGCTTGGATTTTTATTTATATACTTATTTGTGAAAATACATAATTTTTCCCATTTTAATAGTATAGTTACACTATCTTCAATACAATACAATACTTTTAAATTTTTCAAGGAACTTGAGGCCTACCTGCAACACATGCATGACCTACTATGACACTTTAGGCAATGAATATAATAATAAAAATAAAAAAAATCACAATTTTCTTATTATACTTTCTGTAGACAATAGTTTTTATTCTATCATCATAGCTGATTATCACATTACATTACATTACACCCAAATGAGGCACAGCCCATCAGGAATTGTCTCCACTCTCCTGATTAGCCACTCTGGCCCTGCTCTGTGAATACTCTCTGGTAATGGTATAGAGCTGCAAAGCCAAATAGAATTAGTTAAGAAGCAGTAGAGATATTTGTGTTTCAAAAGCAATATCTCATTTGATAAAGTACAGCCATATGGTTGAAGCAGATGGTGGAGAGCTTCCTAAAGACCTTTGAGAGAATTGTGTTATTGTTCCCCAGCATAACTCTTCACAACCCAGAGTAATTATATCTGCTCTCAAAGATCCGCACACTCGATTCAGTTGAACACTTTTTATTATAAACATACTGCGAGGATAAAGGCATGTCTTAAAAATGGAAATACACATAACTTTTACACATACATTTTTACAATTTTATACTTTTTAAAAAGAAATCCAGCGTTAGCGTCAGTTCTGGCAGGTCATGTCAGTCAAGCTCGCATCAGCTGACTCCCAGGTGACTCACGTCTACCTATAGGAATATGACGCCTATAACAGCATCCATATATAAGCTCTTCAGTATTATCAGCAGCTACTGCATTCTCAGGAGCTAATTACCCTCCTCTATCCCCAGCTCCTCCTCTCTTCAGTCAGAATTGGCCTTATGATTCCCCTGAATCAAACTCATTCTTGAAATATGTGTACATGTTAAATTATTGACATTAATTATATCTGCATATATTGGTTCTGTTCTGTTTACCCAAGGGGGGTTATTGCTGCTCTCCCTGTTCTTATCCATGCTGGGCTGCATGGATGCGCAGGGAGTTCTTGCCCAGAACAGAACCATCCTGCCAATACAAACTCTATGCAATTATCAATCATATTTGACAATAGTGGTCCTGAAAAATGATTAAAAAATTCATTTTTAAAAGATATCATTGTGATTATTAAGATCAAAAAGTAAAGAAAATACACTACTATTCAAAAATGTGGGGTCGGTAAGATTTTTTTTTTCTTTCTGTTTTTAAAAGTCTCTTATGCACACCAAGGCTGCATTTATTTGATCTATAAGATTGCAAAATATTATTACAACTATTTTTAATTTTAAAGTGTAATTTATTCCTGTGATAAAAAAGTTCAGTTCAGCAGCCTGTCACCAGTAGTCTCAGTTAGTTTAGTTTTCATGGACTTTTAGTTTGTATTTAATTAGTTCATGTGTTCCTTTGTTTGATTTTTCCCACCACTCCTTTGTTTCCATGGTTACAGATATGATTAGTTTGTTCCTTTCAGCTGTGTATTGTTAATTACCTTGTTTCAATTCAATTCACATTTATTTGTATAATGCTTTTCAAGATACATATCGTTTCAAAGCAGCTTTACAGAGAATGCATGTCAACATTATAATTTAGAGTGATCTGTTATCAGAGCTGACTGTACAAATTATGTAATTTCAGAAATGTACATATATAATCACACAGTTAGCTATGTAATGTAATAATTTAATTTACAGTCACTGTTAGCAAATTAATTTAAGGTAGAAACAATGAGCTCGTGGAAGTAATGATTACATGATAACAATAATTAGGATATATAGAAATTTGGGAATGTGCATGTTGATCCAGAGTTTGCGTCATCTGAAGTCCTCGCAGGAGTTGGCGCCGTCTCTTCAAAGGTGTTGGTCATATGAGGTCTTCTTAAAAGGCTGGATCCAAACTGAAGCTGATGTAGTCTCTAGTCACCTCGGGACAGGCGTCCCGAGATAAAACAGAAAAGCAAATGGAGAATAATTAGCGTAGCTGCTGTTCATAACATTAAGCAAAGATAGTCATGTGCAATTGATCTGATATGAGATGCATTATCTGAACGCTTGGCTGAAAAGATGCGTCTTTAATCTAGATTTAAACTGGGAGATTGAGTCTGAGCCCCGAACATTGTCAGGAAGGCTATTCCAGAGTTTAGGAGCCGAATGTGAATGTTTGTGTCCGTACTTAAGTTCTTCCTGTTCCTGTGTTTATTGTCCTGTCTTTTTTGTGTTAGCATTGTGTTGGAGTATCTTCTGTCTTGCCCTGTTGATTTATTTTATTAAAACGTATTTTGAACCTGATCTTCATCTGTCTGTATGCACCTTGCTAACAGAAAACCGGACCACAGGTGGAATACGCTGCAATATTTGCTGGGGTGGCTCAGATGAGCCACGATTTATTGAGTTACATAGAGAATTTCTGCCGTCTCGGCATCATTGTTCTGGATCGGGGCGAATTATCACCATCCCGTTGACCTCCCAGACACCACAGGACTTGACTAGAGGGACGCCGTCATCAGGTGTCTGGAGAGTGTCTACTCTCAATCCAGAACACAGCCGGACCCAGAGCCTAGCCCACCACCTTCAACCACGAAGATTTCATGAGTGCCCCCCGCAGACGAAGAGCTGCTGCATGCCCACCGCGATGAGTGAGCCAGAGCCCGTGGAAAAGAGGACAGCGCCGATCATCACCCCGGAACCAGAGCGTCATCAGCAGCTGAGGGAATATTGGTGGAGAAGGAGACCGAGGACTTGCTGAATGATATGGAGGTACTGCCTCCCACCCTATCCTACCTGGTATTATCTGTCTGTTCTGAATCATCGCTGTTTAAAGACAGCACTGAGACTGTATCGTTGACAGGTATGGACTGTGATCTATCTTTTTGTTCTGAATCATCGCTGTTTCAAGACAGCACTAAGAACTGTATGAACTGATCTTCTTGTTCTGAATCAGAATTTCTTGATCTGTTTCAAGACTGAGACTGTTTCGTTGGTTGTTGGGAAGTGGAGTTACTGTTCACATCAAGCTTACCTCTATCACCCTCACCACAAAGCTCAGCCAGTCCTCCAGCCCCGCCTCTGCTGAATACTTGCAGCCTTTCATCTCCCCCGGGAATGCCTTGCTGTGACGTAAAGCCTCAGGTGGTGTAACCACCAGCTTCGCCCGAGCGAGAGGATCCTGCGGCTCTGCCTCTGATCCCTTCGCTCCACCTCTGTCCGTCGGCTCCGCCTTGGCTCAGAGACCTTCGGCCTTGTGGCTCCACCAGGTTCCCTCATCCCTCCGGCTTCCCCTTGGTGAGTCGTCACTCTACTTACGCCATGGACTTATGAGCCCTCCGCTATGCTCAGTCTCTACACTCATATGGCTACAACAGGTTCCTCCTTCTCTCTGGCTCTGCCTCTGTCTCACCGGCTTTGCCTCAGTCCTCAGAACTCTGGCTCCTCCTCAGACGCTCGTCACCGTGACTCTGCCTAGGTCTCCAGTGCCAGTGGTGTCACTCAAACCATCGGATCTCCATCTGCGCCTTGGGATTCATCGGCTCCTTTTCCGTTGGTCGTCCTTGGATTTTGTCGGCCATAGCAACATCTTGGCTCCTCTCTCCATCGACTCCACCATGGACTGTTGTCACTGCTGAGCTCTGGGTCGGCTTCATCTGGCACTTACCATCATCGCCGCCAAGTTTAGTAGTCATCTCCCATCCCTTCACCACCTCCTCGTCCACCTCCAAAGCCCCCAGTGTCCCTCCCTTTCCTTCTCAGCAGGGTCGTAATGTCACCAGTCCAGTAGTCTCAGTTAGTTTAGTTTTCATGGACTTTTAGTTTGTATTTCATTAGTTCCTGTGTTCCTTTGTTTGATTTTTTTTTCGCCACTCCTTTTTCTTCATGGTTACAGATGTGATTAGTTTGTTCTTTCAGCTGTGTATCGTTAACTACCTTGTTTGTGTCAGTACTTAAGTTCTTGTTCCTGTGTTTATTGTCCAGGCTTGTTTGCGTTTGCATTGTGTTGGAGTATCTTCCGTCTTTGCCCTGTGGATTTATTTTATTAAAACTTCGTATTTGGACCTGATCCTGATCTTCATCTGTCTGTCTGCACCTTGCTAACACAGCCAATGCAGTCTTCAGTGTCACATGATCCTTCAGAAATAATTCTAATATGCTGATTTAGTGCTCAAGAAACATTTCTTATAATTGAAAACAGCTGTGCTGCTTAATGTTTTTGTGGAAACCATGATACATTTTTTTTTTTCCAGGATTCTTTGAATAAAGTGTTCATCAGGACAGCATATATTTGAAATAGACCCCTTTTATAAATCTTTTAATTAATGCATACTTTCTTAATAAAATTATTTTTTTTTAATCTTCCTGACTCCTAACTTTTGAAATGTAGTGTATAAATTGCAACTCATCTGTTTTTCTTCTTTGAAAACAGATTGTGATGATGTTTAAGAAGATTCCAAACAGAATGTTGTGCCATATGGGAAAAAAAGAAAGAAATTCACATCAGCAGCATCTTCCTGCAGCACAGTTCCCGGGTCCGACTCCTCAGCTTCCACACAGCGTGAGCATTTCATTAACAGAGGGGAGTCTTGTGTCTAACTTATGGTCAATGACTCGGTAATTATATTAATTAGCCTGAAATCTGCCATGTAAAGAAACCCTGAGGGATACATGAAAGACAGAATCCTGTGTTCTCTGTGGCCAACATGGCGTCAGCCCCAAATGCAGTCAGTTAGGCCTTATCTCGCGCTCATAGAGAGGAGCTAATGGTCAAGGCTGGAGGATGAGGTTTTTGTAAAATGGACGGAGCAATTAACGCCTGCCAGTACTCATTATCCTCCATGTCAGTTGGTAGAGGCTGGAGGCCAGGAGGTGGATTAGAGAGAAAATGAAAGGAGAATTAAAGACACTTAATGGATGCTGCTTTAGATTTCTCTGCAAGTTCTATTAACCCTAATTTAAATCAATTTTCTCCTTTGTGCAATTCTGTGCTAATAAAGCTATCTGTCTGACAGTGACTTTGTGTGTCCCAGGCGGGTACGTTTGAGATACATTAGCCTGGGCTCATTTTGCTAAGTGCCCACAAAGCACACAATGTTGTTAGCAAGCATAGAACTAGTCGCTACCCAGCATAGGGAATGTTCTCAGAACTTTGGCTAACATTCTGGCAAGGTTCTCTATAAGGTAGAAGAATCATTCTTCCCGTTACATTCAGAACAGTGACATTCAGAACATTCATTCAGTTATTTGGTCTTTAATAATGTTCTTATTATCTTATTGCTGTTAATATGATACAAATAAATGTACATTTATAATGAAGTTATTTAAGCATATTTGAAACATATCTGTTCTTAACTTTATAAATTAAGCATTAAACACATTTCTTACCTATTAATTTGTTTTAAACTGCATGATGAAAATGTATGTATATCACAACAAAACAAAACAACTTGAATTATTCTGTTTATATTTATATGTTAACTCCGTTATCTCCCATCATATCTAGATTTAAAATGACTCGCAAGGACTTGTCGTCCTGGGTCACATGACCATAAATGATTAAATTACTTCCTTGAAGTGACCATTGCATTTTCCCTTCACTAACAGACTTGTGGAAGAGCCCTTCATGAAGGGATTCAGTTGTTCACTTTTGTTTGGAACACCCCTACAAATAGCACCCCCTTATAGGGTGCAATAACGCAGTTTGGAATTCGCCCATAATTCTCGCAAAATGATGAAATGGAATGTTCCCTTAAAGTTTGTATTTTAAACATTCAGAAATAATGTTTTCATAACTTAGCAACATTAGCAAAACGTTCTTAGAACATATTTATGTTAGCACCGGTGTCTTCTTTGCCCTCTGATACAGGTATTTACATCTCGTATTTGTTGCTTTGCACGTCAGTCACATGTCAAATATAGTAAATTGTTGCCATTTAAAGTACAGGAAATCCCTGTCAACACCAAACTGCTTAAAAAGTACATCAGCATCAGTTAACGGCTTTATCTCTCCTGCAGACAGATGATTATGCACTGAGTTATGTCATCCGGGTTGATTATGTAGAGTCTGAAGTACAATATTATATATTATTGGGTCTGATAGGGACCTAATTAGGAGCATAATGGTATGGTAACCTATCAGTCAAGGCTAATTACTCTGGCTTTCATGCAAGAGTAATTGGGTTTTTAGTTCAGGAGCTGAGGTTTGGGACACTGGTATAAAGCAACAATTACTGGCGACAGAGATCAGAAGATTTATGGGTTGAAATTCAAGATGGAAAATGATGACATGTGATTCATCAAATCGCTTTAGCAACCCCCACCTCCACCACACACACACACACATCACAGTGTTCAGAGCTTTGGCTTGTCTGACGACCCGTTGAGCACTGATGCCGCTGAACCGTGCTATTCCTATGTTCATATATTAGTTAAATGACATGGAATCTTATCTGTTGTATGTATTAATGGTTATTGAAGGTTGAAAAACAATATGAAACGGACAGTTCCGGCTATATATCGTGGAATACAAAGTTGGGGAGAATCTAAAAGTAGAGATGCTACATTTTTCAGTAGTATGAAAATAGCTATTTTAACTTTTTGCAATGACAATGACAATGATTGTACTCACCTAAATGGCCCCTCTCTCTCTTATATGCTTGTTAAGTTGTGATGTAAGGAATAGCCTACCGTTTCTGGGTTGAAGCTCATTTCAATTGAGAATACTCTCTCAACAGCCATTTCTGAACACTATTTATTCATATCACACATTTAAGCTAAGCTTTTAAAAACTCACTGTGTACACTACAGTCTCTGGGCTCACACCATCCCAGACACCTATATTTTAATGATTCATTAAAGATGAATCACTGTCTGACCATGTGAGATTTCAGTATGGAGATAAAGGTTAGGATCATGATTTTTAAGTAGCATATTAGCACCATTTGTTTTCTTATGGTATCTGAAAGAGCCTTTGCACCCTGAAACGGTGACACGTAACAACAGACTTAACTAGCGGATAGCACTGGAAAGTCTGATTCTCGGATTGGTCATCTCTCTCATATGAAGCAGAAAGTTTGGTTCATTCTATGAATTGGTTCTTTCCAACAGTAGCCATGGTAATTTGTAAGTATTTTATGTTTTGGTGGAATTTGTACACTATGAATAATCTCATTGATACATTTTGTACGTCTGCTTATGCCACATTGAGGTTTATATTTAGGGATGGACCTACATACTTTTCTTAATAATTTTTTTCTTAAAATTGCATGTTTTCATATGAATCAAATCATGAATTTGTACAAATTTGCCACCGATTCTTCAAAATTTTTTTTTACATTTTCTCATTACACCGCGTGGTTTGTTCAGACAGTTCATGAAAATTTTCACAAAAATGCTTCACTGATTTCACTTATTATATACTATTTTTTTTAAAACTCGGTTATGTAAATTAAAGAGTTTTTGTTATATAAATGTACCCATTTAAATTTGATACTGTCACCCTGATTGAGACTGGCAAGATAATATATTCACTCAGCAACTATATTCACAGTGTAGCCTCTAATGTATGGCACCTCAATGAGGAAAGGTATCAAAACATTGATTTGTTTTTCCCCTTCACAATTGAAATTAGTTATAAATAGCAAGACAATAAAATGTAATTATATTTTCAGCTTCGGTTGTCTGCGGTGTGCTATTTGTTCACCACTCTCTCGGTTTCTTCTTTAACATGATGGATGGAATGAGAATTCAGAGCTCCGGGTCATAAGGATGTCTGAACCTGACGTGCAATTTCAACTTGTTAAACAATAGAGAGCAAGTGTCCTGGGGATGTCTTTTATTAAAATGTTATTTAAAATATTTCTATTTGAATGAAACATATATTTCCAAATCTTATTTTGGATGTAATAAAAGTGAACTCCATGCCAGAATTATTTCTGATAATTAGCCCTGCTGAGGAAACCTCTTCTACTGGATTTCATGCAGTGTGGTGAAGGACAGACTTCTACCTCTGTGGAGTTGAAATATTTCTTTTCTTTGTTTTATACTGCAGGGATTCGGTACATCAAACAATGTCTATATTTAACCCAAACCTCTATTTCTTTCTATCTCTTCATGTTTCTGATTGATACACCCATTCCTCACAAAGATTTCACGCCCCAAAGAGTCTAAATGGGTCTGCTCCCATGGCAAACAAATCAATTGTTATAGACTTTAAAGTTGCTGGTCTTGAAAATTGTTTGAATACCTCTGAAGAACCAGAGAAAGATTCTCTAATCCAGCCATTTTTGCCACGTTGGATTGGTATCGACGAGCAGACCCCACAATACTTGAAAAGACGTGACACATCTATCTTACAGCTCCATAAACTGAAAATTGCTATATACTGGACTGAACCGTATGTTTTTAATGATGTATGATGCATGGTCCTTCAGTTATAAAGTGTACTTTCCTTCAAATTTTGCTTTGCTTCAAAGAAATTGCTACACTTGGTTTGTGTATTATCATGTTTTTTGCTTTTTATGATTTGTATGATATATAATGCTGTCACTCAGTGGAGTTTATCATTTGGTTGTAATGAAGCTTTATGATTAATTAGTCACCTGCTGTGGTTTTGTTTTAATGGTGCATTATCAAGCATTTTAAACAAAGGAAATGAATCTGAGCTTTAGAAGCACCTTGCGTTTGCACATTATAATTCATTTGTTATTAAATCATTAGATTGTGGAGTGTATCGAGCTTCTTCATCAGACTAAATTCATTTGTATTATTTCCCCAGATATACAACCCTGAGAGATTCATAATCAAGCTGGAATTTCATCACCAGACCCCTCTTTGATATATTGCTGGATCTATCCAGTTGCGTGTTTGTGTGTTCAAGCAGAGAGATAATCATTTGAAGGTAAATATGTTTATTATAACTTGTCTGTCATGAGGATTCAGTGCAAAGGCGAGATCAATAAGTATGTTGGCGTTGCATGACATTAGTAAGCCGGATATTTGTAATTTGCTGTCTTTCATAGCAAGAGAAAAAAAATGTCACTTTTCTCTAACAGCCACTCGAGTGTATCACGACTTATGAGTAACAAGTCACTCTTCTTTCATGCTAATCGTGACTCATGTGTCTTCATCTCCATGTGTCACACAGATATGTGTAAACTGAGCAGTTCATAATATTGGAAAGGTGATTATGCAGGAAAACATGTTTTTCTCCTCAACAATTATTAAATGCAATCAAATAGAAAATATGATAAATCATTGTTTTCATCCAAGATAATAATAGTTTATAGTCCATCAATACCTCTGAAGGTTGAATTGAACTATTATATGTATCTTTAATAAGATTTTTAATTATTACATTAGATTTTAGACAGTTACTAAATTATGGCACTAGATAATTATTTAGATTTTGTTTGATTAAAATGTGAGGTAAATTTTTGGACTATAATAAGTATGGGATCCAGTTAGACAGTCCACAAAATAAACCCTGACAGGTCATTGTCAAAACAATCCAAAATTATGTGCTGTGCTAGTTTGCATTCGAGAAGCAGGAAAGCAGTGCCGGTTTTCAGTTAGTCACCATGAACTCAAAATTGACAGTTCTTATTTTTTAAGCAATGTTGCAGTGTTTATTATCAATGATTTATCTGAGCACATCATTTTTTAAATTCATGTGCCCTCTTTTTTCAAAACCATTAACTTCAGTGACCCAGCAAATGACAACAATCCAACTATCAATTCCCAGTGGACAAAGTCAAGGCCCCCCTAACATTTTCCCTCGTTTGAGAAGCCATTTCACTTGGATATACTGTATGTCATAATAGGGAAGAAAATACAATCACAACTTCCGTTTCATGCTGACTTAAAGCCACGACTTTTACTTCGGACACAACACTGAACAGGAAACGATGTCACGCCCTATGGCTTGTTTTATATAATAAAGAATAAAATAATACATAATAATACACAACTTTACCGAAGATTGTGTTATTTAAATTGAGCCAAGAGGTGTGGTGTTCAGATAATTTATTGGTCAGAGTTCACCAAACCTGAACTTTCATTCACAGAATGAAGTCTGCTGTGTTCAAATGCTTATGAATGGAGGTCAATGGAGTGAAAAGTCTCTACTGTGACTTGGTTTTACACAGTGCTACTACAGATGACATATCAGAAATTTCATTAGGAAATATCAGACTGCTGCGATTGATAAATTAGAATCTAGTATTTCAAAGAGCGGTGGTAAAATTATAAACATAATAAATTATATTATTGCCAGGTTTGGTGAGTGAGGAGGAAAACCATGTAACAAACACCATGAAAACAAAACTCCTGATATAACTCCCCCCTCCCGGTAGACACTGTAAACAGAAACTACATCTTAATGGTGGGAGGAGGGAGAAAACAGAAAAAAAAGTCTATCAGAAGGGGGCAAGGAGGAATAATCCATGGGGGGAAATCAGAGGGAGGACCCAAGGAGGGATGCAGGGAGGAGATGATGGAGGGAGGAGCCAGAGATTGACCAAGAGCAGAGCCATAAGGATGTAGGGGTTGGAGGAAGAAGCATAGCCTGAGACCCGGAAGTCTATGGCACAAACAGGATAAGGGAGCATGGCATAGCCTAAGGGATGATGGACCATGGTGGAGCTGAGGAAGCGTGGGACCAAGGTGGAGCAGAAAGGTCGACAGGCCAAGGTGGAGTCCAGGGCTTGGAGGCCTGAGGTGGAGCTAGGGGATTGACAAACCATGGCAGAGCTGGAGGCCTGGGAGCCCAAGGCGTATCTGAGCAGCAGGGTGGAGCCAGTAAAGGAGGAGCCGAGGGGCTGAAGGGAAGCAATGGAGGTAGGGCTGAGGAACAGGATGGCATTGGCAGAGGATGAGGGAGTGGGAGGCTGGACGGGACCAACAGCATCAAAAGAGACTTGGAGCTGGGTGGAACCTGTGACAAAGTAGACTTGAGACTGGGCTAAACCAGCAGAGACGAAGATGACTTGGCTGAACCAGTGGTGACGAAGATGACTTGGGACTGGACGGGACCAGCGGAGACTGTAGACCATAAAACACTACATCATCCAGCTCATCTAATGGAACCTCAGTGGGGACCCAGCTCAGCACACTCACTTCAATGGTAGGAGGATGGGCGGGACTCCACTCCATGCCCTCAAACTCCACTAACACACCATCCATAATGAATGTTGTTGCCGACTCTCACACCTGGTCAGACTCTAAGGTGGGCTCGGGCTCCAGGATAAAGATGGCCTCTGGCATTTGCTCTGGATTTGTGGTGGGCACAGGCTCCGAGTCAGTGGTGGGCTCTGGCTGACGGTCCGTGGTGGCCATGGCTGAATGCTGGTTGGGCTTCGGTGTGAGGATGTCCTCTGGGTGGATAGGCCCTGGAACGTGAGGAGTGGGCATGCAGATGGTGATGTTAAAGTCCTCTTCAACCACCCCCACCATCATTGGGGAACCTACCAGCCACAGCATATAATCAATGTACTGCTGCAGTGTGCAAATGGAGTTCCCCGCCTGCATCACTATCAGGAGGCGGTCGTCGATCCCACTCCAGAAGCAGCTCTTCAGTGTGTTATCATTCCAGGACACACGATGACTTAGATACAGGAACTCCTCCAGAGGACGCACCCCTGGATTAGCTCCAGAATACAGTCCTCTGTGTGAAGGCAAGTTGCTGCAATAACATCCATTTTCCTTACTGTTCAGTTTGGTTTTCTGTCACATTTAGTGAGTGAGGAGAATAAAGAAGGCAATGAGGAGAAGGATCGCTGCAGCAGACTTCTAATTTTATTTAACTAATAAATCAAAAACAAGTAATCTACAACAAGTAGTGATGTGACATTTGAACCGAGGCTTCAGAGCTTGTGCCGAGCATAAATGGGCGTGCCAAATGAAGCCTCAATTCAAGGCTTGTGTTGGTAATGTAGAAATCACGTGACCAATGACAAACGAAGCCTCATTTTCTGTCCAATCACGTGCGCGATTCACTTTGCGTATCAGAATGTTCGAACCCCCAGATCTTACTTTACGAGTAGGTTTTCATTCAGACTTATTCAATTACATTTTTAAATACCCAGTCATACAAGTAATATGAACAACTATGTAACCATGACAACTAACAAGTGATTGGAACACAAGAAAACCAAGAAACAACACCTGACAATTTTATAGTTGAGATATGGTCTAGCAACACCTTAGAAGACTGAATTATAACTGGTAATGTATCTTTAATAAGTTACTTATTAGATTTTTTCTGATTAAAGAGTGAGGATCACTTTAGGACTTTAATAATAATAATTTAATAATTTGATAAGCATTTGTATGTCTGTCCAGCCAATGTGGAAATCACTTCACTATTACAGTTGGACACAGAAGGAATGGCATATGCTGTTTTATTTTAACTCATATAACCCAGGGGTAATTACAAATATTGATATTATGTAAATGATATGAAAAAAATTAAAATTAGTTCTGGGAATTATTTCCCCATTTACAAGACAATTGCTCACCAGACAAACACGTGCCTCCATTATTGCGGGTCCAAAGAAAAGGGGCCAGCAGCCTTTAATAACAAGAGCTTATTATTGTCCCTTATGATCTTGACACTCGAGAGCGTAACATTTCCATAAAATGAGGGAATATCTCTAAAGTCAATATTTCCTACAGAGCAAGGACACAAGCTCACAAAAGCTGAGATCACACATGAAAGAACACCTTATTCCTTTGTTGAAGACTGAAAGAATAATGCAGTCCGTGGATTTGTTTCATATGTAAAGGAGCTGATCAGTCAGCCACTTTTTTACCCAGGTGTTTGATGTTTCCAGTGATGCTGATGGGAGTTCAAGGGCGAAATGTGGAGGTAAAGCATAGGCCTTTTTGTCTGGTCTTCAGACGTTTACCTGTATCTGCTGGGGCTCTGCAGAGAAATGACTGTTTGATTCTATTACACTTTCATTACAGCTGTAGTTAATGGTTGTGTCACAGTCTATTAGCCGCATTCATCTTTCCTGTGATACACAGCGAGACACAAGCACACAGAACAAAGACAAATGACTCTGACTCACGAGAACAGCATTACAATTCAAACATTATTTTCTATACGGCTATAGCAACAGCCGACCGAGTCACAGTGTGCACTAGCCGTCCTGGCAGTCATGTCGTAATGGCATGGAGAAATGCTTTTTCTAATCTAAACAACTCAATTATCTGTAGCCCCAACATCCTTGATCAAAAACATTACCATAACCATATTCAATTTAAAAACACAATATTGCAACCAAAGGGGACAGGGAATAAATCCTGACTGCTCCAGTGCTGCTCTGCCTGTAATCTCTCAATGTGACTCTGGGGTTTGCAGTAAGCCCTCACTCATTTTAAAGTTCTCCTCCGCTTTAGCACTTTCACACTTGCCAACAGTAATCGATTTAAAAATGCTTTTAACAACTTCATCGTTGCGATATTCTTTCTCACTTTATGAACACCTAATCAATAAACAATGGAGCATCCACACAGCGAATGGTAATCAGAAAACCGCTGGGAACATCAAAAGAAGAATGCTGATCCGTTCCTATGAAATGGATACCGCTCGTGAAACAGATGAAATAGATAGCACTCGTGATTGCTGGAGCTAATTTCAAAATATAAAATTCATAAGATCTATGAAAGCTGATATTTGGTGCTTGACTGCTGGGCCATTAGCCTGTAGTAACACCATTTTGTGTACACAAACAGATTAGCCGACACTCAGAGAACAACATGCGGCCCCTTTCCGAGTTGCAGTACACCCCAAATTACGCAGTCGCTAAAAGTTTAATGAAGGTAAGTGCTAGAGCACTTTTTGATCTCATTTAATTAATATTTATTTCCTGTCAGCCCTCATTACAGCCTATATTAAATTGTATTCTCTGATGAATTGCCATTGACATGGGACAGGAGCCTCCATTAAATCGCTCTCGCTGTAAACACGTGGCAAACTACACGTGTTCAACAGCATCGTATCTTCGTATATTCACAGTTTTTTCAGTGTTAATGGCTGCTATATTTATATTAAAGGTGTAATACACAAGATTATCATTTTGTCTGATAATTAAGTTTCAGAAGTATCATGTTGTGCACACGACCATATGTCTCATCACTCTTTAACTGCATTTTAATTTCCTATTTGAGATGATGTCTTATTAGATTCACATATAGTAAACCCTCTTCACCACAAGTATTGCAAAATACAAAATTTTTGAAGTAGGAAATGAGTTTTGAACAAAGCTGCATAAAACAAATTAAAAACACAAAATTAATAACACTCCCAACAAAAGACATCAGTGTTTGTTATTTTGGACAATTAGACTGTCTCAGTTCCTCAGTTGATATTGAAAGTCAATTTCATGTCATTGTTTCTCTACACCCTGGAGCAAAACTGCAACAGAATAATTTTGTAAATATAAACCATATATCACAGCCAGTAGCCTGTTTAGTATTTTTGACAGCTCACTTCAACATAATTGAACATTTCTTAAGCTAACATGTTTTATTAAACCTCTCTGCATAAGCTTTCATCTCCTTGTAACTTGCCTTTTGAATTATTGCTAATAGCTCAATGTTTTAATTAGCGCCCTAGGCCTTGAGATCGGTGCAGTGAAGTGTTGTTATAAAATCAAGCTCATTACAATAGTAGGCACTTTTACAGGGCACTGAGGCAAAGCTAATTCATTTGAAAATATCTCAAAAATCTATCAACATGGTATTAATAACCACAGTCAGCTTGTCAGTGAACTGTAGTTTTTATCCAGCTAAAACTTTTCAATACTCTCACACACCTACATTGATATCAATGTTTTTTTTTTTTTCACAACAACAAATAGAAAGAAACTAATAAATCATTATTAACTGCATTATTCATTTTATAAAATGACCCTGGACCACAAAACCAGTCATAAGTCACACTGGTATAAGCAATAGCCAACAATACATTGTATGGGTCAAAATTATCGATATATATATATATATATATATATATATATATATATTTTTTTTTTTATGCCAAAAAACATTAGGATATTAAGTAAAGATCATGTTCCATGAAGATAATTTGTAAATTTCCTTAAATAGATAAAATTAGTAAGTAATATGTGTTGCCAAGGACTTAATTTGGACAACTTTAAAGGTGATTTTCTCAACATTTTGATTTTTTTGCACCCGCAGATTCCAGATTTTCAAATAGTTGTATTTCGGCCAAATATTGTCCTATCCTAACAAACCATACATCAATGGAAAGCTTATTTATTCATTTTTTATGACTGGTTTTGTGGTCCAGGATCACAAATTGTTTGAAATAAAGTGTTATCATTACTACTGTTTGAAAAAGCAGGTGATAAGTTGGTCTATAAAACACTATAGTGTTAGCATTAGCACAATAACATTAAGTCAAGTCAATCATTACTTTCAAGTAGCCAACTTATTTTTATCTTTGATGATGTCCTTTGATGATCTTCCCTTTACTTAGTTATAGCTTTCAAGAATGCTATTGACATTGCCTAGCTCTGTTCGTGCAGAACATTGTTAAAACAATATAAATCTTATTGTCAAACTTTCATGGTAGTTTATATAATATAATATAATATAATAATAGGGTAGGCAATTTCGGAGAGGCTAGCAATAGCAAGCTAGCTTTGAAAGAGTAAGATCACAGCCAGAGCAGAGTCTGCAAAGCGTCATGAGACAGCGTTAAATTCCCTCATGTTAAAGAGCTCTGACTTGTACCACTTGACTGCTGCAGATCATTTCGGCATTGATAGTGTTGCCATAGAAACACATAATTCCAGATCCAAGGACATGAACTGAAGTAGAACACTACAGGTTGCCATCTCATAATTATGATAATTACAACATGGCGTGAACACAGCATAAAGCCCTGGGTATACTTAGTTTTTATACACAGTCGAACGCACAGCCTTGGAAAGTATACTTCATTTGACTCATACGCATACACAGGCGTTCGACGCATGCAGTTTTGGATCTCTCGCCACAAGTTACAACCCATGTAAACACCTTTGTATTCTTTCATGCTAGAATTGTACAAATGAAGGTACTTTATAACCTCTTCGCACAATCTCTCGTCTTTGTATGCCTCCATTGTCGCTGTAGCTTGCATGCGTTCCGCTCTGTTCTGTTCATGTAATTTTTCTTTCACTACCTTGTGAATCGACGCCCCCAGGGCACGGTTGCCACCTTGTGGATAAACTAATTACCGCAACAACAACAAAAATGCACATGCGCGACCTGCGCGTACAAGTACACGTGGTTACAAAAATCCGGTGGTGCGTGTACAGTACGCGTGTACTCTTCTGATGACGAAATTCGCGTAACTCGCACTGTACACTGACCCTCTCGTACGCATAAAAAGTAAATTATACTTTGGGCTTTAGCTTGCAGTTTTGGTTCAGGAGGAATTGTAAAAGGTGACTGCAGTTTGTTTGCAGTGCTCGGTAACTGTCTGTCTACAATTCTGCATAGCCTCGAACACACTGCTGACGTGTGATGTCTACACGAGCAGGGTGTGCGGAGGTATGGAAATACATATGTTGACAGGCAGGCAAGACATCCTGTCATTGCATTCGGACTGAATGCAATTACTGGAAGAACATCTTTTGGTCCTAAGACTTCCACAGGAGATGTACTTTTTTTAATATTTAGACCACTTCTAATATTGATTGTTATCAGGATGTGAAGAGAATTTCAACCATTATAACAAAAAGTGTTTATGAAAAACTTTGCTTACCCTACCTTTAACATAAAAAAAGGGAAAAAGGGAGTCATTATCCTGGTTTTTCCCCTCCATAATGTATCCACACTGAATACCATTACAACATTAATAGTACTTCTTAAATGGAAAACAGTTTCCTTCACATCAATTAAGCAGAGCAGACCCATTAATGTGAACTAGAAGTAGTCAGGGCTCATCCGTCAGACATTCCGTTTCCCTGACGGTGTGTTCCTTTTCTCGCTGACACTGATGCAGACTGGGAGCCCATGACACTTTCTTGGCATGATAGAGATGCTGTCTCTCAGCAAAACCTCATCACTCTTCCTGTTTAACACTAACCTGATACAACTGTATGTCTGGGGCCAAGACAGCATGAGCAAACAGAGCACCGCTGCTCAGCACCTTTCCAGCTGAGGTTTCTGACTGTAATGAAGTTGTGTGATAAAATAGCTTGATAATGAGCAAGCCATATAATAAAGAGATAACGAGCAGACAATATAAAACACTGTAAAGGAATCATTTTCACGCACAGCAGACAATTGTGAATATTTTTTCTTGCCAACGCTGTTATGAAAGCCACTCTCATTTTTAATCCATGAAACATGACGCATGTGAACAATTGAAGTGGGAGTCGAGTGTCCCAATCCCAATGATTGATTCTGCTGTTTAATGGCGCAACACACCTCCGAAGCTCTAATTCCAATTATCTGGCATCCTTCCAGATCCGATGAGACAAGGCGTATTCACAAATAGCTGATTGAAAACAATCTGGGATTTAATCTACAGGGCTATCACTGCCATGATCAGTAATTACTACAGGCTGTCAATTTACCACCCACTCGCAGAGGACCTTGAGAAAACAGTAAAGAAACTCTCTACGCCTGTACTTGTGCATTTCACAAATACGCTTGCATACTTTCAATGTCTGTGCTGTTCATTTGTCTCAATTGCTAGGGTGTGTCAAGTGTGTTCATTTAAATGAGACACTGCAACAGCAGAAGCAGATGGGAAATTTATGGCTTACCTTGACAGTTTCAGGCCCCCCAAAATTATGCTAACATCATTTTTTTGCCAAATTTGCAGGGAGGAAAGTTTTGGATATTATCTCTGTTTTCCCTCTAAATGAGATTATACAGCAGATAGCCAGCCTCTATAAATGCTAAACTTTTGCGGTATTGTAAATCAAGTATAAAAAGCTACAGTATGAGTGAGTTTTTAGCCGCATTCGCCAGGGCTAAACCAAGGTCGGCCAAAACATGGGCTCGGATGACAGAAAAACAGGATATTTAGCAATTAGTGAGGTTTTTTCAGCTATTTTAGCTCAGGTTATGTTAAGAGCAGATCTCTCATGAGAGCTGAATTAAAAGATATGTTTACTACTAAAAGTCAGGGACAAGGCCATTCCTCTTGTTTCCTGCAGAGAGGGAGAATTGATTTATTGACAATGACAACTGTATTATTG
Source organism: Hypophthalmichthys nobilis (assembly GCA_037950665.1). Taxonomy (NCBI): domain Eukaryota; kingdom Metazoa; phylum Chordata; class Actinopteri; order Cypriniformes; family Xenocyprididae; genus Hypophthalmichthys; species Hypophthalmichthys nobilis. Next base: position 17,408,478 of record CM075472.1, read on the forward strand.
CTTTTAATTATAGCTACAGTAGAGAGTCCAGGTACAATCTACCAATCACATACACGCCGAATGAGGTTATTTGTTCTACCATAACCTGACACCTTGATTAATTTGACAATTGTTCCCAGTGTCTAGTGTAACTACAGTTCTAGGTAGATAAGGATGTTATTGCGGATGATTATATGGCTCTGACCCTCTGAGGCAAGAGCACACTGTACATATTAAGAGCTTCAATCTCTCTTCTTCTTTTAATCTTCATTTCTTGTCACAATAAGGCATATGGAGGGTCTGACCTTTGTAAAGTATGTGAGGAGGACATCCATCAGGATATATGGGCAGGTAGAATAACAGTGCCATGTAAAACATCTAACAGATGAATGTGCTTCATATCTTTCTTGATGAATGCGTTGGAAAAGAAAAGAGTATGTGAAAAGAATAGTAGGCCTACGGCCAAAACAGTGTTCATAAAATAGTAGGCGAAAGTATGCTACTAATGAAGAGATTCCTAAGTTGTGAATGGGAGTGAAGCAACTCAACTGATGCCATTAGGCTGGCTACACACTTTAAGATTTTAAGCCAGATTTTGCGACCGATTTGCAACCCCCAACGATCTGGGGGGTGTGGCCCGATTCAAAATTCTCTCAACTGACTTTTTGTTGAAAAAAATCGTCTCGGGTTAAGACTGTAACCCTGGTTCTCTGAGAACAGGGAACGAGACACTGCGTCCTAGAACGCAACTGGGAAATGCCCTCACGTGGCCGGTGTCTGAAACAATCTGTCCAATCTCGACAATCCTATTGGCCGGCGACAGCCTATGACGTAATTCAGGTGTAACCAGGAAGTATAAAAGGGGCACCTGGAGAACATGTCATCCACTTTTCGTCTGAAGTGACTGTCAGCAGGCAGAATGGAGGCATGGCAACGAGACGCAGTGCCTCGTACAGTCGTAACCCGAGACGTTCCCTTTCGAAAGGGAACTCGCACTGCATCCTAGAACGCAACTGGGGAACGAAATACTCACGCCGCCATGCTGAGAGGAGTGCATGCCATAAGGCTGAGAAAAAAGGGGGCTAGAAAGCCAAGCACTCAACTCTTTCTGGTCACACCAGGCTGTCAGTGACAAAACTCCCTACGGCCAAAAGCCAAGGTTAAGCCTCAAAAGAGGAAGCCCTCTGAGAAGAGGGCATGACTCACCAAGGCCGCTCAAGGCATGGAACCAGCATCTAACAGAAGAGGTTCCTTAAAGGGAGTCAGGCCAGAAAGCTTGAGCGGAGCTCTGGCCAGTCACTTTCAAGGGGACAAGAGTCAACCCTTGGAGCCACCAGGGAGGCCGACCCAGCCCAAAAAGAGGCCTAGTCCGCCAGCATCCTGTCTGTTCATAGAACAGAGTCCCTTAATTAAAACCCAAGAAGGGCAGCCAAATGAGAGGGACTGCAGAAAGGCACTCTCACCGGAAAGGGACGGGCATCCCAGGGAGCAGAACTCAGCAAAGTGCTTCCCAACCCTCAGATCGATGGGAGTAACCTGCTCGACCTAGGATCTACAGAATGCCCAGAGGAACATTCTGGAGCCTGGTATTCTACAAAGGGCCCAAAAAGGGCTACCTAGCTTCACCAGAAGCTGGTCTAAGGGGAGTAAAAACTCCTAAATTACCATAGACCGCACTCAGCGAGCAAGTTCCAAAAAACATAGAAACTACAGCCTAGTATAGCAAAACTGATCTTCCCGGGAGGCTGAGGAGCCTTCTACCAGTGATCAAAAGAGGCAGCCTGAAAAGGCAGACACAAAGTAGCAGATATAAAACTGGGGTCAACATCATTGCCAACATGGGCTAAATACTCAGCAAATAGCTTTAAACCCTTAAAGCAAGGGGAGTAAAACATGCAGCCAGGCTAAATGAGGAGGCCCGATAGAGCCTGCAACCCTAGCAGGACACGGCCGCAGGCCCGGGGCTAATGCAGTGGCTCTAAGGGAGCATACTCAACCAACATGAAGGAAGGGAGTACCAAATGTGCTCAACCTAAGCCAAAATGGCGTGAGGCATATCGGGGCTAAAGAGCTAAGAGTAAGCGAAAAACCCGAGTAGGACTCTCTGCCTCAGCACGAGCGGGGCCCGAGCCGCCAGGCACAGGTGACTGTCCTTCCTCTCTCGTGAAGATGGACAGACGAGAGCGGAGCGTCTTCATAGGAAGACGAGAGCGGAGCGTCTTCATAGGAAGACGCTCGCAGTGCACGCAAACTGCTCCCTCGAGAACAGAGCGTGCATGCTCTTCGCCCAGACAATGAACGCACAAGTCGTGTGTATCCTCCGGTGTCAAATATCTAGAACACGGATCAGCACAGCGCTTGAAACGTTTCTCAGCCATAGTAAAACGATTGTCTTTCCTTGAACAGATCGCAACAGACAAACAGTCACTGAAGACGAAAAGAGGATGACGTTCTCCAGGTGCCCCTTTTATACTTCCTGGTTACACCTGAATTACGTCATAGGCTGTTGCTGGCCAATAGGATTGTCGAGATTGGACAGATTGTTTCAGACACCGGCCACGCGAGGGCGTTTCCCAGTTGCGTTCTAGGACGCAGTGTCTCGTTCCCTCGAAAGGGAACCTCAATTGTGTGGTATCATTACGATTATTTTACTGCTCCCGATTGCATCAGAGCCCCCACAATCCCAAATCGTAAATATCTAACATGTTTGATATTTAAGACTCTTGAACGTGAACACCTCTGATGTGATACCCACGATAGCCAGTGAGAGCAAGCATGCCACGAAAGTGGAGTACTGAGAAAGATCACCCAATTTTTTTCTCCTTTGTTTTTCTTACCATAAAACAAAACTCACGCCAGGAGAACCAGCTGATGATTCAGTCATCCTCCATTTGTTTTTCTTCTCAAGTAATGTTTGATCTTGTGAGTCTCCATGAGATCTGGTCTCACTGTGACAATGTTACTACAATCGAAAGGTGTGTGGTCTCGCGGTCTGGACAAATCTTTAGTGTGTGCTTTCGGAGGATATAATTCTAAATTGGTTGAAACTGACTTTATGTCTGTAGTCTCCCACCATTAAATTGGTTAAGATTTGAAAATCATCTAGTGTGGGTCAACCTGGTTTCACAACCTAACATAACTTGACAAAAACCCAATAGGATTTTTACACTGGCTTTTGGATTATTGCAGAAAATAAGCTCTGTGACCAACAAAAGTTTATGATTCTTACACGTTTTCTTCATTAGGATAACTTTTATGAATTCTAATGGAATAAAACATTAGCTTGTATTAACTACAGACATTATTTCACGCAACCAAAAACCCATTCAAAAAACCCTTGACTTGAAAGCAGACAACAGAACAGGATTGTTTCTGGGTTTTGCCTACAAAAACAAGTCATCCCTGCAGCACTTTAATGCATGCTTTCTTAAATACTGTTTTATGTTGTACTCCTGTTAAAGGTGCTTTGTTTTGATAGAATGTGGTCATGTAATGTCACACTATTTATTTCTCCTCAACAAACATATGCACAACAAATGGATAAGTTTGTTTTACACCTCTTTTTTAATAATTACAGCTTATTATTTTTAATATCACACACACACACACACAAAAAAAAACTATTTAGCATAAATGTAGCAAGATACAGTACCTTTTCCATGTAGCTTATTGTGTTAAGTTAATTTTTGAGCAGACTGCCCACAGTAGTGCTTTGTATTGCACAGGGTCTCTTTTGAAAATGTATTTGGGTAGTCTTCTTGATTACACTATACTGTATATTGATCAAATTGTGGTGTTTGCTGAGAAAAAGCATCTCTGGAACATAATGAATATTAATGGCTTATGCTGAAAAAAGCATCAAATCCTTTACATCCACTTTTGTGTAAATTTACAATTAGTCATCAGTCTGCTTCAGTCCAGCTGCACAGTCCTTTCCTGTGTGCTTTCCAATCAATGTGTACATTATTAGATGTTGTCTCCCTAGGGAACAGGACTGGTGAGGGTACAGTAGCCACAGTGAAGGATACAGTAAGGGCATTTAGTCCATTAATCATGATGCTGCAGACATTTACACGCTGTTGGCCGTCTATGAAAAAAAGCCACACTGAAGGCATTGGCAAGTGTCCTTTGATGAGAATTACTTTTTGTGCCTGGTAACAATTGGTGAGTTTTTCTTTTTATTCCTATGACAAAATAATACTGAACACCATTGAAGGACTTGAATTACTTGCTTGTTGATGAAAACTGAAGGGCAAATTTTAGACGTAATCTTTTGTCTGCTTAGACTAAGACAAATCAGTAAGAACACAACTCAGGTGATAATCACAGCTGAAGAACTGAAAAGCAATTATACCAGCTAATTAGCATTAGAACAGCACACTTAATGGAATGAAGTTTCAGAACAACCCACGTGACAGAGCACAGCAGACTTGATGGGTCTTCTTTTTCTCTCTTAAACTCTTAGCCTAACCATTTTTCAAAGTGCCTGCCTCAGCATAGGACTGTGTGGGACTGAATTTGGTTTTATTGCAGATGTTAAAGGGATAGTTAAAAAGTGGAGTGGGGTGGGGTGGGGTGGGGTGGGGGGTGGGAAATGATTATCTGTTTATCTGTATCTACCAAATATTTGTTTTTATGTAATCATCGGTTACTGGTTCTTTAAAGTCAGGTTTATCTATAAATGCCACCATTTGGTGGGTCTCTAAAGAAGAGAGCTGGTAAAGAAGAGAATGATTGGCTTCACTGTCACAAAGACACAGCCAAAACTATATAGAACACTATATTAAATTATATGATTAAATTATATGATTTTTATATATACATAGGCACTTGCCAGCACTGACCATTTAAAGGTGCAGTAAGCAATTTCTTAGAAACACTGTTGATATTTGAAATCAACTCAAACAAAAACACCCCTCCCTTATTGCTCCACCCACAAAATTCACAAACACGCAATGCAAGAGTAGATGTCTCTTTACCATAGCTGAAGCAAAGCAAAATAATGCTTCGTGAAAAATAAAGTGAAATAACAAAATGAAAATGAACACACAGTACATACACAAGAGTACAAGCAAGAGTTCATTGTTAGTCACCAGCAGCGTTGGGTGTAACGCCTTACTAAGTAACGCGTTACTGTAATTACATTACTTATCCACTGAAAAAGTAAAGTAAGGGATTACTGTTCATTTTTAGGTAATTTAATTACAGTTACTTATAATGTACTTGCGTTACATACTGTAAATTAGTTCAACAGTTCTGTATAAATCAATATTGAATTTAAAATCTAAATTTGTCGTCTAAAGGTAAAAGTGGACACTGCCTCTTTAAAATCGTTAGCTGTAGTTCAGTTGCGCGTGAGTTCGCACCAGTTGGCTGCGTAGTCGATATCTGAAGATGTCTGCAGAAACTGAGTGGCTGTTTTGCAGAATGGAAATATTCCCATTACTTCATTTTTTTGACACAGGTAGGCAAGAACATTACAGTAAAATGTAAGCTATGTCCTAGGGAGAAAAAACGTGCGCGTTCTCTGAGAGACGGTCTTCAGTCTGCGTTCTCCATCAAAGCGCACACACATAGCCGCCTCTCGCGAGTGTCAAATTTTCGCGGTTTATTACACACAAACGTTCAAATACACCCACAGTTATGTCAAAATGCCCGTCTTGGCGTATATTCGCGTTGGTTATGTGAATGTGAACAGCATGTGCAACAGCATATTGTCTCCGTCCATTAGGTCTTAGTGATATCAGCCTTTAAAACATGCTACCGTCTACTATTGGCTGTCTGTATTATAAATGATAATCAAACAACAAAAGAAAAGCTTTAATAAGGATTAATCTATATGTAATTTATACAGTTATGACCATGCAGAGTTATTTTATATTTGATTATTCAATTTCTGTGGTATTTTTACTTACTACTATTAGACCCATCTGAAAAAAATATATAATAAAAAAATAATATATTTTTACCGTGGTATCGACTTTGGTATCAAGTATTGTGCACTTTTGGTGATATCAGTACCGACTACTAGATTTTTTGGTATCGTGACATCCCTATTTGTTACTAAAAATTAAAAAGTATTATAAAAAAAAGTATTACAGTATGTTTTAATAAAGCTAAAATGTTTTAAAAAAGCTATAAAAGGCTAAACTATTCCATGTTTGACTCATATTTAAATTATTAAAAGAGTTTCCTTTCTATTGTCTATCCGGTCAAGGTTTATAGGGATTTTAAGTAATTAGTAATGAGTTGAATTACTTATTGAGTAATTAAATTACTTTTCAGACAAAATAATTAGAAAAGTATTTTAAATACAGCATTGATGATGTAATTAGTAATTACAGTAACTTACCCAACACTGGTCACCAGCAGCACACCAGCTCCAGAAAAACAATGACACTCTAAACTGTCCTGTTACTATAGTTAACATTACAACAACTGCATATCTTGGTTCAGTAAAACATAGCAAAACATGTTACTCACGTCTGGAGCACAAACAAAGCAACCTTTCCATCCATTTGCAGGCCTTCCCGCTTAGGTCTTTATAATATTAACGTGGGTCCAAAAGCTCTTGCCTGATCATAACCCTTCTTTTTCCAGTGATATTCCTCAGACCTTTTCTATTTGTCTCTCAGCATCTCTTTTTCTACAGTCTTTCTTCAAATCTCCCTCTTGCTCACTCTCTCTCAAATCAAAATATCAAAATTTGATATAGCAATCTGCACTCTTTAAACACAGAGATGAAGTAGTGCGGTAAGATTATATATTTTTTAATGAATTCTAATATTTATTTGAAATTAATTACCTGCATCTGCATCACATGCAGTGTCTCTCTCAACAATGAAGTTGTGAGTTCAATTAAAAACATGACTTTACCAGAAATATAATGTAGTGATAGTTTATAGTGATAGTTTATAGTGATAGTAACGAAGCTAATTTACTAATAAATCATAGGGCATCGTTCTGTTGTCCTGAAAGAGTTATGTTGTCTCGATCTCTGAACTCTGTGTAGGAGTGATGTGTGCTTCAAGGTAGGCAGCGCATTTATACAGAACGGTGATTGAACTGATTGGAACTAGCTGTGCATTACACAGTTTGAACGCACACCTTCCAACCAGTCAGTATTGTGTATTGTGTATTTTTTTTAGTTTATACTATTTTATAGCACTTACTATTCAATTTTGTAATTTTATTATTATTTTTCAGAAATGATTTTGTTTATTTGTAAAAATGTAATTGATATATTGTCCCAACCAACCCCTAACCCTAAACATACTCGTTGGTAACCCGCTTGAAATATTTAACCAAATTTGTTTAAAACAAATACTAGTTTACAACATCCAGCAGCACAAAGAATTGCACAGCTAAATAATAACTGGAGACTGCTGACACTGAAATCCACATCACAAGTTTAAAATGGCCATGCTTACGTTAAAATAAGGTTGAAAGATAATAAAAAAATTAATTATTTCCATGTGTCTAGTCTTTGCATCTATTTGTTTGAAGTTTTAATTTGGTCTCCTCTGATGGAGTAGAATTGGCTAGGTAGTGCTGTCGCAAAAAAAAAAAAACAACAAAAATAACCCTAGGGTCCTAGAAATGCGGTTCTGAAACTCACTGCCTCCAGTACTGCAGGAATAATAATATAATATTGAGGGGGGCAGTGCCTCCTCAAAAAATTGGATGAGAAAAGAAACCATTGAAAAAAAAAAAAATTCCCGTTTATAATCACTAATTTTTCTAAAGTAACACTGTCCAACAGTGACACCAGCAGGTAAAGTTACAGCGGGAGGCACTCTCTTGCCTCCTCTGAGCCCATTGACTTTTTAACAGACCCCCTAAAGCATATGGTGGGTTTGATGGGGGGTAATTGAGAATGAATGGGAGAAAGTCACGTGGGAGGAGGCAATGCCTCCATCGCGCTATGATTGGCTATGATTGGTTCGTGCGATAAGTCCTGCCTCTTGTTTTCGTGCGTGTTCTGCGTCTGCGAATCATTCTGAATGAATAAATGATGCCGTTAATGGAAAGATTCATTTAAAAGTATGTAAACAACTCACCCAGTGACCAATCAGCTTTGTGAAATTAAAGGTACATCTCCATGTTTGTGACCAGTGTTTACCCAGTGGTAACACTTTAGTTTAGGGTCCAATTCTCACTATTAAATAGTTGCTTATTAGGCATGCATATTACTAGGATATTGGCTGTTTATTGGTACTTATAGAGCACATATTAATGGTTTATTCTGCACAACTATATTCTACATCCCTTAATCCTACCCAATACCTAAATTTAACAACCTACTAACTATTAATAAGCAGTAATTAGGAGTTTGAGACAAAAGTCGTAGTTAATAGTTTGTTAATAGTGAGAACTGGACCCTAAACTAAAGTGTGACCAAATAGGTTGTTTAAATTGTTATTGCCTTGAGTTATTATTTTGGAATAAATGTAAGAAAGCTTAAAAACTTGATGACATTTATACTTGGTTTAATAAATAGAACATTAATTACATTGTTAATGTAAAAATACAACACAGAATTGTATTTGGTTTCTTTCCTCTTTTTTGAGACATGAAAAAACTGACACATGAATTTACATTTGATTTATATAAAAAAACTGCATATAAAAACAAGTTTATTAGAAAATGATTGAGTACAGTCTTCGTCTCATGTGAATATACAGCATTTAGACTCTTCACACTTTTTATTTCCTAATGTGTAGATCTTTTTAAATTAGCACCGATCTACTGAATGTAATAATTATAATCATCATGATGCAAAAAAAAGCGAAAAAGTCATTATATAAGACTCATAGCTGTATGAGGTGGTGGAACGTGCAATAATCACTACTTGGCCACAGAGGTAATTCAGGATCATGATCAGTCAGAATCCTATTACATTTGGAATTTGTCATTGGGATGCATCTGCCTTCTTGTTAATAGATCATGCCGTTGTAATGGACAACAGAGTTAAATGGTGTTGTTTGACTTTTCTCCAGGCGATTGGGTGGACAGACAGAAGAGAGAAATAGTGTGAATGAAAGGCCTCCTTTTCTCATAGCAGTGCGACGGCTGAGCCCTGTTTGAAATGAGGGCCGCAGTTTGATGGCTATCAGTGAGATGGAAAAGCACCGCTGAGCTAGCTTCCCTCTGAGAGTATTAAAAATAAATTGTGCCTGTCATGTCAATGGGGATAATATTAGTCATGACATTACATTAGCCTGCTGATGAAAATAGAAGCAGACTTTCCAATTCAAACAGAGCACAGGAAAGATTCACCAATTTTTTATGTATTCACGTATGCTCTATTGTTCCCTCTGAACATAATAATCATATGCGCTAATTAATCACAAGGCAAATGGTTATAAAAAATAATACAGAATTTGATATTACATTGTGTTCTGTAACAGCTGAGGACTTTTTATTAGCAATTTCAGTTTAAGAAAGCATAAACATTATTTTAAGCCACCTGAATTATTAACCCTGTAAAAGCCTGACACATTTTTTGAAATGAAACAGTTTATTGAACTTTTAGACAAAATAAAGATATAGATTTCATAGATTTTATATACAGAGATTTTTTAAAAAGTTATGCATATGTGTTTTTCATATCATATTCATACCATATGCTTTTATGGCTCATAGTGACAATACACTGAAGAAAAAAAGTTTTATTTAGAGGCCCAAATTGAGCAAAAATGTGCAATTTAGTGCAGATGCTGTTATTTATATAAAAACGTTGGATGAAAGGTAAGATTAAATTCTGATAATCTTGTAATGGAAATGTTCATCATAAAATATATGTAAGCAATAAGGTATTAAGAGGCTGTGCTGTATCGTGAATAAGTCATGGCTGAAGGGCGTTGTTAGGCACTACACAAAGCTAATAATAATGCTAATAATACAGCTAGTGCTGTATTCACGATACAGCACTAGCCTTGAGTACCTTATTGCTTTTATAAAACGGTTACCACACAATACAAATATTAAAGCCAAAAAATATGTATCAATGCAACTTTCATGAAGTAAAATCACTAAAAGCCTTCCTTCCGCCGAAAAAATAGTCCCTCACTGTGAACAGCAACAGAAGTTACATTACGACATTAGATGCCGGCAAAGACTGTCTTTATGAGTGAGTCACTCAGTAGCGAAGACTTTTATATTGAAAAGACTGAATTGTTGTGATCACGGAGCAAGACGCAAACGACAAATGCTTTGACTAGAGCTGTCAGTCACGGGAAAACCCCTTAACTGGACAAGATATTGCAGATATTTAAACAGATTTTTTTTATTATGAACATAGGACTGACATAGGAAAATGCTAAATCTGAATGCAGATAATAAACTCGCTCAGTCAATCTTTTTCTCAGAATACTCTAATACATAATACAGTAAGCTTCAATGAACATTATCAATTGAGAACAAACAGTTTACGTTGCTAAGAGTGGTTGCTAAGGGTGTTGTGTAGTGATACACAGAACGGTTGGGTGAAGCAGTCATAGCCGTGTCAAGGACAGGAACTAACCGTTTTATAATAAGTTATTCTTACATTACTTTATAAAAATCCTTAAAGATTTCACAGCAAAAGATACCTGTACTACGACCTGAAGAGGAATGTATTTTAAAACTTTACTAAAGGCCTTTTACTTGCTAAAACAGTAAGAACTGTCAGACAGCAGAAGGCATTAAGTAGATTGTGGACAACAGGTTTTTCAGCAAAGTTTTGATCATGTTGATGATTTAGAGAATTTCATGCATCAAATATGATACATAAGTTTTATAGAGTTAAACACTATTAAACATACATTTTTTTGGTGTAACAGCCTCTAAAATCACCTCTGAGACCATTGAACTCATGATCCCATTATATACAAATGTTGGCAGTATAGAGCCGTGTCTGTCAGATTGTAAAGAGCAGGAGGAGGATTTGCTTTGTAAACTAGATTTAGTTGATTTTCCTTTTGTTTGTTTTTCTCTCTAGGGAGCGATGCTTTGCTCATTAGCTTGAACACATTGCTTGTAATGGAAGCTAATGGTTTATGCATATGGAGAAATCAGCAAGTGCTGCTATGATGTAGTGTGATGTTTGTTTTATGGAAATCAAATAGCAGGATAAATCGAGGCCTTCTTTATGCATAGACACTAACAGAGCTTACAATACGGCTGTGTATTGTTCCATAATTTGAATAATTTGTCTGCATGACAAAATGGTTTATTCAGAAAAAACTAGGCAGGCCTTTGATAACATATACCCAACCGGAGCAACCAAAGTATAAGCAACCACACTGATCAAGTGCATCTCTGAAATACTATAAATAACCTCACCAGAGCATTTGTACAAACACTACCTCAGTGAATTGAGGTATGAAATCTGTAATTAAATATTTAATCAGGGATTCCCGATGCAGAAATATCAGGTATTTTGAGAAGCTTGGCTAAAGCATTGGCTACATCATTAGCTTTTATTGTGCTTTCCTGATAGTGCCACGGCCCTGTTTAATAATCATTATAGGCCATAAAGAGAAATGGTGCAGGGAATGTTTCATTAAGACTGTAATCCCAGGATACCGAAGCGTCAGTCGGTCTGGTGACGACATGCTGCTGTGCTGCTGATACAGCAGGATGTCAGAAAAGAGCCATTTGGCCCCATGTGTTTAGCATAAAACATTAAGAGAAAACAGAGCAGGATTTCATCATAGTAAACCAAATTAAATATCTGGTTTGGAAACAATGTACTAAAGATAAGCCATTCTGAATAATATTAGAATTTCAGATGAACATCAAACCAAACTCATACAGCAAAAATCATAAGTAGGCCCAGATGAAATCTGTAGGGTTTTTTTCTTTTTCTTTCAGATTTTCAGCATTGATTTGTGTGGAAAATCTGTGGATTAAAATTGATTTAAAATGGTAAAATGTGTTAAATGAAGCTGAAGTACACTGTTTTGATAGCTTTAAACAATCAAATTGGACATGTAGAACATTTTAAATGATGGGTATTCTGATTATGGAAATTAGTAGAACTTTGTGTGGATTCTGCACATACAGGTTTCATGTGGGCCTGTTCACAAAAATGGTTATGATTTTATTATGAATAAAGCAATTATATTGGATATTACGAATATATGGCAGACTGAATAGTAGTCATTTTAAACAGCCATTAACCATATTCTCTGACCTAAGCATTAAAAAAAATAAAGCAAGTCTCCAAACCGAGTCCCCAAAAGGATCATGCCTATCTGCAGGAAGCTGTGATTGGCTGAGATCAGCTATCTTCCCTGAGGGCTACACCTCATACACACACCTTAAGGAGCCGTCTCCCTTCACTGGAGGTGGAAATGAGCCGGACTTAAGATGCTCCTGGTGTCGGTCTCTCAGGACAACTAGGCAGAGAGTCTGGGAATAATGTCTGCAGTACTGCAATGCAAAAGAACATGGCAGTGCACAGTTTAATGTACTTTATCTAATTAACACACCAGCTGGATATTATCATTTTATTCAGTCATTTCAGTTACATTTGCATTGCATAAATATGACAATATTATAACACTAAAAACATTTGTGGGCTGATTCTTGTTACTTACCTTATCAGCTCTTCATATACTCTAAAAAATGCTGTGTTAAAAACAACCCAGTGGTTGGGTTAAATGTTTGCCCAATGTGCTGGGAAGTTTTATTGAACCCAACTATTGTTTAAAAATTACTATATGGCTGGCTTAAAATGAACCCAAAATAGGTTGGAAAAATCAGACACATAATTACTAGAGGCAACAATAATAATCAAAATGTATTAATAAGCAATTTAAAAAAGGTTTATTGTATAATTATTATTCGTTAAATTGTTCATTAATTAAACATATTAATAAATGTTAATTTCCAACATTCTTTGGGTTAATTTTGAGCAAGCAGTACGGTAATTTTTAAACAATAGTTGAGTTAAATAAAACTACCCGGCAGGTTGGGCAAACTGCTGGGTTAAAACAACCCAGTTGCTGGGTTTGTCCATTTTCAACCCAACTTGGGTTGTTTTTAACCCAGCATTTTTTAGAGTGTATATGAATATTTGTGCTTTTTGATCGATGTGTGTTCACTTCAAGGTAATCTATAAGCTATTGTACTTCTAAACATTGACAAAATCAATTTCAGCAGATAGGCCTACACGCATTTAAAACAGTCTCTCTCTTCCAGGAAAACAGACCAAGAATATTGATGACTCATCCTGCACTTCACAGATTTTCATCCAATTAAATACTCTCTAGAATGAGATACCATCGACTAGCAAGTAGCAATTTTAAAAAAAAAATGACAAGCCCATTGATATGCCCCGCCCAAACTTCCTGTTTGAATAGAAAACAAATCTGCACTCATTAAGCCAATTTATAGAGTGTTTCTAATTCAAGTGTGTAATTTATGTGCCTCTAATGACACCAAACAAAATAAAAATAATGACTGTTTTTAAACAGGTTTGCCGAATACTTAACCCATCTGCCATTGGTCAATCTAAAAGATAGCCCTGCCCCAAACTTACACCACTGGTTGAGTCAGTGTTGCTGGGCTGGTCAGGATGCTCAAACAAACAGCTATGTTTAAAAAAAAAAAAAAAAGTGCCACAGTGTTTACACTATCTGGGGAAATAAGATTTCCACTGGATCACTTGTCTCTGAATTTTCAGCTGGGGCAGGAGAAAGTATTTAAGCACAAAAATGTCCACACATTAACTATGAATACTCAGCATTCTGCAAATTCCCACAGGAATCCATTAATGTCAGTCAAAGTTGTATGATCTATGATGAAGAGCAGAGGACCTGGCAGGCTGGATTCAACCCAAGTAATGTTCACTGACATTTGGACAGAGTAAGTTGATTATCTTCTGTAGCTGCAGTGTCAGCATTTCTCCATCTAAACACATTTATTGAGTAGAAAGGGAGATAAATAAGTACAGTAAATAAGTTTCCATTTTGTTTGTCTATGGGCTGATGGACAAGAGGAAGTAACCCTGTAACTGTGTTTTGGACAATTCAGGAAAAGTTCACTGCTCAGCCACTGAAATGATCAAGAGATTTACAGTGTCTCTATTCCTCCCTTTAAAAAACACTACGTAGGTTTTCTCCTTCATCATGATGTCCCCTAAACCCCTACGATGGAGACTGAATTGTGTGTGGTCCTTTCAGGTATCTCCGCAGGCAATCCCCAGTCCACTCAGCCAGCTGTCAAGGTGAGACAGTTTTACATGTTAAAGCTCCAATGCCCTTGTCCAATTTCACTTTGCAGTGAATCTGGGCTGAACACGCCAATCCTCATATTACCAAACAAATTAAATCAGCGAACTGGGAGGAGAAGCGGGGAGAGATCCTGTCAGACGCACAACAGCCTCTCCTCCCATCCTGTCAGGAGATCAGGGCACTCCGAGAAGAGCTTGGTTAATTGGTTTAGGACGTGAAGTGTTTCTGACAAGCATCCGAAGACAGGAACTGCAGAGAATGATCTCGGGAGGAGCACTGGGAAAGTTCAGGTAATGAAGCTAATACTTCAGCAGAGGTTCATTTCAGAGAATGTGTCTTTTAGCCTCAATAAACAAAATGACACTATGTACCTCTCCAACCTGCTGGTCAATGAAATCAGTGATTATTGGTTCAGGATATGAATTGGTTCATAATGAATGTTACTGCAAGGCACTCAAATGCTGATACCTTGACTAAATAAGCTAAAGACAGGTTATGGACAAGAGTAATGGGGCAAAATGCTCAGGGCCTCTGATTGCCTGGGGCCTTAAGCTGAGAGGCCTGAAACCCAGAAACAAGGCAATAGAGATGTTTAATTTCAAGGTGATGCACTGTTGGCGCATTACCAAGAAAAAGTAATTTGAAGGAGTGCCATGTGCTAGTACCGGAAACAGCTGAGCTAATCAAGGACAGATTATAGTCCTGTGATGCCTTTTTGGAGGACCCATCTTGAAAGATGTCCAAATAAGATATAAAGTTGCAAATTCAAGGAGAATTCTGATGAACTCTGGTCTATGTATTTCAAGGGTGTCCAATCCTGCTCCTGGAAGGCCACCTTCCTAAAGAGTTTTGTCTGAACCCTAATTAAACACATCTGAACTAGCTAGTCAAGGTTTTCAGGGTTACTGGAAACTCATAGGCAGATGTTTTGGAGCAGGTTGAAGCTGAACTCTGCAGGAAGGTGTCCCTCCAGTAACAGGATTGTCATTTAGATGGACCAAAGTTCACCAGAGGTCCCCTTGTATTTACAACTTTATATCTTGTTTTTTGGACATCTTTCAAGAGGGGTCCTCCAAAGAGGGAGGTGCAAAACCTATCCTTGATCAGCTCAGCTGTTTCCAGTACTAGCATGTGGCGCTCCTTCAAATGACTTTTACTTGGTAAAGCACCACAGAGCATCACCTTGAAAACTTTTGCCATTAATTTGTAACAGCAGAATATAATGGTTGCTCAACTGTATGAAAAATCTGCTATTCAGCAAAAACAATCCCAATTCAAATCCTGTGTAGAGGCGTTAAATGACATTTTCTTCGGTTCAAGGCACGCTCGGTAAGATCGCAGATAAGACTCACACAGGACGCTGTAATTTGTCTAGGGTCTGAAAAAAGAGGTAATGATTGTGGTTTATAAGTGACACATCCTTCGGACACATTTGCTCTTGTCAGCTTAGCGTTTAGTACCCACACATTTTATCGTAAGCCTACAGCTGTCAGCTCATAATGAGAAGCAAGGTCACAATCGGTAAGACACTTCAACATCCATTTATTTGGATATTTTGATTTCACACTAATGATTGAAAGGGATCTGTAACAGTCTGGTTTAAATTAAAAAACAACTGGACTTGCCAAATAACCTTGGGTAAAACCAACTCAAAGAGCTTTTGCTGGAATTATACCAGACACCCTATGAAGATAAGAATGATTAAATAGTTTCATCACAGACATACTGCTTCCACTCTTTGTTCAAATTTTTAGTCCCAATTTAATCCCAAATTATTCTCAAACATCACTGTAAAATATGACGTAATTTCAGTACCAATGTCAAAAATGCAGAAACAAGTCTGTTAGTCCATCATGTTTTGATTTCAGCCTGGTTGCTGAAAAACCACGCCCGCCTAGCTTGACGTGACTAAATTTGCTCAGGCTAAGGAGCTATCTATCTATCTTGGATACTATCTAAAATATTAATAGTTATATCATTTGAAAGTTCTGAAAATTTACTGTCAATCTCCGGTGTCTGTTTTACAATATAGATGCTCCAGCAACAGTAATAATTTAATGTGTCGAGTGTGCAAATGACAACACGCAAAATCAAAACTGGACTTCATACCTTTATAATGAAATAGCAATCGTGAGATGAATCCAATCCGTCACACTTGGGTAAAATGTCCATGAGCATCCATTGAAAAACATCCAACAACACTTTGTGTCCACAAAAGCGTTATATCCATGAAATATTGATATATTGTCCATTGTTTCCATCACATTTCTTCTGAACGATCTGCTCTTCATCATCGTTCTTCAAGAAATTATGCAATCTGAGCAGCGTTTATGTTGTAAAACTGTATACGATCATATACATTGGACTCACAAAAAAATGAGCCTGCATCCAAAGTATAATTTTTCAAAATAGTGCAGCAGTTTTAGTTATAGTATCCAAGCAGTGCTGTCATATTTTGTGGTGTCTTGAGAGGCATATTCTCCAGCCATTGTCATTGTAGTAAATCTGGCAGACAAAACTTTTAGCCAATGGCAAGACAATCCAACAACGTGTGTTCTGTTTATCTTCCGCATGCGTGCACATGTACACAGACGTACATCTGCCTCAACCATTAACCGCACAGCAAGCCATATTATTTGATAATTGTATGAAATAATCCCCCCCAAAAAAGCACAAACACGAGTTTGCGAGTTAACAAGTTCAGCGGCTGGAATTAGCTGAGGTGACTGACAGCAGACAAACGGCTAGTAGTGACAGCAGCGGGAATCCATCTGTCACTCAAGTGGCCACTCCCTTAATTATGCAGAACTTTAAGTCTTAATATAATTTAAATGGATGAGTTATAAAAAAATTTTTTACCCCCCCTCACAGTTGTCATGAAGGGAAAAATTAGTACTGTTTGCCTTACCTGACAAAGACCTCTTTGGTCGAAACGTTGTCTTTTTAATAAATTTTGAGAGCAGCAGTGGCATTGTGCCGATTTTTGTTTGTTCACTATAATAAAAAAGATATCTAAACATCAAATGACATATCTCATCTTTAAGGTTAAGAACTGTGAAGGAATAATACTCATTCAACTTTCACTCATGAATGTCACTCTGAATTCTAGCAGGTATATGAGGTCATCAAGTAAGATTTTCTTCTCTCTCATTGTGCTACCACAAGAAATGGTGGTTTGTTTGTCTTCCATGTGTCTGCCAATCACAGCTCCCCCCGAGGGGGCTCCATCAATCAGTCAACCACATCCTCCTCCTATCAGTCTAGACATCATAGGCAATGCAGCAGGGGGTGGAGGGCATCCAAACCACAGTGAGGACCTGACACATCTCTCACATTCAGAGTTAAATATCGCAGTTCTTTCAAGTTCAGACAGTGCAGTTGTACATCAGCCCCCAGGACTGTTTGGTGGCAAAGGACCTCAAAAGGAGGACAAAGATGGGAGTGCACGGTCCCTGACTGATGTTAGAAAGGGGTTGGAGAGAGATCAGAGGAAGAAGGATAAGCACCTGTGCTGTGCAAGCATACAGGGTGAAGCTATGGTTTATGGGATTGAAGCCAGCGCTGACAGCATGTGTAACTCTGAGAAGACGGCGCTCGGTGAGATATACTGACGGGGTGTAATAAAGAAGGAAGAGCAGGCTGAGATCTGACCTGACCTGAACGACTCCATGGCGTGCTCTCACTCAGGTCCTCTCCTGTACTTCAGACAATCAGCGAGAGACAAGGTTATTCTTTTTGAAAGTGTCCTTCAATCAACCACCCACAGAGATACACATCACATTGAAGTCAGGCTACACATCCACAGACAGCACAGTTTGGGCTGTGTTCTTATGAAAACACCAATGCTTTTTTTTTTTTTTCTTGAAAAAGAGCATTTTATTAAAACAAAATGCATATTTACATTGCAGAGGTAACTATCCATATGTTGGCACAATATTCTGTACCTTTACAAAAGAGGGGAATGTATACAAAAATGCTTTTAGGTGTATCAGTGAGATACAAATGCTTTGGGACACTCCTAAAAAGGCAAAGTTCAAAAACTTTGAGCTGTAATAATGTATAAATTAATCATATGTACTATGATTAACTAAAAAATGAGCTAAATATAGAGCTATCCCTGTCTTAAGGCTCATAAGTCTATGCCTTTCCAGAGTATTTTGTGGGGAAAATAATCTATGGTTGAATGTTTGACAGTAACACATGACGGCTTTTTAAATTACACAAACCTGTAGAAAAGTACACAGCAATTAAGGGATGCAATGTCATTTTTACATGTACAAAGGTAAAAAAAAAAAAAAATGCCCACATACAATTTTAAATTATGACATACACATAACATGCTGAACATTTCTGAGTGTTGGTTCATGTAAATTAGATAGCGAAATTTAAAAGGCTGCCGTCAGAGAGAAATGGCAGAGGCGTAAAAGGAGAGCTTGATGGGAGTTGCATAAAATCTGCTGGGATGGCTGCTGCACCCTCTTCCAGTGTGGAGCCTGAGAAAAGGCTGTAGAAACAGTATTTTCTTAAAGGCTGTCTTGTACCATCACACCTCTTCGCGACAATCACGACAGTCTCAAAAAAAGCACTTTACTAAGTTTATCAGTTTCACAATAGTCTCTGACCAACCAAACAAAGCTGTTTTTAATTGCTGCATGTATCTCTTACCTGTGAATATAACAGTGAATACTAAAGATCTTAGGTAATATCATATTCTTTTTTTTAAATTACAGTTTGCGCATTTTATAACCCCTTCCAAATACATAAACTCAAAACAAGATGTTTTTTTAAACCTGTGCATTCTCTTTCACAGTATTGCATTTCTCTGAGATCTGCCAGAATTTTTCTTTACATAACCTACAACCAGGGGTGCCAGGCAGGGTCCATGCGGCACAGGTTGTCCAGGCTGTTGGCGGCCGCCACTAGCGTGTTTACTTTACTCTCACCACCCTCAAACTGGGCCAAGTTGTGAAGGCGAGTCATGATAGCCGTCACAGCTTTCTGGACCAGAGAGACCAGCTGCTGACTGTCCATGTTCTCAGGTTGTCCAGCTGGGGACAGAGGCATGGATGTGTCCTCCTGTGTTTTCTTATGCCAAGCGATGATTTCATCCCGAAGAACTGCTTTCAAGATGCCATCGACCTGATTGAGAGGAGACAGATTGAGAGTGGGTCAAGATCTCTAGAGACTTAAAAGTGTGGAGTCTCATTATTGTTCCTCGTGAAGCATACCTTGAAGTTAGGCTGAGCAAAGCAACGTGCTACCGCTATCATGGAAGCAGTGAGGGGTCCGGATACGCCTATGGTGGTCAGGAACTCGGAGATGTTGGGCGTCAGCCTGAAGGGGACGGGCCGGTTGGCATCCAGATCACCAGTGGCATCATTAATATCGAAGCGGAAGTATGATACATTGAGTTTTCCAGTGTCCTGTTGAGGGAACAACACATTAGGGTGGTGTTAACTAATTAATCTTTAAGAATCTGACCTTGCAAACTTCGGCTAACTTTGAGAGAGCAAATATCATGTGGCACCAAGTCATTAGTTCATCCAGAGAAATAAAGCAAATTTGGGAAAGGAGTCGATTTGCTCATGTGGGACTCGAGTGGGACTAACATCAGACAACAGCTAATCTATAGCACTCTGGGAAAAACTGGATAGCGTTGTAGACATCCGACCACAGAAATGTGAGGATGTATTGATCCTACACCCACTGTGGTCTGCATCAGCATTTCAGCATATGAACAAAAATAATCTCAATTTGCTTTCTGATGCCCTTGATGTAGAGCGTCGTCATCACCAATAAACTATTTCACAAGATCAAGGAAGCTATAATTGTCTGAAAATATATTTTCTTATTAGTTTAATAATGATGAAGTGTCACTCAAGTATTATGAAACTTCTCCAAGCACAATAAGAACGTGTTCAAACATGATTCAAGCTCAGTATTTAGACCCTGCACAGGACCAAACGCAATATCTGAAGTCAAACGGAGAGATACTCTGGAAGTGATACACTAGAGAAATGCATGATGGTTTGTGTGTGTTATTGAGAGAGAGACCGAGACAAAGACAGCACATATCTGCTTGTCCGCTCTGCCTGCCGTGGTAATCTCCCAGTGCCTAATGAGATCTGTAGAGTGGAACCGGCAGCAAGGGGGCTTACTATACCCACTTAGCCGCCCATTCGTCCGCCTGTCAGAAAACTGCAGATAAGAATCATAGGATGAGGTGCTTGTTTGACGCACATTTCTAATAAAAGACTTTCAAATGCACTCTACAGACCTGCACTGACCCGATACTATATCGCAAATGTTGCGGAACAAACAATCATGAAGACAGCTGGAGAGTGGCCAACAAAAACTGAAGCATGTGTGATGACCCAACACACTTTGGACTTAATGGATACATGTATATTTGATGAAAGAGAGCTAGTATCAAGTATGAGATCTTTCCATTACGTCAAGTCATTCAGGTACCTGTGCGATCTGTAGCATCTCTGGGTTGAGACGGTTCAGGTGCAGCATGAACTCAGCCAGACCAATTAGAGCAAGCTGGATGGTGAACATTTTGCGAAAGGTCCAGTAGTCTGTGGCGTTGGGGAAGGTGTGCAGAGCCCATTCCTTCAACATGCTACGAGGAACCATGTTGCCCTGGACCTCCTTTAGAATGTCACGCAGGACCTTAAAACATAGACAAAAAAAATTTTTGGTTGAAAAGATAGAAGTTACTTAACTGCATATTAAGGTAAATATTCAGTTAATTTTTATCCAGTTCATTTTCCTCCAAAATCAAAAGCAAAAAGTAAGGGTAATTATTATTTTTATATTTATGTATATAAATATAACCAAGACAAGTCCTTGGCCATTTCATAAGATTTTCATACCTTTTTAATTGATATACTTTTTTATATTATTCATGGCATACCTGATGGCTGGCTTGGGTTCCTCTAGCCTGAACAGTCGCAAGCCGGTCATAATAGCGGGAAATGGGGTTGTCGTGCTCAATGCCCTTCTTAGCGCAACGTTGCTTGTAGATTTCCACCAGAGACAGAGACGACGGATTGTCCTCCACTAACCGCATTTGAGGAGACACTGCCACCACCCTTGGGACTGAGAAGAGAACAGGTTTAAAGAGGATGTACTCTACTGGTACTTAAAGCAATTCAAAATCCCATTGGCTATATGTTTTAGCAGTTATTCTGATCATTTTCCATGAATGGCATCTTATGGATTCTATTTAGCTTTGATAAATGACTGTTAACATCTCCTAAAATACCTCTAAACGTTTTTACAGACCTGTTCATACAATCATTCCATTTACAGAGTCAGATCATTTTTAAACAAGACAAATCAAAAGCTGAGAGAAGCCACAAACACCTGTGAGGGTCTCTTTGGAGTAAAAAAGGGACATCTCATACACATAATAAATCACTTTAGCGAAATGCATTAATTCATGATAAAAATAGAATGTGCATATAAACATACCTAATGATTATTAATTGCATTACAGCATAAAATCAACCTCTTTTCTTTGTATTTAAAAAAACATGGAGCAAAAGACAAAATGTTCCAACAAAAGCTAAAACGTGGCATCCTGGACCTCTGACCTGAGAGAGTTTCATCTTTAATGTGTCTGTCACAAAAAAAGACAATTTAGATCTTCCTCAGTCTCCACAGGGAGAAGGAGCAACCTCATTTTCATTCCTTCTGCTCCAATCCCCTCTCTTTCTTCTTCTATTACAACTACACAGCTTTTCTGGTACTTTTCACCTCAATCTTGCCTCTTTTTCTTTTCTTCTATCCCCCCCAATCTGTCTGAGAGCAACTAGGCCATTGAGTTCAGCACTGAGAGCAAATGGACAGCATTCAAATGGGGCAGATCTGAACACATGTATGCCACAATTCAAAATAGATGTAACTAGAGAAGTGAAAAAAACCTTATATTTTAATTTAAAATGTCATATTATTTAGAACAGTTTATTATTTTAATTTATTCTTTATAATGTTTTAAGTATACTTTTATATGATTTTTTTTATTCATTACAAATAAACTTTAGGTTTGAACTTCATTCAAATGCAAGGTCATGTCCAAGGCGCTGACATAAATAGTCAGTGCTATTTCATTGGGAAGGGGACGTTTCTGTGTGATCTGTGGTTGCCGTAGTACCTGTGAAGAAGAGGTGTCTCTTGGTGGTCTCTTTCCTCTTTTCCAGGCAGGGGTTGAGTAGCCGCAAGAGCTGCAACACACGCTCCTCTCTGCGGGACTCCGTCAGACATGCGTCATTCATCACCAAGTACGGATAGATCTTGCCGTTGTGCCCGCGGATGTAGAGGCGTCGAGCAGCTGTGTTGTGCTTTTGAACAATCTCCACCCTGGGCATGAACCTTAGGAGGTAGAGTAAGACGGTGTGAGAGAGAATGATGGGTAAGTGATTAAATAATCACTGAGAATTAAGGTCTCAGCTGGAGTCTAGCTTAGAACTCCAAAGGGAGAATTAAAAAATATTTAATCAAAAACCACCTACGAGTCCAAGTATGTATTAGGGACATGAAGCTCCATATTAATAAATAGTAGTTTGTAGGGGTGTGATGAGACGGTTATCTCAAGAGATGAGACACGAGACATGACAAATACATGACTAGAAAAATAGTCTGCAGGTACATTTTGAAATGTTTTAACTAACGAGACGAGACACGAGATTGAGTTCACGAGAATGAGATGTAATGAATGTCATTTCAGTTCTACTTGTTGAGTATGAATTATCATATGCAGTAAAAGACCCAACACCCAAGCACTTTAAAAGGTTTTGCCACAAACTCAACTGACTGGCTTCTCTCCTGTATGATTTCATATGAGTCTCTTCAGACCTTAGAACTGTACATGATTTATGAGCTTCTACAACTTTTGACCTCCTAACTGAACTCCTTTCCTCAAATTGATCATAGAAAAACAAACAAACAAACAAAAAAACGGTATAAATAAAAGTGAATAATAGTTTTCTCTTATTCTTATTAAGTGCAAACAATAAGTGCAATCATAATCAAAGTACTCTCATAATATTCTAAGTGCAAATTTTTCTTCAAGCATTATACAGTGCTAAGAGATGGTTACAACTACACAGCCCAGCCTAAGATGGCTTTCATATTGGGAGATATTTGCATGCATCAGGGAGCCGCTTTCAAAACGTGGGGTATTGAAATAGGGTTTTACTTTCGTACTCTGAATATGGAGTGCCGGTGCTGAGCACGCATTCTAAAAGATAAGACATTTGTCGGAAGCATAGGCTCTGTTGTGCAACGAATCCCCGCCATGGTCCTGTCAGTCATCTCGCCACTTACTCTCGACACATGATCAGTGAACTCTGATTCCTGTTGCACTACATACGACTCCGCAGCTCGTGTTGGATTAGCTGGATGGGATTGAAGCGACTGTTATCCAACTAAATTAAATGGTTTTTATTTCTATAAAAAGCAAAGCGACAGTGGAGGTGTAGTGTAAATGTAGTGGTTGCATATTCTATCCTAACTTTTCACCTCACATTTTAATATCGTGAGATCTCGTGGCATGAAATCTCGTCACACCCCTACTTAGTTTGTCTAACTAATTTGTCTAAAGCAAGTCCTGAATAAGTAGGTTAGTTTTGGTTTTGCTGGCCCCTACACAGATGCTATTTGTAAAAATAAATAAATTATTAAATCTAATAACTAGTTGGATGAATAGATGACTAGTGCAGCTGACTAGCTTTTTTTTTTTTTAGATTGAGGGTTGATATTTTATGCTGCAAAATGCATCAGGTAACACTGAAACTAGGCTAAATATTTATAACTTCCTCAAGACAGATCGACTAGTCAGTTATTGGATGACTAAATGATCAATCGACCAAAACACCCCCATCCCTAGTATGTATTGATTGTTACCTGGCAATCTTGATGTAATAGTGTGTGGGCTTAGGCATGAGGAACTCTCCCGGGA
Organism: Hypophthalmichthys nobilis; assembly: GCA_037950665.1. Taxonomy (NCBI): domain Eukaryota; kingdom Metazoa; phylum Chordata; class Actinopteri; order Cypriniformes; family Xenocyprididae; genus Hypophthalmichthys; species Hypophthalmichthys nobilis. Next base: position 17,432,646 of record CM075472.1, read on the forward strand.
TCTCCACTTCGGCAGTCTGGGCTGAGAAGTTGCTAAGGAAACGGCATTTCTCCTCTATCAGGAAGAACTTGGGCAGCTGCTTAGTCTTGGCTTCCAGGATCTTGATCCACTTCTTCAGCTTTGAAATGAGATTGTGCAGCTTCATGGAGCCGGGAACACTGAAGTCAAAATCTGTGTACGGAAAGAGTGATGGGGAACGGTAAAACAGAGGAACAGATAGATAGCTAAGAAAAACAAAAAAACTGCAAAAGAAGATGGAATAAAAACAAGTGGAGGAAAAGACTCTGGATGTGTGAAATAGGTATACGTGGTGGAGTGAATGTGGCAGAGAGTGTGTGGAAGAGACTGAGACCGGAGACGTTATCTTTGGATCAGGGAAACAGAAGTGGTGCACTTCCTCCCAGGTTCCCCTTGCGATGAGATGGGGCTGATAACATCAAGGTTCATGAGGAGGGAAAAAAAGGATTAACTGCTCAATGCAACTTCTAAATGACATTGTGCATTAAGTTGGAGAGCACACACAAAAAGGTATGGTCGGAATGCAAGCCACGTTCCCAATTTTAGAGACAACCTCCAGGCCAGAACGTCTTTATCAAATAGGCTAAAAGCTGCTCCACTTTCATACTTCTGTTGTGCCACATTAATAAAACCACATTCCGCAGATACAGAAATGGCTTGGCATTTAATTTTAGACATTTAAGAGGAAAAACACCCTCCAGAAAAAATATCTTTGTATAATTAACGCTTTGGCAGAAGAGGCTTTAATTCAAAAGCATCTTGTATTGAGCTGCCACTCATGTCAAAGCCAGTGAGATGTGGCTGCCACACATAATGAAAGGCCATTTAAGAAACTCTTACTGCTCGCATGACACTCACAATATCGTCAACGTCCCGTATGACATTTTGTTTAGCGGTAAACTGCCATAAGCACTGCGGCTCCTGCCCATTTCCATGCCCCAAATTAGATGATGTCTCATGAAATCAGACACGCTCTGTAATCTCCGCCAATCTGACTCTTTCTGAGAGACTTAAAGACTGTTTAGGTGCTTAATGACTAGTGAGCATTAAGAAAGAGATTTGACTTGAAAAGCACAGCTGCGCGCACCGGTCGACTTGGTGCAATCAATTTAGAAAAAAATGAACAGACAATCCCCTGCAGCGGCAGTGGCCCGAAGCGAGATAGCGGCGCCTCCTGGGCAGCACAGGTTCTTTTCTGATAAATGTAGCACCTTTGAGCATGGATGGGGAGTACGGTGCGCTCAGTTACAGCCTTCCAACTGACCCAGGATCAGCTCAACTCTAGGGGGATTTGAGCTCCCCGCTGCTGTAGAAAACAAAGTCTCTACTCTCTGACCTGTGAATGAGATACACCGAAGGCGGAAGTTTTCTGCACCTAATAATGCTCGGGCGGTGGAGGTGGCCAAGCGCTAAAAATACACCCCCCCAATCGGCCGTCTGCCTGCGCTGCTCGCTGTGCAGCAGTCTCTGGTGAATTCTCTACTTTAAATTCCATCACTGAAATGCCTGAGTGAACACAGTGTACAGCACAACAGGAGCCCTGAAACAGCCTCGGCCCCGCAGACATGCTCCCGCTTTAGATCAATGTAGACAGCAACGCTCGAGAATAGCATAACCTCGCTACGGTAAAACAAGCATTTCAGAAATATTAACACCACTAGTACTGTATCGTAGTACTATCACTAGTATTTTCACCCAGCACTACATTATTACTTTCACAGCAAATGGAAATGTAGACAATTTAAGCAAATTTATCTGTAAATTGGTGATTGTAAAGGAAAAAAGGAAAAAGAAAGAAAGAAAAAAACCCTACAAAAATCTCCAGAAGAATGAATTAAAATAATTAAAAACATTAAAATGTTAAGAAATGGCATTATGACTATCTACTTGGAAAGTCAAACAAAAATGTCTTGATCTTTAAATGGAATTTAAATGTGTGTGACAGATAGCTGCCAATTCAAACATAGAAAATAGGAACAAACACAAAAAAAAAAAATTGTTGTCAAAATTGTTAAAGAATGGTTCAGAGAGCATTAAGAATCATTTTCACACATGAATTGGCACCGACCCTAACCTCAGTGTAAGTTTTTGGGATGTGCTGGAGGAGACTTTACAGAGTGCTCACCTCTTGCATTGTCAATACAAGATACTGACTAAAAATTGATGCACCTCTTGATGGAAATAACATCACAAAATTTATTTCCATCGAGTGGTGCATCATTTTTTGGTCAAGATCTTGTATTGACAATGCAAGAGGTGAGCACTCTGTAAAGTCTCCTCCAGCACATCCCAAAAACTTACACTGAGGTTAGGGTCGGTGCCAATTCATGTGTGAAAATGATTCTTCATGCTCCCTCCCAACAATTCTTTCACAATTTGAGCCTGATGAATCTTGATATTGTCATCCTGGAATATGGCCATAATACATCTTAATACATGGTTGTTTAAGAAATGAAAAGCTACACACTCGAAATGAAAAGATACACACTCCATCTTCTAGGGTTAAAATAACCGTTACCAAACAACATGCTAGAAAAATAATCATCACTGTAATAATGATCCATCCATAGACTCTTGAGTATTTGCCTATTAAAATCCAAACAGCAACTTTTTTTTTTTGGCCAGGCAGTGTATAATAAAAACAAACAAAATATATCATTACACTGTGTACACCGAGTGCGACCATAGTCCCGTCGCATCAGCTTGAGCCTGTCTACACAAAGTTCCAAAGCGAAAGTTCCAAATCCATTTGTACTGTTGTTGTCAGAAGTAGCGCAAACATGTGTGATACATTAGAAATAGAATGGGGCTCAGTTTACTGTCGCATTGTGCTGCATTCATTGTAGACAGTATCACTGATTCTAATGGGCTCTTTGCTTTTGACGCGTTTCATTGCGGCGCTCTCGTTCGGTGTGGACAAATTTTTATGCAATTACCCAATCAGTATTAAACCATGGAACGATGTCAATAAAATGGCTTATGAACAACTTGTCATCTAACGTTACATTTACCTCAGGAAAATGACCCATGTCCATAGTACATGCAATTTTTTAATACATTAAATATGAATTTTACTTAATATATAAGTAAATATACAATTTTTTGTTTAATTTTAACATGTTTATGTCTTCAATGGAAGTTTGACATTTTCTTAATTTGGTCAAATAAAGTTAATTTAATAACTTTAACAAAGTTAATTTTTGCACTCAAAGAACCAAATTAACAAAATTAACATTTAAATTATATCTCAAACAGTTAAACATGTACTATTATTAGAAGAAAAAAAAAGTATTTGGGCCACATCTGAAACAATAACATGCTCCCGTTGCTTGTGATTGGTTTAAAAGATTCTTAACAAATGTTGCTGGAGTGTGTTTGGACGTGTGTTGGAATGGAGAGATATGGAGGAGAAACTCCTAGGGAAAAGGAGAGAAGGATACAGGGATTGAAGGGGCTGTGCGCTTTGCTGGTTCCCCTCCAAAATTCATTCCCAGTAGCACGCAGTTTCAGGTGAGTAGAGAAGGCTCAGGGCGCACTGGCCACGCCTCATTGCCCAGAGACAGCTGGCACCATAACATCTGTTTTACACCCTTACAACCTTAACAGTCCTCTAAGGCCATGAGAACACACACACACAAGCCTCAGGATAGAACTTCATATGAAGCAAATAAGAACAGTAGCTCCAAGGTTTACTGAGGTGGAGAGACTGTAGGTGGACAGGGAAGGAAAGTATAAACATATTCTGCTCTTCTGAGCAGAGGACAGCTGAGGGGGAGTTTGTTTTAAAATACGCCTCGGATCACACATGCTCTGCTTCCTGAGAGCTAGGTCTACACCGGGGGCACTGGAAGGTTATTGTCGGGCAACGTGTACAAAATTGGCCTCGGGAAAGAGCCGTGCCAACTTCGTCCATACTGAGAGATTTTAAAAACAAACATCTCGAGGAGGGTAAAGGACATTTGGGATTTGAAGGTAAACAGAAAAAAAATACAGTATTCGGTTCCTCACTAAAAGCAAAAAAAAAAAAGAGAGATGACTATGATTTAAAGGTACATGTGTAAAAGTGAGCAAGATAATTTGGTAACAAGCTCAACCTGTGGGATGAGTTTGGGGGGAAAAAAATGCTTTGCTGAACAATGGATTTGAGCATTTGAAAATTATGTTTGCCATTTCGTTTAAGTGACAGAAATTACACACTTCTCCCTCAACCTCATGAAACTAAACAACAAACTAATTTTAAATAAATAAAAATAACATTACAAAATACAAAACATTTAGCAAATTACCAAAAAAAAAAAAAAAAAAAAAAGTTTTGTACTTTTTTCCTCCAAACCAATCTACACATAATTGGCATGTGCATTGTTTTTTTGCTAAGCATGTTGACTTAAAGCCGTGTAATTTCTTTATAGTCAACAGCACCTTGATACACACACGGTTCTGCCCATAGTCATCTTCCCATTAAATCTAATCACATGGTTCAGAGAGCCAATTATTCTGAGTCGGTCTGGTGGAGAGGCCTGTGGTTAACTCTAGCAGAAGTGGTTATGCAGAACAGAGACAAGAGCGAAAGCATGTGTAATTGTGCACAGGGGACGTGATCCTTTAAGTGTGCTTGCCTGAGTTTAGACTTCTGCCGACACTTCTGTGAGAAGTCCGCGTGTGACAGCTCGTTCGCAAAGAGTCAGTAGACTTGAACTATTTTATCTGGGCTTTTGCGGCCAGTGAAATTAAACTACATTTGAAGAAATGGCATTCAAAATGCACTAAACTTCTGTAATATGCCATTTTAAAGAAAAACAGAATAAATGTAGGGGTTGATTTTGAGATTGAGATTTGATTGGATCAAGAAAATCCAGCTATGATTAAGGTTCCCAAACAATGACCAATTCATTTCCATAAATTTTTATTGGATCACGATCTTAAAGTTTTGTAGAGTTTAGAATCAAAAGACAGATTTATACCGTCTAATGTTGTTATTGTTTAATTAAAACTAATAAAAATCTTTTTCTGTAATTAAATGATTGTAGGAAGACCCTGTATAATCTTTCCTCATCTACTCTTTATGTTAGTTTCAGATGTGGAGAAAATTGCATTTCATAACTTGAGAGGTACAAAAATATCACCTTGCTTAAAGACATTTTTCTATGTAAAATAACATGCACAAGAATTGAATTGTGTGTTTTCTGACCTGTGGTGAACTGGCCCTTCATCTTCTGGAACACAGGGTCTTGAGCGGTGGCTTGAGCTCGGCGGGCCAGGGACTCTGAGGCGGCGCTGGAGAACATGGTGGACACATTAGAGACATTCTCCAGGCCCACGCCGAATGTGCTGACCAACTTTTTCACAAAGTTGAGTGTATGTGGAGTGATTTTAGCATCAGACACAGCGCCGCTCTTTTCGAATGCCACTGAGTAGCATTTCGCCAAGCCCTGCTGGAGCTGCCGCAAAACCTGAGGAAGGAAATGAGGGAAAGATGAGAAACCAAGAGACAAGGATGAATGGTCAACCAGTTTTTATCAATTTACCATGAAGTATAACACCATTCCCACATATTCAATCCAATTTGCCATTTTGATAATACAAAAAATCCTTCAAAGACGAAGATGTTCACCAGAGAGATCAGTAAAAGCCTGCCTCTACCGATCTCTGCTTCAGAGATTAAGCTTAGACTTCAAGTGAAGAAGATCACCATTAACAGACTAATTTAGTCTGGGACTACACTTCATCAATGTCTGGAAAATTAAACCCACGTTTTACTTCACTGAGCTCTCTCAATGCCAATTTCTTTCATCCTCCAGTTCCCCTTGCTAAACTTTCTTTCCTCGCCCTTTTTCCGTCCTCTTCTTCTGCCGTCTGGCCCTAAGCGTCCCAAAGGAGTGGGGCTCTTGCGTCCCTGTCCAGCCTCGATGCATCACCGCATCAGCCCTGTCACAGCAATCCAATCTCCCCAAGTTCAGTCTACATTCCCCTCACCCATCAATCACGGCGAGCCCCTCGCCAAAGCCCGATTAGCACTGGAGCGCCAATGTCCACCTGCACTGCAAAACCACTTTTCAGCCTCACTGAGCCCCAATCGTTCCCCTCTGTCAGCTTTCATCTGGTCAGCCGGCCCTCTGAAAACAGCTACGTGTACGAGAGCATGCGGCATGAGACTAAAGAACGTAAGCAAACCGGACAGAAAACGCATTCATGTCATGTTTAACTTGTGCTTGGGGCTGATGTGCTTTAAAAGGTAGCCCCTCACCTTTGGAATACAAAAACCCTCCCTTTAACACATAAAACTACTCACCTCCTCATGCCAGTTCTCCCTGAACCAGACCATCTGGTCCACGATGCCCTCCAGAGAGGAAAGCAGGGTGGGGTGGAGCTCACGCTGCATGTGCATGATCCGGCTGCAGCGCCACATGGGAGCAGTGGCACGGATGGGACCCGGGTCAGACGCAGAGTGGGTCTGGGCAGCCGCCGAGCTGGGTTGTTGCTGGCCAGAGTCTGAGGGAAAAAAAGAGAGACAAAAGCACATGAAGGAAAAAAATATTGACTTTTGTAGGACTTCATATTGTTCAGTGTGAATGTTCTGAGAAAACTCCAGTCATACCGCTCTTGTAGCGCTCCCTCTGCTCGATTTTCAGCGTCAGGTACAGGGTTCGGATCGGAAAGTACACTGCTTGAGGGTAGACACGTCCCACCTAAGAGAAACAGTTGCAGATTACATTTCAGATCGTCCCTGTGGGCTTGGGTCAGAGCGAGAGTGAGAAACGTTGTGCTGACATGTTTTGAAACTTCTCTGTGATAGTGCAGGCTTTTGAAAATGAAACCGTAGGGGGAAAGCAATGAGATGGACAAACATCAAGGGCAGATTAAAACCATGGCTCAATATGACACTCGCTAAAAGCTTGTCAAGCCCGAGTGTACACTTTCTCCTTTTTGGAGATCTGCTGTGTCCTTGAACAGCATCACAGAGAGAAGTTTCAGGCTGTTTAATGCTTTAGCCCAAAAGCTCATGTATTTATCAAAACAGCACTGATACATTGGCATTTAGAACAAGTCTTTTTTAATTAACGTTAGCGCAGGGTTGATCACGAGTAATATCCCAGGAAGGACGATAACTACAAGATATAGCTGTAACAATCTAAATATTCTAAATATAAAAACTATAACAATAATGGCACAGAGAAACGATGTCGCTGGAATCACTTTCAGAATTTTTTTTTTTTTTTACAGTTAATGAACGTTAAAAACAATGACAGCCAATCAGAATTCATCCTGATTTAAAGAGCTTGGACATTTAAAGCAGCAGACAGTATAGAATAAACAGAACGATAACGTGCATTGGTGTGGACACTAATATAGATAGTTATAGCTTCCCACACTTAGACTTTACTTGGGCGGGCCGCTCAAGTATACTTGGAGACACATTTTTGTTTTTATTATTTTTATCCTCTTTTATATACTTTTTTTATCTGCTTGAAATAACGAAACCATCCGCAATCGAATAACTAGTGGAAAATCTCCCCTCGCCCTACGTGTTTCGTACCTGCTCGTTCTGTGTGCTCGTTCTGTGTTTATTCCCGCTGACATTCCCATGTGTGCTGCAGAGATGCAGTGGATATGTCACAAAGGTGGCGCTGTTGCACATTCTATAGACTCGCACAACAGCGCTTCAGTTCAGACTGCTTCAATGATGGGCATATGGGAATAGCGCACATTTATGCCAAGCGATTGCTAATGAACTCGAGTTGATGAATTATGACAATGTCTACTTTATGGGCTTTATATAATATGTTTTAGAGACATTTGTAAGAATGCATATTTTCTCTCTCTCATCTGAAGGATCAGCCCGCAATAGTTTAGACATTTCAAAATAAGTGTGTATTTTGGGCTTGTTTATAATTAAAAGTGGTATTTTGGTTACATAATAAATTGAATTTAATTTGATTTCCATTTAATTCATAGTAAACTTTTGTAGTCTCTGGCTGGGATGCTCCCCCACAGGAAGAAAAAACTAAGAACATTTGACATGTATTATTCAATATAGATTTTACTAGTATCAGTAAAATGTGTGTCCCTGTGACGGGACGGATTACGCTCCATCACGGCAGACATTTCTGCCAATGGACTATAGACAATCATTATTGAGACATTCTTTTCTACATTATATAAATGGTTGTTGTTTGGAACGTATGTATACACAATGTATTTTGCGATACTCGTGCAGATATGCATTTATTTGATTGTGTGCACCGATTAAATGGATCGTGCTGCAGAGAGTACAAATGTTAAAAACCATCTATGAATTACATCTGCCATTTAGTAGAAGTGTATATTTTCATCTGTCCAATTAACCACTCTACAAACTTTTCGTTTTGCAGAGTTTCATTTATTTCATATGCAGTTGTTAAGATGTCAGCATCGTCTTACAGTGATCTCTTCTTCGCGGTTGACTGTTTGTAGGTCTCACTGAGGGAGCGCGCCCCTAGTGAGCACCTTATATAAATGCTGCCTATAAGGAGTTTTTGTGTTATGAATTTGATTTTTGTTGTTTTTTTTTGCCGTTATTATTTACTTATTGAAGAGGGTAAATTTGTAAGTGTCACTTATATGTGGTCTAAAACTTCAGATTTTGTAATTTGCTTTGGGAATTGATTCTATTTAAGAAGACTGTTTAGTGTTAAAAAAGAAAAAAAAAAATGCAAACGGAGATCTGTAATTTATCTTGGTCACCTGAGTGACTTGGTACTCGCTAGCAAGAAGCCAATTTCGCATATTGTAATTTTGAAAGTTGTTTATTTTTTATTTATTTATTTTTTTTACTCATGTCAGTTTTGTTTTTTGTTCAAAAAGTTTAGTCATATGTTGTGTCTTTAAATGGATTTTTGCTTTGCCTTTGGCCTTAATTGGGAAAATAAAAGTCCCATCATCCTTGAGTTTGATTCTCTTCATTTTTGAATGTGCTAAAACATCAACCTCTTGATGCCTAAATACGACCATCCTACAAAAGTCCCATTCACTGAGAGAGACACTATATGACAAAGCAAACAGATCTCTACCATTTAAATGCTGTAATTTTGCATAATTGCATAATATTAGTATGTAATTAAATGTAATAGTAGCCTATGTAATTAAAATGAATTTCAATAAATAAAAATGTTGCTGAAAATAAATTATTTGTTGTTTGTCACATGTAGTAGACCATTTTTGTGCCGTGGGTAATAGGAGGATTTTTCACCTGGCTACCACCGCAAGTATATTTCAAATCTGTGGGAAGCACTGTATATCATTATAGTTATCTATAGTTACTGTATAGTTACTGTGTATCGAAATTGGAATGTAGAATTGTGAATTTTCACTGGTATCTAAAATTTATGTGTCATAACTGTCTGTTTTTGCGAAATCAGTTTTATGGCAGGTAAAAAATATTTATGGCCGGTAAATTTTCTTAAGTCACTGGCCATTGGCAGGTGTGGCAAAAAGTTAATTTTCTTTTGCCCTGCATACATACATACATACATATACAACACTTGCTTAACCAAAGGTATGTTTTCAAACAATCAATTTTTGATTTGAAGTGTTTGGGAAACCTGTTTGAAAACAGTCCGTATCTTTGCAATTCAATTTGGTGCCACAGAAATATTTCTCAATATTTTCTTCACACCACATATTTAAGCTGTAATCAAAGCACTAAGTTGTGAGGTCTATTTCACATATTTAGAAAAAAAAAAAAAAAAATGCCTGCCCCCAGTCTCTATGCTTTAAATCCAACCAACAGAGGAGTCTGACTCATAACCCAATCTGTGGATCCTTTTATTGTTATGTAATAGTCCCAAAAAACACGCTTATCAACTTGTTCCTCTCTTCTTTCTCTCCTGGCACTGCAATATCCGTGAGGGGTGTGAATGTTGTCCGCATCAGTGTGAGGGGGGATGAAGACAAATATGAAGGCGGCAGACAGTGCTCCTTTCTCAAACTGCCCGCAGCCCCTCTCAGGTCTCACAGCACCCAGCTCAAGCAGCCCATTAGAGTGGAAACACGATCTTTGTCAAGCAGACGGCGGAAAGCAGGCTGGCCTTTAGGTGTAAAGAGACACCTCAGAGTCCAGATGGCTTTTACATGAAAAGCAGCCATGGCCAAGACCTTCTGTTAAGAGCTTGTTAAGTATCGCATTAAAAATGAACGAGGCAAAAGGGGAAGAGCTCACCCCTAAAATTGGAGAGAATTCTCATCATATTTTAGGGTGTGTGAGTGCTGGCATGCGATGGGTGTCTGCGTGCATAAAGGTGTTGAGTTTTCCATCGCCTCGGTTTCATCTCAAGGCACCCCACAGCTCACCTTCATCAATATTTCACCAAACGTTTTTAAAACATCCCGCCAACTGGAGCACAGCTAAATAATTCAGAACCTGAGATAAAGGTGCTCCATCCGCTGGAGATTTCACTTGAAAATCAAGAGTTTTACAAAACATCTACCTTTCATTCGTCATCGCTGCCTTAGATCAGACCCCAAAGATCTTTCAACAAGGAGACTTGTCATCCCTAAAACAGCCTTGACAACTCCATTAATTGAGATTATGGTGTGCAAACATATCCATTTCATTTGGTGCTTATCAGGGACTCAAGTGTACTTAATCTCAAAGCGAAGCATTTTCACTGCACAGGTGCGTCAGCGCTGAAATGGAGAGATTAGAAGTCGCTGGTCTGGCATGTGTACGTGAGAAAAGAGGTGGTCGAGCTGCATGCAAAACCCGTTTGGAACATGTCGGTGAACGAGAGAGATTTAGGGATTTTTTTACGTGGGTTAAGTACACAGATCTCTCTCCTCCATCTCCTTTTTCTCCCTCTCTCTTTGGGCCCTTGGAGCAGCTGTTTCCTCTTTGAAGTTTAGGAGCTTTTTAAATTGCTTGGAAATAATTCTCCAAGGAGGGCAAATTAGTCTCTTGTTTAATTGGTGGTTCTGTTCCCACAGTTGGAGAGTGTTTGATATTAACCCAATAACAATACTTTGCATAAATAATTAAAAAGGGAACCAGTAAACTATGAATTTGACAAAGAGGGGACTGAATGAAGACTGTCTCTTATTAAAGACAGCAGAAGAAATTAATCTTTATTAGACGGATATATCAAGCATGAATGTGCTGCTAAGAAAAGGTAATGTAGTGAGGAATCCAACCTGGCTTATGAGGTTGAGAAGAGGTTTCCCCTCTGAGCCCACCAGACACGTGAGGAGCTGAGGGATCCAGGCCAGCCATTGGATAGGCGGCACTCCAATGCAGTATTTGTCTACAGCGTCGGCCAAGGTGTTCTTATCGTCAAAACTCAACAGCCACAGCACCTGAAGAAGAAGAGAGAGTCAGTCTCTTTTGGTAATAGTTTTGATTTTATAAACCCCGCTGAAGGACAATACATTTAATGTATTTAAAAATATATATAATATGTCTAGAAACAGCCAGGACATATGCTTAAGTAAAATGTCAGTGTAATTTCTTTATTATCTATATCTATATTTAATGCCATGGACATTTAAAATGAATAATACATTTTAAAATAATTTAATATTTAAAATATTTAGGAGGGATAATTTTTTTTTTTTTTTAAAAGGTTATTTATAAACATTTTCTGTAAACACTCAGGCAAATGAGAAATTCCCTTCTTTTTTTCTTTGCGTTAATGTGAAAAATACCTCTTCATGTAGACAAGTCTCTAATTTAAAAAGTCAAGTCTCAAAGTCAATTTTTTTTCTATCTCTGGCACAAACATTCATGGATGAAATGTTCATCAACCTGTGGGACTGAACAGGTAACGTTTTCATTTTAAACTAAAACTATGTCAGCGATTGAAGATGAGGCCATCAGCTCCTTGAAATAGCTACTCAAGGGTTTAATGGCTTGTAAAATCATCTCGACCATTTCACTCCCACCAGTCAGCTGCTGCCTTTTCTTGCTATCGTTGGTGGGGCTCCGGTACGGTGGCTGGAGGGATGGTAACAGATGAACTTTCATATCTCCGCTGAGGCCTGATGGAGACATTAAGCACTGGACAGCCCAGGCCACACGGCTTTCGGATAATTACTGATAATCAGCGAGCAGCTACTCTCATTAATCACGTGTAAACTACGCCACAGTCTCTAAAGCTTCAGTGGCCAGCAGAACTCCAGACACAATCTAGAGTGCTCCTTGCATTCAAACCCATGCTGGAAAAAAGGAAAAAGCCAAATGGAGCTGTTTGATCTAGCATACATGACAGAGAGCAGACTGCCATGTATATAGTATCCATACAAAACCCATCATCTAGTCTAATAATATAATTACATCCATCATTGGTGGTTCATCAGTCTGAATGCAGTGCATCCCCACAGCTGCATTAATTCATAAATGGCACACGGTGACAGATATGCCCCCATTTAACAAAGCCATCAGAGCAGAATGGGTTTACTGGACCACAAACAAGCACAGAGTTTGCCTGTGTTTTATGGTAAATGGGTTTAATGGTAAAACTAATTACAGGCCTGTCAAAAAAGATGCTATCCTATTATGACATGCTCTGTGCATCTCTGCCAACCATTTTTGCCAGTTTTTGACAAGTAAATCACTAAGTGCATGTTGACATCTAGATTACACAGTATGATAGGCCATTGATCAGTAGTTCTTGATGTTTTATTGGTTGGTTTATGCAGCTGTCTCATTGTTGTAAAGGTTTAGGCTACCAGTGTTATCATTATTAACAAAAACTAAAACAATATGTCTTTATTAACTGAAAATAACACTAATCTAACTGAAAAACTGACAAATAACAATAAACTGTGCTGAGAATTTTCTACGCAGTTAAACATTTTTAAAATTATGCCATTTGTAGCATTAACTGTTGCCAGCCTTAAAATAAAACAAAGAAGCTACAAAGTAAAACTAAAGCCAGACTTGGTGCAACAGGATGCTTCTGCAGAGAAGCATCTAGTAGGTGGATGCTTCTCTGCTTCTCTTCATAGGTGGATCTTGTAAAGGAATTTTTAAATTAATCATAACCATCATTTCTTTTTCTTGCAGGATTAACCTTTATATGCTCTTGGGCCAAAGTTTGTGTGAATCATGTCTGAATACAACAAAAAGGAAAACAAAACTAGACAGCTGTCTAAATATATAACCTCATGACTGAGTAACAAGGTGAAGTAATCAAGAACTCCAGATTTGCTTTTATCTAGTAACAGAAAGGTCTGCTGAATTATACATATGAAGAACCAATCATATTGTCAAAAAATTATGTAATGAATTGTCACCTTTGCCATGCGCCTATTCGATAAAAACTGTTGTACTCTCTTTATCAGGGGAATTCTCGGAAACTGATTCGAGAAACCTTCCCGGCCATGATTAAAGCATATTCGAAGGCATTGTCTGGAGTCTAATTATTGCTGCACAACAGGCTAGAGCACTAGAGATCTTATTTACATTCCTAAACGATAGTGCTGAAGTGGAACTCTAGAGACCTTATTCCCAAGTGATAGTGTTCATAAGGGGCGAGACTTTGTCTCGATGTGGAGACGTCTTGTAGAGTATAAATTTATAGGTGTCTGAGACACCTGGTTTAACTTAAGTCAGGTGCATGTGGGAATTTCTACCACAATCTCAACCACAAGATAATTATAGAGAACAATGATAGATTGCTGTTTAACTATTTAACATACAATTTGGGTGCCTGGTTTTTATACTGACATGGCCCTCATTGGTGGAAGAAACCTGGACAACTCAATGAGGTCAGCAAGAGAGAGGAGATCTTACCTTGGCCAGGTATTTGCGTGACTTGCTCTCGTTCTGATGGCGGCAGGCGTGTAGGTAACAGGTAATGGCGGAGACGCCAAGGTGGGGCTGGCGGTCTTTGACAAAAATGTTCTCCAAGTAGTCTCCCCACATAGCCCAGGCTTTCACCAGAACATCATGCATCTGCACTGCAGCAGAGAACGCCTTATTTGCTTCCTCAGACCTGGTAGAAGAGATAAGACAACAAATTGAATGAGCGAGGAACATGTCAGTTCTGATCATTACAATCTTGGTATCTCAAGAATGTAAAGAATATGAGCAATTTGGAGGATTAAGCTTGAGTCAGTAAAATATCTGCCAAAGGTGAACTAGTAAACAGGAGGCATGTAAAATTGATCATTATAAGTCCAGTTTGAGAAGTTTCTAATAGAAAAAACTCGATAAGAAACACTATTACTTCAAAAAACTATTCAGTTGGCCAGCACCCAACTGAAATTAGCTGACTGGGTCCAATATTTTTGTTTCATCAGCCGTTTTAGAGCTTTGAGAATTTGTCCCCCAAGAGCATTTTTTCTAGGGCCCTTTTATAGAAGCAGTTTAAGAATAGAAGTTGAGAAAGGCTCGTAAAGTGCTTTATAAGGGACTGAAAGAACTGGATGGGAATCTGTGCTTGAAGCCTCTGTCCTTACCATCACCATCTCTAAATGTTACCATACGACACACCTACTAAACCAATCACATATAATGGGAACTTTTAATGAGTATGTGGCAAGCAACAGAATTACACTTGATTGCAACGAGAGTCTGGGGAGGCCAAATCCACTGAAGCGTCTCGTCAGTCGTGGACATGTATAATATGTTTCTGCTCATGGCCTTTGCTGAGAGTCGGGCCTAGAGAGCACACAAGTCCCCACGCCCAGTCAAGTGTCAAACATCTTCCTCCGACAGCTCTGCTGCTTTATCAAATCCCTACGTTAATATTCATAGAGAGTGAAAATGTAATGATTACATTAGGCTCTGCTGAGGCTGGGGGAAACTTCTGCTGATCACAGATATTTCACAAATTGCTATTGAGTTAATTATTCAGCATGTGTATTTAATAAGCTATTTCAATCCAGTGTCGGGCCAGCATCAATTCACCCATGAGGAGGAAAAGAGCAAGGCATATATTATAGCCATGATGTTTCAAAAAAGCAGGTTGTTATCAATTTCTGTTTATTAGATAATGACAATGCTCTGTTTTGGTCTGGACGTATAAAAAAAAAAAAAAAAATTATATATATATATATATATATATATATATATATATATATATATATATATATATATATATATATATATATATATATATATATAAAAAACCAATTCATACTTACAATTGTTTGAATTCTGAATTAATTAACAAAAACAAGCGATTTTGTAATACAATTATACTTCACAATTATTACAAAGTTATTATAAAAAACTATAATTATTATAATCACATACAGTTATAAATATAAATATATAATTAAAGAAAACTGGACACAAAAAAAAAAAAAATCAATTTGATCCATTGCAAAAACCTCTAAGTCTAGGTTCAGTAGTTTCACTTTAATGGCAATGAAAAGGTTATTAGTCAGTTACTGACATGCCTTATTTTCAAAAATGTCACTTTAGTCAATTCATTGATATTTAACAAATTTGATTGTCTTTTGCTGTAAAACCAGCTAAGTCCATGTGTGCTTTTTCACAAAAACCTCAAAGTCAAACTCTTTGGACAACAAGACATAGTAAAATGTCCATTTCTGTCAGTTTTACAGCAGCAAAAGGAACACTGTTGTGTTTACTTGCTACATTGTCATTGCCACTGTAACGATGGACAAAACATAATAAAAACTTGCAGCTCGTCAACTGAAAGCCAGCTCACTGTCATTCACCGTGAAATCATATGTTTCAATTTGCGTCTTCCAATTGGTTCTTCTGTAGAGGCTTTTGCTGACAAAGGGAAGTGCTGTTTAGTGGTTTCTGCCAACGAACCGGTATTTCTGAATGGGCTGATGCTGGGATTTAACAGATTTGAAACGAAAGTATTTGATGAACGTATACTACGTGCGGAGAGCATTCACTCAATATCATCTCATTTTTGACAGAGGAGACGTTTAGCGGCTTTTGCATCTGAACTCTTCATTTGTTTTTTTTTTTAAACTATATATTTGTAAACAAATTATTGTAAATGGTAAGAATTGTAATCTTTTCATGCCAGTTTGTAACATGATTGAATGTATATATACACATTGATCAGGCGTAACATTATGACCACTGACAGGTGAACTGAATAACACTGATTATCTCTTCATCACGGCACCTGTTAGTAGGTGGGATATATTAAGCAGCAAGTGAACATTTTGTCATCAAAGTTGATGAGTTAAAAGCAGGAAAAATGGGCAAGCGTAAGGATTTGAGCGAGTTTGACAAGGGCCAAATTGTGATGGTTAGACGACTGGGTCAGAGCATCTCCAAAACTGCAGCTCTTGTGGGGTGTTCCCAGTCTGCAGTGGTCATTATCTATCAAAAGTGTTCCAAGGAAGGAACAGTGGTGAACCGGCGACAGGGTTATGGGCGGCCAAGGCTCATTGAGTGAAGGCTGGCCCGTGTGGTCCAATCCAACAGACGAGCTACTGTAGCTCAAATTGCTCAAGAAGTTAATGCTGGTTCTGATATAAAGGTGTCAGAATACACAGTGCATCACAGTTTGTTGTGTATGGGGCTGCATAGTCGCAGACAGTCAGTGTGCCCATGCTGACTCCTGTCCACCGAGAGGTGAGATGTTTTTAAAGATTTCTCCTGTTTGTTATCCTTTTAGGCCTGTTTGTTTAAACAAACATCTGTTTGTTTAAATATCTTGTAGGTGGTTAAAACTACAGTATTCCGGAATGTAAACCAATTACATGACAGATTCTCATCAGATTGACTCGTGAAAATGCCAGTCAATAGAAATATGACAGGAGATAATCACTCATCATGAGTTCAGTGTCATTATCCTCTGCCGCAGGCATGCTATATAAGGTTAATTACTCATCATGTTCTCATATTGACTGTTAACGACTGTTCTGACCTCATTGTTGGAATAAAGTTTTAGAAGTGATGATTAGTGGCACAAACACATGCACACACACAGATGTTTGTCTTTCCTCTCCATAATGATTCTTTGTCAGATTTGTTCATTTTAAAAAGTGAGCTCTTAATGATCTCGCCAATTCCGATTCTTTGTTGTCAGACCAAATCAGACTTGTGCACAAAACAAAAAGATAATGAGAGCGGTGTCAATTAAAGACAAAGAAAGAGTGAATGAGGGTGATAAGGAGAAGCCTCAAAGTGACAGGCAGAAAAGGAGAGAAGATGAACAAAGCCAGGGATCAACTCTTACTTATTGATCTGGGCTAAGAACATGCCCTTGAGAGCGTAGAACTCGGCGGTCATCTCCTTGGTGAAGTACTTCAGGTTAGTGGACTCAATCACCTCCAGACCCTGACAATACAATAACAATGATTGCAAGTATTTCACAGGTATGAATTTTTCATTTTCTCGTGTAGAATGATTCTACATCCCTCAAAAACAATTTAATTTGTCCGACTCAGCCAATGTGTAGTTTTCTAACCTAGAATTCCTATACATCAAAAGTCAACACCACTGACAACAGAGTATATCTGCTGTAGACATCTCTGTAGCTCAATCTAAGACTCTCAGGTGAGAGCCAGTGGCTTAAAGTGTGCCAGAGAAATGATAAAGAGAACAGAACAGGTCCAAGTGATAGCTGAGAAAGAGAGAGAGAGAGACTTATTAAATTCAATGGTACTTTAATGACTTGAGCTCAGTTGAGGCAGCTCCATTAATCAGGCTTAAGCGAATGCTGCAGCAAGCAGCCCATTCCTTACACTGTTTGGAATGCATTCCTTACTGTGACAGCACCGCAGTCATTCTCACCGTAATGAGAGCAGCGTTATTTGGATTAAGAGAGTCCGGCTAACAGCAAAATCAGCAGGTGAGTCAACAAAGTAAACTAGATTTGGTATAGAAGAAGTCAGATTGACAGCAGCGAAAAATATATATAATCATATTCTGTTAGAGTGTAGAAAAAAATAATTAAATGCTGAGAAAAAATAAAGGGTATTATAAATTGTAAAGTATTGTAAAAAAGTATTGGATTTTTTTAAAAATATGAACTTATTAACCTCACAGATAGGTCACAAAGGATGACTAGATATCCAGTTTCTCTTATTTGCAAAAACCTGCTTGGAAAAGTTAAATTAATTGTATTTAAATTAATCTCCTTCAAAAAGCTACAGCCAAATGACATTCAGATGCCATTCCATTATTTTTTAATGGAATGCTGCAACGTTTATTATAAATGATTTACCTGTGCACATTTTTTTGTTTTTAAATTCATGCGCCCTCGTAAACTTTAATCAAAAACAATAACTTCCCCTCCCCCTCACAACACATCTCGTTTCTGATAACGTGTGCACAGGTATAATGGCTGGACAAAAATCCCTCCCATCCAGCAACCGGTCACTCACATGAGATTGCAGCAATTTGCATACAATGATCCAACGAACCAATCAATTCTTGTTGGACTAAAAACAAAAACTTTATCTCATTCAAGAAACTGTTTTACTTGGACATATGCATCACAATAGTGCAAGAAAACATTAGCACAACCGTTTCATGTTGATTTTAAGGTGCAGTTGCATTAGCAAAATATAGTAGGCAAAAATGTCCAGTGTCGATACTGAATACTCAGTTTAGCAATTCAATAGTGAAGTCACTTTCAAACCAAGCTGCTTTATGTTGGTTAACGTGGCAAATCTGTGGCCAACTTGAATGAACAGCAGAATCTGCATGCGGAAATCTTTCACCCATATGCGAAATTCCTAATCACGTGGATTCCAATTATAATAACTGTATTTCACCCACAAAAATTCACCAAACAATGGTAAATGTGACCGCACTACTTGTTTTTGAATACAGAATGCTCTGTAAGAAATCCATCTTATCAGGGTCATGCGAACACAAACAACAGTAATTATACAGGTCTTCCTTAAGAGTACTAGTTGAGTAGTTACTCAGGGAACTCGTTGACTATTCGATTTTGAAAATATGTAGTTATGCTTAAAGTTCACTCACCTGCATGCATTCATTCTTGCCCATGACTCCAGCCAACTGCAGGTAGCATTTAACTTGCTGACGGATCTTCTGGAAGCAGTCTACAATAGGTACGGTGGGGATGGTGTGGATACGGCTCAGAATGTCCAAAGCCACATTCACCAGACCTTGCTTCCGGGCGATCTTCCCATACTGAATAATGGCTGATGCGGAGGCATGCACTCCAAGCATGGCATTGTTAGTGTTTGGGTCATGTTGTGTGTTAGTTTCGTAAGCGGTCACAATGGCTGCAGGAAAAAAAAAAAAAAAAGAATACAATTTTATATAAAATGATGAATCAGAATGTCACTGGAATTTATCGCCATATCCTTGCATACCCTGATAGTGGTGCTGCCGCCACATAAAGATGCTGCTCCAATGGGAGAGGTCATCTGAGACAATTGGCAGCCTGTTTCTCCAGGTCTTCACCACGGTCTTCATGTCGTGGAGGCTGGTGTTGCGGCCCAGGTTGGCAGGCTGGAGGCCTGCATTAATCTGAGCAGCTTCCTGTAGCTCAATAATCTGCTGGGCCGCCTGAATGAGAATAATCCAGGAATAAACAGATGAGAATCTCAATGTAGTTAATAATAATAAACATCTAACAGGAAGATGCAACAATCACAAGCTTTCTTCAAAGCTCCTGCTCAATTTAGTTCTGAGGGCTAGTCACCTAAGAATCCATATATCACACTCTCACTCGCTCACACATACACTCATTTAAAAAAAAAAAAAAAAAAAAAAAAATTAAATTCGTATGATTTATACACCGTTTTCCTCATGGGGACTAAAACAAATTGTCCCCACAAGGTCAAAAAATGCTGGTATTACTATCCTTGTGGGGACATTTGGTCCCCATAACATAGGGAAACTAGGTACACGCACACTCACACAATCACACACATACACAAAGCACTCAGAAATCCATTACTGCGAATGTATTACAGACTTATGATTCCCATTGAGAAAGAAAAAGAAATAGAGAAACGAAGTCTTGAGGTGGCTGAACGAATGGATGGATCAAAGTATCTTAAAAGCCATTTACTCAAGAGAACGGGCAGAGAGAGGGAAGCGCACAAGTGAAGCGTCTATTCCCATAATGCCTAATCACGCTCTCAGACGACACTTAGACCACACCAGCAGAGGACACAGACCACGGTGACCCAAAAAAAGCTATTCATTCCTTACAAACTACCGATGCATGACCTTAACATATCAGATGGTAAACACACCCTGCACTCTTAACCAAAATGCCACATAGATCTTTAATCTCCTCTATGAATTGGAAAAGAGGGAGGGAGTCTGGCACTTACAAGGTGATTTACAACATGATGAGTACGCACACGATGAGTAGCTTGAGCAGTGATAATGAATTATGCCCGTGAACACACATACACGCATCCAAAAACAATCCGTTCAATAGTAATGCCTGCTTTACAAGATAAATGTCTCAAATCAGTCCACGGACTTGCCAAATCAAATCCCCCCAAAACAAAATAAATTAAGCAATACAATATTTTTCACAATTATCTGTTAATATCAGCTGATGGCACATTATAACCTTCATTCTGAGTGCCCATTCATCATGTAAATTTAATTTTCTTGCAGGTATTTAATCAAACACTATCTGATGGAGAAAAGTAATTACGAGCCATTTTAAACTTGGTGGCGTTCTCACTCTTTCTGTCTCACGGTTCCTGTCTGCCTCTCCCATCTCTTATTGGACTTGGTTCTTCTGTATGGCTGCATTAAGGCGTGCAGTTGTAAACAGATTCAATTATCAGTAAATTCAATTATCACTAATGTCAATGGCTCTGGGGCAAAGACTGAATTTCTGAAGGCCTGACTAAAACAGCCACTAAACTGTGGCCATTAACGTATGTTAATAACAGCTGGTTATTTTCTTACACTAAAAAGAAGTATTAAACTTCAGTCTAATTCACTTAAATGTATAAATAAATTAAAGAATGAAATCTCCAAATTTGAATGACCAGAAATGTATCTTAGTGCTGATGTCACAATTCCATAATAAATTGTGATTCATGATTTGGTATTCCATTGTAAATTCTGCACACTAAATTCAAATTGAATATTTCATATGTATTATGCTTATTAAACTTATTTTATAAACATATTTTCACTTTTATTTTTGCATTAAAATGTAAAGAATATATATAAAATTGATTTAAAAAAATGTAAATATAATATCGCTCAATATAATGCAACATTTTTTTCAGCACACAGCCTACAATCAAGTTTCATTTGCACATATCATCTACAGATTACATTTTAAAGGGTTAGTTCACCCAAAAATGAAAATTCTGTCATTAATTACTCACCCTCATGTCGTTCCACACCCGTAAGACCTTCGTTCATCTTCGGAACACAAATTAAGATATTTTTGATGAAATCCAATAGGCAGTTTGATACACACTCCGAACCACTGATTCGAAACAAAAGATTCGTAGAGCTTCCAAGCTTCATGAAGCAGTGTTTTGAAATCGCCCATCACTAGATATTGTTGAATGAAGTTATTATTTTATTGTTTTTTTGGCGAACAAAAAGTATTCTCGTCACTTCATAACATTAAGGTTGAACCACTGTAGTCACATAACCTGTTTTAAATGTCTTTAGTAGCTTTCTGGGCAGTGAAAGTGTTAATTGTCTTGCTGGCAATGCAGGCCTCACTGAGCCATCGGATGAAAAATATCTTAATTTGTGTTCCGAAGATGAACAAAAGTCTTAAGGGTGTGGAACGACATGAAGGTGAGTAATTAATGACAATTTTCATTTTTGGGTGAACTAACCCTTTAACACTTTTTTCTGCATTACAAGCACTGATATTTCCTTCAGAAAATGCAAATAGTGTTTATTTAGTGTATAATTGTGTCATAGCATCTTTGTTTCTTCATTTTAACAAGCAGTTCACAGTGAAAAGGAGAAATTAAAGAACCAATAATCAAATAATAATAATTATTATTATTATTTATTAGTATTATAAATTACAATTTTATTTAAAACAATATTTTTATAATATTAATAATCATAAAATACTGATAGATTATGGTATACAGATTCAATTTACTAATAGTATCAAGAAACAAAAATCCCTTGTATTCAAAATGTTCTAATTTCATCAACTATATCCAACTCTTCAATCATGCGGACCACAGAACTATCAGCCATTACCCATAACACCCTGTGTGGTGTATTCACAATCTCCAACAACAACGCCTCATTTCCTCAATTTGGCTGTCATATTTGCCATCACAACACAGCCGAGCTCAAGAAGAGTGCTTCTAGTCTCTAACAGTTCCCAGAGGACGTGGTGCGTGGACAGCTCTCACACATTACCCTAATCTACAGGCACACATCACCTTGGCTCCGTCCCATTGTGTGCTCTGCCTGATTATGCGTGTGGCAGTCAGGAGGCTGTTCTTTCTGTTGAATATTAATACATGCTGCCTATTGAGAACCACAATGGTGCAGTCAACACTATCTCAGCCATTTTAGAAAGGGCCAAAGGGCCAAAAAGAGGGAGGGATGGAAGAAGAAGGGACCAGGTCTGACAAAGGAAAAAGTGATATTGTGCAAAAATGCAGAGCGAAAAAGGCAATTATAAGAAAAGTGTCTGCTTTAGCCACTCTCTGTGCTACAAGGGTTTATATAAAGTCACACACTCACACATGAAATGAAATTGCCCGAGTCTCTAGCTTGTCAGCGGTGATATCACACCAGATGTTCAGCTTTTGAGATCATTATTTAAAATTGACAATCAATTTAGGTAAGATCGCTAGTTGTGCTCTGATTGAGTTACCCTGCTCGAAAAAGTGAAACACACCATCAAGAACATTAAATTACAGCTGGAAAATGTCTGGTTAAAGGGTGTTTGTCAGCTCACGCACTGACGGTCCTCACCTGCAGCAGGGGCGTGTGAACGTGAGAAACGATGTGTGGCAGTCTCCTCCATTCTCTGATGGCCAGACTGCTGGCCATCTCCACCAGGCGCTCGATGAAGTTGAGCTGCTGTTCCTCTGGGTGACAGATGGCGAGGTAGCCACGATGCATGTTTACCTTCCAGGCCATCTCCTTTGGACAGCTCAGCTCCACCTGATGCAAACAGGAAACACAGCTGTATCAGCATACACTACCGTTCAAAAGTTTGGGGTCGTAAGATTTTTAAAATGGTTTATGCTCACAGAGACTGCATTTATTTGATCAAAAATAGAGTAAAAACAGCAATATTTTGAAATATTACTACAGTTTCAAATAACTGATCCTTCAGAAATCGTTCTAATATACAGATTTGCTGCTCAAGAAACATTTCTTATTTTTATTAATGTTGACAACAGTTGTGCTGGTTAATATTGCTGCTTAAAGGCATTTATTTAAAATAGAAATCTTGGTAACACTTTACAATGAGGTTTCATTAGTTAATTTTAACTACTTTAGTTAACATGAACTAAGAATGAACAATACAGCATTTATTAATCTTCAAAATTTACAAATACATTAAAATCAAAAGTTGTATTTCTTAACATTAGTTAATGCACTGTGAACTAACATGAACAAACAATGAACCACTGTATTTTTATTAACTAACATTAACAAAGATTAATACTGTAACAAGTGTTTTGCACATTGTTAGTTCATATTAGTTAATGCATTAACTAATGTTAACAAATGAGACCTTACTGTAAAGTGTTACTAAATTCTTTTGTAACTTTACATATGTCTTTACTGTCACTTTTGATCAATTTAATGTGTCCTCCTTGGAGGAGAAAACAAAAAAACATTTACAGACCCTAGATTTTTAAACGGTTGACTGGTGACTGGTTTTGATTTTACAAGCCTTGCCCCACTTCCTGATGGGGTTGCAGACGGGATGCTAATCTTAGCTTTAGTTTGATTGCTATAAATGATTTTGAACTTGAATCCGTTATTTGAGCAGCATATGTGTCCTAGTTTTTGTTCATGGTCATCTGGTCACCCTATTCACAGTGGGTGTTGCACACTGCAATTTGTGCTAAATAGGTGGTCGTAGGGAGAATAAAAAGTCGGTACAGGTTGCTGGCATTGTGCAGTATGACAATTTGGAGGGATTTACACTCTATGGTCAGTGTGCGCTTATCATGGCCGACATTTGATAAATAACCCTGCGTCAGGGCTGGCCTTATCCACCTGCCTTTAATTGAAAGAGGGGACATTTAAACTTCCTGAGAGCAACTGCTGCTGCCAAGCAGCCTGCCCTGGAACGGAGAAAACAAATCACTTCCCAGCAGATGTTTGAGCAATTATTCAAGCACGTATCCGTAAATATTAGATGCAAAGTGAACGGAGAGGGAAGAGGAGGAGGAGTGGGAGGGTTGCTGGGCTGGACAATTTAATTAGGTGTCACCTTAGGACAGAAACCTGAATGGATTCGTTCCAAGTCTCCTTGAACAAGAGCCAAGAGTATTTATAATGTGTCCAGCCTCTATCGCACACTTTTTCTACTTTGTTTTAGAAGTGAAGCCCATAAATTACCCACCGATGGCAAGGCTACAATTCTGAAGTCATGAACAATTCGGCAAGCACAGTTAAGAGTGTGAATTTCTGCATAAAAAAGTGGTGCGTTTGGCAATATGGTGAAACTCCAATAATAATTTGAGGTGTCACAGTGAAGTCATGACTATAGTTTTAAGTTATCTTACTGGACTGGAAGTGTGTGTGCAAATTTTACTCAAAAATGCAGAGTATCTAGCCAAAAAAAAACAAAAAAACAAAAAACAAAAACAAAACATACTTTAGGTAAAAATCTTACAGGCCCTTATATACATACATATTTTTTAAAGAAATTAAAACTGTTAAAACTGAAAAATTATTCAATCAATCTACTTCATAAATATTTTTTCATAAATCTATTTCAAAGAATTTTGAAAATATTACTGTTTCCACAAATCAATTTCTCAAACAATGTTTTCTTGTTATTGTGAGTTTACACAACTGAAAGTAGACCCTTTTCGAATGACCCCAGTAGACCCCAGTTTTGAATGATGTTTTACTCTTATCTATATGACCAAAAATGACAGTATTTTAAGTTGGTTCCTCTGTTATCAGTGAAAAATGCAATTGATCGTGCAGGTGTCATGAATTAAGCATGTTATTCTTTTCTTCGACTAACCGGCTAAAAAAAATGTTGGTCAACAAAACAATTTTTCATCAAATAACTACCTTGGTGAGCATACAAGACTTCTTTCAAAAACATTAAAATAATCGTACTGACTTTTTAACCGTAGTGTATGCATCTATAGACTGATTGTGAACTTCGTTTAGTGGTGGTTATTACTTAAACATATTGCTTTAGGTTTGTGTTGAGTAACAGGGCAAGTATTCAGATAAGTAAGATAAAGTAAAGACCTCAAATAAAACATACAATTACTCACAAATCTTAAAGCCCTATGTGTTAATTGCAATGTGGTACTGAGTTTACCTGCACCAGAGCCTCTTTCATGGCGGCCCAGTTGGACACTCTCCAAGCACACTCCAGCACCAGGTATGGGTTGTTATGGCCTTTAGATTGCCCGTACTCAGTCAGAGGCTCCCACTGGTTCAGCTCTTTAGAACAGCTGGAAATCAACATAAAATAGATTATTTTATTACATTATATATTAGAATATAACAGATGGTCCAGAATGTTCATGAATTTCATAAAACAATTTTTTTTTATCCTATTAGCATTTTGACAGCTGACAATTATTTT
Organism: Hypophthalmichthys nobilis; assembly: GCA_037950665.1. Classification (NCBI taxonomy): domain Eukaryota; kingdom Metazoa; phylum Chordata; class Actinopteri; order Cypriniformes; family Xenocyprididae; genus Hypophthalmichthys; species Hypophthalmichthys nobilis. The sequence goes on from CM075472.1 coordinate 17,458,328, forward strand.
ACAGTGAGTTTTTGTCCTAATGGATGTAAAAAAAAAACTTTGAGGGTGTAATTTTGGTCGATCTATGTTAGGAATTTGGTTTTATTTGCATTGTGCTAGGTTGCCCCACTCAAAATGTTCTTGGTCAGTTTAAAATGACCACAATTGTATATTAAAAAAAATTTGTCTTATTGGCTGTGGTTTTGTTGCCTGCTGCACTATTTTGTTTTCAATGAGGATGAAAAACATGCTTGACGGTGGACATATCATGTGTTGAATCTGAGCTGTGGTCATTCAACTCACCGGATCCAGTGATCCTCCCACAGCTGGTACTCCGGGAAGATGGCGGGCGAAACATTGTGTTCTTTGCGAGCTTTCTCCATTGCCTTCTCATAGGTTTCTTGAGCCTAATGATGATAGAACCAGAATTGTTAACATCTTAAAATATGAGAGGGACAATACACAAGTCATGCATAAGAAATCCATTTTATTTTTTCCCAAATTGTGTATTTTCTGGATCCTGTTTTAATGGTTTAATTAAATTTAATAATCAAAAGGTATGCCTAATCCACTGAATTCCTAAAACTAACAATATAATAATTTATTAAAATTGTAACAATAATAATGACCAACGAAATGTTTCATTTTTTCAGAAATTCTGTGTTGTCCGTTTAAATTTTTCTGGATGCGCAGTTTTATGATTATATACAAATGTATTATCAATAACACTGGTAAACCAAACAAGTAAAAGTCAAGTCAAGTCAAGTCATCTTCATTTATATATCGCTTTTCACAATACATATTGTTTCAAAGCAGCTTCACAGTGACAATAGTAAAATTCTTATCGAGCTAAAGTTTGTTTTTGATTGAATCACTTCCGTTGTAAAAATGTTATTACTTTAGGGGCCAAAAAAAGTTTAACAATTTAATCTTGTGAAATGTAATACAAAATCTGAACTGTCTTTTTGCATTTTAATATTCACTGACATTAGCGATTTGATTAAGCGTACAACCCTTCTTTTGATTTATTCATCCAAATTTTGCCAAATTTAATGACATTCCACCATTATGACTGTATTCCACAATCTTTGCAACATGGAAATCATAGGGCCCTAAATACACACATGCCGATATGATCATTTCAGTCTCTCTCACCTGTTCAAAGAAGCCATGCTGCTCGTAAGCAATGGCAGTGCTCGTCTCGGGAAACTTGCATCTCTTCTGCCACAACCCAGCCCACATGTCCTCCTCCTGCAGAAGGGAGTAGAGCTCAGCCAGAGAGTCGAGGATCTCCTGAGGGAATATAAAAACACATCTTCAAAGAGTATAGGGGACAAACACATCCATATTCAGAGGTATCCCAATGAGATGACTGCTTAGCATAAGCAGCTTGAATGCTAGGATACTTCAAACTGAACTCACTGACAGGTCAAAACAAAGCCAACTGGAAATTCAGCACACAAGTTCATTTTAAGTGACACTGGGGAACCTTCAGAATACAAAACTTCCTTTGCCAAGAATATCAATGGCAACAAAGACAAAAAGAAGAAGGGCTCATGATTCACTCTACCTGCTGTGGAGGAGTGATGCTTTCCTGCTCGTAAAACTCTGTGCTCTGTTTGGGTTTGATGTGCAAGCTAAGGCCTTTCTCAAAGGCTTGCTGCTCCAGCATCAGGGTGGAGCGTAACCATAGATTGTGGGTCTTGCCTAAGTACTTCAGTACGCAGGGCCTGATAGGTATGGGCGGCACGCACTGAGACATGGCCTCCACAAAGCAGTTTAGAGCACTGGGCTGACAATCTCTCTGAGCTTGATGACTACCGCTACACAGGAACGGACCCATCTCGCCCGACAGTGCCTGCAAAAAAGGATACACAAGTTGAAAATTTGTGCGATATATTTGTACAATATTAGTCATTGGCCAAGTTCATTTTCCCTATTGTTACATTTAGATTACCTTTGCCGTCACCTAACGCTGCCACAAGTTCATTCTTTAATAAAAACGAAAGAATTTATTAACGCTGTTAAATGTAATCCACAGGAATTCTCAATTAATATCCATTCAATAAAATATTTTCAAATAAAAATAAAATGTAAAAAAAATAAAAAATTTGTATGCTTTAAGAAAACAATAACTGATTAAAGAATTCATTTTAGTTCGTTTTTTTTTTTTTTTTTGACAAAACAGTGCACTGGCTTAATGGAATCGGCCTGAATTTTAATAATGTTCTACCCCAATCAGTAGAATACTATAAGTTTGATGAGAACTTTATAAGAAAATTTAAAATAAAAAGCAATAAACATCTTCAAGTAGATCACCAAACAATGAGAATTTGCCATAAATATGCAATAGGCATGACAACTCTAAAGAAAAATAGCCCATGTTACACAAAGAGTGTTGCATTATTATTATAGAAAAGACTGGCTCAGTAAATATCCTAGTTTTATTTATACCTCCAACAAAACAAAAGCCATAAAGTGGAAGATTTCTATTCTGAATGTGTGTTGTAACAGTCTACAGTCACTCCAAATTAAAGCTCTTTAATGAGAATTATAATACTTAAGACATCTGGTCCATTAAACTCTGATATTTGCATAAAAGGTTTAATTTCTGCTCATTAGCAAAATGCTGCTTGTTTAAGTTCAGCAGCAGGGGCAGAAAGACAGCCCATCAGACCCCTACCCATGCAAAGGTCTCCAAGATGAGCACAACCTCCGACACCATTAACACATTTTGCATGATGATTCTGCAGTCATATGCATTATTAGTAGAAAAAACAGTCAGTCTACACTTTTACCACAACAAAGGTCAGTTTAAAAGCATCAGCAGTCATACGCTGCATTTAGATGGAAAACGTTTAGAAGAAAACGGCCAATTGTCAGCTCAGCTCAGCTCAGCGAAGTACTCACATGCTGCTGGCGGTCCGACAGAATCTTCCAGAGGCGGGGGAAAAGCTGGACCCAGGTCTTCTCGGCAAGTGGGGTGGAGATGTGGCACAACTGAACCAGAGCATTCAGCAGTGCTCCCGTCTGATTACACACACAAGAGACTCATTTAGTGATAGGCAATATATCAGCCATTAATCAACCGACATTTAGCCAATTGAGATTATCACATTGGCTGATAACAGTGCTAGCTCAGCCGATTAACAGAAGTGCACCTTGTATCAGTTCCAAGGTCTACTAAGAACCCTTTGTCAATGTAATAATGACCATTTTACTTTTTAAAATATATAAAATAATAATAATAATAATAATAATAATAAACTGGATACCGTAATTAGTTTTTTTGTGTTTTGTCATTTTTATTTTTTTAAATGTCTATATTGATTTTTTTTTTTTATATTATTTCAGTTTTAGTTTTAGTTATTTTAGAATATCAAGTTAAACTAAATGAAAATGAGAATTTTTTTTAAATGGTTTTAGTTTTAGTTAACTAATAACCCTGCTCAATACACACTCTTCAAACTTGCTTCACTGCCACATTTGCAGCAAAAAGAGATACTTACAATTTAATCTTCACTTATGACACCAAACATTCAAGGGCAAACGAGACTATTCCTCCTCAAAAATGACTTTTCATAAGGGATCAGTGTACTTTAAAATGCATGACCGGTCAATCATGCCACTGAATAATTCTTAGGGCATAACTGCAAGAAAAAGCTTTGGACCTCTGACCACAAGAGGAATGGAGATGTTAGCACAAGTCAGAACTTAAATGTGTGCTGTGGTTCCCGACAGCGGCTCCGGTGGGCAACACAGGCAGGTCAGGGCTTTGAACTCCTCACTTCATCATTTATCTAAAGCCTGCTTGAGAGGTGCATATAAAGCAGAACCGTGTCCAGGATTAAATAGAAATCAATGACGCTGTGACCTCAAAGCGTTCAGAGACAGAACCCCATGTTGCCCTGATCAAACTCTCTTTAACGGAGACGCTTATGACGGAGCAGCCAAATGAGGAAGAGCAGGTTAGAGATGAAAGTAAAAAGAACCAAAGGTGCATATTAAATCACACTGTTCAAAACCCTGTATGGCTTCTGCATGTCACTCGTTCCTACATATGTCCTTTATGTAACCAGTGTCCTTTTTTAAGTTTTGCTTTGTTTTTCCCACTGCATGAGGGTGCACTCGTGAGGGCGACATATGTTGAGGTGATTGCTCACCTTGACCTCTCTCAGGGAGTCCAGGAACTTGTCGTGGCGGTTTGTGAGCATGTGCAGCTGGTTGCCTGCGTCTCTCTCCGCCTGCTCCTTGGTCTTGGGGAGGCTGGTTTGGTCTCCAGGTGCTAGTTCAATGTCTATCTCCACATCCTACAGATGAAAAGGTCACAAAAACACCAATTATTGGAAGAAAATGTGTTTACTTGACACACTTACAGCAGGTCTCTATGAACTCGAGTTGTGCACCATTTGGAACTGAAGTGAGAATGTCTCTGAATTCCTGAATTAAATTACTGAACTTTAATTGGGGTCAGATGCAGCATATGGATTTGAAAAAATAAATAAATAAATAAATTTGAATTTAAGGAAGTAGAATTTAAATAGAATAAAATAATGAAATTTCATATAGCTGGTGTAAGTGACATTTTAAATAGTGCATTTCAAGTAAGAATTATCAACATTAGATGATTTTAATAATCAGCGTCTGATCAATGCCAGATACATAGAAATGCGTAATATTCAATTATATATTATTTTCAAGGTGGAACACATAATTTTCCCCTAACTTTTTGTCAGGTGAACCCACAAATTATTTATTTTTTATTATTATTTATTATTAAATTTTTTTATTTTATTATTATTATTAATAATTACCCGTTAACCTTTCAAAATACAATTTTACAATATATATATATATTATATATATATAAAATGTATGAAAAATGTATGTAATATACATTTTAATAATTTAAAATTTATTATAATAGGGCTGCCTCTGACTAAAGACTTTCCTAGTCTACTGTTAAGCCATGTTTCCACCGCAGGAACTTTCCCCAAGAACTAGGGACTTAGGGGCGGTACTCGGTGTGTTTCGACCATTCCGGGTCCCTGCATGCGCTGAAGTACAGAAACAAAGTTCAGAAACTTTCAGGGGTGGGATATGCTGATTAGTTGAGTTCATGGAGCATTTTGATTGGTTGACTCCACGCAGCATTTTATTTCAACCACCAATTTTAAAAGTCTTTTGCGGTGCATGTAGTAAGAGTTGTCTGCTATTCAAATCAACAATGGAGTCAAACAAATACCACCGATGGACCGACAACGAGGTTCAGGCTTTATTAAGTGTATACGTTGCGCGCAGTCATACATCACCAGGATAATTTGCCTAATCTTCACGGTACTTTAGACCATGATGGAAACGCAGACAGCATTAGTCAAGGGAGAAATACTAAAAAAGAAAGTAAGCACTCCTGTGTGTGCATCAGCAAACGTGGCATGAACCTTTCTGAGATCAGAATGCAAAAAAATAAATAACCTATAATATACAGTAAATAACTGCCTTAAAAAAAAAAAAAAAAAAAAATTTTACAAAAATATTTTTTAAATGTAGGACATAAATATAAATTAAACGAATAAATAAATATTAAGCAAACTGAAACACTTAAAGAGAAATATCAGTGCAAACATAATCAGGCCAACAGACAAGTAGCTTTAACATCAAATGAAAACTCAGAGGTCCAGTAAAAGTTTAGCTTTCACATTAACACTTAGATATGTGCCTAATATTATGTGCCACATTTATATAGATTAACGTTATACAAGCGGTCATATAAAGTGCGTAAAGATAGGCTACTACTTGCATGTTTTCAATAAGTCATGTTTGAGTTCCCCTGTCACCTTTTGATGGTCATTCTTTACACTCTCAAAACGTTCCAACACTTTGGATTTTTTTGCCCGACATATTACTGCATGGACCAGCCGTGTTAGCGATCTGTCACCGCGTGACTTCGCCAATTCCTCTTGAGTTTTTTTTTTTCTGCGACTAACCGAATGATTAAAATTTAGTTGACCAAGCCTCTTCTCTTCGACTAACATTTAGTCAACTATTAGGGAGCTGCCCTAATATATTTTTTATATTATTATATATATTTTTTTAATTATTTTACATACATAATTGCAAGAACCCCCTGCAGTTCCCTCACAAACTGCCATTTTTTGATCCCCTGCTCTAATATCTCAGCAACTCAAAATGTAGTCAAACATCAATATTGAATCAATTAAAATTCCAACTCATATAAAGGAAGTAAATTCCTAAATTCTGATGAACACATAACTTTAGTGATAATGCAATTAAAAATTAAAAATTTTTAAAAATAGATTAGGCAATAAAGGCGCAAACAAGCTCTTCTGTACAGATGTTTGTATACACAGAATGGCACAGCTGACCTCCTCCTTGGTCTCGCTGTTTTCTCTCTCGCGAGGTTCCTGTTTGATATGCGTTGCCATGGCGAAAGCTGCACGGTCATGGCTGTCAGCCAGGTTTATGACGTTGGTGATGGAGGGGAGCATGGAGCCCTGGCAGCTGGTGCCAATGGTGGTGTTCCTCTCACAGACCGCCAGCAGCAGCTGTGAAGCAGAAACGACAGAATCAAACTCTGAACTGCCACGATTGCTCAAACACGCATGCAAACAGCTGCTCCTACTGTGAGGAACACATCACATGGAAGAAAGTAGCTAACGTTCACACATAAATGACACCTACATGAGCCAGCATTGTTTAACAGCTGCCATTTTTAACCACTAGCGTACATACATCTAAATGCTTGACACCATCTGTAGAGCTCCAACAGAGAATGTTCTTTTACTCCATCACGGAAGGATGAATCGTGCACACAGCCGCCATGTGTAGGACAGCATTAATAATTCAAGAGCCAGAATAGCATTGATTGTGGCTGAGATGGATGGATTGTGACCTGACTTGAGCGGGAGCAGCCAAAAACCAGAACTGTTACATTATAGAGAATGCATTAACACCAAGAGAAAAAAAATCATCAAGGTGAAAATTGAGACGTTAAAATGATAAGGAAACATTTAAGTGCTATGCAAGGTGCAATTAGCATCTTTGTAATTTAAGCATGTGCATAATTTTGAAGTATTATCAACTCTGCATAGAGCTTACATAATTATTGGAGATGTACAACATATGAAGACAAATGTATGCAAAAGCCGCTAATGACAGGATTTTGTGAGTAAACAACAGTGTTCCTTTTGCTGCTGTAAAACTGACAGAAATGGACATTTTACTATGTCTTGTTGTATTTAAAAAAAAAAAGAGGTGGACTTGGAGGTTTTTGCAAAAAAAAGCACACATGGACTTAGCTGGTTTTGCAGCAAAAGACAGTCAAATTTGTTAAATACCAATGAATTGACTAAAGTGACATTATTTTCAAATATATATATATATATATATATATATTTATTTATTATTCCTAAAATCCTAAATGAAACCAAAAATGCTGATTTAAGTAAATAAAATAAATAGTATATCTATTTATAATAATTATTTATTATAAAATGTATTCTATTATGCATTTTATATTTATTTTAAACATATTTATATCAATCAACATTTAAGGTTTCATTTAATACTTTATGAATTATATTTACTATTTAAAAAAAGTCTAATAACATATATTGCATCAACTAGTCAAAAACAATTAGCTTGCTGGTTAGCAATCTCTAACCAGCAAGAAAAATGAAACTAATTTTCACATTTTTCATGCGTTTTCCTCTTTTCTTTTCAATAAAAAATGTGTCTGTACCTCGATGCATTGTTTGATCCAGAAGTGGATTCCCATGGCTTCCCAGTTTTGTGAGCAGCAAATATACAGAAGCCTCTCATAGACTCGTCGCTTCATTGATGCATCAAACACCTCAAAATATTTTGCTCTGATCAGTGGCTGGGTGCAGCGCAGCCCTGACAAGAATGCTGGCTCCAGCTTGGATGTTATGTCACTTCCTGAAAGGTTCTCATCCCTGAAAAAAACGAATATCGAAGTGCTTCAGACAAACGCTGCAAGACCGTTGTTATATTTACCTTATGAGACAGCATGAAATGCAGCACGACAATAAACAACTTGATGGGTCTTTAGTAATCCACAGCTATTAAAGACTGCATGTGTTCCAGCATAGATGCAACTACTGCTGATGATTTAGGCCTGTGGGTTCTCACTTGGATGAATTGCTCTTGACGCTGGAGAAATGCTCTCTTGCCCAGGGTGACGGTGGCCCCTAATGTCTTTTGCCCCTCAGCCGCCAAACTTTAGCAATCAAAACCGGGCCTACCACCCACCAAGCCGTAGTCTTGTTGCTAATGGCAATAGATGGAGGGCCAGCGCGGACAGCAGACCCTGTGATTAATCGTCGTAATTACCTGTAGACGTAATTAACGAGGTCCAGGAACTGGGCATTCAATTCAAGGTCATCAGGAAAGCGCTTCTCAATGTAGGTCATCATTTTCACCAGCAGAATGGACTTCTCTCTTGGATTAGGTACCTACAAAGAGAAAGAGAGAGCATAAGACAGAATAAAAAGGGATTGCAAGAGGAGAGGAGAAGTGAGGAGAGGTGAGGAGGAGGGGGCAACAGATTGATACAGTCCATTTATCTTTCATCTATCAGGAGAGCTGTGCAGCACCTTTGCTCAGCTCCTTTTTCTCCCTGTCTGCTCTCTCGCCTTGGGCTAACAGAACAGACACCTGAGTTCAGCTGTCCGGGCCACAGCACGCTGAATACACAATGCCTCATTTACAGCTGGATTGGCTTTGAGCTCAAATGTTTAACACAGGAGTACTCCGAGTGGACACAAGTTTGGTTTACTATTGCGAGGTTAGCGAGTCTAGAGAATTGGAAATCATACAGTTACATCATGTTAAATCAATAATGCATGAAATATGAATCAGGTTAAGCCATTTATAGTTGATTCACCTAACTGTGGCAATATCAATACAAAGTCCTGATTGGGGTGGGATTATACTGGTCAGACCAATAACAGACAAAGGCAAATCTATTTGAAAACAGTCATTGTTTTTGCAATTCTGTTTGGTGGCGCAGAAATAACACTCTCCAACTCTTTTCTCCCTTTTTTCCTCTTAGACCACATCCAGTTAAAATTGACAACCAAATTTCCTCTGCTTTCTAAAGCTTTTTTAATGTCCAAAGTTTGTAAATAAATTAAAAGAAAATGCATAAATAAATGAAAAATAAATACATTTAAAGTCCCTTTTAAGGTGTCTTGTCATACATTTTTTATTACTGAACACTTTTCCCTGAGGTCCAGTTATAATGACCATTTTCCATCCTCTTTCTGACCTTGCTGTCGACGATCATTCTAAGTGTCCCATCATTCAATAGCCTCTTTGCAAAGTCTTACATTGTAACAGGACCACAAAACAATCCATGCCAAAAATGTACCACATGAACTATCAAGATCAGATTAAAATGATTAGAGATCTTATAAAAGGAAATTTCTGCTGCACATTTCTAACTTTGCAATCCTTTGGAAGGACACCACCAGTTTAAACCATCTACACCACTGGTTCTTAACCAGGAGGCTCAGCAAACAAATAGGGGCATTGGAATCAAAAATGTTGAGAACCAATGGTCCACATGGTAGGAATAATAGCATCAATCCTTTATCCTCCATGTTACTCTACCGTCCCTGGACAGCCCGAGATTCTAATCACCCGAGAGTGATTGACATGTAAATTTCACCTTTGCAGCTTAATTTTAATAAATAGTCTTTCTGGACTGGCAAAGTTTTGAGTTCTGAATGTTGCAGCAGTATGTATTCATAGTACAATGAAGTCTAAACTCCAAAGGCCAAGAAAAATTTGATTCCTCATACAACACCAGACACTGACAGATTTAATATTTTGAGACGTCAAAATGACAGAGTTTACCTGGTTGGTGGCCATGGGGTTGCCAGAGTTTTTCACCCATTCTTCCACAATCTTCACCACAGCTCGAAGAATCTTTGGGTCTGGAGATTTCTCGATGAGGGAGGTGAGAATGACCTGGATGAAGTTTTTTCTCATTTCCATATTCATGACCGACAGCCTCGTCTTCACCAGATCCAGACTGAGCATGACCAACTCACTCGTCACTACAAACAACACAGAAGAATGTGAGCACACGATTATATGAGAGTGATATTCAACAGAAATTTGTGATACAGTTGAACACTATTTTCCCTTTTGTTGAGGTTCACAGGCCTTCTATCATTACAAAGAGGAAAAAACTACACGCAAGCTCACAAACACAGTCAAAAGTTACATAAATCTCAAAGGCAAGCATTGAACATACATCAAAAATTGCTAAAGACAGCTGAGGATATGAACCATAAAATACGAAATTCTGCCTGCTGAAAAAGGGGAAAACGTGATTGAGTTTTAGCATGGAGAGTCGGAGACGGGTTATGAGTTTAGTTTGGCCTCTGAATGTATTTTCTGCTTGATTTGCTCAAGGTAAAATGTGATTGTTCTGATGAGTCGAACCCTTGGAGGAGAATATGTTAGAGGCTGATTTCCAGTTCGCCGCTGACTCATGCTGTGAGGAGGTCTTGGGCTACGCTGTCAGGGTGACATTGCAGTGTGAGGCCTTTCAGACAGCACAGGACAGGCAGGGCCGAGAGCATGCGAATCTGCGCGTGTCTGTTCAATCCCATCTCCATGTACCATTTAAAAACCATAATAACATCTAGAAGGCACTGAGCAGATGGGATTGTCTGGATTTTATATTCCAGTGGACACAGTGGGAGATTTTTGACTTCAATCACAGAAGATGTTTCTCAGTATGGATGGATTTGTGGGCTGGTCTCAGAACATTTGATTGGCCCTCCTGCAGCACCCAGTGGTCAAATATGGACAGCACACGCTAACGGTTCTCTCTCTCACACTCTGCTCCAAGGTGACAACGTGTCTTTTTGTCGTTCTGCCCACTTTTTAAACTCCTCCAGATGACTGCAGACAACAGGATTAAAGCTGTCCCAGTAAGAGTGTATATTTTTCCATCATACTGTCAAAAGCCTAAATTTAAGACAGACTGTCATTTCTGGGCCAAGAGGAAGAAAACCCATTCTGTCAGACAAAGCAATAGATCTTAACCTACCTCAGCTGGCTTCCATATACTATCCAAAATAAAGTCAAGCTTGAAATCTTTAAAGGCTTGAAAACGGCCTCCTGGAAGGGAGGAAGTGATCTTAACTGAGTGCAGATGGGTTAATGACAGAAAGAGGCCAGTGCTAAAGCACAAAATTCTATAAATTGAGTTTTTTCCTAACTATATTGCATTAACTTTACATGGTTGCCTCTAGACAGCAGCCAATTAGGATTGATTCAGATGATTTAGCAATCCTCTGAGTGCCATCAACATAAGAACTGATCTGACCTCTGTATTGCCTGTTCAGTTTAAATGTACTTACTGGGTCAATGCCATAAGAGGCTACATGATACATAAAAAATCATGTTATAATCATGTTGTTTTATATGGTTTAAAAAAAAAAATTCATTCCATTTTCAAGAAAAATTTACATTGTAATAATGAGTAAGAAAAAGTAATAACTTATTATTCTTAAACCTTGCATACATTTGTGTACACAAATTAATCAATTTTCTTTAACAAATAACATGAATTATTCATTTATAAATATTCAGTTTTTGAGGTGTTACATTACATGACACTTTACAATAACTAACCTTGACTAATAAATCATAAATGTCAAAATATCAGAAATTTTATGAGTTATTGATCTTGACATCCAGTGATAAGGGGCTGCAGGGGTCCTCTATATGATATGATTTGCTGTTTTAATTTTTCTGCATGCCGGTTGCATCATATTGCTTTGATATATAAAATGATAATAAGTAATTAAAGCTGCAAGCAGCGTTGAAAGGGTCCTCGCACCCGGGGCCACCACCACCCGGTGGCCTTAGGAAAACAGAACAGTGAGCGACATGCATTTAAGGGGGTAAATATAGGAGAAATATGGCATTTTGACGTGCCGACAGCAAGTGACACTTTGACTACAACTGAATATTGCTGTGTAGATGTCTTCAATTTAGGACTATTATCGAACCTGTGAATTTTGGGGCAGATCGGACATTGTGTGCCCGAGTTACAACAACTTCCTATTTCATGGCGAAACACTAAACTTTGTCAGGCCGCCACAGACAGTTTGTTAAAGTACAACATCTGGAAATGGCAAAAACTGCAAATATTTTGCAAAGAAAATTCAAAATATCTGACACCCTGTTGGTTTCAACTACAAAAGAGACTCTTTTGTAGGTATTGGGCTGTTACCTGTGTGTACTGAATTTCATACTTGTACATGAAACGTAGTGCAAGGGAAACTTCATAAAAATTTTGTAGGTGGCGCTATCGAGCCATTTTGCCACACCTAATTCTGAAACCCATATCAGATGTAAATTTTCACCACTTCTGACGCATGTGCAAAGTTTCGTGAGTTTGAGCATGTTTAGGCCTTACGATTCATTTCAGAGAAGAAGAATAAAAAAAAAACGGAGCAATTCCAATAGGGTACTCACACCATCGGTGCTTGGGCCCTAATGCAATAAAAAATAAATAAAGTAATTAATAAATTATGCCAAAACTACTTGACCCAAGTGTCTAAAGAATGGTCACCTGTGCTGGTTTCAGCGGCTCCGGGGTTGGGTTGCGGGCTCAGGTGCTCCCTCACCATCTTCTGAAGGGAGCGCATGAAGACAGAAATGAGGCGGTCGATGTAGCTGGAATTGTTGCTGCAGGCAGACTTCAGGATCATCAGCGTTCCTGGAAGCAGAGAGGAGAGAGAAGCCGGTAACATGACGCCCCACTGCCCTCACGACACTGTCAGGGACAGCAAGCGACATGCGCCTGCTAATGACTTTGGGTGCAGCTCCTTTGTCCCTGTAGTTGTATTACAAGGACGTTTCTGGAGAAATCTAACCGAGTTACCGGGTAAGGATAGGGGCACAAAAAAATGGATGAGTAATGCGTTTCTTAGATCACAGCTCTGGGGAAGAAAGATAAATGTAAAAAGTCACCCTCAATGGAGACACATACAGTACATCAGTGGTAAATGTAACTCTAGAGCTCTGCCAGAGCGGAATCAGGAGGCATTTATTGACCAGTGGTGCCATTTTGGGCTGAAATGAAACACTGGTAACTTTAGAATGTTATCCAATAGAGTTATCACTTTTTTGTTTTCAATTATAAAATAATAATTAGAGATGTGTGTTCTTTTGTAAAATACCTCATCTGAAAGGAAACCATACTAAAGTGCACCACCATTCAACCATTGTGGTTGGTAAGATTTTTTTAATGTTTATGAAACGAGAATTTATTTGATCAAAAATCCAATAAAACAGTAGTAAACAGCAGTTAAAGACACCTAATATAAAGTGTGAACCATTTTTAATTAAGTATTTAAATATCCGATTTGCATTCCATACCAACTATATAACAGACAAAAAAAAGTTTTTGAAAATGAATATCTATTTAGTGTTTTGTCAGCCTTTGGTCAATTACTAGAGCTATTAAATTCTCACCGAACAATTGAGTTGGGTTAGCGCTGCTGGCTTTCTCGTAGTTGGTAAGGCCTTCATAAATGACCTTCCCTACAGCAGCGTACAAACACTCCAGCTCCTCATACTTGGAAGCAACTGAGGATGTGCCTAAAGGAAAACCAAAATATTGGAAAAAAAAATGCACATAGTTACCATAGTTTTCAAATGACAACAATCCAATCAATTCCCAATGGACAAAATCAAGTCCCTCCCCACATTTTTTTCTCATTCGAGAAGCTATTCAACTGGATACATGGATACAAAAGACTATTGCAACTTCCGTTTCATGCCAACTTTAACAATGACTTAACAGTGGCATCACATCCTGTTGCCGATAATCACCACCGTGTCTGAAGTTATTTCGCAACCTCTGTGGAGATTCAACCCATTTATGTCTGTTAACAGCTGCTGACTATACTACTTGCCAGTAGACTGCCTTGACTGTGTCTTGCACTCTAGCAAATCAAATGATGCAATTTTGTTTTTACCATACATATCCACAGCTGCGCTCAACAAGGGTCTCTAGGAGAAGGTCCCATTGATCAGAGCTTGATGTACTCACTGGGTTCTGTGGGGAAGGTGCTCATGAGTCTGGATAGGAGGGAGTGGACTGCCCTCAACACTTTGGTGTTTCCACAGGTCATGCAAGCTGCTATGCCACGCTGCAGGGGCTTGAAGTGTGCGAGGATGGCTGGAGGCTGCAGCACTGACAGAAGAAAGCTGAGAATCTCCAGTCCTGTGCAGATGTTGGAGAAGTTCGCCTGAGTTGGCTGCTCCTGAAAAACAGAAGCGGATGCGCTGATTGATGAGGTACAAGGAACTGACACTACATTTCAAAAGTTTAAGGTCTGCAAGATTTACTAATATTTTGAGAAGTCTCTTATGCTCTCTTATGCTTTCATGTAGTGTTTAATATAGCTGTTTGTGAATGTAAAAGATGAGCAAAGTTTCAAAGATCAAAGTGAAAGCTAAATAGAGTTGTTGTCTCAAAAGACAACCAAAAGAAAGAACTGATTCTGAACTGCCTGAAATGAGTTGGTAATTCCAGTCTTACTTCCTGCACAAAACTACGTAGGTTTATAACAAATCTGCATAATGCCAGCCTTCACTGGTCTTCACTGGCTGCCCGCGAATAATGTCTACTTTGACCCGCCTTCAAACACTGGAAGTGGAAGCCTGGAAGTGTTTGGCTTGTGTTGTTGACATGTCGAGAAGATGCTGTTTTCTGTGCTACAAAAGCAAATCCACTATGCATGCACTTAAAAAAATTCAGATATGGTATTAGCGGTTTATTTTTGACATGTGCTGTAAGCCGTATACCAAATCACAACAGACTGAGCCATCTGACCAATCAGAGCAGAGGAGGCTCTTGGAAAGGAGGGGTTCAGAGCAGGGGTGGGCAACTCTGGCCTTCAAGATCCACTTACCTGCAGTGCATAGTTCCAACCCTAATAAAATAACTGAACTAACTAATCAAAATCTTCAGGATAACTAGAATGCTGCAGGAAGACGAGTTTGATCAGAGTTTGAGCTAAAATCTGCAGGAAAGTGGATCTCAAGGGCCAGAGTTGCCCAGCCCTGGTTTAGAGGGACTGGATTGTTGTTTCAGTCAGTTTCAGTCACTGTGAGAAAAAGGGTGATGTTGCAATGTATATTATGAAATATTATGAAAAAATTAAAGTTTTTTTTTAATTATTTTATTTTTTAATTCGGATGCATGTAAACCTTTTGTAGGAGAACTTTAAAACAAAATTAGAAACCTTTAAAATAGCATAATACAGGCACTTTAAAATATAATTGCTATAAAAGCTGAATTTTCAGCAGCCATTCCTCCAGTCTTTAGTGTCACATGATCCTTCAGAAATCATTCTAATATGCTGATTTGGTGCTCAAGAAACATTTCTTATAATGAATGTTGAAACAGTTATGCTTAATATTTTTGTGGAAAACGGGATACATTTTTTCAGGATTATTTAATGTGAAGAAAGTTCAAAAGAACAGCATTTATTTCAAATAGTTTTCATAACATTATAAAATGTCTTCAATTTTGATCAATTCAATGCATCCATGCAGAAAAAGAAAAAACCCCTGCCCCCCAAACTTTTGATAAAAGTTAATAATGACGTTTAACTGAACTACTGAAACTTCTTGGGTCACACAAAGTTTTGAAATTAATTAAAACAGATAACTTCATTTTTCAAAAATCCCTTCATTCTCTCATTTAAGACAAGAAATGCACAGGCTTAGCACAATGAGTAAAAACCAGTGCTGATTAGGTTTCAGGGGCCACTAAATATTGACAACTAAGGTCTGGCCCCTGAGGCCCGAGAGACTAGCAGTCAAACCCATCCCTGCAGCCTGTTCTTTAATCACTGACAAGCCGGCACAATGAGATGATAAAAGCCCCTAAGATTTGCAACACTGTTCATTAGTTTGGATAAGAGCACCTGAAAAGAGCACCTCACTTTCTCAACAGGGCTCTGTGGTACAGACGATGAGTGACCTGTTTGTCAAATGTTTGCCACAGGAAGTGTCATTGACCCACTCTGAAAATAAAGATGGAAGAGATGCAGGGCGCTAGACTGTGACTAAATGGTCGCATTTTGCGACCTTTTTTCCTGCCGGTGCAACTAGATTTTGTTAGAGGTCGCACTGGTGCCTCTACCAATTCAACTAACTGATAAGCACTGCCATTTCTGTTGTGTATGAGATATGTTAAATGGTAAATGCGTCAAAAGCGGAAAGAAACAGCTCAACCCTTTTGACAGCACAGAGCGAGCAACTTGCTGACCGGCTCAATCACGCGACCACTAAACAACGCTGTGAGAGTGTGAGTCTGGCGCAGAGTTCTTCTCCACAAACCACTAATATCTTTAAACTAGTTTAAAGCCAGATAAAACGTTGCTGACATTCTCAACACTGAAACACAAATCAGGAGAAACATTGTGCCATAACAATCCAGGGAGAAGGCTTTTCAACCACCAAATCACCAACATTAACCATGGATTTATTATAGCAACACTAACTGGTACTGGGACATAAATGTGGGATAATTATAACAAATTTTATTATATTATTATTATTATTATTATAATGTAGACATGTATTAAAAACTATTAACTCTTATTTTTAGTGCTACCAAATCAGGTGCTTGTGCCACCATTTGGTGCTAGAGGCCTGGGATGGTAGGGTGGTAACCATCAGCTTCTATGGCTGTTTTACAAGAGGACACAAAAGAGTCTGCATGTGTCATGTGGGAGTCATTATATGTACAGAATATCACCACGTCATAATGACCAATGGGGAAACATTTGAGACTGAAGTTTCCCAATGCATTAATTTTTCTGATCTCGTAAGCTGGAACTTCCCAGGAGGATGTAAAGGCATGATCTGATCTTTAGACGAGTAAAGGGCAAATTATAAGTCTGCAAGGTCCAGGCGGACTCCTCTCTGCCATATCAGAGCATTTCAATCACAGGACAATATGAGCATAGGGAGACGCATAACTGTCTGCTCTGAAAAGAATATATAGAGTGGTGTGTCCAAACAACAGGAAGCCCATTGCTTGATAACAGGTGGAGTGAAAAAGGAAGTGAGAGAGGGATGGGAGGTTGCAGTGATAATAGTGCAGGTGGCTGACACTCACTAACTGAGAGCTGTTCTCTCAAATGACAGCTGAGTTAGTCACACCAGTGAACTCCAAAGAAAGAAAAATCATTCATAAGAGTGAGGATATCGATTTGGCTGGCATCAAAACTGCTCTTGGAAAGGCACTGGAAATAATGAAGAGGGATGTGAGAGGAACAGGATATGGCTTCATCTCCAAGATGAACACTTCAAGTCCTGTTCACACCAAGACGAAAATTTGCAATAAACATTTTAATTTGAACGACCGGCTGTTAAAGAGTCTGTTCAAACAACAGGAACATTCGAATGCCATCAATGCGCCATCAATTTTTCATTGATCAATTCTAATCTCTTTTCCATCACACTGCAAAAAAAACACTAAAACACCCAAGCAATAGGATTCACAGTTTTGATCACATGCCTACAGCTGCTGCTGTTATATAAAACCACAACATAGTGGCACTCAAGAACAGAGTATTTTGCTGAGAGATATTTTGCTAATAGCAGATGAATCCGGAATCAGCTCTCGTCTCTGTAGTCTTGTATTTGGTGTTCTCTGATTAAGACCATAGTGAAATCTGAACAGCTGTTTGAAAACATGCAAATACTGTTTGCCTTCCTTTCTTCTCCATGACAAGCAGGTGTCACAAACAAAGTTACATAGCACTTTGTGTCTGGAGTAACCAGGGTATTTCTGCTTTTCTAAAAGCACCACCTACTATTAGAGAGTGAATTTGCATTTTCAAATTGCAAATTCACTTTCATTTTTTAATGTTTTTTGTTTTAGTAAATAACATGCAAAAATGTGCTAAATGAATTTTCATTGCAAACATTCATGTTGGTTTGCATACACTTTCACAAGTCAAACTTTAATGAGGTTTTTTTTTTTTTTTTTACAGTGAGACAAGAACTAATAAATCTCACATCCAGACTCAAATTTAGTTGTGGCCTAGCAGTTATACACTCAATGCACTTCAAATCGAACATGAGGTATTTCCCTGATCACATTTCCTTTCATTTTCCCTATTGTAGCCGGTCTCAAATAAATAAAATAAATAAATACTAAAGATGCACCGATCGACCAGCCAGGGATCGGAATCGGCTAATTTTCCACATGATCGGCCAAGACCGGTAACCGTTTAAGCGCAGTTAAGCCACTCATTTTGGTACTTGCGACTCAATGCTTGAGACTGAGAGGCGGCTTATGTGCAGTCCACTTATATAGATCAGTGTTGCACGTACTTTTGGTGTGAGCGCGAAACCTGCGTGAATTAGTAAAATAAATTAATTTTTTTTAAAAACTCACGTCTTATCGATTCCCACCCGATTCATTTTGAAAGTACCATGAGTGGCTTAAGGCCTTTGCACACTGAAATTTTCGTATGCGTTTTTTCGTATTCGTGATTCTAAAAATTCGTCACGCACAGAGACCTTGCACACTGAGTCCGATGCGTATTAATGAATCCGTTGCGAAAACATTCGCAAAACAATACAAAATGGAGTCTTCAAGCAGTGAGAATGATTTAGTTGTCCTCTCTTCTTAAAAAGAGGAAATATTGGGTCCATTCAATCCTGAGACTGCGTGGAGAGAGAGAGAGAGAGAGAGAGAGAGAGAGAGGGAGGATGGAGAGTTCCACCTCATCAAGGAGCTGCGTGATTATCCCGAGCATTTCAAAGTTTACTTCAGGATGTCAGTGGCTCAGTTTGATGCTTTGCTATTGATACTGGCACAATCTGTCTTTATATTCCGCACTTTGTTTGTCATACAGTGCTGCTGCTTTGTGCTGTAGACGACGTGGATCAACTTGTCAGGTGGCATTCTGGATTTTGGCATTCGCTTGTACAGTGGCTCTGAAATGTCAAAACGTCTCTCAAAATGCGTGCCACGGATGCGGAAAAACGCAGAAAATCAAACCCGATCCAAATTTTTTTTTTTATGACGGACGAAAGTTTCGGAGGCAGTGTGTAAACGTGAATGACAACGTGAGGTCATATTTATTTTTTAACGTGCGAAACTTTCGGATGCAAATTTTTTCTTAGAGTTTTTGTCTTGTTTCTAGTCCAAATATCTAAAAATTCTTAAATCAAGAAGCATTTTCTAGACAAGTAAAAATTGTCTTGTTTTCAGAAAAAAGAAGTCAAAATTAAGTGAGTTGTTGCTTAAAACAAGCAAAATAATCTGCTTTTTACTTGTTTTTTATGAAAATAAAATTTTGCATTGCAGAAATGTAGATTTTTTGTTTGCATGCTGTCAATTATAGTTCTTTAAAAAGAAAATCGGAATTGGCAGGTCACAAAAAAAAAAAAAAAAACAGAAATTAGAATCGGCCAAGAAAATTGCAATCGGTGCATCTCTAATAAATACATTTTTATATATAAGAATAAAAGAAAATAGACCAAAAACCAATAAAGTTCAAAATTTACCATTTCTGGAATAATGAAAAAAAAAAAAAAACTCACCACAGTCATGAGGAGCTTGTCAAACCACTGCAGTTTAAGTTCAGCACGGGGCCACATATCCGGCCTGAGGGCAGTCTTCATGAGGTTCACACAGCGACGGGACAGCAGCTCACCAGGAGAGCCTGCTACATTAGTGCTATCATTCACCTGCAAACACAGAGCAGGATTTAGCCTGTGTAAGTATTAGTCGATGCTTCAGTAAGATTCACTAAGCAGGTATGAAATAACTACCTGGCAGGCGATGCGGATGAGGAAGTTGACAACAGTATCTGTGTGCTGCTTCTCCACAGGTTTGGTAAGTAAAGCCTCAGTGCCTGGCATCGACTGACTGCGGCTAAACACCTGCACATACCAACACAAACACAACACAGCCAATGTACTTAAACATGGCACAGTCCATCAGGGTAAATAGCGTGAAAGACTGATGAGTGGTCACACTCAGGCTTCAGTGAGCGGTTTAAGGTTTCCTCACCGTGCCGACAGTACCAGCAGCAGTGCGGAATCTCTTCACGTCTTGTGCCGAATCAACAGACATTCCTCTTTTCATAGCACCAGTGGCTCCGCTCGTGCCCTCACCCACACTTCCTGAATCAGCCTCCGATTCTGGCTGCAAAAAGAAATTCATACCCAATAAACTGCCAGAATCTAAAGCACAATACATTTTAATCACATAATTAAATCACACATAAAATGCAAAACACTGATTTTTTCCTAGCAACAGACCTGTTGGTCTTTTATTCTCTGAAGCTCCCATTTGATGACCACCTCAGCTAAATCCACTGCCAACTTCCTCTGTTCGATAGTCACACTAGGGGTGAAGCCCAATCGCTGCATAGCACTGATCATGTGCTGAACCAGGTGATGTCTCACTGGGTAATATACCTGTAAGCAGAGACACATACACTCAAACTCTACAAAAAAACTACGTTTTATGAATTACTGAACAAACTAATACCTAATGCTACACAATATAAATTGAACAATGTGAATATTGGATAATAAAAATTAAACAAGCAAAAACACTCAAAGCAAAAGTCAAAATATCAAGATATTTTAAGCTATATCTCCCAGCCCTACAAAACCTATTACATTGAAAGTCATATGATTACAAATCAAATACACTGTTGATATCCACTAGATGTAATAGGGGAGACATTAGTACGACAATTATCTTTAGAGATGGTTAAGTGATGTTACATACTCTGAAATGCTGTACAATGAGATGAAGTATATGGACAAGTTGGGGAACTGTGTGGCCCTCCTCCACAATGATCTTGCGGGTCCAGTGAGTGAGCATTTGATGACCGTCCTCCATCCGAGCAGGTACAGCAGGTGTGAGAATTGCCATGGCCTGCCGAACAATGGCACGTGCCTCCATAGTATGAGCCTTTAGCAGACTGTGGAAAACCTGCACAGAACAGATATATTGACATTTAGCAGCATTTCAGAGTAGAAGTTGACTAAAGTGACTTCCCCAAAGACTAAACTTGGAGTAGCAAAAGCTCTATCCTTTGCAATACTGAGGTAAGTGAGGAATTTGGGTTTGAGAAATGTATTTTGTTAGCAAAAGCTTGAAATCATATTTGTTTGTAAATGTGTTATTTTTTATGGGTTTATTATTTCAGGAAGAAAAAAACAGATTCAACAGCCCAAATCTGTAGGTTACTTTAATTACATCATGACCCAAGCCAAAAAATTCTAGACAAACAGGCAGAAAATTGAAACCTCTAATTTTAGTCTTTAGTCTTTTTTATTTAAAAAGATAAAATATTAAAATACTGATAGAATTTAAGTTATAACGTCGATTTACTTCAATTGGTGTGACTTTACAATAACATAGAATCTAATGATTTTTAAATTATTTAAATAAAATGACAAAATAGAAAAATATATCAACCTATTAACTTACACTACCATTCAAAGGTTTGGGGTCAGTATGATTTTTTTTTTTTAAAGAAATTAATAGTTTTATTCAGCAAGGATGCTTTAAATTGATCAAAAGTGATGGTAAATATATTTATAACGTTACAAACAGCTCTATTTCAAATATAAATATTTCACAAAAATATAAAGCAGCACAACTATTTTTAACATTGATAAAAAAAGCTTTGTATTAACACATTATTAGAACATTAGACTGATCTCTGAAGGATCATGTGACACTGAAGACGTAATGGCTGCTGAAAGTTCAGCTTTGTCATCAGAGAAATAAACTACATTTTAAAATAAATTAAAAAAGAAAACATTTAAATAGTAAAAACTAATATTGTAAAATATTATTATAGTTTTATTGATAAAATTAATGCAGCCTTGGTAAGAAACTTCCTTTAAAAACAAATTAAAAATAAAATCTTAGACCCCAAACTTTTGAATGGTAGTGTAAATTTTCAAAAACATTTTGAGACACAAAAAACAAATTGGTTTTAGGTAATACAAGTAACATCTGTACTCTACAACCTATTTGTACAAAATGTACCTTTTGCCAACATCATATTTGATATCAGCTGGTGATTATACTAAATGATTAAACCTGAAAAATTCACATGCTTGTTTTTTTTTTGTTTTTTTTCCCTCCATGTCAAAGATTCAGTTATCAGCTGTTAAAGAAACAATTTCTCTTACTATTTTGGACCAATATTTTCTGCCTATGTTCAATCGGACAAAATCAGATAAAGGCATTTCATGGTATTTTTGGCAGCTGAAATTTCAGTGCATGCTCACCTGTAACACAATCTTCTTGTGAATGGCAAACTTGGCGATAATGTGAGCCAGCAAGAGGTGGCCGCTGTACTTGCAGGCCGGATCCACACAGGTTTTGGGGAGCAGGCACGGCCAAGCAAAGGTCATGAGACGCCTCAGCTTGCTGTTCCTGCTCTTGTTGTTGTCATGGATGTGGTGAGGTGCGTGCTCTACCAGCAGGGTCGAGAACTGAAGCAGATAAATCCTCAGAGAGTCTGCCAGATCTGCCTGCTTCTCAGGGTCAAGAACCTACAAGAACGAGAGGGGTATATGTCAAAACACACTAAAAGATGTATTGTTTTCAGTGCTGTGAAGCCACGGCTGTGATGTACAGCAGACTTAAAAGTTTATTTCAACTTCAACAGGTTCCTCTTCTGCTGTAGGTGTTGAAAACAGACCCTGGAAACAATCAGACTGATTGGTTTGCTCTTTGCTATGATTAACAGCAGGGGAAAGACAATCAATTTAAGAGTGAATTAAATGAAGGCTATTAACCTTCACCTCTGTGTCTCATTGGGTTAGTTTGAAAAACAAACACTATGACCTTTAGTGTGGTCTTGAAATATCTGCCAGTGAAATAACAGCCAGAGGTCATCCTAGATAAACTAGTGACTCAATAAAGAGAGAGTGTGACAGCACCACCACTGCAGCTGGTCTGAAACTGCTGGATAGGGTTTACCTTGGTGATGAAGACACTAGTGATGCTCTCAGGGTTGTCACCCTCTGGATTGGGTGGCCCAAGGAGTTGCTCGCCTTCCCCTTTCTCAAAACTGTACAGGAAGGCTGGGTTCAGAATGTGCTGCAACACCTGGACAATGGACAAAAAATAATATACAAGCTACATTTATTTATTTACATCAAAAAACAGACACCTTCAGAGTGCTCTCAAATGAGTAGTATTACTATTATTGGAGAGAAAAAAAATAAATACATTTTTCAGCTGTCCATATTGTTGACTCCTACTTCAAATGGCCTTTAATTCAAATTTATATTTAAGTTTGTTTTAATAATGTTTGGTTTACTTATTTTGTTTAGATGTACTTATGATTGTTAAAATATAATAATAAGCAACACTGTTTTAAGCATTGTAATTTACTAAATTGATTGAATTGGCTTAAATGATCAACACCAGGGCTGTTTTGGCAGCTCCAGCATAAATAAATCCATTAAAATGTACGTTGACAGAAGAGAAAGGGACAGGCATAATGTGGCAGCTCAGATTCAGTTCTTTTGAAAGCTCACTGTTATTAACCACTCTGATGATGATCATATTACCATCATTGGCTATGTGATACTATGTTTTTAGATGCTTAAAACCCCTAATTCCTCCATCCTTGACTTTCCAGATGTCATCTCTTATGTGTTGTATAATTAGTGTCTTTGAACACTAATTTAAGCTATGAGATAACACTAGCTTTGTACTTAGATGAGACAATGGTTTGTCTAGTCAGACACAATGGTTGTGTTGTTTAGTAACTGGAGTGTGCATCAGCATGTGGATTTATTCAAACATTGGTGCCGTAGGGCTGCAGGTGTTCCTTCATTATCCCTCGTCCTAATGAACCCCTCTACCGTTCACATGAGTGATGGATCACAACAAATCCTTTTCTACACAATCCATCACAGCCCAAACCACCGAGGCTCCAGCTGCCTGAAAACATCACCTTAAACGTGTATTCTGTTAAGAGCGTGCAGCTGCTGAGCTCTCTCCTGGGGAATGTATGGGATGCAATGTCTGTTTGGCTGTGAGGGGTGATTTAGCAGAGCAGGAATGGCCTCAGCCATCAAAACTGTGAAGACTATCTGCCAATGAACTGCTACCGTTTCTCAATGTCAATATAGAGGGTGGCATTTGGAGGAGAACATCCAGTTCATTTTAATCAACTGGCATTTGATCTTTTTCTCAAACTTGATGGAATTCTTTCACATGAATAAAAATGAAGTGGGAATAACAAGAGCAGCCTTGAATACCACAATGACCCGTTTACCGGTGGGTCCATGTACTCCAGATAGTGCTCGCCCACTATAAACACCCCTTCACAGGGCTAGACAATAAGGATGCTCACAGAATAAAAACAGAAGGGACCATTGTCAAAAATGCTGCATTAAAGTAAGCAACATTTTGTCATTTAAAGGATTAGTTCACCCAAAAATGAAAATTTAATTACCCACCCTCATGTCGTTTTTACACCCGTAAGAAATTTGTTCATCTTCGGAACACAAATTACGATATTTTTGATGAAATCCGATGGCTCAGTGGGGCCCAGAAAATGCCCAAAAAGCTACTAAAGACATATTTAAAACAGTTCACGTGACTACAGTGGTTCAACCTTAATATTATAAAGCAACAAGAATACTTTTCCGCGCTCTGAACCACTGATTCGAAACAAAAGATTCATAAAGCTTCAAAGCTTCATGAAGCGGTGTTTTGAAATCTCCCATCACTAGACATTGTTGAATAAAGTCGTTATTTTGTTATTTGTGTTTTTTGGCGCACAAAAAGTATTCTCGTCGCTTCATAACATTAAGGTTGAACCACTGTAGTCACATGAACTTTTTTAAATACGTCTTTAGTAGCGTTCTGGGCGCTGAAAGTGTTAATTGTCTTGCTGGCTATGCAGGCCTCACTGAGCCATCAGATTTCATCAAAAATATCTTAATTTCTGTTCCGAAGATGAACGAAGGTCTTACGGGTGTGGAACGACATGAGGGTGAGTAATTAATGACAGAATTTTCATTTTTGGGTGAACCAACCCTTTAAAACTAAAGGCAAGATTATTTTCGGTTTTGCCTCAGTGACAAGTTAACATCTGAATTACTGGTGCATCCGAGCTAGAAGAAAAAGTTCCCATCTTCTCCAGGGATGATTAAAGGCAAACCCCTCAGCATATGAGCAATGGATATTAGAGTAATCTGCAGATAAATATTCATTAGCGTTCTTCAAAGACTTCAGTTGGCGGTGAAGACGTGCCTTTGAGAGCCAAGTGTGTCATGCACGGACAGTCCCTGTCACCTTCCCCTTCTCAAACATACATATTCAGCACGGGCTGGTTGTTAGCCGCATTAGATGGTCAGTACTAAGAGAGCGTGGCGCTGGGCCTCTCTGAACAGAAAGGTGGAATTTATAATGTTGACCATAGAGGTCCGTGTCATAGCATCAGTCACACTCATGGTAGCTCTTAATCAAAAACGAGAGGTCTTCACAAAGGCAAATTTCTTCTTTTCTCCTCGCATGTTAAAACTCACAGCAGTATAAATGGTATAACCTCACCTTCGCCTTAAGCTCATCATTGAAGTGTGGGTCATTGAACTCTACAAAGCGGAAGAAGAGCGCTCGTTTGTGCGTGATGCTGTAGTTCTTGGGGATCTCTTCCTCCATGTACTCCTTCAGGAAGGTCATATTGCACAGGAAGCGACCAGTGAAGGCTCTCAAAAGCTGAAAGAGCAGCTCAATCTCAGAGTAGTTGCGTCTGAAGGAAAATGCACAACTTTAGTGTCAAAATCAAAGTGAAAACATGTTGTATTTCCATTTTCCAAGTTAATAACACTTAAAGTATTTGCAACAACATTAGTTAAAGGGTTAGTTCACCCAAAAATGAAAATTCTGTCTTTAATTACTCACCCTCATGTCGTTCCACACCCGTAAGACCTTCGTTCATCTTCAGAACATTGGATAAAATCTGATGGCTCGTGAGGCCTGCGTTGAGGGCAACTTAGACTTTCAAATGCCCAGAAAGGTACTAAAAACATATTTAAAACAGTTCATGTGACTACAATGGTTCAACCTTAATGTTATGAAGCGATGAGAATACTTTTTGTGTGCCAAAATAAAACAAAATAACGACTTTATTCAACAATATCTAGCACTCGTCACTGAACTAAACACTGCTTCATGAAGCTTCGTAGTTTTACGAATATTTTGTTTCGAATCAGTGGTTCGGAGCGCCTATCAAACTGCCAAAGTCAAGTAAACCAATGAAATTTTGAAACACTTATGATGCAACGAAGCCTTGTTTACTGTAATCACGTGACTTAGGCAGTTTGAGATCGTTTGATACACGCTCCGAACCACTGATTTGAAACAAAAGATTCGTAAAGCATCGGAGCTTCATGCAGCAGTGTTTAGTTCAGTGACGAGTGCTAGATATTATTGAATAAAGTCGTTATTTTGTTTTTTTTGGAGCACAAAAAGTATTCTCGTTGCTTCATAACATTAAGGTTGAACCACTGTAGTCACATGAACTGTTTTAAATATGTTTTTAGTACGTTTCAAACTTCTTTCTGGACGTCAAGTTAACTTGCTCTTAATACAGGCCTCACAAGCCATTGGATTTTATAAGAATATCTTTATTTGTGTTCTTAAGATGAACAAAGGTCTTACGGCTGTGGAACGACATGAAGAGTAATTAAAAGACAATTTTCATTTTTGGGTGAACTAACCCTTTAAGTGTTTCATTTCTGAACCACCAAACAGAAAACACTTACTTGCAGTAACTAAGCAGACAGAACGCTAGAAGTTTGGGCTCTTTCCAGTTGGTTGCAGCCATGTTGTCTTTGCGGTGGCGTTCCTGGAAGGCCTCGCTGACCCATACACGTCTGAGTTGACTTACTAGAGAGTGCTGACCCGCCAACCATCCTTCATCATTTTTCACAATGATGCTTATGATCTGAAGAAGTGTTTGAATGCTCATTAATATTCAGATTCTACAAACGAACATATTACATCAAATATAACAGTAAATGATTCAGTTAAGAGTGTGGCCCACCTTAATGGCCTGGAACTGCAGATCAAGGCGGGCGGTACTGGTGGAGGGAGACCCGGGTCTCACAGTTGCTGCAGGCCCAGCTGGAACCAGCAGAGGGACAAACCGATTTGGGTTAGAAGCCAAGACATCTCGAAGTGGCTTGGCATCTTTGTGCTTCAAGAAGCTCTGCAAATGAATAATGGTATAAAAGATGAAGGAAAAAAAAAAAAAAAAAAAAAAATGTAACATTCATAATTTTTTTAACAAAGACACAAAATACAGTATGAGGTATGGAGAAAAATAAACACACCATAAACATGCGGCTCCACTGTGGGTCGTTGAGAGTGGCCTCCATCATGAACAGCTCTACTGTTTGAGATGGATGACGCGTCAGGAACTTGATCAGTGGCTCTCTAAAGGGACTGCCTGCCTGTGGAGTAAAAACATCAAAACAAAAGAATTGCATAAAACCCACAATATTCACACAGTATAAAATAACCTTTAAATCAGTGAGCTTACCAAGGCTGCATTCATTTGACCAAAAAAGTAATATTATGAAATATTACAATTAAAGATAACTTTTCTATTTTAATATATTTTTAAAATGTAATTTATTTCTGTGATGGCAAAGCTGAACTTTCAGCAGCCGTTACTCCTGTCTTCAATCAATGTCACATGATCCTTTAGAACTCATTCTAACACACTGATCTGGTGCTCAAGAAACTTTTCTTATTGTCAATGTTGAAAACAGTTGTTTTTCAGGATTCTTTAAAAAAAAGAAAGTTCAAACGAAAATGATTAATTTGAAACAGAAATCTTTGGCCACATAGTAAATGTTTTTACTGTCATTTTAGATCAATTTAATACATCCTTGGTAAATAAAAGTATTAATTAAAAAAAAAAAAAACTTTTAAACAGTAGTGTGTGAATATATATAGTCTATTCAATGATTTACAAATCTGCCACATTAGTCTTTGAATTATCTTCATTTGTGGGCTGATATAAATATTGATATGTGATTATATTTGATTCATTTGATTACTTGATCAAATATTTAAATGACTTGCATAATACACTGATTAATAAACAGGCCCAGTTCAAACAAACTGAACTAGCATTCCCTTTAGCTGGCATGCACTTGGCATGTATTTTTGTATGCAGATTAGACTGTACCTCTATGAGCATTGCCCTCTCCGTCTTCATGACCACCTCCAGCAAAGGTTTGACCAGGGTCTGTGGAGCAGCTGGTATCAGATGGAAAAGGTTTATAATGGCTGAACAGATCCTCATTTCCTGCAAAGTTGAACAGAGGAATGCATCACAGTGATTGTTAGTGATAACCAGCAGTGGAAAACCAAGCCTACCCTCCTGTACTATATAATCAACAGTGACAAGTTGGGGAACATTTGCAGGAAAGTCACAGTGGCAGGTTGGTTCCTAAAAAAACAATCACAGATCCATTGGTGCATCATACGCAAGTTTGAGAGGGACCACCTCAGAAACGTGAAACTTAGGGATCAAACACAACACCACGGACAGAGATACAGTTACAAAGACTCCACTAGCACAGAGTAACCACGAGCACAATGAGAGCGGAGCCAGTGAAGACCCCACAGCAGGCCGCCATCTCACCTCTACACCCTCCATGGCAGGCTGCGCCAGAACAGGAGACAACAAACAATCAGCAAAGCAGTGTGGGTAATGAGCACTGTATGGATTGAGGGGATGGGTTCAGGTGAATGGTGAGGGGTGTGTGTATTTCTGTGCAGAGGAATCTTCCTTCTGGGCTGCGCACTTGTTTCTAACTCAAGTAGCAAAAAATAAAAAAATAAAAAATTCAGTGCAGAAGGCAAAATCAAAAAACCTGAGGTAAAAAAAATCTAGAGATGGAATGGGCAGCATTTCAGCTGGACTCCATCCATAGGACCATTGATTTTCAGTGTGGAAACTGAAGGTGAGAGAAATCTTGGGCGGTAATTAGTGAGAAGGGCATCCTACATAAGCATAGGGATTAAGATCATAGTGCTAAATAACTGCAAAACCAATAATCATTTCTTAACATTTAAACGCATTTTAATCATCTGCATAACCTCCCCATAATTTAATAACAGACAAAGGCACCATAAACATTTTAAACAATGTTTTATATTGGGGATAATATTTTATATACACATACATACACTCATTATATTGTATTATACATATCTAAGTGAATCTCACAAAACTTAAGAATTGTCAAAAAAATTGCATAAAGAAAACAATCAGGATCAGATATTAGAATTTTTTGTATTGAGATTATTTTCAGGAATATTAAGCACATTTTATTTATTACATTTTGTTTATTACTGTAATCCATCTGGTATTGTATTTACTATTATTTTTTTTTTATAAAAATTACTGTAATACCGAATAAAACATTTTTCTCTAAAGATTATAACACCGATACTATCATATTTGGTCCTTTCTGATGCCGATACCTGTATTTTCATTGCATTTGTAATTTTTAAAGAATATTGGCAAGAGAAACCAAAATATATATAAATCATACTTGTTGGCTTAATTTATGCCTATTAAAATGCACAGGCTTCTGTTACTTTCACTGTTCATTTTACCATTCTCTTGTATTTTATCCTTCATTTAATGGCACATATTTAGAGCTGCTCAATTGCAGCAGTACAGTAATCACATGACGTTTTCCACATCTATGCCTCTGCACACTCAATCAAATACGTTTGTTTCATTTTATCAACTCACGAACAAGAGTTATACAGATGTGAATATTGAATTTATGTTTAATATTCTATTAATTAGATTAGGGGTGGGCAATATACCGGTAGACCTGATTAATCAGTAGAAACTATCCTCTCTATCCCTGTGCTGCGCAGTCAAGAAAACAATTTGCATTTTAAGCCTTGCGGTTTAAAAAAGTGATTTTAAACCAATCAAGAGCAATAAGCAGCGAAAGAAAACTCTTTCAGCATATGCGCATGCTGTCTGAGAGACTGTTTCGGAGCGCACACACCTGAAACATGCGCACAAAAAGCCGCTGCTCATACAGCGCGAGTACTGAATTTAGTTCTTTTTGGCACCTTGTTGGGCTTGAACAGTCAAATACACATACTTAATTTGTCAAAATGCAGTATTTGCGAGTGTCCTCGTAAACACAGTCGTTTAAGTCTAAGTGAATGTACACAGGTGAGAAAGAAAGCGCATATGTATCAGTATATTAGATCAGTGCCTTCGGACTTAAAGTGACAGCAGCCTAATATATCTGCTGCCATCTGTGCCAATATCGTTAAAAAAAAAAAAATCTAATTGCTCTTGACTGAATCGCTTTTGTAACTTTAATAAATGTATATTAAATTTACACAGTGAAGACAATGCAGTGGTTTTGTATATTTGATTACTTTAATCTTAAAATTTATGTAATAACCTGTTTATAGGCCTATCTAGCGCTTGAAGATTTTCAGGTAGGTCCATTTCATTTGTATCTTTGTTCTATTGTATTTTTATTTGTAGTTCTTTAAGTTTTTCAGGTAGGTCTTTTTAATGACTGTCTTTGTTCTATTTTGTTTTTTTGTCCTATTGTTTGTAATTAATTTTTTGATTCTATTTTATAAGACTATTTACTTGTCTTCAGTTAGCTAATTTTCTTTCTTTTTTTTTTTTTAACTTTTCAACTTTAACTTTAAGTTATATTCTTACTGAAATTGGTGACGAGTTTTATGAAATTTCAATGGTATCAAATTTTGAAATAAAAACTTTATTTAAAGCAAAAAATAACTATACCATGATATATAATGTTATTAAATTATTTACATTGTGATTTTGATCATATCGCCCACCCCTAAATTAGAAACATTTACAACAGACCTCCTTAATCTTGAATATCTCCATTCTATTACATGTTCTGGTATTTCTTTGTGTGGACACAAACACTGCACTCACACTGCATGTTATCAGTGTTTGGTATTAGAGTATTTTAATGAGAACAATGAGCACAGTACATGAGCACAGTTTCGGGACCGATATCAATGCGAGTTTTGGTAACAGTGCATCCCTAACTACAACAGCAAAACATCATGGCAGCATTTGTTGTATTGTCTTTAAAGAACTACATTTTTAAAGACATTAAAACAAATGCTGCAATGATGAATAAATGCATACAAAAACCTTTCATTTTTTTGCATTGCAGTAAGAATAATTCAGGGGGTAAAATAAGTATAAATGTCATAATGCCAAAATCTTAGCAGTCTTAATAAATAGCATATATTTTTGTGAAAAATGTTCACTAGGGGTAAAATATGAACCACACTTTTTGAGAAAAGTATGAATAAAAATTTCCTTTTGTAACGAATGGCACAGAAAAACAATCCACAGTCTTCATGATTCTTCTATTTTTGGGATGCTGTCAAAATATTTTTACACTGAGGAATCATTGAAAAACAAGCAATGAGGAACAAACCCTGTACAGAACTAGCACCCCAGCATGGGCTTATCTGAGTATGAAGGCTAAATCTGTACGCTCTCCCTGAATCGACCTTCTTTTTCTCTGTATGACTAAACTAATCTTCTGGAACTAGTGTTCTGAATGCCCCCCACCCCTCCAACCCTGAACCTGACTGACCCCACCTCATTGTCATGTATGGCTGGTCATTCTGTCATTGTTGTAAGAATATTAAGAACTGCAGGAACAGAGGGCCAATTTGCATGTAATTATAATATATTTTAGAGAAAGGCAGGGCGTGAACGAGGCAGAAAGAATGGCAGCTCGTTTTGAAGCATGGAAACAGCAAGGCTTCCCCCCTCACCTTTTCTTACTCTACAAGGTTATCTGTCCAACAAGATAACGAGGATCCAGAACTCTGAGGCTCGTTACTTAGGCGGCCTGGGGGTGGATGGCGCCTAATTAATCATTGATTGTAATATGGCCACTCACAGAGTCTGAGTGGGGCAACCTGGGCTGGAGGGGGAGTCCAGTCCAGGCCACTCATCTCAGCTCTCCATATCCACAAAACCCTTCCACTCATGGATAAATTACGAGGCTTCACCCTTGCGAAGTTCAACAAATAATTCAAGGAAAAGCAAAATACTGGCTTTTGTTGGCATCAAAGACCAACAAACCCAAGCATATGCAACAGAGATATCAAAACAAGCTTATACTCACACTGCCATCACTTCGCTGGCCTCCTTTATGCGTGATCACCACCACCTCCATCCATTTACGCAGATGTTGCTGCAAGAGCAGGAAAAACATTGAGTCTGTTTTCTTGACTGTTTAAATTCTTTGAACAATGTAGTATATTCTACCATTATCTGCTATAGTCTTGAACCCTTTGAAAAAAGGAGTTTTAAAAAAAAAAAAAAACAGGTACAGTAGATGGCAATTTTCTTCAAAGAAAAAAATTAGTGCTGTCAACGTTAACACGTTAACGCATGCAATTAATTTTTTCCAGTTTAACGTGTTAAATATTTAACGCAATTAACGCAGCATCCATTTTTTTCTGTCATCCTTTGGCTAGCATTACAAAATATGATCACGCTCTTATTCACGCAAATGCTTTTAAACCATTTAAGTACGCCAAAAGAGGAAAAGAGAATGCGCTGTCTGTGAATGTCCTGTCACACACACAATGCACAGAAAGATGCGCGCCGGTATCTTGCATATGGACGGCGCGCCAGAATCGAGTTCTCTGTCACGCTTGAACGAACAATAACACACACAATAATGCCAAAAATATCTGTTTTGTCGAGTATCCTCATAAGAGCAGCCTTGAATGAGTTAAATAAAGTCTTAAAACGAAAGTAAAGAGCTGTGAGACTGTGAGATCCACGTCATGTGCAGCAGCGGCAGCTCTTAAAGTGACAGCAACCAAAGTCATAATAATAATAATAATAATAATAATAATGAAAGAACAAAGGTAACAGAGAAAATTACTCACTGCTCTTGACTAAAGAACTTTTGTAGCTTTAATAATGATTAATCTATATTTAATTTAGGCTATAAATTATGCAGTGCAGACTGTTTGGTAACTTTATTCAATTTCTGTATTTTTCCTATCTGTTAGACAGTTAGGAAGGGCACAGGTAAATATGACATTATAGGTTTATGTGAGGATTGTTCTAAGTTCACTTAAATTAAAAGTTGTTATATTTTTGAAGCCTAATAAATGTAAAAAAAAAAAAATGATAGCTTTCAATTACACTGTAAATGTTGAATGGCTATAATTCATGTTTAAAATTGGGGGGGAAAAAATCAATTTCATCAAGACATCAGTAGCAGTATTAGTATCAGTGATACTGGCCTTCATTCATAAAAAGATGCCATTAAACAAGTATTTAAATTTACTGTCTTTATGTTGTTTCTTTATGTTGTTTTTATTTGGAGATTAACTGTGAAATTACTACATTATAAAATATTAAAAACGTATAAAAACTTGTTTTTAATTGCGATTAATCACAGAAAAAAAATGTGTGAATAATCGTGTTAATTTTTTTAATCGATTGACAGCACTAAAAAAAAAAACTAATGCTGTAAAATATACAAGAAACCCCAGTTGATACATCACTATAATATAAATTAAAGGTTAAAATTAACTGATTTGTAGGCTACCTACACATAAGGAAGTTTTATAATAATGTCGATATAATACATTTTTAATTATGTTTCTACTCATTTTAAAAAAAGTAAAAATAAACCCCAGTTGGTACATCACTACAATCACTATAATATAAATTAAAGGTAAATATTAACTGATTTGTAGGCTACTTACACATAACGACATTTTAATAATAATGTTGTTATAATACAATTTTAATAATTATGTTGTTTCTAATCTTTTTTTTTTTTTTTTTTAATATAAACATTTAAATGGTGGCTGTCATAAGGAATTAATTAAATACTGAAGAACAGATTAAGTAAAAATACTATGAATATACAATATAATGCATAAATGTTGCAAAACACTCCTCCCTAGAGATTATTTTTCTAGTTGACTAATGGGTTTTTGGACAGTGAATGGCTTTTCTGCTGTAAATGTAACATTGCGTGACATTGTTTACAAGCTGTTTTACTGTAGTCCTCCCGTGGTTGAAACATTCATTGAGCAATTACATGATACAGATTTCTGTAAATTATACTGTATCTTACAACATACCTTCTAATGTTCATTCATGTTTATTTCATGCTGTAACTAGTAGTAACATGGAAGAAATGATCAGTTCACGTGTGCTCCACGCTGGAGCTTCACATGAACTGAGGCGCTACAAGCGATCTGTCATGCCACACTGGAGCAACAAAATGGTATTAATTGTTTTAATTTCTTTATAAAATTGACAGAATTTGAAAGCTGCTACTTTGTTTCATATCAGAAGCAACAGAGCTCAAAGCGATTACTGCGATTTATTAGATGGGAGGTGTGCTACAAAGTTTTGTTCATTCATCAACTGAAAACAGCATAGAATGAAAGATTGATTCTTGGCATTTAAGAATTGATATCAGTTCTTAAAAATGAGAAAATTAAAATCAAGGAATCAATATTTTTTTACCCAGCCCCTAGGGAATATTCTGGTTAAAATATGAGCTGTCATTATAAGCACATAAGTACAAATAAACTCTTTGTAACAAACTAAGGGTCTAAATTATTTTTAGGTGGTAATAGAGCTTAAGATATATTTAACCCAAACTAGTTCTTACATTTTTTTTGCATTCTGGAACACTAAATTGTTTTACAGTATTAACTTACCATCATCTGGTCACAGAATTTGTCATTGAAGGAGTTGGGGAAGAGTCGCGTGACAGATGTCAGTCTGTTGACCACATTGAGCGTCAGACTGCGATAGTCTCCGAGCATCATCAGCAGGGGACGCATATGCGTATGGATCTGATCCACCTCGATAGTAGCCCCCTCTAAGAACTGAGAAATGCATAGGAACATTAACACACTCAGACTTCAAAGCATATATATGGTCATTAAACAGCCCATGGGTGTTTAATAGAGACAGCTGCTTTTACATGCCTTACAAGGGAGACTACACGATAATTGCATCTTAAAACCCTGTTTTTCGCTACTGTCCTGTCAATTCACAGAAGCAGAAAAACTCTAAACTAGTGCAAAAAGAAAGGCCACGCCAGCCTTCCGCAATGAGACGATGCATCACGGCCAAATTCATTTTCCTCTCAGCCTGTTTCACTCCATCCTGTATTGATCTTTTCAGGCAGGACTCATTAGAGGCAGCAGGGCAGAGGAAGAAAGTGTGGAAGAGACAGAGAGATTGGAGAAAGGAAATGAGGCTGATGGAGGGAGAGGGCTGACCTTTCTCATGCAGGCCTCTCCAGCCTCCTGGAGCTCACTGTTAGTGGAGTTAAGGGCCTTGAAGAGGGCAGCTATGATCTTCTCTCGGGACTGGGGAAGGTAGTTACAGGCTGCCAGAGCGTCTGGACAAACACACAAGTGTTAAACAGCAAAATCCAAAAGATTGACAAGATTACACGCCCTAATAGCCAGTACACATTTATTATTTTCTTTCAGTTAGGTGGCACACACAAAACATTTGCATTTATCAGTATTTGACAGTATCAAAATACTATGTCTCTGTTCCAATACATGATGAGATTAATGAGTGAGTGAGTCATTCATTCAACCGATTTCTTCAAATGACTGATTCATTCAGGAAGCAAGCAAGTGACCGTCTTTATTGAATGGGTCATTTAATCATTAAACTGATTCGTTCTAAATGCGGATTCAGTCAGTATAACAAAAACATTTCTGTCTGTTGCACATGGGCTCTGTTCTGCTGTTCATAATTTTGAAATTTTTGTTGGCGAAATAAAGAAAAAACAAACAATATTAACAATACTGTGTCTAAAATGTAACTCACATTGTTCATTTAACAATAAGTTAAATGAACATTGTATTCGTGCTGATTTGGGGAAAATGGCACTCTTGCTCGTGTGATATTGTAATACAACTACATCTTATCGTATGATATAATGACAAACTCTTCGGGGCAAAAATGCCTGTGTGTCTTGAATTTTGAGGGCATATAACTGCATGCATAGCTACATCACGCTGAGTAAGACGAGTACAGAAAATTATATATTGTCACAACCTAAATTAACATGATATTTCATGCTTTGAATATCACGATTATAGTCAATACCGGTATATTGCGACACCCCTAATACCACCCTTCTTAACACATGAAGGCAGCACTGCATATATCCTCAGCAGAGAATGCAATCCCAAAATGCACTGCAACAAATGCAGATTAAGAAAAATGTTCACTACCGGTCAAAACATGTTTTTTTTTTTCCTTTTTAAAAGAAATTAATATTTCTATTCAACAAGGATGCATTCAATTTATCGAAAGTGACACTAAAGACATTTATAATATTTCAATTTCAAATAAATGTACCACAGTTTCTACAAAAAAAGTTAAGCAGCACAACTCTTTTGAGCAGTGATCATAAGAAATCTTTCTTGAACATCAAATTGGCATATTAGAATGATTTCTGAAGGATCATGTTTAACTGAAGACTGGAAATGGCAGCTGAAAATTTGCCATCACAGGAACAAATTTCATTTAAAAATATATTAAAATAGTCATTTTAAATTGTAATGATATTTCACAGTATTTCTGTTTTCAAATAAATAATATTTCTGTTTTCAAATAAATACAGCTTTGCTGAGCATAAGACTTTTAAAAAAAATTAAAACAAAATTCTTACTGACCCCAAACTTTTTAACTGTAGTGCAAGTACACAAAGTATCAATAAAATAAATTAAATCTAATTAAACATGGACTACTTTACTTTAGCAACATGCTAACAACAAATTTGTCCAAACAACCAAGCCTCCTATGTGATTTGTGTGAGGAGTTTTATTTATATAACATACAGAGTTGCTGCCTCTGTAAAGTGTTCAAAATCAATATCAGGTTCTTATCAGGTTCTATTTCAGTTAGGATGCTACCTTAGAAGGCAGTGGTCCGTGTAGGCAGAAAACAGCAAGGCAGCCTACTATGTTTTGGAACAGAGCTTTTAAAGTTCCTAGTATATATATGAATGAAAAAGTAGCACGTACTAAGAGCGGCAATACGTAGGGGCACCAGTGAAGGAAGGCTTTTATAACAGGGCAGCTTCATCAGGGCAGCATCTTCAGCTTCACACAGGTTGAGCAACTGTGTCCAATCAGAAAGGAAGTTCACAGAGGATCAACACATTGATGTATTCATAGTACCCACTTTAGTGCAGAGAGTTTCAGACTGACCTCTGTGTAGAAGACTTTGTGCTCCACCACATTGAGATCCATGGTGAAGAGGCGGGGCTGTAGGGTGGTGCAGAACGTGTTGCCCTCCATCAGGCCGATTTGAGCGTTGGCGGGCTGATGCCGCAGCAGGTGTTTCTTTGGAGGAACCATATCCTGCAGCACCTGGAGGAAATAAGGAGTTTTAAACTTTCCCTAAATAGAGGAAAGAAGTAGACCTAATGTTGCTTCCTTGCAGGAGTTAACAAGAATTGTGTGATAGCCCTAGGCCCGTGTTGAGAGAGTTGATGGAAAGGTCACTTGGACAGTCTAGTGTTATCTAATCTTATAGAATATAAGCATGTGTTGTCTTGTAAAATAAACATTTGCTTTTCTGTAAAACATTGAAAATTGTGGCCATGAATTCTGCTGATTTAAATATATTTCCCATCTACTGTTGCACAACCTAATAAATTATATTTTTAAATATAGAAATGTACATTTAAAATTGATATTTAATTTTAATTAATACATGGTTTCTACTTTAGCAGAGAAAACTTAATTTTAATTTGAATCATTTTAATTAATTTTATTTGTAAATTTCTATTTTAGAAATAAGAAAATTAACACATAAAAACGTTTTTAATCATATAATGTATCATTTTTAATGGTGGGGCCAGTGAAAATGTTGGCAGGGCAAGTAAAAATCTGACTGAGCCAGCAAAGAAATTCCTGCTATAATCGTACTGAAGTGTATCATGCTCACTTCTTTATGAGGCTCCATGATGATGGTGACGCTCTTGCCTGTGACTTGAGCCAGAACCTGCAGAGAGTGCATGGCCTGCTTGCGGACAGTGGAATTTGGAGAGGTCACCTCTCGTACCAGGTCATGGGTTACCAGGTGGAAGGATTTGTCCTGGGCAGACAAAAGCTCTTCAGACTTCTCCTCATCCTTTAGAGGAGTGGCACATCGTATTAACAGCTGCTCCAGCGTGGTCTTTGCCATGGCAACTGCACCGTTAGACACCTGAGAGAGACATTATGGAATACAGAAGTTCATGCAGGTAACCCAAAGATAAATGATTTCTAATGACATTAGAAAGTGTTTGTACCTCTCCTGTGAGGTCCATCATGACGAAGAGCAGAGCTTTAAGAAAAGTGAGCTGGTTCTGCAACACCCAGATCAGAGGTAGCCTCTCCATCAGGAACTTAATGGACACCACTCCGCCTAGCTTAGCATACCAGGCCTGCTCATAGCAGCACGCGCACAGTCGCTCCACTATGTAGGAGAACAACGGCAGCTGGCACGCCTGAAAAAAGAACCAGATCGAGTTTCAACAGAAAATCCTTCTGTCTTCTAAAAGGGTTTGTGGGAAAACTAATATCTAGAGAAAACCTCACCCTTTCTTTGGAGCCCAAGATAATGCTGGCAACATCAAAGATGACAGCAAGTGCCACTTCCCCAATCTTGCACAGCTCCTTCTCCTCATAAGCCATGCAGATGGCGATGGCGTCAATCAGCACGAGAGGGTCCATGCCTTTGGAGCCGTTCTCTTCACTGTGGAACATGGCTGTGCTGGGCTGGCTGCCTGACTGGTAGCATGGCAGCAAAAAGGGACCTAGGGCAGAAAATTGAATGTTATGTGATGACCTGGGGGCACTTCTGATTTTTTGACGTTTTGATGTATTAGACTTTCGTTTATCTTCAGAACGCAAATGAAGATCTTTTTGATGAAATCTGAGAGCTTTCTGTCCTTCCATAGACAGCCTACACAAATTAAACTTTGACACTTCAAAAAGTTCATAAAGAGACTGGAAAACTAATCCATATGAATTGAGTGGTTTCGTCCAAATGATCAGCAAACATAAGCAACCGAAAGTCAATGACGTGTGAGAACAAACCTCTTCTGGAAGCTCAAAGTTGCTGTGTTTAAAGCTTCATTTG
The DNA here is from genome assembly GCA_037950665.1 of Hypophthalmichthys nobilis. Taxonomy (NCBI): domain Eukaryota; kingdom Metazoa; phylum Chordata; class Actinopteri; order Cypriniformes; family Xenocyprididae; genus Hypophthalmichthys; species Hypophthalmichthys nobilis. The sequence continues at coordinate 17,497,633 of CM075472.1, forward strand.
CAATCCGAAGATGAACTAAAGTCTAACGGGTTTGGAATGTCATGAGGGTGAGTAATTAATGACAGAATTTTCATTTTTGGGTGAACTAACCCTTTAAGATTGAACTTCAATATCGATGACATTAGCACATAGGCAAAAAGATTCCTTACCACACTGCTGAGCCACTGCCACCATGGTGTAATGCCGGATCAAGCTGGCAACGAAAGGCAGAGCACTAGGCCTGAGATCCTTGATGACCGCAGACATGAATGCCCCCGTTAGGGCCTGCTCGAATGTCCTGCGTGCTGGGGTGTCCTGGGCTTTGTACCGGTGGGAGATGATCACGTTAGGGATCCACTTCTCTGTGAAGCTGTTGAAAACCAGCAAAGGGATTTAGCTCATAATTCGCATTGCATCCATGAACTCGCTCCATTACAAGAGCCTGAGGTTGAATAACCCAATCAGGCAATTTGATTTGATTACCGAGTATAAAAGGCTTTTGTGTTTGGACAGCTGAGCCCCATGGGAGTCTGGCTTTGTGTCTGGCTGACATTTTGTCTCATGTTTGGTTATTTACCCGAGCTGATAGCAGCACAGTGATGGAGTGAGTGTTTTATCCTTCCTCAAGCTTGCATTCTATAATGCCAAAGCCGGTAGCAGTGGTGATGGATCACTCCATTTCATTATCGCTATTTAAAAGGCTTGGCTTAGAGAGGACTGAGCCAAAGAGAGCGGTCAGATCAATTCAAATTCATAACGCTGCCACTTGAATGGGACTCAATTATCCGGCCTGGCATTTGCGATATTAAGAGGGCATTCCGCCTTCTGAAAAAGGCCCTTTTCATGATGACCAGCACAGTGTGCCACACTGAAAGAGGGAGAGATGATGTCATGAATCAAGACATCTGACAGTGACAGCAGCTCTCTTCCCATATAACTGACACTCGGTTATTTCAGAAAGGGGCACGTACGACTGGCTTTTGGGGTAAACAGATAAAGTACAGTCAATTAGCCTCAGCGTGGAGATCAATGACTCTGTTATGTGACCCTCTTGCCCAGCCAGTAGAAACGGCTCTGAGTAATTAGCCCTTTGAACACTGTAGACAGTGGCGGCCAGGCTGGATGAGGCCCTGAGGAGCTACAAACATAGCAAAAACAGTGAAAAATGCGAGGGGCATATTTCGCCCTCAGAGTTTACAGGAATAGGGCTGCAATTAACGATTATTTTGATAATGATATGCTGATTATTTCCTAGATTAATTGTTTTTTTTTTTTTAAAAAGCCAAATTTTATACTATAATTTGCACACACAAAAAAAAAAAAAAAAATCACTACATTAAAATATTTAGTCTGTTTTGTTTTTCTTTCTTTTTCTAAGTTTAACGGAGACTCTCTTGCTGTCAGGATGAGCCATTATGCAAAACGGAAATATACACAAGGCTTTCTAACATTTACAGATAACAATATAACATTAATCAGTCTGAGATAATAAAATAATAAAAAAAGGTGTTTTTTTAATAAAAAAATGGTTTCATATTGAGCTATTCACACAGGTGCCAGTGCATGATACATTGAGTTCATCTTACTTGGGATGGGCGAGGAGCTGGTAAAGGGCATGTTTGTTGTCCTCCAGGCTGGTCATGGCCACCAAGAAGCATTTGATCACCTCCCAGGCCTGTCGTCTGTAATACGGCTCAGTATTGGCACTCTTTAGGCAATCCAATGCAGTCTCAATAGCCTAAAAACATCAGGAGAACAGCACTAAGAGTTAGTGGACCAAACGTACGCATCAAAAATAACATTAAACAGCTTAATACATCCCATTTACAACACAAAAATCTAGTTACATATATTCACACTTCATTTTTATTCAAGTTACGTTGCACATTTATACGACACTAATCTCCCTCGCTTGAGTGAAATTTTGCGTGATGACACTTAAAGACCCATCAAACATTAAAACATTCTGCAGTGATTAGATGCCTCTTAAACCCTTAAATTATAAAGAGACAAGCTAAAGTGGCAAGACACGTCGAGGGAGAAGATGAGCTAATTAGTAAGATTCAAGGATAGAGAAGGCAGCTTGACACAGAAAGGGCTGTCTGAATGAATTATCGCCAAAGACAGTGTGACCACTGACAGCCATGCAGGTCATTTCAAGACAGAAATCCCAAAACCAGCTCTTAATACTGATGTGCTCTCTGAAAAGGTGAAATAAGTGGTACATTGGCTGAGGAAAAGAGGGCCATACTTCTCAGTTCAGCACTGTTTTACAATTCCTGAGGGTCCTGAGCTGTTCTGCCTTGTTGAGACATTATTATAAATGTCACATAACCTTGTACACATGTTCTATTCCCAAGAGGTCCCTCTACACAAACCATGTCATTTTTCAAAAGCTCAAGGCCTCTACAGTGGAGGCCTGGCCCCTAAAAATGTGTATGTGTGTGTGTGTGTTCTATATAAAAGCATGAATTTTTCTTTAAAACTCTTTGGGAATTTTCCCCTCACATTAAATTGTTGCTCCTCTTCAGTGGCATCAAGAAAACAAGACTAGGAACCTCTTGTAATGAACTCTGACACCATGTCTGAATGTTTAAATTTTGTTTAATACCATGATGCTTTGAAATCAGATAAATATGGGCAGGATTAATAAAGCAGTCATGCAGAGAGCCCATCAGCACTGATGGGAGACAATCTGTCTCTGACTGGAGAAGATGAGTAAAGAACTTCCTTGAACTACGCAGCATTAGCTCTCATTTACAAACGTCTGGGTTCCAAGATAGAAGGAACGAAGTACGGCTTCATATTAAATGGGAAGACGGCTCAGTTTGGCTGGAGTTCAAATCAAACTGCGCTTGTGAACTGAGTCCCACACATATTGAAACAAGTAAGCATGCTTCGAGAGTGAAGGCTGGTCCTATGGGGGACAGAATGAGTTGTTGTCTGTCTCGATCCAAACACATCGCTGGGCTCCGGGCGGCTGCAAACAGCAGCTGCCGCCTGCAGCAACCACAGGGCGCATACAAATGAAATTAAGCAGCGACGGCACAACGGCGGTAGCATCCATCTTTGTGGAGTGAACACAATTATAGAAATGACAGTTTGCGTTTTCCCAAGCAGCGACGAGCAGCAGGAAAGGCCATTAGCTGGAGTAAATAATCCCGTCTGCACAGCAGGGAGAGATTGATTAGAGGGGGGTGGGCAGGAGGGAAGAGATGAGCACAGCTTACAGCCTGATGATCTATTTAATTACCTGGGGAAGACGATGTCTTTCTGCACACACTACACTTTGACAAGGATTCATTACATGACGAGAATCCCTCTTCCAACCCCTGAACCTCCCTATCCCTCTCACACACATTTTGAGGGCAAATTGACACATAAAAGGAAGTGGATTTGTTACGGTTTATAGAGATGCAAGCCAGAAACCAAAATTAGTGTTTATGTATGCCGCAGTGGTTCTGCGTTTTCAAAAACATGACATAGCCTCTTATGGTTCTTAAAAACAACCAACACTAGTGGATTCATCTCAAATCAACCTCAAATTCAAATCTCTTCAGCACTGAAAAGGCACCATTTAATATGAATAGATTTATCAATTTCCTATTAAAGGAATAATTGAACCATAAATGAAAATGTCACGAAGCCCAAAGGACAAAATGTTGAAGAACGTACTGGGCATTCTTTTCCATAAAATTAAACCAAATTCGATCCCCTGCTGACAAACTCCAAAATAAAAAAAATAAAAAAAGTAATGTGTATTACTTGTGCACTATATTCCAAGTCTTCTGAAGCCACACTTGAATTTTGACCTGTTCTTTGCACACAGGCCATCATATGGTTTTGGACCACTTATGGTGTTTTTTTGTCATATCAAAATTTGACAGAACGTGAACCTGTCATTATATGGACAAGATTGGCCAACACATTATTCAATATATCTTTTTTGTGTTTCATGAAAGAAACAGATTTAGGTGGGTTTGGAACTATATGAAGATGAGTACTGGGGAAACACGATACTGGGAAAAAACTGACATGACATTGCAAGATTTCGTTTTTCTGCAATACATATAAAGCAGAAAAACAAAATGTTGTGCTATATATCTTCATTTTCAAACAATTAACTAGAACACTTATTTTTATATTATTGTTTTTTAGGCGAATTAATAAATGCTGGTTTCTGAGTAAAGCATGGCAGTGTGTTCATTTACATGTGTAAATGACATTACATTATATATGCACACATGTAAATGAACACAGTGCCATGCTTCGCTCTGAAACCTGCAGGGCATATATTTATTTATTTCATTAAATCACAGCCTTTGCAATTTCATAATCACACCAACCCATATCGATTTTATTTTGATGTATTGTGCAGTCCCTACAATAAACTCTTTACTTAAAAACTTAAAGGAAGAAGTGCAATAACATCACAATGAGATGCCTGTATTAAAATGATAAAAGCATCACCTTCTCCATAGGCAGTTGAATGGAGGCTTTGCAGTCAGTGAACTCTGCCTTGATGCTGGGGCCTTGAACCTCGGTCACTACATACTGCAGCTTCTGTGACTCCTTTAGCATTTTCCGGTTACTTCCTCCAAACTTGCCCAGCACCCGGTAAGCAACGTGGGAGATGGTCTCTGCAGGATTACGAAGTGTTCGCCACAATGCCTGTTCATAAAGGCATTAAGAAAACATTTGAATCCTCCCTCAGGTCTCCGTCAGATCAAAGGTAACAGGTCAAAGGTTTTACCTGCATAAGTTCAGCTCGGACTGGTTGGATGTGGTCATAGAGGAAGTCAGGCTGCAGGTTGTCCACACAGAGCTCCAGTGTGCGCAGGCCCTGGCTGACTAGAGTCTGTGAACCATTGAGTGCAGACACCAGTGGGTCCATGAGCATGGGCAGGTAGGGTAGAAGAGAGCTCAGCCGTACAGGGACAGTGAGGCACAGTTCCACAAACAGATCCTTCATGTGTTGCTTATGGAGGCCACTCTGCAACATGTTCAAACCTAAAGAGATTCCACAAAGAATCAATACTCAGGGCAGTCATTTCATTTTTTAGTTTATTTAGCGTTTCTTCGTGGTAAAAAAATAAATAAATAATTCAGTTTTCACTTTATTTATTTTTTATTAAGAAGTGGTTCTAAACTGGTTTTGGTCTGACATCAACAACAAAAGATATGTAAAGAGGTGATACTCATATTTACTATATTTACTACTAAATTAGCTATATTTTGTTTTTGCATTTAGCACTTTTTTTTAACCTACTGTCCGTGACCTTTTCAAAATGGTCGTGATCCACCAGTTGAGAACTACTGTTCTGAAATAACTTTCGGTTAGTGATCTCACTCACCTTGCAGCAAATTAGGCAGCAAAGGCAGAAACTCCTGGTACAAGAGGTCATGGCTGCCCCCTCCTATAGAGCGGAACAGGGCTCTCAGCAACAGGAAGTAGTTATAGGGCTCCTTGGCAGATTGAGCCAGCTCCATGGAACTGTTCACTATTTTATGAAGGTGAGGCTGTGAAAGAAATGGATTCAATACATCCTTTAGAAGTTAAAAAAAATATGCGTCGTCGTCATTGTAAGTAAGTGTGAATAACAATGCTTTAGTGATAAATTGGCAAAGCTGATTGATTAGCATATATTTGACGATAGTTATTTTTATTACTATACACGCATTTGACAGCCACTTACATTACCAATCAAAAGTTTAGGGTTGGTAAAACGTTTAATTTTTTTTTTGAAAAGTCATTTATTTGATCAAAATTACAGTAAAATTATATTGTGAAATTAATCAAATTTAAAGTAACTTTTTTATTTCCATATATTTAAAAGTGTATTTTATTCCTGTGATGGTAAAGCTATATTTTCAGCAGCCATTACTCCAGTCTTCAGTATCATGTGAGCCTTCATAAATCATTTCATTATTCTCATTTAGTTCCAAAAACATTATAACAGCATTATTACAGACATTTCTTTGAAATAAAAATCTTTTGTAACATCATAAATATCTTTACTGTCGCTTTTGATCAATTTAATGCATCCTTGCATTAAAGTACCATTTATATTTTTTTTTTTAAATTCTTACTAACTCCAAACTTTTGAACAGTAATGTATGCATGTGTGTTTACAGGTTTGGCTATACTTGTGAGAGCTAAATGTCCTCACTTCTATAGTGAAATATTATGACAACTGACTAGTGAGGATATTTTACTGGTCCTCACTAGTTAAAAAGGCTTATAAATCAGCCAAAACATGTTTTTATCCAAATCTAGTGTTTTGCACAATATCATGAACCTGACATAAAATGCAATGACAAAGTCCTCACTAATAGAGTGAAACAAATGACTGTGTGCAAAAATAGTAAAAAGTAAACTGCAACCAGCTTAAAAAAAAAAAAAAAAAAAAAACTATTTCAAAACAGTGACACTGATATGATGATAATTTCAGTGGGCAACAGGATTGATGGGAAGTGAGATATAGAAGCTTCTTCCTTTCCACTATTTCACAGTGACCTTCATTTTGGTCTTTCCTGTCAATCTGAGGCACAAGTGTCATTTCTCATCAGAGGAGCTGACAGAACGCATTAAAATTAATGCAGCACGGTTACTGGCGCTGAGGCGTTAGACAGCACGTTGTCATCAGAGTTTGGAGGGTGTGAGCGATCCCTCTATCCAATCGCTATGAAAAAATTGTGAATTACCTACTCAATAATTTAAATAAACACCTAAGCCAACTCAAAAACAATAGAGGCTACAATTTACTTTATAAACCTGCATGTGCAAAAGACGACGCTCACCTTGAGCATTTGCTCATTTTCAGCAGCGAAGAGAGAGACGGAGCCGAAGACCAGTTTGAAGAGTTTGAGATAGAGGTTTGATAACTCCACGTTGGAGCCCATCTCAGGAAGACGCTCCAACAGATACTCCACGAGGATGGTGGCAAACAGTGCAGAGGTGGTCAGGTTGGCCAGGAAGGAATTTGCTACAATCTATTGAAGGATTAAATAGCCATGTCATATCAATGGTCAATGAATTTTGCAGAAAGAAAAAGCCTTAAAAGGCCAATTAATTCACTCTGTCAATTCAATTCTGCAGTAAATGAAAAATGCAGTACCTGTAGGGCATAGTTCTTTGATATTCGTTCCACCATATATGGAACGGTGGTCTGGAAGATCTCTTTGAAAGTGAGAGGATTCATCATAGTGAAGACTCCCGCAAAGTGCTCCAAAACCTCCTTCTCCTCCTTCATCCGCACTGTCTGACAGTTAGCCACACGGATGTACGTCTGCCCATTGCCGGCAATCTGTACCTAGCCAAAAGGGGGTTGGCTCTGTGATAAGCTGTAAACTTCAGCTCTCGGATCATGTGCGCTCGAGTAAACTAACTGTATTACGCTCTGAGATGTGGCAACATAACTGGACACACCTCTACCATTCTATCAGAAAATTTAGGTGAATATTTGAAGATTTTGGTGTGGTAATCTGCACTAATCAGTGGACGGTCGTACCTGGTAGATGTCCAAGGCCTGCATGGCATATTTGACCAGCTTGATGTAGATCTGTGTCTCTTTGGGCTGGAGTTGCTTGTTGGGAATGAACTGAGCCTCTGAAATACAACAATACCAATATTTAATACCAAAATTAAATATTTAAATAGAAACAGTGAGCAGAACTAACCATTCAATGACTTTGAGATGCCCCACAAAGACTCAAAAAAGATCAATATAGTCCAGACAAAAATAAAATGTTGAACAGAGCTAATATTAAATGAATTAGAACAATCTAAAGCCAAGAATGTCCGCCCATCTCACCTCCAGGAGCTTTACAAGAAGTGATGCCCCATGTGATAGTTTTCACTCCACATACGAGGGTCTTCACCAGACTGCGACAGTCAGACACCTGGAAGGTCTGTTTGTCCTCCTTCTCGCCAGGTCTATCAAAAGGCGTGGCCGGAGGTGGTGCAGGGGTGACGGGTGTTGGGGGTGCAGGTGGAGGTAAGGCGGGCGTAGCTACAGTAGGGGTTGCTGGGACTCCTGGTAATGCCCCAGAGTCTACCACTCCCATCTCTGATTGGGGCTTACACTTCTTAAAGATCGATACCAGTTGGTACCGTGCAATGGTGTGGAACTTCAACACAAAAACCTGCGGATATAGAAATTGTATAATGTCAGATCAATGTTTTTGTGCTTTAAAAATGCATTTACATATGGCCAGTGAGTGGCATTTTGTAGCCCACTGTAAACAATTACAACATAGACCACATTAGCCCATGTAAACTATCTCACCTCCAGCATTCTCATAAGAATGTCTCTGCCGTTCCCATTTTCTTGTTCGCTCTTGGATCGAATGCAGTCTACGAGGTTTAGCAACAGCTTACAGGACATGGTCTGGATACTGCTGGGAAGGGACTCATCGTCAATGTTCTTAGCAAACAGCTGCACCGCCAAGGAGAGGTCCGTCAACGGGAGGTTCTGTCTAACATGGTGTACTAGGTCTGCTAGTGTGCTGTATGCCAAGGGCCTGTAACATCAACAGACTCATTGTTAGACAACAGCATTCATGCTTTCTAGAGGATTTCTGTTCCGTTTATACAAATTTCTCTACAATTTCACGATTCTCATTTTTGATAGCAATTTCAATACCATGTTGATGTTCAACGATGGCCTCAACATTGTCTGTTCATTAACGAAGACGTTAAATAGCCATTCCAAGCGTGCTGTACCATTACTAAATGTGATGTGTGAACACTGCAGATCACTGATTGCTCAAAGAGAATCGTGACTACCAGCGTCATTGGATTTGAAACATGAGACCAAACCTGCTAGATTTAAATAGTCAGTAACAGCCACCGCAGTATCATTTGTTCATGCGACTTTTTTTTAAATGACCATCACACGCAACAATCAGTAACACCGTGAAATAGTATTACAATTTAAAAGAGCTGTTCTCTCTTTTAATATATTTTATTTAAAATGTTATTTATTCTTATGATGGCAAAGCTGAAGCCATTACGCTAATTTTCAATGTCACCTTGTCATTCTAATGTGTTCATTTGGTGCTCAAGAAACATTTCTCATTATCATCACAGTTAAAAACAGTTTAATATGAAGCTGCTTAATATTTTTGTGGAAACTATGATTTTTTTTTTTTTTGATGAAAAATTTAGAAGAACAGCATTTATTTGAAACACAAAATCTTTTGTAACATTATAAAAGTCTTTACTGTTCAGTTTGATGAAGTCCTTGCTGAATATAAGTATTAGTTTCTTTAAAAAAAAAAAAAAAAACAATTGTACTAAACCCAAACTTTTGAATGGTAGCATAATTTTATAATACTATTGACTTGGTACAGACATCCCTACTCTTGTGGTATAGAACCTCCAGCCTAAAATTGATCAAAACCAACCCTCAAAGAGCAAATAGCTCTTGACCCTGGTTGATAATAATATCTTGGGTCGATACTTGGGGGATTTCAGGCAAAGTTTCAGAATAAACGACACTAATGGCTTTGACAGATTATGAGTCCTGCCAAATTTGCGTGCTGAAGGCTGATGGAAGCCGTGGATGAGAGAGAGGTGGTGTTGGCAGGCATATGACATCTGGGGCAGGGAGACAGAGAGTGGGCAATGCCAGGACGGCCTGGCACATGAAGATGGGCACCTGGATCTCCTCTGCCCAGTGGGGCATCTCAGCTCAGTCAAGCACCATTAACTATCAATTCTGATATGTTGCATTTGATGAAATCTAACTTCCCTTTTTCCCCAAGAAACTTGGGAGGAAAAGGATTGTGGCCTCACGTCACACTGAAGAAATTACAATAAAATGAACACTTATGACTCCATTCCAATACGTTCCAAAATGAGCTACCTTGCTGTCTACATAGACAGCCACCTTCTAAGAGAGCAACCTAACCAAAATAAAACCTCATAAGTGACTGACTTGCAATCCTCTACCTAGGCAAAAATAAAGCATGAACATGCGTTATATATAACGTTATATGTATATATATATATATATATATATATATATATATATATATATATATATATATAGAGAGAGAGAGAGAGTTCTCTTTTATATATTATTTTTAATATTTTTTTCCTTCATGTATTTGTCCTCCTATTGTTAGTGCCAAGCTGTTTGTCTAATTTTATGTTGTAAGTGGTTTAAATGTTATATAAAAAAAAAAAGATGAAAATAAATAAATATATATATTCCTTTGCCAACATTTTCAACAATTTTTTCACCTTGTCTGTCGCAGTGCATTCTGGGAGCACTGCTTGTTTACAAGATTTGGCCTTAGAAAAGAGCCTTTGCATCATGAGGGCATCTATGATGCCTTGAAACACTGTCTACGCACCTTACTATGCTTTGGAAGTTAAATGTGTGCCCTGCAAATTGCAAAGATTGCTTATATCGCACAATACCATATAAACTTGGAGCGGATTAATCTGCGTTCTTACCTTAGCGTCTCTCTCGCAGTGTATCCTGAGCCAATGAGTATAGACTCATCAAAAAGCTTGTCCATGCATGGAATGAATTCTGCAACACAAACAGACTTTATCAGATGCCATCGCAGGCTCTGAAGCCCAACCAAAACGGCTCAAGGGCCCATGAACCCTGAGATACATCAATGTCAGGTTTCAACAGTGAGAGTTTTTCATCGATTCATTTAACCTTCTCTACAGGATTAATGATTTAGAAGAGTGTATCAGATTCTTTTCTCAAATGCTATTGATTGAGGGGTGAAGCTCAAAGAGAATGCAGCCGCTACATATCAAAGCGGTACCCCATGAAGCTCAGTGGCGTAATTAACACCAGATGCGAGCGCTCCTACAATAGCGAACGCTTTGCATATCTTATTTGGGAATATCTGCCAACAATCTGCAAAGTGTTTAGTGGTGGATGACTCACGGCTGCGTAGATCTGTGGTGAGGATGTGCTTGGCAGCGATCAGCAGCTCTTTCCGCAGGTGAGCCGTCTCAGGGGGGCAGTTAGACAGCAGCTGCAACATCCCCTTCACCATCTGCTGGGAGTACTTCCCAACCAAGTCCTGATACACACACATTACACATTGCCACATTAGTTTGAGTATTACAACAAGTTTAGAAAAGTTTAATTAACAGGTGGCCAAGCTAAGTTTTCCGGAGCCACGCTACCTGGTAGATCCGGATAATATAAGCGAGGAATGACAAGGTCTTGATCTGGGCGGCGATAAAATCTGCATAAAGCTCCTTGTTGAACAGCTTGTGTTGCCTGTCACGGACAGAAACCAGAAAAAGCTTTAAATGTCACTATGTGTTAAATTGCATCTATGAAAATCATTTCAGTGCATTAGCGGTGATGTAATACCACACAGTCAACATAACGAGAGAGGTCACTGACCGAGCCTGAGAAGACACCTGCAGCATGATGGTGTTCATGATAAGAGGCACGAACTCCGACACCACGTTGTGAATGTTCAGTTTGTACAGCTAGGAAAGACATCATACAGAAAAGCAATTTATGTATCAAAAACAGTGGGCCACAGACAGAAAGCAGACCCCTGCTTGAAATGTACACAGTGTTGCAGTACAATTTACAGAACTTGAGTCTGACTCAAATGCAAATTCCAGTCTAGATTTACCAATGTGTCTAAGCATTTTAAAAACAAATCAAATAGTGGAATTTTTAATGCAAAACTTTGGTTTACAGCTGCCTTGAGGATTTAAGACACTACAACACGTAATACATTCTGAAGCATTATCAGAGATATTTGTGGGTACTAAATTTTAGGCAGAAAATAGAAATACACCTGCTGGTCAGATGTATAATGATAACATGCAGAGATAGTAAACCAAAAGCCGTGTTTTGATTGAGTGTAGCTTCCTAACAGCTGCAGACTGCCATTTTCTGACACAAAGCATCAAAATTGATGTTCTTTACAATTAAAGCTCATGATGACAACGACAAAAAAGCAAAAAAATCTAATCACAACAACCCTTTTGATAAGCGTGCCAGGTTTGAGTAAACAAAGGATTTAGCTTGAAAGTATGAGTTTCAGATGATTGACGACACCTTTTATATATGAGCCAAATGTCTAAACGTCCATATTGAATGTTTTTATGGGCTCTCACCTGATACATGAGGACTACGATGATGGGAAGCTCTGCCAAAACTTTGAGTGACAGCGATCCCCGGGGGATTATGGTATGCTGGAGGACACAGAGGAGAAGGATGAGGCCAGTGAGAAACTACACCAGGTGTCACCATAAAACTTTTTAGCATCTATATGGAGTTGTCTTTGTTGATAGTAAACGTCAATTCAAATCAAGTTTATTTATATAGCACTTCTCACAATACATGTTGTTTCAAAACAGCTTTACAGAAAATGTTTTTTTTTTTTTTTCCAGAAGAGCTAAACTGCAACCGCATTTTAGCACCTCTTTGCACAAAGTTCATAAGCAGGAATTTGGTGCCCTCTAGTGTCTACAAAAAGAAAATGTCATTTGCATTTTAATACTCAGGGAATGTAAACAGTTTACACATGTTAGTGGTTGGCACAAAATACATGTGCAATCAGGGTTCAAAACATTTTGTGACTGAAGGCACATATTGTGGTGGTAACATTCAATTTGTAGCATAAACTCTGACTTGATACATCCAAGACAGCAGTGAAAGACCACCTATTGCCTGTCAATCAATCACTGCACAAAAAAAAAATATATAGTTTGCCATTTATCAGGTATAAAAATAAAACAACCACTGAAATTTGGAAAAGCAGAGATTTTCCTTTTACGTCTGTTATTTGCTTTTTAATATGCAGTTAAACACTGATGTGTTACTACCAGATGTAAATCAGCTGGTATATTTCGGCTGACCACATGGGATTGGTTGACGCAATACAGGTGTTGTTACAATATACACGGATGTGTTAAAAAAAAAAAAAAGAATTGGAGTATAAGATTAGGCTATTACTGTTATTTTGCCAGATTTTGGACTAATAACGGGTACACACTGCACAATTTTAGCCTGGATTTTCACTTTTTGTGGAAATCGGCAACAAATGCCCGAATTGAGGCAAATCGGTGCTCGTTCACGTGAGCGACAATCATATAGTGCGCATTATCAAAAACGCGATCTGAAAGAAATGCTGATGCCCATGAGATATTTAGCATGTTAAATATTTAGACCTGCCTGTGACTCAAGCGCCCTGCAGTGTGAAATTTTTTTTTGACTAGAAATGACATCAGCGACGACCTACAGCCAATGAGAGAGCAAGATATAGGGTGAGGGAAAGATCAGGGAGAGGAGTCATAGACCTGCAACAGAACCATCAGCAAGCATGGCTTCTGCAAGCAACCAACCATTCTCTTCTTTATATTCTTCTTTTTTGCTGCAAATCAGCACGCAGAAAACTTTGATCACAAGCTTGTTGAGGGCTATTATTTTAACAGGAAGAAATCCAGTCTTGAGCGAGAACTCCTGTCTCAAACATGATCTTGCATTATTTCCTGTATCACTTCTTGCATGTGTTTGGTTGTGAAACATGCTTATAGACCAGATCGAGTGGTTGGCGATTCTTCCTATTGAAATGTTGTGTAATGTGTGACCCCCTGTCATCGATCCGTCATGTAATGTGAACAACAGCAACGAAACGGTACCCCAGTCAGTTGTGTAGTGTGAGAAGAACAGCAATCCGATGACTTTGAAAATCATGCAGTGTGTACCCGGCATTAGTGACCAACTTAAAATCCACACAAATCAGCACTTGGACACTCAGATCTTATCAGTTTTACTTTCAGCGCCCAGGCTTATTGGTACTTTACAGTTCACACTTACACACACACACACACACACACACACACACACACACTCAATCTTACACACAGTACCATTCTCTGGACTAAAGCACATCGCTCTCATCATTGTGTCTCTGCTGATCATATTTGTCAAAACTATTCAGATAATGAGGATTGTGTGCAGGTCTGCTGCAGTTACAGAGCACGTGTACTGACCGTCCGAGTCTCGCTGTCCTCACGCTCCGGTGCGGTCTTCACCAATACTGAGGTGATCATGCCCACCATTTCTGGAGAAGGCACTGTGTTTTCTGCTATAACCTGAGGATTCTCAAAATACCTCGCCTGACAGACAGAGACACAGGTTCAGAAAACAGATACTTTAACACAAACAAATACTATAAATCTAACTCTTGTTAAAACAGCTTACCACAACTTTAGGCAGTTCTTTGTAAATTTGCTTCACAAAGTCCAAGAAATGATGAATCTGTAAGAGTTGGCAGGAAGATGTTATTTAATAATAACATGTATTGAAACACAGGAAATGCAAATGCTAGTCAACATCAGAGTGCCAGAAGGCTGCATCTCACCTCTTGAGAGATCGGCGGGCGAAACTGTTTATGCAGTTCAATGATTATGCGTAAACAAATGAGCACATTCTCTTCACTTTCAATCTAAATGATGAAACACAGAGGCAAGAAAAAGTCAGAACCATTCTTTTATATATAAAAAAAAAAACACCCCCACACACACACACACACACAAAATGATGTTTTACATAAAATGTCAAATAAATTGTTTACTATACACACTGATTCATTTGCAGGTCACTTTAGACAAAAATGCCTGCTAAATGAATTAAATTAAATAACCATCTCTTTGAATGCTCTTTAAAGTAATTACCCTTTAAAGACTTCATTAAATCAAAATTGGAGTTTTGTGGCCTTTAGTCCATGTATAATAGCTTTCAGACCATCTAAAAAACCAGTCAGTTCGGGTCAGTAATTTTTATTTTTTGAAAGGAGTATTTTATGCTCACTATTTATTTAATCAAAAATACAGTGAAACATTAATATTGTGAACTATTATTACAACTTAGAGAACTGTGTTCTATTTTCATGTATTTTAAAATGCAATTTATTGCTGCGATTACAAAGCCGAATCTTCAGCATCATTACTCCAGTCTTCAGTGTCACATGATACTTCAGAAATTATTCTAATATGCTGATTTGCTGCTCAAGAAACATTTTTATTAGTATAAATATTGAAAACAGTTTTACTGCTTAATATTTTTGTGGAAATCCAGATACACAAGATTCTTTGATTAATCAAAAGTTTAAAAATACAGCATTTATTTGGAATAATAAATCTAAACAATGTAAATCTGTACTGACACTATTTTTAATTAATTTAATGCGTCCTTGTTGAAAAGTTTTATTTTCTTTCAAAAAAAAAAAAAAACTGACCCCAAAATGAACTGTTTATATGTTAGTATAATCTGAAAGTATAAAGAAATTAATATAATTATAGTATAATAGCATCAGGCTATTACTATAATATCGCCGTATTTTGTTCAAAAGGACCAAGTGATCAAAATCGACACAGTTCAGCATTTAGACACTCAGATCTTATCAGTTTTACTTTCAGCGCCCAGGCTCAATGGTACTTTACAGTTCACACACACACACACACACAATCTTACACACAGTACCATTCTCTGGACTAAAGCACATCGCTCTCATCATTGTGTCTCTGCTGATCATATTTATGTAAATACAGAACAAAAATGCTGTCCCTCTTGCAAGTAGTGGCATTTACAAACAACTGTCTAATAAAATGCTCTCTAAAATGAGAATTCTACAGCTATTTTCTTTATATCAGATGAAATTTGGGATTCGGCTAAAGAAAGGCAGAAAGCTGACCTCAAGGAAGCGGAACATGACAGAGAGGATGTTTTTGGCATGAGGCCGCAGGTGTTCATTAGTTGGGATTCGGTGGATGATCTCCAGGACGAGTTTCCTTAATTGCTATAACAAGAGTCAAAGACACCACAAGTTACTTAAATGTCAGGAATGAGGCCTTGATGATGACTAGAGCAATATGATTTTTATCAAAAAGCACACCTGTGTTGGTTTCTCCTGAAGGAATTGTACTTCTCCATCCTGCAGAAATGTTAGGAAACGAGGGATGATGTGCTCCAAGAAAGTAGAATACTGTGGTGAGGATGTAACATTCTGAGAAGGAAGAGAGTAACATCAATTACTACTAGAAAGCAGCTTTCATTTCAAGCTTTTTATAAGCAAAATATAAGTGCTTACCTCAAAATTCTCACTGACTTCCTGCATCATTTTCAGTTTGGTTTCATCCGCTGATGTTTAAATGAAGGAAAAAGATGCCAGTTAGTCAAGAAAATGCTTTTATCAAACATAGTAAACATTTAAGCAGAAGGAAATAGACTCACGCGTGTTGTTGTCAGTGAGTGCCGCCACAAACTGCAGGTATTTCTTCATGAGGGTCGTCTGATCCACCACGGTGGGGCTCGGGGTGGGCACGAAAGACATGGTGGCGGCCGGGACAGACAGGATTCCGCTGAATATGGGCAGACTAGTGTCTGCGCTCGTCTCAGTAGAAATTCATAACATCTTTAAATAAGTAAACACAAGAGGAACGGTCAATTTTACTTAGCAGCCTTGCTCAAACAAGAACAGTGATGATACTATAGTACAATATCAGTATTCAACAAATGTAGTGGTACCGAATTATTACCAAATTCACATACCATGGTATTTACACAATACTACATGTCAAAAATGAATGGTAGTACTAACTACACACACAAAAAACACAGTATTACCATGGTAATTTGTACGTAAACACCTTGTCTACAGCAAAATAGGGTTCGAAGACTAGGGCATCCATTAAAAAGTTCAGAAAAAAAAAGTGTAAAAATTAAAATAAATACGTAAATGTGATTATACTAATAAAACATTAATAAAAAAAGTAATATGATTTGATATAAATACATCTTACAGTACTATAGTGAATAGAAAAAATGTAATGTAACAACAGAAAATAATTATTTATTTATTTTTATTTATTTATATATTTTTTACACAATTTATTTTACACATTTTAATGGCAAATCATTACAATACAAATTGTGTCTTTATACATGAAAATATATAGCTGCCTTTAAATGTTTAGAATGGGGTTCCTCATATGAGAATGGTCATATCTGTGGGTCTTTTTAAAGATGAGTTTGAGCTGAATAAAGACACTATATTGTCTTCTGTAGAGCAGCTTTGTAATTAAAAATGTAATTACAACTGAATAATTTTGCAAAACACACGCTTTTTTCCTGGTTATTACTGTAAGGCTGTTTGAATGTGTTTTGTTTACAGCGACATACAAACAAACAAACGTGACTTGACATCGTATTTATATCAACTATCAATTGCAAACAACAAGAATAATCTAAAAAAAAATTAACATCCCATCCAGCACAATTACTTACAATGTTTTTTATGCAGACTAGTTGATAAGTTCACCTCTAGTGTAGGGAAAGCGATGGGCGCGCCAAACTGCAACAACACGCCTACTGCAGTCACGCTCACTGACATGACATGATGCGCTCGAGCCAAAGTGCTAATATTAAAAACTAAATAAACCTATCTATGACAGAACTGCCAAGGACACAGAGACTTTTACGCTAAGGATTGTGTTTGTAAAAGTATATAATAAGCTAGTAGCACACCAGGCCATTTACAAAAGAAAGAGCCTACTGTCGCTAACTGACTAGCCGGCTGCTAACCCCTTCCAAGTCCAAGACATTTTTCACATGCAGAACTCAATTCTTTCACTTTTTACCTCAATTGGTGCAAATACCTGGGTCGGTTTTCTTTCACACAAAATGCTAATAAGAAACTTGTGCACTCGTTATGTATCTAATTTATAAAATTACTCCCAAAAAACAGCACCAACTTACCAGCAAGGGGACCGGAAGGAGTTGTAGATGAACTTCCGCTACACCGAATGAAATTTAGTGGAAGGGCTGAAATCAATCCGCCGTTGTTTTGTTTACTAATTATGTGAATTGTTATATTTTGTAAACCGTATCAAGCGAATTGTATGCTTTTATACTAGTGTTTCCCAAGTGGAATTGGATGTCCGAGGTGTGTTCCAAGCAGTGATTTTCATATTTAGACAGCAATATAGTTCCATGCGGACGGATATCATAGAGAGAGCAGGCGTGCGAAGACCATCGAAAACGACGGTCTTCCAGTTTTCATTTAAACTGGTATATAAAATGTTTAATTTAACGTCACGGCACCTCAGTAAACAACACAATATTTTAATAATCGATTCAGGGGGTTTAGAAATAATACATTTATTTAAAAAAAAAAATAATAATTTATCGACATGTTTAGGTTGAATCGGATTTATAGGTAATTAATACTATTGGATAAATGACATTAAAATGCTTCACGGATCAGCTGCAATGATGTGCTGCTTTTTATTGAATACATAATGATTATGATAATAATAAGGATGCTAAATAAATATATATAATGTCAACAAACATGCAGGTACATATGTGACCACTTGTGGGCGACAGAAAAGCTGGATCCTCATCGAAACTCATCCAGGTGTATAAATCCTTAAAAGGACCATTTAAGTCACTCATAAAACATCAGAATTTCGTGGCAGAGATAACGAAATATCAAACAAACTCATTTTGGATGTATTTGGTTAAGAACTAATTTTAAGAACTTAAATGAAGAACTAACATTTTGCTAATTTCATTCCCATGTTTGTGATTTTGACCTTAAGGACATTTCAGTGAATGTATGAAATCAGTTCCCCTCAAGTTCAAACTTGTCCTATGCAAATGTAGTTTATTACAATTGGCATGTTTCTGTAACAATTAAGAACCAGAATAGTTTTGTTTTAATTTGAATGAACAAGCTGCATTAAAAGTGTGCTTATAATAATTTTAATTGTGATAAATGCCACTTGGTTCAATATTTTGTCATGTAATGTAATGACATTCAAATAAGTGTTCATATTCTTTTGGGGTCACTATAAATTACATGATTACATTAATAAGGAATCCACAAATATATATATATATATATATATATATATATATATATATATATATATATATTTATATAGTGCTCAGCGTAAATAAGTACACCCCCTTTGAAAAGTAACATTTTAAACAATATCTCAATGAACACAAAAACAATTTCCAAAATGTTGACAAGACTAAGTTTAATATAACATCTGTTTAACTTATAACATGAAAGTAAGGTTAATAATATAACTTGGAGAACAAAATTTTCAGTTTTACTCAAATTAGGGTGATGCAAAAATGAGTACACCCCACTGAAAGTCTCTGGAGCAAAGCTAAATTTTAGACTACAAATGTCTAATTTAACAAGAATTCAACCACAGGTGAGTCTAATTATTCATTACACAGGTGTCCAGCAGACAGTTGACTATAAAAGGGTGTTAAAACCCCTTCCCATTTCATGCTGTCAGCAATGGCACCACATGGAAGAGAAATGTCACAAGACCCGAGAAAGAAAATTATTTCTTTACACCAGAAAGGTGTAGGCTAAGAAGATCAGCAAAGCTTTACTTATCAGTCAGAATATGTAGCAAAAGTGGTAGAAAAATTTAAAAAAGATGGAACTGCAACCATCTCACAGAGACGTCCAGGTCGTCCACAGAAGTTAACACCTCGACAGGAGCGTCTTCTGATGAGAAGGGTTGAAGAAAATTGGCATACTAGTTCACTGCAGTTATCTAAAGAAGTAGAAAGCCAAACTGGGGTGACTATTTCCCGTGACACAATACAGTGTACACTGCAGAGGAATGGCATGCATGGGTGCCGTCCACGAAAGAAGCCTCTCCTAAAGCCCAGGCACAAAAAAGCCTGCCTAGAGTGTGCCAGTGCCCATGCTGACAAAGATGAAGACTGCTGGGACTCTATAGTGATGAATGGAGTGATGAGACCAAGATAAATGTTTTTGGAACTGATGGCTTCAAAACTGTATGCGTCGCAAAGGTGAGGAATACAAAGAAAAATGCATGGTGCCTACAGTGAAACATGGTGGTGTCAGTGTCCTTATGTGGGGCTGCATGAGTGCTGCTGGTGTCGGGAGCTGCATTTCATTGATGGCATCATGAATTCACAGATGTACTGCTCTATACTGAAAGAGAAGATGCTACCATCACTCTGTGCCCTTGGTCGTCAAGCACTTTTCCAACATGACAATGATCCTAAACACACATCTATACTCACAGCCACTGTTGGATTTCTGAAGAAGAACAGGGTGAAAGTGATTCAGTGGCTCCTGATCTGAACCCAATCGAACACCTATGGGGAATTCTGAAGAGACAAGTTGAGCATCACTCTCCATCCAGCATCTAGTCTCTAAAAGAGGTCATTCTTGAAGAATGGAAAAAGATAGATGTTGCAAAATGTCTATTTACGCTGATCACTGTATATATATATATATATATATATATATATACACTACCAGTCAAAAGTTTGGAATCAGTAAGATTTTTAATGTTTTTAAAAGAAGTTTCATCTGCTCACAAAGGCTGCATTTATTTAATTAAAAATACAGTAAAAACAGTAATATTGTGAAATATTATTACAATTTAAAATAACTGTTTTCTGTTTGAATATATTTTATAAAGTAATTTATTCCTGTGATGGCAGAGCTGAATTTTCAGCATCATTACTCCAGTCTTCAGTGTCACATGATCCTTCAGAAATCAGCCTAATATGCTGATTTGCTGCTCAAGAAACATTTATGATTATTATCAATGTTGAAAACAGTTGTGTACTTTTATATATAAAGCTTTAATATAAAGCTTTTGTAACATTATACACTACCGTTCAAAAGTTTGGGGTCAGTAAGAATTTTTATTTTTATTTTTTTGAAAAGAAATTAAAGAAATTAATACTTTTATTCAGCAAGGATGCATTAAATCGATCAAAAGTGACAGTAAAGACATATTTCAAATAAGACAAAAGATTATATTATATGCTGTTCTTTTGAACTTTATATTCATCAAATAATCCTGAAAAAAAATATATTGTACACAAATATTTTGTACAATTGTACTGTCACAGTCACCAGCACCAGCACTACGTTTCCCAGCATCCCTTTTGTTCAGCACCTGCAAGCAATCATCATCACCCGCACCTGAAGACCTTCACCGTCATTATCACTCATCAGCACTCCCTTCATAAGCAGTAACCTTTCTCACCTCTGTGTCCGGTCTCTTGTGTTGTGTTGTGTTGTGTTGTGTTGTGTTGTGTTGTGTTGTGTTGTGTTGTGTTGTGTTGTGTTGTGTTGTGTTGTGTTGTGTTGTGTTGTGTTGTGTTGTGTTGTGTTGTGTTGTGTTGTGTTGTGTTGTGTTGTGTTGTGTTGTGTTGTGTTGTGTTGTGTTGTGTTGTGTTGTGTCTTCCATTGGATTGCCTAGTAAAGTCTTACATTTGAATCTATCTTCTTCGTCGTGTGTATTCCTACGCAAGCAACCGTTACAGAAGACCGGACCTCCCTATGGATGAATGGGTAAAATTCATCACCGTGGCTCAGGAGAGCCACGATCTCCTGTCGTTTTCATCCTTGTTTTTTCACCTTGCCGTCACCAGCCAGCTGGAGGATGACACCTTGAAGACCCTGTTCCGGATCGGGGCAAACTTTGACAGCCCCAGCAATCTCCCAGATACCACCGGCTTGAACTGGAAGGAAGCCCTGTTGAAGTGTTTGGAGTGCAAACGGCCCCGATCCGGAACCCTGCCGAGCCCAGTTCCCAGTCAGAGACCCACCGCAGATGGAGTAGACGACTCCGCCGTGACGTTAGAGCCCACGCCAGGAGGAGCAGCCGAGTATGACATCACCCTGGAGCCTGAGGGGTTCCCATCTTAGGAGAGGGAGTAAGTGTCGGAGACGAAGGGCAGGTCAGAAGCCCCGCCCACCCGCCCGTCACTGAGAGTGAGTTTTTCAACTGCAACTCAACTCCCCAGCTGCCTAGCCACTCTATACTGGACTCACTGGTCCCTCCCAGCCTCCCTGTCCCACATCCTCTCCTAGATGTCTTGTTCAACTCGTCACCCAGCCTTCTTCCCTGACCCCAACCACGTCTGCTGTCCTGCCCGAGCTGTCCCCCATCAGTCCCACTGCACCACCGTCATCTCCTCTCAGTGACGTGGTAACATCGCGGGCCTACTGTGAGCCACCTCCTTCTGGGCGTAAGGATCCCATGGCTCCGCCTCCAGCTTCTGTCCTCGTCTCTCCTCCTCGACCCGTCACCCTGACTCCTTCACCTGCGCCCCTCCCTTGACGTCTGCTGGGACCTTCGAGCCATCGGCTTCACGGAGCTTCCTCGGCTTCCTCGTTCCTCGGTCGGACGTTGCGTCACCTGCGCAACGGACTTGCGGGCCGTCCGTTGCTCTCCGGCCCTCCACCCCTACTGCTCCGGCTAGCTCCGCCTTCCCTCAGGCTCCGCCTCCGCCCTTGGTCACTCCAGCTACACCTCAGCCCTCCGGATCCCTGCATCCATCTCAGAGGGTTGTCTCTGCGGCTCCGTCGCGGTCGCCTGGGTCATCGGCATCGACCCGCTCCGTCTGCCCTCCATCTGCGCCGTGGGTTCCTCATCCGTCATCGCCGTTGCTCTCGTTCATCCCCAAGGTGGTGCTGAGGCCATCACCACCATGGCTCCTCCCTCCAGCGCCACAGCCAATGTCCACCATCCTGGCTGGGGACTGGGTCACCACCCGGCTCATCCTCCAGCTCAACCGTCGTCCTCCTCCTGAGCCACCTCCAGCATCATCCTATATTTCACCACTCCATCCACCTCCTGAACCTCCTCCGGCCCTCCCCTTTGGATGTTCCATTACGGCGCGAGGACGCGCCTTGCCAGAGGGGGATATACTGTTACAGTCACCAGCACCACGTTTCCCAGCATCCCTTCTGTTCAGCACCTGCACGCAATCATCATCACCCGCGCCTGAAGACCTTCACCGTCATTATCACTCACCAGCACTCCCTTCATAAGCAGTCATCTTCCTCACCTCTGTGTCCGGTCTCGTATGTTCATAGTGTTGTGTTGTGTAAACTCATGTTCCTGTGTCTTCCATTGGATTGCCTAGTAAAGTCTTACATTTGAATCTATCTTCTTCGTCGTGTGTATTCCTACGCAAGCAACCGTTACATGTACACAATAAATGTTTCTTGAGCAGCAGATCAGCATATTAGAATGATTTCTGAAGGATCATGTGACACTGAAGACTGGAGTAATGATGCTGAAAATTCAGCTTTGATCACAGGAATAAATTACTTTATAAAATATATTCAAACAGAAAACAGTTATTTTAAATTGTAATAATATTTCACAACATTACTGTTTTTACTGTATTTTTAATTAAATAAATGCAGCCTTGGTGAGCAGACAAAACTTCTTTTAAAAACATTAAAAATCTTACCGATTCCAAACTTTTGACAGGTAGTGTATATATAAATTTCACATTATCACAGCTGTATATTACCAATCATGCTAATTGAGTACAATCACAGCAGTGGTAGCAGATGTAATCCTGGTGGAGCTTCAACAGCCCAGATGGTGAAAGGTCACATTATCATTTCAATAGCCCCTCTGTTGGGCTGGGAGCATAAAAGCAGAAACAGAATCCTGTCTCCCACTGAACCTGTGAACTGTTTCATGTGATATTTTTACATGAATTGAAAAAAAAATCACACCTGTAGATTAAAATTAAAAAGTAATCCAAATTGACTCTTTTCACATTTCTGGGGTAGAAGCAGAAGCTGTCATAGTTGGGTAAACTCCTGTGGTGAACGGAAACAACAAATACAATTTTTGCGCTCCTATTTGCCCCAATATAGCACTAGAGAAAATCCATGATAGCATTTCTATGACTTTCAAAAAGAGGAAAAAAATATTGTGAGATTTATTACTGTAACGGTTATACAGGGAAGAGGTGAGGTGATAATCTAGGGTGAGGCCCCGTCCACAAGAAGCCAGATCTTTCCCTATCCGATCTTTTTTTTTTCCTCGTCTCAAGAAATATCTGCGTACACACAAAACCACTGAAACGACTCAAAACTATGTAGTATACATGCCAGACCAGTATGTGGCGTTGTAATTCTGCCACAGAGATACACTTAAAACAGAGAATAAGACCTGGAGCATGCGCATAAACCTTGTGCGCTGTATACAAACTTTAGTAAAGCTTAGAAATAACGCTTTATTTTGGCTCAGTAGCTTCTGCAGCACGAACACAAGCATCTAGAGTCTGCTATTGTAGTTGTTGTTGCTGTTTTGTGCTGTTAGCGGCGTCTGACTAGGGTCGACACGTGGGGTGATGACATCATCGTTTCACAAAATATACGGATTCGCTGTACACACGAAAACGCAAAGGCGGCGTTTTCAGATTTATCCACTCTGGGACCCAGTTTAAAAAAATAGCGGTTTCACCTTCCGAAAATGCCGGATCCGTGTGAAACGCCTATCCGATACAAAATTTGTGCGTATACACCTAAACGCGTCTCCGTGTTGTGTTGAAAACCTGAATTCACCCTATTTGTCGCAGTTTATTGATGAATTAGCACAAACAAAGATAATCCAAACATTAAAAATCCAAATCCAAAAAGGGATGACGAGATCCAGACAAGAAACATAAAACTAAATGGGAAACAAACCTTTATTTTTAAGAGTGTACACCTGAAAACAAGTGGTTAACAAGGAGCAGGTGTGTAATGAATTGTCATGGTAACAAACAAGGCAGCTATAGAAACAAGGCAAACAGGAACAAACCACAGGACGTGAACACAGGAAACAATGGAAACAGAAAATACACTTCAAAATAAGAGTCCTAAACCACAGAACACAAAACACAGGGGAAATTGTGACAATTACATTGGTCAAATGAAAGAAAGATGTCGAATTTGCAGTCACTTCCTCTGCTGTTGTATTAGAAACACTCACACAGCAGCGGTAACCAGTTTTCTGGAGGTTGAGACTGGAGGTAGGGGTTTTGATTAAAAATGGTCAAAACAAATTTTTAAAAATTAAACATATCCATGGACTAATAATTCCCAATAAGATCAATAACATGCATTTAGAAATAGAATATGTATCATTATGGCAGGTGGATGAGGAAGAGAGGCAAACTAGAAAATGAATTGAAATCTAAAATTTAGAGTATTTGTGTGAGGCTGTAAGAGCACAGCAATGTTCACTGAACACCTGATGACTCACATTCTGCTGTAAAGAGGGTCACAGGTTCACAGCACAAATGTGTTGCCACTGTAAACAGACCTCTCATCTATTCAGTTTAATGAGTGTAGGGTTTCAGGCTCAAAATATAATATCTAGATAACATTTTCTCTGCAGAGTGCATCATCTTATTTAGATATGTTTTGTGAAGGGCCTTGTTTATTCAATGGCTTCATTTCTCAGAAACATGATTGTATAAAATGTTATTAGTCATCTAAGCACTCTATTCATGGGCAAGGACTAATGTGTTTCTCCTTGAAATTTTATTGACTAACTTTTCAGTTATATTTATGTTTCCATGGGGTAATGTCAGGCTAATTTTGAGCAAATCACCTAGAGCAGGGGTTCCCAACCCTGGTCATACGGAGGGACTGCACATTTTGGATGTGTGGACCTTGTTTGATACAATATATGTCTAATTTAATTCATGTGCACTCTTCTAATGATCTGATGAGTTGAAACAGCTTCACTAGAAGACCACAGATTCCCAAAACTTTTCATTCTAGCACCCACCTAGAGAGATATAGGCCTAATCAATCTTTAGACGCACCAAAAACCTGAAATATGTGAAATATGAATAAAAGAAAATGCATTTGTTCTCTTTTAGTTATGATATGAGGAAATCTTAAACAAAGACATAAATCTGAGGCATATGGTAAAGAGAAAATATATTATTTTTAGAGAGAATAGGCATTCTAGGACAATATATTATCCACAGAGACAGAAAGAATGAATTTTTGTTTTCCGTTCAGAGTCATTTTTTTTATTCAGTATCCACTCTGACTGATTCGGTGAGTTCATTCAGTGAATAATCCATCACCCAGATTCAATCTGGTAAGTTTTTGTGAATAATTAATTAAAGAATCGATTCATAAATGTCATTTGATTGTGAATTAGACTACATAGGTCACGCTATATTGGTTGCAGCTCACAAGCAGTGACGCAAAGCGCTGCAGCCCGACTTTTTCTTAGGCATTCAAAATCTGGAGGATCCAGGACCAGGAGTTAAATCTTCCACAAAGTAGGTCTTGTGTATCATTTGATGTTGGAAATATGTAACAAATTTTAAATTCAAGAAATAATAAAAGAAAATAGGATATTTTAAAATTATCTCAGTATTTTATTGTTATAGCCTACATTTGTCAGATTATTTTTATCCAAAGTGATTTACCAATGACCTTGGCGTTGCTACAGCAATGGCTTTATTTGATGAAAAGCCTTGACAGTACAAAAATGGTAACCTAAAAATGGCAAGATCTAAATAAATTAGGCTAACTGCTTTTATTCAAGTGCAAAATATTATTTAACCAACATATATACATTCATTTATACCAACATTTATAGAAATAGTCAATGCTTGAAGTGGAAAAACTCTTTGCTGAATTTTGACCCCCTAGCAGATTATTACCCCCCTAGTATTGGTAGGATAGAAGTAGGTGTGGGGGAGGGGTTAGGATTAGAGGTGGGGTTAAGATTAGGCAATCAGGTAGCGACTTCAACGAGGGGGGTAATAATTTGGCAGGGGGTCGAAATTCGGCACAACACCTGTATGCAAGGAAAACTGGCATTACACTAAAGGTAAAAATACTGCCGGCACGTACCTGCCCACTTCGAGCACTGGAAATATTTCTTTAAGGTAACAATTGCAGGTTACAATTTTTAACAATTACAATGATGGCCCACTGTGCCCAACATCATTTTGTAACAACTAAAGGATATTTGCCTTATATACGCCTTATATACTCGGCTTCCAGCAAGTGAGCCATGTTTATTTATTCAGTTGCCTACTAACAGATTCAGTGAGTTCATTCAGTGAATAATCTGTCAAACAGATTCAGTCACTCCTGGGTTCTTGAGTTTTTATGAACAATTCATTAAATAACTGATTAAAAATTGTCATTTGTTCACGAACTGGACAACCGAAGAATATGCTGTACAGATGGTCTCACCATTAATACAATGGCTAGTTTTTAAATTAGTAAATTATTAAATTAGTAAATAATTTAAAAAAAAAAAAAAAAAAAAATATATATATATATATATATATATATATATATAAAAATAAATTATTATATAAAAATAATTATTTTTGACTGGTTATTCCATTATTTCCATTACCGCTTACAAAGGTCTCTGTCTTGATAGTATCTTGTCCTGATTGTCAATTCATTTGTATCCATATGAAACTAACACATTCTAACACACAGTATTAATTGTGCAGTGTCCGTTTGACAGTATGTTCTTACCACCATCGGGAAGGTGTCAAAGTTCTGCCAGGCTCAGCAATACGCTTGGGCTGCTCCCGGCATCAGTTTTCTCCGCAGTGGCTCTGGTGAAAAGCCAAGTTCTGATCATGATCCTGTTAAACCTCTGCTCCGGTCCAAAGGCACACCACGTTTAGCTACGTAATTCAACATTAATTTTTTTTTCATTTATTTATATTTTTATAAATATAATTATAGTATTCTAGTTTTATTTCTTACTTATATAATTAGGAATATTTGTTTTTAAACATTTAAAATTAAAGTAGACCTATTAGACATAGTTTGACAATGATATGACCATTGAGTAACCTGGCAAAAGCTAATGCATACTGCCGCCTGCCCACAGCAGTGTGAATAAGCTTTTAAGCTTATAATGCAGCACTGGCTGTTTGATTTCCATTTTACTGCAGATGACACGTGACCTCTCACAGTGACCTGCAACTAATCTAAATCTCATTTAACTTCATCTTGCCCACATCCGTTGTTACAGAACATACGTAAGATATAGGGGACACCGGGAAATGTTCAGATTAAAATTAGTTTAACCGATTAGAAATGAGCAGAGGTGCAATTCATACATAACCACCATCACCCTATGATGAGACAGTAGAAGTTGCATCTGATAAGTATCTGAAAAAAAATGCATTTAGTCATTTTTAGGTAAGAAATTAAAATCTGATTTGCGTTTATAGATTTTAAATGACAGAACCGGCATTATCCATCATCGGTTTTCTTTGTAATTTGTAATATAAATCGATAATATCCACACAAGCTTTTCATCTAAATGTCTAAAAAAAAAAAAAAAACTAGAAATATCATTTTCTATTTAATATATAACAGTACTATTATTCTATACCCTAACCGTACCCCTACACACACCATCACAGAAAATATTCTGCATTTTTACATTTTCTAAAAGTTAATTTAGTATGATTTATAAGCTGTGTTCCTTATGGGGACCAAAAATGTCCCCACAATTTCAGGTCCCCACACAATGTAGGATTTACCCGGACCACACACACACACACACACGTTTGTTTTTGTGAATTGTGGGGACATTCCATAGGCGTAATGGTTTTTATACTGTACAAACCATATTTTCTATCCCCCTACACTACCCCTTCCCCCAAAACATACCCATCACAGGAAACTGTGCACATTTTTACTTTCTCAAAAAAACTAATTCTGTGTGATTTATAAGCCTTTTGAAAAATGGGAACATGGGGTAATGTCCTCATAAGTCACCCTCTCCTTGTAATACCTATGTCACACCCATGTTATTATACAAATTTGTGTCCTGATATGTCACAAAAACATGCGGGCACACACACACATAATGATTTTTATACTGTACAAACTATCTGCAACCCTAAACCTAGCCATCACAGAAAACTTTCTGCATTTTTGCATTTTCAAAAAAACATCACTTAGCATGATTTATTATGCATTCCTCATGGGGACTAAAAAATGTCCCCACAAGGACAAGGATTTCGGATTTTGCCATCTTTGTTGGAGTATTTTGTCCCCAAAACGTAGGGTATACCTGAACCCCCCCCCCCCACACACACACACACAGTCTGTTATGTATTTTATGTTTTATGTATTTCCTTTATAGTTGTTTCCAGTATGGTGCTGATGGAAGATGGTAATTACTAGCTTATATCAAACATAATTTTATTACTGCAGTTAATAGTCATGTTTTCGATTAGTTTTACAACAGGTTGTGAGCTTCGTTGTAACAATGCTACTTTTTGTAGCCTATGAGAAAATCATTTGCACATCTTAGGAACAAATTTTAAAATTGACCTAATTTATAGCAATTTAATATGCACATATTATATCAGCATTACAGACGTTTAAACAAACCACTGTCACCTTCTCCACTATAAATACAATATAGCTAATCCCAAAATCTTAAAGGTTACAGTGTAGTTTATTACCCGAAACACTAAGTAATACTCAGATAGCCTAATCCATGTGTTGTTAAGTAGACTTATAATTTAGGCCTATATCTTTGCTACCGACCACCGATTAAAGAGGACTTTGGAGAGATATGTGCCTTTTGTTAAGAAACTCTCTCGCTAACATGTTGGATTAAAGCTGCTTTATGTTTTTTAGATGGTTATTTTATAGCTACAAGGGCCAGTGACGTTAATACTACAGCCAATCCGATTCCTCCAATCGCTGAAGTTCATTTGTTGACTGTGTCGCTCTTCTTGTCAGCAGCACTAGCGCGAGAAGCGCGGAGTCAGTAGTTCAAAGGGCAGGGGATCATCACTAATATTCACCGATGAAAATCTTTTACTCGATATGTGTAGTTTAAGGTAAGTTTTGCGATTCAACACAATACATTCGCATACAGATTATTAAATCTTTCCGCGCGCCTGTTACATCACTACAAAATGATTCATCTTCTCACCGGACTCATATGCGTCTATGCACTGACTTGTGTAAAAGTTGTCTATGGACAAAATGAAAAAGGTGAGCGTTTTATATGTACTGCAGTCCCCATTGACAAGGATATAAGTTGTCCTGTGCAGTCTCTGCCTGTTCAAAGCTCGTCGGTCCAAGAGGAAGAACTGAGAAACACGGTCATGCAACTTCGCGAGACAATTTTACAACAGAAGGAGACAATTGTCAGTCAGTTAGGAACGATTAAAGAGCTGACGTCTAAACTGTCACGATGCGAGTCTGATTCCGAAATATTTAGGAAAATTAATAAGGACACAATGGATGATGTGCCTAAAGATCCAAATGACACCATTGACGTTCTTGGAAAGACAATGCAGGGTCTGAAGGATCGACTGGAAAACCTAGAGGTAAGAGAGTCTTTATTTCAGCTATACAAGTTTGACACTTTGCCGTGTTATACATGTGTAAATAAAGAGATTAAATGACTAAAGGCACAGTTGTGCTGGACGGTTCTCTGCCACGACTATTTTGGTAATTATGTGGAGGCGTTGAAGATTTACAGGGATTATCTCATTAGTTAGTACGTCTCTATCCTTTAACCACAAATGGCAAAGTTACTTAGGATGCCCCAAGCGACAAAATGTCTGTAATGTGTCGATGCCATTTAAATGTCAGGTGTTAATCTGACTGTGTGAAATGATGGAGGTAACCCTAACATATCCTATTTTTTTTTCCACATGAAGTGATCTTGCCATCTGGCACTGAATGATTTTTTTGTTCTTCCTAGTTTGGAGGAAGTTAATTTAGTTAGTGTTTTAAGGTTAATTGCTTAATGAAATGTTAATTTTTTTTCTGTGAAGCCCTTTTTTGCTAAATAATTTTTGAATTGGGCAAAACTTTATGTATTCCATTTTTAATTAAATATAAACCAAGTAAATTCCTTAAAATACTTGTATTTATTTACACTGCAAAAAAGGTAACCTACTAATGGTAATTAACTAGTTAAAAATATTATTTAACATCACTGAATCAACATAGGCCTACATTAAGTTATATCAGCAAATCTAAATAAATCAGGTAGAAACAATTCCAGGACAGGTTAGCTCTTTTTCCAGTGTACCTGTGTCATTAAAAAACCCTTAACCATACAGATATAACCTCACGAGACCTAGCTATTCATTTTTGTCATCATCAGAGATTTATTTACATGTTTTTATTGTTTATTTTTTATTTATCCTACATGGTGTATCTTCAAGACATTCTTTTCAAAGATGCTAACAATTTGATGGTTTGGCTATGAAAACATCATGTTTTTGTTTTTTAAAAAATGTGAAAATAGGAATATTAGGTTAGTTCTTAATTATCATTAGCATTTAATTGATTTTAAGAAAAAAAAATCAGATTACAAAGCAGAGTGATATTCTTTTTCAAGAATGATATTGATTTTTTTCCTTCTTCAAATTAGTGCAAATGTTTTCACCTGCACAGGTGTTAAAGAAGAAGCTTGAAACCTAAATTTGATTTGTAAATGGAAAAACCTGACCATTTCTTCATTTTCCTTCTAACTGGGTCCTGGATATCAAATATTATATTGAAATAAAAATAAAAAACTACTTACAAAAAAAGAAAGAAAACTAACTGGATTATGTAGAAAAGGGTTTTACTTCTTTGTAATGTTCTTAGTTCAGAACAGAAGAGGTTATATTAAGCAAAGAAAAAGCTTTTGTACAGTTCTGTGAGCTATAATTAGAAATCCAATGCTTGTCTTTTTTTTTGTCATTTCTTTCCAAAGCAACAGCAAATGCGAGCCAATATCTCTGGAGCCTCCTTTCCTAATGAGCTGAGAAATCTACTGCAGCGTAGACTGGAGGACTTGGAAAATCAACTGCTGAAGAAGGTTAATGAGCTTGAGGAAGAGAAGTCCCAGCTATATAATGAGACTGTCGCTCATCGCCAGCGCACAGACAATACCCTCAACTCTCTCATGAACAGGATCTCTGAACTGGAGAAAGGTCTGTACAAAACACTCCTACATTCTCTAGTCATTGTTCTTTCCAAAGTAGAGGAGACTTGAAAGTGTTGTAACATTTTATTTCAATGTTTTTTTAACTGTTTAGCACTGTGCGCTTTAAAAATATTCCCATATTTGTTAGAGCTGATAGCCTTGTGGCCAGCGCTCCGACATATAGCAACATGTATCTGGGCGAGCCGAGTTCTATTCCCGGGGTCGAGGTCCTTTGCTGACCCTGTTCCTCTCTCTCCACCCCATGCTTTCCTGTCTGATCTTTACACTGTCCTTTCTAGCCATAACTTTGAAAAAATATATATATATTCCCATTTTTAGCCACTATAGTGTTACAGTTTGCTTCTTGGTTTCCTCTACATTAAAATCTAGTCTCAATCATAGCTGTCCACATTATTTTTCTTAATGTTTGATTTGAAAGAGTTAGGGCCGAGGGGGTAATCAGGTTGTTTTGTGGTCCGTCAGCATATTTCTGCATCATTCCAGTGATTATGCAATAATAAATCACACTTTTTGGTTTTAGGAGGAGCTGGATTCAAATCACCAGAGAATTTCAAGATCTCTCTTCCTCTTCGCACTAATTATCTTTTTGGACAAGTAAAGAAAAGCCTTCCAGAAATGTACGCCTTTACTGTCTGCATGTGGCTCAAGTCAGGTTCGAGCCCCGGCATTGGAACCCCGTTTTCCTACGGAGTGCCTGGACAGGCAAATGAGATCGTACTGATCGAATGGGGCCATAACCCTATTGAACTGCTCATCAATGACAAGGTAAAGAAATGACGTATTAAGAAAAGCAAGTTTGGCATTGAATATTATCAGAACACTGATGTTATGCTGTTGAAAGTCTCCTCATATCCTGATAGCAATCAATATGTGAAACAGTCTAAATTTATTTTTATAAATATATATCATCTGTGGATGGCGTAGGACCATAAAATGTGTCATTGTATTCGGTCAGAATGAAATGATAGCATGTGTTCCCTGTCAGATATCATACATCATCCGCACGTTCATGTACGCTGGGCAGACAGATGATGTAATCCAATAGCGTTGTCTCTGGTCATCTCACTTCTGGTCTGTGCGCGTTCATGTGTTTTGGAGGAGGTGAGGCTTTGGACGGCGATTTGCAGGGAGGGTGGGATTGTATGCTTTCAGTGCTAGCAGGCTAAAGTTAGCATTTCCAGATCACCTATTGCAACTTTAAGTAATCAGCAGTTGCAGATTATTAATCATCAGCATAGATGAGTTTATATGAAAACATATGTTTACTAAAAATAGAAATGTTTTTCTTACTTTTTTTTACATTGAATAGTTCACTGAAAAATTTTGTTATCATTTGCTCATTCTTGTTCATCATTATTTTGTTTTTCTGTGAAACTCAAAAGAAGATTTAATGAAAGTGGATGGTGATTTATACCGCCAAGCTCCAAAATAAGTATCATAAAAGTTGTGCATATGACTTGGGAACTATATAATTCTAAAGCAATATCAGCTTAGTTAGAAAAATAGATTAAAATTAAAATAATTGTTCACTGTTAATCTCTCTATCTACTTCAGCTTTGAAATCTCATTGCCAATTGTGTAAAAGCAAACAAACAAAAAACATCTTGATGTGTTGCATGAGGTGGAGTCTTGTGACCTGGAAATACGACATGGAAAGTTTAAAAAATCTTCCTTTACGCTCGCAAATGAGATTTGCGAGCGTAAAGGAAGATTATCAGTGTACAATGACTTAAAGGGATAGTTCACCCAAAACCTAACATTCTGTCATTATTTACTCACTCTCTTGACATTCCAACCCTGTATGACTTTCTTTCTTCTGTAAAACAAGAAGATATTTTGAATGTCTCTTTTTTTTAGATGTATAAAAACCCCAAAACATTTTTAGGTCAGGTCTGGAATGACACATGGGTAATAAATGATGACAGAATTTTCATTTTTGGGTGAACTATCCTTTTAAATTTCAGTCTGTTTCTCATAAAAAGCAATTGTACAGCTTCATATGGCTACTTTTGGTGCTTTTTGTCCTCGGCAGTATAAATCACCATCCATTTTCCTTGTGTGGAAAACAGAAACTTTGTGCTTCACGAAAGAAAATAATATTGATAAACTATTTTTGATTACCTCCTGTTGTCAAATAGGTGGCACAACTACCTCTATCACTGAGCGATGGGAGGTGGCACCATGTCTGCATCACTTGGACTACTAGGGATGGGCTTTGGGAAGCCTATCAGGATGGCCAAAGATTGGGCTCAGGAGACAATCTGGCCCCCTGGCACCCTATCAAGCCCGGAGGAGTCCTCATCCTGGGTCAAGAGCAGGTGAGAACAGAAGCAGAGCTGATACAGCAGTTTCTGCTGCATTCCCAGACCCAGTCGCACTGTAACTGTAATATTATGCCATCCCTGCACAATAGTGTTACTGACTCATGAACTTTACATTTTAAATAAAACTTGACCTCAGGCAGCAAACAATGTCATAGAGTTAGCATGCACATGCTCTAAGAGTGAATAAAAAGGGGTTATTGTTGTTGTCTTAACGAGGCCTGTCGTTTATGGCCTCAACAGGATGTAGTAGGGGGACGCTTTGATGCCACCCAGGCCTTTGTCGGGGAGCTAAGCCACTTTAACATCTGGGATCGGGTCCTGCGCTCCACGGATATCATCGCCATGTCAAACTGCTCATCCTACATCCCTGGGAATGTGGTGGCCTGGACCGACAGTAACATCGAGGTGTTTGGTGGAGCCTCAAAGTGGCCGCTGGAGCTATGTGAAGATCGGCTATTTGACAATTAAAAGTGTTTGTGGATACTAGTAAGCGATACTTTTCATCTCAAAAAAGATTTATCTTCATCACTCAAACAAGAAGTAGCAAATAGTTTTAAGAAAAAGCAACCTAAATCAACTATATCAACAATATTTTTAAATATTCTTGGACAGATTACAACATACAGATAAATGTAACATTTCAGTTGATATATTCAGTTAATATATCTGTGGCTGTGGAAATTGCCATTACAGAAAGTAATGTACCAGATGGTACTACCATGGTATTCTTATAAATACCATGTTACTGAAAGATCATCATGTTTATGTACCATGTATTTACATGACACTCGATCTCAACCATGTCACCTTGTTGGTGTACAGAAAAGCACACACACACATGCTTATCCTTTTAGAATATAGCTGCGTTCATGGCATATTGGAATTATGAGATAACGACTTGTAAAAAGCGTTCAAGTCCTTGAAGAACTTAACTCTGATTTTTAAAACACCCAAAATGGCAGCAGCTTCAGTAGTAAAATGTCGCTAAGCAGTTATTTTGTAATATTTCTGTTTAATAATTCCTATAATTGACTAATGTCTTAATAATGTAAGAATAATCTATATATAAAAACAAATGAAAAACATACAAGACTAATGTATCTGACACAGAGTTAGCATAGAATAACTATGTAATGCCCTGCTAAATAAACTATAAGTTTAATAAGGCATTTGCATTACTTGTTGTATTAAGGTTTTGGCTATTGATTGCTAAAATTACACGTTCATTTTGCCGTTAATAGTGTTGCCACAGAAATACATAATTCTGAGGACATGAACAGCTCCAAGTAGGATGTCCCAGGTTGTCATCTCGTAATTGTGACATGGCATGAATGCAGCAAAAACTTTTAGATTTTATATAGTAAAAGGGAGTGTTCTCACGTCTTTCCATGTCCTCTGTGAGTGTTTATTGTTGTCCTTAGGGAGCCTACTGTAAGCCACGTTTTGATTACAAAGCTGTTTTTGATTTGAAGAATAAGGCCACATATTATATAGGAAGATCGTGTTCTGTACAACTCAAAAGTCTGAAATTTTGACTTTGGTGAGTGAGACCACATTTCAGATCATTTTTACAGTGGCGCCTTTAGCCTGTTTAGCATTAGTTCAAACCATCAGAGCAAATAATGTGGTTAAAGCACCATCAATCTGTCATACGTTCTTATAAATACATATTTATTTAAAAATATTGAGAATCAACTCTTTTTAGAGTCTAAAGCCCATCTCTGTACATGCTGAGTGAATTACCCATTGAACATTATAAATGCTTCAACACTGTCAGATATTTTGAAGACAATTAATGAATGAACTGTGAATTATGTTACAAGGTCTGTTTCTTTGAATATATGATCATATTTTTATACCCTGCTTTTATATCAGATATGTAATTTAGTGTTGTTTTGTTTGTAAATGCAATGTGAAGATACCCATATTTTGTTAAATGAAAAGCCTTTTTTGTTTACTGTGCCAATTATTCAAGGTTTGCTTGACACTGCTAACCTGTAATTGCCAATGAAAAATAAAGTTAGTGTTGAAATCTTTTTGCTTTTTATTGCCCTGTTTCTGCTGTATTTTTTTATTGTGGTTTACTCTTTTTTTCAGCACCAATAAATAAATATAACATTATAATAGCCAGCAATTGACTTCACACTAAACTTTGTTCATTGTACCACTTGTTTGTGGCATGGGAAATTTGTTTTTACCAAATTCATTTTAAACCAAATTTATTACCAAATTTGTTTTGACAAAATTTACCCAAATATACAGTAGATAATGCGATAGAACTGTTTTCTGAATGTAACCTAGATATAACTGGTTGAGGTCAAAAAGTGGAAGGAGAGCATGTAATCACACTGCTCTGATGGACAGGTGGCTCAGAGGGCATTAGCCTGTCTTAAGGGATGAGATCAGTCCCAAGCCAAAGCTCGTGTCACAGAGGGATATTTCTGGACAAACAAAACTATTTTAAAAAAGAAAATGACCTTTAGAGAGGTGGACATAACAACGAAAAGTTAACGGGCGGTGTTAGAGGTCAGCGCATACAGTATTTAGCCGGGGATGTTGAGAAGGTCTCTAGAAAGAAAACAGCTGTATCTCTGTGACCTTCACCTACAGGGAGAGAAAATCTCCAGCTTCCTCACAGCTCACATCCCTGAGATGATTAACACTTTAAAGAATTTTGTTTACTCATGCTCTGCCAAATGCATTTCAGTCACACATCAACATGAGCTTTGAGGGGAAGTAGAATGGATTATACTACTGACTGTGTGATTTATCATTTGCAAAGCAGCATTAATCTGAATAGGGGAGTGATGGATTTAATATTTGTTTAGAATTATAAAAAAAGTAATTGGATAATTTAAAACATTACTGCTAAAGAATATAAAAATAGTTTCAAAAGATGGTGAATGTTTATTTTTTTCAAGAGAGGCGCAGTTTGTGGTTGTCGCTGTAAGATTTATTAATAACATAAAGGTGGACATTGTGTTTATTGAATTTAATGATTGGGTAGCTGTTTAAAATCTAATTCAATCATAAATTATTAATATTACAAAAAAATAACGTTAAAAGCACCTTAAAGCTGCAGTCCGTAAGTTTTGCCTCTTTGTCGCCATCTCTGTTTGAAACCTGCAATTGCAGTTGTTTGCGGAATTATCATCTTTACGGGGGTTGTGCATCGGCACGGCTCCTCAGCGCGGCTGAATCTAATGTTTGCTGTCAGTCACCACATCGGTGTGGATACTGTACTTCAGAATCACAGATTCTACATCTTGGAAGTATGACCAAAATAAGAATTTTCATTGGAAAATGTCATCTGAGTAAGTGAGTAACATGTCTGCCACTTTTGTTCTGACCAACTGGGGAAAAAAATATAATCAATAAATCGTGCTGCCTATGATGATTAAATCTAACAATCACTTAGCTTGGATCATGTCAAACCATGCAAATGATTATTATTGTTATACTTTGTTCTTAAATTGTTAATGTTAACAACATCAGCATTGTGTGACTGTGTGTATTTAGTGTATTAGCGTTACCTGTAGATTTCAATTTCTGTAGCCACTCCGACCATAGTCCGAAGTCTTTTGCTTTTGACTATGGGTGAATCTCCAGTTGTCACTGATGATTGTCATTTGGACCTTTCTGGATTACAATCCGCCATCAAAATGATATATTTAATTATTCCAGCTGCTGTGAGAAAATGCTATAAATGATCCGCCGCCTGTAGCATCCTCACATATAGCCTACTTGCTCAGACTCCTTCTCTATGGAAACAGATGTGACGGTGCAAAAATGAACGACTGCATGCTCGAATTTCCTGCGGAAACCCACCAGTACCATCCAAATTAGGAAACATTTTTACAAGCTTACTGTTGTGAATCGAGCTAAGGTAAGGAGATAGTTTTGAACACTGGCTGGTTATGTAGTTGCTCAAACATTGATTTTGGATCATTTTTAACCCAAAAAAAGTTACAGACTGCAGCTTTAATTAAAAATTTCATTCACTGATTAAAAACAAAGTAGTGACACGTCAAAGGTTGAAGTTTATTATCTCCAATAGTAAGATCTCTTACTAAAGCATTCCACAATGGCCTCATTTCCTAAAATACAGCACATTTTCTTAAAAGAAATTAATACTTATGTTCAGCACTAAATTGATCAAAAGAGAAAGACATTTACACGTATAATGTTACAAAATGTTCAATATTTCAAATAAAAAGGGGTGAATTCAGGTTGATTGGGACACTTTTTGCCATTAAGATGACTTGGAAAAAGTGTCCCGATCAACCTGAATTTTCCCTACTCTTCTTTTGAACTTTCTATCAATCAAACAATCCTGAAAAACAAAAAATCTGTTTCAACTCTTTAAACAATAAAAAAATGTTTCTTGATCACCAAATCAGCATATTAGAATGATTTCTGAAGGCTCATGTGACCCTAAAGACTGGAGGAAGAATGGCTGCTGAAGAGCTTTGCCGTCACAGGAATAAATTACATTTTAAAATATTAAAACAGTTATTTAAAATAGTAATAATATTTCACAATATTAGTTTTACTGTATTTTTGTATTCAAATAAATAAATTACTGCTTTCACTGTATTACTGTTTTACTGTATTCCAATAAATAAAGCCTTTGTGAACATAATACTTTTTTCAAAAATGTAAAAACAAATCTTACTGACCCTACACTATAACCAAGTTATGACAAATTAGTGTGTAGGTGACAGGTTGTATTAATTGGTTGACTGTTTCCTCATGAAAAAAATGGAGCTAAATCTTTGCTAAACTTTTGTAAAGAAACATATTCAAGTCATACATATGACTCCCGTTACACTTCCAAGGGCAAGAATAATGCCTCAGCTACTTTTGAGCTGAAGGGCACAGTTATTACTAGACGTATGATGCATTGCTCATCTGTAGCCTTTAACCTAGAGAGGTATTTTGCAGTCCCTTGTGGAGCTGTAATTCTTGTCTTCCTGGTACCTCACAGTGCAGATGGCAAATGTCATTGATCATCACAGCAGGAATATACAGGTCAGATTCATTCATTCCAGCAGAAAGAGCTCTAGGTCTTATACAAGGAAACTCTCACTCATAATCACAAAGAATGATCACGCTGTTCTGTACATCGGTGTGTTTTGTACATTTGGGTCAGGTTTAAAATTGTAACAATATTCCAAGGCACACTTGTTGAACTGCATGCAATCCATCTAACCTCATATACTCTCCTACTTTTAAAGGTTCATCACCAATGTCAACATCCATTAGGATCTCAAGGAGTTTTGCATTAACAAATGGAACCATCGTGAAGTGAAACCTTGAAACCCACTTAAGTATGAACTAAAAGAGCAGAGAAAACAGGAAGAAGAATTAGTGTGTTCACATTGACACAGAAGGTGATTCAGATGAGCAAAATGAAAAGCTTTCATGGGTTCTGCATTGCGTTAATTCATAGGATGGTGAGTCTAAACCTGCCTTTCTATATCGTAGATTCAAATGTAAATAGATAGACAACGTGGCAAAATAATGCAATTAAAGATGGATTGAAAGGAATACTTCAAGTGTACTGAAGACCGGGGCGGTCACAGTAAGACTAACAGGGTTGGGTGTTGTAGGAAGCCTCTGGCTGATGGAGAAGGGGCAGGGCTTCATTTGTCTTAGAAGCAGGAGAATTATCCTGTAAAGGGATGGTTGCATCCTTGACATGCAGCTCGATGTCTGTGAAGGATAGATAATTCATATCTGTAACCTGAAGACAGACAAAAAGAGTTAAATTATATAATTTTAATTCAATTAAAAAGAGAAAAATTACACTTATTATATTTTGCTAACGACACTTAAATACACCTACTCTCATAATAATATACATTCTTTATAGTGGAAAGAGGTTCTTTGTATTATTAAAATGTTCTTTACAATAAGAAAACAATGATTCTTTTAAGAACTGTTCACTGAAATGTACTTTGGGGAATCCAAAATAATTATTTTATAATATCGCTGTGGAAAACCCACTTTTGGAACCTTTAACTAGTCTGAGCAAGTAGCAGTTAGTTAAGGGGTAACTATTCTTACTTATTTCTAACCTATTTTAACATGTATTTCAACAAATTAGGTTAAGGTAACTATAGAGTCACACACACACACAAAAGAAGAAGCTAGCCTATTTAATCCAACCTTTAAAACTACATTAATTTAAAAATATTCTTTAAAATCACCTAGGAGACATTTTTCCTAATAATCACCTTTAAAATATTTAAATATTTAACTCAAAATTAAATAGCTCATAGCTTAATTTTAAGTGAATACATTATACATCTTCATCCCCACAGAAGAAAGAAAGAAAGAAAGAAGCATGGATTCGATAATTGAAGGATAATTTAGCAGGATACAGAAATCCAAAATCATACTCTAACAAAAGGCTTTAATACTTTCTGGTGTATGTCAACCTCTAGTGGACAAACCTGAATGATACACTTAAAGCTCTTACAACAAAATGCACAAAAATAACATCTTCACACATTCTCTGTTCTTATTCTCTTTCCTGATGTGAATTACTCACCAGTGCCTTAGACGTGAGGGATTGCTGCCGTGGACGACACACTGTCACAGAGATGAATATGAGGGTAGCAATAATCACTGCAGCGCAGGGCAAAATGAAGATAAGACTCACATCTGAGGGGAAAATATATTTACATGTGAGACTGAATGTTTAACAAAGATAAATAGCATATAAAGTTTAACGGGAAATGGGACTGGACGGCCGAGTCACGGCCTATTCAGCCAAGAGCATCAGTAGTGATATTACTTTTATACAACAAATATTCAAATAAACAAGAAGTTAACATTTTGTAAATTTTCAACACAATATTGCCAGTTACGTTCTGTCCTCTACTAATTTCCAAACGAAGTTAAAGAATTGACTCAGAATCAACGCGTTTCCAACCAACACATTAATTAATTAATCTGTGTTTTGAACAAATCGGTTGATTAATGATTCAATGATCCAATCATAAAAACAGTAACTTGACGCCACCAACTGGGGGTGCGTTCACACCATGTCGGAATTACTGTATCTTACAGAAGTGAGTACACCCCTCACATTTTTGTAAATATTTGACTATATCTTTTCATGTGACAACTCTGAAGAAATGGCACTT
The DNA here is from genome assembly GCA_037950665.1 of Hypophthalmichthys nobilis. Lineage (NCBI taxonomy): Eukaryota > Metazoa > Chordata > Actinopteri > Cypriniformes > Xenocyprididae > Hypophthalmichthys > Hypophthalmichthys nobilis. The sequence goes on from CM075472.1 coordinate 17,538,894, forward strand.
TGCTACAATGTAAAGTAGTGAGTGTACAGCTTGTATAACAGTGTAAATTTGCTGTCCCCTCAAAATAACTCAGCACACAGCCATTAATGTCTAAACCACTGGCCACAAAAGTGAGTACACCCCTAAGTGAAAATGTCCAAATTGGTCCCAATTAGCCATTTTCTCTCCCCGGTGTCATGTGACTCGTTAGTGTTACAAGGTCTCAGGTGTGAATGGGGAGCAGGTGTGTTAAATTTGGTGTTATTGCTCTCACTGTCTCATACTGATCACTGGAAGTTCAACATGGCACCTCATGGCAAAGAACTCTCTGAGGATCTAAAAAAAAAAGAATTGTTGCTCTACATAAAGATGGCGTAGGCTATAAGAAGATTGCCAAGACCCTGAAACTGAGCTGCAGCATGGTGGCCAAGACCATACAGCAGTTTAACAGGACAGGTTCCACTCAGAACAGGCCTCGCCATGGTGGAGGAGCGCAAGGTCTCTAACATCCACCAGCTCTGTGATGTCATCATGGAGGAGTGGAAGAGGACTCCAGTGGCAACCTGTGAAGCTCTGGTGAACTCCATGCCCAAGAGGGTTAAGGCAGTGCTGGAAAATAATGGTGGCCACACAAAATATTGACACTTTGGGACCAATTTGGACATTTTCACTTAAGGGTGTGCTCACTTTTGTGGCCAGCGGTTTAGACATTAATGGCTGTGTGTTGAGTTATTTTGAGGGGACAGCAAATTTACACTGTTATACAAGCTGTACACTCACTACTTTACATTGTAGAAAAGTGTAATTTCTTCAGTGTTGTCAAATAAAAAGATATAATAAAATATTTACAAAAATGTGAGGGGTGTACACACTTCTGTGAGATACTGTACCGTAATTACGAGATTCTGACTTGACTTGGTACAACTTGGAAACTCAGAATTTTCTGAGAACTCTGACTTGTACCACGTGACTGCTATATCAACTGGGGCCGGTTGCATAAACCACTTAGACTAGTCTTAAAAGTTAAGACACTAATGTTTTTCTTGAAGAATGGTCCTAATTTTTTAAAGTCCGTTACATAAAAAGGTAGATTGATGTAATTTGAATTGGAAAAATAACATTGATTACCCCTTGGTTAACTGCAAGTTGGTCAAACTAGTTCTTAAGACACAGTCTTAATATAGTGATTAAGTTTATGCAACTGGCCCCTGCTGATCTCCACAAATTCATTTTGGCATTGATAGTGTCGATTGTCATCTCCTAATAATGGTAATTATGACATGGTGTGAATGCAACGTCTTAACGATTTTATGTCACCATGAAATCAAAATTGACAATTAATAATTTTTTTTATAGAATTAATAGAATTCTGACATGGCGTGAACACACCTAAATCCCCACAACTAATACATTTAAAGTGACAGTCTGTCTGGAATGTGCAAACAGAAAACCCAAGGTCAAGAATTTCATTAAATAATACATTACATTATGGTTTGTTTTTCACTAAAACCCTATCATCTACCCCCAGAACACTTGGAATATAGAGCATGTGTCGCATGGGATCATTCTGTGATACTTTTGCTTTTTTTTAAAAAAGCTTGGTGCTGGTCGTTATTCACTGCCATTATATGGACGAGCACAAGCAGGACATTTTTTAAAAATTCTCTTTTTGTGGTCCATAAAAGAAAGAAGAACATATGGCATTAGAACAACACCAGGGTGAGTAAATGATTACATAAATTTCAATTTAGGGCTATCCCTTTAATTTGCAACCTGTTAAAAGTCACAAAACTTTCTTTAAAACCTGCTTAAAATGCTGCGCTATTGGGTAATTCAGACTCCTTCATGCTAAAGATGAATGAATCATGAATGAACAATCAGTGGCCTAAAGGTGACCATGCTGTTTTGCGTCAAATGTGGTCAGACACAGTATCCTGATTTTTAATGGTCATGCTCATTCACAAGGCTCATACTTCCATGTATTTAAAGGGACAGTTCTCCCACAATAAAAAAATTCTGTCATCATTATGTTTGATGGGGTCCCTGGTCCTCATTCAATTCACTGCATGCAAAGGAAAAGCCTGGATATTATACTAAATATTTTTGTGTTCCACAAGTCATAGAGGTTAGGAATGACATAAGGGTGAGTAAATGATAACAGAGTTTTCATTTGTGCCACAATATGACTCTATAAACAAAGGATTTCCACTTATAGGAATCCTTTCATAGTGATATAGTTGATTTAAAAATTGTTGTAGATAATTATATACTTACGGCTGCTCTGCACATAGATGTTGTAGGATGTCTGGAAGTTGCTGATATTATTTCTCACACTCAGGTCTAAGCAATATGTTCCCACTGATGTGAAGGTGTAGCTCAGACTGAATATGTTCCCGTAGAGCCTGACTAAATTGCAGGAAGCTGGACTGGGTGTTTCACAATCAGACAAAACTCTCCAGCACAGCCAAACTGGAGGACTACACACATGCGATAGAAAAAAATAAAGCACTTTTAATAGGATGATGGAGAATTAAAGACTATATGAAGAAATTGACTTTCCAAATATTTTTTAAAACTTTCTTGAAGTACATTTTTACCTTCCTTCAACTTGAAAGGACAGACTGCTGCTTTCGTCCACGTTATAAATTAAAGGTCCTCTCAATTTAATGCTCCTTATGGCATCTACAAAACAAAAGAATCATTGACATGTTAACACCAATGGTAGCTACTATTTAAATAGTCAAATCAGAACATTGATGATAAGTGATGATGATTATGCACCCACCTAACACAGTTAAATCTGCAGAGTACAGCCCAGTCATTCTGGAATGTTGGGGTGTATTGGTTCCAATGCTCAATTTAAACGTGTAGTTCCCTGGTAATGTGTAGTAACACTTCACAAAAGGCTCAGAGCCTTTACGCACTTCCCTAAAAAACAAAGACAACTGTAAAGAAAACATTTTACAGCTAAAAGATTAGTTTATTGAAATGGATGATAAATGATAAATAAAGATTACCCATTGCCCAAGTCCCATGTGTATATAAATGTGACAGAGTGCAAGTTATGTCTTGGGTCAGACAGCTCAAATGAAACCACGGTGGGTATGTAAGACGCCAGCTTCCCACTATCCCGCAAGTATGTTGAATTCCCTTCAATTTGATGAAAAATGATTTTTCCTTTGACATTTCCTATGGTGAAATAGAAGCAATGTAACATCAACACCTGTGACAACCAAGTCAAAAGGGATAAGAGGACAAGTCAGCTTACCAGATAACTGATGGGATAACTCGTTGGGTCTCCCAAAAGCAAGAGAGGAAATCAGTGAGAGAAAAGTGTGAACCACAACACTCTGGATCCTGGAGGAAATCAGTTTACAGCTTAAAATATAAACATTCAACATAAAAACTAAAGACTAAATGATTATTCATGAAAGAGAAACATATGTTTAGCCTATATCTATTGCTCAGAACTAAGCTATATTTACCAGTTCATGTGGACTCCAAATCCGTACAGCTTATGACTTGTGAGAGTATGACTGAGTAGTTCAAGATTTTATGTCTTTCACGCTGTTTGGTAAAGGCTTGAAATCATATTCGCGTGTTGAATCCTTACGCTCATCTGAATAATGATGTGCGTTGTGCTGCCAAAGAGAACATAATTCATGCAGAAACGTGACTAATTCACAAAGCCCATTCCTCTACATGTAAGGATAGATTTCTAGAGAACGTGCAAAAGTCTCTATATTATCCCAAAGCTTTATAAATATGTAGACTTGGGCTAGTGGGCCGAGTCACACTTCACCAAATATTTCTCAGGGACTCTATTCTATAGTAGGCTAGAACACAAACGGCCACAAAGTGGCGCTGTAAAAAGTGAAATGTTTATCAGATGCTTTCCGTCACAGAAATGAATAAATAAACTGATACCGAATGAATTTGATATCATTCTTTGATCACTCTCACTATCATGCTTGTTATGGTACCAGTTTCAGTCCAAAAATGCACAAAATGAGCTTAAATTACTCAAAGATATCAAAAGTATTTTTGTCAATTCACGAGCGAAAACGAACTGTATTATATGCTAAAATAACATAGACTTAATAATATAGACTTAACATGTATTACATTATTTCGCCTTTGACTGTATAACTTTACGACTATTAATGTAAGCTATAATTTTTTTCTTTTTAAAAATCGGTACTTTGGAAATTAAGTGTGTAAATATAAAAGTGTAAATGTGTATGAGAAAAATATTGACGCTTAAAATAATATATAAAAGTAACAAGCAACAACAATGAGAAACAAAATAAAACCGAAAAAAGGATAGACATTTCAGTTTGAGCTCAGAAAGCTATGACGTCACGGATCCCACCTTTCCACGTGTGGTTTGTGGTCGCGCGGAAAGGTTTCATCCTCCTTCGGTGCATCAGTACAGTATCGTGTTCTCCTCGAGAGCGCCCGAGCGCTCTGATCTCTGCTGCTTCACACACGTTAACAGGTGGGACAAAAACACAGCTTTACGATTTGAACGGGGAAAGTTAAAACAAACACATTGTCACCAAGGTCGTTTGAGGAATACCTGCTAAAATGTCTCGAGCCCCGGAGGACGTGAACAAACTCACCGAGAGCACATATAAGGTAAAAGTCGGTTTAAACTGCGTGTATGTATCTTATTTGTCATAGACCACCTGTTACTAAACTCAGTACGTACAACCTTGAAGTTGTGTTGGTTAGTTTAATGATGAAGTGCTATTTTATGGCACTCTTTCATTTTGTAATTGAAGTATACGTGTAAGTTGTACAATATAGTCATGAGTGCATTTTAAAGTGTTTCAGTTCAGTTGGGTTTCTGGGTTGAGTTAAGAAACCTGTTTGTGCTGGACTGTTTCTGTTATTGCATACTTGACTATTCATTGTTTTGCCAAGGGTGTGTTCTTGGGAATTATCAGAGGAACTGCCTAGAATTGCATTACAGAAGGGCATTTCAATAGAGTCTCAGAGGGACCTTGAGTTCAGCAGGACTTTGATCTCATAGGCCCTATAATTATAATTATAAGTCAATGTTTAAACAGTGCTATTTTTAGTAGAGGTATTTTTAGAAAGTAAAGTTACGTAAATATGGTGTATTTTATTGCATGGACAATAAAATGTAGTTTACATAGAAGGAGAAAAATGTGTCCTTTTGAAATGTGGAAAAAAGGGATAATTCTGTCATCATTTAATTTAACATTATCTTTTTCCAAACCTGCAAGATATTTAAACCCCATTGACTTTTATCGACTGGACAAAAAACAGATATTTTTCAAAATATCCACCCAGTGTAGGCACTTTCATTTGAGTCAGTTTTTGAAGATCTTTGGTTTCATTCAGCAGCAGTAAGCTGCTTTCCATGTAACTTTGAAATATGAGCTTTGTTTCTTTCTCTCCAGAATGTGATGGAACAGTTCAACCCAGGACTGCGGAATCTGGTTAACCTGGGAAAGAGCTATGAGAAATCAGTGACAGGTAATCATATCAGTTCATTTACATAAAAATAAATATGCACCATACTCCATTTTCTGTGTAAAACTGCTCAAATAATCTCTGACCAAAAAAAAAAAAAAATCTCAAAATTGTTTTAATACACACACCTTGGATTTCAGTTCCTGTTAATCATTATGAATTATTCACTCTCCTGCAGCAATGACCTTTGCTGGAAAGGCATATTTCGATGCAGTCTCAAAGATTGGGGAAAATGCTGCCGTATCTCCGGTTTCTAGGGAGCTGGGTGAGTATTACTCTCTAAACCATCGCCCAGAGGAACTAATCTGGCCTTCGCCGAAATGTATGTGCTTTGTGCACAGAGAGTCTTAACATTTCCTTGTAGATGATTCATTGCACTCAACATGTCTTTGAATATCCAGTGCCAGTTATTTCCTCATTTTGTCAAGACGGTTCTGTATTCGCGTCTGCATTAAGCCCAGACAGGTTTGGTTCTTGTTGACTTTTTGTGACTCAGCATCAGTTTGATTCATATCGTCTGGAAATAATGACAGAGCTTTACTGTGATTTATAAACTGCCATCTGTTTCATGGCAACTTTTCATACTCCCCACCACTGCAGATTTGGATTTTTTTTTTGTGCAAATTACAAAGATGAATGGCTTTGCCTTCATATTAATCTTTTAATTTGCTCAAAAAAAAATTGTACACAACGTTCTTATTACAAATACTTCTTTACTTACTGTAAATGAGCTTTTGCTCTCCAGTGATGTGTCCTTTTGTGTTTTACTGAGCTCCTTTGGCTTTGCCGTTCCCTGTTCTTCCTGGAATCCCTTTCAGACGGCTCAGATGACCACCAGAGAGTGAGAATTCTCTGCACATACCGGCAGCAAACACGCAAAGCAAACAGTTACTCTTTGAGACTGCAAACCTTTCCGCCTCTGAACCCTTTCCATAAAGAATCATAGCTCAAATGTTCCAAAGGAATATGCAAACTCAAAGTGCTTACCATCTATATTAACATTTAGTTCAGTCATAAGACCATGCATCATATCAACATCTTATGCTGTTGTGATTACTGGTGCAGCCTTCTATGTCAACCTGTTCCGTAGATAAGGAATGCATTGCTTGTAACACTTGATTGACACAAAAGCTTGATTAAGTGAGCATTGTCAACATCAACATGCCTGCTAGAACGTTCTAGATTAGTTCCAAATAAATGTAGGTTAACACAATTAAATTAATTAAAAAAGGCATTGCGTCGCTTCAGAAGGCCTTTTTTAACCCCCTGGAGCCATATGGATTACTTTTAAGATGGTTGAATGTGCTTTTTTGGGCTTCAAAATATTGGTTACTATTCACTCCCATTATAAAGCTTGGAAGAGCCAGAATATTTTTTAAAATAACTCCAACTGTGTTTGACTGAATGAAGAAAGTCATATACACCTAGGATGGTTTGAGGGTAGTAATTTCAATTTGGTAGTAATTAATTAAAACTCCAGACTGCATGTCTGGGCCACACATGTCATTAAATGAAACTAGATAATGAATTACCACTGTAACTCTCCGTTTAGTTCTTAAACAGTAATTTCTCTAGGGAATTTAAACATTCAATTGAGGCTGTATGACTGGTATGTGAGAAGTGCTCAGTTTGGTCACCACCCTTTTCTCTTGCTGACACACTCTTCTAAAATTAAGACCACGAACGTTCAAATGCAGAAGTACTTTTGTTATCTTAACAAAAGAAGTTTCTTAGTGGCAAGATGTTTGTCATCTTATGGTGGAATTGTGTGAGACAGACATTATCTCACTGCACAAACAAAAAACAGAATTTGGTGGGTAAGAACATGGTGATTTTCTGACTTGTCAAAGACTGTTTGGTTTAGGTGCTTGATAATATGTACTTGAAAATGTTTTTGAGCGGAAATAGGTCTATTTATCAACTATTTAGGGCATTGGTCTAGTGATTTTTCAGATATTTACTGTGGTTGGCAATACTGTCGACCATTAATGCTTTTTAAACTCTTTCAGCCTTCTCAAGAATTAGGGCATTAAATCATTGTCTGGATTTTTCCTCAAAGAGTTTTCTAACTCTTCCTGTAATGTTGTTTAAATATTTTATTTTTCTGTTAGTCACAATGATGCTTCTCAGTAGTTTTCATGTGAACTCTGGGAAAGCACTTAGACAGTAGAGGACAACAAACACAACCAGTTGCCATAAATTAGATGATAAAATTAGGGTTGCGATGTAACTGAAGTAGTGACAGATCTTTTTTCCTCCATATTGTGACATGTATCCGAGTAAAATGGATTATCGAAAGAAAAAAAAATGCAGGGGGCAGGGTCTTGGTTCAGTCTACTGGTTGTTGATTGGATGGAGTCTGGCATATGCCACCAGAGAGAAGTCTGTCGTTTTTGACGGAAGATTATGACATTTAGATTAAATAACAAGATCAACTAAAAATTCATCAATGAATATGAAGATGCATTTAAAAAAAATAACAGTGAATTTCCATCTCATGCTACCTTTACAGCATAATACCCAAATATTAAAGGGATAGTTCAACTAAAAAATGAGAATTCTGTCATTTGCTCACACTCAGTTGTTCCAAAAAGAATTTCTTTCTTCTGCTGAACACAAAAGAAGATGTTTTGAAGAACATGAGTAACCAAACAGTTGACAGGCCCTATTGACTTATATGGAAAAAATAGTCAATGGGTATTGACTTAGTATGGAAAAAATAGTCAATGGGGCCCCATCAACTGTTTGGTTACCAACATTCTTCAAAATATCATCTTTTGTGTTCAGCAGAAGAAAGAAATTCATGAAGGTTTGGAACAACCTGAGGGTGAGTAAATGATGATAGTTTTCATTTGTGTCAACTATCCCTTAAAGGTGTAATAGGTAATTCTCTACAGAAATATTTTTTGTTATACTGGTTGAAAGTCTCCTCATATGCTGATAGCAATCACTATGTTAAACGGTCTAGATGTATTTTTATAAATACATATTTATTCTGTGGAAGGCATAGGACCATAAAATGTTCATCCAATCTTTATATTCGGTCTGAATGAAATAATACAGTGTCCTACCTGCCTGTCAACATATGTTTTTACATACCTTTGCACACCCTGTTTGCGCAGACATCATACGTCATCAGCGCGTTTCATGCTTTGCAGTTTATACTACAGACAGACCTCAGTCACGTGACAAAACAACAAGCTTATGCTGCGTTCACGCCATAACTACCACCATAATTAAGAGATGGCAACCCGTGACGTTCTAACTGGAGCTGTTCACTTCCTCAGACTCAGAATTATGCATTTCCATGAACAGTATCAACACTGAAATTAATCTGTAGCATTCAGGTACAAGTTGTTTAAGTTCATCATTATTGTAATGTTATGTGCTTTGAGACATGAGCTAGTTGTTGTTGTAGCAAGGATTTATTGTCTCAGTCGCTCTTGCATAATATTAACTTGCTTTTGAAAGCATCACCTGTCATGTCCAGGAAGCCCTCTTCCTTGTCATAGCAATTCATGACATCAAAACTGCATTAGTTTGTTGTTTAAACAGAAAGAGATTGTATAAGAATATGTTCATTCTTAAGCCTGCTCTTAATATTAATAATGTGGTAGTGTAGTGTTAATGGTGAAGAAGCACAGTGTTGTACAAACAAAGAGCAGTTGTTTTTGTAATGTGTTTAGTGTGCTATTTTAGGTTGCAACCTTCCAAGAATAAAACCATCCCAGCTGTTGATGGCATTACCAAATTGAAGAGTCTCTGAGTCACTCTCACATATTGTAAGTCAAGATAATGTGAACGAGATGTAATATAACACAGAAACACATAATTGTTTCGGGATTTCTTTGGCAAAGATATAATGGGATAAACAAATGTACTGTTTCACATTTGACAAACCACAACTGAATTATTGTGGACATGGCTAATTTACCATCTACTGCTTGATTTTGAAATGTAAAACCGGGTGCAGTCTCAAATTCAAAAATGAACTCGAATCAAACCAAAATGGACAATTAACATTTTGGCAATGGACGTTTACATTTTTGCCTGTTGGTTGGAGATATACAGCTTAATTCAGGCCCACATTTTCTCAGTCCATTGTACAATCAGGGTGACATTTGTTTATCTAGACAGTTTAACTGCGAGATTTGTGCTGGCTGGCTCACGGATGAATTTCAGTGGATTTCAGTACCAAACAAATTAAACCGGAATCTGGAGCTGAAGGGGAAAAAGAGCATCGGTGTTGTCCAGAGAGCTAGTGTGAAATCTGTTGGTGACATGATGAAACATCCTTGAGATGGCCAGGTCTAATGTACAGATCTGATCACATAAAATGGAGGAGGGAGCAGTTATCGGTTCGGAATACCATCATTTGATGCAATTATCCATTGTAGACAATTGACTATTGCAAATAATCTGAAATCAACATATTGCATCCGTAATATGACATATTTGTGAAATGGGATAATAATTGTGAAAAATTGTAGGATGGAAATTTGATCCATGAAAGCAGACTTAGAGATTAGATTTACAAGGGGTGCATTTTGATTTCATTTGCATTGCAGTTTTTCCATTTAGCTTTTATACATTAAAAGTTGATTTTACTGATAATGATTCTCCATTTAGGGTTTTTCCATTGGCAGGGATGCCCTGTAACCTTTGTAAGGTTGTGTACCTTTATGCTACATCTCTGGGGTTGTGAAAACACCTCAGAGTAGGTGCTGACACTCTCAGTACAAAGACTGCATTTACTGACTCACTCCACTGACCTTACCATGCTAATGATGCTTTTATAACTGCTAGATGTGTGATAATGCTGCAGTTCACCTTAGTTTGTTTGCTGTAAGGTTTGTTTTAATGAGCAACACTAATGGAGCCCCAGCAAGATGAAATGACACTGATCAGGAAAGATGCATGCTAAAGGTGTAGTCATAGAGGAATACACATGTACTTGATAACTCTCTGAAGGCAACTTTGAACTGTTTATCCAGTTGAGATGGAAACAAAACTATAAAAAAAACACACTATAAATACCAGTAATGTAGCAATAATGTTTCATTTTTTTCTTCTCAGGAGTGGTGCTAATGGAGATTTCAGAAGTGCACAAGAAGGTCCAACTGGAGCTGGAGGAGTCTGTAAGTATGCAAGGTTCTTCATCTTGAAACATCACTTTTTTCTCTTTTTCCTCTCCAACTGCAGAGGAAGCTGATAAACAGTTATTCTGTATGTTCCACAAGTTAAAAATATAAATTAAACTAATTTCCTGCCCAAAAGTTTGCATACCTTTGACTCTTTATATTGTGTGTGGCCTTCTCTATCATCAATGACTGCTTGGAACCTTTTGTGTAATTTCTGTAATCCAGAATTATTATTATTTTGCTTTGTGGAATGTGAGGTCAGTAAGATGTTATTAATAGTTTTGTTCAACAAAACAAAACTATCAATCGGTTTGATCAATCATTACATTTATCAAAAGTGAGCGTAAAGATATTTATAATGTTACCAAAAAATTTTTTTAGAAGAATCCTGAAAAAAATCTATCACCAGTTTTGAACATTGATATGAAATGTTTCTTGAGTAGCAAATCAGCATATTAGTATAATTTCTTGTGACACTGAAGACTGGAGTAATGATGCTGAAAATTCAGCTTTGCCATCATAGGAATAAAATTTTATTTTAAAATAAATAAGAACCGTTAAAAAGATATTTTAAATAAATTAAATGTAAATTTCATAATATTGCTGTAGAGCCATAATAAAGATACAAAATACAATTTTTATGAAAAACATATTCAAGTAGCTGGCAATGCTAGTGGAGGAAACCTTTACGACATGAGCTTTGTGTATTTGTAACTTCAAACATTTTTGTAGTCACATGATTTGATATTCTAAATCATACAGTCATAGTTTGCCTTAGGGATAGTGTGTGTGCTGAACTTATCTGTGGTATGTGACTGTATTGAGGGCTAACCCTTTGCTCTCTTGACTTTCAGGGCATTTCTTCCTCCAAAATCATTTTTATCAGCTGATCTTTGGTATTCAAACTCTGTGTTATAAATATTTAACCACTAAAGCTGATAAGATAACAGTTTTTGTTCAAACTCTCTACATAGTCATGTTATTGTAGTATTGGAATTTATCAGATATTGTTATCGCTGTGTGATGATAATTTATTGCCATTAACCTTATTGTTACAGTTCATGAGGTTCCACAGAGAGCTCATCGCTGAACTGGAGAGGAAGACTGATATGGATATCAAGTACATGAATGTGAGTATTGCTTGTTTTTCTCCTCGTCATACTTCCCATATGGCACTTACCTGTGCAAGGACATTTCATGGACACTGTGGTATTACACTCCCTCTAGGCCACATTCAAAAGATACCAGTCAGAACACAAATTGAAGCAAGACTTCTTGGACAAATCACAGGCTGACCTGAAGAAACTGCGCAGAAAAAGTCAAGGGAAACATTCGTCCAAGTATGAGATCAAAGAAAATGAGGTGAGGGTTTATTGTATTTTTGAAATGAAATTTATCAATCTGGCAGTCTTTTCTGTCTGATCATGCAACAAAGCCGTTCATTTTGTAGTCTTAATATATATACAAGAATTTTTGAGCCATGGTTTTCCTCTAGGTTTTTAACTAGTTTCTAGAGTAAAATTGTCTGTGATTTAATATTAATTAAACAGACATACACATTTGCTCTCAGCAAAAAAGACACGGTCATACCTCAGTCTTGAATTTTGCAGCTACTATCCTTGTACTGTGTAACGAAAAATAAAAAATGTAGGGCGGGGACTTTATGCGTGGATTGTTGATTGGATTTTGAGATGTGGGCATTGCACTCAAAAATGGAAGCAGATGAATGTGAGTTTGAGGGGTGGGGTTTAAGCAGACTAAATGATCCCAAGTCAAACATACATCACCAGATAGAAGTCTAGGACCAGTTAAAGGTCCAATTTTGTCATTTTGAATAAACATTTTGAGGTCATTTTTTGAAAAATGAAAGGCATGCACGAATGAATTGTTCACAATAAGATCTATAATATGAATTTACAAAGAAATTCAGATGAAATTTCACTTCATGCTAGTTTTATTAAAGACTACAACTACCACAAGGATGTGTTTATATGCTTGATAAGTCAACCATTTAGTCCTTATATAGCAACATTAAAAAAAACAGTGACTTCAAAATTTGTGTTTATTTTGTAGGGCAAAATGTGACCGTCAAACAATATTTTACTTATAAATCAAAAATCTAAAGTCAAAAGGAAGTTATCAAGTGAACCCATGACAAAGGGTTTGCTCTGCATGACAAAGGGAACGGCTCTATTCAATTTAGTTTCTGGCTCATTATCAATCTGATTTGATACTTTATGCACTCATTCTACTGGGGTGGGCTCTTTTAATCATCTGTTTTAAAAGCTTAACAGTCACCATTGTGTTCCTCCTTTCAAAGGTGTATCGTTTCTTTGAATGGTTAGCAGTGGAAACCTTTTTTTATGTAATGTGTTTGCGTCTAAAAGAGTTTCAGTCTTTTTTGACAGATGTCTGAAGGGAAACTGAACTGAGCTGCTGCTGAGTTTAACAAAGCTTCACCCACAATCATGAAAATTGTTTTAACTGAGTCAAACATTCACATTAAAATGCTTTTTAGTCATTGTGCAATTTGTGTTGGCTTTGTAAATCACAATAAATCTGAAACTTGAAATTTCTATTGTAAACACCGTATCAAAATTAAAGCTCAGACATGTGGTGTGGTTGCACTTTGGGCAACCAGAGTTCAAATCCCAATTTGAGGTCCTTTTCCAGTCAAATTCCCCTCTCCCATGATTTCCATTCTGTCCTGCTACTGTCCTATATAAAATAAAAGCAAAAAGTCCAAAAAAAGTCCCAAAACTTTTTGGGTGGGGGCAGATGAAATGCATATATAAACTTGTTTCCCATCATGCAAGTATTAACAGCTTGAGTTGATTTGATGTCATTTACTGGAGTAGTGACTAGAATCTTATCCAAAAACATGTCGGATCTTGTCCCTGACAAAACCCACTGAATCATAATTTCATATAGCCATGAAGTCATATCATACATTCATATTGCACTGAGAGACAATACTTGTGTGGGACTTTCGTGTCCAGGCATGATCTGCAAATGATTCTGAAAACAACTCCAAGGAAACAAGCAACGTCCACCGTCACTATGACAACTTGCACAGAACTACTGTATAATAGCGAGGGGAATCCTGTGAAGAAGAACAGAGCTCTGTTTCTAGTGTCATTTTCACAGGTCTGCTGGGTAACAGCTCTGTTCTATAAAAGCATAGAATCCTCAGTCTGGAAAAAGAGTTACTCACAAGAAAATGACTGCATTAGCATGTGGTGTTGACTGTGTGGAATTCTTAAATATGTTGATATATCTCATTTTGTTAAATGTGGTGTTTTGTTTGTATTTCTCAATGCAGTCTGTTCCAAAAAGATGTATTTCAAGAAAGAAATCAAGTATATCTGTACCACTCTAGCTGACTACTATGAGCGTATACTGTAATGCAGCCATACTGTATGATTGATTTCGTTTCTAGTGTATGGAGACCATCTCATCCCGGCAGACAGACATGCAGAAGTTTATTGCAGAAGGATGTAAGGAAGCTCTGATGGAAGAGAAAAGGAGATTCTGTTTCCTAGTGGATAAACATTGTGCCTTCTCCTATCAGCTAGCAGCCTTCCATGAAAAGGTGACCCACTGAAAATATTCAGCTTTCTGATTCAAATATTAAACTTACTGATTTTCCAGTTAATATTTTCAGATTCAGGAACAGTACATTAAAATGGTACATGTACACTACTGTTGAAGAGTTTTGGTTTAGTACAAAGAAGTCTAAACTCCATTACTCCAGTCTTCAGTGTCACATGATCCTTCAGAAATCAATAATATGATATATGAATATGACTAATATGCTGATTTGGAAAATTGAATCCATGTTACATTTTTTTTTTTTTCTTTCAGGATTATTTGATGAATAGAATGTTGATTAACAGCATTAATTTTAAAACAGAAATCTTTTGTAACATTATAAATGCCTTAACTGTAAATTTCAATCAATTTAATGCATTCTTGCTGAATAAAAGTATTAATTTCTTAATTTCAAACTGTATGTGCACTTGTACCCACAGGCCAAGGAGATACTGACCGTCAAACTGCCCAGCTGGCAAGATAAGTGTACCGATGCCACCAAAGTGCCAGACACAGTGATATCCATGATTGAAAATCTGCAGACTCCAATGCCACTCATACCCGAGTCCTCGCCTACATTGGAGCGCAGTGACAGGGTTAGTCCCATGTTAGAACATGATGTGCCTCCATTCAATTTACATATGACTATGTTTAAATGTTTACTGACATTATGGCACTTTTTTTTTTTTTCCTCCTCAGACCAATTCTGGTTCGATTGTTCCACCCCCAGCCCCGTCACTCAAAGCCCACACCAGTCCACTGGCCAGCATGTTCTCCCAGGACATTCCCAAAAGCCTCATCTCATCAGAGCACTACTCAGGCAAGCTTACGGCTCCCTCACACTTTGATCTAATCAGACTTCATCACTTCTGCTCTCAACAATCAAGCGCACTAGTCTTTGTGTTGATGAGGCAGTCCTTGAAACATTGCTGTGATTACTAATTTAGCTGATTACTGCCACAAAATATCTTTTGTTATTGTCACTTAAATTGCGCTTGCTTTAAAATCAACAGATCAAGACAGCCTAGAAGGAAACAGCCTGTCTAGGTCTGCATCTGTGTCTAGCGGTATGGACGTGGCCAAGAAGAGCAGGGTGCAAACTATCTTCCCCCACACAGCAGGGAATAACCAGACCCTGCTGAGCTTTGATGATGGAGACATTATTACACTGCTTATCCAAGAGGAACGAGATGGATGGCTGTATGGAGAACTAGAACATACTGGACAGTAAGTTCTAAAAAAAAAATCATTCAATTCAAAATTGCTTTTCATTCTTAAAAGGACAGTCCATCCAAAATATGAAAGTTCAGTCATCATTTACTAACCCTCATGATGTTCCAAACCTAAAATTCCAAACCTTAGGGGCAGTTGTGGCATAATGGTTAGAAAGTTGGACTTGTAACCTAAAGGTCACAGGTTCAAGTCTCAGTACCAGCAGGACATGTAAGTGGGAGGAGTGAATGAACAACGCTCTCTTCCACAACTCTCTGATTACCCACAACTGAGGTGCCCTTGAACAAGGCACCTAACCCCCAATCGCTCCCTGGGCGCCGCAGCAAAAAACGGCTGCCCACTGCTTACGGGCACTTGGATGTAGAGCACAAATTATGGGACACCATACTTGGCCACACCTCTAATTCACGTTGTCACTTCACTAAATGACTGTATTTCTTCTGTGGAACACAAAAAAAGTTTTTGAAAAATATCTCAGTATTTATTATTTATTTTTGTGTGCGTGTGTCCATAAATGAAAGTCAGTGAAAGACTTTAATTATATAGACAAAAACAGTTGAAACATTATACCTTTTGTGTTCTGCAGAAGAAAAAGCAAGTCATATAGGTTTGAAACAATATATAACAAAGCACATTAAGGACACTGAAACTTTTCATTTATATTTTCTTTGTCCATGGTGCCACTTTGACTTAGATGTTAGCAACATTAGCTTTTCTGAGCTGGAAAAACTGGTTCCATGCTTCTGTTCGTCAGATTTACTCTCCTAATTCGCACAGTTTGGTAAGGCATGTTCGACATGTCAAACATCTTAGAGGTGCTTACATAAGTTATTATGAGGGAACAAGTGCTGTTGCCGTAAGCCTTTGCAGGGCAATAAGTTTATTGGCTTAAACTTATTAGCACAAAACAAAAATGGTACACTACCAGTCAAAAGTTTGGACACTGTAAGATTTTTCATGTTTTTAAAAGAAGTTTCATCTGCTCACCAAGGCTGCATTTATTTAATTAAAAATACATTAAGAACAGTAATATTGTGAAATATTATTATTACAATTTAAAATAACTGTTTTCTGTTTGAATATATTTTATAAAGTAATTTATTCCTGTGATCAAAGCTGAATTTTCAGCATCATTACTCCAGTCTTCAGTGTCACATGATCCTTCAGAAATCATTCTAATATGCTGATTTGCTGCTCAAGAAATATTGATGATTATTATCAATGTTGAAAACAGTTGTGTACTTTTTTTTTTCAGGATTCCTTGATGAATAGAAAGTTCAAAAGAACAGCATTTATCTGAAATAAAAAGCTTTTCTAACATTATACACTACCGTTCAAAAGTTTGGGGTCAATAAGAATTTTTTTTTTTTTTTTTTTGAAAAGAAATTAAAGAAATGAATACTTTTATTCAGCAAGGATGCATTAAATCGATCAAAAGTGACAGTAAAGACATTTATAATGTTACAAAAGATTATATTTCAAATAAATGCTGTTCTTTTGAACTTTCTATTCATCAAAAAATCCTGAAAAAAAAAAATATATATATATATATTGTACACAAATATTTTGTACAATTGTACACAATAAATGTTTCTTGAGCAGCAGATCAGCATATTAGAATGATTTCTGAAGGATCATGTGACACTGAAGACTGGAGTAATGATGCTGAAAATTCAGCTTTGATCACAGGAATAAATTACTTTATAAAATATATTCAAACAGAAAACAGTTATTTTAAATTGTAATATTTCACAATATTACTGTTTTTACTGTATTTTTAATTAAATAAATGCAGCCTTGGTGAGCAGACGAAACTTCTTTTAAAAACATTAAAATCTTACCGTTTCCAAACTTTTGACTGGTAGTGTACCTTCAGTTAGACATGATGAGGGGCAGTTATTCTACACTTATCACAGTCTTTTATTTTCAAATGAAATGTATATGTACATAGTTTTCTTGACTTGGGAATATGTTTCCAATGTGGGTGGCGTAACAACGGGGCGAGCTGACATTTGACCTGGCACTTTTAGAGCGAGTTTGAGTAAGGAATTATTTGGTAATGAGAATGTACATTCTCGCTTAGTGAGATACGGCACAGACAAGAGTTGTTTAAACTGATTTTCAGTATTAGCATGAAACTTCTTTCACATTTAGTAGTTCTGCATGAAATCAAAATTGACACTATTTAGTTTGTTAGTGTACATTACTAGTCTTGTGAAGAATTAATCTGTGCATCAGTTAATCCACAGAAAAATTTGTGTCCCACAGATCTGCTTTATCATGAAAACTCACAGAGACAGCAAAAGAATTGTCTCAGATTTCTTAATGCACAATACATGTAATTTATGAAGTTCTAAATTTGTTAAACTGTTCATTAGGGTGAAGCTGAATTTTAATTAGATCATATTGTTTACCTTTTTGAAAATGATAATTTTTGCAATTTGATTTGATGATAGTGGCTTATTAAAAACATCATTCAAAATCTTACAGGCGCATCTATTTGCTATATTAACATTTACATGTAAACATTTATTCATACTGACATGTAAAGGAAAGCACAAATGATCCTGCTGCAGTGAAAGTATCAGTGTCTATGCTTTGTGTGGTCTTACATTTGTTTATTTTGCATAATTTAATGAGCAGCTCTGTTATTCCTGACCAGATATGCCATTTCAGAGGTCCGAGGTCCACAGATATTCCCTCACTACCCATTATGCTGCCACCACTATTTTGAGAAGTGAAAATGTCTTAATGCACTGACGCACTCTTGAAGGCTCAGTTCAAAGTTATCCGCAGCTGGCGGTGTGACAGTTCCTAAGCAACCAAAACCAAATGAACTCTTCATACTACATGGTGTTTCGCTGTACATTTGTGCCACTACAGTGGTTTCTGATTAGTCATACAACTGCTGAGAACAAAAATTAGTCTTAATGCATATGGAAATGGAGCTGAAATCCATTTCTGTTAGAAAATCGTGATGCACATTATGAATATTTTTTGCTTTCAATTGCAGGCGGGGCTGGTTTCCCTCATCTTATTGCCGGACTTACAATGAGCCAGTAATCGCAAACAGGTGAGTCTGCTCTTCCTTTAATTTGAGAGCAAAAAATGATTTAATTTCAACTGAAAATAATAACCATTAACAAAACACTAAGACATCAATTTATGTACTTTCTTCAGCAGAGTCGAGAACCCATTGCATAGCCAGAGTGTGACTGATCTTCCAGAGCAGCCAGAGGAAGACGAGGAGGTGGAGGAACCCGTGCTGCTGCCCCCGCCTGACTACAGTGACTCATCCAGGGACAGACCCATCAAGCCCTCCACCCCCTCTCCACAGAATATGGTAAACACAGTGCGGTGGCAAATAGGATTGCTAAGTGCAAAGTTAGTTGAATAAGCAGCCATTTTCTGGAAAGAGAGACAGAGGGGAGTATCTGGACGACTTATCCTTTAGTAGCTGAAATAAAGAAGGCAAAGTCATTGTGGGAGGTATTCCCCTGATCAAATCAGGTTTCCCTCTAGGGCAAAAATGAAACCTCTTAGCACAGAAGGGAGACGTAAAAGATGCATACAGTAAAGTTTAAAGATGCATACAATACGGTTTTTGTGCTCCCAGCCAACTGTTTGCAACATTGATAAGAATGGATCATGTGATAATGGCTGCTAAAAATTAAGCATTGCCATCACATGAATAAATTACATTTTAAAATGAAATAAAAAACATTTATTTTAATACTGTATAACATATAGGGCCTGTTTACACCTGGTCATTACACCTTCATGCATTTTTACTGATCAGATAGCTATCCGATTCGATTTCATTTACACTTGGCCACATAAATGTGTCTCTGCAAAATGAATATAAATTGTCAGCGAAAGCAACAGACCTGCATTATTTATCATCAGCTAATTTCAAGGTCAAGTGGCATCAGCACTGGAAAGATGATTTAGTCTCTCTATGCTTTTAATGAAGATGATTGTGTGTTGAGCTTCAGGATGCCATGCCGAACTTTCAGCTTCATTTGCGGCAGTTTGCACGTCGGCTTGCTGAAGAGCCACTGGGATAGTTCCCCGAGAACTAATTTCTCCCCTGAGCCATTTCTGGTTGCATTCGCAGCGGTAATAGGAACTCAGAAGCGTCCGACACCGGCTTTAAGCGTGGCATTTACAAAAGCTAAAAACCGGTGGATAGAAGACGCTGTGATCGGAGCTGTGTTTGTTGTGTGTCATGATAACAGTAAATGCTGTATCGCTGTTTTCCATGTTCGTGAATTAAATATGTTTACACAGCTTTTTAAAAATGCCGGGTGCCGGTGTTTGATCAATCAACGTACACTTACGTCACTGAGACAAGTTCCTACAGTGCTGGTTTAGATCCTACTCCGAAGTAGGAGCTAATTTAGTTCTCCTAAAAGGAGTTCCTAGAACTTAAATCGTTCCTAGTTCCTGTAGTGCAAACACGGTAAAATCCGGGTACTTCAGCCAATAGTTCTAGGAACTATGAAAAGGTTCCTCCGGTGTGAAAGCCCCCCATTTACACTTGTTTAGTTTTGTTTAGAATGAGTCTCAAACCACCTCCTGAAGTGATTTGAGTGATTTCATTTCAAAGGACATTTACACCTGGGTCTGGTTGGATAGCTGTCCAATCAGAGAAAACGCATAAAGTGACCAGTTGTAAACAGGCCCATAAATGCAGCCTTGGTGAGCTTAAGAGGCTATCAAAAACATTCAAAAAACATGCAAGTATTTACACCATTAGTCTCTTTTGGACCCCACTGTATTTGTTCAGTTATACAATAGGCTTTAAGTCATATAAATTATATATAAGTTACAAGAACTACTAATGTACTGCAATAATGTAACCTTTGTTTTTTGCTAGGGGGCCTATAGGGAGGGGTAGATGAATGCTCTGCATTGTTATCATTGTGAAAAATAAAAAGACATCTGAAAAATGCTCCCTACCTGGTTTTCCCATTGTGAGGGAGAGTGGAGACTATTAGAGATGCACTATATTAACTGATGGCAAACTGTATGTGAGTATCTGGCTCCCTCTCCTGAAAGACCTCAAGACACATGTACCGCATCAAGGCACAGAGATCAATTTGAAAGTGTTTAGACACAACTAATTCACATTGAATGTGATCATATGATGGTAGGCTGGTGACTCTGGTAGACACATGTGGACTATTGTGGCAGGTCTGTGAACTATAGTCTGTCCTTTGATGAACAAATGGTTTGTTCACCCAAAAATAGGAATTCTGTCATTTACTCTGCTTCAGTGGTTATCAATCCTGGTCCTGGGGACCCACAGCTTTGCAAGACCATGGTATGACTTAAAATGACTTGTGACTATTTTAGTTTTGTTTTTTGGTGTTTTTTGGAGTTTGATAGCCTGTTGGTCAATATAAACATTTGTTTAGAAACATTAGTCATATGGATTACTTTTATAGTTTTTTTTTTTTGTTTGTTTTTTTTGGTTGGTTGTTTTTGTTTGGATTTTTGGGGGGGGTTTGACAGCCTGTGGTCATTATAACTTGTTTGGGAAAATTAATCATATGGAGTACTTTTATGGTGTGCGATTTGTTTGTTTGTTTGTTTGTTTGTTTTTTTTGGGGGTGGCTTGACAGCCTGTGGTTGCTGTTGTTGTTCAGAAAAATTACATTGAGTAAATCATGACAGAATGTTCATTTTTGAGTTAACTACTCCTTTAATATGAAATAAGGTCTGCCTTGATCGAAATGTGTCAGATTTTAACTCTAGGATACTCCCAGTATATCCTTCTCTCATATCAAGTACCATGCATCTTCCCTGACTGTTTACAGTTCATCGTATCTTGAAGTAGTTATGATTAGATTGTCAGCACTCAGGCAGAGAAAGCAAGCGTTTCAAGATTATCAAGATTCTTTACACAAATGAGGTCATAGGACGCAACGATTGTTCCAGGTGCTTAGTCGGCTGGTGAAGTGACTGAATCATGTGCTGACATCCTAATCGAACCAGTCTGACGGGGAAAATCAACTCCGCTCTTTCAAGTTCTTAAGAATGGAAGCACAGTTTATGCTGATCACTTTTCATTCTTATTTCTGTTTGCAACAGGTGTCTTTGCCAAATGGTCACTCAGTGGCTCCATTCCTTGGGTGAGTATCTTTTAACAGAAATAATTCCCCATATGACTACAGCGCTCTAGAATTTAACCCTTTCTCTGTCATCACAATGCTTGTTTTCCCCCACAGGGGTGGGAATCCATTTGCCACGGTCAAACTACGACCCACCATCACAAATGACAGATCTGCACCAATCATTTGATGAGAGTTCATTCAGCGCCTGCCCCGATGTGAAGTTATGTCTTCGTGGTTTTGTCTATATTGAGGCACTGTAAATATGGCAGAAGAACCAAATGAAAGGATTCTGTTACAGCATCAATTTTAATCCTTAAAGTTTCTAAAAATGCAAACCAGCATATTTACAGGAGGCATTATTTATAAGAATTTTAGACTTTGATTAAATTATTATTTTAAATTGTAACTGGATTCATACACTTGAGTTTCCAAGAGAATGCACAGCACCAAACAGGCTCTTGAATAGATATATTCTGACCATATTGGTCTTATGTCTAGGGCCTTGTAAAGGTAAAACGAAATCCCAAATATATATTTTAAAGTTGATGTATTGCAGCCCCTAATTAGAAACACTACGTATGACCAAATCATATTTCATTTCAAAATCCAGTGTGAGATTTGCCAGTTGCCAAATTGTTCTGGTTGGGATGGATTAATTTTAGCCTGTTTTTGTTATACAATATCATGATTTCATCGTTTTAAAATTCTGATGTATTCCTTATTCTTCACACCATTTACACGTTTAAAGGAGAACAATGTAAAGACACTTAGTTTAAATTGTTTATTCCTCATGTTAAAGATGAGTGCAATGTGTGGTGATAGCATTCGTACTAGCTGCACAGTTGATTTTTGGCTTATTGGCTTTAGCTGGACATCGTCTCAAACTTGTGAGTATTCTTCACCATGGAAGAGAAATGCTTAGGTCCTAATTAAATAAATACAGATTTTTTTATTATTATTAAGTTTTGTAAGTTCACGTACATGTTATGCCTTTGCAAGCATGTTATTTTGTAGGGGAAAGTCTTTTTTTTTTTTTTTTTTTTCTTCAGAACTTTTTCTTTTTTGTGTGTTGTGATATCGATTCAATGCCCCATTTCCTGTCATACCACATTACTCAGAAATAAAGATTTATGTATATATGTCTGTATGAAAATGCCTTGGATTTTTATAACAACTCTGCAGTATTGGCCACAGTGGCTAATCCAAAATACTGTTCACCTTCTAAATCTTAAGAGTTGTTTTTTTTTTTTATGGTGGATCTGAATACATCATAAATTGGTTTATATGAGAGGTGTATCCTGCAAGGATAAAGGGGCCATTATCACAGTGATTTCATTTTGCCCTTTTCCTTCAGTAGCCTACTGTAGGCAAGGCTGAGACTAAAAAGAGTGCAGCTATCATTTGCTCATGGAAATGGGTAAATAAACATGTTTTATATTTGGCTGGTAATGTATTTGCCCTTGCAGTTTACTACTCCCACAAAAAAGAAAATGAAAAAAGAAAGACGCACGTATGTGTGTGTAATTGTAATTCTACAATTACGATAGAATAACGATTCGGGTTACAACAAAGTTAATTAGTCTATTTTTTTTGTAGAGGTATGCATTGCATTGACGTCACTTTCCCGCCGGAACAGGCTCTCTCAGCCGGACTGAGTGGCAAAAGAGCCTCCTGCATGACTGGATTTAATAGGGGAAACTTAGAAAACGCGAGTAAGACAAACTATTAAACTAAAGGTTGGAACGATAGTGTTCCTGTTACAACTTTCCAAAGATCCAATAATCCATAAATATTGACATGCAGGCTGCAGCCAGGAATCGTGTTTCCAGACATTTAACGTTATATGTGCCTGATTTCTACGCCGGGGAAATACATAAATACATTGCCTGTGAACGCTTTAATAAAATAGAGGTAGGTCTGAATCCGGTTGATCACTCATATCAATGTTATATATCATCCATTCCTAAAACTTGTATAGTTTTTATCATTGTTTGTTTAAAAACACCCAATTATGCAGAATATAAGATGGTAAATATTTAATTGATGAGTTGTCAATATAATATATAACAATATAATATATAGGGTATGATTTTACCCCAAAATTCAACATATTGACAAAATGATAACTGCAAATCCACGTTTCGCTGGCCGGAGTGCAGTTGTTTCTGTGAATTGCAGCGATCCACTTGATTCTCTTTTCTTTAGCTTTCAGCAGTCTGTAAAAATATACCTCAGATTTCTTGTCAAATCTATTTGTACAGTCAATCGCAAAGCTCTTACCCGTTTTTGATTCAGCATTCACGCTGAAAACCATGCTGCCACTCAATCTTTTTGCCAGTGGGCGTAACTAACCGCAGTCACAACGGCCGACTGTGACGTCACGTGCATACCAGGGAGAATTTGAACGCACCTGGATTTCTGATGCTTGCACGCGCAAAGACGACAACCAATCACATTGCGAAAGAGATCATCTTTGAGTCACTAACGTTCTAAATTCCTCGTCATGACGTCACAAGCAGAAATCCTGTATAAAAGCTGGTGAAACTCATGCTCAGAGTTTCACCCGCTTATATTGGGTATAGGCTACTTTTTACTTTAGTCTTGCTCCTGGGGACCCACTGCTCTGCACATTTTCTATTTTGTTTCTATTATCTGACAGTTCAAGGAGCTGGGAACAGGATTCAAAAGTTTAAAAGTTAAGAAAACTTAAAAGTTTAAGAAAATCAGCTGCAGGAGATTTTTGAGTTTTCTCAACTTGTTGTAAATTGAACTTGTTATACAACAAGTTGAGAACTCAAATATCCTCCAGCTGGTTGCCTTAAACTTTTAAGTTTTTTCAACTTTATTTTTTTTTCAGTGAGCTGTCTTTATGGATACGCTCACCACAGTGCCTGATGAAGCACCCATTCTGAAGCGACAAGCTGCTTTATATCTCCACAACAGTGAAGACCAATAGAAGACCGACAGCACTGAAGAAGATCAACAAACAGCAGTGAAGACCAATAGAAGAACAACCAACAGCAGTGAAGAAGATCAACAAACAGCAGTGAAGACCAATAGAAGAACAACCAACAGCAGTGAAGACCAATAGAAGATCACCAGAAGACCAAGAAGAGTTTGCTCAGAAGGTGATGGAGGGTCTCTGCGATCTGCTTTCTCATGGAATGGCTGTTTTGGACGGTGCTGGGTGGTGGTGGGAGGTGTCTCATCCACACCATATCTATGGGAGTGACCCACAGCATCAGGTGGCACCCTTACTCCCTTAGCGCCTTTGACCAGGTGAAACACTCTTACTCTTACAGCGAAACCCTGCTTTATATCTCTCACAGTCGCAGCAGTGAAGATCAATAGTGAAAGCTTTGCTAGGTGGGTGTTAGATGGGGTCCACTTCAGCTTCTCGTGGGTTGTCGACGTGAGTCCGGGAGGAAGGCAGCCCAAGCCCCTCCCTGGCTGTGGTGATTTGGACGCAAACCCAGGTGATGCTCACTGCAGAGTCAAATGAACGTAGTCCAGCTCAACCTCTGTGGACCTATGGGAGCATGAGCAGTGGGAACTTGAGTGAATGAAGTTTGGTGCTCTGTGTGTGTGTGTGTGTGTGTGTGAAGGGGGGGTGGGGGCTGTCAGAGTTTGTCACATCAGGCATGTTTAAATTTTTATGAAAATTTTGGGATGGCTATATGAAAGCATAAAAAACGCTGGATGGAAACACCAAGATTGGATCGATCATTTTACCCGATAAGAAACCACGATGGAAACGCATTTACCGAATAAATTCCTCAATGCACATTAACCCTTTAGTTAACAAGAACAGAGACATCAGAAAATTATTTTATTGCTATTTTCCATCATATTAGGACACAAATAATACAACTTGATCATTTTTTTCAAAATATGACCGTTGCCACTTTGGGGGTATAAATTAATTGAAAATTGAATTCTTGTTTGGCAATGCCTTTTACAACATTTTAAACTAATGTAAAACATTTTATTCTCTTACAACATACAATAAACATCCTTTGTAACACATTCTGATAAACAATGTGATAAACAAGATTATAAACAATGAATTCATTTATAATGCAAACTCATATAAGCTAAGTCTGCACAGTTAAATTTCATACTAGCCCTAAAAAGGGCAAGACCAAACATTTTTTAACATGACTTTTATTTTTTATTGTAATGTTTGTATCACCAGGATAGTTGCCTCTTTGAGTGTATAAATTAATTGAAAATAGAATGCTTGTTTGACAATGCAAATTGGCAAGCTAAATTTTTAAAACATTCATTCTCTCATTACTTAAATTAAACATTCTTTGTAAAATTCTGTTGAAGAATAAGTATAATACCTATTTATGAATATATTAGCCTACTGTATCATATTTAATATGCAAAATTCTAGGGCCTATAAATTATCAATATGACCAAAACTTTGCTGAAAAAAAATCTGTTGTACACAATCTACTTCATTCCTTCTGTCCTCTGATTGACAGTTCATACTTTTTTTTTTAATCAAGTAAAGGCTTTTTTGCTTATAAATTTGTAATGATTTTTATAAAATAAATGTAAGATAAACATTTACTGCACTGAAGCAACTCGATTATTTATTTTCATACACCATTTGTTTATGTAAAAAATTAAAACTTCTTTTTACATTTTTTCATGTAAATGTTAAATATGACAGAACAGGCCTTTGGGGAACATTTATTTTTCCATCTCTCAATTATCATTGATTTGCATGAGCTTTAAAACCCAGACAAAATACATGCATATACTATATATTAATACAAGTTTGTATGTATTTTTTTGAGTATCATATTTCATACATACACACACACGTCTGGTTCGCTATCTTTGTCGGGACTCTCCATAGACATAATAATTTTTATACTGTACAAACTGTATATTCTATCCACTTACACCAGGATAGAAAAACAAACATATGCAAGTCAATGATAATTGAGAAATGGACAAATAAATGTTCCCCCAAAAGCCTGTTGTGTCATATTTGACATTTACATTAACATGAAAAAATATAAAAAGATTTGTTATTTTTAACATTAACCAAAGTTGCTTCAGTCTAGTAAATGTTTGTCTTACATTTACTTCATAAAAATAATTAAAGATTTATGAGTAAAAAAAGACTTTACTTGGAAAAAACATATGAACTATCAATCAGAGGACAGAAGGCATGAAGTAGATTGTGTATAGTAAAGTTTTGGTCATATTGATAAATTATAGGCCCTAGAAATTTGCATATGAAATATGATACAGTAGGCTAATATATTCATAAATAGGCATATTTATTATTTAACAGAATTTTACAAAGAATGTTTGCTCTAAGTTATGAGAGAATAAATGTTTTTTTTAAAAAATGTGGCTAATATGTAGTAACACGCATTGCTAAACAAGCATTCTTTTTTCAATGAATTTATACCCCCAAACTGGCGACGTATCCTGGGGATACAAACATTTACAGGCAGATTATGAAAAATGTAAAAATTATATTCATAAATGTTCAAAATTAACGTAATAAGCTAACACTCAACAACTGTTTAAACGTAAGTTCCCTACAAATATTGTAAATATGTGAAATATATCAACTTTTATCTGAAAGTTAGTAGATTTCCCACTACAGGTGGTCATGTTGTTTTTAAATGGTGCCCGTGAGCTAAACAAAAAATTTATGAACAAAGTCAATATACCTAAATATTCACAACAAACACCCTTTCAACATGAAACCAAGAAATGAGACCTAAACTTTCCCTGACTCTCCCCACAGCCTCTCAAATGTTTGTATCCCCCAGGATACGCCGCCAACTAAAGGGTTAAAAAAAAAGGTCTGAATTTGCATGATAGGATGCAAAAAATAGCAACAACAGCAATAATAATAGCAAAAACTATAATAACAACAATCACAACAAAATTAGGAGAGTAACAGCTATTATAAAGAATTAAAAAATAGTGGTGTTGAGTGTTGGTGAAATGGTAATTCACAAACAGTTGATGACAGTAATACTTTAAATGATTTAACTGCTATCAGTCAAGCATACATGTGACAAATTAAGTTTTTGTATATATGAGGAATTAATATTGACTTTTGATAACTATAGATTCTATGTAAACTGTATAATCCAATATTGGCCTATAAACTAATGAGTTTAAAAAGAAGCTGAATTTAATAAAAATCATATTTAAAAATAAATAAGAAATTCATTGCTTGTTTTCATATCTGTTTAACTTTTCATTTGACTACTTGTTTTCTGACTGGTAAACTGGTAATAGAGACAATATCGAAAGTCAAATGAATTTAGTTTAAAAACTCTGCTCTATCTACTAATGAAAGTTTTAAAGAATTTGAGCAGATTCAGACTTGCAAGAACTGATGACAGTGCTGCCATCTAGTGGTGATTACTAGCATGAGGTTTCAGATCTATCTATCTATCTATCTATCTATCTATCTATCTATCATCTACACACAAATGAAAAAATAAATATTATTATTATCAGTCTTTTGGAATTAGTAAGATTCTTATCAAATAAGATACCATGATCCTTTGATTGTTTTCAGAGGATTATAGAAATTCCTTTTATTATAGAATTCTTTTAGGATAACAAATAAAATGTTATATTTGTTTCAATTTGACTGAATGTGTAAAGTAAAATGTTTTTTGGTACAGTAATCGGTTAATGTTTTACACAAAGGTTTTGACTTTGTGCAGTTCACTTATTCCAGTGGTGTGACAAATACATTTTTTAAAAGAAAAAACATTCCACATTAAAATTAATATGAGGTCACGAAATCTGTGTGCAATAATTATACAATTGTTTAAAATAGTTTTAGGCTACAAGGCACTGCTTAGCATCCCAACTCTTTAATAGGCTAAATGTAATAAATCAACAGATTGTGATCATGACATGCCGAATGTAGAAGGAAAATGAAAAGATCGGATAAGGAGGCCATCATTAAGGTTTCCATAATTCATTCAGCATATTAGACATTTCACATATGTATAAAAGCTATCAAAATGAGCACTTGGCACAAATGTTCATTTAAAACTGAAGCATGAAAACACCTCAGCATTGTAACAAAGTAGCATCCTGGTGTTCACCACAAATCTCTCAAAATGGCTACAAAAGTAATGTCTGTGGTTGCGGCACTGCCCGTATTTCTGCTGTTTCTCCATGGCCAGCCAGCCCTGGGCGTACAGTCCGTCTTTGTCCCACGATGCCTCTGTTTTGTTCACCGGTGCCCATATGGCTTTGGCTGTGTGGGATTTGAGGAAGCCATGAAGCAGCCCTGACAGGGAAAAAAACTGATCTTTCTAAAAAAAAAGAAAGAAAAAAAAAAAAAAAGATGAGAGCATTTGGATTAGGCATGCTGGTTTATGCTGGTCCTTAGCTGGTCATGAGCTGAAGCTAGTTCCTTAGGACCAGCTCAAACCAGCTTCCATGTTTCAAAACATACCTGACCAGCATATGCTGTTTTTTTCAACAGGGACGACAAAAAGAAATTGGATACACGATGTGAAAAGGGAATCTTTGTAGGTTATGACAAAAACAGCCCTGCATAGGCCTACGTGGTCTACTATCCAGAAACAGGAAAAGTTTTCACAAGCACAGGCTTGTGAGATTTGTAACAAAGTGTGTTACTGAGCACCAGACGCAGACTGACATTTCAGTGTCAAATGATGCTTTCCATGGAGAAAGATATGTAATTCTCCCAGTCAAAAGTGAATGTGACTGATCAGACCCCAGAAGAGACTCATGAACCTCAAAATGAGACTAAAAATCAGGGTATAGTGTTCACAGTCGGGAGTTGGTCACAGTAGGCTGTTACCCTAAAAAAAGAGAGCTCCCCAAAATTTTAATGATTATGTTTCTGATGTCGAATGTGATGACCAGATTATAACCAGTGTTGACTACTGTTACAGAATGTGTTATGTATGTACCACAAACATTCAAGAAAGCTGAGTTCAAGTGAGTCACAGATGTGGGCAAAGGACATGATGAAAGAGGAAATGGACTGCCTTAAGGAAAATGAAACATTTGCCTTAACTATGCTACCAGAAATTAAACATGCAGTGGGGTGGTGTATACTGTAACAACCTTTACCAAATACCATCCCATCATCGTTTAAAATGAGTTATTGGCATCCCCTACCGGGGCAATAAGCCAGTGCAACACAATTCTTACCATTTCCTGTTAAGGATATCTGTGATGTCTACACATCGAGCAAATCACAGACCGATTTCGCAGAGTTGAATGGTCTCAAAATGACAACATAAGCACAGTGCTTACACCCTGACACAGATAAGGTATGTAACGTTACGCTGCTCATCAGCTGATATACTGTCAGCTACAGGATGCATGAACTGTCAGGATATGTTTACCTCCCTATTGTAATGTACATGCACCTGTCACTACGGAAGACAGGCAGGTGCAGTCATTCATTTCAATATTGTTCTCTTTTGACTGTATCTTAGTCGTATTCCTGTTTTTTTCGATATAATATGTAGTTGTAAAGTGCTCTACTTGTTTATT
Source organism: Hypophthalmichthys nobilis (assembly GCA_037950665.1). Classification (NCBI taxonomy): domain Eukaryota; kingdom Metazoa; phylum Chordata; class Actinopteri; order Cypriniformes; family Xenocyprididae; genus Hypophthalmichthys; species Hypophthalmichthys nobilis. The sequence goes on from CM075472.1 coordinate 17,569,000, forward strand.
TTCTTATGAGTTGTCATTGCTAGCTAGCGTGCTAACCGGTATTATCCGCATCAACAAACAAACGCTCAACAACATGAACTCTCAACATCTATCCTATTAAATCAGTTGCTTTAGTAACGTTTTTTTTTTAACATTTTAAACTTAACTAACAAAATAAAATACAAAAAAAAAAAAAAAAAATACATGGTACCATATTAAATTTATTATTATTATTATTTGCCAAATTACTACTTACTTGCTCATTTGCAGTACTAATTTGATAATATTTTGAGAAGTACCGTGTAGTGCTATGTTAATATCGTAATTGAATATGGAAATCATTCAGTTTCTTGGTATTACAATAGCATTGTAATACTATAACATGCTCGACATGGTACCACCACATTAATGATTTGTACTGTCATTTATTGGAGCTTTATAGAGTTTATTGTGTATTGCTGGGATCTTGGGTTTTATTTATAGTGTAGGAAGCAAGAAAATAAGTGTTCAACAGGTCTCCTTCAGTGTATCAGCAGTGTTTTGGCAGCTTGAGGATCAGTAATGAGATTCAGCTGACTGTAGATCTGCTGTCAGAGCAGAGGAAAGAGTAGGCAGGAAATTCTGCTTCATTTGAGAGTAATTTACTTTATGTGTCCTTGTTTCCTTCTAAACACTTTCTTGCTACAAACTGATGATGATGTGTTTGTTTATCTGCAGATCTTTTTCTCTTGTTTATTGCAGCAGGGTGCATCATGCCGAGCTCCCTCCTGTGGGCTGTTGATGTGTACGGGAGGATTTATAGCCTTTCGACAGCTGGACAGCAGTGGGAACATTGTCGCGATGCCCACTTGGAGTTTAAGCGCGTCACAGCTGTGCAGCAGTGCTGCTGGAGCATTGCATGTGATCACAACATCTACCTGAATGTCCATGCCAGTGATGTGCCCATCCGCTACCAAGAGGAGACATATGAAAACCAGGTGTGCTCAATAGCAATATACAGACTGACATGTGGGTCAATGATGCTTATTTTTTTGTCCTAGCTTTATAATATTAAGTAATATTATAATATACATAAAATATTTTAACTTGAAGTAATTTTACAGCACTGCATATTAATATTTGTAAAAACCTAAACTTGCCAAATCAGAGTGATGGGGTTCAAACAACAAGCAGAAAAAATATATATAAACAGGAAATGATTTTAAAGAAAGGACCCCTGCAGACCCTCACGGCTGTGTCAAGGTCACTGAAGTCTCTGAAGTCACCTAAAATATCACACAATTTGACCTGTTTAGTTAGATTAGGTTGTAATGTGTCATGTTGTGCAACTCCCTAAAAACATGATACATATGAATAATTCATGAAAATCAAAATCTTAAAAAGATTATGATAGTTATGATAAAAAGATTTTTAAAAATGTTTTTTAAAAGAAGTCTCTTATGCTGCATTTATTTGATCAGAAATACAGAAAAAATAGTAATATTGTGAAATGATATTATGATTTAAAATAACTGTTGTCTTTTTAATAAATTTTTTAAATGTAATTGATCCTTGTGATGGGTAAGCTGTATTTTCAGCAGCCATTACTCCAGTCTTTAGTGTCACATCATTCTGATTTGGTGCTCAAGAAACATTGAAAACAGCTGGCTAATAATTCTATAGAATTCTGATGAATAGAAAGTTCAAAAGAACAGCATTTATTTGAAGTAGAAATCTTTTGTAACACTTCAAATGTCTTTACTGTCACTTTTGACCAATTTAATGTGTCCTTCCTTACTGAATAAAAGTATATAGTATATAAATATATATTTAGTGTTGAAAATATTTATATATTTTTTTAAATATTACGATTCGTTCACTCGCATGTATTCAAGGTATATGAAAACATTATCACTTTTTACTTGATGGATTCACCACAACATTTTTAGACTCATTAAATTGAAATGTTTTTTTAATAAAAGTTAAAATAAAAACCGTATGAAACCACCATGAATACAAAGAGTATATTCCTAAGAACTTTGCACATGTTTTAAACTAGATTTTATTGTAAACACTATTATTTGTCATTGACTTTAGAGCACTATGAGACTCAATAATGTGTTTCCTGTTCCCTCACAGAGGTGGAACCCTGTCGATGGCTTCTCGGACCGGCTGTTGCCCAGTGACCGCTGGCAGTGGAGTGATGTCACAGGGCTGAAGCACCAGCCTCTGGGTGACTTTCAGCTGCCCTCTGACAACTGGGAGTGGGAGGCGGACTGGCATGTGGATGAAAACTTTGGAGGAGAGACCACAGAAAAAGGGGTCAGTATTGATGCCTTTAAGGGGGTTTTGGGGTCAATATATTGTTTTGTTTTGTTTTGTTGTTTTTTTTTTTTTTGTATTATTAATTTGGTGCTATTACGTATGTGCAGCAAAGTGAACTAAACTTGTCACCACTGTCATCCCCCTGCATCCCCCTAGTCGATTTAATTTAATTTATGAAGAAAATACATACATCAGTTATGATATATATTTTTATTAGCAAAACAGGTGGTATACTTACAAAGACTATACAAAACACACATAAAGACAAACAAAAAATGACATCAGTTTGGAGTGTTTTAGGGTAGTCAGTTCTTGAAAAGATTTCCCCTTTTTTTTTTTTTCTTTTCCCCCTTTTTCCCCCTCCATTCTTTTTCCATCTTCCTTTTTTACTTTTTCTGTCTTTCCCTCTACCTCCTTTTCCTTTTGCTTCTCCTTTTTCTTTTCTCTTTCAATTTCTCTTTTCCTTCTTTTCTTTTTTCTTCTTTCTTGATGCTTTAAACATTATTGGATAGCCAATAATGAGTTGAGTGCTCTCTCACTGTTAATATAAGGTGGTATAAGGTGGAATTGAAAATTAATCTATTAAAATGAAAAAAATAATAATAATGACATTGTCATCATCATCGTCTAAAAAACAGGCACGTTACTTTACTTGCTGAACAACTTGCTTTCACGTTAACTCGAATTGCGCCACAGTTCCAATCCAACCGAACTTAGACCACCTCCTACAGGTAGTCTCGGGTTTGGTACCGCAATGCCCCCTAAAACCGCAAAAAGAGCTCTGACTTGCTTTAAGCCATAACTGATCTTCTGTGTGTTTTCAGGGATGGACATATGCCATTGATTTTCCAGCCACTTACACAAAAGACAAAAAGTGGAACTCTTGCGTGCGTCGCCGCAGATGGATACGATACAGAAGGTACAAGGCACAGGAAACTTGGGTCAAGGTGTGTACCAGTACAAAGGTTTTGAGAGCAATATATCTTATCTTCAACGGGTGTATTTAACGTTGATGAAAAACTTGTCTTATGTCTGTGAATTTTATATTTGAGAGCAGATTCCCTCGGAGCAGACTGAGTCTCTTCCTGACCCATTTAATGACATCACTTGTGGTGGTTGGGAGATCACTGAGGAGCCCAGAGGGTGTTTGGCACTGTGGGCGGTCTCTCTGCAGGGAAAGGTCAGAACTCAAGTTCATTCCAGGCTTACATACTGTACCATGTCCAACAACACCCCATGCTCCTGTAGTTTATTCATTTTTCAGTTCTATACAGAGTGTATGAATTATTGGTTCTTGGAACACAGATACAAATTTGCATCATGTCTATTTATCCACAAAAAGGGGATCCAAAAGATCATTTTTTGTACATTTGAGCAGGTGTGGTTCCGATGTGGCATTAATCACCATAATCCTGAGGGCTCCTATTGGGAGGAGGTGCCTGTACCAGGGGAGGTTGTGCAGATAAGCTGTGGGCCGGGTGACCTGGTGTGGGCCGTCCTGTGGGAGGGTCACATGCTGGTCAGAGAGGGCGTTGGCAGAGATTGTCTCAAGGGTGAGTGTAGTGGTGCAGTACATTCACTTTTGCCAAGTTAAAATTTTTTGGACCTTAAATGTTTTTTTGTTTTTTTTTGAGTAGATAAAATATTTATATCCCCTGTCTATATTTTATAATATTTTAATAAAAGGGTCATCGTGGGTCACAGTGGAGTCGCCAAGCCCTGGAGCGGGAGCTGTACATGTAGCTGTTGGTGTGAATGTAGTGTGGGCTGTCACTAAAGATCATAAAGTAAGTCCTATTTTAATTTAATATAATTTAATTTGATATAGTTACACTTGCACATAGAGTGGGGTCCAAAATCTGAGACCACTAGTGAAACTGCTTCTTTTCTTTTCCAACTTAGTAGTTTTTTTTTTTGTATTATAAAAAATTTATTAACATTCATACTGTAATATCTATACTAGAAATTTAGCAAAATCTTAAATATTTCAGTAGTGACAGTAAATACATTTATAATGTTACAAACAATTTCTAGGTCAAATAAATGCCATTCCTTTGAATTTTCTATTTACCAAAGAATCCTGAAATAAAAATCACCGTTTCCACAAAAAAATATTTAGCAGCACAGCTATTTTCAGCAGTGATAATATTAGAAATGTTTCTCAGCATATTAGAATGCTTTCTGAAGGATCATGTGATGCTAAAGACTGGAGTAATGGCTGCTAAAAAAAAAAATTTGCTTTGCCAGCACAGGAATATATTAAATTTTTAAATATATTTTAATGGAAATTGTAATAATATTTGACAATATTACTGTATTTTTAATCAAATAAATGCAGCCTTGGTGAGCAGAAGAGACTTCTTTGAAAAACATTAAAAAAATCTTAACAACCCCAACTTTTGAACAATTATTGACATAATTTTTTGTTTTGTTTATTTAAATTTTTTGTTGTTACTTAGCTTCTTTTTCCTCATCTTCTTATTTCTAATAGGTCTGGTTTAGACGAGGTGTGAATTCCCACAATCCCTGTGGCTCTGGTTGGATTGGTATGGTTGGAGAGATGGTCATGATCAACGTGGGTCTCAATGACCAGGTCAGAGATTAGTAATGTTCTCACTATGGTTTACCTCATTAATTTCTGCATCTAATGTACTTTTTCCATTGAATAAACATATGGGTGGTTCACTCTTAAAGGGATCATGACATGTTTTTTTTTTTAATCATGTTCCTTGAGGTTCACTTATAATGTTAATAAAGTTTGTTTGCACAAATAACACAATATATATGTATTTATGTGTGGGTGTGTGTGGAAAAATGTATTATTTTCAACCCTCATTCTGACCAGCTGAACTGATCCGTTATGATTGGCTAATGTTATTGAATAGGAAACAGTATCAATACCCACTCGCTACTGTATGTGCGTAAGTGTTTTGAAAACATTATCCATATAAAACCGTCATTTACAGTCAAAGCATTATGAAACCATTTACTTGGTTTGTGATCCAGCTGCTGTCAGATCCAATACAGTTGGCTGCTTCATCTTTCAACAAAAGTTTTTTTTTGCGAAATCTCCATTAGACTGTGCCTTGTTTACAAAAACATTCCGAACAAACATATAAACTATAACTTCTGAAGTCTGTATATAGACACAAACAAGCTGTTTAAACTGGACGCGTCAAAACGAACATTCTTTCACTCATCCATTTGTCCTGTTGTCGGCAGACTCAAGTGCATGGAGTACTTCAGAAACTGAACACGCATCTGTATACTGTATTCAGTGTCAACAGCGTCAGTGGTTATAATGGGTTCTGTTTGCTTTCGATGCGACGCTCACATCCAGTGCACTGGAGTTTTAAGCTATGAAACCTGCTGGATGTATTAATGGTACTTCTTATATGTCAAAAGATCAAGGCAAATTTCATTTTTCATGTCATGACCCCAATTAAGCATAAACATCTTAGCCAGAAAATTACAGAATAAAAAAACTTTAATATGGATCAATATATTGATTGAATAAATTATATGAAATGTAAAATAAACTTCTTCTTTTTTTCTGAAGGAAACATATTACACACAAATGTATTGTTACATTAAAATACCAGATATTATTGTATTATGGTGGTGTGTTAAAATACCAGATATTATTCATGTATTCACCGGAGTATATGTTTCTAGTGAGAATTATAAGTGCTGAAACCATTTCAGCAGTTATTACACTGAGATCTCTGAAGGTCATGTGATGTGACTTTGTGTTTAGGTGTGGGGTATTGGTTTTGAAGACCGGGCAGTGTATTTCCGTCAGGGTGTGACTGCCAGCGAGCTGAGTGGGAAGACCTGGAAGGTTGTGTCTGTACCCAGAGATAGTGACCGTTCCCACTCTAGCGCCAGTGCAAGCAGCCTTCAGAGGTTAGTTAGCTTTAGTCTTTAGCCTGTGTAGAATAGATATGTGTATAATGTGCAAAATGTGTTGCATTTGAAAAAATTCACCACCAGGTGGTGTAAATCATTCAAGAAGGATGATTTGCAGTTGGTACACTTCGCAGTTTGCTTTCTTTTAAGACAGTAGTGCACACTAAAGCACTGAATAGCCTTCATCTCTGAAAAGAACAATAAACTGATGAATTTCTCGAGAAAGATGTTTCTTTTTGGTCTTTTTTGAAACAAAAGTTGATTTCAGCAATGCAACTGTAATCAATAATTCAGTAACTGAAAAAGACAATGTATTAAGTAGCGTTACAGTTTAAAAAATGTTTTGTCATACAGTATGTGGCAGAAAAATATTAATATTTTTTACTAAATGTTATGTATTCTTTTTTAAAAAAGCAATGTATTGTCGTGACAGAAAAAAACATTTATATTTTTCATTAAATATATGAAATCTTTTTTAAATAGCAATGTATTGTCACATGTGACAGAATATTTATATTTTTCAATGCATGTCAGGTATTATTTTCTTTTAATAGAAATGGATTGTCTTGTAGTTAAAAAAATATATATATAATTTTTCATTTAATTATAGGTATTTTTTTACAGTGTTACAATGACAGTTTTCCCATTGAGTTCTAATTAGATGGGCTAGAAAGATTTATCTTTGATTGATTGATTTATGACTATTTTCGATCAATCAAATGATACAAAAGTATCAATTATATAAACTTAGTGATTCCAAACTTATGGTACTGTACATGTTAACATTCTGTTTCTCCCTCGCAGTGCTGGTTGTTTCTTTGGTGGTGAGGTGCGTTTGGAGTCCCAGGCATCAGTGTTGAGTGATGTGGATCCTGATACTGAAAGAGCTGTGGGAGGACTTGTCCCAACTCCTGAAATGGGAGACAGCCCTAAACCACGCATCCCCAAAGTGACCAGTGACAGCTTCATCTCTGAGCTCGTGTCTGACCGTGAAGGCCAAATCAGTCGTCGTGATGTCCCCCCAGCTGGCCCATCTATTCCTGAGGAGGATCACACAGAAAAAGAGGTAGAGGACAGGGCTTCTCCAGCCCAGGTTCTGTCTCCTAGCCAATCAGGTGGGCTGAACCCTCAATGGAGCAATGTGGACCTGGAGGAAGCCCAGACGCACCTCACATCCGGACCTGGAGTAGACGCAGCTGAAACCTGCAGCCTGTCGTCTGTAGCAACCTATAACTTGGCCCTAGAGGAGCCTTATGGGTCAGATGAGCATCCAAAATGGGCCTGGGTCAGTGGCGGGGGATGTTTGGTTGACTGTCACTTACAGCTCAACTGGTTCAACTCATCTACAATCACAGGTCAGCTGGGTCATTTGTGTATAATCTGTGTAATTGAATTTGATGATTCACTTTGACCCTGACCGTGTCAAATGTGATTGTCTCCTCAGCCCTGAACTCCTCCGTGCAGGCCATGTCTCTCTCCATCACACCTGCTCAAACGGCAGCATGGCGTAAACAGATATTTGAGCAGCTCAGCGAGCGCTCCAAGAGAGAAATGGAGAATTTCATGCATTATGAGCAGGCCATTGAACAGGTAGTGCTCACACACCAAACGGTTCGCCTCATCTGATCTTTTCATCAATACTAACCAGTTTTGTCATTCATCTTTTTTTTTTTTTTATTATATCCAGACCATCATTGGTATAGCAACCGTAAGTGTCCATACAAGTGCTCCGAGAGTTAGTTGGAATACTAAAAATAGTTGATAGTCAAAGCAGTCAGTTACTGTCACAGTGGCCCTCAGCTTAGTAGAACTGAATAGTTACCTCAAGAAAATGTATCATTTGATAATTCACCCTGATTCCTGTCCTTTCTAGTCTGTTTGGGTGAAGAAAGGCACCATGCAGTGGTGGCGAGACTGGAAGCCTCATAAATGGGTGGATGTTCAGTTTGCACTGGAGCAGTTCTCAGGAGCAGAGGGCAACAAGGATGGGATTTTGTTTATCTACTACACCTTTAATGATGAGAAGAAGGTAATCTTTACATACAGAAGACCCTTATGGAATACAAATCCATGTTTATTAATTTTGAAGCCATTTATTGTGATCGGTGTATTGCTAAAAGATTTTTTTTTAGCACATGCAGATATTTAAAATGTACATTTGCTTTTTCTTTTTTGGGAAAAATGTACAATAATATAGCTGGAAAGTAAACTAACGGTACAAGCCCTTATGTCCCACCCATCTTCATGTTTCAATAGTAAATACTCTACCGTTCAAAAGTTTGGGGTTTAAGTTTAATAAAAAAAAAAGCAGAGATGCATTAAAGGGAAAGTTCACCCAAAAATGAAAATTCTGTCATCATGTTCCAAACCTGTATGAATTTCTTTCTTCTGCTGAACACAAAAGAAAAGAAATACTATGGAAGTCAATGGGGCCCATCAACTGTTTGGTTACTGATATTCTTCAAAATATATTCTTTTTTGTTCAGCAGAACAAAAAATTCATACAGGTTTGGAACAACTTGAGGGAGAGTAAATGATGACAGAATTTTCATTTTTGGGTGAACTATCCCTTTAAACTGATTACAGTAAAGTTACAGTAAAGACATTTATAATGAATAGATTCTATACCTCAAAGAATCTTTTACCACCGTTTCCACAAAAACATTAAGCAGCACAACTGTTTTCAACATTGATATTAAAAACAACACATGTTTCTTAAGCACCAGATCAGCATATTTGAATGGTATTTGAAGGATCACGTTACACTGAGGACTGGAGTAATGGCTGCTGAAAATTCAGCTTTGCATCACAAGAATAAATTACTTTTTAAAATATATTAAAGAAGAAAACAGATATTTTAAGTTGTAATAATATTTCACAATATTACTGTTTTTACTATATTTTTGTCAAATTAAAATAATAATTGTCAAAATAAATAATATCAAATAAATGCATCCTTGGTGAGCATAAGAGACTTCTTTCAAGAACATTAAAAAAATCTTACCAACCTCAAACTTTTGAACAGTAGTACGTCAACATGAGAAAGAAAGCTGTGCTTGTAAAGTGATTTCGTGTAGTCTAGATTGACTCATTTGATCAATTCAACCCCTATTTTGCTTTGATTCTTTTCTGCTCCTCCTTTGTCCAGTATCTCCACGTGTTCATAAACGAAGTGACAATCCTGGTGCCGGTACTGAATGACTCCAAACACACATTTGCTATCTATACAGCAGAGCGAACCAAACAGAGATGGCCCATCCGCCTGGCTGCAGCCACAGAGCTGGAGATGCATGACTGGGTGAGGAGAGAGCATGAAATATGGGAAATTGATCTCCAACAACTTGCACTTCACTCTGTGATTTCCTTGCTGTTTGACTGACAGTTTGTTCATCCTATCAGCTGGCTCTGCTCAGTGTGTCCTGCTGTGACTCTAGAGGTATTCAGGGCCCTCCCTCGAAACAAGCCATCTGGTCGGTCACCTGTAAAGGTGACATCTTTGTGAGCGAACCAACAAAAGAACTAGAGGCATCTCCCTACCCTACACCATGTGATCAGATGTAAGAATCAAATGATGGATTTTTTTTTTTTTTTTTATGTGAGCAAGTGTATAATACTGCTGTTATTACCAGCACACCAAGCAAAACTTATGAAAAATGTAAAAAAATAAAATAAATAAAAAATCAAATCAAATACCATCACACATCAGAAATCCACATCATCACCTTATGCCAAAATACACTTAAAGTTTGACAAAAGCCAAAAAGCCATTAGATAAATGTTTAACATAGATGAAACATAGTTTGAAGATTTCAAAAGAGTCCCTTATTGGAGAATTAGCCATACACTACCATTCAAAATTTGGGGTTGGTTTTTTTTTTTTTTTTTTTTTTAAAGATGCTCACCAGAATTGCATTTACAATTTAAAAAAAAATTGTGTCACACGATCCTGCAGAAATCAATATGTCGATTTGATGCTCAAGAAAAGTTTCAAAACATATTTTTTTCAGAATTCTTTGATGAATAGAAAGTTAAAAAAAACCTGCATTTATGTGAAGTACAAATCCTTTGTAACAATGTAAAGGCCTTTACTGTCACTTTTGATTCATTTAAAGGGATAGTTCACCCAAAAATGAAAATTCTGTCATCATTTACTCATCCTCATGTCATTCCAAACCTGTAAGACTTTCGTTCATCTTCGGAACACAAATAATGTTTTTTTTTTTTTTTTGATGAAATATTTGATGTTTCAAAAAGTTCATGAAGAGATCATAAAACTAATCCATATTAATTGAGTGGTTTAGTCCAAATTTTCTGAAAAGACTCAATCACTTTATGTGATGAACAGATTTAACTTAGGCTTTTATTTACATTGGTTCTCGTACGTCAAGCAAGCATGCTTGAGCTTCCGTTTACCACAACTGATGTGTGAGTTGATGAATGTTTATATGTGAATAAAAGCCTAAATTCAATCTGTTCATCATATAAATCGATCGTGTCTCTTCAGAAAATTTTGACTAAACTGCTCAATTCATATGGATTAGATTTATGATCTCTTTATGAACTTTTTGGAGCGTCAACGTTTCAGTTCCGTATGCTGTCTTTGGAGGGACAGGAAGCTCTCAGATTTAATCAAAAAGATCTTCATTTGTGGTCCGAAGATGAATGAAAGTCTTACGGGTTTAAAACAAAATGAGTAATTAATGACAAAATTTTCATTTTTCGGGTGAACTATCCCTTTAATGCCCCCTTTACTGATTAAAAGTATTAATTGCTTTTAAAAAAAAATCTTACTGACCCCAAACTTTTGAACAATAGTGTATATTCATAAACTTGTTACTTTTGTCCATTGTCTTGCTGTGTTGCCTCATAGCAATGAATTCATGAATAGGCATTAGGCAAATATGACTGCTCTCAGACAAAAAGAAAATCTTTGTTATCACGGACAGGTTCTGGCGTCAAGTCGGAGGGCATTTGCGTATGATTGAGTCCAACAGTCTTGGTGTGGTGTGGGGGATCGGCTATGACCACACCGCCTGGGTCCACACAGGAGGCTATGGAGGAGGCTTCTTTCAGGGTAAATGCATCACCTCTCTTTCTAAACAAATCAGTGTTTTTTTCATGTATTTTAGTAACATTATGTGTTTATCTTACACATACAGGTTTGGCAAGCAGCACAGATAACATCTACACACAGACTGATGTGAAGAGTGTTTACATCTATGAAAACCAGCGCTGGAATCCTGTCACTGGTTACACTAACAGGTTAATATAGAGTATGATGTTTGTGATCCAGAAGTGTTCAGTACGCTCACTGCTGTGCCTCACTGTTTCTCCCCCAGGGGTCTCCCTACTGACCGTTACATGTGGAGCGATGCCTCAGGTCTGAAGGAGTGCACTAAAAACAACACTAAACCACCCTCCCCCAACTGGACTTGGGTTTGTACTATTGTCCATTTTCTCTAAATACATAAAGAAGTTGTCATTGAAATTGACAAGGAATGATGTCTGGTTGCTCTACAGCAGCAAATCGCTGAATGTCTTAATACTTTTGCAGGTGTCAGATTGGACTATTGACTATGCTGTGTCAGGAGGGACAGACAGAGAGGGCTGGCAGTATGCAGCTGACTTTCCTGCGTAAGTTATGTTGGCAGTCAGCATTGCTAGTCACTCTTCTTACCTGGGCATTGTTAGTATTAACAGCAGTATTACCTTTAAATGTGAGAGCAAGCTAACAAATTTTTGCTTTTTGTGTATGTATTATTCATTGCTCTAGGTCTTACCATGGATATAAAACAATGAAGGACTTTGTTCGCCGCAGGCGTTGGGCAAGGTATGTAGCACTGTTTAAGTGATTGTTTAAAGTTGGCATGAAATGGATGTGATAGTCTTTTTTTCATTACTGTGATGTATATCAGAGTGAAAAAATGTAGAGTGGAACCATTTTTTTTGTCCATAAGGAATTGATTGGATCATTGTGATTTGCTATTGATGTGACATCATGTGAGTGACAGGTTGTCTTGCCCTTGCTACAGTAAACACATTATATGATAAAGAGATGTCGCTGAAAGAGGGAGGGGAAGTTATTTTGACTAAAGATTACAAGGGCACATGAAATTGTAAAAAATTTATAGCTGTACGCAGCGATGACGGGCCCATACCCCAGCACCACTGCCATCCCGGTGGATTTAGGGCAACTGTGCATGAAGGGCAATATGCATTTAAAACAGGTAAACATAAAAGGAGTAGGACTATGTCAAAGTCATTTGAGTACACCACATTACTGCAGCAGTTGGTGCCGCTATGACCACAAACCATTTATAATAAATATCGCAATATTTCATTAAAATTTGATTTCATGGTGACTTTAAGGTAGTCTGCTCTCTCCAGCTCTGTTTATCAAGGTATCTATTGTCCTTAGGGTTGGAAATCTTTTTTTTTTTTTTTTTTTTCTTTTAAGTATGGTTTTAAATGTCTTTCATAGTTTTTTGTTAATTGTGCACCTTTTGGTGTTTTGTTCTCACCATGAAGAAAGCTGACATGGCATTAAAAAAATTAAGTACTGTAAGTGAATGATTTTTTTTATGACATGATTCTGTTGAAGGTTTTTGAACATCTGCATTTTGCCTCGACTAAAGATTTTTCTGGTCAACGAGTAGTCTTTCATTTTACGCAATAGTCAGTCAACCAATCGCACGTTTATTAATAAACCATATAAATCATAATAAAGAGCCTGTAATGCCTACATAGCCTAATCAATGTTCAAGCGCATGCATAAAGCTTGCCACAGTGCACCGGCAGAAGTAATGATTATATGAATGCGTCTGGGAAAAACAGCAAGGAGACTGCTTTAACATTTTAATAATTAATTGATAAACTAGTGTTTTCTGTATTTTTGGCTGCAATGATAAAGTTGATGATGCCGACTCGTCATCTACGCAGTAGTTGACGCACCTATATGCACATTTCATACGGATTACATAATCTGAGAATATTTGTTTTCCTTTCAAATTGGTTCATTTAAAAGTAGACATTTTGCTTTCTATACATATATTCTTCCATGTCTGTGAGGCAAGGTTCTTTTCTTTTTTTTTTTTTTTTTTTTTTTTTTTTGGCGCTCAAGTTCACTTAGAGATATAGCATAGTTTGGTTTCATTATTTTACAAAAGCGCAACGTTTTGTTGTTGTGAGTGCACACAAATAAGAGTAGTCTCTTCACAGATTCAAAAGATGTATTACTCTTATCTGTATGACCAAAAATGACACATCACACTGATAAAAAGGTGTTACTACATCAGTGGTGACCAAAAATAGCATTGTTTTAGTATTTCTGTAGCCTATAATGAAATATTTATAAATATTATAAATGTCTTTACTGTCACTTTTGATTGATTTAATGCATCCTTGCTGAATAAAAGTATTAATTTTTTTAATTTCTTTTCAAAAAAATAAAAATAAAAATTCTTACTGACCCCAAACTTTTGAACGGTAGTGTATAATGTTACAAAAGCTTTGTATTTCAGATAAATGCTGTTCTTTTGAATTTTCTATTCATCAAGGAATCCTGAAAAAAAAAGTACACAACTGATTTTTTGCACTAAAAGATTGTTTTTGTAATCGTAAAGGAACGATTTTTGTTAATTGTTCAATTCGATTCCCATCGTCAATATTCATACGTTCTTCTTTCACCTTAGAAAGTGTAAACTCACAACAACTGGACCCTGGCAGGAAGTGCCGCCTATAGCTTTGAGTGACATAACAATCCTGCCTTGTGGACCGAAGAGCACTGTGGAACAGGTGCCATTATGGGCCATCAGCAACAAGGGAGACGTCTTGTGCCGCTTGGGTGTCACCTCACTGACCCCTGGGGTAAGAGCCAAGTTCCTTATTTTCTAGACAACCGCTATTTGGTTTAGCACTCAGTAATTTCCATTCAAATAGTGTACAAATGCTCCACAAACTTTACACGCATTTAGCATTATCACCGTGAGAGTTTTCCTAGAATGATGTAATCCTGACTGATGATGTGGCTTGCTCGCAGGGGTCGTCATGGCTACATGTGGGAACAGACCAGCCTTTCAAGTCGATTTCCATAGGTGCCGTTCACCAGGTTTGGGCCATCGCTAAGGATGGCTCTGCGTTCTACAGGGGCTCCGTGTCCGCTCAGAACCCAGCAGGTGAGGGAATAACCTTCTATCACAAAATCTTTGATGGGTATATGTATCAACCCATGAATATGTAGCAAAATACACTTCTCTCATTTTACATTTTAATGCAAGTCATTCCTGTCATGCTGATGTCGCAGCGTTGCCTGCGGTAGTTCTGCAGCAGCATTAGAAAGGTTTAATCTGTTTGCAGGAGATTGCTGGTACCACATTCCCTCTCCAACTGGACAAAAGCTTAAACAGGTGTCAGTGGGCAGGACGTCTGTATACACAGTGGATGAAAACGGTACATCAAAAACATCACACTGACAAAAAAGTGTTAATACTATAGTGGTGACTGGAACTCTTCAAAAGTGGGGAAGCACAGATGTCACTGATCAATGGTGAAATGTGTACTCTGAACTGTTTTATATCTTGGTGTCTGCAGAGTTGCTCCTAAAAGCTGCTTTTAGACAGTGAAATTACTTAATGACAATAATTGATCAAGCTTAACTGCAATTATATTTTAATAGTATTTACTAATGGCAAGAGCCAAGATTATTAATGCAACACTAAATGTGTTATGACTGGCTTCTATTTCCAATATATCTGTATCTCCTTATTATAAAAGTATTTTTAATGCATTAATTATGCCTTTTAATGCACCTTATAATGCATTGTATGGTCTCATGAATAATTTGTAACCACGGTTATAATACATTATAACACTTATCTGTTCATTGTTACACCTTTAGAAAATATAATGAATTAAATCACATGACAGACAACCAATTTCTGATGTAACAAAGAGTCTGCAAATATTATAATGTATTTTAACTTTGGTTACAATTATTTATGTAAGGATATAATACTATATATACACATATATAATAGATAATACATCATGAATCTTTATTATGCATTAGACATAAAGGCTTTATATAAATTGAACAAAAATGACAGCAAAGACATTTATAACGTTATAAAAGAATACTATTTCAAATAAATACTGTTCTTTTGAACATTCTATTCATCAAAGAATCTTGAAAATAAATGTATCATGGTTTCCATGAAAAACAGCTTTGCCATTAAAATTACATTTTAAAATGTAAATTAAAATAGAATAGACTTCTTTAAATTTTAATTAATAATAACAATATTACTGTTTTTACTGTATTCTTGAAAAAAAAACACTTTTCAAAAATATAAAAAACTTACTGACCCCAGACTTTTGAATGATAATATAATATAATGCTAAATATATATATATATAATTATATTAAAAATCAAATATAAAAATATATTAAAAATCATTTTTTATGTAGAAGAATCTGTGCATACTGTGCAGTCTAAAGCAATCAGCAGTGATATACATGATGTTTTATTTAAAACTGTCAAATAAAAACAATAACTGTTATAATAATTATTATTATATGCATGGTCTTGTATGAGCAGGTAACCTGTGGTACAGACATGGTGTGACCCCCAGTTACCCTCAGGGCTCATCATGGGAGCACATCTCCAATAACGTGCGCAAAGTGTCTGTTGGACCTCTGGACCAGGTCTAGACCATTTCCTTGTAACTAGTTGTTGCAGCTAAACTACTGTAGGTTTGCTGCTCTGCTAAATGCCAGATGTGTGTGTGTTTTTCCTAAGGTGTGGATCATTGCAGATAAGGTGCAGGGCAGTCACAGTTTGAGCTGTGGCACTGTGTGTCGCCGGCTGGGGGTGCTGCCGATGGAGCCAAAAGGACACTCGTGGGACTATGGCATTGGGGTGAGCACTGCTGATTTCATCTTCATGTTCATTAGTAGTACTGTGCATAACGGATAGAAAATAAGAAATCATCTGTTTCTCTCAGGGCGGATGGGATCACATAACAGTTAGAGGAAATTCAATGGAGGCACCTCGTATCCTGATGCCGTCCCTGACTGACAACGGAAGCAACCAAACGGCAACACGCAGTCCACTGCGAACCAGTAACCAGCCAGAGATGAACGGAAACCCAGTGGGCTGTTAGTCAAACAGCTGAGCTCTTCATGCTAACTGTCTCTACTGTAGCCATAAATTGTTTTCTTCTCTACTGTAGCGCTTCTCTTGTACAGAGCAGAGTGAATCATTTCCACTCAAAAAAAAAAATCATTCGTCTCAAGTTCCCGCACATGGAGACGACTGTGTTTTTGCTTGTATTTTAGCTGAATTCACATTCTCCAGTTAGCTTGAAAGAATTTTTCTTGTTTTGAGGGCTCTCATGGATAATGAGGCCACTTCCAGTAATGCCCTCTCCTTTTTAAAACTCCCATCATTCGTCATTATGTTTTTTACAAGGCACTGTTGGTTAGAGGATCTTAATTTATATTTATTTATTTGTCTGTGGTCAAATCACAATCGCCCATTAGCTTTTTTAGTTCTTTATTTGAATCCAGGGGCATTAAATACAAAAATGTCACAGTGTAAGCTACTGAAGCTACTCTACAAGCATTTTATATTGAATATCACACACAAAACAGTTTTAAACAAACACCTGCATCTGGGATTTTGCAGCTTGGCTGCATTGCCGTTAAACATCAGTTAAAGCGTAAAAGAGTCTGTAATACTTTCATCATCTGCTTGTATCAGGTTATTGGTTATTTATAATTCTTACTCAAAGCTGAGACTGTACAAATACACCACAGTTCCAAAGTTTGGGGTCAGTAAGAATTTTTTTGGAAATAAATATATGTTTTTATTCAGCAAGGATGCATTAATGTGACCAAAAGAGATGGTAAAGACTGATATTTCCAAAGATTTCTATTTCAAATGAATGCTGTTCTTTTGAACTTTTTATTCATCAAAGAATCCCAGAAAAAAAAAAAAAATGTATCAGGGTTTCTACAAAACATTAAGCAGCACAACATTGATAATACAAAACAATACTTGAGCACCAAATCAGCAAATTAGAATGATTTCTGAAAGATGTTGTGACGCTGAAGAGTGAAGTAATAACTGCTGAATATCCATCACAGGAATAAATTGCAGAATAGAAAACAGTTATTTGCATTTGCAATAATATTTCACAATATAAGCAGACAGGCATCTTTCTAAAACAAATTCTGCCGACCCCAAAGTTTTGAATGGTAGTGTAAATTCAGACACTGTATTTAGTTTTAGCTTGGCAATGTGATGACAATTTTATGAAACATTTCTTTTCTCAGGATGTCAGCATATTTCATTCATACATGGACGTGTATGTGGTATAATTCTGTTTAAAGGCAGCACAAATTTCAGAAAGTAACAGTATTTATACTAAATCTTTCCAAATGGGTTTTATCAGGATGAATAGTCAGTTTTATTCCTATTCTGCTATGTTGTAAATGTGGATGTATAAATTTGGATTATTTATGGGTAATAATGGTTCTAATGTGAAACGGCATTGTGACATCCTTTATGGGCATTATTTAAGGTTGCTTCTGTACATATAAAGAAATTATATGCAGGCATGAGAGAAAAAAAAAAGATAATATAGTTTTAAATTATTAAATGTAGACAGATAACAGGGTAAGGACAGTGGAGTCATTATTTGAGTACAGTAAAATCCTCTCAGTGTCATATGTGCATGGTTCGTGTCCTCAATAAATATGAAATCTGTTCCACAGCTTTGCATTTGTTTTAAATGCTTACCCTATTTAAAGGATAGTTCACCCAAAAATGTTCCAAAGCTTTATGACTGTATGAAGCTGTAAGAGTTCTATGACTATTTTGCAGAACACAAAAGATGATATTTATCATCCATACAATGAAAGTCAGGGGGTCCGGTGTAGTTTTGAACCTCATTAACTTTCACAATGAGCATCTTCTTTTGTTACATGTTTAGGTCAACTATGTTAAGAACCAGTAGATTGTGTCCCTTCATAATCCAAAGAGTCACTGGCTAACAATTTAGCTAGATGATGTCAAATAACATCCACATTGTTTGTGGGCAACATGTTGTTACATAAACGGTGCATATTCTGTACATAAATGAGCCTATTTATGGACCAGCTTTAGCTTGTAAACTCAAATGGACCTTTTTGTTTGTCTTAGGAGCTGGTATTCATCATCATGCATATAGCATGCACATATTTACACTTGTCATTTAGTGCTCACTGAGTCTGTTCTGTGGCAGTGTGTGTTAGCTGCCCTGGCTGAAGCTGTGAATGTGGCTCAGGTAGTTGGACAGGTCTTCCTCTCCCTCCTCCTGTAGATGCTGCTGATAGCACTGCAGGAGCCGGGAGGCGTTAGTCTCCATGTGACTTTCTGCGTGAGGCAGGCAGGCATTCGACATGCCTAGGATGATGGTGGTTAAGGCCTTGATGTAATTCTTGGCCAGCGTGAGAGTCTCAATCTTGGAAAGTTTCTTGTCTGTTTTGACATGAGGAATGGCCTCCCGTAGGGCCTGAAAGGCGTTGTTGAGTTTGTGCATCCTCTGCCTCTCTCTCTCATTACTCTCCAGCCTGCGGACGTTGCGTTCCTTGGCGTTGCCGTGCTGGCGCCTGCGACGCGTGCCCACTCGGGTACGACCATGCCCCTCGCCCCTCAGTGTTCTCCACGTCCCACCCAGCCTCACGGATGCCTCTGAACCCTCCTGCTCGCTGGAACCTGGCTCGGTTTCCAGCGTAAAGTCTGGGTCGTCCTGCTCTGCCCAAGACTGTCTGCCCCGCTTTGACCCCTTTCCTTTGGACTTCATACTTGACTCACCCACACCCTGGTGTAGGCCCTAGAATATTATCATTCACATTTGATTTGAGGAAATGAACAGGCAAAAATAACATCATATATCAGTATGAATGGCTTTAATAATGTGGATACTGAAAAATATGCTGGCATATATGAAGAATAAGTAAGGTTAAACTTGTTTTGATTAGATTTGAAGACATACTTCTGGATAATGTGTAATATCCTTCCCTATGTTTAAACTAGCATCTCGTATATCCCTGTTTAACTAGTTAAAAACTGAGTTTAACTGTATATATATTCTAAAATCCAATATATATATATATATAAACTGAAAATGAAATTGATAATATTAAGCCATGCTAGTGAACTAGATTCATCAAGTGAGCAACATCCACATCGTCACAACACGTTGTCGCTGCTGTCTTAAAAGCTGTCAATCAATCATCCCTGCTTTCGGGGGGGAAAAAAGTTTTGCTTACCTCGAAATAGATTTCCACCAAACTCGAGAAGATGTTTGCGCGATAAGAGCCTTGCGTGGAGCGATAATTAGCTGACGTGAAGCGCTGTTGTCGTCCTGACAGCCGCAGTCAGAATGAAATGATAACGGTCACGCGCTCTACCTGTTGCTGCTCGATGTCCACGTAGCGCTTTTGTGGCCAATCAAAGGAGGGACCCGTTTCTTCTCGAGTCACCCATGAGCTGGCGCAAGCATCGGAAATAGCGATCTGAAACTTTGTTCACGCTTTCAGATGATGATAAAAGCGGTCTGTGATACTGCTGCTGTTGCTGCAGGTGGTTAAAAGCACTATACTTTTATTTTAAAGCTGTGGAGCTGTTAACAATGCAAATCACACACTCGTACATTACACTAGTGGGGAATTTCCATTGATAATCGTTAATACGTTTATTTAGCTTTTTTTGATTTTCGCAAGAAAGAAAGAAAAAAATATGCAGACATTGCAATGGTGTTTCCTGCAGATGACTTAATTGATAGGTTTTACTACTATTTCCATGGCACTTTATCAAGTTAAAACACTTCGTAATATTTGCCTAGACCTTTGCATTTCAAATGGGCCATGCATACATATCATTAAGCACTTTTCAGAGCTTTACTTTACTGTGATGCCTTCTTGTGCTATATGGTTCTTTGGACATTATTATTATTATTTTTGTTAATATTATTATATTATAGTATTTTATGTATTTATTTCCCTTTTGACATTAGGATCCAGTATTGGTTTCTACATTCTTTATTAAAGCAATTTTTTTTTTTTTGAATTTGGCAGAAACATTTATAGATTAAAAATGGATTGTGATTAAAGGGTTAGTTCACCCAAAAATGAAATTTTTGTCATTAAGTACTCACCCTCATGTCGTTCCAAACCTGTAAGATCTTCGCTCATCTTCGGAACACCATTTAAGATATTTTTGATGAAATCCAAGAGTTTTTTTTTTTTTTTTTTTATCCAATAGAAAGCAACGGAATCACATTCAAGGTACAGAGATGTAGTAAAGACATTGTTAAAATAGTCCACGTGACTACAGTGGTTCAATCTTAATGTTATGAAGCGACGAGAATACTTTTTGTGCGCAAAAACAAAACAAAAATAACTTTATTTAACAATTTGAGCTGTTGTCATACGCAGTTGACGTAGTAACTGCGTATGACAACAGAATGCCAACTTATTATTGGCCGGCTCCTGCGTCAGCATCACACGCATGCGTCGTGCTGCTCACGTGAACAGGTGTCGGCCAATACTGAGCCGGCGTTCTGACGTAAACACGGAAGCGCTGCACTGCGTTCACTGTATGTCAACTGCGTATGACAACAGCTCAAATTGATAAAGTCGTTATTTTTGTTTTGTTTTTGCGCACAAAAAGTATTCTCAGCGCTTCATAACATTAAGGTTGAAACACTGTAGTCACGTTGACTATCTTTACTACTTCTCTGGGCCTTGAATGTGGGAATTTCATTGCTTTCTATGGGAGATAAAAAACCTCTCAGATTTCTTCAAAAATATCTTAATTTGTGTTCTGAAGATGAATGAAGGTCTTACGGGTTTGGAACGACATGAGAGTGAGTACATAATGACAGAAATTTCATTTTTGGGTGAACTAACACTTTGAGCTCATTTCCTTCTCTCTCTCTCTCTCTCTCTCTCTCTCTCTCTAGTATGACTTTTTAGGAACATGTTTCTGATTTGTATCAAAAACAAAAATGTTACTTGAGCCTGTATCTAGTGAGGATATATAAAGCACCAGAACCATGGTTGTCTAAAGAACAAAATGTTAGAAAATAAAAAGTCCCTTGTGGAACCTCTATCAGACTTTTAAACTCTTCTAATTGGAACCTTTATTTGTACAAGTGTAGATGTGTGCAGAGAACCACCCTTTTTATAAACTGTGGTATCAGACAGATCAAACACAGACGTGTTTATTTTGTACCTGAGTACAGCGAACCTGTTCTAAGTGCGCCAGCATTAAGACCAGTCCATTTTGCTCTTATGCAAATCATCAGTTGTGTTTTTAATTGTACAGTGTTGCATGAAGCACAAAAAGAAAACATCATAAGTTTGAGTATAGATGGACTGTTGATCTTGTCACATGATATAAAGACACTCTAAACATATTACATGTGGTGTGGAACAAACAGGACAATTTCACAGTTTCTGGGAATAAGTACACTTCACACCTGTTTAACTCACAGCAGCTATCAGCTCAAATGATCCCTCCCCCACATCACTGATGGCCTTGGTCGAGCAGCGTTTGGACACAGGTTGGGCAAAACTGACTCCCTGCTTCGGTTTAGTGTGCAAGGACTCAATGCTGAGGCTATGGAAACAGTTTCTATCCCAACCCTCAGTTTATTTAGTGTGGAACCTCCGGTATACACCACTTACACTGATAACAATCTGCCTGTAAGCAAAGAGCTTAGGAGACAGCCTCATACAAAAGCAAGCTCACAAACAGGCATAAAAACTATATAAACACACCTAAAGAACACCTGAACATTCATTCATGCAAATCCACACAGGTATTCAGTTTAGTAGTAGCTTAGTTTATCAGCACTTGGTAGTACTGATATATGTACCGCAACAGGTATAGTTTACAACTGTACACCATTGTGTTATATTTCAAGATAAGTCTTTGATTTGCATACTTCACACGAAGGTAACTTTAAAGTCCGGCTCACATTTCCCTTGAGTAAATAAGTCACTCATTAGCAACCACATGCTAAGCGCTACATTCCAGTCAGGGGAGCTTGTAAGATGTAAATGACAAATGAAAACAATGTTAAAAGCCTAATGGGGTGTTTGATGAGAACTTAGGATGATAAGAAACCATGTACACAAACTATTTTGATTAGTAAACAAACGTTTCATTGCTCAATCAAGGCCCAAAGCTTACGGTTGGCTGCCTTCAAGGCTAAATGTAAAAATAGCTGTTTAAACATGGAGCCTTTCTCTGCTGCTCTGCACACCTGATGTTTCTTCACACAGAACAGTGTTTAAATGAAGCCAAAGGTAAATTTTTCCACTGTATGAATGTTGAGTTGAATATTTAGAGTATGTAAACTACTAATTAAAGGGACAGTTCATCAAAATAAAAGTTCTGTCATTTACACACCCTCATGTTGTTTCAATACATGTATGATGTTTTGGTTACACTTTATTTGGTCAGTATTACAATGTAATTATACATTTAAGTACTGAGTAATAATTAACTGTATGTACTTGCTATAGGGTTAGGGTTATGATGAGGGTTAGTTGCATGCAATTATGCATAATTTCTAGTTATTACTACAGTAACTACATGTAACATGTAACAATGACACTAAAATAAAGTGTTAACAATGTTTGTTTGTTTTTTTTCTACTTGTGGATCACAAAAAAAGATATTTAGCAGAATATTCACATTGCTCTTTATCATATAACAAAAATGAATGGTAATTACTGGCTGTGAAACTCCAAAAATGACAAAAAACAACACTGAAGTACGTATATTACAAGTTTTTGGGAGTCTGTGAGGGAAAAAAAAGACCAAAATACTTGGTCACCATTCACATTCATTGTATTGAAAAGAGCAGAGTGAACATTCATCCTACATCTACTCTATCATATGAGTTTGGAACAACATGAGAGTGAGCAAATAGCTAGAGAATTTTCATTTTGATGGGAACTATCCAAAAATGATCTGGCATGCTTAATCTAATAACATTATGCTTTACTTCCTCACAATTACATAATGATTAAAAACAGACCAGCTAGTTTCAGTGCTTATAGACATTTTTGATATCCTAATCTCATCTAAAATGTGAGCAAGATGGATGATATTTTCATGCATCACCCATTGATGTCATACTGCCACTTGTGTCATCACACATGATCTGACTGGACAAAACAGCAGCCAGGAACCAGTGCATTAATGCCTGACTCACGTAGCATCATAAAAGGGGAAAGTGGGGGACAAGTCAGTTTTTCCATGATCGAAAAGCTGGTCAGATGAGAGGGGGGAAAAGTACAGCCTGTTATGTCCGTTTGGCTTGAGCAGCTAAGGAAATGCTGCATCAGATCATATCTTTATACAGAAAACACCTGCAAAAATATCTATCTGTCTATATTAGAAATAATATATTATAATAGTTAAAAAATATTAGTATATAATAATTATTTGTAGAATTTTTTTGTTTTCACATTTCTGATGAAAATGGCGTGTAATATGAACCATTTAGCTCATAACATTATACAGACCATGCAAACCATTAATAACCACTAATAATTAATAATAATAATAATAATAAATGTCATGCTTTTGAGAGAAAAGCAGGTCAACACTGACTAATCCTTCAGCTGTAAGGGGATGCCTCGCAGCTTCAGAAGGCATGAATTTGTGCAGTAGGTGTCTCCACCTGCTTTGTAGAGTTGGTTGTTTTCTTGTTAACGTGGATGGTGTCAAAACAGGAAATATTGTCTTCAGCTGCACACACACCAGCCTCTGTGCATTACTTGGTAGCGGTAAATATTTGTATAGCAACACGATGTTTCTTTTCACAGGAAACCTGTAAAACCACTTCATGATCTATCTTTCAACACACTGTTGGAACCGAACAGGCTTTACACAATTTTCTTAAGGTTCAGTTGGCTTTCCTGTGAGTGGTGCTCATTCGAAAAATAATATTAATGTGTGTTTTCAGCTTTGTCTTTGATTTGAATGTCAGAATTCAAACTGCATCTGAGGTTTATGAGTGTGACTTGCTTCTTTCTTTTCACTGGGATGTCTTTCATAAGAGAAGGTGTTGGTCTGTGGGAGGAGCATCATGCTGTACTGTCCTCCAGACACAGAGAGCAAATTAAAATGGCTACTGTTTTAGCTGTGAGGTTACTAAATGATGCCTCAGTGCAGAGGGTGAAACAACTTTGAAACCTGATATCTTCTCAATTTGAATTACTGAGAAGGAACAATGTTTTCAATTAGAACACTCATTCCCAAATCCCAACCTCTTAAGCAGATTCCAGTTTCAGGGACTCCAAAAAACATTTTAGATTTGCTTGGTTAAACCTATAAAAGAACTTATTATTAACTTACTTAATATTAGGACTTTTTACAAATCAGACTCGTGTCTCATGTCTCAATCAAATATCAAGCTAAATGAAGTTATAAAATAACAAATCTGAAATGGTTTGGGATTAAGCTACTTAGTGAGTCTGATTTTTATTCATACTATCAATCGTTTTAGCTTATATGTGAAAAAATTATAATCTCAAAAAAGGCCATTTTAATAATATTAATTAAATACACTGAATGATGTCAAGTTTAATATGAGTCAAAATTGGTACATTTATGGTTTGGTGTCTATGAAGGGATACTTGAGCCTTACTGGTGGGCTGTTGAGGTACGTGACACAAACACTGGAAACACTGATTCAGGGTAACGGAGTCCCACCATACATCAGTTTTATTAGGAAGTTGATTCGGTAAGCATGAAAAACAAGTTAAGTTCAGAATCCGCAGGTAAACATTTTTTACGGATGGCCGAACATCCATGCAATCATGTGAAATGCATCAATTATTTTCTCTTGCCCTCTTACTGCAGTGCTTGAATAAATATCGAAGCCAAGCATCAGCGAATGCGCAATAGGAAACATTTCCCCGCCGCTGTCTCTAGGCAACCTTGAAACGGATGACTCAGAGAGCTGACTCAATAGGTACTGTGACGAAGTCAATCAAGAAACACACACACACACACACTCTTCATACACTCACCATCTGTATGCATAGAGGAAATCTCTCAGTTGAGGTAGAGAACTAATCCCTGCTTCTTTACCTACTGGCTCAACACCACTGTGTTGATATCTTCTGACATGCTGAACCCAGCCTTCTCCACACCCTGTAAATAAATACAAACATGCATTTACTAGGAAACTTTGTTTAAACAACTATTAAACATCCTACATTAATAAGCTAAGCGTTTTAGCTCATTTAATAAAGATGTGTATCACTTAATCTTGCTGGTAAGATGACTTCAAATACCAAGTCAATGTCACCAGCATGCAGTTAAAGAATTGCAGAAATGCATAGATCATTTTGACTGCAAGTTTTGTTTGTAAATGGCTGAAATCAAATAATTATTTTCCATGTAGCTGTTAAATAAAATATGTATTTTCCCATAAAACTTTGAAAGCGTCTAACCCTGCAGACACTGGCGTTTTATTCTACAATATAAAATACATAAATTTCACCATATCACCATGAAACCAAAGTTAACAAAAAAAATTATGGAATATTGCAGTATTTAGGCTTATTATGAATTATATATCTGTGCACATCATTATTTCTTTTTAAGTTCATGTGCTCTCATAATATTTCATCAAAATAACTTCCCCTTTCCCTTGCAGCGACATCTATTCTCTTCTCTGATGACGTGTTTACAGACATGAGGGCGGGACAAACTGTCACTCATATGAGATCGCTGCAATAGAGTGAAACAGTGCCAGCCCACTTTTTCAGCGGCTTTGATTCTGCCCGGGAGTATTTTTTCCATTCATCTCTACTGTAAAAAAGAATTGTTGGTTTAACTTAAAAAGTAAATTGCCTGGTTGCCTTAAAATTTTGAGTTCACTGAAATTAAAAATTTGAGTTAATACAATGAAGGTGATTGGTTTAATCTCAAAATATTATGTTATCTGAACCACATTAATTATCTAAATTGATCTGACAAAAGAATTTTTTTTTTTTACAGTGTATAGGTTTATTGCAATATATGCATAAATATATATATATATATACAGAAAATTCCACCAATCAGAGAGCCGAAACAAGCAAAATGCGCCAAAAGAACTCTTTAGCTCCGCCCACTCACATGAAGCACCGTAAATGACGTAATCAAGTTGGTCTCCCTATACGCTCTCAAAATACTTAAACAGAATATATATATATATATTTTGAGAGCGTATAGGAGACCAACTTGATTACGCCATTTGCATGTGCTTCATGTGAGTGCGCATTTTGCTTGTTTCGGCTCTCTGATTGGTGGAATTTTCTGTACAGGTAATGTACCCAGAAAACACAAAACATCTTTTTTTTTTTTTTTACAACTTTTCACAATGTTGTATTTTGGTTGCAATTAGGTAATGTTGTAGTACAAACAGTTGTAGTACATTTTAAAAAATGTTTATTGGGTGATGCTCAATTCCTGCTGGAGTTAATATGCGTATTTTCTTCTCAACGTGTTATTAACATAGCATTTAATTGTCCAATAGTCATGCCTTAATTAGAGTGTTGTATTCTTCTCATGGGCATTTCATCATTTTGGACTTTTTGTTGTCAGTTAAATCTCTTTTTTTGGCCAATTTTACCTGTAGAAAAAATCGTTAAAATAGTCAACGTGACTACAGTGATTATGAAGCGACGATCAGAGCTTCCAGGGCCGGTGTTGTGCTGAATTCTGACCCCCGCCAAATTATTACCCCCTAGTATTGGTAGGTTTAGGATTAGGTGTGGGGAGGGGTTAGGATTAGGGGTAGGGTTAGGGTTAAGCCCAAAGTATAGTTCACTTTTTATGCGTACGTGAAGCGTCAGCGTACAGTGTGCGTGACGTGTACTGTACCCACAGCGCTGGAGTTTTGAAAGGTCGCACATGCGCATTTAATTTTTTGCAGTAATCCGTTTATCCACAAGGTGGCAACCGTGCCCTGGGGGTGTCAATTCACAAGGTAGTCAAAGAAAAACTACATAAACAGAACAGACCAGAAAGCATGCAAGCTACAGCGACAACGGAGGCCTACATAGACGAGAGATTGTGCGAAGAGGTTAGAAAGTACCCTCATTTGAACAATTCTAACATGAAAGAATACAAAGATGTTTACATGGGTTGTAACTCGTGGCGAGAGATTGCTCAAAACTGCGCATGCGTCGAATGCCTGTGTATGCGTACGAGTCAAATGAAGTATACTTTCCAAGGCTGTGCATTCGACTGTGCGCGTACACTAGCGTATGTGTAAAAAAACGAAGTATACCCAGGGCAATCAGGCAGCGACTTCAACAAGGGGGTAATAATTTGGCAGGGAGTCAAAATTTGGCACAACACCATCTCCTGCGTCAGCATCACACACATGCGTCGCGCTGCTCACGTGAACAGCATCAGCCAATACTGAGTCGGCGTTCTGACATAGAACCTGGAAGCGCTGCAGCGAGTCTACTGCCCTGTCCCAAATAGCACACCTTATGTGTAATTTCGGTCTTGTGGACTTACAATGGCCACTGCATGCGTGTGTCCGCTATGCGCCATCAATGCTGAGCCCACAAGCCTGCAAGCTACACAGAGGACTTCTACTTCGACTCAGAGGAAGACCATGAGGGTTTATAGTGCCATTTGGGACAGGGCCTACAACGTAAACAGCGTAGGAGACATGGAAGAGAAGAAACTGTTGAATGAAGGCGTTATTTTTGTTTTGTTTTTGCACACAAAAAGTATTCTTGTAGTTTCATTAAATTTGAACAACTGTAGTCATATGGACTATTTTAACGACGTCTTTACTACTTTTCTGGATCTTGATAGTAATTACGTTGCTTTCACTTGGGGATCAGAAACCTCTCGGATTTCATCAAAAATATCTTAATCTGCTTTCCGAAGGTGAACAAAGATCTTATGGGTGTGGAACGACATGAGTGTGAGTAATTAATGACAGAATTTTCATATTTGGGTGAACTAAGCCTTTAAGACAAATGTTCCTTCATTGACAATTACAGTCCTAATAGTAACTGTCAAGATACGAAAAATATATGATCAGAATATGGACTTGCCTAATAATTAACCACTCACTGTAGTAGTACTGTAGAAGTTTTTTGGTCCTCCTCCAGTAAGCAGTAAACAGCAATCAAATGACAAACAAAATAACAGCATTTGCTCAAACGAAATTCCACAAAGACTCCAGATTTCACCTCATGAATTTCTGCTCTTTTTCATGCATGTAACAAATACAGACAAGGTCCTAGATTGGACCTGGCGTCCTCTGCTGGACATTGTAGAAAACACAACCTCAATTTGAATTTACGGACACCCAGTGGTCAATCATGAACACAAAACCTTATGAAGAATACTCATGTAGTCCCAAACTGACTTTCTCTGATGTTTTTGAGTATTTTTTGTGCATATTTAAATATATAAGTAGGCTTTATTTATATAAATAATAAATTTCAGAGTCAGTAAAGTAATTATAAAATATATTATAAATATATTACTGGCCTTGCAGAACATAATTGCCTAACATGTTACTCATTTATTAGCCTACTAATGAGAGTGGAATATTTTGATTATACAGATACAAGACATGAACTTAGCGTAATACCACAATTTCTGAGGCATCTTTGCACTGCAGACCAGGACGAGGGAAGCTCTATCTCTGAGGACACATGCACAGGATGCCCAAGGTGCTCCTCTGGCAACAAAATCACTGATGCTGGAGTTTTACTCAACACACTCATTCAGCATCAGGATATTGTTCCCAGCTGGCAACAGATACACGCATGCACACACTCCCATCAGGCCTGAGCATGGGGAGGAGCAAACATGCAGCTGGTAGTTCAATCAGATGCATGACAAGAAGGTACAGGGAGCTTCGGGTTTCTTCATCGGGAATTTCGTACACTTGTCATGGTTTTGCTCCAAGCTTCTGAAACTGAAGACCAGCTGAAAGGGTCAGAGAGAGGGCTGCTATTGGAGCAAATTAATAAGGTATTATTGCTAAACCAGAGGTTCTTAATCTTTATATATGTTTCTAAAGAGGATGTTTAAAAAAAAAAAGAAAGAAAAAAGGAAAGAAAAAAGAGATAGACTATGACCAGTGCCTGAATCAAAACCTCACACAACTTTTATCAAATAAAATATCATGAATACCAGTACAACTAAAGCTCTGAGAATAAAGTTCTCACAGATAAATCATTTGGGATCATGTTTCGCTCTCAGAAAAAGTGCTTCTGTGTCTTTTTCATAAATCACTGAGGGGAATGTGCTCATCCTGAAAAAAAAGGAGGAGGTTCACTATTTTAAGTGGGTTTGTGCTGATCTTCCCACCATTTGAGTGGTAACACTTCACAAAAAAAGGGTCCCAGAACCTCATGCTATCCTTTTACACATGAAGAGCAGAATCATCATATCTCTCAAACAGATGATAAGTGACACCAAACAATCCATGAGAGCTGTGTAATTGGATGCCTTTGGGGCTTATTCTGAGCATGCAAATCAGAGCCAGTGGCGCTGAGAGTTACATGCCCCACTACAACATCAACTCCATTCGTCTGGTGCCCCATTGCATTATGGGTAGGGGACAAAAATGAAACGTCAGCCTTGGCTGTCGTAACCTTTTTTGGAAAAGTTGGGAAGTGCCTTGTACAGCAGCTTTGGTGTACAGACGGTCTGAATAGTGTGAGTAATTCAAGATGGATTTGTAAACACAAATATATTACCACCTTCTGCTTAAATTAAAACGGTGCCTTACATTGCCTCATTAATTAATGTGTTTATAAATTAGTCCAATGATCTGCCAATAAAATTTTAAGCCATAGTAAGCCATTTGAATTTAATACATCTCACCATAATAATTTTCTCTTCTCAGTTTCAGATATGTAAACTTTAAATCCCCCTATTTTATTTTATAATAAATATGTTAAAAAATATCATTCATATATATAATTAATTAATTGTATAAATATTTAATATGCTATTTAATACACAATTATTGGTTACTCTTTATTTTTAAGGTGTCTTAGTTACAGTGTAATTATTCATTTAAGCACTGAGTAATATCAGTTAACAACATGTACGTAGGGTTAGGGTTTAGTTCAGGGTTAGTTGAGTGTAATTATGTATAATTTACTGTTATTACTATAGTAAGTACATGTAACGTGTAAAAGGCACTTTACAATAATGTGTTACCTTATTGTTTTGAAGTAAATAACTTTTTTATTAATATTTATGCAAACAAACATAAAATATATGGAAAGAATCAGGATATCTGCTTGCAATGTTTGGTCACAAACGCTGTTTAAAGGGTTAGTTCACCCAAAAATGAAAATAATGTCATTTTATTACTCACCCTCATGCCGTTCCACACCCGTAAGACCT
The DNA here is from genome assembly GCA_037950665.1 of Hypophthalmichthys nobilis. NCBI lineage: Eukaryota > Metazoa > Chordata > Actinopteri > Cypriniformes > Xenocyprididae > Hypophthalmichthys > Hypophthalmichthys nobilis. The sequence goes on from CM075472.1 coordinate 17,599,650, forward strand.
TCGTTAATCTTCGGAACATAAATTAAGATTTTTGTTGAAATCTGATGGCTCAGTGAGGCCTGCATAGCCAGCAATGACATTTCCTCTCTCAAGATCCATTAATGTACTAAAAACATATTTAAATCAATTCATGTGAGTACAGTGGTTCAATATTAATATTATAAAGCGACAAGATTATTTTTGGTGCGCCAAAAAATCAAAATAACAACTTATATAGCCTATCATGATGGCCGATTTCAAAACACTGCTTCATTAAGCTTCGGAGTGTTTTGAATCTTTTGTGTTGAATCATGATTCGGATCACGTGTCAAACCGCCAAACTGAAATCACGTGACTTTGGCGCTCCGAACCGCTGATTCGCTGATTCATAACGCTCAGAAGCTTCCTGAAGCAGTGTTTTGAAATCGGCCATCACTATATAAGTCATTATTTTGTTTTTTTGGTGCACAAAAAATATTCTCGTCGCTTTATAATATTAATATTGAACCACTGTACTCGCATGAACTGATTTAAATATGTTTTTAGTACATTTATGGATCTTGAGAGAGGAAGTGTCATTGCTGGCTATGCAGGCCTCACTGAGCCATTGGATTTCAACAAAAATATCTTAATTTACGTTCCGAAGATTAACGAAAGTCTTACGGTTGTGGAATGGCATGAGGGTGAGTAATAAATTACATTATTTTCATTTTTGGGTGAACTAACCCTTTAATCTGCGGCTGATTAATATAGGCTACTATTGTAATTTTTGTTAAAATTGTGAATTATATAGGCTATATATATGTATTCTGTTTTTTATTTTAGTTAAAGTTGTAGGCTAAATAAAGTTTTGGTAATTTGTTGCATTTTTGTCAGTTTTATTTATTTTTGTCTATATATAGTTTTTATTCATTTTTAGTTTGTTAATTTAGTTTTAGTTGTTTTAGAACTTCAACTTAAAGGCCTCATTTACAATAGTGCGTTTTTGTTTTAAAACAGCGTTTTAAAATGAAATCGATCCTCGTCTACATTGGCGTTTCAACAGCGTTTCAGAAAGGATCCCTGTCTACACTACACGGCCGAAAACGCATGTCACATGACTGTTCATGCACACTGGGCATGCGCGTATAAGTGTAAACAGTTGCCTCTTGCGCATGTAGGCAGCTGCAGTATTAAAAAAAAAACCTGAGTTTAACTGCACAATGGCTGCAAAAAATTACAACAAAACCAGCAAAGATTGCAATTCAGTCTCCATGTTATTGTTCACACGGTCGTTAAGGATATGCAGAACGAACGTGGGCATCCACGCCATCGTTTTTAAAAGTCTCCGTTTTGGTCTGTGTAACATTATACTGAAACGCAACCCCGGCGTTTTCAAACTAGGCCACGTTCACACTGTCAGTTTTTGGGATTGACAACCGCATTTACTTACAGGTGTAAGTCTCGAAATGTCCCGTTCACACAGCAGCTTACAGTAGCGTCTGGAACACTGCCTGTATGAACGTGCAACGAGAGTCAAGCCCATATTCTCTTACTAGTAACCATAACGACAGTGACCAACATAATATTAAAGATGGCGACGTCCATAAAACTGAAAAGTCTCATCACTTTTGACATGACAAGAGACCATTTGAACCGCGAGTGTATCCATTCAAACTTCATTAACCAACAGCAGCATGTAAACACACGATAGCCGGAGTCTTTAACCGTTGCACTCGCGTGTCACGTCCTTTGCGACGTCTCGCACATGACACGGCATTTGAATTTGGAAAAGAAATACAAAACTGATGGGAGCTGCTCCGGTGGAGAACAGTGACTGGATCTAACACCTTAAGATGACGCACAGCTCATATCTCTCGCTGTAAGTTACCGAAAGCGAAACCACACACAAAACACCGGCTCTCTTGCACTGTATGACGTCAGATAACTAGTTGTCCAGTGCGGTTCCCTTCACACAGCGCAAATATTCAGAGAATGTGGTTGTGAGTCCTGAAAATTTACGAGTGTGAGTTCGGTTATAAAATGCGGTTGTCGCACCCGTAAATAACCGTACTGTGTGTGAACATAACCATATTAAGGACTCAAATACAGGACTGACAACTGTATTCTGCTGCTGTGTGAACGTGGCCTAACACGGGCTCTGCAGCGTTTTCGAAAGTCTCTAAAACGCCGGCGTAGTGTAAACGACAGGCGTAACCATAGTTTTAAAACGAAAATGGGGCCTAAATGAAAATGACAAATGTTGTAATTAGCTGAAATAAAATAATTTATTATTATTTAAAAAAAAAAAGTTATTTTATAAAAAAGTTTTTTTTTATTTAAGTTAACATTTATTTTATGGTTTTAGTAACTGGGTTACTGGGTCTGAGGCTGGGTTGATTTGGCACTAGGAGTGAACTACTGAACAGTCTAATTTAGAGTGGTAGGAAGTTAGCTGTTAGCCATATTAGCGATAGCTGCAACAGAGAGGCCAGTTGAGGCTAACTACACTCTTACTATTTACAGTCCTCTTGGTATGGCATGACTGAGGACGCATGAAGTTCATCCACTGAAGATGAACATGTTACCTGACAAAACCCCAAACACCAAACTTTATATACTCTCTAATAAAATTGGACACTAGTTGGACTGTTAAAAAAACAAATCCTATCTTGATGAAGTCAAACATCAGTTTGAAGGGGATGTTAGTTGTAAATAAAAATTACAAACACCTTTTTATACAAAGCTATGTATACTTTGTACAGTGAGAGTCCCTCTAGTGGATCCTGAGGTGAAGTGTCTTCACATTTGGCTCCAATATTTCCATTACACCTCAGTTTTTCTGTCACCTTGACTGTGGATTGAGAATACAGGCTATTTTAGAGCATTATTATTTAGCTATCAAGAATATTTCCTAGTGATCTGGTGAAATTTTGAGAATAAAATGGACTGAAGTATTATTTTAGAGATGCCAAAACACTCATTTGAAGTGAGCCTCAACTATATGATTATTATAATAGTTTTTTAGAGAGTTAGAATAGCAATCAGATCAAAAATACTTTTTTTTTTTTTTTTTTTTTACAGGAACATATCAAAGTGTAGCACTCTGTATTACCAGTTGTCAGCTTATAGAAGCTATATAAGGCCAGGGATGTTCAGTAGATTTTGCTATATGCTGTGTCACTATAATTTAAAAATAAAAAAAGCTCTGTCAGTCTCGGCAGTCTGCCTGCCTTTGCTCTGCAGTCATGGATCAGGTTTAGGGTACTCTGGGTTAGAGGACACGCTGTATAGTGAAAATTATTATTTATTTTTAAATTTGCTATTCCTCAAATTAGATTTTAGAAAGACTTATACAAGATGTGCACAGATTTATGCACAAGAAATTAGATAAGAGAAGGGTTAATACAGAGAACCATCTGCTAAAGAAATCAGTTATTTTGGAAGGCATCCAGAAATCCTTTAAATATTCTAGATCCTACTTTATGTTGTTGTGAGTTTCTTTTAGAACTTTCAGTGTTAACTCACATTACTATATGATATAATGCTGATCAGAACATTAGTTTCATTTAGTCTTTTAAATAAACTGAAAGGGGATTAAAAGCAATAAAAACATTTTTGGTTGGTCAGCTTCCCTAAACTAAAGTCCATATTCATTTTCATGTAATTCTGTTTTTTAAACATTATTTTAATTAAAGATCAAAAATTTTATTTGACAAACTTTAATGGCAAGTCTGATACTGGGTCTAAAGTGTTGAATCACACATCTGCACCTTTGACCTATAAACTGTAACCTTAGTGTGTCTTACTGGGACCCCTTGCCTTCTATTTGCCCCTCTTCACTCTGTTTACAAGATAGAGTTTAAGAAAAAATGTCACCTGTTTTAAGTCTGGCAGACATCTCACTTACTGGAGCACTGAAACTGCCACATGAGATCTGTACCAGACTGAGAACATGTACGTGATCTCAAAATAGAGAAAGGAAAAAACATTTATGAAATAAAATGCTATAAAAATACGATGCCAGGTTTGTATCCAGTGTCATGGCTGGGTGCTGCCATTCTGCTAAGTGTGAAGTCCATCCAAGAGATACTGTCATACTCATAAAAACAAGAGCCAGGTCTGCAGCAGCTCAGGGAAACCCCAAAGACACTGTACAAGCAGAGGGACAGTCACAGAGTCGTAATGGAACTGGCATGCCCTGCTCCTGTTGCATGCTCACTGCATTTCGCTCCAAAACCGATTGAATGAAAGACACTACTTGGGACCACTTTAACAGACTGCCCACACAAATGATAAAATGTGTGGCTATGCACATGCACATTGAGCTTTAGCGCATTTCACACACTGTAAAAAAGAATTGTTGGTTTAACTTAAGTTACCTGGTTGCCTTAAAATTTTGAGTTCATTGAAATTAAAAATTTGAGTTAATACAATGATTGATTTAATCAACAGAAACCACATTAATTATCTAAGTTGATTTGACAAAAGAAAAAATGTTGTGATAACAAATCATGAAAATGTTTTTTTACAGTGCTCTTAGCGCTATGATAAACACTTTAGCATTCTTTAAAACTGATTAAAAACCAAACTGTCAATAAAGAACATTTCACCAAGAACAGCTGGTGTGATTTTACACACAAACATCCATTTCTTTAATGCAATCTGTTTGGTGATCTTAAAAGGAGACAAGCATTGTTAATAATGACGTTATTAAGTTAACAGTTAGTATTAGCTCATTTGTGTGCTGAGCACTTCCGCTAAGTGATTTCAAAAAGCTTAAAAATCTTTATCAGCTGTTACTGAGAAGCGTGTTTTTGCATTTTTAACTGTGAAACAGAGGTATCATCATATGGCCATCTCTTTTCACAGTCAGAACACTCTTAGTACTAAATCCAGGTCATCAGAATATTGAGAACTGTTAAGAATTGTTTTTGTCCATACATTTAAAGTCAATGGAGACCAAAGTTGTTTCGGACACTATTGACTTTCATTGTATGGACAAATTTAAAACACCTCTTTTGTCTGTGTCGTACAGGTTTGTAATGATATGACGGTGAGTAAATGATGACAAAATTCTCATTTTTGAGTAAACTATACCTTTAAGTAAGTCACAGCCTGCAAAACCAGATGAAAAGACCTCTTTTTGCATGTCAGCATGGCATTGGGAAAGACCTGGAGCTCCTGGGGGGCTTTTCTAATTTTCAGCGGCACGAAACCCACTGCTCACAGGCTTTGTTGGAGATTGAGGACACGAGATCCAAGTGTCCAACTCTGTGGCATGACACATGAGTGGCATTACTCAACTCATCCAAGTCTTGGTGATCTCATTGTGGAGGTCCAGGACTCTCTCTGGCCTCTTGCCACTTTTACAGACATATCAACGATCAGCATAAGGGGAATTCGCAGCCTGGCAAGATAGGCTGCTCAATTAGCACCTTCATGTATTTCACAGTCATGGAAGTGGAGCAGTCTATGGCTGCATCACTCACGTGCGGGGGCGAATCGTGGGACAGGTGTTGCGTAAGGCCTCATTTCAACTGTGTGTAAATCAGACGGAGAGCCCAAATGTGCTCTAAATGTGTTTGTTTTGTGTGTGCCTTCAGATTTACGGCTAATGATGTGATCTGGGCTGAGGTCACCTCAGGGTGTTCATACATGCACACACAAACATTTCAATACACACACTTGGTGTTGAGTGATTAATGTCAGGAAAGAGGAGGGGCGGGAACTGAAACTGAGGCGGCCGTCTTGGCTAAATCTGAGAGTCCTATCGGCATGCTTCCATCACAGCTGGTCAGCTGGAAATAGATAGAGATGCAACTAAACCCGAGAGACAGGGAACAGCACAATCTCTTCCCTCATTTATGAAAGACATGATCGGCTTTAATTAGGCACAGCTTTTGAAAGGTATTCCCACCATGAGAATCCCTCATTGTAACTGTCTAATGCTCCGATGACAATGCTGTTGGCAGATCAAGAACAATTGATGATGCATCAGACGAGTTGTAAATCTATCAAGAGAGGCTTAGTGAGAAATCTCAGTCTGTTACTGAGAACCTTGGCGTGGAAAAAAAGCATCTCAAAATAAAACAGGGCGTGTTCCAAACGTGTAATGATTTTGCAACAACATTGCTCACTTATCAGCTTATTAATCATTTCTTTTAACTACCCCCTGTAGTAAGTATTTATGAAAATAACCACAGGAATGAATGAATGCATGCATTGGTAATTGATGCATAACGTGCATATTTCAAGATTTAAAGGGATATTGGTAACATTTGTTAACATGATCTAACAATGTGCAATATATTCTTACAGCATTTATTAACCTTTGTTAATCTTAGTTATTAAAAATGTTAATTTATTAGTTCACGGTACATTAACATATATTACTTTTGATCTTAAATGGATAGTTCACCCAAAAATGAAAAGAAAGATATTTGGAAGAATGTCAGTAACCAAAGAGATCTCACTTATGTCATAAGTGTTTCAAAATTTCAATGGTTCACCACTGGGGGGCGTAACTTTGGCAGTTTGATACACGCTCCGAACCACTGATTCAAAACAAAAGATTCGTAAAGCTTCGAAGCTTCATGAAGCAGTGTTTTGAAATCACTCATCACTAGATACACTTTGTTTTTTTTGGCGGACAAAAAGTATTCTCGTCGCTTCATAATATTAAGGTTAAAACACTGTAGTCACATGAACTATTTTAAATATGTCTTTAGTAGCTTTCTGGAAAACTACTACTCATTTGAAAGTGTTAATTATCTTCCTGGCAATGGAGGCCTCACTGAGCCATTGGATTTTATCAAAAATATCTTAATTTGTGTTCCGAAGATGAAGGTCTAATGGGTGTGGAATGACATGAGGGTGAGTAATTAATGACAGACATTTCATTTTTGGGTGAACTAACCCTTTAACATATTAAACGCTGTAGAAGTATTGTTCATTGTTAGTTCATGTTAACTAATAACAAATGAAACCTTGAAAGTTTGAAACTTGTAATGTTATTTCTCAAAAATTCAAATTATGTCATCATTTACTCATCCTCATGTCTTTCCAAACTTATATGACCTTATTTTGATTTTTTTTTTTTTGTGAACTGTCCCTTTAAAAGAACAGTGTGCATCCGTCATCATTATTTTGCTCTTTTAAATGGTCCCTTCGTCTGAAAAATACCTTTTTTAAAAGTAAAAATATTCCATAAAAGCTCATCAAATATAAAATGCATGCAAAATAATTATAAAAGAAATTGCTGTTTTAAATCACATGACATGACATGTAATTTAAAACATCATATATCAAGTATTTTCTCAAGCATCAACTACCTAGACTCTCATAAAAATGTGCAAAAATTGTACTTTTAGGGGTGCAACAGCTTGTCGCTGGGGAAATACCCTCAATTTGACATATTTGTAGCTTATTTACCCCAAAATGTTTAATAGTAGTACTTTAAGGATACATATTACTTCTAAGGTTATGTACATTTTTTATGGGTAGGTACAAAGTCATCCCTTTTAGGTACCGTCATTCAGTGACAAGCTGTTGTACCCCTAAAGACATTTTTTTCTGAGCTTAACATGTTCAGTTACTAAAAAGGGCTGCCATATACATTCAGTCATGAAAAGAGGCAATCAACACTCATCAACAATGAACAACCACCATTACGTTTTGTTTGTCCACACACTACCACACTATTCATACTATAAAACAATCAACTTGTCATTAAATATACATTTTACACAGTCATTAACGCTGTTCTTAAAACAATAAAGACTCAAAGAGAAGCAAAAAATTGAATATTTCCTACCTATTTCCATTAAATTGTACAGATTTAAATCAATATTATGCCAAATAGTATTTTATTCTAAATCACCTTCACTCACCAGGTCAAATCTTTTCTCTGTCCCTTTAAAAATCGTTTATAATATGATATGGCTCCAAACGCTCTTAATGCACCTGATGTAATGTCTAAGCAAGGACAAAGAAAAAGGTGTTATTGAGAATATGAAAAGTCCAGCCCCGATCTCCCTCAAATCCCTGTCACTCAGGAAACATGGCCTTCCTGCAAACAAGAGGTAGTATGGAACGGGACAAGGCCACAAGGGCAGGTAGTGGGGTGGAAGGATGTTTTTGTCATTGCTTTGGCCCCTGGTTGGCAGCACACACTCCATCCTCAGGAAAAGAGCCTGTGGAGGAAGTGAAGCTGACGTCACATCAGCGCACTGTAGATCAGCACGTGCACAAAGACAAAGCTATCGGTATAGAGTCACGTAAACACGTGAAAACAGTTGGACTTCATCTTATTGCGTTTCAACACTGTGATGGAGCCATCAGCCTTTGATCTGTGGAAAATAAACAGATTTCTCTGCCCAAAATTCTCCATTGAGTCTATTTCACGGCCACTGCCTTTAAATCATATTGTGTAGGCAGACGTCCAGTAATGACAGGGAAGCAATAACAGGATGTTTACAAAGATATTCACTTTAAGTGAACAAACCAAATATAACCTGCTGATATTTAGCAACACATCACATCTAATATAATTCATGAGCTTTTTGTGTGTTTGTTTGTTTAATTCAGTAGATCGTGAGATGCTTTACTCGAGTATCTATTAAAATGGCTTTTCTTACTGTGTCTCGGACAGGTCAGGTGGTGTAAAGGACACAGCTGCAGATGACATACAAACACTGGTGGTTTTTGACATTACATATAGTGGCGTTCAGACTCCAAGCTTTGCTGTTATAATCAGTGAAGACACTGTTGGAAGTACAGGCCTCAGAATTTACTCAGATCCGTTGGGAAATGGCTATCACAGACGTCTTGGCTGCCTCTGATATTTCAACTGCCATTAATGCATGTAAAGGTAGTGTATGAATGAACCATACTTGAGATTCACCTCTGTGAATTAGTTTGAATTGAACATTGCTGTAAGATTTTCTTATTGCAAAGTTGTTTGTTTTTTAGTCCGAATTTGCACTGATGTTCAGCTTTTTTTTTTTTTTGACTTCCACAGCAAAGGATTCTTTCAGCCCAAGGACGTTTTTCGCCACAGTAGGTTTGTCAAAGAAGTCTCCACGTGAGATAGAAAAGATCTTTAAAATGTTGGACCAGGACAAGAGTGGGTTCATCGAACAGGATGAGCTACAGTTGAGTAATTTACTTTTTTCATATGTTTATGTGGCAGCTAGAGCGACTGAAAAACTGTTAAATTTGAGACGATATTTGTGCACAAGTCATTCAGCTTATTATGCAGCAAATAAATTATTACGTGGACATGAAATTGAGTTGAGTTTGAGTTTTATAATCTTACTGTATATTAACTGAAATCATTCACTAAAAAATAATAGGCAACAAGATGTAACAAGAATATTACAGTCAATTGTTAATAGTCCTCAGACTTCATTTTCAATACCACTGATAACTGATATGCAAAATGGCGGCAGTTGTTTGTGTATCAGTATCAACATGACCTTTTTATTCCTTAACAAATACTCTCCACATGTGATTACTTATTGTATTGTAACTCATTTTCCAGGTTGTTTCTACAAAACTTCTCAAAAGGGGCTCGTGCTCTTACAGCAGCTGAAACCAAGGCTTTCCTCATGGCTGGAGACATGGATGGGGATGGGAAGATTGGATGGGAAGGTTGATATATATCCTCAGATACTTTATAAATATATATAAAAGAGATTAATCGACATCTCATTTCCTGTAGAATTTTCAGCCCTTGTTAATGCTTCCTGAGACCAGCTGTGACTGTCAAACAAAGAAAAAAACAACTGGGATTTTGTCAGTAGCAGTTTTCAAAAGATGAATTGTGCAGGATTGGGCTCTGTCTTGTATGTTTTACTGTAATGTTATTGTTTGAGCTTAGAAAACAATACAAAATAAACATGTTCAAACAATATTTCTTGCATAATCATTGTGTATGTGTTGCAAATAAGTCATCATGAATATCCGTCTATCTATTACCACTTCAGTCATATCCGACTCTTAGTGATTCCATGGCCATCTCTTGCCAAACACGAGAGACTGTCCATGAATTTTCTTGGCAATATTTTTTGCCAAGATGCCAGGTCTTCCCCAACCCTCCCCATTACATGGTTTGGGACTCACACACACGCATTCACACCTACGGCCAATTTGCCATGTCCAATCCACCTAACCTGAATGTATTTGGACTGTGTGGGGGAATCCAGAACACCTGGAGGAAACCTTCCCTGACACAGAGATAACATGCAAACTCCACACTCCAGCCAGGGCTTGAACCTGGGACCATCTTGCTATGAGAAGCCACTATGCCACCCATTTTGAATATATGTTGCCTATAAAGAGAATTCTTCAGCAGTGATTATGCATGCTGGTGACAAACATTTGCATTTAGTAACTTTAATTTTTAATCTTTAATTATAATATTTTTATCAACCAAACTAAAATAGCTGTTGAGCAAACAAGTGAACACAATAAAATCACAATACACTTTGTAATGGAGTAGCAAGTTTGTCTTGTTTTGCATCATGTTGTGCATTAGCTATCAGTGTTGAATACACATATGCATTGTACCTACTTCAGAAATAAAATCTTAAGTGTTTCATCATATTTGCTTGTAATCTGAAACTCTGAAACGTTTGCTCCTGTCCAAGCCCCCAGCTGTCCCAGAATCTGCTTAGCATCATCTTGCATGTAGAATATATATATAGTACAGAGACTGTAAATGGGTTCTCACCCCCTTCTCTTCCCAAAGAAAAAAAACAACATTAAAAAAATGGTGAAAAATATCTGAAAGGAATATTAATGGAATTAAAAAATAAAAATTAAAAAACGAGTTATAGTAACCTAATGAGAACATCACATATAAAAGAATGAAGAATTTAATCCTATGGATATAGGAACTTCATAAATAAATAAATAGACTGCAAAATGGGAATTTAATTTTATCCAGCATATGCTTCTTACTACTGGGATTTTCTATTTGACAGACGGCAATAATTGATTCCAAACTATGAATGGAACAGTGCTGAAAACGGGCAAAATACGAAAAACGTTTTTAATATGAGAATTACTGCATTAAATGACATTGCGCACATTTTCATGCACACACTGATGCGCGCTAGGATGTCCCTCCTATGTTTCCCATAAGGACTCAGAGCATCCACTTTTGAAAGGATAAAAATAGGGCTATATGACTAGTGGACACATTTTTTCGAAACTTTACCCAACCTAAGCAAATGGTGTCCGTTACAAGCCCAGAGACAAAAGTATAAAAGCCGGACCCATGGGTGCTTTGGGTAGTCGTCGCACATCTGTGGAACAGTTGCCAGCGCAGCGCAAAGGTGAGTTTACCGGATAGACCATGAGGATCATACACCAGGGCTCGGTGAATTTCTCTAATCACCATGGAATATGATAACGAAAAATGGAGGAACCAAATGAGGATGTAAACGGACTTGCAGCAGGACTGAAAACGCGATAATAGGCTACACCAATCTCTTCACTTAACCAAACCAAGGACCTGCTACTTTTTGAGATGTTGGATGAGCTTGAAGTGATCCATTTTTTTTTTTTTTAATGATTCGGTTTTTCGTTAGGCTGGCATTCTCGCATGATCTCACAGAGATCATATTTTGACTGTAGGAGCAAGTTTAACTGTAATGGGAGAATTGACAGTTAATTTGTGTTTGGTGGATCAGCTTCATGTCTGCTTTGCAAGGAATTATTAATTATTTACACTAAATGTTCCAGTTTTTTCCAAATTGAAAGTCAAAACGTTTAAGCATCTTAATGTATCATCATCTTATGTGGGTTTTATTTCCAGATAAATCAAAATGGCATTTGCAGGAATTCTCAAGGACGATGATGTGGCTGCAGCCCTTAAGGAATGCTCTGGTAAGACACATCTACTACAGGCTTACTCTCCACAGAAAAACAATAGACTGTTGATTCATTTTTTGATTTTTAATGTATTTTTTGTGTAATTCCAGCTGCTGACTCCTTCAACTACAAGAGCTTCTTCGCCAAGGTCGGCCTGACCGCAAAGACTCCCGACGACATCAAGAAGGCCTTCTACGTCATCGACCAGGACAAGAGCGGCTTCATTGAGGAGGATGAGCTGAAGTACGAAAGCAATAGACTTGCAATTATAGAACTAATTCTTAAGCTAATATTATTATAATATATGCCTGTTACTGAATGTTTATTCTCTCACTTATGGAACATTTTACTCAGTTTTCTCATTTACATTCTCCTCAATGTTCCCAGACTGTTCCTGCAGAACTTCTCTGCTGGCGCCAGGGCATTGACTGATGCTGAGACCAAGGCCTTCCTCTCAGCTGGTGACAGCGATGGTGACGGCAAAATCGGAGTTGATGGTACTTAATCTCAAAATCATAATTTGTTTTATGACTTTATAGTACTGAGGTGTCAAAGCATTATATGGCAATACATCATTAAACCTATGACTTCTGGTTATGCAATCAAGCTAAAAAACTCTGTTACAGAAATTTCTTTCTTGATAAACCCTAATATTAACCGATTTTCCTTCTTACATTTATAGCTTGATTTTGTTACTACATTTATAGTTTTATATTTAAAGCAGGCCTGCTACATATGTGGCTAACCAAGCTAAACCAATAATAGACCTGCAGTAAAACTTCATGAAAATGCATCGATAATTATTTAGTTCTGGTATACTCTTTATAGTGTATTCTTCATAGTATACATTTTTGGATGATGTTAGTCAAGACAGAAGGTTGTACCTGTAAACTTTAGCTGTTCTTACTGATATGAATGAGATGTTAAAATGATCAGTTTCAGACTGTAATTGTTTTTCTTTATCAATTTCTTTCCACAGAGTTTGCTTTGCTTGTAAAGGCCTAAGCATTCATGGACCCTTGTCTTTGGAACCAGAGCTCTGCTTACCTATCATCTTTTTTATATTTATTTATGAATGCCCTGCAAACTCCTCCTTGCAAAGAAAGCACGCTCAATGTCTTGAAAAGCTATTTATTATTAATGTTGTTTCATTGCATTGTATTGTTCTGTAAACCTTCTGTGTGCAAACTTACAACCTCTTTTGCACTTTAAGGAAATAAAAACACATTTGATTTAAAACAATTCTTGGCTCAATATCTTACTCTGAGGGGAAAAAATCCTATTTTTTTTATATTTTAAGTGTTCAAACTGCAATAAGAGTGTCTAGACATGAACAGTGGTGCACTAGCACAACCGATTCATGTAGAAGAAGCACAGGCATTAACACTTTAGCAAGCAGTATGAATGAGTAGGCCTATTCTAGGCATATAGTTGAAATGACAGAGGTATAAGCAGTTTTTGAATGTAAACAGGCAATGGCTTAGTGTGACTCCTGTCTAACACAGTTCACCAAGAGGATTTGTACACATGCTCACTTAATGTCCTCATGATCAACAGAAAGTGAGCTAATGAGCCTTGTGCAGGCATCACTTACACTCACAGCTCTCAGTGACTGATTGAGCATGTCACTTTATACTCAGATCCCAAAGGTATATCACACACAACATGACTGAAGCAAAGGAGAAGCTCACTTTCTTTACTTGAGTGTACTTTTAACACCATAGTTCTGTGTAATTGTTATACTAACTAAAGAAAAGTATTCATTTATTCATAGGATTAAATTAAAATCTTTGCCTCTCTTTGCCAAAGAAAGAAAAAAAAAGTTTATTCTCTAGTCTAATCAATATGCACATCAGATCTTATATAACGCATAGTAACACAGTAGTGTTATTAATATTTCATAAAAATCTTTTAATAACTCTTTTAAATGACACATTAGCTATTTTTAAACTAGCTTTTATTGTCTTTTTATCTACTTAATGATAACTTTAACAAGAGCTGAAAGTTGGTTTTCATTTTTTTTCTTTATTTATGCACACAATCTGAAATGTAATTAGAACAAAGAATCACTGTCTCCAATACACATACTTATCATCATATTTAAATGTAAGTTTTAAATTAGAGATGTTATTAAAAAGACTGTAATGTTATCAATTTAACTGCACTGACAAACAAGATTTTAACTGAATTGAGCTGAATGATGACACTAACTTTACAACACTGGAGCTTAATAATGTCTTCTGTAGAGCTGCTTTACCGCTGAAATGGAAGATGTTCATAATTGATAGAATTTACAATGTATTTCATGTATAGCTGCTTTGAAACAATGTGTATTGTATAAATGTGACTTGGCTTTGAAATGATTTAGGATTTAGGATCCTTGGGATAAGTAACCCAAGGCTTATGGATGTTTTCTACAAAAATTGTCATTAACTGTCAAAACTGTCAATAAAAATGTCATTAAAAAAAAAAAAAAAAAAAAAGGAGGCCATAATCATCTTTATTATAGACAATAGCTTATGGTAGACTGCAAAATGGTAGAATGCATAGATGTTTTTGCATAGATGAAACAATATAGCCTAATTTTCAGTAAACTGCTAAATATAATCAAATAAGATGCCTCTCCCTAAACAACGTCCAATCTTTAGACACATTTTTATCATAAGCCTGATAAAGTCAATAGCCGTCTATTTTATGACTTTAAAATCAAACGTGACGCTGGCAAGAGAAGCACACATCCTTAGGATAGATGCAAAAGAAAAGCGAGAACCGAAAGCTGAAATCACTGGCTGTATGTTCGTGTCACATAAACACACTTTACAAGCTCCCTCATCTGTGAGTTTGCATTTACCTTAAATTCCCAAAGCACACAGTATCGACTGAAAAGTCAGTATTATGCGTTCGTTTGTGATTCATGCGCTTCCTCTTGAGACTCCGAAGCGTGTGAGATGATTTGCCCCAGTTACACGACTGCACGCTACAGCGTACTTAGTTTCTCTCAGGCAATATGACCTTAACTCTTGCCGCTCATCTTCAGATTCATACTACAGAGGGCTTTCATCCATATCAGCATCGTATATTATTAGCCGGCGCGATATTAAGGACTTATACATAAGCATCCTCATATAAATAGAATAGCCTGACTACTGGACGAGTTTTTCAACCAACCTCCTCCCATGCGGTGTCCATTACATTATGCCTTATATTTCGGTTGAGTAGTAGTATATAAGGTGGAAGCCACGGAGTTGGTGCTCACTGCAGTAGCCAATTTCATCCTTGCGAATCCAAACCTAAACCCTAAAGACAACCAGAGGTGAGTGTCTACTACACGAGCTCAGCTCACAATATCTATCAACGAAGGAAGAAAAACTTCGAGCAACAACGGCTGATCCGGAGAGGATGGTTTGACGTATTAAATCTTGGCCACCTGGAGTGGGAATAATTTGTGTCTTGGAGTTTGGACGTGTTTGGATGTCGCTCTTTATTAAGCGGTTTGATTACGCCAGAACTGGGTGGGATTTATCATAACACACTCTGTTGTTAAAGACATATGCAATTAATATGACTGCCGTTGATTATTTACCAAGCATATGGGAGCAAATCATTTCTGATGATCTGTGTCTGGAGTATTATAAAGCTGAAATGAAATATTTATGTAGGGTAACTTAAAATTAATGTATATATCCGATTAAAATGGAACCCTCTGCCATTTTTTAGGCTAATCATGGCATTCGCTGGTATTCTGAATGAGGCTGACGTCACTGCAGCCCTGCAGGCCTGCCAAGGTAACCTGCATGTTTCTGGACCGTCCCATTGACCTACAACCTAAAGCGAGAACATCAATTTCATGTCGTTCCAAACCCACTTGACTTTCTTTTTTGCGTGGAACAAAAAGCAGAATGTTAGGGACTGACAGTCTCAGTCACTATTTACTTTCATGTATGGACAAAGAAGCATTGAAAGTGAGTGGTGACTGAGACTGTCATTCTGCCTAACATCTCCTTCTGTGCTCCACGGAAGAAAGTTGTGTGGATTTGGAACAACATGAGGGTGAGTAAATGACAGAATTTTCATTTAATGGAAATATCAGTGAAAACAGCATTTGTTAGAGCTTGTCGTGTTTTTCAAGACCCTTAAATCAAATGTTCTTCTTAGTCCTTCTACCATTTATGTCCACCATCATGCTAAAAACCTGGTGAAATTACCTTCCAGCTGCTGACTCCTTCAAGTACAAGGACTTCTTCGCAAAGGTTGGCCTTTCCGCCAAGAGTCCTGATGACATCAAGAAGGCCTTTGCTGTCATTGACCAGGACAAGAGCGGCTTCATTGAGGAGGATGAGCTCAAGTAAGTCCGGTCTTAAATCACTTTTTACTGGTTCAAACCCTCAAACAATTCTTGAGGTTGATTGTTTGCTTGTGTTCTTCAGACTGTTCCTGCAGAACTTCTCTGCTGGTGCCAGGGCACTCACTGATGCAGAGACAAAGGCCTTCTTGAAAGCTGGAGACTCTGATGGTGATGGCAAGATTGGAGTTGATGGTGAGGAATTTGCTTATTTATAAATCCATAATTGCTAACATATAATTCCAGCTGCTCTACAATGTCTTCTGATTCATTGTTTCTCCTTAATTTTACAGAGTTCGCCGTCTTGGTCAAGGCATAAATGGCACCTGACCAACAACTTTTGCTGACAACCAGTATCGTAGCCTGAGATCTCCACTTTTTTATCTCGGTGGCTGATTTTTATACACAATTCTGACTGTCCCATGCTGCACTTCGTTCACAATGACTGTCAATGCCACACGGTCTTTCGCATTGTAGATATGAATGTTGGTTTCTGTAAAATCTTTGATCCCGTTTTTGGGAAAGGACAATGAGAAAATAAATACTATTTTTCATTTTTGAGTCTTTGTCTTTTTACTGTATGAATATATTACAACAATATTACAATATTTGCTCCACGATGTATTTTTCACTCTGTGTGGAGTGACAGTGCCATGGCTTGTCGGACAAAGCAACAGTAACTAAGGGGGGCGGGTCTTTGCGAAGGGTCAATTGGCCCTAAAAGATGGCTTTGTAAATACTATAGAATAGAAAGGTTTAGTACATTTTAGAAGATTTCAAAGTTGCTTTTTTTACTTATTGTGACATAATGTATATCTGAGTGAAACAGCTTTTCAAACAAGAAAAAATGTAGGGCGGGGCTTGATTTTTGTCCATCGTGAATTAATTGGATCGTTGGATCGTTGTGGTTTGCTATTGCTGTGATCTCATGTGAGTGACAGGTTGACCCGCCCTTGAGAAGAGAAGAGAAGAGGGAGGGGAAGTGATTTTGATTAAAGATGAGCACAGATAAATCATTTATAATAAATACTGCTATATTCCATTCCATAAAAAATAAGAATTGTCCATTTTGATTTCATGGTGACTTTAAAAAGCATATGCACAATATGAACCGAACTGAGGTATCACATATCTTGAAGTACAATGTGACCGCCATTAGGTGGTGTCTGGTGCCACATTTTATTTGCCTTACCCATTCTAGCAGCCTCTCTACTGTATAAACTTTTTTTTTTTTTTTGCTTCTTTAGATTTAAACACTAAAGTGATCTAAGGCAAAAAGTGTGCAGTTTATTTAGAATTTTTTTAACATTTGTCATTATTTTATTTTTAATTTGTCATGAATGTCAACTGCAGACTCAACAAAACACAGCAGAAGACATGTTGGCTGTACTGTACCAACAAATTAGAGAATGTAAATGGATAGATCACTATGCCGTAACACTACCAGTCAGTTCAGTGCATTAGAGTGTATTGGTTTGTTGGCTGGGTGGCTCCAATGTCGTGTCTTCCCCTTTCAATGACAGGCCAAAGGCAATTGGTAATGCCATTTCTTCATCACTTTCCTACAGATTACTACATGTCTGCATAATTATCATCAAACATCTTTAAGCAAGAAAGCAAGAAACACTTTTTTTATTTGATGCATTATATTAAAATATATAAAAAATGTGGATTTTGATATATGCTTTTTTTATGGACATTGAGTATTATTTAGTTCTCATGTAATAAGTTTCAGTAAGTTGTCCATTATCTTTGCTGTACATTTTTACTTTGAATTCTAACTGATTTTCCTGAACAGCAAACGATGCAGAAAATTCTTTGTCTGTAAGATCAATCATTACTCAGTCGGATATCGGTCAGATTAGTGACAAAGTAAGAGAAAAGTGTCAAGTTGCATGAGTAGATGATTAGTCTCAGTGTCTACCTAAATGGATTGAACACCTGACTACTCATTTAAAGCTAAGACAAAGTTAATTTCATTCAATGTAAAGCTGTATTTAAGTTGCAAAACGAACCTTGCAATAAATCAAGCATAAGAATCTGAGTGAGCATGCATAATTGTGAAACAGCAAAACATCAGCATCAAATACTGTATCTTACAGTATTGTAATTAATTAACTGGTATGGAGTACAAAATAGGTGATGATGTTAACTATATCTTGTGAAACAGATCAAAGGTAATTCACACAGCAGAGGTCAAACAGTTCATAAGTAATGCCTGTGCATATGGGTAATTTCACAAAAGGGCAACCTTCTTTGTTTTGATAAGATGATTTATGTAAATTTTAAGATGTTAAAATATTCTGTTGAAAAATGCAGTTAAGTGTTGATAAATCACATCTCAAGCTAAATGTGAAAATTGTAAAATGTGTTGTGATATATAGCTATCCTTTAAAAAAGTAACAGATTTAACAGTGTTCAGTAATTAGTTTTTTACAGTACAAACTGATAACAGGGTTGACTATATGAAGTCATAACTAACTCTAACAGGTGTTCCTGCACTCAACCAGTAGTGCTAGTAACACCAAAGTCATGGGTTTGAATCCTAGGGAATGCATGTAAAATGTGTACCATGAATCCATTATATGACACTATAAAGTTTAAAAATGACAAAGTAATAAAAAGTGAAGACACTTAATTGAGAAAGAATAACGATGTATTTATGTATTTTTTATTCATCATTCTTTATGGAACTGTACATCACTTTCATGAGGTTATGTGTTATTATCATAATAAGGGTGACACATATGTCCAATATAAATATCAAACATTAGCATACGCAAATTAATATATATATTTTTTTGTATGTAAATGTATAGTGAGACATAAACGTGATTACAAAAACTGTCTAAAGTTGTATATAGTTGTATATACACACACATATATATGTCTTTATATATTAGGTCGAACATAAATATAGAACAATAACATGTATAAATGTATGTTTGTTTGTTTAACCAGCGAGAATGAGGCATTGTAAATGTCTAACAAACAACAAATGGGGGGAAAAACATTTCATTGTTAAAGTCATTGTTTAAACTTATTTAATATCTATATATTTTAGGTCCAGTATAAATATAAAACACTAACATACATAAATGTATATACATTATGTATATACAGTACATATTATTTGTTTGTTTGTGTGTGTGTGTGTGTGTGTGTGTGTGTGTCCAATGAGAATGAGACGTTAGAAATGTGTTTATAAAAATGTCTAAAAAACATTTCATTGGTAAAATTATTGTTTACACATATTTTTATGTCTTTATATATTTTAGGTCCAGTATAAATATAGAACACTATGTCTATACATTTTTATTTGTTTGTTTGTTTGTTTGTTTGGGTGTCCAATGAGAATGAGACGTTAAATATTTGTTTACAAAAAAAGTCTAACACACAGCAAAAGTGGAAAAAATGTTTAATTCTTAAAGTAGGCCTAATTTTGGTTTACAGATATATTCATTAGAGAAACAACAGGCTTGTGATAAAAGTGACACATACACACTCACACTCACATACACACACACGCGCGCTTGCGCGCGCGC
This sequence comes from Hypophthalmichthys nobilis, assembly GCA_037950665.1. NCBI lineage: Eukaryota > Metazoa > Chordata > Actinopteri > Cypriniformes > Xenocyprididae > Hypophthalmichthys > Hypophthalmichthys nobilis. Next base: position 17,619,375 of record CM075472.1, read on the forward strand.
GGAGCGTTTCTTTCCAAGAACGCACTATTAGGGCGAAGTGCAGGTGTGTGCATTTGGTCTGAGGCTCATTTAAATAGTAAAGGATAATTAGTTAGGCAAGAAATTCAAGTCGAGCTGTGCAACACGAATTTGATACACGGACAGGTAACCCAAGCATCTCTCATTGTCCGTCCCATTAGCATATACATATATATAAGTTGTCAGTGGATGAGAGGCGCTATCACACAGACTTACCTCTACTCTGGATCAGCGCGAGGAGAACTCTTCACAGGTCAGATGCTGCTTTCCGCTTACCATCAATATAAACACATATAAACTGATCATATGTTTATAAGCTTTAGTCCTGGCTATCCTTGTGGTGGTTTGGATTTTTACTGACTTAATTTAAATTTTAAAGTTTAAAGTGATCTATTTCAGCAAAGATGAGAGTGAAAGAAAGTAGACTAGAATGAGCATGTAGACAAACTAACATTTTAGAAAGTGAATGATGGTGATTTTACAATGTTACAAATTATTTGCCTTTTATATAAGGCTCTTATTTCTGTCCATTTTGAATAATTGAATTCATTTAAATCTATTTAAAATGTATGTGTGTGTTCACAAACTATACAAATATATAAATATAATTAAATAATAAATTCATAAAGAGTATAAAATCTAAAAAAGAGAAAATTATTTTTTTCTCCAACAGTTTGAATATGTCACTTACTTCCATCCTCTCAGCTGAAGCCATTGAAAATGCTGTCAAAGACTGCCAAGGTATAACAAAGAGGAACCAAATGTACTGAATAATGAAATAATCATAATAAATAATAATAATAACAATAATAATAAAATAAATTGTAATTCAATCTCATGTTGAGGTGATCACATATGCTTTTCTCCAACAGCTCCAGACTCCTTTTGTTATAAAAAGTTCTTCCAACTTTGTGGCTTGAGCCAGAAAAGTCCCCAAGAGGTGAAGGATGTCTTCCGTATCATAGATGAGGATAACAGTGGATTTATTGAGGAGGCTGAGCTCAAGTATGTCATTTTGGCTGGTACTGAATTTATGTGTAACATCACAAACAATGTGATATGATTTCAATGTTTGCTAATGCTCTAAACCCCACAAAATGTACATATACAAAGCCATAGACTATGTTGTTGAACTTTCATGTTACTCGAAGCACAGTTCCTAAAGGTTTTATGGCTTCAATATGCTGCCTCGTTGCTCAGGGTGAACAGAGAAAGCGCTTCTAATGCTAAAATACTATTTTCGCAATAGACATGCATGACATCCGGAGAGAATTACTTTCATATAAGCTTTACATTAAATGTCCATGTCTTACCTGATAATACCAGAGTTCCATTTAAACTAAGTCCTTTTCAAATGTAATCCATGGAGATGCTGTCATTATGTTTTTTCTGTCCCTGCTTTAAGTGATTTATCTGCATTATGTAATGACATCAGCAGAACTAGAACTCAGGGCTGGAGAGATGACATTCAGTCTTTTGAAGCTTTCATTTTTAGCTCACATTTTAGCCAGAACAGGTGAAAGAGATCATATTTGATCAGGTGATTGATGAATTCAGCTCTATGTGACTGCATAGAAGAAGATCTGAAATGAAAAATGGGTTAAAATGCAGAGCTCAGAGTCAGAGTTCAGTGACGAACCCTTGCAGCACTTCATTCTTCTCATCAATGGATTTGTGTGCATCAGGTTCTTTCTCCAGCGATTTTTCCCGGGGGCACGAACCCTGACAGAAAAGGAGATTAAGAGCCTCCTTACAGCTGCAGATGATGATAGCGATGGCCGGATTGGTGTAGACGGTACTGTTTTCTCATTGTTTCTTTGTTTTCATTCATTCAGTTTTATGCATCTAAATGTTTTACCATTTTGTATGCACAGTTAATAAGATTTCAGATTTTTATTCCTTTGAAATTATGGGAGTATTTATTTTACATTGTAACTGTTTCTGTTATATTATGTCCTTTGCTTGATCTCTATTATGTCATTTCTCTGATCATTACTGTGACACCAAGTGCTAAGATTGAATAGCTGTGTTAGATCATGGAAACTCTAGTGAAAAAAATCTACCATTGCATTGCATAAGAGGATCAAAGATCAGGGTCACCTCAAATTATTATTTCAAGCCAGAGTAACGGTCATGCACGGTCTGAGACAATACAAAGTCTGAAAGCAGCATGTAAATTACTGAGAAAGAGAGTTCAGAGTAAAATGTTTTTCTTGTTTTAGCCTTATTCATTAATTAGTGTTAATAAATTAGTCTATTATAATATAATTGTCAAAATAAATTGATGTTCCTCCTCCTCTACAGAGTTCCAGACTATGGTGTTATCCTGAAAGACAACTGGAGCCCTCAGCTTTAAGCACTGCATGCCACTTGATTTCTTTTCGAAATAAGAATCAGTACATAAAGTAAATGTACTTGACTTTTGCATACATGTGTCTGTTTTGTTGTCCGATTCACCCCAAATGACCAATGACAAAACTGTTCAGGGAAAATAAAATAAAATCACTAAACTGATGCATCTTGTTTACTGTTTTATATATATCTATAATTTGAGATATTCTTAGATATTATCTCAAGTATATCTATATATTAGATATACTTAAGATATACTCTGTGATTTGAGATGTTGTTGTGGATTCTGTTCACATACAAGTTAACATTTCTATACAAGACAACCATCTGCATGTGACTTTGCATGAACTTTTAACTCTGTAAGACATTATTCCTACTGTCTGGTGTTAAGCTTTGACCTACAGTTTATTCATCTGTGTTACATAAGCACAAAACAAAGAAAATGCACATTTACTTTTGTACACAGTGCATCTGAAAAAAGTGAGCTCAATTACATTATATAGACCTTAAAGACCTCCTGTAGTCAATAATTTTATCCCTTAAAACTCATCTTTGATCACCAAAATTACATATTTAAACGTTTTTTCCTTTGAAAAAATTTTTTATTTAAATGCCTTAAACAGCGTGAATGTAATCTATGAATATGCTAATTAGCCCCGCCCCCACTCACTTGCACGAGCTCAGAGATCCACTCGGTCAACATACTGAGGTAAAGACATGTTCACAAGTCCCTGCGGTCAAGTCCAAGTCAAGTCTCAAGTCTTTGAGGTCCAAGTCTTTAGGGGTCCAAGTGAAGTCTCAAGTCAAGTCTTTGTTCTATTTTTATCAATATATTTTTTCAGCTAGTTGTTATTGTAATTAACAGTGTAATTAAATATCAAAACAGATTACTTTTACTTTAAAATTGTCTAATAAAGCACACAAAATACATCTTAAATCATTTCTATTACTTTCTATCTTTATACAAAATTATACCATTTAGAACCACCGCAAGGAAAAAAGTGCTGTGTATTTTGAGCTATATGAGTTGCCGTAGTTTGCTGTAGATCTCAAGCAATGCTGGAAAATGTAGTCTTCCAGTGAGCGCCGGCGGTAACAAAACCTGTGTATAGACAAGCGTTACAGTAAACAAAACAACGAACAACATTTCCATCTGTGTGTGTAAATCCAAATACAATTTAACATGGTAAATCTGGATATTATATGCATTATCATATACTTGGGCAAAAAAAAAAAAAAAAAAAAAAATGAAAAGGACATGTAGGCTACTTCTTGAAAATGGACTACAAGCAAGCCTCTGCAGCTGTGCAACACCGCAGCTTCCCTTCGGATTAATTGATTGCTTTTCAAATGAAATGACAAAGTTAATCGCAAGGTAAGGCTTGGCTATATTGTTATTATTTGTTGCTAATTTAACAAGTTTTCTAATGGGTGATGAATTCGCATGCCTTCAGAAGCGCCACGGGCTCAATGGCTTGGTGTGTTTATGATTTGTGATATTCGCTGCTGCAGCACATATTCGGGAATGAATGGATAGTAAAATGTGGTGTTTCGTGCCATCGTGTGGGGTAGTAAATAGAGAACGTAATCGGGAATGTCACGCCAAAAGACTTATTTTTCACAAGTCTCTGTCTTCAAGTCCAAGTCAAGTCGCAAGTCGTTTATTTTTGTGACTTAAGTGCGACTTGAGTCCAAGTCGCAGACTCGAGTTTCCATAGATAGTATCGCTTTTTACAACGTCGGGACTAGGGCTGCACGATTAATCGCACAATTCGAAAAAAAAAAAACATTGAAATTGCGCTTAAACGATTTAGCTTAGTGCAATTATGAAATCGCAAAGGCTGCGATTATTTTTTTATGCACAGCTTGTCAATGAACTATGGCTCCAAATGCTAATCCATCTGAAAGCACTGCGAGATTGAGTCACTTGTAATGTACATTTGAAAAAGCAACACGCGTCAAACATCTTTCCAGACATGAGAAGCATTTATTAATATCTTGTCCAACAAAAGACAACATTTAATAACATGTTTTTACCCCAAACTCACTTCATAACGACAGTTGAGCATCCTTCTGTGAGATGATGTGGCTTCTTACACAGAATAAGGCAGCCGTGTGTTTATTAGTCATGTTTAATCAATCAAAACGTTTCAATCTTCTGTTTATTCAGCTACAGCAATAGTATGATGCCCATAGGGATTTCCTGGAATGATGTGTTATCTACTTCTGCGGCAGGGCATATTTGGAGTTTTTGCGCAAGAGCGCCCTCTGTCTTTCAGATGGAGAAACATTCACTACTGATCACAGAGCCGTACAGCGAATAAAATAATCCCCAGCCTTTGCCAAATCAGGTGCGGTTTAATTGCGAGAAATCTTGCAGCCCTATGTCATACGCATAAGGGTAATTAATATGATTAGCCTTTTGCTTGACTAAGTTATCAAACAGCTGATAATGTGTTGATAATGCTAATGTTACACGACTCCCTTCAGAGCGATCATAGTTAATGATATACTAAAGCCTGTCGGCACGTTGACGTGATTGGTTACAAGGTAGTTTGTGACGTCAGAAACACCAGTGATTTCAAACCGCGTTTTTGAAACTGTCTTTAGATCACTGCAGTTTTAAAGACAAAATACTCAGCAATGGTGTTGACTTATGAATGTGCACATGGTTTGTCTCAAAGCATATTAAAAAGACCACAAAGACATATTAAAAACTTGATTTTCACCACAGGAGAACTGTAACAAACTTATATCTACAAACAGCAAACTAAAGTTCATTTCAGAAAGCAAGTTTAACCTTACACATTTTGCAAATATATGACAATTATATGGCTACAGTGGAGATGTGGGCCGTGGGAGATTGTTTTTTTTAAAAAAAATATTGTTGTTATTAGTAAATATAGTAAGAATGTTCCAATGTCTTCAGTATGTAATACACAAAAGAAGGCTTAATTGACTTACTTCAGATTGTTATGCTGTTACCTGATGTTCTCAGCAAACTTTTAAAGTGCAATAAAATCAAATTATTAAACAGAATAAATTAATCTCCGATCATTTGTGAACAGAACTTGCAGTCTTTCACAAACATGTGGTTCAACTAGCAGTGGAGATTGCGTAGCATCTGATATAGCTTTTAGTTATTTAAACTGGTCCGTTGTTTATATTTACAAGCAGTGCATTTTATTATTTTTTTCTAATCAATAAATACAATATAGCTCACTGCAAAATATAAACCTTTAAATCCTAGATGTAACCAAAGCCTTAAAACAAGGGAGTTCAAATGTAAAGCAGACTAAGTAGGCACAAAAGGTACAGACATTGAGAGCAGGTGTAAGTTTCAGTGAAGAGGGCCTCTCAATACTGAATGGCAAGGATATCCCGCTCAGGTTACCGCTTAGCCCATTAGAACAATGGAATTGAAAATGGCGCATCAATCCTGGCTTCTGATTATCCCCTTTCTGCGCTGAAGCCAAAGAGCAAAATGAGCCAGACAAACATGTGCCTTAATGGCATCAGCTCCAATGAAATAATCCCAGTGTGCATGGCTCAATATGTTAGATTTAACAAACTAATGGCGGAGCTTATACAGCAATTATAGAATTGAAGAATTCTAAGAAGAATTGTACATTGTTGACTACTATTGTGAAGTGTTGTGTAATGATGTAATGTATGTAAGAATGGAAGTGAAGAGTAAACAAGATGGATGAAGTTTGCTACTTCTGTCTCGTGTGATTCATTACTTAATAACTGACAGACACCACTCAAAGCTCGTTCACATGTTGAAATATAACAATGTTAGGATTGTTTAACTTCCAACTTTCCATTCACAAGCATATATATGTAACCACTGGACTGGTGTGTTACTAAACTGAACCAACTAACAAGACTTTTGCTAAGGTGCTGCTGACTCATGTAATTGGGGGTACATTTTACATAAAAAAAAGCAACAACAACATAAAACAATATGCTTTCTCAGTAAAATGACTGTTGGTTTCTGGTTATATATTTAATCAGTGTAACATATCTGCTAGTTAGGCTTAATCACTAAACACCATTTTGACATTACAAGAGAAAGGATATTAAAGGATACATACCAAACTGTATGCCACTAAACTGATTTCATTGCTACACTTCAAGTACATGTATTTAATAGTTCTTTTGTCTATACATCCATATGTACAGTGTTTCTTTTACAGTTTTTCTCAGTCGATTTGACACACTTCTCCAAACTCAGATCACTGCTCTCAAAACAATTAACACAGTAATCTGAACACTTTGTAATGGTCCTAAACAGATTGTAAGTTTTCTTTCATTTCATACAAATTACAAATCACAAATCAAGAGGAAGGGTATTACTGAGAGGGAGAGGAACAATGGAAGAGGTAGAAAGAGATGAAGGGAAAAGAATAGAGGGTATAGAAAGAGGAGATGGAGCAAGAAGAACTGAGGATGTAGGAAGATGAGATGGGTAGAGGGCAACAGTATAAAGAGCAAGAGAAGAAAATAAGAAGACATGGACAGAGAGAAAGGGGAGATCAAGGTGTAAGAGGATGGAGGAGAGGTAGAAGGATAAAGTACAGACAGGTTTCAAATGAAATCAAAGCCACCCAAATTGATCATGTCATAAATTATGGTCTTTCCTTGAAAGAAGGTAGACTGGGAGTTCAGTCCATTGAGCCCAATATAAATGTTGTGCCTCAGTCAGTGTTGCTGGACAATGAGAAGGCAACATCACTATGTGTGCTGCAATTTCAGCCACTGGTGTTGTGGCGCACACTGCTGTCTTGGGGCCATACGACACAGAAAAGCACTGAAATTTCTTAAACTCCCTCAGTGAAAACCACTTTCCGCAGGGTGACCAGGAGCAAAAGGAGCAAAATTTTGTAGTTGTTTGGGACAATGTCCACTTTCACCATTGAGCACTGGTGCAAGAGTGGTTTGAGCATCACCCACATTTCAGGATGGTGTTCCTACCACCATATTCTCCTTTCCTGAATCCAATTGAGGAGTTCTTCTCCTCTTGGAGATGGAAAGTATATGATTGCAACCATTACAGCCAACTAAGTGTTCTTCAAGCGATGGAAGAGGCCTGTGAAGAAACTGAGGCACAAGGATGGATACAACATTCACTGCGTTTTTTCCACAATGCATGACTGATGAATATATAACCTATGCTGTGACCAGATGTAAATGAGAGGTCAAATACACGGCCTTCCTCTACAATGATCAATAAAGTTAATTGATTCAATGATTGCAGTACATTTATTTATTTATAGTTGAAAACTTGTTATACAATTAAACTTGTCATTAAAGAACTTTGAAGAACACAATTAAAGAACACAAAAAACATGTATTTTCATTCATGTATTATCAACAGAGATCACACTTGTAGTTTTGATAAATGCATTACTATAATGCAGTGCTTCATTATGCAGTAAATATTGAACTGTTTCGCCAACATAAGAGCGTGCTTAGTTTGCTGTGTTAATTGTTTTGAGAGCAACTACATTCATTTGGAGAAATGTGTCAAATCGATTGAGAAAAACTGTAATGGTAAATAAATACTAAGTGACAGGATATAGTTAGTTAGACGGAATAGTTAGACGGAACTATGTTTGTACGGCGGATGTAATCTACCCGAGCGAATCCAACTGTAACACACAGGCGACTGTCAAGAGCAGGAAGTACATCTTTTTCATTGATCTCAGCTCTGTTTTCCTCATGAGATAGCAAATTAAGCACCTTGTTTCAGTTGTCATGCTGTAGAAGGTAAGCACCAATGGCTGAACATCACTTGTGATAGTTGTCGCTTTCGAAACAGTCGGATTAATGCTGCCGCTAACTAGCTAGCTTGTAAGTAATAGGCTAATTTGTCTGACCATCGTCACTCTCTCCAAGGAAAATTAGATGTTTTTGGTTCCTTTTTTGTTTATTTTCCTACGTAATGAAATTCATGTTCCTAGCAATTAACGTCCTTGTCAGCAGCAGTTTATTTGAAAAGTAGAAAAGAAAAATGCAGATTATTCGCTTTTGAAACAATCTTAAACTAAATAATTGAATTACATAATTAAAACAATTAAATTAAACACAACTTTGGTCCAAGGTACATGTAAAGTGTAACATGGTCTAAAAATATTAATGTAAGTAATAGGCTAATTTGTCTAACCATCGTCACTCTATACATGGAAAGTGAGACGCTTTTGATTCCCCCTTTTCCCCCCATCAGTTATGAATATCATGTTCCTAGCGGTATAGGACATATATTTGAAAAGTTAAAAATAAGCAGTTTATTCACAGCTTATTTGCTTTTCAAACAATCTAGATAAATTGCATGACATAAGCTTTAACAAATTAAAATAATAACATATTACATGTCTGAAAAATATTACAAAGTATTGCCATGAACATACATTGTCCTCATGTATTATATGTTCCTTTGGAGGTGTGGATGACCATCTCAATAAAGTTTATTCTGTTTACAGATCAAAGGCATGCACTCCAAAGTCAATGAAAAAAGAGGGAACCGTAGACTCAGACCACACTAATGCTGATGATCAGGTATTTTCATCAATGATACTGTCATTAGAGTCTAAATATGAATTATTTTAGATCAGACATGGTGTGGTAATGATCTGCTTTCTATTTCTGCCATATATCATCTTCTCATAAGCCCAAGAATGGCATCTGGAATGCAAGAGAAACAGTACACACCATCTTTGCTCAGTTTTTTCATCTATAATCCTAAGTTTGGACCACGTGAGGGGGAGGTAACTAGTCTAAACAATATTGTTTTTGCACAGTGTTGTTTTATTCTTCATAATTAGGCTGACATGGAATCTGAGGCCACAGAAAGTGTAAAGGTGTAGTGTTCTTAGCTCCGTGTAACACATTTGAAATCCTTCTAAATGTTTAAATCCATTACGTTACAAATCATTAATATTGACCACAGCAAATGTGTAAAATGTCTACAAAATTCATTTGGGCTTGGTAATAATGTGAAAAGTGATCAAATGCAGGTAGAAGTCATGTTTTGTTATTATATGTTAATCATACGTTTATAGAGCTGTTATTGTGCATTGTAGGAGGAAAAGAAAATATTGTTTTACCACCCCATCGAAATAGAGAAGAACGAAAAGATTCGCAATGTTGGACTCTGTGAGGCCATCGTTCAGTTCACCAGGTTAGCACTTTACTAATGATGGCAAGAACAGTGTTGAACAACTTTTATTAAACAAAAACCAGACATAACCAACAGAGATTTTCTTATTTACAGAACCTTCTGTCCAACCAAACCAGCCAAATCCCTTCACACTCAGAAGAACAGACAGTTTTTCCATGAGCCGGAGGAAAATTACTGGATGGTCATGGTACGTCTATCAGTGATGTTTTGTTGAGATTTAGTTTCACTAGCCAAACAAAAGAAGACTTAGAATAAAATCAAACTAGCCTTACAGTGCTGCTGAAGTATGTATTAAGCACCTTTTGAATTTCTCTGTCAAGGTTGTACGAAATCCAATGGTTGAAAAACCCAACAAAGATGGTAAACCACCCACTGTAGAATACCAAGAGGAAGAGATTATTGTAAGTAATATGTGGAATGTTAGTTGAAAATATTTAAAAGATTAATGTTCAGGCTGGGGTCAGTAAGATTTTTTTTTAAATAAATGAATAATTGTATTCAGAAAGGACTCATAAAACTGATCAAAAGTGACAGTAAAGACCTTTACATTGTTTTTTTTTTTTTTATTGCAAATAAATGCTGTTGATTTTTCTATTAATAAAAAAAAAAAAAACTTGTGAACAAAAAATGTATCATGGTTTCCACAAATATTTTAATCAGCACAACTGTTTTCAACATTGATAATAATAAGATATGTTTTTTGAGCAGCATATTAGAAAGAGTAATGGCTGCTGAAAATTCAGCTTAGCAATCACATAAATATAAATAACATTTTAAAAATATATTAAAATATAAAACAGTTATAATATTTCACTGTATTACTGTTTTTATTAGTCAAATAAATGCAGCATTGGTATGTTTAAGAGATATCTTTCGAAAACATTCTTACTGACCCTAAACCTTTGGTTGTTATTGTAAACTTTGTTGTAGTTTAGACTGAGTTTTTCCCATCTTCGTGTTCTAGGATTCAGTTTATGGGTCTGTATTACAACAATGCTACAGCATGTATAAGGTAAACACTGTTTAATCTATTATTTAATTATTATTTATAATGCTTTCTCCTTAAAGTAAACAGCTGATGTTTTTTTGTTGTTGATCTTTAGCTCTTCAACGGCACATTCAGCAGGGCATTTGAGGCTGGTGGAGTGGAACTGCTTACCCAAAAGCTTGAAAAGTTCTTTTACAGGGTAAATAAAGTATTAATTAAGAGAACTCAATCCTTCAATCAGATAAAAGGTAGACTGTGTATACCTTTGGTCTGTGCTGTGCATGCATATGTATGTCTTAAAAGGGACAACATCAATTTTAGGTTTTGAATATTGTTTTCTCTAGTTTATAGTCATACTGTTGTCCTGCCATGTGAGCTTGTTTGCCGGACATCACTGATCATTTGACTTTGAAAATTAAATTTCTGCAGATAAGCAAAGAGAAAATCTGCAGTAGTTCAACATTTTGGATTTCATATCTGGTGTCAGATTCAGCATATATTTGCAAATAGACAATGTGAGCCATATAATATATATATATATATATGAACAGGAGGCCCAACGATCTCATTTGTCCATGTTTGTCTTATTGGTTCTTCGGTTCAGATTTCCTTGCTGAGGGCATCATGCTTACTCACCTGTCTAAATAATTCAGCTTGGGTCAAGGGAAACCCTCCGCGTCACCCCCTCCCTAACCCAGGCTGTGCCCTGAAGCTCTCAGTGAAAGTGCAATTTGTGCCGTAGGTTAAATGTCACTGACTGCTGTGCAAAGTCACACCAGAGCTGCATCTCAGCACGTCAAGTTGTCAGATTACATTACGTCAGCCTTATCAAGGACGCTTTGGTAATTTCATCCATGTTTGCGGTCATAGTGTTGTTGTACAGTTTCTTCTGGGATTTCTTGAGAAGCAGAACTTCAGACCTAATACTGTACTGTACTTATCTATACTGTATTTACTTTATTATTTTTTTTCCATATATATATATATATATATATATATATTTTTTTTTTTTTCAATATTCAATTCTTCGCTCTCTCTCTCTCTATGCGTATATGTGTGTATATATATATATATATATATATATATATATATATATGTATATATTATTATTATTTTTAATGCAGTGTATTAATGCAAATTGTGGTTGTCTTCTCTGTCTTAGTACCTGCAGACGCTTCATCTCCAGTCATGTGACCTGTTGGATGTGTTCGGGGGAATCAGCTTTTTCCCTCTGGACAAGATGACCTATCTAAAGATCCAATCTTTTGTCAATAGAATAGAAGAGAGCCTGAGTCTGGTCAAATACACGGCCTTCCTCTACAATGATCAGCTGATCTGGTGAATGTCAATCTATACACCCCTCACAGTTTTTTTTTTAAGTGCCCCTGTTATGCTTTTTCAAATATTACCTTTCATGGTTTGTGAATTTAAAATGTCTGCAAAGTTTTAAAGATCAAAGTGCATAACAAATAAAATGATTGTCTCCTGAAAGAAAGAATCGATTCTGAACTGCTGAAACAAGTCGTCAGCAATTCCAGTCTCACCTCCTGTTACATACAATACTTCACAAATTTGCATAATGGCAGTCTATGGATTTCATTGGCTGCCCACGAACAACATCTACTTCGACACGTCCTCAAACACTGTAGTTGTAGCCGAAGCCTGGAAGTATTTGGTTCGTGCAGTCGACATGTAGACAAGACTTCTCAGCGGTGTGAATTCACTTTGCATGTTCTTCAAAAGAATGAGGACTTGCATTAGAAAAGATATGGAAAAAAACAATGCCATCTTTCGTACCACTGTGTATCAAGCACTGAGGAATCCAGAGCCAACACACACTGTAAGAGGTAGACCAATCACAACAGACTGGGCCATCTGACCAATCAGCAGAGTAGGCTTTCAGAAAGGAGGGGTTTAGGGAGACTGAATCTTTGAACAAAATGTTTTCAGAAATTAGGTGATATACAGTGTATATTATGAGAAAATTAAAGTGTTTTTTGACCTTGGATGCATGTAAATCTATTGTAGGACACCTCCAAAACAAAATTAGGAACCTTTAAAATAGCATAATAGGGGCACTTTAAAGGGATATTTCACCCAAATATGAGACTTCTGAAATCTTTTAATCACTCTTATGTCGTTCCAAACCTGTAAGACTTTATTTCTTCTGAGAAATTCAAAAGAGGATATTTAGCAGAATGTTCACGCTGCTCTTTTCCATAAATTAAAAGTGAATCATGATAAGGGGCTGTCAAGCTGTAAAAGGACAAAAAGAGTTATATTTCCATATTACATAGCTACCTTTTAAATATTTTTTTTTATTATTATTATTACAGATTGAAAGTAATTACTAATGTGTTGAATTAAGATTTTGAAGGATTTTTCCCTGAACCTTTATAAACATCACTCCTACTGCAAATGAGTGACATGAATGAGGGTTTACCTTAAATAACTGAGTACCGTAGAGGACATGAAGTCTGAGAGATTTGACTGCAGGGACATCCAAAGCGACACAGCCAAAGCTTCTTAATCACAAACTGTCTGGCACAGGGATCCAGATAGACTTAAAATATGACTTTTAATCCTCTTTTTTTAAATTCACATCATGACTTTCATATCTTGTTTTTAAAAACTGCTTTCACAGAAGTGCCTGTTTTTATGCCTGTTAAATGTTGTTTGTCTTAATACCAGTTTAAGTTAGTGCCTCATTGATAACATATTACCACCTACCACATTATGTAAGGCACAAGACATTTAAACAGAATTACCTTTATTTCTTATGTTTGAAAGAGCATGTTTGTCTGAGTTTTAGTCTGTGCTGTATTTTGTAGGAGTGGTCTAGAGCAGGACGACATGCGCATTCTGTACAAGTACCTGACGACCTCACTGTTCCCACGGCACACTGAACCTGAGGTGAGACATAGCCTGAGCATCTGAACATAAAAAAATCTGTAATCTTTAATTAGTTTCCCTTTTTACCTGACAAGTCTAAAACTGTTTAGTGGCCCCCATTATAATCAATACTTTTTAAAGCATTTTAAACCCCTTGTCTGTCTATCAAGTAATTTTATTCGCAAATATCATATGTGTGAATTGTTATACACTACCATTCAAAAGTTTAAGCTCAACATCTTTTTGGCTTGAAAGAAGTCTATTATGCTCACCAAGCCTGCATTTATTTAATCAATATAAAAACTGTAATATTGTGAAATATTATTGCAATTTTATATTAATTAATTTTATATTTATATAGTTTTCTATTTAAATCATATAATTTAAAATGTAATTCCTTTTGTCACATGATCCTTCAGAAATCACTCTTAATTTGCTGATTTGGTGCTTTTCTGTTGAATATATATATAGTGGGATACAATCATTTTGAGTTTAGATACAATGTAACTGATGTCATGCTGTAATCATTCACTGTGCGATTTTTGGAACGTGCTGAAGTCATGTGCCATCTAAAGCTGTGTTAACGAATGATCTTGTGTGTGTTTGTGTGTGTTTGTGTGTGTTTGTGTCTGTGTGCAAACATTCGGCAGCTTGCAGGAAGAGACTCTCCACTCAGGCCAGAGGTGGCTGGGAATCTGTTGCACTATGGGAGGCAAGTATCCAAATATTTCAGGGCTGGAACAGCAGGCACTTGGCCTTCTGCCTGTCTGCTTGGGCTCCATGCTTTGGGGACACAAGCAGCCAAGCGCAGCGCTAACACAACACAGATCAACAACACTGCCAAATATCAGATTGCACAAGGGTAATTTAATTGCTTTGGTGGCAAAGAGAAAACAATGAGCCTAACAGACTTCACAAAAGCCCGTTTGATTGTTCGACAAGTGGATGATGGCACAGTGGGGTCGTGTTCGACTGATAGCAATAAGATTTATAGATTATTCTCCTAAGATCGGTCAAGGAGTGACTGATGAATAATTTTCAGAGTTTCTTTGTTGGTGTGTCTATAGTGGGTAATGAGGGTAATGAGAGTAATGAGAGTGTATTCTTCAGTGGGTCAGCTGTGACTCATGAGGCTCGGTCCCACCCCCTGGAAGTTGAAAGGACAGTGTAGATGGTAGCGAACTGTAAGGACTGAGAACTGTGACTTGGCACTTATTCAGAGGCCATGGAGACAATCACAGATTTTTCATCATTTGAAAGAGATATTTGTGGATTGTTGTCTTAAGAGGTCATGTGAATGTTTGTATTGAATATTGAAATGTTCAGAGTTGTACTGACATCTTATGTTATGAAAACAGATTTTTAACAGGACCAGCAAATCTTAAAGATCCAGATGCAAAATTTAGATTTCCTAGGATATTTGTAAACACAGAGGACAGTTATGAGGAGCTACATTTGATTGTCTACAAGGTGAGAGAAACTAACTTAACTCAGTTATTCTTTATGCATTTTAAAGGGTTAGTTCACCCAAAAATGAAATTTCTGTCATTTATTACTCACCCTCATGTGTTTCCAAACCCGTAAGACCTTCGTTCTTCTTCGGAACACAAATTAAGATATTTTTGATGAAATCCGAGAATTTTTTATTTTTAATCTCCCATAGAAAGCAATGAAATTACCACATTCAAGGTCCAGAAAAGTAGTAAAGACATAAAATAGTCAATGTGACTACAGTGGTTCAATCTTAATGTTACGAAGTGACGAGAATACTTTTTGTGCGCAAAAACAAAACAAAAATAATGACTTTATTCAACAATTTCCTCTCTACCCTATCATTCTTCTAAGCAGAGCTTACACATTGCAGAGCTTCCGTGTTCTACATCCGAACGCTGACTCTGTATTGGCCTGCTCCTGCGTCAGCATCACACACATGCATCTTGGTGCTCACATAAACAGGCATCGCCCAATACTGAGCCAGCGTTCGGATGTAAACACAGAATCGCTGTACTGCGTCAACTGCGTAGGAGACTGACAGGGTAGAGAAGAAATTATTGAATAAAGTCGTTATTTTTATTTTGTTTTATGCACAAAAAGTATTCTCGTCGCTTCATAACATTTAGGTTGAACCACTGTAGTCACATGGACTATTTTAACAATCTTTTTACTACTTCTCTGGACCTTGAATATGGTAATTTCGTTGCTTTCTGTGGGAGATAAAAAACCTCTCGGATTTCATCAAAAATACCTTAATTTGTGTTCTGAAGATAAACGAAGGTCTTACGAGTTTGGAACGACATGAAGACGAGTAATTAATGAGAGAAATTTCATCTTTGGGTGAACTAACCCTTTAATTAATAAACTTAACGTGATATTGAATAATTACTTAACATCCATGTTTTTAATTATATATTTATTATTAATAAATTAATATTGTTATTATTTATATTAATCTATTATTATTGTTATTTCTAAATATAAAGATATTTTTCATTATCTTTAATGAAAAAGAAGCAAGTTCATGTTTTACATGTTATTACATGTAACAAATGTTACATGTTATTTCTTATCTAGGCAATGAGTGCAGCTGTATGCTTCATGGTAAATGGTAAGAGTCTTTTTAAAGCTATTTTAACTCATTTTTGTACTTTTTTTGTTAACTTATCATATTAGGAAATCAGTAAAATGTTAACTGTTCTCTCAAACTCTGCTTTCCTCTTTGCCCATAGCGGCAGTGGATTTGAGTCGTGAGTTTTGTGAGCAACTAGACAGCCTGGTTGGTCCTCAACTCACCCTGCTGGCGTCTGACATATGTGAGCAGTACAACATCAACCGGAGGATATCAGGGTCAGTACTACTCCAGAGCTTCACTTCAACCGCTGAATGAAGAAAATCCAATGTTAAGATTTGTATTAGAAATAAAAAAACTCAAGTCATTAAATTATAACCATAAAGGCATTGGAAGCCCTTGAACCACACACACACACTCACCCTTTTTTCAGTGACATCGGTCAGGTAGTGGGGACATTTTATGTGTTGTTTTAAAATATTGCTTGCAGATCTTTTAAACTATTGATATGTATGTTGAGCTGTCACTGCAACTCTTTCAAATGAGTCCTGCTTCACTGCTCGCACATCCATCAATCTTAAATGACTGGGTCATCCTGTGACCCAGGTAACCATTCAGAAATATGGACAAGGCTTTCACTCAGAGGCATTCCACTGTATCATCTCTCCTCCAGTAGCAGTTACCGGAGCTTATCCATTAATCATATCTAAACAGTGTGTCCTTATCTTACCTGAGCCCTGCGTGGTATGCAGTATTGTTTTGTGTGGTACAATCCCTCATATCAACTTACATGCCACTTATCACACTTTAAGGACACATAACTGCTTTTATTCTTCCTTGCATGTTGCACTAGGAGGGAATACTGTAGCTCAGCTTCAATAATTTTTTTCAAAATTGTTGTTGTAGGCCAGAGAAGGAACCTCAGTTTAAATTCATCTACTTTAACCACATGAATTTGGCTGAGAAAAGCACCATCCACATGCGCAAGACGGCCAGTGTGTCTCTCACCTCTGTCCATCCGGACCTCATGAAAATCCTCGGAGACATCAACTGCGATTTTGCACGGTAAGCAGTGCCATTGATTTTATTGAAGAGGTATTTATTGAAGGCTTTGAATGTTTGAATTGCATTTTGTAAAAGTATTTTGGAATAATGCCGGGTGGACACACTGCACGATTTTCAAAGTCATCGGATCGCTGTTCTTCTCACACTACACTACTGTAGGGGCTAACATTTAGTTGCTGTTGTGTTCACATTACATGACAGATCGGCGACAGGGGGTCACACATTACACAACGTTTCAATAGGAAGAATTGCTGACAACTCTGTCTGGTCTACAAACTATGTTTCACAACTAAACATGCAAGAAAAGTTACAGGAAATACTGTAAGATCACGTGTGAGACATGAGTTCTCACGCAAGATTTCTTCCTGTTAAATACGGTTGGTGAGTGAAAATCAGGGCTAAAATCGTGCAGTGTGTACGAGGCATAAATAGATGTATAGGAAAAAAATGAACACCGACACAATTTTTCACCAGAAAATAAACATCAGTATTTATTGAGACAGTGGGTCTCATTCACTAATAATTGCATGGTTTATTCATGTTCTAACGCACTAAAGAACTTCCGCCTAACAGTACAAACGTTATTGATGAATCATGATTTGTTTTTGAAAATGTTCATACACTGATATCACACAAATGTATGCGAATGCACGGTTAGTGAATGAAACCCAGTGTCTGTGCATATTTTGCAGGGTGGATGAGGACGAGGAAATCATTGTTAAAGCGATGACCGATTACTGGGTTGTTGGAAAGAAGTCTGATCAGAGGGAGTTGTACGTCATTTTAAACCAGAAGAATGCCAACCTCATTGAAGTGAATGGTATGCTAAATTTATTGACCAAACAATGAAGTGATATAATGGAGGTGAAATTAATGGTGGTGTTGAAAACCTTTCTTTTGATTATAAACTCTCACCAACCTTCTATTTGTGTTACAGAGGAAGTGAAAAGGCTGTGTGCAACACAATTCAATAATATTTTTTTCTTGGACTGAAGAGATATGATGGGCATGGACTACTTCACTACACTAAAACTGTCAACTGTTCAGGTTTTACTGACAGCATCAGTGTAATGCAATAATTGCATTGTAAAAATGATTTTTCACATCATGCAATTTTTTAGATTTTTATTTAATCTATACAAAAATGTGGTTGCTTCCTTGTAATTAATTATAAAATCTGAATTTTACTGTAATTACCTCTTTCATTTGTTTGTATGTACATATTGTCATGTTTAAGCATCCATTAGCTATCTTCTCTTTTGTGTTTCATTCCCATTGTTCAGATTTATTTTAGCACTTACAGATACAATTAGGATTAAATTCAGGATATGAATCTGTCAGGCTGTTTTTTTCTCTCTCTTATTTTAAATGTCATCATGTCATCAATATCGTGGTTTAACATCCATTACTTAAAAATAAATTTACAGTTTCATTAAATGTAGGTTGCTGTTCTTGTTCAAATGCACATCACTTCAAATTGTTATAAGATCTAAGAATAATTTGCTGTCATGCTCGTTTCCTTGCATATTGAATTATTATTCCAGCTTTCATGTAGCCTTTAAGTGATATAAATACTTGATTCTGGTTTATAATAATTTTCATACTTTTAATTTAGTGTCACAACCAGTAGTTTTATGATTTATAAGTTAGCCTGAAGAGTGAATGTTGAAATGATGAAAATTATTAACCTTACATGGCTTGGGAAGAATTGTGCTAATTGCATCATACAAACCGCCAGAATGTATGATTATATCCGGACATCTGGTCAGGGTGATCCACCTTGACTTTTATCCTCAGCAAGAGGCTTACCTTTCCAAATACAATCATTCAAAATAATAACGGATATGGCAACATGTAGTAGCATGTGTGATTTATTTATTTATTTGAGGAATGTAATGGATTAATCGTCTGCAGTAGTGCCAAAAGAAATATCACCTTTGAAATATCCTAGTCAGCTGGTGAATTAAAGTAATAACATCATATAGCTATAGCTACAGTACAGCGCGACTCTTATCCTCTTATCAGGGTCAGGAGGATGTGTAAATGGGCGGCGCATAACTCGTCATCAAATTTTAACCAATCAACGGGGGGTTCTCTGTTGCGGAGAAGC
The DNA here is from genome assembly GCA_037950665.1 of Hypophthalmichthys nobilis. Classification (NCBI taxonomy): domain Eukaryota; kingdom Metazoa; phylum Chordata; class Actinopteri; order Cypriniformes; family Xenocyprididae; genus Hypophthalmichthys; species Hypophthalmichthys nobilis. The sequence continues at coordinate 17,638,549 of CM075472.1, forward strand.
CAATCAGAAGAGCTATATTCACTTTTCAAAACCTGCCCGCCATCTTGCGTATGTACGTTTAGGACATGTAAACGTTTGTTTACGGAATATAGATATTGCGAATTATTATTTAGTCTTTGGATATAGCATTCTTCACTTCCGGAAACCCACCTTAATATAAAGGTAAGAAGTCGCTCCTATTATTTTTATCAGAAGGTTTACAATTAAACTTAGTTTGCCATTGTGTATAACTTCCAAACGTTCTCAACGTATGGTTTGGTATAGTGAGCAAAATTGTGATCATGTGTTGTTGCTGCGTTGCTTCAGGAATGATAATATTTGAATTTTATATTACAAATGTGAATATAAAGAGTCATCCTGTAAGAAATAAACATGTTTTTTTTTTTTTTTTTTGCTTTACTACATTTTGGTTGTATTTGTTTTGACCTAAAACAAACCTAAACTCTTTGACAGGATGCTCAGAGAATGAAAACGACATGAAGTCAGCATCAAATAAATTATATGAATAAAAGAACACAAATGTTACATATTGACATCATCCGTGTTGTTAAAACCAGCTCAGCAAAAAAAAAAAGTTATTAAAAAGTTTGATTCGACACGCAACCTTTGTCATCAACAAAGATAGGAAAGCGTTTAATCTCCCTTGAAAAAGTTGATAAGCCTATTTATTGATAAGCTGTCCTAACTAAACACAATTGTTTATACAGTGTTGTATTATTTACATTTACTTTCCTGCATTTGCTCTAAAAACAGACCTGGGGCCAGTTGCATTATAAATACAGTCACTATGTTAAGACTGACTGTGTACTAGTCTGACAAACTAACAGTTAGTGAAAGGTCAAGAGTTTGTTTTACTTTTTGGATTCAAATTAGACAATCTACCTGTTTAAGTAACTTAAAGTTATGGCCACTCTTAAAGAAAAAAAATTAAGATGACTAACTTGTAAGACTAGTCTAAAAGGTTTATGCAACTGGCCCCTTTAAACAAGTTTTGCTTTATGAGTCACGACCACAGCTTTAGGTAATTGACTGTTCTTGTTGTGAAAACTTTTGTAGGATGGACTCTCGCTTTGCTCACCTGTACAAGCGGGACAGCAGTGTGTCTATGATACGGCTGAAGATGTCCAGACGTCGGTCTCAATCTCAGAAAGAGAACCGAGAGAAGATCCAAAACCTGCGCAGGCACCTCGACCAGCTCCCGGAGATCGAGCTCTCAATGGATGCGTCCAGCATCATGGCCACCCAAGACAAAGCACCCAAAACAAATACAGCTAATGGTTAATATCGTAGTTAGTTTTGTTGTTTGATTCTGTGTTGGCATGGCCTTGTTTTGAACTAGTTACAATTGTACTTAACAGATGCAAATGCTGCGGCTGAGGAGAGGAAAAAGATGCTTGCTCGCTACAAAGAAAACAAGATGTTGCAGAAAGAGAAGGAAAAGCGTGAGAAAGAAAAGAAAGGCGTGTTTAAGGTTGGCCTGTATAAACCACAGCCGCTTGGGTATCTGCCTTCCAACACTGCTGGACAAGGCAGAGGCAAGGTGAGTGATTGGAATAACAAATAACAAGTCAGACTATAACGAAGAGTACTTTATTTCCCATCTCATTTCTCATCATGACAGATCACAGAAACTAACCAGTCCACACGAGTGACCCGCTCAATGATGCAAAATCAAAAGGTATGTAAGTGTGTAATTTGTGTGCCACTAATGTCACAAAGTGAAATGACAAAAATAGTGTGAGTTTTCAAACAAATTTACTCGAACATTCCCCGTTTGCTATTGGTCAACAACAAATATTTAATCTTGCTGCTAACTCGCATTATTGGTTGAACTAATGAACTCTGTGTTGGGCTGGTCAGGATGCTCAAACAATGGCCTACATGGAAAGAATTGCACATATTAGCTTGTTAACTTTATACACACACTACCATTTAAAAGTTTGGGGTCACTGTTTCCACAGAAATATTAAGCAGCAGTTTTCAAAATAAGAAATGTTTCTTGAGCAGTAAATCAGCATATTAGAATGATTTCTGAAGGGTCATGTGACACTGAAGACTGGAGTAATGACTGCTGAAAAATCTGCTTAAAATTACAGGAGTAAATTACATTTTAAAATATATTAAAATGGAAAACACTTGGCTTAAATTGTATTAATATTTCATAATATTACTGTTTTTACTGTATTTTTGATCATTGCATATTTGATAATTGCAGCCATGGTGAGCATAAGATACTTCTTTCCAAAACATACTGACCCCACATTTTTGAACGGTAGTTTTATGTTCTCTTGCCTTTGTTTAAATAAATCTGAACATATAAGCATGTGTATGTTGTAACTTTTAACTTTGGATTTCTGTGGTCACATTTTGAAATCATGTCATTTTTGTTTTTATTATGTACTTCTGTTTTTGTTGTTATTACAGCCTGCAGTTGAAAGACATGCTGTTCCAAAGAAAGGTTTGTCCTGCTCGTTTAACTTCTCTGGTTTTCATATTACCAAATGCAAATCATTATAATCAATCAAATTGAAATGGTTTCGCTACCGTTTGTCTTGAAGCAAACTTTGATGCCTTCATGCTGTTGTTGAAGACTCTTTGTGTTTGTACAGTTGAGACCGTATCGACCACCAGAGCTCCAACCAAGAACAATTCCAAAGCTCTGACTACCACCAAAACCAGAGCAGCTACAGGTAATACCACTCACTTAATTGTAGGAATGTGCAAAATGTTCACCCAAAAATTAAAATTGTCATTAATTACTCACCCTCATGTCGTTCCAAACCTGTAAGACTTTCGTTCACTTTTATTTTCGTTAGGTTATTATTCACATTTAAACATTGATCAGCGAACATAAACAGAAGCTCAACTTAACCTGCTTGATGTGTGAGAGCAAACCTCTTCCGGAAGCTCAAACGTGCTCTGTAACGTTCTCGCATGGGTCAAGCAAACATGCTTGAGCTTCCGTTTACCATAAATGATGTGTGAGGTGATGAATGTTTATATGTGAATATAAGCCTAAATTCAATCTGTTCATCTTTATAAAGTGATTGTGTCTCTTCAGAAAATTTAGACTAAACAGTTTGATTGATATATGGATTAGTTTTTACAATCTCTATCTCTTTACGAACTTCTTGAAGAGTCAAAATTGTAGTAATTTTATAGCTGTCTATGGAGAGACAGAAAGCTCTCAGATTTCATCAAAATATTTGTGTTCTGAAGATGAACAAAAGGCTTACGGGTTTGGAACAACATGAGGCTGAGAAATTAATGACAGAATTGTCATTTTTGGGTGAACTATCCCTATAATTTACATATGTACACTACTGTTCAAAAGTTTAAGGGTCAATAAGATTAAAAAAAAAGTTTCATGCTCACCCAGGCTGTGTTTATACAGAAATACAATAAAAACAATTATATTTTTTAAATATTATTAAAAATAAAAAATAACTAAACTTTTTAACATCTTAAAATCTTCAGAATGATCTGTCAGAAATTATTCTAATATGCTGCTCAATATTATTGCAGAAATTGTGAAACTTTTTTTCTGGATTCTTTGAATTAGAAAGTTCAAAACAGGAACAGAAATTTGTTGTCTTCATAGTCACATAGTTTCTTTACTGTCACTTTTTATCAATTTAATGCATCCTTGCTGAATAAAAGTAATAATTTCTTTAATTAACTTCAAACTTTGGAATGGTAGTGTACACTTTAATTAAGAGCCCATGCAGAGCATTATTATTTCCTTTACAGTTGAACCATCTGTGAGAGCTCCAACCACACGATCAGCTGCTAAAATGACACCGGTAGCTGTGGTTAAACCAGTTGCAGGTGAGTTTTATTTTAACATAACATTTTAAATCTTGGGCTTTGCATAGAAAGCTTTGTCTCTGTGACTTTTATTATGCTCTACTTGTGTTACATACATGTAAGCTGCTTTCTCTGTTTAGATTCAAGGACTACAAAAACGAGATCAACTGTTAAATGTCCTGCAGCGCCCTCTTCTGGCAGAGACAAAGCCATACAAGGTAATGAGGCTACAGTTATTTTCTACTGGCATATTTTCTGGTATTGTACATGATATTGTTTTATATTGCCACAGTGTTGCTCAGATGTAAGAAATGTTGCATCAGTCCAGAACTACAGGATATTTGTGTATGTGTGTCATTAATCAGTACATCTCATTATCTTACACAGGCAACACAAAGACAAATATTGAAAATAAGGTGAGGTGATCTGTCATATCTATTTGGTTTTGAAATTTTCAGAAAATTGTTAAAATTACATTTTATGCTTGGATATTTTAGCCAGCTGAGAAAAAGGACACTGCTGTTAATTCTGTGGTTCCTGACGAAGAGGAACCCAAAGCTGCTCCCCCCTCATTTGCTCCTCAGGGATTCGTGTTCCAGCCTCCTGTTGGTCTGAGTTCGTTTGAGCCTGCACCTCTCTCTCCACGTTCAGCAAGTGCCTTCCTCTCACCAAGGTACCTTTTTAATTTCCTTCTAATAAAGTGAATGTGTGATAACTGTAAGGTTTGTTATTTAAGCTGGTCTGAAATAATACTATCATAATTCTCTTTTATAGCTCTCTTTCTGAAGCCAGCATGGAGCCCACCTTCCCCTCTCCCCCAAAACATGTTGACTCTGCTCCTTCACACTCATCCCCTCCAACTTCTCTGTCAACCCCTCCACCAGATCGTCCCACCAACCCTCCCTCAGTGTCCTCTCCTCCTCCTGCCCCATCCTCCCCTCAGCTGTCCACCTCTGCAGCACCATCCCCTCCTTTGGCCCCCTTGGAGCCTCAGCATGATGTTGCCTATTTCAGGTGAGGCAGATCACTACCATTAATAGAACTGACTCGTTAGTATGTTGTAGTAACTTTTATTAGTGTTTTAGTAATGTATTAGTCTCCATTTATACAATGCTTTCTGGGATACTTTTTCTGGATTGGTCAATTGCCTTCTGGTTTGCAGTCTTTATTTTATTACACTATTTAATGCATCCTTCCTGAATAAGTGTTAATTTCTTTTAAAAAAAGACCTGCTGACCCCAAAATTTTGAGGGGTAGTGTAACATTTCGCTGTATGTGTTGTTTCAATAGGGCGGTGATGGCCAGCGAGACTGAGCGTTTGACTGGACTTTCTGAGGTGTGGGAGTCACGATTTGATGATGCCTCTATCCCGGAAGAGAGTAAGGCTTTAGTTTTGACCAGTATTTAATTCAAAGTTGTCTTTATTCAATAACAAAGTCTAACAGTATCCTAACTAGGTTTGACACAAGCTTTCCAGCAAGGATTCATTTCTGTTCACACTGAAAGTGAAAATGGCACAATCACAGCTAATTAGGACATATTTGATGTTTAATATAGGTACTGTGGGGCGGAAACCTCATATCTCCAAAAATGCTACTTTTCAGGAAAAAAGACTATATTTTTTAAAATAATTAAACAGTGTTGTCAAAGTTGATATAGTGGCTTTTTATGTGTTCAGACATTTGCATGTGCCATTATATTATTAACATTTTACCAAAATCAAGCTCAAATTGAGTTTAAAAGTTTTTGACCAGAGACTGTCGGACATACATGTTGTGTCAATCATTAGAACGGCCGCATCTGAGGCAGTAAGTGCATCACATTATGTTTTTCAAATCTTATTTAAAAAGCATCAGCAGGAACACTAATGTTAACAATAAGCAAAATAAATGTAGAATGTCTAACGTTTTCAAATGGAGAAAATAAATTAAAGACAGGAGTCATATCAACTTTGCAGAAATGTAATACTTCATTTTAAACTACAGTTTTATTAGATTTATAAGCTGTTTAATAGGCTAAAGTAAACCGTGAACAATAATTCGCTGGATAATGTAAAATAACTGAATAATATTCTCTGGAATATTGGAATATAACAAACAAAACATTTTGTATTTTATTGCATTTCTCAACTGGTATGTTATATCAGAATTATTAATGTTTTTGTCGTTCTAGATTATGAAATATCTGCTGACATAGCGCTGTTTATATATGCATTTACACAGAACTATACTCAAACTGCAATCGCTCACGGAGATAATAAATAATTAATTTCTATAGAGTTGTGTTTACTTGGATGTTTATTAGTGAATTAATAGTTATATAGTAAATGTTTATATAATTACGGTGTTTTAAACAAGTGAACCTTGTTAAAAGTTACATGCGGTGGCCGTGCTGGAGCATTTCCTGAGCATAGACAACAAAGAGAGAATTAAATTCTTCGCTTTTATTTCCAACATGTGCTCATTCATGGCTTTATTATTTAATTCATGCAAAGTTACATCTTTATTGGGAAAGGACTTGACGGATTATCTTGCATGACTCCGTAAGCTTGTCTCTATTTCTTAGAGACAAGCTGCATAAACTAGCTACATTTCAGGCATTTATGTAACATCTAATTTGTGCAATAATGGCTGTTGTGTTAAATAAAGTTTACTAATTACAGCAAAGCAGGTAAGTATACTTTACATGTGCACGCAGTTGTCTCTTCTCCCCTCAGATGCGCTGTAATGGCGATCCTGCGTGCAATTCTCAAAATACCCACAAGATGGCGGCATGTATCGGAAAATCCGATATTACAAAACCGATATCCGATTATGGTAAAATGCTTAAATATCGGGGAAAATATCGTAAATTGATATATCGGTCGATCTCTAGTCACAAGCTCTTTTTAATACTTTTTATTGGTTAGATATTTGCAAAAACCCACAGACAGACGTGATTTAAAATTAAAAAATAAAAAGACAAAATATGGAGATATGAGGTTTCTGCCAGACAGTGACGATATACAGTAATGTGAAGTAAGTATATTTCTCCCTGTCCGTGTAGTGCGAGACCGGATGCGCACAGCTGTGGGCCAGGCAAGACTGTTGATGAAAGAGCGCTTCAGCCAGTTCAACGGGCTGGTGGATGACTGCGACTTGGGGCGTGGAGAGAAAATAACAACCTGTACTGACTTGCAAGGCTTCTGGGACATGGTGTACTTTCAGGTGTGTTGATGTTCCCTTTTAAAAATGCTCAAATAAGGTCCAACCCTTATTTAATGTTGTTTTATTTGATTTTTTTTTTTTTTTTTTTTTTTAAATAGGTGGAAGATGTTAACAAGAAGTTTAATGCTTTGAAAGAGGCAGAAGCAAAGGATTGGAAAGAGGAAGTCAAGCCTGTTGCCAGAAAAAGAGTGGCCAAAGTAAACAACATAAGCACCATCTTTTAATAATAATTAATAATTTCAAACGTGAAGTGTAATTCTCGTATCCTGTCCTTTTATGCTACAGAAGCCTCCTGCTGTAGGAGGGAAGGCCGGAGCAGGTGGAGGTGCCAGTGCTGCAGCGAAGAGTCGACTGGCTGCTGTGAAGGCTGCTATGAGAGCCAAGCAGGCTGAACAGAAAGCCGGTGAGACAGACAACATCCAGGATGATGCAGGCCCTGCCTCCATATTGCCTGCACAGACTGTGGTGTTCCATGGAGGCTTCTTCCAAGTGGAAAGCCCAGTCAAGCCATCAGGTAAGAATAAACTTCAGTAAGCTTGAGTTTGTTTTACTTGGGCTAGTATTGTGTAAATGGTTACAAGAAATATGACATTTCAATGTTACACAAAATGTTGATATCATAACCCTATTTAAAGCAAAAATAACTATATCATGATATATCGTTATTGTGAAATAAATTTATTCATATAGTGATATAGGATTTTAGTCATATCGCCTACCCCTAGATCTGACTACTGACAACATTGGATGAGAACTAAACTGAGATGGATGACATCACTGTTTTCCACAGAGCTGCTTATTAGCTGAATTGAACTCATTTCATATTTGATGATCTTTACAGTTAATTAATGGAACTGAATCAACACTGAACTGACTTCAGCAATGACACTATTGTCTTTTTAAAGCTGCTTTACAATAGAATTGAACTTTTTTTTTGCATCATTGAATCATTTTCCTGTTTATCACTGTAAAGCTACTTTGAAACAATCTGTGTTGTATAAAGCGCTATATAAATAATGGTTTAAAAAAAAAAAAATCTTTAAATTTCCTTGTGGTTTTCCACCAAAGTAAAAGCAGGTTTAATGTCTGAAAGTAATTAAGACAGCCATAAATATTAGTATTGTATTGTATTTATTGTTGTTTTATAAATTAAAAATGAATAACAATAATAATTATTTTCATATACTTTTTATAGTACAATACTAATATTTTAGTATTTCTTTTTGTAATTTAAATAATAAAACAATTCTTGACATATAGTCATAATCGAAGGGAGAGGAAAAAAAACAGGTTTTCCTTTTGTCTTTTGATCACATGCCTAATTTCTGCCTTTAGCCATAAAACTCCAGGATTAAGCTGTTGTCCAGACTTAGCAAAGTCATAATTGAGAGTAATATTTGAAGCATAACTTAAATATTTTGAGTATATAAAAACTCAAAATATTTAAGTTATGGTATTCCTTAGTCTAGAAATTGCTATTTATTTATTTATTTTTACTGCACTCAGTATCCTTTTTTTATGTTGTCTTTGTTTTAATCTGTATAATTTTCTTCTTTTCAGGTGCTGTTAGACGATCATGTCGAATCAGTACAGTTTCTTCCCCTGTGGTTCTAAGTTCAGCACTCCAGGCAGGCAGTGCAGATCTAACGCGGTCTCTCACGCCTCCCCTCTTCCCTGTGTGTCTGCCACACCTTCACGAAATCATCACCCTGATGTATTGCCTGTTTCCACCCCTCTACGTTCTGCTGAGCCCCTGCCACAATCTCCCAGAGCTCCTCAGATCAGTCCTGACCACAACCAAACCACACATGTTTCGCCAGACACAGAGCCCTGCTCCAACAGCCAACCTCATTATGATTTAAGCTCACCCTGTACCTCACACACCCAACCAGATACCAGTAATGGACCAGAAAACAGTCCAGTAGACCAATCACATTGCTTACCCAGCCAGTCTGAGCACCTTGCTGATTGTTCAGAACCTCAGCTTGAGGAATGCATGCCAGAGTATATGCTCAGTCCTTCCTCCCAAGAGGACCCACAAGAGGACATGGTCTCTGAAGAGAGTTTGCCTGCCCCAACTGGAGCAGATGCCAGTCTAGATACTCTTGCCCAGTGCTCATCTCACACCTCTTCCTCAGAAGCAGAACAAAATGCCTGTGCACCTGCTTCCCCTATCCTGATGCTCTCCACACCAACCAAAGATCTCAGCATTTCTACAGATCTCAGTAATGAGGTCATTTCAGCCTTTAATAGGTATGCTGTGCTTTGTTATATTAGGCCATCTAATTCTTAACATATGAATCACTTATTATGGCACAATTCATAATCTTTAATACTCTTTCCACTGTTCATACAGCTCTCCAACCAGTACAAATGTTGAAATGACTGGAAATCAAGAAGATGAGGTGATTATCTACCAAATCCAAGTAGAAATGCACAATATTGATTATGTGTGTTTATATACATACATGCATACATACGCACACACACACACACACACACATATATATGAAAAATCTCAAAATGAGTATTCATTTTTTTTTAAATTGAACATTTAAAAACTAAAATCAGTCATTTTAAATGCTACAAAGGAATTTAGGCATCGCAACATTAGTGATTTTAAATTTATTTGGACAATTTTAATATCAGCTATTTATTGGTTATTGGCTGTAACATAATAGAATTTTATTGGCTTATCACTTTGGGCTAGCAAAGCTACACTATGTAACTGTCAATGTAACAAAACAAAAGTTATTAATGACAAACCATGTCTTTACCCTGTTGCATTTTGATAATCCTATAATACATGAAATATAAAGTTGGATGGATTTTGTGGGACATTGCATACGTAAGCCATTTGCCCATGCGTGGCATGTCAAATCTGTACACTGAGGAAAAATAGTTCTGGCTGTAAGTACTATTAAGTACTAATATGTGTACAACAATGCCTTGAAACATATTAATCTGTGCAGAGGAGCAGAGCTGAAGCACAACCAAAACAACGTTCTTCCACTAGACCCATGCGTTTTAACCGGTAGAGGGCCAAAAGTTACATAGTGTAGCTAACCTTTATTCTGTATCCTTAAATCCTACTATTAATCAGCAGGGGCCGGTTGCATAAACCACTTAGACTAGTCTTAAAAGTTAAGACACTAATGTTTTTTTTGAAGAGTGGTCCTAATTTGTTAAAGTCCGTTACATAAAAAGGTAGATTGGTGTAATCTGAATTGGAAAAATAACATTGATTACCCCTTGGTTGACTGCAAGTTGGTCAAACTAGTTCTTAAGACAGTCTTAATATAGTGACTAAGTTTATGCAACTGGCCCCAGAGCTTTTTTCTTTTACTTGATAGTTTATGGATCATGTTCTGATATATTTTTCCCAGGGTGCTACTGATTTGGACTTTGAGCGTTACCTGCAGCCAACAGCGAGATACAGCATGTCTCCGGGTCTTGCAGCAGAGAGGTTCTCCCTTGGAGTGGTTGATACTGAAATGGAGAGTCCTGTGACTCCGGCAGAGGAGCGTCCTGTTGACGTCTTGGCAACACCTACAGGTACATTATGTTCCTGATATCACATCATAATGTTATTAATGCTCACAATAGGGTTTGTTGGGGGGCACATGGGCACTCACTTTTCTCTCTTGCACTCCTGTCTCAGCTCTTCCCAGATTGGTGTTCACACCCCGGAGCAGTCAGGTGGATTTAAATCTTTCCTTTATAAACTGTCATTTCCTGTCTTTCAACAGGGTTCCCACAGTTTTCCAGTCATGGAAATTCACTTAGAAGCCATTTTTATCCGATTAAATATTTTATAAATGTAAACTTGGAAAAAAATTACAACAGAATTTTTCATGACTTCAGATTTTGTTCATTTTAATTAATACAAGTCTTTAAGATTTTATTAATTTTTAGTTTTTCAGGCCCGGAAACCACCATTTTATAATTTTCAGGTGTTTCCAGGTTTTCAATGACTGTGGGAACCACTACTATATCACAACTTCTGAGAGTTGTCAGTATTTTAATTTTAATTTTATTTTTACACATTTTCTTCCCATAACCTTGTTGTTCTCTGGTGTTTCAGATGTCGGACAGTCTGTTGCTCTTCACCCCAGAGCAGAAGGAGAGAGTGAGACAGTCGGTGTGTGAACGTGACCTGATCACATTCACACCTCCCACAAACAAATAAAAGCACATCCACTCACTCTTTAAACGTGGATAGTTTTATTTTATTTTTTGCTTTGTTAAACTAGATACTTTTGATACTTGTTTATCTGTTTGCTACTCACTTTTTGTACTTTATAATGAGCACATTTAGATACAGCAATAATATTTCTATGCAGTTTTGACCTCAGAAAATATTGTTTTTTAAGGCTTTTAAATGTCAAAATTGTTGTGAATGCCAATTAAAATCATATGGACAAAATGATGTACTTCTATTCTGTGAATTAACTACTGTTTTGAAATGACAGATGTAGTAGAGGACACACGGGTCATGGAAGGAAGAGGGGTGAGCGATTAACGTCGTTATTTGGAGCCTCTCTGTCTCCATCTTCGTCTTGTATCTCCTCAGCCTCCAGCTGATCTGTGTGTCTTAAATAATTAATCTTGTAAATTATATAAATATGGGCTGCAAAAAAAAAAAAAACACTTCCTGAAATATGGGGAAAAACTTTTTTTATAAATACCTTGATTTGTCAGCATCTGCAAGAGCACTTCTGTTCTTTTCTCTCAGCTTGAGTCTCTTCTCCTTCAGCTTCACACTGTGCTCATATGCAGGGAAGAAGGTCTGAGTGAAGAACTGCTGAGTTTTCTGTATCCAGTCCTTCTCTGAGGAAATGAAATTAGCCCACTATTAGGGATAAATCAGAGGTAGAGAAATGTATGGTATTTACGGTTTGTGTAGGAAGTATATTAAGTAGTAATTCCTATTGTCAGTATTGTCAACTGTTAGTAATGTCGTTACATACTCATACTAAATGATTAATCAATATAGTGCAGTGGTTCTCAACCTTTTTGACTCCAAGGCCCCCTAGTTTTTTTTTCCCCCTTCAAAATGTGTTTTAATCTATGGACACTCCTACTTAAATTTCTATAAAATAATAGTAAAAAAAAAACAAACAGAAATATCAGAATTTTAAATAACAAAATGTCTGATCAAATATTGGAGCTTTGCACAATAAAATTAGGTTACCTCATATACTTAGTGGGAACCACATTTACATTTATTCACGTAGCATATGCTTTTATCCAAAATGACTTCCAAATGACAAATACAACAAGTGAATGCAATAGCGTAAGTGCTAGCAATACAAAGTTTCAAACATCATCTAAATTAGTAAGTACAACACTCGATGTACTATTCTGGGCTGCGTTTCTCAAGTCAGGGATGGGCAACTTCAGCCCTGGAGGGCCACTGTCCTGCAGAGTTTAGCACCACCAACCCTGATTAAAAACTCATTTGCCTGTTGTAGCTTTTTAGTAATCCTAAAGACATTGATTAGCTTGTTCAAGTGTGTTTGATTAGGGTTTGAGCTAATCTCTGCAGGACATTGGCCCTCCAGTGCTGAAGTTGCCCATCCCTGGCCTAAGTAAATCATAAAACAGTTGGCACCAATGGTCTTAAAGATCAACTTAGCTTACAATGCTTTTGAGAAACACAGCCCTGGACAGTTATTGAGGGGGTAAACGAAAATAAGAAATATGATTTTTAATTGTCAAATTTTAATGCTTGTTTTGTCTTATGTAAATCATTTTAAGTCATCTTGAGGCCCCTTTGGAAGTTTGCTGAGGCCTCCTGGTTGAGAACCACAGATACAGTGACAAGACTGACCACGTTTTCCATCATGAGTTGCATTTGTGAAGTCAAACCTTTGAAAGCAAGCACAGGACTTTGTCTTTGCTCCGTCTCCTCAGATTGGGATGACTGAAACATTTCAAAAGATGAGACCGCCTTAATGGAGATGGTCTGGTTAGCTTTCACCTAAGCTGAGATAATGATCCACTGAAATGTGATACTGCATGATATCTACAAATCTCAAGAGACTTTGTACTGCCAACATGAGAATTTTATTCTTAAAAATGGAAAAAGAAATCCATTTAAATGATAAAAGTATGAATCGATGATCAGGGTCAGTAGGAGTGGCAGCACAGACCTGATTTGAACTCAGCTCTGTAATATTCTTCACAGTGTCATCCCAATGACTTGTGTCAGTCTGGCTCTCAACAGCAGTTTGGATTCTCTGGCCTTTCACCTCAGCACAGCCCAACAATGCCTCAAAGAACTCCAGAAAGCTTATCTACAAACAAAATCATTTGTCATATCAAATCAAAATAATATCAACCAAAAACAGTTCAGCTACTGACCTCCAGGTCCAGGTTGCTGTAGATTCCATCATGAATTGCAGGACTGTCCACAGAGAGGATCTCTAACACTTTGGACACGGTTAGCTCACTGTCATATAGACAGAGGTCCTGTGAACAGGAATATGCATAAGAATTATGTATGAATAATTCTTAGTAAGGTGAGTCTAGATGAATGTAAGAGGCCTGTTACCTTGAGCAACCAGACAAATAGCCTTGCAGTCAAGATTTGGTGAGGCTGGATTGAATTTGCTTTACACAGAGCCTGGTAAATTTCCCAGCATCTGTCTGAGTAATGACATGCAACCGCAGCATGGACAGGATGGCAGTACAGAGAGCCTAAAAAAAGTAATTATATATACATATATACTGTATATTTATATATAGTATGTACATATAATATATACACTATATTGCCAAAAGTTTTGGGATGCCTGCCTTTACGTGCACATGAACTTTAATGACATCCCATTCTTAATCTGTAGGGTTTAATATGGAGTTGGCCCACCCATTGCAGCTATAACAGCTTCAACTCTTCTGGCAAGGCTTTCCACAAGGTTTAGGAGTGTGTTTATGGGAATTTTTGACCATTCTTCAAGAAGCGCATTTGCGTGAGGTCAGGCAGTGATGTTGGCGAGAAGGCCTGGCTCGCAGTCTCCGCTCTAATTCATCCCAAAGGTGTTCTATTGGGTTGAGATCAGGACTCTATGCAGGCCAGTCAAGTTTCTCCACACCAAACTCTCTCATCCATGTCTTTATGGACCTTGCTTTGTGCACTGGTGCGCAGTCATGTTGGAACAGGAAGGGGCCATCCCCAAACTGTTCCCACAAAGTTGGAAATGTCTTGGTATGCTGAAGCATTAAGAGTTCCTTTTACTGGAACTAAGGGGCCAAGCCCAACCCCTGAAAAACAACCCCACACCATAATCCCCCCTCCACCAAGCTTTACACTTGGCACAATGCAGTCAGGCAAGTACTGTTCTCCTGGCAACCGCCAAACCCAGACTCATCCATCGGATTGCCAGAGAGAAAAGTGTGATTCGTCACTCCAGAGAACACGTCTCCACTGCTCTAGAGTCCATTACACCACTGCATCCAACACTTTGCATTGCACTTTGCATTTGCATTGTGATGTAAGGCTTGGATGCAGCTGCTCGGCCATGGAAACCCATTCCATGAAGCTCTCGACGCACTGTTCTTGAGCTAATCTGAAGCATGCCTAGGTGCTCAATTTTATACACCTTTGGCCATGGAAGTGATTGGAACACCTGAAATCAATGATTTGGAGGGGTGTCCCAATACTTTTGGCAATATAGTGTATATATACATATATATATATATATACTGTGTATATATATCCTGATCCAATAAATATTTTTAATAAATAATAATAGATCTGTGTCTAAAAGGGACATTCAAGAGAATTTTTAATAATACAATCATATTACAATCTGTATCTCTCTACCTTTCACATTCTTTGCATTGGGAATGATGTTCTGCCTCATGAGCTTTGAAAAACATGTTGCGAGTATGTTGTTAGAAGACCTGAAACATGACAAGTGATCTGTGACTAGATGGAAACTTTAAAAAAAAAACCTTTATCATTGTAGGAAAATACTCACTCAATATCTTTGTGGCAAATATGATATGCTACAATGACAATATAGCTGATACACTCTCTCGGTAGAATGGCAGTGAAAGGAGAATGAACCTGATCTGGATTCAGACAGTGACAACAAGCAAAACTTTGATAACAAATAGAAATTTGATTAAAAGGGAAAACATCACAAACCATTACCATGCTTAAAGACATTACCAGTGATGAGACGCTCTATTTGCGCTTGCGTGACTCTGTGCTGGTGAACTTTACAGTCCATGAGAAATCGAGAGAACTGCAGGTGGGTCAGTGGGAATATTTTGTCTGGAGACTGCTCATGTCCAAGGCTGCTGTAGAAGCTATAGATTTCCCTTAACAAACCAATGTGTCTCAGCACTGCATATTCCACCTTCACAGTAAATAAGATAATAGTTACACACCAACACAGATTTGACTCTGGATTTACCTTAGGATTAATTTCAAATAAGGCCAAAAACCTGTTTGAGTTCTTGATCTCTGTGGGCCTCGGGGACTCTATTTAACAGGGTCTGGATGTTCAAAACCATGTCAGATCCAAGTAGTGAGTTTGTGCTTGACTGTGAAGATCTCTTGGATGAATCATCTAATGAACAGAAATAAACACTATGGCCCAGTTTCACAGACAGGACTTAGACTAAGCCAGGATTAGGCCTTAGTTCAATTAGGACATTTAAGTAGCTTTTATAAATGTACCCTCGAAAAAACATTACTGGTGTGCATCTTGAGACAAAACAATGGCACTGACATATTTTCAGATATGTCAGTGCAAGTTTCTTTTAGTTAAAACAGCTCAAACATGCATTTTAGTCTGGGACTAGGCTTAAGCCTTGCTGTGAAACTGGGGAGTATAAGTAGTATTAGAAGTTTCTTGTATTGTACAATTATAATAGCCTATTATATACACTCACCAGCCACTTTACTAGGTACACGTTCAACTGCTCGTTAACGCAAATATCTAATTAGCCAATCACATGGCAGCTAGTGTTGCCAATTTAGGGATTTTGTCACTAGATTAAGTGACTTCCCCGCCCCTTTTGAGACTTTTTTCAAAAGTTTAGGGACAAATCTAGCAACTTCTTGAACAAACCTTATCTAGATTCTTATTTTGCCCACTGATCTATATTCATGTTTATATAGATCAATGAATTTGCCATTATGACGTCATCTAGTGACATTTAGCTACCAGTTTTAGCTACTGGTCCGGGGCAGGCTAACTGTCAGGCTAAGCCTGAGTTGTTGCTTAACCAATGTTCCTCTAATAACGCTGACAGACAGGAACGCAATGATATCACTGAAGGTTAAAGGATGACGGAAGAAAAAAGGATGCTGCGTTAATTGTGTTTTAGTTAAAATTGGACAGTAGAATATTGGAAAAACATTGCCTGGTCTGATGAGTCTCGATTGCTGCTGCAAGATTCAGATGGTAGGGTCAGAATTTGGCATAAACAACATGAAAGCATGGATCCATCCTGACTTGTATCAACGGTGCAGGCTGCTGCTGCTAGTGTACCAGTTGAGTATCATTTAAACACCACAGCCTACCGGATTATTGCTGACCATGTCCATCCCTTTATGACCACAGTGTACCCATCTTCTGATGGCTAATTCCAGCAGGATAATGTGCCATGTCACAAAGCTCAAATGAGCTCAAACTGGTTTCTTGTATATGATATTTACTATACTCAAATAGTATCCACAGCCACCAGATCTCAATCTAATGGAGCACCTTTGGGATGTGGTGGAACGGGAGATTCGCATCATGGATGTGCAGCTGAAAATCTGCAGCAACTGTGTAATGCTATAACATCAATATGGACAAAAATCTCTGAACAATGTTTCCAGCACCTTGTTGAATCCATGCCATGAAGAATTAAGGCAGTTCTGGAGGCAAAAAGGGTCCAATAAAGTGTACCTAATAAAGTGGCCAGTAATCAAGTATTCTGGAGAGCTAATAGTATTTATTACTTCTGGTCATGAATATTACTTAATACTTTACTCTCATCTGGAAAAGGAGTCGTAATCCCACTCAGGCCAGGAGTGAAGGCAGGAAATTCAGCCATGCAGTCCTTATTAAACTCTCCTTCATATACCCGTCCATTTTCAAAAGTGTACCTCCCCTGCAAAAAAACATCTGTAGTGTTGGAATCACACAATCATCTCACATTTTCATAGTTTGAAAGGTGGTTTACCTGTCCATGTTTTTTGTCATGTTTCCATTCTCCACTATACACAGCCCCACTGGCATATAAGAACTGTCCTCGACCATGACGCATGCCCTGAGCGAATTCTCCTGTGTACTCGTTCATACGAGGGTATTGAGAGCATGGAACTCTTTTACAGAACCATGTGTGCGTCCCTTTTCCATCCTACGTTAAATAAGAAACCTCTGCTAAAATTTTCAATTATAAAAAAATCAGACATAATGTATAGGGAATGACCCTAAAAATAAGGGCAAAGTTAGAAAATGACAGACCTGGATGCCATTTACCCACTGTCCACTGTATTGCTGATCCAGCTGAACCCATCTCATTGTTCCTTCTCCATGTCGAACATCGTTTTTCCATTGTCCTTCATACACGTTGCCAGATGGGTAACTTTATGGGAAACAAATATATAAACATAAATTTAGAAAGAAAAAAATATTTATAAAGAAATGATTACTACCACATACCACCGCTTTCCCCAGCCCTCTCTGCGGTTGTTCACCCAGTCTCCTTTGTACCATGATGTGGATGCTTGGTTATAGTACATTACCCCCTGTCACCATCACAGGACACCAGTCAAGATATTTATTATTAAATGCATGCGAGGAAGTTGAGACAATGGATGTGTGTATGTACATACCTGCCCTTGTCTTTTGCCCAGATACCACTGTCCTCTGTACACAGTAGAGGTTTTGAAACATTTGTACATCCCGACACCATGACGGACACCTTGGTGTATCTCTCCCTCATAAGTGCTGCCATCTAGCCAGGTGTAAGTCCCATGTCCCATGGGAACATTAAATTTAAAATCACCCTGCCGAATACAAAAGTTAAGGAATTTTCGCAATGAATAATTATTGGCTCCACAAAATGTGTGATTCAGAAAACTTGTAATCAAAACACAGGGGTATTATGTGACTTATCAAATCCTGGCTATTGTAAATCTTAATGTAAATTTTTAAACAACTGAGTGACTTCCATGAACTCTTTACATACCTGATACTTTAAACCGTCCGACCAGATATATTCACCAGAGCCATGCATTAACCCATGTGAAAAACTACCCTAATGAATGCAAAATGGTAGAAGTCAGAAATAATGTTGTTTAATTTAAGGTGGTCCACTCAAGGGCATCGGGTTAAAAAAAAACATTCAATTTTGTGAGGAAAAAAATATTGCATTTATTTCTGAATGTTCATATTTCCTCCCTTACAACATTCATACATTGTTTTAATTATAACAAATATCTGTTAAGTAATATACTATATGTAATATATACTGTAAGTAGTAATGTAAAAGTTTAAATTTGATACATTTGAATTAGATTTACATTTTCTATATTACTGGGTCTAAAGGTTGTAAACCCCTAAATTATCGTTCATCACTCACCTTGTAAATATGGCCACCTTGAAAATAAGCGACACCTTCTCCATGAAACATTTCTCCACACTTATCACCCTCATATCTGAGAAAAAAGATCCCAAACACTACAAAACACTATTTGTCAACAAATCTGAGAATTATCATTTTGAATGTCTAACCTTTCCACGATTATATGGTGAAGTATGGGAACTTTACGGCACTGATCATGCTCATTGTTTGGTCGATGATCATTCGTATGCTGAGACACTGCAGAGGAACACACAGCAGATCTCGAGGGGTCTCGTCCATCGTCAGGTTCTGTGACGGACTCTGACACTACACTGGACGTGGACTGTCCTAACACTTTGCTTAGCGTTGGTTCTGGTGTAGATCTGTTAGAACTTTTCATTTTGTGTCCTTTAGCCATCCCCAATAGAGAGAGTCTGAAGTATTCGCTAGTTCACCAACTAGCAGGCATCCCAGTGGTGTGTACATAGTAACACGCTACCGGTTGCTAAGCAATGATATAGTACGGCAAGTTAGAAGGGCCAACAACTTTACTAAGATGACTTGTTGAATGTAAAAAATTAAAATATGATGGGAGACCGGGGCTAATCGTCACATTTTTAACTCCAATTAATATTTTTCACAGTAGTTTTATTTTTGAAATTCAGCTTCTGTACGAGCATAGATTAAAAGGACAGTTCACAAAAAAGAAGAATGATTTACTTCTTTCTGAGGGGAAAAAAAAACAGACAAAAAACCTGGTAACTAAATCTTTTTGGCGACCATTTAATTCCGCTGTATGGATAAAGTAAGGAATAATTGACGACGGGCCATTGAATTCTTAGAAAATAATGCACACCCGATGTGCATTATTGCATTAAGAATTCAATGGCCCGTCGTCAATTATTCCGCTTATACTACGGTTACCACACCTCAAGACACTGTTTCGATGGTGTGACATTTGTCAGGTGGACATTACAGTTAGATGAAGAATTATGAAAATAAGGCTTCAAACACATCATGAGAAAGATACTTTATTATAAAAAAAATACAAATAATAATAAAATCCTTAATTAAAACAATAGTGTTTGATGTGTGTAATGTATGTTTGATGTGTGTAGTGAATGAATTTCACAAGCAAACTCAAAAATAAAGTGTTTCAGTCATGAGAAATCATATCCAGATTAGCGAGGTGTCTCATGGTGGGTCTACCATGTGGACAATTCCAGGGCTGTTCAATTTCCCCCATGTGAAGCACTAGTTTCTTCATTTCAATGATGTTAAGAGCAGTGCCAACCATCACCTGTGTAAACGGAAAAAAACATTCACAAACTGTTCATATTAAAACTTACCAAAAAGAATACAAATATGCAATGGCTCAATCACAGACTCTGATCTTCCTTTACAGGTATTTATTTGGGTTCAGACAGGTGGGTTAGAACAGGGCTGCAAAATATTCCTGACAGGAAGAAAAAGTTAGATGCACTCACCGATTTGCGACAAGCCCTGGATGCAAACATTTGCCTTACTCGAGAAGGTCGACACATGATTCCTGGACTGTCGCTAAGCATGAAGATGAGTTCTTCAATGTCACTTGGGCCAAAGGTCCAATTCTTACTTGTAGGTAAAGACACCAGCTTCACCCTCTCCATAACCTGAGCTGATAAACAAACCACCATCCCACATCAATTTGTAGGAATATGTACCATCCCACATCAATTTGTAGGAATATGTACCAGATATGATCATGAAAATCTTCTCCAGTAGATAACCCACCATCCTCATCAATGAGGAAGTCAAAACCATTCTTTCTGAAGATTTCAAGGTTTTCCATGAGCACTGTTTCACTGATAGCCGGGAGGTGGAGATTTTGTGGACTGTATAAGGAGAAAGAAAAAATAAGTTAGCTTTAAAATAAATTCCTGCTCCCAGTTCCACTTGTCTGTGCGGATTGGGACTTACGCTATGAGCCGCTGTCCCTTTAAGACCGTATTCTGTTGTAGCATCTCAAAATTGTACTTTTCATCTGTGGCATGCTGGTCGATTATGAAAAGGTCAGATTTCAGCTTGGTGATAATAAAACCCAGGTTAAACTGACCAATGATTTCCATATCCTTAAACATATCTTTGCTGTAAAAAAAGTTGAAACCTTGTAAATGGCATATAAACGCAAACATGATTAAAAAAAATCTTTAAAGAGATTTTCCAACCCAAAAATGAAAATTCTGTCATATTTACTCATCCTCAGGTTGTTCCAAACCTGTATGCATTTCTTTCTTCTGCAGAACATTTTGAAGAATGATGGTAACCAAACAGTTTAGGTTCGTATTGACTTCCATTGTACGGACAAAAAAATACAATGTAAGCCAATGGAAACTTAATTTGTTTGGTTAACAGCATTCTTCAAAATATCTTGTCATATTCCACAGAATAAAGAAAGTCATACAGGTTTGGAACGAATGAGGGTGAGTAAATGATGATAGAATTTTCATTTTTAGGTGGATTATCCCTTTAAGTGATCAAGCTAAAGATCAGTCTAACCTTATTTCTTTCTTAAGTTCATCTTCAGCACTCTGGTTTTCTCCAGGGTTAATCTTTGCCCTGAATCGTCTATATTTTAGCTCTCGATCATTGTTCTCTGTCACCTGAGCCTGCAGCCTCTGCATCCTTTTAGAAAGTTCCTGCATAGAAAACTGCAAAAGCACCATTTTCTTCCGTATGCTGACAGGTGAATCCAATTGCAGGGAAGCATTCTTGTTTTTGGAGTCCACCAAACAGCTCCATGCTGGAGGTTCATCTTCATGTCTAGCTCTTTTAGCTTCAGGACTGTAGATTCTGTCCTGGTTTTGTTCTGACTTTGTCTCTGGCACCAAAGGTTCATGACTCCAGAACTTCTCATCTACAGATTCATCAATAGTCTCAGCTTTAACATCAGTTTCATGTATAATAGGGTGTAAAACTGACTTGTTTTCATGTAGAATCTCTTTATGATCTTCAGCAGAACTTTGGTTTGCAGCCCCAGAATCATCAGCATCACTATCAAAAGTGCTTTTATATTTAGATAGACAAACAGTCGATTTATTGGAAGTAACATCAGTGAAACTTGGAGAGGATTTTAAAGGCGGCCTCATAATGTCAGTAATTTTTTTAGAGCAGCTCACAAAGGAAAACATCTTCTTCTGAGAAGGACCAGCACAAGCAGCTTTATGACTAGACTGCTTTGACCCAATTCCTGGAGCCTGATGACTTGAAAATGCTTCTTTAAGTCCTGCAAGATTGATGGAAGTCTTTGGGGGCCCATCATCTGGAAGAGCTTCAGAGACTGAACCCGTTTCACAATCTTCTGAACCAACACTTGACTCAGTTGGTCTACACAGGCCTTCAAGAGAAACATCAACATATGTAATAACACTTCAAGACAACAAATGAGCTGTCTTAAAAGGTCTGTACTTACTGGTAATTGCTGGAGAAATGTGATTGAGACTGATTTTATTGACACCAGTCTCAAACATAGCAATGAGTGAGCTTTTCAAAATGGCCAGCAAGAGTTTTTCCTCTTGTAGAAGGATTTGACGTTTATCTGGAGTGACATTCACGTCGACACAGTCTAAAGTGAAACAAAGAATCAAAACACAGGATTAAATGACATGTTTCAAAAATATTGCATTTAGCATTTATATTCTACATACTTTGCATTATATATGTTACCGGCAATGTGTGAAAAGCAGGTATTGTATAGAATGCATAGGGAATATATACAATGCGTGATGTTTGTAGGCAAAGTATAAAATGTCTGTTTTTTTGTGATTATGTTGCATACTTTTCCTAGGCATTCTACAGGTATTATACAGAATGAAAAGCCGGCTGGCCCTTTGGCATTGTATAGAATGCCTAGGAAATGTGTGAAATACAAACCATTTTATACTTTGCCTACAAACTTCAGGCATTCTATATATTCCCTAGGCATTCTATACAATGCCGGATTTCACACATTGCCGGTAATATATACACTAAAATGTCTCTTTTCTGCATTTATTTGATCAAAAATATTGATTAATATTATTATTACAATTTAAAATAACTTTTCTATTTTAATCTATTTCAAAATGTAATTTAATTGTGATCGCAAAGCTGAATTTTCAGCATCATTAATAATATGCTGATTTGGTGCTAAAGAAACATTTCGGTAGCACTTTATTTTACAGTCCTGTTTCGCATGAACATATTATGTACTTATTGTAGTAATGATACTAACTAGGTACTAACCCTAGACCAACCCCTAAACCTTATCTTAACTCATGTAGTTACCTTACACTATTCAGTACTTTTGTGGGTAAGTACACTGTAAGTACATTGAAAGTGCATATACTGTAACATAAAGTGCAACCAACATTTCTCATTAGTATTAATGTGTTTCTTATTAGTATTAATGAAAACAGTTGTGCTGCTTAATATTTGTGGAAACCGTGATCTATTTTTATAGGATTCTTTGATGAAGAGAAAGTTCAGAACAGTGTTTATTTGAAACAGATTTTTTTACAACATCCCTCAAAAGTTACAGTAGTTACATTTAGTTCATCTTGCTGAATAAAAGTATTAATTTCTTTAAATATCTTACTGACCCCAAACTTTTGAACGGTAGAGTACACATTTATTTATGATTATATATAATATCATATATTATATACAGTATATTTAATTTAATTGATTAATCTTCGGTTAAGTCTTACCTGAAGCGACAGTGATGTTTAGAGCGACAAAAGGGTATTGATGCCGATTGTACATGTGATAAACCTCATTCACAAGCTTGGAGACCTGCAAATATTACAAAAAAATATGAACACATCATACTTATTAAATAGAATTATAAAAACAATAACACATACTTATATCAAAAGACCACACCTTAACTGGATCACAGGGTCTTTTATTGATAAAGAAGAACTGTCTGTCAGTAGCACTTCGACCAACACCATGATCCCCTTGTGACACAAACCCTTCAATGCTAGAATGTAATAATACAAATAAACATCACTTTAGTTTACACAGGAATATTCCAAGTCATAATACAGTTTATCATCACCTGATTTGTGCAAAACTGGTAATAAGTCAATCTTAGGTTGACCCACAAATGAATGTTTACACAGAAAAACTCACATGAAAAGGTCTTTTGGAACATCTACCCCACTGAGACCATAGTCTTCCTTAATTGATTCATTGGGAGATATTTGTTGGAAGGGAATCAAACTTTGTAGCTGAGGGGAAATAAAAATGTGACATACATGTTACTCTCAAACAACATGGACAAACAATAATGCAGGTACTTTGTTATAGTCGACAATGTGTTCTGTTTGTCAATTTTGGTTTAGGAATGATTCTTCTTAAAATATCCACTACAGAAAAAATAAGTTATTCTCACCTGTTTAGGTCCAAACACAGCTCCAATGTTGTCTCTCATGCTGTTACTGCCGCTTGTGCACAGTACTGTGGTGCGTTTGCCTTGTCCCATCTGGTTAGTGCATGTAATGCGCACACCAGTGGAGATGATGCAGTAGGATTGCAAGATGAAAATCATCTTGGAATATTCCTGTGAAGAAACTCTATTTAATTCCTTCCTAAACATGGATACAAGACCATGTACCCAAGTATCTCCCAGCAGACCTTTTTGATGTTGCGGTGGAACTCCTTGTGTCGAACAGGTAATGTGGAGAAGAGCTTCTGAAGAGTGATGGTAGTGCCGTGCTGACGGGGATGCGGCACACGCTGAGTGAGACGACCATCGTGGTCGTACACCAGCCGAGCTCCAATCTGAGCGCTCTCATGACAGGTCACAACACTAAGATCACTGCAGATGTATATAACAGTGTATATTAAGGAAGCATTAGAGAGATTAATCAAACATACCAATCCATAATCAATAGATCATCACTGCGCTATAATCATCAGGTATAATGTAATGCTCATACTGTAAGAATTAAGAAGACACATCCAAATTAAACTGTTACCTAAGAGCACAAAGTGAGCTGAGAGCTTCACCACGGAACCCAAACGTCTCCACGTGTATCAGGTCGGAAAAATCTCTTAATTTAGAGGTGTGATGTTTTAAAGCTGCAGATGTGGAGAAGACACAAATAGGTACACTACCGGTCAAAGGTCTGGAATCATTCAGATTTTATAATGTTTTTAAAAGAAGACTCTTATGCTCACCAAGGGTGCATTTACTTGATCAAAAATACAGTAAAAACTGTAATACTGTGAAACCTTATTACTATTTTAATTTTTTTTTAATATATATTAAAATGTAACTTGTGTAATGTGATGGAAAAGCTTTCAACAGCCATTACTCCAGTCTTCAGTGTCACATGATCCTACAGAAATCATTCTAAGAAACATTTCTTATTATTATCAATGTTCGAAACTGTTGTGCTGCTTAATATTTTTAAGCTTAGCATTTATTTAAAACTATTCATATCTAAAATAATATAAATGTCTTTACTGCTACCTTTGATCAGTTTAATGCATTCTTACCTAATAAAAGTTTCTTGAGCAACAAATCAGCATATTAGAATGGTTTCTGAAGGATCGTGTGACACTGAATAATGTGATGTGACGTGTAGCCAAGTATGGTGTCCCGTACTCGGAAACTGCGCTCTGCATTTCACCCCTCCAAGCGCACACAGCTGAGTATTGAACACACGGAGCAGTGGGCATCCAGTTTTTTGCTGTGGTGCCCGCAGAGCAATTGGGGGTTAGATGCCTTGCTCAAGGGCACCTCAGTTGTGGGTAATGAGAGTGGAAGAGAGCACTGTTCATTCACTCCCACCACCTACATTTCCTGCCAGAACTGAGACTAGAACCTGCGACCTTCGGGTTACAAGTAACAAACAGCATATAACCGTTAGGCCACAAATTTTAAATTGTAACATTACTGTTTTTACTATATTTTGATCAAATAAATCCTGCCTGTTAGCACCTGTGAGACTTCTTTTAAAAACCTTTTTAAAAATCTTAATTATTCCAAACTTTTAATCGGTAGTGTAAGCATGCCAGATGCGGTTATCTCCAATGTTCAGAAAAAGGCAACTTACTTAGTCCCTCAAAGTTTTGCTCCTCAACACCTTTTCCATTGTCGGACACTTCCACCAACTCTGTTCCACTGTCTTTTAGCTTGACATCTGTATGAAAACAAAACAATTGACCAAATGTAGCATGATCTCAAGCACAACGTTTCCTCATGCTGTCATCCCTTGAGCTCACCAACATTTGTGGCACCAGCATCAATGCTGTTCTCCACCAGCTCTTTCACAGCTGTGGCCAGACTCAGCACCACCTGTCCAGAGCAGATCTGATGCACAGACTGTTTGTCTATTGCCTTTATGGCTCCAGCAGAACCTGGGCTAGGAATTTAAAATACAGACTATGTAAGGCAAGCAAGCAGCATTAAACGTTAGTAAACAGTACTGCACAATACAAACACTGTTTCCAGTATAGCAGATTATCTCACTAGTCTATTCTAGTGTTATTTCTCGTTGTTAAAACGTAGCAACCTATTGGGAAAAAAAAAAAAAAGATATGCAAAGCTATAAAAACTTACCACGAATCTGACATCCTTTCTGTTCCAATATATATATGGTATCAATCACAGAAGCTTAACTTGTAAGCTTTGCATTGTGGCTATGGCTATTTTGATAGCTTTTGCTTCCTGCGGTATTCAGAAGAAACAAGGAGCGGAAAATGTGTTTTCATTGCGCAGTGTTAAAAACAAATGCTTCGTCAAGAAAAAAGTTTTGCTAAATTACAATGGAACACACTCTACCATATCATATACCAATAAACGCACGTGCATGACTGTCGCTCTATACTGCTCTGACTCACAGCGCTGTACGTTTCCCGCCCGCGGCGTGACGCAAAACGTCAGGTTACCACGTTTTGCATTTGTATGACGTGATCAATTGTTGCCTACTATATAAACTGTACTGTCGACTGTTTCAACTTTCTTTTTTTATTACTTTGTTATGCTAAGTTAATTTTTAACTTAATGCGTTTTTCCCCTGTGAAGTCTATGTGGAACCAAATTTTCCAAAAATGTTTTTGATTATATATTCTCCTAGTTTATTAATCAGATAATTTTTATTGATGTATCATATTGTGATGCTTTGTAACAAAACAAAATACGGGTTTTAAAAAAAAGTTATATTTTGAAACATTTCATCATCCTGCGCGTGGTTGCCTGAGTAGGGACTGTGTGCAAAGGTCAAATCTGATAATAGCCGAAACTAACACTGACACAACAACATTGTTAATGTTATTGTCTTCTAAGTTGTATTTTTTATAGAGATGCAAGTATGTCACCCATAAACAAATCGTATATTTGATTAATGTTTTAATGCATTACGTCTTATTTTGTTCATCAAAAATGATAATAATTTTGAGATACTTCCTTACTCCTGTGCCTTGAAACATGGCAGGTCACTGTCAGTTTACGGTGATATTTTTATTCGGCCAGTTTTAAAACTTGTGAGTGGGGTTAGCACAATTAAAAGGGCTATGTTTTTGAAAGTTGGCCCTTTCTGAATAGAGCTAATGAATGTGATGCACAGAAGTGTCTTTTAGAAAAACGTCATGTTTTACACAACAGAGATGGCAGAAGAAAGTTCGAGTAGCAGTGTAGTTTCCAGTGTGAGCAGCCGTAGCCTTCATATCCGACGGGGCCTTTTCATCCAAGATAGAGGACCTAAAGGAGAAATGTTCAGCCTGAGAGATACGGAGGATGATGTCCAATTTGACAGTGAGTCCACTCCAAAAGCAATATTAAGTACAGCCCCTTTGATTCATGACATTGCACTGTTAACAGAGTAAGTTAGTCATGGTTAGAGTCTGCGATCAAACAGGGCGTCTGTAAAAATTGGGGTTAGTTCTATGATTATTTACTGATTTTGGATGTTAGAGACTGTAAACATGAGGTGCATAAACTATCAGTGTAGTAAATGACTAAAGTGTAATAATGCAGTTTTAAGATGTCCCGCCTACTTAATATTTCATCTGTGGGACTTTTTAGGGGTGTGGGGGGTAACTTGAAACTGTTTCAAGCTGATAAGTTACTTAGACCTTACCCACCCTTGATGTACACACAAGATGCAGCATTGGTATATTTCTATTTGCTTAGCTGTTAAGAGAGTACAGTAAATGGTTGATGTCTAAATGGAATCAGAGGGAAATGACATTATGGCCTTACTTGCTAAAGTTATTGCTGAAGGTAAGGCATCTCCAATTCAATTCGTTTTAGACTCAATTTGGTTTGATTTTTTGCATAATTTATATTCAAACATAGTCAAACATATTGGTATTCATTACCCTTTGTATTTGTCATATTAATGCAGCCTCAGACTCAGACAACTGTGAGGTGTTGCTGGCGGGGAAACAGTATCCGTCGATCCAGGAATTTGCCTCTGCCATTCCCAACCAACTGCTGCTGGGATCACTACTGGAACACTTGTGCTTTGTTTACGAGAGCGATCCCACACGTTCACGCATGCTTTTTAAAGGTAAGCGGTTATTGATATTGCCTTATAAAAGGCAAATTTTGTTTATTTATTACTTTTTGTCTTAAAATGAATCTTCTCAAATGCCTCTGCTATTTCAGTGATAGGCCAACGTTTAGCAGCCATGAACCTCCTCTCTCCACTGGCTATCAGTGATGAGTTCAGCACAGTACGACTACAGCATAACCGGGCATTCACAGAGCTCTTGCATGCGACCAGCTCATCACTTTTCCCCCAGGTAATCCAACTCAATTCATCATCAATGTCATTTATTTGTTTTGTGATTTCTGTCCAGCTGTTGCTTTCATCAACAAAACCAAAAGAAAGCAAATTCTTATTTTGCCCTACCTGTTCATCTTCTGCAGGAACATAGATTTTTGAGTACAGAAGGCCAGAGTCTAAGGTGAAAACATTTACACTTGTAGGACCTCCACTTACATTGCTTTGCCGTTCAAAAGTTTTGGGGTCTGTCAGATGGGGTCAGATTTTTTAAAAGAAGTCTCTTATGCTCACAAAGGCTGCATTTATTTGACCAAAAATACTGGAAAAACAGTAATATTATGAAATATTACAATTTAAAACATCTGTTTTCTATTTTAATAAAATTTAAAATCTAATTTATTCTTGTGATGGTAGAGCTGAATTTTCAGCAGTCATTACTCCAGTGTCACATGATACTTCAAAAAAATCATTCTAATAAGCTGATTTGGTGCTCACGAAGCATTTCTTATTATAATCATCAATGTTAAAAACAGATTGCTTAATGTTTTGTGGAAATCTTGATTTTTTCAGGATTCTATGATGAATAGAAAGGTCAAAAGGACAGCATTTGTTTGAAAAAGAAATGATAATTTGTAACATTATAAATGCCTTGACTTTCACATTTGGTTAATCTAATAAATTCTTGCTGAATAAAAGTAATAATTTTTTATTTTAAAAAATCATACTGACCCCAAACTTTTAAATGATAGTGTACAGTATTATAACATTTCAAATAACTGAGATATGCTTTTCTGTCCTAGAACCAAAGATGGACTTTTCCAAGCACAGACATCCCGTTACCTTAGTGAATTTGAAGAAATCGCAATACTGGGTAAAGGATCCTATGGCAAAGTGTTTAAGGTAAGAAAAAGGTTTAATCATATTGTGCTCCAAAAGATGGTAACCACATATTGTTGAAAAGTGCTCACTAAAACGGGGTTTCTTAAAAAGGTCTTAAAAAGTCTTACTTCGCCCTTACAGAAATTAAGGCCTTAAAAAGGTCTTAAATCAAAGATGAAAGTCTTAAATTCATAAAGTCGTGACATTAAATGTTGCATGCATTGCTAAATTGAATATCTTGCCCGGTATTTTTGTCCTGTTTTCCAATACAAATATCTAAACATCTTTAAATCAAGATACACTATACTGCCAAAAGTTTTGGGACACCTGCCTTTACGTGCACATGAACTTTAATGACATCCCA
The DNA here is from genome assembly GCA_037950665.1 of Hypophthalmichthys nobilis. Taxonomy (NCBI): domain Eukaryota; kingdom Metazoa; phylum Chordata; class Actinopteri; order Cypriniformes; family Xenocyprididae; genus Hypophthalmichthys; species Hypophthalmichthys nobilis. Next base: position 17,668,140 of record CM075472.1, read on the forward strand.
TTCTTAATCCATAGGATTTAATATGAAGTTGGCCCACCCTCTCTTGGGCCACACTCTTTTGGGAAGGCTTTCCACAAGGTTAAGGAGTGTGTTTATGGGAATTTTTGACCTTTCTTCTAGAAGCACATTTGTGAGGTCAGGCAGTGATGTTGGTAAGAAGGCCTGGCTCACCGTCTCTGCTTTAATTCATCCGAAAGATGTTCTGTTGGGTTGAGGTCAGGACAGTCAAGTTCCTCCACACCAAACTCACTCATCCCTGTCTTTATGGACATTGCTTACGGACATTGTGTACTGGTGCGCAGTCATGTTGGAACAGGAAGGGGCCATCCCCAAACTGTTCCTACAAAGTTGGGAGCAAGAAATTGTCCAAAATGTCTTGGTATGCTGAAGCATTAAGAGATCCTTTCACTGGAACTAAGGGGCCAACCCCAACCCCTGAAAAACAACCCCACAACAACCTCCACCAAACTTTACACTTGGCACAATGCAGTCAGGCAAGTACCGTTCTCCTGGTAACCGCCAAACCCAGACTCGTCCATCGGATTGCCAGACAGAGAAGTGTGATTCGTCACTCCAGAGAACACGTCTTCACTGCTCTAGAATCAAGTGGCAGCGTGCTTTACACCGCTGCATCCGACGCTTTGCATTGCACTTGGTGATGTAAGGCTTGGATGCAGCTGCTCGGCCATGGAAACCCATTCCATGAAGCTCTCTATGCACTGTTCTTGAGCTAATCTGAAGGCCACACAAAGTTTGGAGGTCTGTAGCTATTGACTCTGCAGAAGGTTGGCGACTTCTACGCACTGTGCGCCTCAGCATGCGCTGACCCTGCTCTGTGATTTTACGTGGCCTACCACTTCGTGGCTGAGTTGATGTTGTTCTCAATTGCTTCCACTTTGTTATGATACCACTAACAGTTGACCGTGGAATATTTAGTAGTGAGGAAATTTCACGAATGGACTTATTGCACAGGTGGCAACCTATCACAGCACCACACTTGAATTCACTGAGCTCCTGAGAGTGACCCATTCTTTCACAAATGTTTGTAGAAGCAGTCTGCATGCCTAGGTGCTTGATTTTATACACCTGTGGCCATGGAAGTGATTGGAACACCTGAATTCAATGATTTGGAGGGGTGTCCCAATACTTTTGGCAATATGGTGTACATTTACTTGAGAATTTGAGATGCAAATGTTAAATGAAGTCTTGAAAAAAATTAACAAAGTGATCAGAGTGTATGCTTAAAACAAGAACAAATATCTGTCAGTGAGTTATGAAAACTTCCCTTTGAATTAAGTTGATTTTTCTGAGCCCATTGGCAGATATTTTTTCTGGTTTTAATCATAAACTCAATTTATTTTGATCGATTTCCCAGAAAAATTTAGAAAATTCAAGAAAATTTAGACATTTGCACTGGAAAACAAGACAAAAATACAAAGGAAGAACATTATTTTTTTGCAGTGTGATCAGAAGGTACAGTAAAAGATATTTCCATATTCTAGTGATTCTAGAGCGATTCAAACTACTTTTTTTTTGAAAATGAATGAAAAAGTATTGGATAACTGAAAAGTAGTATTGTCAGACTCTGAAGTGTTGCTAATACAACTCACTGTGTTTCTCCCTAGACATTTACATTTAGAGAACATATTGACATATTATTGTTTTCCCATTAATTAATTCCTTAAATTTTCTTTACTTGGTCTTAAATTTACCTTCATAAAACCTACACAAACCCTGCTAAAAACACTTATACTGTTTTAGGTCACAAACAAGCTTGATGGTCAGGAATATGCAGTGAAAAAAATTCTAATCAAGAAAGTAACAAGAGACGACTGTATGAAGGTAAAGTATGTCACAGATTCAGTTATTACAGTTCTAATGAACCCCTCATATCTGTATAATTTAGCTATTATATGTGTTATCGTCCTTATCTCCTTGCAGGTTCTTAGAGAGGTTAAAGTGCTCTCCAGCCTTCAGCATTGCAATATTGTTGGCTATCACACTGCATGGATGGAGCACGTTCAGCCTGCTGTGCAAAGTGCGTTGTGCTAATGATGTGTTCTCAATAACATTGGTTACGTTAGGAGATATACCCATTTAAATCATACTTTGCTTTTATTCAGTATTTCTGGAATCATGCAAAAATGGTACAAACTTGTACAATTTTCTGTTTATCTCACTAGTTTCACAAACGGTTCCAGCATTAGAGAAACCATTACAGAAAGATGGGTAAGATGGTTTGAAACATTTTTTCCAACATAAATAACTAATTATAACAAGTTTACAATAGTATATTTGAAAATGCATCTTGCCTCAGGTGCACACAGGAAAACACTAACAGCAGCAATGGATCGTCCATTGTTTTTGAACATTCTGAACAAGCTGAAGCCAAAGAAAATCAGGCTACACTAGAAAGCATGTCAATGAAACCCTCAACATCAAAAGAAGAGATGGGACATGCTGTTTGCCCCAAAAATGTTCGCAACCCACAGAACTTTGTTCCATGTGTGTTTCTGGGAAAACCTCGCGCTATGGTGAACAAATGCCCTGCAGCTAAATGGGACAGCTCAACACTCTCAGAGGACGACCTTAGTCAAAACAGACTTGAATTGAACAATAACTCTTACATTGATATGGACGCTACTGAATGGTCCGAAAAGCAGGCACATGAGGTATATGGTCCACTGAATGTAAACTATTAATTTAATTTAAATAAGAAATAATTATTTTGTAATCTTTTATAATGTTTATATTATGTTTATGCTTGTTCCTGTTTATAGGTTCAGTTCCATTTAATGCTTTATATACAAATGCAGTTTTGTGAGCGATCTTTGAAAGACTGGATACAAGAAAGAAACTCGAGGACCATGGCGGGACCTTTAATGTCAGTAGGTGAGATCACTTTATTCATATGAATTACTGTAGTTTACAGTATAGATTGCTCAGATTCCCTTCCTTTATATAATAAATATATTATACAGTTCAGAAGTCACTTATATACACCCTTTTCCTGTTTTTGCATTGGCTGACACAATGCCTAAACAGGAAAGACAAGAAAAGCTGATTTGCAGAGCTAGATGTTTTAAACATACAATCACAGCATATAATTATATTGTTGAATTATGTTAGCTTTTTTTATCCAATACATTCATCCACAGATCCTTGTGAGTCAATTGGCTGTGAACAGGCATTAAAGATTTTAAAGAAAATACTTGAAGGAGTGGAGTACATTCATTCCCGTGGTATTATGCACAGAGACCTAAAGGTATGTGTATTTGTTTTGTTGGTTTACATAACTTTGTATTATGCACCATACATATATCTAGGTCACTTATGGCTTGTTGGTTGTTGGCATAAAAACTGTAGCATTCATCTACAAGGGAGAGCCGAGGAGGCCTAGTGTTTTGATAACAGATATTGGGCTGGTGTGGCGCGACAATTTGCAAAACAAACTTGTGCTTTTGAGGTTGGACTTTTGCAACAGAAAAATTCACTCTCCTGAGGTAGTGATCTTGTTAATGTCATAATTTAGTAGGAAACCACCTTGTCCTTTTCATGATTGCAAATCTTTTGTTTTGTTCACAGAGCCATTTTTACATATTATGTATGACCCTGGACCACAAAACCAGTCATAAAGGTCAATTTTTTAAAGATAGGACAATATTTGGCCGAGATACAACTGTTTGAATATCTGGAATCTGAGGGTGCAAAAAAATCTAAATATTGAGAAAATCACCAAGTTGTCCAAATGAAGTTCTTAGCAACGCATATCCACTCACAAAAATAAACTTTTGATATATTTACGATAGGAAATTTACAAAATATCTTCATGGAACATGATCTTTACTTAATATCCTAATGATTTTTGCCATAAAAGAAAAATCGAAATTTTGACCCATACGTTGTATTGTTGGCTATTGCTACAATTATACCCGTGCGACTTATGACTGGTTTTGTGGTCCAGGGTCACATATTTCCCTAAACTTAAGAGATGCCTTGAGATGGTGTTGACAATCCATTTTCTTAGCAATGCCTTTAAAATAAATCACACTTAACAACTGCTTTATTCATTTTACTGATACATCCAGTGGCCTCATAACAGTTTATAGCCAGTATAACATTTAACCGAATTTCAAAAAATAAAAAAATTAGTTGCAGTCAATTTGACCAACACTCTCCTTATCCCTCACAAACATACTCTTTATCTGTTTGTCACAGGGAGGTTTGATAGTTCTGGTAATCCTCCTTGGTTCTTCTCTCACATATTTTAGTTAACAAAAGCCTAGAATACAGTTACCTATGAAATTTCTAAACAAATCTCATTTTCATCGGCGATTAATATGTCAAGTGTCAATTTGGGAAATTTATTACTGTGGATGTTCTATCTGTGCAACAATAAAAACCTGATTAAAAAATAAATAAATAAATAAATAAATATATATAATAACATGTATATAAAGTTTGTACTATCATCTCAGTTTCGACTACTCTATTTAAAGTTGCTTAAAATCACAGTGTTTTATAGTGTTTGTTTGTAGTGAATTAAAATGTATATTTATTTATTTACAGCCTAGAAACATTTTCCTACATGGACCTGAGTGCCATGTGAAGATAGGGGACTTTGGGTTGGCTTGCCAAAACATTTTAATGGATGAGCATGAGCAGCTGCCCTCCAGCTCTCAAGCAGGTGTAAACACAGGTGACAGAACTATTCACAAGAGCAAATGACATTTATTTTAGTTATAACAAATTCTGAACTCAAGTACTTAAATATTCTGTTTGTTGCAAAACTACAGCTGATTTAATGGTATGTAACAGCTGTGAATTAATGCAACCTTGAACTAAACAATTTCTGATTGCACTTTTCAGACTCGGCTCACACTAGTGGAGTGGGAACTTTTGTTTATGCTGCCCCAGAACAACTTGAGGGTTCTCACTATGATTCAAAGGTAAGGAGACTGTAAAGCTATAAACTGTTATAATATAATGTCTATCCAGTTATTACTGTTGTTTTATGTGCTGTACTTAAATGTGACTGTGTTTCATCTTAGGCACATGCTAAAAATGTGGTAGTAGAACTTGATGCTCAGAATTTGTTTCATTTATACAGTCAGATATGTACAGCATAGGAGTCATTGCATTTGAGTTATTCCAGCCATTTGGGACTGAGATGGAGCGTGCGCACACACTTGAAAAACTACGGCAGGGCAAGATCCCTAACACACTGTCCAAAAACTGGCCACTTTTGGCCAAGTATATCAGCCTGCTGACCAGCTCTGATCCCTCAATGCGACCAAGCGCATCTCAGTTACTTCAGAGTGACCTCTTGAGCACCAGTGACATGGTATGTCTGGCTTTTTTTTACCCTCACAAAATTGAACAAAACAAATGTAACCTCATTTTAGTTATCCTCATATTTTGAAGAAACTTTGGACCCTGTAACTCTTTAAAAAAAAAATGTGTTTATTCTTTATTGTAGGTTATCCACAGTTTAAAGCGCAAGATCGATGAACAAGAAGAAGAAATTGTTCAGCTCAGGAGACAGATCAGTGAGCTACAGATCTCTCAAAATGCAATACGCAGTCCAGAAAAGACATAACAATAGTAGCTCTTTTGTATTGCTATAAGTGCTCAATACTTGTAAATTATGTAAATTATTGTTTGGAAATGGTTGTATGTGTGAGTGCAGTTCTGTATGTATATAAATGAGTGTCATATTTAACTTCACAAAAGATCTGTAAAGTAAAGTCCCGTGCCAATGGTGCATTAGTCTCCATTTATCTGACTGTTGAAAGCTGAGTAAATAGTTCCTCAAAATAGCCTTACAGTATACTATAGTATTATTAATATTCAGTACAATTATTGCAAGTTAATAATTTTTATGAATATTAATAATACCCCAAGGTCATGGATAAAGCTGCAAAAGTAATTTTAGTGATATGATAAAACTGAAATACATTATTAATTTTTTTTTTTTTTAATGTAATGAGGGCATAAGTATTATAGTAATGTCACATATTTCTGTAGTAACATCTCATTAGCATATATATATATATATACAGCTATTTCATAAAACTTTAACTTAGAAATAACCCGTCATTTTCATGGTGGATACCGAGATGCCATAGCCTACCGTACGATCCACCAATCGTACGGTATGCTATGGCATCTCAGTATCCACTATTACACATTAAAATCTGCCTCTACAATTATCTAAATGTGTACGTAACACTACTTCTCAGCATTTGTCCACGGAAACTGCTTAAATCGTTGTTGTAAAAGTGGTATTGCTATCCTTGTCGTCGAGTTGCCAGCAACAAAGACATTCAACTGCCTTGACGGCCCTTCAGTAAGGCCACATCCACACAACACTGGGTTGGCTGACATTACGAAAGTACCCGGATGGACCCGTGGGGAAACTACGTCATTGTTCACCGCCGGACGCTCTTTGGATTTTAGAATGGATGAACTCATTTAAATTAATCATAAATTTACAGGTACGTGCATTATTTGAATTGAATATGATTTGTGAATGCTGCGGGTTATTTTTGGAGAGCGCGCGTTGTGTGGTTGCGTTTATTGCGTGGCACGAAATTGAAAACACCGGGTTTCGCAATGAGTCTTACGGCGGCGTTGCCTTCTCGGCCACGGCACCGGTGAATTTTAAATACCGTGCCCCTCCTTTCTACCCGTTTCCGATTAAAATCGAATTTTAGCTACTTAAAATGAGTGATTTTGTGTTCTTGATGTTTGTGAAGGGGCACAACACATATATCGATATCATTTTTTATTCACAGACAGGCTTCTGGAAGTGCGTGACCATGTTCATGCCGCGTTCCATCTGTATTGTTACGTTTAGCCGTTACCATGGCGTTTGTAGCTACAACACAGCGGTCTTTAAATCAGTCAGAACTTCTCACGCCAACAAAAAAGGCGGCTAGCTTGTCAAATTTCACTCACAAGCATTTTGCATACTTGAAATAATACGAACAATACATTTATTGTTAGTATTTCGTGTTTAAATAACGTGCGGCAGAGGCCTAACTCGCATGCGAAGCCTTTAGCCGAGCATGCCAAATAACAGTTGGCGAACGTGCGGAGAGAGTGTGTACTACAGAATCATTTCCTCATACAAAATCACACACGGAACCGCCACTGTTGTTGTTAAACTGTGTTTTGATTGTCGTAGAGTCTGACGACCTAATCGAAGGTACACACATTTTATTGGGGTTTTATTGTGGAATGTGTTTATATGAGAGTTTACTGTAAACTAGCTATCATGAAGTAGCCAAGGCCACGGGCCCATTCTGACGCTCAGCTCAATAGATCAACACACCGGCTACTATACCAACATATTAGCTTATTCGATCAATGCTTGATTGACAGTTCACAAGGAAAGAAATATAGACCAATGTTGTTTTGCGTAGTAAGGCTCGATTCGTGTGTTTGAAGTTAAACATTCACTTACGTTTGTGGTACTTTCACTTTTGGCGCGATGTCTCACAGGCATTTAACTTGTTGTCTTTGACGCTTTATTAGTGACTTTTTGCACTGTATTTACTTATTACGAAGTTATCTATCTGAGGCTATGTTTTTATAAAGGGATGTAGTTTTTAATGTTGATATAGATTTAAATAATATAGACTATGTAGTCACGATCGCGAAAGGCAATATTTATTTTATAAAAACTTAAACTAAGCCAAAATATTACAGTAACGATATATAACATAGTAACACGCATTTACTAAGTTGTATAATTAGTAAAAATCCGTGTTTTCCCACTGACCCCGTGTTGTAACATTAACAACGAGTTATGGATATTTGGTCAGTTGATTATTTTATTGTTGTAACCTTTTTCTTTTTTAAAAATGTTACACGTTTGACTTTAGTTTGATGAATATATCTGTTTGTGTTTAAAACAATGTATTTTATAAAAAAAAAAAAAAAAGGGGGAAAGTCAGAAGCAGTTTACACTATAGAGATAATTTCTCAGGAGCAAAGCAAGGTTTTGCTTTTTCTTTCAGGTACTTGTTGCATTTGACACTAAGACTAGTTTTATTTGAATCTGTGCCTTTAAAACCACTTCACATGCAAATGAAAATCTGTTCGTCTTGTCAAAAATGATTGAGTTGACATGTCTGTTTTTCCTCAGAAAATGAATAATGACCATAGTTGACAAACCTCCAGAGAAGTCTGACCTGGAGTCAGTGCGGTGCAAGCACTCCAGCTCCCTGACACCTTTCTCCTCCAGAGACATGGAGAGCAGTAGTTCGAGCTGGAGTGTTAGCCCTTCTGCCACTGAGCTTTCAAGGGCCAAGACTGCCTGTATGGCCCCAACTATTGGTGCGACTGTGAATGGTAGTAATAACACAGCACTACAAGTCGAAAGGCCCAGAGAGCAAGGCAAGTGCTTGTCTTTACTGTTGATGTGAAAAGGCTGCTGTAGCACCACTTTTAAAATACAACAGTAGGTTATGTTGTAGTCTTGATGTGTAATGTATGTCTGTTTTTCTTTTGTATCATGCAGTGGTGATGACCAGTGGGGATGGCATTGCTCTTCCTCAAAAGGTCCTGTTTCCCCCAGAGCGGCTCTGCTTGAAATGGAACCAGGGCCACCGCATTGGAGCAGGTCTCCATAACCTGGGCAACACATGTTTCCTGAACTCTACCCTGCAGTGTCTGACCTACACAGCTCCCCTTGCCAACTACATGCTGACCAGAGAGCATTCCAAAACATGTAAGTGTTCAAGATTTTTCAAGATTGCACGTAATACTTGCCGTTAATTTGTTCTGATGTTGTACATGATTTTTCTTTCCATGCAGGTCATGAGCCTGGGTTTTGTATGATGTGTACCATGCAGAATCACATCATCCAAGTGTTCGCCAACTCTGGAAACGTCATTAAGCCCATTAGTGTGCTTAATGAACTGAAACGTGAGTGCTAAGATTAACATTTGCTTTGAAATCATCTGACAAAATGACTGTGTACCTGCTAAAAGTACTTTTAAAGGCTCAAGTGCTACATAAAAAACAATTATTGTACCAGAACACTATCAATGCTAGATAAGAGTTGTGTGTTAAGAAAAGATAATTATAAAGGTTAAACCATGATGTTCCTTAAAAAAAAAAAAACAAGTAAAGCCACAGTGTTTTTTTGTTGGAGTTAAGTGATAAGGAATGGTCCGGGAATGACAGTTATTTGGAGCATTGTCCACTGACTGACCTTTTGTTCTTATCCTCAGGGATAGGAAAGCATTTCAGATTTGGAAGCCAAGAAGATGCCCATGAGTTCTTGAGGTACACAGTGGATGCTATGCAAAAGTCCTGCCTGCCTGGAAACAAGTGAGTTCACACAATACAATTTTGTTTCCCACTTTACAAGCATTATAAGGCATGAAACAAACATTCCTCATTCATCAATGCATTAACTGTAATGACTACATAACTTTATCTAGTTTAATACTGCTTTATTTTTATTTTGTCAGACTGGACAGGCAAACACAGGCAACCACTTTTGTACATCAGATATTTGGGGGCTATCTGAGATCCAGAGGTAGGTCATTAGATTCTCGTTTGTTGTGCTTTGGTTTTGTAAGTTTAATTTAGGGCTGGGCGATCTGATTTTCATGATTTTATATCGTGATCGATCTTGAAGGTGTCCACAATCTACTTTTCAAGCAAATCATAGGCATTGTGATCTTTTATGTCCTCGTAATAATGTTAAGATAGAGCAGATGGCTACTAGATGGCTGTGCTGACTGGCCAAATTATATCATGTGATTCATGTCTTTATCGTGTGTCTTTCATGCATGGTGATGCATTTGAAAAACAATTCAACAGCAGTAGTGATGTACAATTAATCAAATTTTAGTTTCGGTTTCAATTTTGGCTTCCACCGATTATGAAAACATGATAATCAAGATAAAATGATCATTGTGCTGTATGCCGTTCCTTTCCTTTTAAAGCGGTGTGCTTTCGCCTAAAAACCTAAACTTGAAGGATTATTTCACTTTAAAATGAAAATTACCCCATGATTTACTCACCCTCAAGCCATCCTAGGTGTATATGAGGTGTATAATATGAACACAATCAGAGTTATATTAATAAATATCCTGATGCTCCTAAGCTTTATAATGGCAATGCACAGAAACCACCTGTTTGAAACTCAAGAAAGTGCATCCATCCATCATAAACATACTCCACACAGCTCTGGGGGGGTTAATAAAGGCCTTCTGAAGTGAAGCGATGCGTTTGTGTAAGAAAAATATCCATATTTAACACGTTATTATAAAGTAAAATAACTAGCTTCTGCCAGACCGCCTTCCGTATTCAACTTAGGAAGAAAGTGTAACTCCTCTCGCTTACACTATGTCCTACGCCTTCCGTAATCAACTTACGAAACAAGCGTCAGTTACAAAAAGGCACCTTTAAATTTAGAATTTGTGGAATGATGGAATTTTGAATCTGCTCCAGCTTTCTCCATCTGTTGCTACAGTTAATGCACATTTTTCCTTTTTTTTTTCCAGTAAAATGTTTGAATTGCAAAGCAGTCTCAGATACTTTTGACCCTTATCTGGATGTTTCACTGGAGATAAAGGTGACTCAATCTTCTCATCATTAATTATCTTGCAGTTGAAGCAAGTCATTTTTAGAGTGTTCAGTATTGGCAATTTTTTGTATGTTTTTTTTCAGACGGCTCAGACACTAACTAAGGCATTTGAGCAGTTTGTTAAGCCTGAGCAACTTGATGGGGACAATGCTTATAAATGCTCCAAGTAAGTGTTTCTGTGCATATTAATACCACATCATTATATTGGCCAAAAAAGTAACCTCAATTAAATTTTGCATATACATTCAGCATACATTTGTATTCATTTGTTGCCCACTCTTGACAAGGGCCTTCTTTCAGTTGTAACCTGTTTTGGCTCATTTTTGTTTTTCCTTAATGAAATAATGCAATTAGAGACCAAAGAATTTGTAAGTGCGGAATAGTATTGTGTTTTTATTTTTACACTTTCACTCAAGTTTACAGTAATCCCCTTTTGTCTTGGCAGATGTAAGAAAATGGTTACTGCATCAAAGAGATTCACCATTCATCGCAGTTCTAATGTTCTCACTGTCTCACTGAAGCGGTTTACCAATTTCAACGGAGGAAAAATTACAAAGGTACACTGCTTAAAGGTCATAACACAAACGTTTAGTAAATAATTCTGTAACTGCTTATTAAGATCGTGGACAAACTGGTATGACTAGATCAATCATACATATTTTTGAGAGGTCACCTTAATGCAGGATCTTTAATAGGACTAGGTCAATGTGTTTAAATGCATTAAAAATGTTTTAACAGCATTAAATTGTCATCAGTTAATGTAATAACTTTGGAAACCTTAATTAGGATAATTCTCCTGCCTCCATCACAGGATGTGAGATACACAGAGTATCTAGATTTGCGGCCATTCATGTCTCAGTCTCAAGGGGAGCCACAAATCTATGCTCTATATGCTGTGCTGGTTCATTCTGGTTTCAGTTGCCACGCTGGACACTACTATTGCTACATTAAGGTAAGTCGTCATGTACAGACCTGCATCTTATATTATGCGCTTACAACGTAATTTATGTTTGAAATAATATGATCCTTGGTTCTAGGCAAGCAATGGGCAGTGGTATCAGATGAACGACTCATCGGTATCTCTCAGCGATATAAGAACAGTGCTTAATCAGCAAGCATACTTACTGTTCTACATTAGGTAAAGGTTTAATTCACTTGTCATGACTCAAACGGATCATTTGTATTTCTGGGACTAAAGGGTGTTTCTGAGAAGTCTCTTCAGAAAAAATGCCTATTTTAATTCAGGTCACCTGATGTGAAAAACGGAAATGACTTCAACCAGATGAACCATACTCCAGGCCAGTCATCTCCACGACCATCCATTCCACTCAAGATGAATGGGCCTCAGTACACCTCCACATCTTTCATTGGTCCTCAGTTGCCACCTCATATGCTGAAGGTACTACATAACACATTCAGACAAACTACAATGGTTCAACAAATCAGCCCTGAACTGTTCAACTAGGTTTATTTCTTCTCTTCACCTGGTCTTTTTTTTGTGTACTTTGCAGAACTCATCATACATAAATGGGAATGGTTCTTCAAAAGATTACCATGGTGGCTCCAAACCCAACAGAAGTTTCTGTGGTGTGACCAAAATAGGCTCTGGCCTATCTCATGCATCCTCTTCTGCATCCGCATCCTCTTCTACTTCGCTTGTTCGGCCCATGGGCATTCCTGACTCATCCAAGAGGCCAAAGTTGACGTTTCTCATTGGTCAGGGCAAGCATGTGAGACCTGCTCAGACTCAGTCAAGCCCTAACTGCTCTTTATCTTCAGCCTCTCACCCTCAGCCCACATCCTCTAGCACCTCAATGTCTACCTCAGGCTTCCCACAGGTCAAGCAGGTCAATGGAACTCACACTGGAGCTTCTTTCTTGGTTCCTTATGGTCAGGAATCATCTGAGGAATCCGACCAAGAGGCTGGAGCCTTAGAGAATGGATCAGCTAAGCCTTATCTTGCTCCCGATTTAAGCAATGGGATTGGGGTAAAGGATGATGCCCAATCCCACAATTCCAGTTCACTGCCTCAGCTTACCTCAATAAAAAACGGATCTAATGGCTTTCATGTGCGTGAAAATGGATCAGAACCTGCTCACAAATCTCAGAATGGCCTTCCCAAAGCCAATGGTTTTAATCATACTGATAAGGTACAACATTTTAACTTTTATTTTGTGGCATGTATATTATTTATACAGGCTTCATATTTTTATCTGGATAATTCTTTATTAAAGTATTTCTATTTATTCTTTTTTTTTTTTTTTCTCTCAGGTTATTGGCACTTCACATTCTTCATCCCACATTTCTAATGCTTCTGATAGTTCAGAACTGCAATTCAGCTTAAAGTGTGGAAACAGTGAATCAAGGTGAGATGCACAACATACTGTACACAGTTGTGATTCATAAATTCACTTTTAGCCAGGGTTATTTTAGTAACATTTACTAGTATTGACTAGCATTAATATTTACTAGTATTATAGTATTGATTAATATTTTGATTTAAGCTTTTATCTTTGTTTTCCGTTTTCATTTTAAGTTTTAGTAATTTTACTACTTCAACTTATTTTATTTCAGTTAATTTCCTTTGTGACTTTTCTAATTTCCGTTTTTCATCTAATATTTAATCAGCGTTTGCTCCATTAAAGAATATGATTTTTAATCGTTTTAATTTTAGCTAACAATAACACTGCTTGTAGCATTTAATTTAATTTTAAATTTATTTAGATAAAATACTATGAAATTTTAATATCAACAATTTATCAGTTATCGGCCACAGCATAAATTAACTTTATCAGCCAAAATTGTAATATTGGTATATCACTGGCTATTTTTATTTATTTATTTATTTTAAGCATTATCAAGTTTCTGATATAATAATAGGAATAAACTTTCTTTGGGTTTTCTTTATTCATTCAACAGCTCCAAACCGCCAAGTACTGATGACCAACCATGCTCCTCACCTTCAAACAAAAGGATGAACCCTCCTTTGGACTCTTTATCTCAGTCTGGTGCACATGTAGAGTCTGCACCTCCATCTAACACCTCATTGGTCTCAAAGACTGCAGAAACTGACCTTCATGGCCAGACAGCTTCAAAAGTTGAGTCAATTCAGAGCCATGCCACCCATACAGCGACTGGCATGTCAGACGTTCAGGTCAACAACAGTCTCAGCCTCCAAATGGGTGATGGTCACACAAGTCCACACAGGTTAAAGGAGGTGTTCAGGTGCAATGAAGGGGAAAGCAAAGAGTTAAAACCATCACACTTAGACAAGTTTGGCTCTGGAGATGGACAGAGGCCGGGTGAGGACCGGAACAAAATTTTAGAGCGGCCACAATTTTCTTCAACCCTGAAGGACAGGGACCGGTACAGGCACCACAGGGAATACAGCGAAAGAAGCCGGAGCCGCTATGGGTACAGCCATCGAGATAGCCGTCCCATTAGAGAGCGCTCCTCCAGTAGAGACCGGCATCACAGAGATCGTGAGGTAGAGAGACACTGGGACAGATTCTCACACCATCGTCGAGAGCACCACCACTCCCAAAGAAGACCCAGAGAGGAACGCAACTGGAGTAGAGATAGGAGGTTTGTGAGTGAATCTTATCGTCCTTCTGGATACCATAACAGGGATGGATATTCCAGTCACAGCCATCGTGGGGTGGAAGGTGCCCATGGAAGAACGGCCCATACAGTGAACAATTCTAAGGGAAGACCCTCATCTTCCCGCTCTCTCAGCCCACTGTCTGGACATTACAAGCGGAAACGGAGTCTGTCGGTTGATGCAAGAGAAAGCTCAGATGAATGCAGAGCAAAGAAATCTAAAAAGAAAAAGAGAAACAAAGACAAACACAGGCGAGTCATACTTTGCTACTCCTTTCTTTTGATTTTGGATCTATTGATTTATTCAACAGTGTTTTGAAAATGCATCTTATTTATATTTTTTTGATATTATAATAATATTAATAATATTTTTTAAATTTTATAATTTCCTTATTTTAAATTATTGTTATTATAAGGGAAAAAATTAATTTTAAAAAGGAAATTCTTGGAAAAATATCTTGGGTAGATTTGTATTTCTTATAAAATATTTTAACAGCTGCTTCACTGCTTATTAATATTTGAAAAACATTTGAAGCTTGAATTAAAAATTATTAAATCAATTATTATTTGTCATTGACCATTTAAATTTAGCTTTGTGTGAGAATTGAAAACATTTAAAAAAAAAAAAATAGACTAGTTGATCATTGTGACTTTCTGCTTATAGGCACTCAGAGAAGGATTCATCAGAGGTAAATGAGGATAGCAGCTCCAAGAGGCACAAGAAGAAGAAGAAAAAGAAAAAGAGGAGGAGGGAGGATGAGGACAGGCCTCACACGGGGAGAGACATCACTCTGAGGCGGGAAGAGCGCGATTCTAGAGCTAGGAATGGTGCAGAAAGAGGAAGTCAGCACCACAGCTCTGAGTCTCTTCACAACGTCCACCGACACCATATGAAGGACCAGCAACACCTCAATGGACAAAAAGGTGCATTATTGTTAATAGCTTAGACATCAGATTCTGACTTGATGTATTTTTGAATAGAACAGATTAATAGCAAAGACATACATTTTTCAGGACAATTTAATCAGATAAGTGTACGTGTGAAACAGATTAGCACTTTTTTTTTTTTACACATTCAGGTCACAATGCCTAAATCAAAAGGGAACAATAAATAATTAAAGAATCATTAAATTTGCATTGTGACAATGTTTTTGTGTGTTTAGTTTTCATTGTGACAATAAAAACTAAACACATTTTCCCCCAAATTATCATTGCCTATATATATATATATATATACACATACACTACAAGTCAAAAGTTTGGAAACGGTAAGATTTTTAATGTTTTTAAAAGAAGTTTCATCTGCTCATCAAGGCTGCATTTATTTAATTAAAAATACAGTAAAAACAGTGATATTGTGAAATATTATTACAATTTAAAATAACTGTTTTCTATTTGAAAATATTTGAAAATGTAATTTATTCTTGTGTTGGCAAAGCTGAATTTTCAGCATCATTACTCCAGTCTTCAGTGTCACATGATCCTTCAGAAATCATTCTAATATTTCTTTTTTTTTCTCCAGCTAATGGCCTGAGCTGTTACAGTGGAAGTGAACTTGATCTTTGTCATACTGGGATAGAGAAAGATGTGAAATACAAACATTTTGATCACACTACCACTGTTGACAGCACAAAGACACACTCAAATGGAAATGGAGATGTAGACGGTGTCTATCACAGGACCCTTTCAGATGTTGAAGTGAGTGGACTCCCTGAGAGGACATTTTATGAGAACTTTAAAAAAAAAAAAAAAAAAACATTGTAATAAATATATTTAATAATTTAAAAGTCATATATATATATATAAAAATATATATATATATATACACACACTTTTTTCTTTTAATATGTATTTTTTTTTATAGTTGCACAAATCTGACTGATCTCTGGTTTTCACAGGAAGTCACAACCTCATTAAAGGGAAACTGATTTCTTGATCACACTTTAGGTAAGAAATCTTTTTTTGAACTTCTTCTTTTTTTTTTTTTTTCTTTTACTTGTGTAAGAGTTTGTACAAAAGCTCAGCTCTAACTGTCTTGTTCCCTTTCTATTTTTTTAAAGACTCTGAAAACCACCCATGCAAGCATGTGAAAGACAGGAAATCTACAGCTACAGTTCCTGACATGGTGCTTAACATTTAGAACATACTGTATTTTTACCACAAAATGGAATTTTAAAGTTGCATTATTTTGTCTTTTTTGTTTTTTATTTTTAAGGCTATGGATTTTTAGTACACTGTATATAAACGAACTTTGATCATGAAAAAAATTATATATAAAGTTAATATATGCGATTAAAACAAAAGCCTGGAGCTTAACATCAGAATTGCTGCTCAGACATACAGACTCAGGATTTTCTCACTTGTGAAGATGAGACAAGCGCTCCCTTTAAGGATACAAACCCGGGAACGACAAGAACATTTATATGCTGCATTGGCGGAGAAAGACTGCTTGTCTTTTGACTTCAAGTTATGATGTCACCATTTTCACATATCGGTTGAGAGAACTGTCTCAAAGGAGCAGCCTTTGCTATTGCTACATGTGCACTTACATCACAGTTAACCTGGACACACTTGAGGACATAAGATGTTTGCTTTGCTGTCTATTGTACTTCTCCTTTTTTAGCATCTCACTGTATTACTCTCTTTCTGAAATTCCTCAATCACACCTATCTAGAATGCAATTTCATTGCATCTTTTTTGTTTTTAATTCTCGCTGTTTAGTTTTCTTGAATCCGCTTTGATTTTAGTCAAGATAATACTGTGAATTTAAGTTGAACTGTACTATCAGTTGTTTGTTTTTGGTCCTGTATCAGGAGTTCAATAGAGACACTTTCTGTAAAGCCACTCGTAATGTAGACCACGTTCTCTGAATGTTTGTCAATGTTTTTTTGTTTTTTTTTCCTTCAGCAAAATGAAAAAGACATGACAATGGTTATTCAACTTCTTCATTTGACTGTAGCATGTCAAAGTAAATGTATACAGTGTACAATATGTTGTGAGAGGAAACAGCCTTAATGTCTGAAATTGTAATATTTTCTCTCACTATGTTTACAATATTTTGTTGGAGTGAATGAACATGTATGTGACAATAAGAAGTGTTTGGTTTTGTAAAGGATGGGGTTTCCTTTTTACATATAAAGAATGACTTGTGGGATTTCTGATTTGTGTGAAAAACATCTCAATTGATATTAAGGTGCAGTGTTTTTTGTTTTAGCTACATGGTAAGATAACAGTCATAGCTTACTGAAACATATACTTTCACGTTTTATATACAGACACCTTATACACCAGCAAACCAGGCTATAATAATTTATTTACCTGTCAGTAGAGTTATGCTTATGGACAACATACTGAAAGCAGCTTACTATAAAACCACACAAATCGGTAGATTAGAGTGCACAATATTTGTAAAGCAATAACATGCAAAACTTACCTTAAACTTATTGCTTTTAAACTAAAGCAAGATGGCTCCCTAAATACTTTTTTTTTATATAACACAGCCCTCCACTAATATTGGCATCTTTTATAGATATGAGCAAAACAGGCTGTTTATCCACTTAGTGATAGATTCTGTATGGAGAAATTATCTTAGATCAAAGTATTAAATGAAGGGGTTGCCAATAACTAACATGTATTTTATAAAATAATGCTTTATAATTCATTTTCAATTATTTAACTTTAGGTTTTTTGTAAATATTTTTAATAAAAGGCTGAGGATAAACAGTAAAGGTTTTTTCCCCATTTTTACTAACTATACTACGGAGCCCCGCATATGACGTGCAAGAAAAAAATTAAATCGTGCGCACGATTTACTATTTAGTTCCCTCGATTTATAAATCATGCACATGATTTATAAATCGAGGGAATGAAATAGTAAATCGTGCGCACGATTTAGCCTACTATTTTTTTTCCTGCGTGTCATGTCCAGGGCTCCGTACTATACAAATATTAAAGGTGCACTATGTAACTTTTTTTGTTCTAAATGAATGTGAATGAGTCAATACACCATCCATTTCTTCTTTCCATGTTTTTGTCTTAACCTGATTCACTATGGTCCTATACTGAAGTGCATGTTTGAGCTGTTTAAACTGAAAGAAACTTGTCAATTGAAAATATGTCACAGGCACAGGCAGGCATTGTTTTGTCTCAAGATGCACACCAGTAATGTTTTTTTCTTGTGTATGTTTATAAAAGCTACTTAAATATTCTAATTGAACTAAGACCTTATCCTGCTTTAGGCTAAGCCCTGTCTGTGCGAGATGCTTTTTGCGCGAAATTGTGAACTTAACGTCACTCGTCCGTGCGTGTCTAGTTGGCTACTTTGAGTGGCATAGGTTAGTTGTCACCACCAGCGAGAAAGGTTGACATGGAGCATGCTAAATCTCAAACCTCCAGGGAATCACCTGTTGTTGTTTTTTAAATGCCAAACAGAGGAGTTTCTGCTTGCTAAAAAGAAAACGAGACAGAGCTGGTAATACAACGAGAATCAAGATTGGCTTGACTTTTCGGAGATGGCGAGAACTGATGGATTCGAAATGTGTTTTTATTACTTAACAGGTGAGTAAGGCATTTTATTGATAAATTGCAATATGTAGCTCTAACAGGGTTCATTGTAAAGCATTATCTTGTGAATGGTCTTTTCATTATGGTTGTTGTAGCAATATGCTGGGATTTATTTTCATGGAAGTACTGTGTCTATTAATGTGTATAGCTACGGTAATGTCTTCAGTTAGTCGGCTTGAGATCCTTTTAATCTAAACTGGCTATATTTCTTAAGCCTACTAGTGAATGTTTTATGAGCAGTAGGCACTTTTCCTCCTGTTAGGTGCTAAAATGCTAAAAAGCAGCAGAACAAATGTATTTTGACAGTTGATGTGAGCTGTAGGATGTGCTTATTGGTTGTGCAATAAGCACAACCAAAACGATGTTCTTCCGCAAAATGCATGAAGGTTTGTTTTAACCACTAGAGGGACAAAAGTCATGTCACCTGAATAGGAACACTGAATATTACACAAAAAAACAAAACAATTGTGTAACTGTAGTATTTGGCAGAAGGGACAGTAAACCAGCCAAACATTGACCCCTTCTGCCACAGCTGTTATAGTGAGATGAACCTGAGAACTACCAATTGATATACAGGAAAGCAGAATACAGAAAGCAGACCTTTGTTTGAATCTCAACATAAAATGTTTTATTAGGTCAGTTCTTGAGGTCATGAGTTGAGGTCCAATGGCTTGATTGACAGGACTGACAGACCTATATCCATGTTCCCTCTAAGATATCTAAATTCTGATTTACTGACACATACAGAGAGTTCTGAAATACAGTCTTAAGCGCATGCGTGCATATTTACCATAAAAATGTTAAGCAGATTATAAGTTAAGATTTTTTACTTATTGTTACATTATTATAATAATACAACATTACATAGACCTATTATAAAAAACATAGTTTTCCATAAAATAATACAGGTATTCAATTTTAAGCCTTAAATTTCAGATGGGTTTGGTTGCATATCATTATGGCTTATCGCTAACAGGTAAAATTAGCAAAGGAAGCTGCACTGTTGGTAGAATTTATTTAGAATAAACCATATTCTCTATATTTCATTATGATTAGTATTGCTGCCCTACATGGAACTGGACGGTGATGATAACAGGCAACAGGGGCTGTGTTAACTTTAAACTAGCTGAAATTATAGAGAAAGAATGGTCGACTTAATTTATATCATATGGATTCATGTTTTAACAGTGGACAGATATCAGTATCAGTGTGATGAGTGTATCTATGAGTATTTCCTTTATGCTCTGCAATACGACAGGAATTATGAGTTTCAGGTTTACAGAGTTATCAGTCTTTACTTAAAAGCTCACAGCTGATTAGCTGTATTCAAAAATTGCATATACATCAGTTTTAGATCCATGGATGAATGAAGTATGGCTTTTGTGGTGTTACTTT
Source organism: Hypophthalmichthys nobilis (assembly GCA_037950665.1). Classification (NCBI taxonomy): domain Eukaryota; kingdom Metazoa; phylum Chordata; class Actinopteri; order Cypriniformes; family Xenocyprididae; genus Hypophthalmichthys; species Hypophthalmichthys nobilis. The sequence goes on from CM075472.1 coordinate 17,688,307, forward strand.
GTGTGTGTGTGTGGTTGGTACATTAAGGGTACAAAATATTGGACATATTTTGATCCCCATGAGGAAAAAAATGTAATAATGCAGAAAGTTTTCCGTGATGGGTAGGTTTAAGGGATAGAAAATACATTTTGTACAGTATAAAAAGCTTTATGTCTATGGAAAGTCTCCATAAAACATTAAAACTCAATGCGTGTGTATATGTTATTTACAAACATAGTAAAAAAACAAAACCAAAAATGGATTCTTATAACAGATTGGCAATATTACATAAATAAAACAAAATATGTTAACCTAAATCAGCAACAATTTAAATCAAAAAGTGTATACAAACAGGTGTTTGTATTTTTAAAAAGGCATCAAATAATTAGCATATTAAGAGAACTTCAGAAACTATTTTTTACAGTATTTTATATTAAGAAAATTAAACCATAATAAATATAATATGAAAAAAAAACCTTTCTGATTATTTTCTCTTCCAATTCATGCAACCAGTCCTGCTGATTTTGATGACTATGACATGAAACAACTAAACATAAAACCATTTAAAACTACAATTAAGACAATGAATGAAATTTAATATTATACGATAGCAATAAAAATTATACTCGGCATAATTCCCTGCCATAATGTATTTACTTATTTACTGTATTCATAGACTTTTTTCAAAGAAATGTGAGTGGAATTGACATCATCACCAGTAGTTTGGTATATTTTACATACATTTCTTGGCCATCTACTCATTGCCATATCCTAAATTTAGACTTGATTTGAGAACATCTCCACACAACTATACCAGGATATTTGTGATAGTAGACAGTAAAGTTCCTGCTGTAGGCTGCAGGGGGCGCTACTCACTCTATATTTGATCCTCACATGGAATTAGGCAGATATTGAGCCAGCCTCTTAAAGTTCTTTTTGACAAACACAAATTCAGCATATAATTGCATCCATTACTATCATTCTACTCCCCATACAATTAATTTGGAGAGAAATATTAAGTACATACCCTTCAGATTAGCACAGGACACATTCAGACACCAACATTTTTCCATTAATCCTTCTTTATCCTCAGAGAGCTCTTGCCTCTGTCTGTCTGTCACCTTCTGAAGGGTGCAGGATCCCATGTGAAGGTTTACATTTGAAGAGTGATCCTTAAAATCCAAACTGTAGGTCTATAGCTCACTTTTTAGCAGCCACTCGCCGTTTCCTAGTAGCCAGCATGTCATAGAAAGGATCCCTGCTAATGCTTGCCCTGTAGAATGATGACAGTTAAATAAGAATTACACATATGCAAATCATGTTATTATTAAAAGTGCACATCCATATAAAACAACAACAGTTTTTTTTTTCTGGAAGCAGTGAACCTGATTACAAAAAGTAAATAGGTCCTTTTATTTAGGGTTTGGATGGCCCAGAGTTCCCGGCAGTCCACCACGCCACGCTAAACTGACCACAGAACAGTTCCACATTCCCAGTTGAGTCAGAGGACATGTGTTAACTAGACACCTACATAGACGCCTATAGTGCCACAGATCTTCAACAACAATACACAAGTGACCTTTAGAGATTTTCATGTCGGTATATACTACATACGACCTGAACATGCAAATGTTATTTCATTTAAAACAAGTCTATTTTAGACCTAGCAGGAAAACAAAACCAGAGCCATGGCCAACAGCATGACACTAAGTGGTCTTTGGCTTCCCTTTCTCTAGTGATAAATGCTGATCTATCCTCAGGAAAGACCATTTAACCTTGAGAGGACGTGGGTCATTGTTAATAGGTCTTGTCAGCCCTATAGGGTGAGGTTTATATATCCACCACACTGCGGAAAATAATTTTTTTGGCCTAATTTTTGTCATGTTTTCCAGTAAACATCCTTAAAGCAAGATAAATTTAATCAATAATCCAAATTGTGATTTTAAGACTTTCAGAATGAATTTAATTGATTGATCTATCCACTCGTTTAATCAATATTTTTTTTGTTATAAGATTGAAACCTGACTAAATTTGTGCTCAAATTAAGAAATAAATTAAAAAATATATTATCTGAAAGCAAGTCTTAATATCCTATGCAGTTTAAATTGATCTTATTTGAAGTATTTCTACTGGTAAACAAGGCAAAAATAGTTCTGCAGTGTACAGCCAAGGTCTAAAATACTGGAAACACTTGCTTCATCTTATCAGCATGATGGTGATGTTCTATGATAAGAGAAGTCAATGCCCCTTTCTGAGCATCTGTGGGTGTGTGTATATGACCTACAGCCGACACACATCGGTTATCTTAGAAGAGAATAATGAGGGCTGACATGGTGAAGCCTTACTTGATGGATTTGATCCACTCTTCCTTCTCCTCCGGCGTGGGTGCAGATATTCTGTACACAACGTGATTCCCCTCCACCACCTTTCCGTCAGCCTCCGTCTTGCATGCCTTAATTACTTGCCCCTTATGACTGGGGTTGTAAAGCTCAAAGCAATTCTGAAAGGTCAAAGCATTAAACAGTCACATTTACTTCTTCATTTCTTATTGACTAACTTCAGGGGACTAAATATAGGATTCTTCTTAAAAGGATGTTTTACCCAAAAATTAAAATTCTGTCATCATTTACTCACCCACAAGTTGTTCCAAACCTGTATGAATTTCTTTCTTCTGCTAAACACAAAAGAAGATATTTTGAAAAATGTTGGTAACGAGTCGATAAGCCAATAGTGTTTTGGTTACCATACTCTTCAAAATATCTTCTTCATACAAGGTTTGGAACAACTTGAGGATGAGTAAATGATGACAGAACTTTCATTTTTGGGTGAACTAACCCTTTAAAGACTGCCTAAAGAATATAGTTTAACCAAGAGCTTGAAGAGGAACATACTGGTTTTCTTGGTTCTTCCACCTCTCTTATACTAAGATTCTCCAGTGGAATGATCCCCCGAGGCTCTTTGTCCTGTGAACACATGAGTGAGAGACCTTAAATCCACTGTGTTTATTTGTTATTAAAGCAATTAATCCTAGGACTTAATCTACAATGTGTTTCCCCTAAATGAGATGTGGAGGAAGGGGACTTACAGAAAAAGCATGATTAAAAAAGTGAGGGAACTATGTGCAAATTAAGCAACTACTGTCTGTCTCTTGGTCTAAATCTGGCACACAACTAGGGAAAAAATGCACTATTTCCTTCCACTTTGCTGATGAGATGACACAGTGGGGGAGGTTGTTGCTTTTTTTGAGTGTTTTTTGAGTTTTAGTCCATGCCTGTTAACTTTGAGGTCATGTATATGCTAGTGTAATCATAAACAGACAAAATTCACATCTAGCATGTGTACACATTTAACATGATGACTCCTGCACTACACAGATTTTTGCCCAATCAAATACTCTTAAAGGAGAATGTTCCCTCCCCCAATACCAAATGAAACTAACTGAAGAACTGCTTGTCAAGTAATTTTATTGAGTCTTGCTTTAGACTAGTCAATTTGTTCAGTTCCTGATGTTGTGCTTGTTTTGTCTTTTTTAGTGAATGTGCTTTGAGGATGCTGGTGTCTGCTAAGACAATCACTTCTTTGCTGTTCACTTACTCTTTTTCTCTGGGACTACCTCTTCTATCTGACCTTCCTCCTTTTCACACATCTTGCTATCTGATACATTTTCTTGATAAATCTTAAATCTATTTATTTCCCAAACAGGAAATGTTGAGAAGCTCTACTTACTGTTGTATATTCAAAGTAATATAGACAGTTATCTGTCAAAATGAACCACCTCCTCTTCCAGGTCTTCACTCTTCCCCCTGCAAGTTCAAATACATATTAATAAAAAATCAACACTGGAAAAGTGCTTTTAAAGGGTTAGTTCACCCCAAAATGAAACTTCTTTCATTAATTACTCACCCTTATGTCGTTCCACACCCGTATAACTTTCATTCATCTTCGGAACACAAATGAAGATCTTTTTGATGACAAATTTCCTTCTGTAGACTGCCTTTGTAACTACCACTTTGACACTTCAAAAACTTCATAAAGAGATCGGAAAACTAACCCATATATATAGAGTGGTTTAGTCTAAATTTTCTGAAGTGAATCGATCGCTTGTTATGACCAACTGATCAATGTTTACATGAAATCTGTTGGTCATAACAAGCGATCGATTCTCTTCGGAAAATTTGGACTAAACCGCTCGATTCATATGGGTTAGTTTTCTGATCTCTTTATCCCTGTATGGTACCGTGTTGCCTCAAGGCAACATGGTCTATTTTAGTTTGTTTTTAATAAAATAAGACACAAATCTATTGATCAGACCCATCTCAGGATAGAAGAACTCAAATACTAATCAATGAAAGTGCAAAACAAGTGATCACATGACCCACAGTGGTCTATTTTGTGTCCTCTTTCAGCACGTCACATGGCTCTGTAATTTCTCCAATGAAAAGCGCATTTTTCACTTATTTGTGCCTAGCTAATCACTCACAAAACATATGAGTCACCTTAAGTAAATAAGTATTTTCAAGAACTTTACATTATATATCATCAAATGTTTTAGAAGACAAAACAAAACTGTGTGTTGCCTCAAGGCAACATTGTACCATAATGGAATAGCTTAAGGCCAAACAGACATAATAGGTTTGAATACAAATATATTATATTTTTAAGGAAAAGTGTTAGAAATATCTAAATAATTGCATTTTTGCATAATTTTTTTAAATTCACTTATAAGAATAGTAATTCACATACTATATCTGCATAAATTATTATCTGCACATTTTCTATAGCACTTCAAAAAGGTATAAAACAGAGGTAGCACTGCCAGTTGATGAGGGTGATGATGAGGGGTCATACTGTGATGAGGAAGATGAGGTCATAGTGACAATCCGTCAAGGAGAGAGTGAGGGTGAGAGTGAAGATGGAAATGAGGATGAAGATGGATATGATAACTTGATACAATAACGTAACGATATAATGGTTTGGTAATACTTGTGTTCCACAATGGTACAAGGTTGCCTGAGAGCAACAGCTGGATATAAAATGTTACTTTTTTTATTAAATATGAAATTTTTAATACAATAAAAAACTGGATAAATTTGTTTGTTCAAGTGTCCGGTTAAAGAAATTGATGTTTTCAGTAAATATATTTATTTTTTCAACATGAAAATGTCAAATGTTTCAATTTGTCCATTGTGGTATATGTTGCCTCGAGGCAACAAACTTTTAAAAAATAAATCAATTAAAAAATTAATGAAAATGTTTATTGTTAAAGTGTCCAATTTTAAGCAGAAAAAAGCAACACAAATATTTTTTTTCTGATTGACATATTGCGTACCATAGAGGGTTATGAAGTTTTTGAAGCGTCAAAGTGGTAGTTCCATAGTCTATGGAAGGAAATCTGACAGCATTCTGTCATCAAAAAGATCTTCATCTGTGTTCCGAAGAAGAACGAAAGTCTTACAGGTTTGGAAGGACATGAGGGTGAGTAATTAATGACAGAGTTTTCATTTTGGGGTGAACTAACCCTTTAATAGTCATAGTGGCAGAACCTTTATACTGTCAATAAATAATTGCATGGCATGGAATTAGTGTAGTTCCTGTTTCACATCAACTAACATTTGCCAAAAGATTTGATGATATTAAAGGATCTTTAATATGAAAATGAAGTGCCATTAAAGCTTTAAAAGTCTGCCACTAACAGCATTATCTATGTAATCCTGATCAACACAGTGAGATGCTGGATAATACTAGAATAAATTAAATCTATAAAGAAATAAGGGTAAACTCACAAATTTGAAACCATGAAAGAATGATAGATAGAACTATAGACAGAACTGACATACAGACAGATAGATAGACCGACAGACATATATAACAAACCTAGTTTTAGCAACCATCCCTCTCTGTCTGGATTAAAGAATGTATGAGTTAGATCATTTCCGTCATCTTCAGGAATTTTGAAAGGCTCATTCTTAATGCTTTCATATAAATTCTGTGGGAAAAAAAAACAATATGTAAATGCATATTCTATCATTATATAACCTTCAGCTCTCTCATCACAGTTTGAGGCAGAAACTCACTCTGAGCAGCTCCTCAGGCAGATCTCCTCCTTCATTGATGCCCCGATTCATGGAGATGAACCTTTCCACTGTAGGCTTGTCTCTGACATTAGGGTTGTGTAGGCTGGTGTTGAGCATGATGACAGAGAACGAGAGAACGTAGCATGTGTCTGTGGAGACAAGAAACTCGGATCAGTCAGTCAGCTCTATAGGTCCAGATTGGCAAATTAAATGGAGCATGCATATAAAGATATGAAGAGCATGCAACCCTCTTTTTTCTTGTTTTACTTTTTTATTAGTTGACTGCTAAATGATAAATTCTGAAAGCAGAGAGTTTGATGCAACATACAGGCCACTTTTTAATGTTTCTGCGTCTTTATGCATGACTCCATGCTGAAAGAAAGATATTAATGCTTTGGACATTCGCAGACTCTGTTTATGAATAAATAATCATTTTGCACTTTGTTTTAGCACAGTGTCTTCAGTCCATTTCTGGGGTGTTGCATACAGTGTCTCTAACAGTGTGTTTCAACATCGCTAATATTTATCAGTTATAGTGGAGCAGATTTTGTACTGCAATTCAACTGCAAACTATACAGTTTTAATATTATATATTATTTTGGGAATGAGGCTTTTATAAAGCTGAGTAAAAGCTCAGGTCAATGATGTACCAAAATGAGGGGTTCAGGTACTCAGGGCTTACTACTGATAAAAGTTGTACCTGTGGACTGAAAGACACCTGGGTTACACTGGCAATATCGAGCAGCAAAGGCCTCCATCATTCGATCTATCTTCTGTGCTTCACCGGGAAGTCTGAAACTCCACAAAAACTGCCTGCCAGGGAGAGATGGGAATGACATTTCAAATTATAATGGTTATTTGATGGACCTTTGTCTCAGGGAATTCATGAAAGTATGTATGATTTTATCTGCATAGAGTAATGCAAGGACAATGAATGGCTCTAATCGCATTCTGCTCTAATCATGGAATATTTTGTCTCCTTTGAATTTTTTCTCTCGATACAATACATCAAATTTGAACAATAATCCAAAGTTATCTGGTCTCTAATAATGTTTTATTAATAACGTTTATAAAATGATAAACTGGAATGTTCAGTTAACACTTTCTGTTTTCATTCATTCATTTATACATAAAGGGAAAAAAACAACATTTTGTACATTCAAAAATTACATATTTATAACTTAAAGGTGGGGTATGTATTTTTTCAACAACGCTGTTGGACACTGTTGATATTTGAAATCAGCCCAAACAAACTCACCCCTCTCTTCATTGCTCCGCCTCCAAAACTCACACTCCAATCCTAACCACCCTGCTCTGAGTCAGTCTCAAACCCCGGCCCGCTCGCTGCTGGCACTGGCAGGCGAGTGCACTGACATTGACGCTAAACACTGCATTCTCCAGCGGCCGTAAGTGTTCAGTGGTTTACCTGCACAACTCTCACTGAGTGTCTGTTTATCACAGCTGACACGCAACAAAATGCTTCAAGTGCAGTTAATGAACGAACGACAAGGAAGCACAAAAATGAACGTACAGTACACGAGTAAATACAAACAAGTGTTCGTTGTTAGACGCCAACAGCACAGCAGCCCCAGACAATCATAACTCAGTGTTACTCACATGTGGAGCGGAATCAAAGCAGCCTCTGTGTCTGTTTTCAGGCCTTCCCACTTAGCTCTCTCCAGCGCTGGAAAGCCTTTCTAATATTATCCTAATAATATCCTAAAGTGCTTGCCCAGTCATAAACCTTCATTCCAGTGATATTCTTTTGAGTTCTTTTGTATTGTGTCTCATCTATTTTCCTGTGTTTTTTTTTTTTCTTTTCTTTTTTTCAAATCTCCAGCTTGCTCATTCTGTCTCCTCAACCGTCATACGCCCGCTAATGCTGATTGATTAGACGTTTGTTGTTGGTGTCGGCCCGACTAACTACCAAACAGTATTGTTGAAAAAACACATACCCCACCTTTAATGGAAATGTTAGGAAAAACTTATTAGGGGCCGTATACACAGAACACGTTTTTCCATTCCATTGTGCTTTTTTATTGTTTGTCTATGTAAACACGCGTTACACTGTTCTGTTTGACAATTGCGTTCACGCAGCATTATGCAGCATCTCATTCATGACACGCCATTCTAAAAAGATAGAGTTCAAGTTATAAGAAGTTCAACGTTTGAAAAACCATCTCTAGACCTTGCATTATTTTTCATTCTACTGACCACAAAAACATTGTATTGTTTTTAACCACAAAAACAAGCTCTGTGTGAATGGTCCCTTAGAAATGTATTTTTGTTAGCTTGGCAAAAATTATACTGAAAATGATATAGGTTTAAGTTCCAGATTTTAAATACAATGATCTTAAAATATGATGAATGCTCACATGCATGGTGGACAAAACAGCTGTCTTACCTCAATGCTTGCACCAGGTTGAGATCAGCGAACTCATGAAGCTCCACAAATGCTTGCAAAACCTTAATGTTGAAGTCATCTCTAAAAATAATGAGAAAAAATGTTTAATCATCAGTAGTTATTTCCTCATTTGCTCTAACCTCCATCTCCAGATATACACCCACTTATTTTTATTTGAGGTCAATCAAAAGACAGCGTAGACCCTTAAGTTGTCAGTCGATTTCACTTCCTCAGTTTTCTACACATTTCAGTTTCACACCAAATGCAAAATATGCACAAGAACAATTTTTTTTGGAAATAAAAATCATCATTTGAAAACATGAAAGGGTCTTAAAAAGGCAGCGATAGGAGCATAAAGTGTAATGAAGTGATTTACCACAGCATACGCCTGATTACACAAGCTAAGATAGAACCACGTCTCCAAACTCCTCTAATCAGAAACACAATAATTACAGCTTTCCAGCTCCTCCTCGTAAATACAATTAACAGTAATTGCTATGTATATTTTATGACCATACTTTCTAGTGGCAAACGAAATGGATGACTGTACAACTGAGCTTCAGGCTAGAGCATAGCCAAGACAACGGTTATCAACTTGGACAGGATGCCTATGTAGACAAGGCTATTTTTATATCTAACAACTACTGCACTGTAGTTCAAGCTTACTCTCAAACTCTCTCTCTTTTTTGTCTACTTATTCAGTAAACCTGCCTCAGGGGGTGACGTTGAGTATCCAAGTTGTAGCACCTTCATTTGTCTCAATATTGAAAGACTGCTACATCTTTCAATATCGAGTCAAATGAAGGTGCTACAACTTGGATACTGGGTCGCTGGGTCGCTGTTTCGAGGTAATAATGTTTTAGATCTAGTCATGTGTTCAGAGATGTCAGTAAGGGCGAGATAAGGTGCCTTCATGCTGTCTGGGTGATATGCTAAATATTGTTTTGGACTTGTGGTCATTCTCAGCTGTTTCAAATTGGGGAAGTCATTTCCTGAGACAGAGAGCAGGATCTTTTATGGAAACACCTTATCTAACATCACACATATATTTCACACAAAGACTAGTCTTGCCATGTGAGCGAGAGCGATGTGACTTACCGTTCCCCTAAATAATCTCCTATGACAGTTTTGTTTAAGCCTTCGCCTTTATAGAGGAACTGAGCGATGTCCCCAGGTGTGTGCTGCAGAAGATCATTCTCCAAAAGAAATTGGATTCCCTGCAAGGGTGTTTGAGATGTTAACCCCTTCATGATGTTTGCTTAAGCTTAAAATAATACATGACCCTAGACATCATTTTCTATATGGTAAGGTAAAAAAAGAAATTGCAACCTTTTTAGGATCCATATTGAATTTCTTTCTTCCAACAGCAATCTGCTTGTTCCTCTGAGTGCTTTTGCTGTTATGTGACGTAAAATAACATATATGTGAACTAATATTGTCTTCATCTCAATACTAAACAACTCTTTGTAATCTGTAAGAACAAGAAACTTACGTCTCTCTGACACATGTTAAATGTTCAATCTCTGTCATGACTTCTGAGATCTCAAACTTTAACCTCTGAAAGAATCATAGAAAAAGTGGTAACTTAAGTTATAGTACTGGTCCTAAAGTTAATCAAACTGATCAAAAATCTTTCTTAAAAAGGTTAGTTCACCCAAAAATGAAATTTCTGTCATTAATTACTCACCCTCATGTCGTTTCACACCCGTAAGACCTTTGTTCATCTTCGGAACACAAATTAAGATATTCTGATAAAATCCGATTCCAATGGCTCAGTGAGGCCTCCACTGACAGCAAGATATTTAACACTTTCAAATGCCCAGAAAGCTACTAAAGACATATTTAAAATAGTTCATGTGACTACAGTGGTTCAACCTTAATGTTATAAAGCAACGAGAATACTTTTTGTGCGCCAAAAAAACAAAATAACGACTTTATTCAACAATATCTAGTGATGGGCGATTTTAAAACACTGCTTTGAAGCTTTACAAATTTTTTGTTTCGAATCAGTGGTTCGGAGCGTGTGTCAAACTGCCAAAGTCATGTGATTTCAGTAAACGAGGCTTCGTTATGTCATAAGTGTTTCGAGACATTTCTTAATGTCAATAGTTCACGTGATTCTGACACACACTCGCACGCACACGTTTGATACACGCTCTGAACCACTGATTCAAAACAAAAGATTCGTAAAGCTTCGAAGCTTCATGAAGCAGTGTTTTGAAATTGCCCGCATTACTAGATATTGTTCAATAAAGTGGTTTTTTTTATTTTGTTTTTTTTTTGGCACACAAAAAGTATTTCTAATCGTTTCATAACAATAAGGTTGAACCACTGTAGTCACATGGACTGTTTTAAATATGTCTTTAGTACCTTTCTGGGCATCTGAAAGTGTTAATTATCTTGCTCACTGTCACAGTTCCCGTATTTCCCGGACTCCATTTCCCATGATCCTCCTGTTTTCACACCTGCACTCACTTCCTCGTCTTCTCCCCATCATCACCGATCACCTGCACCTGGACCTCATCATCTGCACTCCCTTTATAATGGACACTTTCCCTGCACTCCTTGTCTGTTCTATTGTTAGTCTAAATGTGTAAAGCTGTTCGTTCTGTTCCTGATTGTAAATAAAGCCCGTGTGATTGTGGATTTCCGTATTTGCCTCGTCTCTACAGCAACACATTGTAACACTCACTGAGCCATCGGATTTTATCAAAAAGATCTTCATTTGTGTTCCAAAGACGAACAAAGGTCTTACGGGTGTGGAACGACATGAGGGTGAGTAATTAATGACAGAAATTTCATTTTTGAGTGAACTAACCCTTTAATAATCTCATAATTAATGCAATGTAAAATAAAACTCATTCCACCACAATGACATTCAGCCCCCATTACGGGGAATTTGTGGTGAGGGTGACATGATAAATGTCAATCACTGAGATATCTTAATGATTTAAAAAAAACAACGACTACATTAAAGTTGATACCTCGATGTCATCTAGCAGCTCCTTTTTCCTTCGTCTAATGTTAGACAGTTCATCTCTCTCTTCAAATGAAAGATCTTCAGGCACTGTTGAAAGACAAATTAATAATAATGACCAAAAATGAATACAAGACATTCAAAGAATTCAAAGAAGCTGTATAGTTTATCTTTTTCTTAACAGCCATATCCCTAACCTAAACTCAAATCCCAAAGTGCTGTGTATGCCATAAAAATCTAGAGCACACTTATCCTAAAAAATAATGTTAATTCAGATAACATTTCAACCAAAAATCTAGTAGCTACTCAAGAAGGAAGCTTTTCTTCTGGACTGGAAAAATTTGTATTTTATGCAAGTACTTTACTCCTTCAGGACACCTATATGAACCCAAATGTTCAAGACAACTTGACCTTCCATGATGGAAGTGATCCTGCATCTAAATAACAGACTATAAGCCAATCCAACTTTACAACATTGAAGTGCCCACTGAAACAGAAGGTTCGAGTAAAGCAAACATGTACTGAGTATCATATACTCCTCTATGAGTGTTACATAATTCATTTGTGGAGGTTTCAGACGCTTGAGTCACAACAGACCAGTAACTCCTGAACTGACTAATTTTTTCACAAGTAGGAGAGTGTTTTGGACCTTAGTTGCTTGTGGCTCAGTACTTGTAAATGTGGACACTATGAGTCCATTATGTAATTGCATCTCAGGCGCAGCAGGATTAGACAAGAGACGGGCTAATAAGAGGGGCAGGGGAATTTCCTGCGGTTGTCTGGTTCTGCCTCATGACAATGGAGGGGAAGTTGAGAATGAGTGCATGAATCAAGGTTCAACCTTAACAATAACATTATAGAGTGATTCACTGCAGTCATTCTAAGCTTTTATAGTGAGTGCAATGGTCTTTTTTCACTTTTTTATTATTATGTAAAAGCCATACTAAATCTTAATGAGGAGCCATTTGTTCATTACGCAACAGGGTCTGGATATGGTCAGATGTAACTAGTATGGAAGAAATGGAGTAAAAATAGAATATTCCTTTCAGATATGAACATTCTGTGCCTATAACTTGCCTGTGGAGTTGGCAAAAATCACTAGAACAGAAGTAAATTCCCTTCTCATGAAATTGGCCTGAGGCTCATTGTGACAATTAGTTTGTCTTCATTAAGGTGTTGAATTCAATGGTAGGCATTATTTAAAGATTATCAAGCTGCTTTCCATGTTATTCATATAAACTGTATGTTGAATTAAAAAAAAAACAACAAAAAAAACCCCAAAATGCTAAAACATTTGTGAATAGTGATGACATCACCACCCTGCACCTTGTCCTGTGGGAAAAACAGGAATGTCGACGGCATGCAAAACTGTGAATTCAAAAGCTTCATTGCATCAGCATGAGTGACACTTTGCTAGGAAACCATTAAAGCTGTTTGTAAAAAAGACTGCAGTGTATTGAAATTCAGCATAGCCTACATTAGACAAAATTCTACTGAAGATCACATATAAACTAAGTCTGGTGGTCGGTAAGATTTTTTTTTAATGTATTTGAAAAAAGTCTTTTATCCTTAACAAGACTGCATTTATTTGATCAAAAATACAGTAAAAAACAGTAATTGTAACTATGGGTTCCATTTGTGTGTTTGTTTTGGGTGGGTTTGCACATGTTTGAGGTTTTTCATTGATTTGATTGTGTTGCACCTGATGCTCATTTCGTTGATTAGTTTGCCTGTGTATTTATACCCTGAGTTTGATCAGTTTGTTGTCTGTTCTCATCATTATACTGTTGTTTGTTCTGTTCCAGCGTTGTATATTCCTGAGTATTTTTTTTCTTTTAACTTTGGTAATAAATCAACTTACTGCTGCGACTAAATTCAGCTCTATTTCTGTGACAAAACTCAGCTCTGTTTCATCCGTGCTGCAACTTATGCTGTGAAATAATATTACAATTTAAAATAATATTCTATTTTAATATATTTTAAAATGTAATTTATTCTAGTGATGGTAAAGCTAAATTTTCAGCATCATTACTCCAGTCTTTAGAGTAACATGATCCTTCAGAAATCATTCTAATATGCTGATTTGGAGTTCAAGACACATTTCTTATTATTATGAATGTCGAAAACAGTTGAACTGCTTAATATTTTTATGGAAACTGATCATTTTTTCCCCCAGGATTTTTCAATGAATAGAACAGCATTTATTTTGCATAGAAATATTTTATATTCTTTTATAAATGTATTTACTGTTACATTTGATCAGTACACTGATGGGGTCTCAGTGACTTTTGAATAGTAGTGTAAGTTTGTGGGAAAAGATTAACTGGATTCATGTTGACGTTCTGGGTTTAAATATGGATATTAAGGGTTTGCAGGAAGCATTGCATCCTGGCCTCTAACACCCCTTTAATAAACACACTGGCCTCAATCCCTCTAACTATATCTTATCCTTATTCTCAATAGCCGCACAGGCTGCCAGCTGCTCTAATTCCACAGGCTTACCCATTGATATTAACCACACACTCAGACCAGGACCCACAGGACAGGAAGTGTGGATGTGTCCCAGCCACTAGCCTATCCAAACATGATAAAAGCACACAAAGCGCCTGTAAAGGCTTATTTTGGGCTATATGTTGGTCCATTACGCGTCTTCATTGCTGATTTCATGCATCTGTCAATGATAATGAAAATATCACAATAATAGAGCTGATTATAAGATATCTAGTACCAAGTTTCAGAGATGATATGAGCCTGATAGACATATCATTATTTCTTTTACCATTAGTAATGGTACACTTAATACCCTGTTTTTCAGAATAAGGAAGGGGACTGATACTTACATTACTGTTAACTAGTAAGACAGATGGAATGGACAGAGAGCTTATCTCAATTCAAAAGAGAAAGTTGCTTTCTAAACAGTGTGTGGTTCTCTTTATCCTCTTAGAGCCCCCTGAATGTGTATTTATCAAATAACAGTATTAGCAAAGAAACGTTTGGGATATACCCCCAACAACCCACAACATCTGCTTCTATATTCAGAGTTATGGGGTGTGTCTTGATCGGATGAAGGCAACAGTCCACTAATGTAAAACCAACAATCCTGGACTTTTATTTAACGGGTTATTTTAATAGAAAATGTAGCACCTCTTTATAAAGTACTTTTGAAATACTATTCAAAAGATTAGGGTTAGTGAGATTTTCGTTTTTTTGAAAGAAATTAATACTTTTATTTAGCAAGGATGCATTAAAATGATCAAAAGTGACAGTGAAGAAAAAAAAGTTATCAAATAAATGCTGTTCTTTTGAACTTGCTATTCATTAAAGAATCCTGAAAAGAATGCATCACAGTTTCCACAACAATATATTTAGCAGCATATCTGTTTAAAACATTGAAAATAAAAAGAAAAGACCACCAAATCAGATGCCATCACAGGCATATATGTGACCCTGGACCACAAAACGAGTCATAAGGGTCAATTTTTTTTTAAATTGAGATTTATACATCATCTGAAAGCTGAATAAATAAGCTTTCCATTTATATATGTTAGGATACAACTTTTTTTTAAAAAAAAAATCTAGAATCTGAGGGTGCAAAAAAAAAAAAATTGAGAAAATCACCTTTAAAGTTGTCCAAATGAATGCATATCCACTCACAAAAATAAATTTGATATATTTATGGTAGGAAATTTACAAAATATCTTCATGGAACATGATCTTCTAATGATATTTGGCATAAAAGAAAAATCGATAATTTTGACTCATTCAATGTATTGTTGGCTATTGCTACAAATATACCAAGTGTGACTTATGACTGGTTTTGTGGTCCAGGGTCACATATTACATTTTAAAATACATTAAAATACAATAGTTATTTTAAATTAAAACAATATTTCACAATATTATTGTTTTTAATAATAATAAAATTAATATTAATAAAATAAATGCAGCCTTGGTGAGCATAAGAAATTTCCCTCCAAAACATTAAAAAAATCTCACCGACCCTAAACGTTTGAACGGTGGTGCATATTAAAAAATAATAATTGTATAAAATATTATACAATAGACCAAATCTATCTCTAATACCCACATCCCCTTTAATGTCTCTTTCTGTATTAACAAAACCTGCAAATGATAAAGCAGTAATGCCCAAGAATGCACGGCTGCCGAATCCAACATTCCTGACATGAAAGAGATGGGGCTCTGGGACGGTCCTGACTCAGTGGGTGGAAAACTGGACAAGGGTCTTTTGTACTACTGACTGTTTGTTTTTAAATCTCCTGCTGGGACAAAAGGTTTTGACAACCTCATCAAAAAGCTATTTAGATTTTTAACTTTCCTCTTTTACATTTTTGATTCAAACATGAAAATATTTATTGCGTTCAATAACAGTAATAACAATCATTTCAACACCGTTCAACTGGTGCTATAGCTCATAAAACGTCTTGAAAGGCTCTCCAGACTTTCTTCAAATCAATTCCATATGTGGCACTTAGAACACAACAAACACTGAACGCTGAAAGCTCTCTCTCATTCTTAAGGATGCATCCACATGATAATTGTTTTAACATCATCTTAAAGTCTGTAATATTCACAGATTAAACCTCATATCAAAATCTCAATCAACAGCAAACATAAACATTAAATCTATCAGTAATCAGAATGGATATTACACAGCAGTGAAATGAAAACTACAATGTTTTTGATAATAATAACATGGCTGACATTGTCTTGACCTTAAGCAGATTTGCCAGGCACAGTGTCCTTCAGATCTCTGCTGGTGCAGTCACACCATTGATGAGGTTTTGACCACTGCCTGTGTCATGCCTGGTGCCAGACGGCTCCTCAGGAGAGCCTGGACCAGACACCGGTGCCATCAGACACAGACAGTGTTAATGAGTGCCAGGCCTCACTGTCTCTCCTTTAATCAGTCTGAAAAAGTCTGCCTCTTTGGTGGTCCTTAGCTTAAGACAGAGCAATGATTAAAAAATGTAAAAAGGACATAAATTTGTGGTTCTGATAAGAGGGCTATCCTTGACTTCCTAGCGGTCTTTCTTTGCAGTCAACCATCTGTCACAGAAACTGATGGAAAATGGTTTTCCATTTGGTTTTTCCCACGGTAAGATAAGACAAACTAGCCATTGAGTCCAAGGCTTTGAAGTTTTCAGGATCATGATACAAGAGGAACTGGAAAGACCTACTGAGCTAATGGTACCTCTATCTCCGTGCTTTCTTGTTCTTGTAGACATTTACAATTGGTCTTGGTCAGATAAAGTGATTACGGCTGTAAATCAGCATAGCAATGAAACTGGCTGCATGCTCAAAGGTGCTTGAGATGTCTGGCTTTTAGGTCTGGTTTCTGGTTCTGTTCCCTTTTTTTTTTTTTTTTTCCTTCTTCTTTTACACTGATATACCAAAACAACTCTCACAGAGTAATTCTCACACTAAATCACTACCATTATCTCCACAGTCTATTTAGATGATCCCATAGTAACTGAAAGCAGAATCATTGCAGAAAAATCTGAAAGCCCACTGGTGCTTGTCCAAAATTTGTTCAAATTGAAAAAATGTGCAAGTTCTGAAATCTTTCCAAAATGGTGATCACAATAACCCATGGACCAGATGATTACAATCAGTGTAGTAAAGTTAAATCAAATTTAATATCTAAAGAAAGAACAATATAAACCAAAGAAATAAACATTTTCTTCCAGTCCCTTAAAAAATGACCACAGAAACCATAGTATCCACCAAAATACCATAGTTATTTATAACTATTCTATAATCAAAATACACAAATATCTCAAATGGTGTAAGAAGCTTTCAGAATATTTCTGTCATTTGAATTTGAAATTAATTTATTTTTTATTTCCTCTTTTAATTTGTGCTAACACCAAGTCATTACATTATTAGGGCAATTTAGCGTTATGGATGTGACCTTTGGAGTCAAAATTAGAAATATAAATTCTCAGAGAATGCATTTAATACCAACATATTAAACCATCTGTTTATATATTCATAATCCCTTACTAAAGGAGTCCAGACATTAGAAAAATGTCAGTCTATACAATCGTTGTATATTTTAGATGAGGGAAATATACATGCGTTACGGATGTGACAAAAAAAGTCACTAAGTTTTGGGTGACAACATATTGTCAGAATTCGACAATTTTTAGGAATTCTGTGAATTACACTGCGCAAACCAAAAGTAATACTGCCCACCGAATGAAGAAGGGTTGGCTCTCCACGGAGCATAAAATAACAATTTTATTTCATTTTTCGTGTTCGCATTTATGAGGAAAAAACAACGTTAAGGACGTGACCGTTCTCCGTTACGGACGTGACCGGTCTGAAAGGGGCACAGAAGATTGCTTTAAAACTTTCACAGAGACCTCAAGCAGGCATTTAAACCACCAAATATTGAAATCTGCACAATTAATCAACTTTTTCTAAACTTTATACCCTAAAGGTTATGGATTAGACCTATTTCCCATGTTGACAAACGTTGTTCAAGAATCAATTTAGAGACCATGATTTTCCTTCTAACAGAACTGCTTGCACAAATACATTAACAAATATCAAAGTTTATCATATAGCAGATTTCTTCCAGATGAACTGATGACACTATTGTCACTCGCAATCATGTCAGTTTTATGTTTTGTGTCTAAATGAGCGCACGGTTTTCAGCTAGTTTGCGCAGTTTAAAGCAAAGTCTTAAGTCAAAATGATCACATTTTATTTCAAGTCAAAATTATTGCAATATTATTATTATTATTTTGTCAGCTTGATTGCAGGGTTTCTGATCAATAGGCTATTCATTTTTTAACCAACAGGTAAAAACACTACATCCCGAGGGAAGTGTCCTATGAGACACAATGCTCTTCTGTAAGTTGTACTGTATCATATAGGCCTACCTTCTGATGTTCATATTTCATTCTGTAACTGGCCCTTATAAATTCAACAGGCAGTGCTGTTATGACAAAATATCGGGGATATCGAATATACTTATTCAATCCCACAGTGTACCCTACCCCTAGTGCATAACCAATGTACACGTAACAGCTAGCCACTAGAGAATAAGTGTTGTAAGTGTTGCAACAAATTAATTCTTGCATCTCAAAAGTCAAAAAATCAAAAAAGATTTTTTTCATTCACTCATTCAACAGACTATAGTGGAATAATGTATGGAATAGTGAATGAGGCTATAGGAGGCCATTTCAGATACAGCCTATGGGTGCATCAGAAAGCTTAGGCAGCTGACTTGTCAGGTGGCGTTTGCACACGAGGAACCCCACGAAACTGATTTCGGACAGGCTTCTGAGGCAGCGTAACAGTACAATGATCTACAACAAAACAGATGGAGCTTTGGTGAATAACATCAAAAGTGGAAAAATTTGGACAAAAACTGGTTCCTACCTTGGAAGGTATCATTTTTCAGCTTTCGGATGCAGCCTATGTTAAATGTTTATAAATGGAGCGTATTTAATTGCAAAATGTAAAAATTGGAGTGGATTTAAAGCTGATTTGAATCAGCAGGAAAACTCTCAGAGTAACACTGCATCCGAAAACCTAGGCAGCTGACTCGTTGCCTCGCTGCCTTATCAGGCAGTGAATTAGCAGGCAGCGTTTACACACAAAAGTACCTCACGCAACTGATTTCAGACAGACTAATGAGGCAGCATAATGATTTAATGATCGATAACAAAACGGAGAGAGCTTTGGTGTGTAACAAAATGAATATTTAATTACTACAATACTAATTTCTTGCTAGAAATGTCATAAGTGGAAAAAGTTGGTCAGAATATATGTTTTAAACACAAACTGACCATCAATCTCAAATTTCAGATGCCATCTTTATTTTTTGGCTCAAATGTCATGGAATGGAATGCACAGGATTGTGGGATATCAAAGGCAGCGAAGGATACATCTATGCTGCCTTCAAAAATCGATCAGAAGGTATCTCAGGAGACAGGATATGGAATGATCATTGGATTCGGGCATGCCTTGTTACCTTCCTACCTTCGTATCCTGCCTGCGGAGGCAGCATTTTTCAGTTTTCTCTATCACTCCTCCACTTATTCACGCTACTCCATACCAGCTTTCAGTCTGCGTGTTTTTTTTGGTGACAAGCAATGCTCATTGCTGTAGCTTCTTTTGGAACCATTTTCTTTGACAGAGAAGGTAACTAACTGGACTTTTTTTTCCGTCTGAAATGTAAGTTACTTAGTTATTGTTTGTTGAACTGTTGTATAAAGCAACATCACTCTCCAAGTTGTGCTGTTGTACTGAATATCAGCACAGGTACAGTGCACATGGCACTCATGTGACAGGCTACTGCTCAGTTCTAAAAGTAGTATTTTCTAATTAATAAATTGGTAATTTATACAGAGCCCTATAAAAACACGAGCACTTGACTAATTAAACGCCTCATTATCCCTCTTGGCACCACAACTGTACTCATAAACATCTCGCGAGGTACTTCAAAGGATCTCCACATCAAACAAACTGACGACCTACATATGAACAGCCATATGAACGGCTCCGGCAATAAGACTGAAGCGATGTTCACATTCTTATTAAAACACAGTGACAACACGTTACATTGACTACACGAACACTATCAATTTCACGTAGAATTGAAACGCCTTTCATCAAAAGCAGAAACTATTAAAGTGTAAATAAAGTAGGCTAACGTCAATGATAGTAGCCTATTAAAAGTAAGAATAGTGGAAAATATTGTATTAAAGTTTCCTTTTTTCTCCTACACACCCCGTTTAATGCTGATGATTAATAAAATATCCTTCACAGTGAAGAAACCGAGTGAGCTATCTATCTATGGAATCAAAGCGCGTTTCCAATCAAGTGCACGCGCCTGTTACACTCAGAAATGCTGTCTAGCTAGGCAGCTCACTCGGTTTTGAGACAAACCAGAGACTGACAGCTGCTTATGCTTGCAAATAAAACAGAAACCTTACCTCGGTTATCTTCATCCATGTTCATGCTGCGAAGAGACTTGATGTAAATAACGTCCTGCAGTCACAGATTACTACCCTAATAATGTAACACTGGTCTGTGAAACACAAAATTAAATCACATTAGGATACACACTGAGCTCATCGTAACCCAGTTCAGGGGCAGCTCTAAATTGAATTCGCATAATCCATAAATTGCTGCATAGATGGACATAAATCCTGGTGAAACAAATGATTATGCAGCCCGCTCTATGCCAGCTTCCATTCGCCTTCATCCATAGAGAGACTGTGAGAAGAAACAGCTTCATTTAGCCAACGAATAGAGGCTCCGCCCATCACCATAATATATGAATATACTATGACTGATTCTAAGTGATTGCATCCCGGTCTTTACATAGTCTAAATAAACAATGTCATGTAAATGTTTCGAGGGTAAGTCAGAAGAATAAAAAATAAAAGATTAAAATAAAAATCCAAAAGAATGTATTTCAACATCCTATATTTCTAATGTGTTGGTGTTGAAAGAGAGAGGCATGCATTATATTTATATCATATTAATTTTGATAATTTTTTTTATTTATTTATAATTATATGATATGACCAATATTATATAATTTGATTAATATAATACAATTAATTAATATTATTAATTTATGAATATTTAATTATATTTTTGCCACATGGTTTTAAACACACATTTCTTTGATGTAAATATGGTTTATAAAATGACCTAGTGAATACAAGAGACCTGGAAAAGACCTAATGAGGTAATATGTCAGCAAGAGGTGGAGAATCCCCGGCCCCTACAATGAGAGTACAGGAACTTGCCTGTTTTCCAGAAACCACTTGTCATCCAGTATTAGTCACACAATTTCCCAGGTAAGTCATTATCTTACCTTTAGGTCATGAATTCCATCTTAAGTGCGAAGCGTTTTGTGGCTTTACGAAAAATCTTGCAACATCCAAATATCTCAAAAAGATTGCCATTTTGAAGTTAAAACAAGCTGATATTTCACTTACTTTGCATGGATTTGAATGTGCCACTATTTGTAATTCATAACAAACAGGTTTTGTATTTTGCTGCTGGCATAATTCAGTTTCAAAAGTCCCTGTGTCTTCTAAACTAACTTTAAATTATTTAAATGATCCCATCCGAAGATGTTACATAAGATATAACTGGATGTGAGTATCAAAAGGGCAGAATGTAATGTTCTGTGACTGCAGTACACAGCCAGGCCCTCTGTGTGAGGGAACAACTCTGAAGTAGGTGTTGGGAAAACAGGGGCTTCAGGGTGGGAATGACATCCTGTGTGGGAAACAGATATCCGCTGAATCTCAGGAAGAGAATGTTGTTTGCATTGCAAAAAAAAACAAAAAAACCTCTCCCATGAACTTCACTTGTAACACCCAGTTCAGTCTTATAGACCAAACAAAGATGCACATTTATTTGGTTCAATTATGCAGCTCTGGTGCTGAATACACTAATGTCAATCTCTTAAAAAACAGCTGACACAAGGGTTGTTTGTGGAGAACCTGTTTAGCCTGTCTACAATAACATGACCAGGATCTGTAGAGTGACATAAGTCTAAAACACTACTTATCAATACATGTAGTCAATTTGGTTGTACAAATTGCACATTTTCAATTAGCAACACTAAAACAGAAATATTTAAATACTGACAACCAGTTTTGGGGAAAGTTTCTTTTAAAAGTAATGCATTACAATATTACAACACCCTAAAAAAGTAACTTGTGTTGAATAAGCCTCAGGCTAAAGGAAATGCAAATTCATGCCTGTACAGTAGAGGGCACAGCTCAAACAAACCTTTCAGCTGTGCTCCCATTCTAGATTGCAGAATAGGATGGAGGAGAAGAATGCTTAACACTATTACTTTAACAAAAAAGAAAAAAGAAACTAGGGCTGGGAAGCGATTCAGATTTTTACATGATATGCCAATTAATTCATGTAATTAATCGCAAATTTATCATACATCAAATCTGGCTGAGAAATTATCCCCAAAAGATAAATTAAAGTCATTACTGTGTAAAGTGTCAAATAGACATTACAAAAAGTAGATTCAGAAATAGATATTTTATTTGATTCAACATAGAATTTATTACACAAACTTTTGGACCATGAGGTTGAGTAAATTATGACTGAATTTTAATTTTTGGGTGAAATATATCTTGATTTATTAAAAAAAAAAAAAAAAAAAAAAAAAAAATATAAATATATATATATATATATATATATATATATATATATATATATATATATATATATATATGGAAATATGAAATTGAAAGTAAACATATGGTTTAGGAATCATTTTCTTAGAGAAGTTAATTTACTGAAGGCTACCAAGAAAGCTAGGTTAAGTTTACTAAATTAATTCACAATATGTGCACATTAATTTGATGTTGAGTGTGCATCAATGTAATAGTCTACATTAACACAAGAGCGCATCAATGCAGTGTGCAGCATGAATCTCTCCACAAATCTCGCACGCTCTCAAATATAGGACAAATTCCAAACGGAAGTGAGCATCCCTATGCCCTACTCCCTTCGAAAGGCAGAGCCCTTGAAGTGGGGACTTTGGAGTGAGCAGCAGGGCACTTGCGTGCCATTATGTAGCCGTTTGGAATGCACTTTGCAAAGGGAGCAATGAAAGACATCATAATTTCCTCATTATCTTCACCTGGAATGTTCCCATGACAACGCAGCATGGTGTCCATCAGCTGATTAGCTGTTCTTATGACAGAAATGTCTTATTATTGCTGTTAATATAACTGTTGCAAATAAATATACATTTTATATTAAAAAAAGTTTCTTTTAAATATGCGTTATATATGTGTGTGAGAGTAGTTCTCTGCTCTCAACTTTAAAGCTTGCTGTCTCTTCTTGTTTGGACCCTGCATTAGACACACAACATGACAAAAATGTGTGAAATATATCACAAACAAAACAACTTGAATTGCTCTGTTTGTAAGTTAACTCAAACTCTCCCGCCATCTAGCTTGAAATGAATCACGAGTATTTGCTGGGTCACATGACTATAAAATGATAAAATTACTTCCTTTAAGTGGCCATGGCATGTTCTCTTCGCTAACGGCCTTGTAGAAGGGACCTTTGTGAAGGGATTCAGTTGTTCACTTTCGTTTGGAACACCCTTACAAATGGCGCCCCCTTCCCAAAGTGCCCTTCAAGGGCACAAAAATGCCGTTTGGAATTTGCCCATAGTGTCCTCATGGCTCTACTCTGGCTCAGATGTGTGCGCGCTCAGTTATGAAGCTGGGCACCAACCGGCAGAAACATAAATCGGATATTGTCAAATATTTGAATGTGTTTTGTCGTTTAATCATGTAAATTGATCTATAACACACGATGGGTGCTGCCACCGCAGTTCAGAGAATCGGATCTGTCGGATTAAATTCACCCATTTCTCCCGAAATACATAAAAGGGGCGGTAAACTGTATAGTTAACTGCACAATGTGCACCTGATATAGCCTAAAACACGTCATCAGATTTTAATTGAAGAAAGGATTAGCCTATTATTATCGATCAGTGTGTATTTAACAAAATGTATTTTTGGCTAGTAGTCTATTTAATATCTATTTAAATGTCTGAAATTTAAAAAAAAAAAAAAAAACGTTATGTGGTTGTGATACAAAAAGCACTGGGCACCTCTATCTCTCGCTCAGCGCCAGCAAAACACATTTGAATTTAGCAGTGAATGTTGTGATCTTACAGGTGTTGACTATGCTTCAAAGGGTTCAAATCGATCGCCTTTTGTATTTTGAATTTTATGGACATTCCAACTGCATTCTATCCACCTTATTCCAACGCCCCATGACGCTTTGCGCGATTATGGGTGTAACTTCCGTTAAGCTGTAATCAGTCAGTGAAAGGCTCGCTCTATGAACGCAATAATACTTTTTTTTTTTTTGGACATAATTCTACTCACCCTTCAACCAACGAACATTAAAAGGACATTTAAAAGTGTAAAAGCATCAACAGGTACTTTCAACAGGTCATGAAAAAGCGCGATTCTTTCCACAGCAATAACGGACGGGTTAAATATAACTATAGTGATATATATCTGTATTCTGTAGCCTAATATACGTTGCCTTAATAAAAATGTTCATAAACTTCAACATTGCGTGATACTATTTCAAAGTGATTTCCATCATTTTTACAGAAAATAAATTGTATTTACCTGTGAAAACAAACCTGGAAAGAGACGTGAGGCTTTGAGGAGAAAAACGAGATTCTTCGTGCATTCCAGTGAATCATTAATGGGATATATCGTAAATTATATCGGGAGAACAGACCACAAATGTGCAGTATATGTTGTCCTTTTTCATACTATTACAGCGGTATGCAAAGGGACAAAAGAAAATGATCACGAGGATAAAAAAGCAGCGGCTGAAAAGAGCTTTTGCCATAGATATTCTTGTTATCTCATGATGTCTGAAAATAAAACATGAAAGAAAAATTGACAGCTCATTCAGTCAAACTGACGGATAAGCTTTATTTGTAGGGCAACCTTATGATTTGAAAAGATTCGTTTCAGTCTTTTAGGTTCCCCAAACCGGAAGTGCCACCCATAATTCGAAACGCAGTAGGCTATAGGAATAAGGTGGATATCGGCTATATTACGCAGTCATATTCATCATCAGTCAACTATATGAAATGTCAGATGACCTATGTAAGTCTGGGGCGGGGCAAGAGCGTTAAATGCATTCAAAATTTTAACGCGTTATTTTTTTCCTTAATTAATCTAGGCTAATTAACGCGTTAAATTCACAGCCATAAAAGAAACAAATGTGATGTGAAACAAAATAATTTTTGCTTTTCAGTATGGTGGAATTGGATTATCGAAGCAGCAAAGACATTGCTTAATAAAATGAGATTAAATACATATATTTACGTACAACGTATATTTATTACAGGTTTGCGTAATATTCTGAGTTTGCATTTGACTGTTTTTATTCATTTTGAGAAATACTGAATCTGTTTTTGTGCAAGTGAGATGAGTAAATGCATGCGCACATTTAGCCTAGAACTACAGTAACCATAAAGTTTACACAGCGCACTCAATGCCTCTGCAACTCAAAGTCAATAAATGGGAAAACAAAGTAACGTGCGTTACTTATTTAGATATTTCAGATATTTTGTTATAAATTTAAAAGTAATGCGTTACTTTACCAGTTACTTGAAAAAGTAATCTGATTACATAACTCGTGTTACCTGTAATGTGTTACCCCCCACAATGTTGACAACATTTAAAAGTACTTTTTAATCAATTTTAAGCTTTTTTAAAATAAAAGAATGTGAATTTTTGACAGCAGAGCAAACATTTCATGAAAATTTGGGGTCAGACCAAATTTCTGATATGTTTAGCATTGTATGAAGGAAGGCCACTGAATTTGGAAGAAAACTACTGAAAACAAAATGAAACATGTTTAATACTTTTTTTTCTCATATAGTCTCATTTTTATATAAGACCAGTAGTTTAAAAGCAAGAGGATGTCATTGCACATCCTCTGGGAGCCACTTGTACACGTAGCTGGCAGGAGCTGATAGCACAGACAATAGACATAACCTTCATAAATGTTTACATAAAGGCCCCCACATACAATCGTGCCATCATACAAATCAGTGAGACACTGTCTTGTGGCTTAGAGATTAGTTTAAATTTTAATATCCTTGTGATATTGAATGTTGTCCGCTTTCTTATCAGCTTGATTTTGCATTCTGCTTTTTATTACCTGCATGTGTTCTATGGTAGTAGTTCCATGGTAGATCTTTAAACATCCTGTAGTGCCACTGGTACATACATATGGTATCAGTACCATAGTACAGTAATATACCCATGGAATAAAGTATTACTATTTTAAATCATTACTGCTTTTAGGTTGCTTATTTATGTTTTTATTTGCTGCTCATACTAAATTTATTTAGAAAAGAAAAAAATAAAGTTGGCGGTGGTCAGCTGAGCATATTAGACCTAACACTGCTACAGTTACAACAGAAGCCATGATGGCTTCAATCATTGATAAGAAAGCTTCATTTATCAAGTGTCTTAGAAATTGCTTATATAGCTTAGTACAAAGGTACTGTAGTAGCACAGCTTAATACAGGTGTAAACAGGTCCACATTAACCACATTGATTCTGCATTCGATTACGTTAGAGCAATGTTGAAAGACTATCTGCTCAACTCTGATATCAACATACAATGACACAGATCATCTAAAGTTGCATTTAACAGCATGTTTTACAAACATTTTCTATTTGCTGTGGTGTACCTATTAAACAATGTAGCTCAGTTGTTTGCTTGTTCTCTGGTCCCTCAGCAAAACAGCGTTTCCAGCTGTAATGTAGGAGTGGGCTTTTTCTTCCTCCACAATGGAAGAAGAATCAGTTGTCAGGTACAGGACAACATTATCTTGTTATAATTTGTAAGCTGTAACTGCATTTGTTATTTTTGGATGTCAGGCAGTCCTACTGGACTCCATATACCAAAAGATGTCTGTCGCCCTCAAGTGGATGTGAGGAAAAGCAACCATTCCAAGGAAATCATCAACTATAATGGCAAAATGAGCAGAACAAGGAAAATATATATTTATAACAAAGTCATCACATACTTCTGAGGACTGTTAGAAACAGAAAATGCATTAAAATTATTTGCAGAAACTCAAAAAAGTACAAAGATATAGAGGTGATCATGGACTCAAACGGACTACAACTTACTATTTAAAAGGTTTCAAGACAAAAGTTATTCTCATATATAATGGAAAAGGAAAGTGTGTGTGTTTAATTGATGTAACAGTAACATTTAACTGAGTTTTTACAACATAAATCTCCATTAATTGCTTTGTTTCCTGTTCACTTAAATAGTCCTGCAGTGTGACAAGTGAAGTACAGATTCCATATATTCTCCCAATTATTATGATGCCATTGAAATTACTTATATAATAATTATTGCCTATGAAATGTTTAAATAGTTTTAGATTGAGAATATAATGTCACACTGCAGATATTTCTGCAACTGCTTGAAATGTTATCTTTATTTAGACATCTGCTCAAACTCCAACATTGGTGATAAACTGGGGGGAAGGAGGATTTGGTACCATTTATGCGGAAATTCATTCGCTCATGGTTTTAAATTGGTGACTGGAATTTTATTGTCCTTCTAGCCGGATCATCCCAAACCTGTTCCACTGGAAATCGGCCTTATAGTCCTTGCCAATAAGGGCCCCAGCTCACTTCAAATCATTGTGCTGCTGGACTGGCAAGACCTCTCTGAAAGTTATATTATGGTCTTGCAGCACCCCTTGCCCTGCGAGAATCTCTTCAACTTTTTGGAGAGGTTTGGGGACATCTTCACTGAAGATATCACAAGGCATGTGATGCGGCAGGTCGTTGAGGCTGCTAACAACTGCTGTAGCTGCGGAGTTCTCCATAGAGATATCAAAACAGGAGATCTTATTAGTGACACTAATCGATTTTGGATGCAGCAACCTGCTGTATGAAACGCTGTATCACACCTTTAGTGGAATGTATTATAGCTGTATTTTGGGACTTAACTATAGTGACAAGTTACACCATTGCATATCCTAACTGGGCTAAAATGAATTAACCTGACATGGCATGATACTAACTAAATTTAGAGAAAAAAAAAAAAATTGATTAAAACAAAAAAAACTAGAACTTAACACTGGTAACCTACTTTACATTATATATTAAATGTACAAACAGATACTGCATGTTTTAAACAAAAATGTTCTGATTGGCTGAGATTATGTGCAGCATTTTTCCCTTCTTAAAGGATTAGTTCAATTTTTAAATGAAAATTAGCCCAAGCTTTACTCACCCTCAAGCCATCCTAGGTGTATAGGACTTTCTTCTTTCTGATGAACATAATCGGAGAAATATTAATAAATATCCTGATGCATCCAAGCTTTATAATGGCAGTGAACTGGACCAATGAGTATGAGCTGAAGAAAGTGTCTCTATCCACATTCATCCATCATAAACGTGTGTTTCAGGGGGTTAATAAAGGCCTTCTGAAGCGAAGTGATGCATTTGTGTAAAAAAAACCCATATTTAAACAAGTTATGAAGTAAAATGTCTAGCTTCCGCCAGTCCGCCTTCCGTATTCAACGTACGAAGAAAGTGTAAAACTTTTGCAGTTCACAAAGCTTACGCTATGTCCTACGCCTTCCCTATTCAACTTAAGGAAAAAGTGTAACTGACGTGATGCCAGTTTACACTTTCTTTGTAACTTGAATATGGAAGCTAGATATTTTACTTGTTTATTTAACTTGTTAAATATGGAAATTTTTTACACAAATGCATCGCTTTGCTTCAGAAGGCCTTTATTAACCCCCCGGAGCCGTGTGGAGTACACGTTTATGATGGATGGATGTGGATGGAGACACTTTCTTCAGCTCATGCTCATTGGTCCCATTCACTGCCATTGTAAAACTCGGATGCATCAGGATATTAATTAATTTTTCTCCGATTATGTTCATCAGAAAGAAGAAAGTCATATACACATAGGATGGCTTCAGGGTGAGTAAAGCTTGGGCTAATTTTCATTTGAAAGTGAACTAATCCTTTAAGTGTAGACAGACAAATTTGTTGTGTTGCACATACTAATGGATACAGAGAAAAAGTGTTGTAGTAATTTAAACATAAAAATCTCTTTTCTACAGGCACAATGGTATACACTAGTTCCTAGAGCTCCCTATCACAGGAAGCCCAGAGCGTTCCAGAGCTTTGTGTCTGAGACACTAGTAGCAGAGCTTCCTCATGGTTCAAGTCAGCTGACCAGGTCCCAGAGCTCTCTGGATGCCCGGCTCCCTGCCACAGACACTTTGATGCTAGAGCTCCACAGATCTCACGCTCATAGCTGCCACAGAGGTCTTTGCCAAAGCCACCTCTGCTCCCAAGTTTCTGTCACAGCTGTCCAGGTCCTAAGCATGGACGACTGGGAGCTTAAGTTCCTGTCGTGGCCCCGCCCCCAGTTCCAAAGCCCTCATCTCAGCATCTCCAGCCCCAGATCTTCTTGTGTTGGCTGCTCCAGCCACCTCAGAGGTTCCTATATGGCCACCCCAGATGTTCCCGCCAATTCTGTTCCAGTGGTTCTTGTCAAGGCAGTTTCTTGTCACTGTTCAGGGCACCAGAGGTTCCCTTCATGGCTGCCTGAGATGTCCAAAGCTCCCCGTCATGACAGCTCCAAACCAAGAGCTTCTTTTCTTGGCAGTGCCTGTCGCAGCCAACAAGGTAGAAGAGATTTGTGTCATGAATGCCTCAAAGGTTCCTGTTTCTATCCCAGAATGAATCCAAAAGGAAGCATCTCCACACAGTCAAAAATAAATCTTGGCATTATACGTTTTGTTTGTGTCAGTTTTCAGTGTAATGACCAAGAGAAGTTCTAAAACATTACACATGACTTATATAAAAGGACACTTTATTCATAAATGGTTCATTTGTTCCAGTTACGTGTCAAAAATAATAGTAGCCAATCAATCATTTAACATGTTATTATTCTCTAAATTATGTGCAGGTAGGCACAAACAAATCTACTTGACTCTCTTTACTAGTGTTCAGTGACAATATCATTCTACACCCACTAAAGACTTTTATCAGAAATCTGTGCACAATTACTTTTCTGTTTGTCACATCAAAGGGTGCTGTGTCATACCAGTGGACAGTCTCCGTGGACAGAAAACGGGGGAGCTCAAGTAACATCTGGGAGTCAGTAAGGTCTAGTGAAGTCCTATATATGTTGACAGACTGAACCAGTCGTACAGACTCCTTCACCGTCTAATACTAGAGGTTAAAGACTTACATTTACATTGATTGAAGTTAAAGACTTACATACATTGACTTGATTGAAGGAGGACAGAGTTTAAGACCCCAGACATAGCTGACAAATCAGTCAAGGTTGGTTGAGCCACCACAGGTGCACATAAGGCACATTAGCAAAAACTGACCTTGAATCACCCCGTGGAGCCTGTTCTCGAACACATGATGTAGAAGCGGCCAAAGGGTAAGATTGTGCACGTGACTCAACAGGAATGGTACCTTCATCTGGCATCATGATTGACTGACGATGCAGTCAATCATACTCTTTTGCAGGTCCAGCAAGTCACGGAAACACCGCTGTAGTACAGCAACCTCGTCCTGCAGAAGCTGAACCTGAGATTGTAAATCTCCATCCCCAATCTGCAATGTACTCTGTCTTGGGAAATAGTCAGAAGCAGAACATGTCAAGTCAAGTAGTTCATGATTTGCGGCATCATGTTAAAACAGCTAATTACAAAAATATCAACAAAAGCAAAACAAAATATTATATGCAGATGCACAAAATTTACAATTAATTTATCAGGAAATAAGCAGAATAAACAGTACACCAAACCTGTTTGTTCCCTGAAGAGATATGCATGTGCTCAAATACTGTTTGTGTGTTAAAGCGCTATAAACAATTTATCTCAGAGAAACACACAAAATACAATACAAATTGAAATTCAATAGATTTTCAGACACAGTGCTCCTTGCCGCACATGTCAGGCCACGTAAAGTGAACAAAAAAACATGGCCGCAACCTATACAGTCATTACTTCAGAAATGTCAAATATGGCAAAAACGCAAAATAAATGTTTGTTTTTTTCCCTCAAAAGTCAAGTTAAATCTTCCAAGTGTCCCTTTCTTTCTTTCTCAGATCTACAGAGGATGCTATCTGACTATTCTGTCCTGACATACCAATTTTATTAAAATCTTTTAATGTTGTTAGACAATTAATGTTGTTACATTGACATTGCTTTATATTTTTTATAACTGCTGTTAATTATTGTAATCTTTTCCACATTGGACTAATTACATTAATTTAAATTGTTGTTTATATTTATTCTATTAAAATGTATTGCTTAGTAGTATAATTCTTAACATTATTCTTATTATTGTATTACTGCATCTAGTAAAGGACCTGCAAGTGTAATTTCTGATGGACGGGTACAATGAGAGTTGTATGCATACAATGACCATATAGAAATTCAATTCAGTGAGGCAAGCTCTTTTTGAATTATCAACAAAATTAATTTTAATAGACATTTTGTCTAAGAACAAGGTTGACATGACATACTGTAACTTTAAAGCCGGATTCACTGCTTAAAATGCACATTAGTCCACATAATTAACAATATTTATTTAGGCTAAACAAACTTAACATTAAATTCTTACTAAAGAATAGAATTAAAAAAATACATTAAAAATAAATGTAAAAAAAAAAAAAAAACATCAGTATCACAAGTTTTCTATTGCACACATCTCCCAGCATCAGAGTTAAACTACATTAAAGTGATGCACAACACCGCCATCTAGTGTAGCACAATCGTTTTTCTTTTTAATGAAATATTTTAAAGCATATAACTTAGTTCTTAAATGTTGTATTGTGCTAATTTTGAAATAAAACAACTATTAAATGCTTTCCTGATATTATCAGTGATTTTTTCCTTACCTGAAGCTGCTGTGTTTTGACCCGGAAGGTTTTGTATCTCGTGTTTGAGGCTGGCTTCACAGATAGTGTGCGTCATAGTTGGCAGGGCGCATGGTTAGGCATTGAATGAATGTACAGGTGACCAAGCTACAGGTATTTTCGGTGGAACAGGTATCGCACATCCAGAAATGAAAATAACTTATTTCCTTATGAACTTTCTCATCACTTCCTTGAGCGTTATGGTTGGTTTGTCATTATCTAAAGTCGCCAGGCCAACGATACCGGCTATAGCGCATTTCTTTGGGACAAAATGCAGGTACGAGGAAGTGAACCCACATCTATTAGATGACATTTTGTTTGTAAACAGATCGCTGCTTGCTCCCCCCTCTCCAGATTGCCGTGCCATTCATATGGTGTCGGTGATACGTCACGGGACGCGCTATCCAACCACCAAAAATGTGAAAAAGATTGCAAGACTGTTTGATCTGGTCGTGTCTGATGTGTCAGGTTCAGCCTCAAGGCTCAATGACATTAAAACATGGAAGATGTGGTACACTGAAGACATGGACGGGAGACTGGTGGAGAAAGGGCGAGATGACCACAGGCATTTGGCTATGAGAATGGCACGGTCATTTCCCACCTTGATTTCTGAGGATCACCTCCGTGCCAACCGCATTGAGTTCATCACCAGCTCCAAGCACCGCTGTGTTGATAGTGTTAAAGCTTTCCAAGAGGGTCTTCACAGACTCTGGGATGTTCAGGGTAGGCTCAGTGTCCCCTCTTTTACCAGCTTTGTTGGCTTCTTAAACATTTTACATGAGTAGTTCCTCCAGAAATGAAAATTCTCTTCAAGAATCATTTACTCACCCTCATATCATTCTACCTATGACTTTCATTCTTCTGTGAAACACAGTTTTCTAAGACATTAGTACCATTGATTTCAATTATATAGACTGAAACATTTCTCAAAATATCTTCTTTTATGTTCCAGAAGCAAAAAAGTCATACAGGTTTGTAACGACATGATGGTGAGTAAATGACAACAGAAGAACTATGCTGTTAACTTATCTTACATACATAGACTGTCATTATTCTTAAAAATTAATATTTAATTCAACATGTAGGCTACTTAACATTATAAGTTAGCATGATAACTTTGACAAGCCTAAAAATACATTTAGTAAAACACCCTCAATTGTTTCACTAACCCCTAGCATCCCAGTTTGACAACCCATGATTTATCACACATGCGATACTATTTCAAAGCTGAAGCTCAGATTATAGCAAACATTTGCAGTGGGGACATTTTAAATTTACATAGCGTTTAATTGTATTAGGCCAAACAGCTGGCATTTAAAGACACTGAAACACAAGGAGAGATTTGTTTCCTCAGCACATCTGCCATAAAGTGTCTGTTGTTATCTGTGCAGACTATGTAAACAACTCTACACCAGGTTTATCTCTGATCCAGCAAGATTCATAGTTGAAGGAATGGCCCTTGGTTATTCAACTGTTATTCAACTAACCATATTTCTTCTTGTTTTATAGATATGGATTACAAACACTATGTGGATGATACACTCATGAGATTCTTTGATCATTGTGAGAGATTTGTTGAAAGTGTTGAGAACAATAAAACAGCTTTGAAGGAGGTACAACGCTTTAAATCTTCAACAGAAATGGATGTATTACGGAGGAAATTATCCAATCGCCTTGAGATTCCATACAATCAAATCACCCCAGGTAATTTTGCTTTTATTACAGTGTATAATTTTATTTTACTGTTCACTCAAGTTGCCAAATGTTAATCTGTCTGCTAAAATAGTCAATAACAAAGATGCTTCCTGATCTTGATTTAAATTTTGTTCCAAGAAATGGCAGAGGCAGTTTTCTTTTTGTGCTCCTATGAGTTTGCCATCAAGTCAGAGAACTCTCCATGGTGTGATCTGCTGGATGAATCTGACGCTCAAGTACGTATATGCTGGTTGGAAATTCAAAACATCCATTTTCAGTGGATTTAATGAATGTTATTAAGATTCAAAGTGTAATTCCATGTCAGCTCCATTACATATAACAACTCTGTTTTAATGCAGCATTTATTACGTCTTTGCTACTGCAGTGATGACACCACTATATCCTTTAGTTTAGGGAATTAAGATTATTTTTAATTTTAGTTTTACACTCATAAGGCCAATTCACACCGCACCGACAAATGCAGACCAACGGCAACAGATGCTTTGTCGGATCAGTGTGTTACCTCTGTTGGCGTTGGGCGGTGCTTGTTTTCACTGATTGAACATGTTCAGTCTGCATTTGTGGGATCGTGGAATGAGTAATCTGTAATCTGTTGATTGTCCCCATTGGCCTATAAAATGTGCATGATAGGTTTCTCCTGCGTTTCATAATTGGATTTACCTTGGCAACCAAATGCATGTTCTCTTTTTCAGTAACATGTTTTTGGCCTCTTGTTAGGTTCTGGAGTATAAAAATGACTTGAAGCAGTACTGGAAGAGGGGATACGGACATGACATCAACCGTAAATCCAGCTGCCCTCTCTTTCATGATATCTTCAAGCGTCTTGATAAGGTTGCTAATGACTACAGGTAAGGAGATTGAGATGTGGACTGGTTCTTAGTCAGTTATGGTGTATTTGAACACTCCATAGAACATATTAAAGATGTTTATGTGTTCACTTGTGGTTTTAAAATGTTTCCTGTCATTTGACAGATTTGGGGAGGTAAAAAAGACTGCCACCATCCAGGTTGGTCATGCTGAGACACTGCTGCCTCTGCTCTCTCTGATGGGCTTCTTCAAGGATAAAAAACCTCTAACTGCAGAGAATTTTTCATCGCAGCACAACCGCACATTCCGCTCTAGTCAGATTGTACCTTATGCTGCAAACTTAGTCTTTGTCCTGTATGAATGTAGTGATGGACTTAGAGTACAGTTGTTTCTCAACGAGAAGCCCATGACTTTTCCCAGCATTAATCATTCGGCTCCACTGTATGAAACGGTCAGAAAGCATTACTTAAAGCTCCTTCATGGCTGTGATTTTAATAAGGAATGTGATGTGCCTCAACCAAACCTCAGGAACACTGAACTGTGAGTCAGGTTATTAAATAGTGGATTACAGGGATCAATTACTGTCCTCTTGCAATGACTGTATCTTCACTTTTGATTCTGTTATTATTTTCATACTGTGGTTTGAGGTCAAGAATATTGTTTTATTTATTTTCAGGCTACCAAATTGCCAAGGGGTGGACATTTGTGCTTTAAGAATGATTTCTGTGTGTGTTTTGTTTTATTTGCCAAAGTACTAAAGAAATATGGGTGTACAGTGCCAAATAATGTTTTAATGAATGGAATTTAACAGAAAACTTGAAGTTTTTATATTTTATTTTAATTGAATTGTGCATTTTATAGTATATAACCTTTTAAACAACCAAGTGTTTTTATAAAAGTCAGAGTCCACATTGAAATTCTGGGCCCAAAAAGAAAGAAAAACATTTAATTGGATTTTGGCTATTGGATTTGATCAAATCTGGAAAATGGGTTGTTCAAAAGAAAAAAAAGGTTCTGAAATCAGATTAAATCACATAATCCTGCTTTTTAGTAAAATCAGGATTATCCTGATTCCAGAAGGGTGGAGTTAGGAACAAAATGAAATAACACTTTTTATTTAAATATTTATGTTTTGCATATACTTCTGTTTAACCATTACAATGACTTTATCTGACCAGCACAAATACATCAAGGCCTGGTTTCATAGACAGGGCTCAGACTAAACTAGGATTAGGCCTTAGTTCAATTAGGTCATTTAAGTATCTTTTATAAACGTGCCCTAGAAAAAACAATACTGGTGTGTATCAAGAGACAAAACAATGACACTGACATATTTTCAGATATGTCAGTTGAAGTTTCTTTCAGTTTAAAAAGCTCAAACATGCATTTTAGTCTAGGACTATCTTAAGCCTTGTCTGTGAAACCGGGGGCAAGTGTTGTTATACCAAACTGCTTCACAACATCCCATAAAAACTTGAAATTGTGATATTTCCTCTTGTCTTTTTTCGTCAAGACAAATATTCCATGAAAACCCATAATCATAAGATTAAAGGGTTAGTTCACCCAAAAATGAAAATAATGTCATTTATTACTTAGCCTCATGCCATTCCACACCCAAAAGACCTTCGTTAATCTTCAGAACGTAAATTAAGATATTTTTGTTGAAATCTGATGGCTCAGTGAGGC
Organism: Hypophthalmichthys nobilis; assembly: GCA_037950665.1. Classification (NCBI taxonomy): domain Eukaryota; kingdom Metazoa; phylum Chordata; class Actinopteri; order Cypriniformes; family Xenocyprididae; genus Hypophthalmichthys; species Hypophthalmichthys nobilis. The sequence goes on from CM075472.1 coordinate 17,724,464, forward strand.
CTGCATAGCCAGCAATGACACTTCCTCTCTCAAGATCCATTAATGTACTAAAAAACATATTTAAATCAGTTCATGTGAGTACAGTGGTTCAATATTAATATTATAAAGTGACTAGAATATTTTTGGTGCACCAAAAAAACAAAAATAACGACTTATATAGTGATGGCCGATTTCAAAACACTGCTTCATGAAGCTTCGGAGCGTTATGAATCTTTTGTGTCGAATCAGCGGTTCGGAGGAGCAGTTTGGTGGATTGACACGCGATCCGAATCATGATTCGACACAAAAGATTCATAACGCTCCGAAGCTTAAGGGAGTCTACAGGGGGTCGGCTGGGCTGATATGTAAAAGAAATGTCTTTTGTGGTTCCATGAGCTCGAAGTTGTCAACCCCAGATCAGAGCAGCAATAATCATTTAATAAAGTTTTTTTTCTTCATGTTTGTGTCTTAATGTATCTCTGTTGTGTTATTACGTGTGCTGTGAGAGAGATGTTGTTGAGTAATAGTTACTGAGAATCAGTGTAGTCAGTGTGTAGTCGTGATGGTGACGTGAGCCACGCACGCTGATCTGAGGGTGGGAGGATTTCAGGAAGAGCGCTGAGTGCTACGTGTCCAGTCTATCCTGACTTCCACTAACTTCAGTTTCCCTTACGCCGTGTTAGTCGGGTCACATCTTTAGAAAGCTTCGACCAGCGTGTTCGCGTTGTGACATCATGTCTGGTTTGAAAAAACAGAGAACGGTAGGCTACGTTTGCTGAAGTTCAGCTTTTTCTTTCTTTTGTTTCTTTCTCGCTAAACTTTTAAAGGTTGCATCGATACGAAATATGCAATTTCAACAGACTTTACAACATATAAGTATTTTGTGTTAATAGTAATGGTTTAAGAGCTTGTATTTCTCATTAAAAAACTGTTTATTTTGAAAGGCTTTACATTTACACAAAGAGTTGTTCGAGTTAACTGATCCGTGGGTAACTTGGGGAACTACTGGATGAATATGGAGTGACAGCCACTTAAAATAACACAAGTGTTTGCTTTCGGCTGAACAGATATTGAAAATGTAAATCTGTGATGATGTGGCAGGATGTTATTATTCAGGTTTATCCTTTTGCATCACCTTGTCTAGATTTGGCATATGACTTAAATTCTTTTGTATGGCTGATGTTATGTTTAGGAGTTTTGTTTAGTATATAACTGTCTCTATTGTACATGCCAGAACTATAATTTGCATGCCACAATGCTGCATAAAGTGTTTTCTGGGTATCTGCAATATAACCACAAAAATCCCATGTAAGATTAAAAAAATGAAAATTCTGTCATTTACTCACCCTTTTGTTGTTCTAAACCTGTATGAGTCCATGAACAGAAGAAAGAAACTCGGTCGGCAGTTGACGGTAGCCACTGACTTCCAAAGTAAGACAAAAAAAAAAAAAGTCATTGGCTACCATCAACTGTCTGGTTACCAACATTCTTCAAAATAACTTCTTTTGTGTTCAGCAAAAGAAAGAAACTCATACAGGTTTGGAACAACTTGAGGGTGAGTAAATGATGACAGAATTTTCATTTTTGGGTGAACTATCTCTTTAATGTTATTTGTAACTCGGTTTCTTATGAAGCCAGATTTTGCATATCCTCAGTCAAAGGGACGCTGTGTACCAATGGGAATTAACAAACCCCAGGGTTACTTGCATCAAGCTGGGATTTCTTGTGTATCCAAGGAGGCTGGGTGGAGAAAGAGAGAGAGAGATGGCTCTGATCCAACTGGCCACCTCTCCATGGTCCTGCGTGAATGGCCTTTTTTGTTTCTTCATTTCTCTTTCCGAAGGCGCTCCCTCCTCAATCCTGATGATGGAATCTGATACACAGAAATATAATCCACAAGAACACAATTGTGCAAATTAAACTGTTACAAAGAAAAAGATGTGTATTTGTGGTTTTTTTTTGTAACACGCCATTCTTACTTATCAGTCAAATGGCTCTGTTTTTCATGAAGTTAAAATTAAAGGGACAGTTAGTTCAAAAACGAACATTTTATCATCATTTATTTACCCTTATGTTGTTCCATACTTGTATAACTGGTATGTCTTTCTTTTGTGGAACAAACAAGAAAATATTTTGAAGAATGTTGTTAACTAAACTGTTTAGGTGAACATTGACTTCCATCGTTTGAACAAAAAAACACTGATACATTTTCAAGGTATCACATTGTCCCTAGAGAGTTGTATCGGTAAAGATGGAAACAATGCTTTAGGCTCAGATTTGCAAATTGTTCTCAAGCTTACTTTTCACATCATGTATATCCACTTTTCATTTTGTATATAGGACATTCAGAGAGCAACCAATGTTGTGTACCAGGCTCACCATGTGAGTAGAAGCAAGCGTGGCCAAGTGGTTGGGACCAGAGCTGGATTTCGTGGATGTACTGTTTGGCTGACAGGTGGGAAATTCTCCTGTGAAACCTCCAGGGGAAAATTAAATAAATCAAATTAAAAGGATAGTTCAGTCAATTCATCACTTACCCTCATGTTCAGACCTGTACGACTTCCTTTCTTCTGTGGAAGAGAGATGTTAGGCTGAATGATAGTCTCAGTCACTATTCACATAAAATATTACATCGTTTTCCATACAATAAAAGTGTACAATTTATACATAGAATTTATGTGAATTTAGAGTAGCTTAGTTCTATATTTTTCCCTACAGGGCTGTCTGGTGCTGGAAAGACTACAATTGGATTTGCTCTGGAGGAATATCTAGTTTCCCATGCCATTCCTTGCTACTCTCTCGACGGTGATAATATTCGTCATGGCTTAAATAAGAACTTGGGATTCACAGCCACAGACAGAGAAGAGAACATCCGACGTATTGCTGAGGTGGCCAAACTGTTTGCGGATGCCGGACTGGTTTGCATCACTAGTTTCATTTCTCCATTTACAAAGGTGTGGTAATATTTAATGACATCAGAGGATTCTAAATTATGAAATTTTTTTTTTAAGAAAAAGGAAACAGGATGGATTGAGAGGATGATTTTATGTGTGTCACAACAGGATCGAAACGATGCAAGGAAGATCCATGAGAATGCAGGCCTGCCATTCTTTGAGGTGTTTGTTAATGCCCCACTGGAGGTGTGTGAGAGCAGAGATGTCAAAGGACTTTACAAAAAGGCCCGTGCTGGAGAGATCAAAGGTATTTTTAAGGTTTTTCAGGAAAATATCATATTTACCTTGGATAGAAGAGAATATTTTAACATTGAAAACATTTTTTTTTTTTTGGACTTTAAAGGATATTTTACCAAAAAAATGAAAATTCTGTCATCAGTTACTCACCCTCAAGTTGTTCCAAACCTGTATGAATTTCTTTCATCTGCTGAACACAAAAGAAGAAATTTTGAAGAATGTCGGTAACCAAACAGTTGGGCCCTATTGACTTCCATTTCCCCATACTATGGAAGTCAGTGGGGCCCATCAACTGTTTGGTTACCCATACTCTTCAAAATATATATATATTTTTAAAAATTCATTCATTTGTCATTCATTTGTCAAATGATGACAAAATTTTCTTTTTTGGGTGAACTATCCCGTTAATAATTCGGAGCAATCATTTGCCAATAATGAGAGTATCTAGAAAACGTTTTATCTATTTATTTTTTTCATGTAGGATTTACGGGAATAGACTCTGACTACGAGAAACCTGAAGCCCCTGAGCTCGTGTTGAAGACTGGAGAGCTCACTGTCAATGACTGCATTCACCAGCTAGTGGATCTCTTGAAGGAACAGGTGGATCAGTCTTTCATTTCTGGTCATCAAATAGATAATGTGTTATGTCAGATGTCCCTTTCTCTGTGCCAGCTGACAGACTGTCAGTATTCTGTTGAGCGACATTAAAATGTCACTGACCAGATGATTCGCTTTACAGGATATTGTGCCCACTGGTGTGACAGAGGAAGTGAATGAGCTCTTTGTTCCTGAAAACAAGTTGGACATGGTGCTGAGTGATGCCAATATACTCCCTACTGTAACCATCACGGAGGTAATGCAACCCTTCATGAACACACACTTGCCCTACTGTTGTGGAATTCAACTGCCCTGCATGTTACACCACAGGCATTTCCTCACAGTTCAGTTAACTGTGAGCTTTTCACTGTAACCTGGTGTTTGGAAATGGAAATCTACTGCATAATTTACATTCTGCAACAGCAACTGAAAGAATTACTGTAGTAAAAAGTGAAATGTCATAAATCATAGCTGTTATTTTGTGGCAAACTGTCTTTCTTTTCGTGAAATAAAATGAAAGTTCTGTTTGTGTTTCTCTTTGGCCTTGTAGCTGGATTTGCAGTGGGTGCAGGTTCTGGCTGAGGGGTGGGCGACTCCACTGAGGGGATTCATGAGAGAGAGAGAATTTCTGCAAGTCTTGCACTTTGGAACTTTGCTTGATGGTAAAGATGTTTTCAAACTGATAGAGACATCACCCTCAATAATGTATAGTTTTTATAGTGTCTTTGCTGTATTTTACAATTGGCAGAAAGCCAATAAAAAACACAATACCGTTCAAAAGTACCGTTCAAAAATATCTCACGGTTTGCACAAAAATATTAAGCAGCACAACTTTTAAACAGTGATAATAATAAGAAATGTTTCTTGAGCACCAAATCAGCATATTAGAATGATTTCTGAAGGATCATGTGACACTGGAAACTGGAGTAATGATTGCTGAAATTTCAGCTTTACATTTTAAAATATATATAAAAAATAAAATAAAATGAAAAACAGTTATTTTATAATTCACAATATTACTGTTTTTACTGTATTTTTGTTTAAATAAATGCAGCCTCAGTGACCATGAGAGACTACTTTCAAAAAAAAAAAAATCTTTCCAAACTCAAACTTTTGAACAGTAGTGTATTTAACAATGAATATTAATTTAATAATAATATAGCTATAATCAGTAATATTTAATACCTTTAATTTACATTTACCTAGTTACATGTATTCAGTTAGCAGATTTAGTTAATAATATCCAACATAACATGAAATATTATTATTAAAAATACTAATATTAATAATCTTTTGTGTTTAGGTGGGATCATCAACATGTCTGTTCCTATTGTGCTGCCCGTATCCAAGGAGGACAAGGAGAGACTGGACGGTTGTACTGCTTTTGCTCTGGAGTTCAAAGGTCAAAAAGTGGCAATCATGCGCAACCCTGAGTTTTATGAGCATCGTAAAGAAGAGAGATGTGCAAGGCAGTGGGGGACAACATGCCCGCAACATCCGTACATTAAGGTGAGAAGGCACATCTCTGTGTCATTGCTTTTATAACGATTCTATGTTATAGCCTACTTCTTAATAAAATCAGACAATGAAATGACACCTTTTATGCTTTGTACAGATGGTAATGGAGAGTGGTGATTGGCTGGCTGGTGGAGACCTGGAGGTGTTTGAGAGACTTAGGTGGAATGATGGTCTTGACCAGTACCGTCTCACTCCGCAGGAACTAAGACAGAAATTTAAAGAAATGAGAGCAGGTAAAAGAGAAACATGGAGTACTACAAAATACTACTACTACTACTACTACTACAAAAACTCTTATTACGATAAAACACACTATAATGAAGCTGTAACAAATTTTAACACTACCCCTAATCTTCCTAAACATTTTTTTTCTGTTTTGTTGTTTTGCATATTTCGAGTCCATGTTATAAATTTTTTTAAAAAAAAAAATCCTTCTCATAAGTATTTTTTCTAGTGCAACAAAACTCACTGCAGTTATGTCTTTTCCCGGCAGATGCCATTTTTGCATTCCAGTTGCGTAATCCTGTGCACAACGGTCATGCGCTTCTGATGCAGGACACTAAGCGTCGCCTGCTAGAGCGAGGCTACAAGAAGCCTGTGTTGCTTCTGCACCCTCTGGGTGGCTGGACAAAAGAAGATGATGTACCGCTGGACTGGCGCATGAAACAGCATGCTGCTGTGCTAGAGGAAGGAGTGCTGGATCCAGAAAACACCATTGTGGCCATTTTCCCCTCACCCATGATGTATGCTGGGCCTACAGAGGTCAGACTCTTGCTGAACATTTTACTCTGAAACAAATAAGAGGCAGCTTAATAAGACCTTTTTTATTACATATAATTGAATTTGTGAGTCAAAACAATTCTGAACAGGGCAAAAATTCTAAACGTTCTTATAGGTACAGTGGCATTGTCGGGCCAGGATGATCGCGGGGGCCAACTTTTACATTGTAGGACGAGATCCAGCAGGTATGCCCCACCCGGAGACAAAGAAGGACCTGTATGAGCCCACACATGGTGGAAAAGTGCTGACCATGGCTCCAGGCCTCACCTCTCTAGAGATTATTCCCTTCAGAGTTGCTGCATACAACAGAGTAAAGAAGGCCATGGACTTCTATGACAAGGAAAGGTGCGTACATATTCCATTACAGCCCTCTGTTCCTTTCAGCCCAACTGTTTGTTATTATATATAAGGTTGTGAATTGTTTAAATTTGCAGTAATAAATATATTTACACATTGAACCCCCAAGTTAATGTAGAATCAAGGTGAAGTATATTTTACATAATGTTTAATGGACATCTTTTTAACTTTAAATATATTGAATTTGAAAGCCATCATTTTTAATTAAATTTTTTTAATTCTGTCCGTTTTGTTTTTCACTTTGATCATGTTCTGTAATTATTGTTGATAATCTTATAACAACTTTAATTTAAACCTAGAACAATCGTTGGTTACTTTATTTTAAGGTGTCCTTGTCACAGTGTAATTATACATTTAAGTACTGAGTAATCTTAATTAACAACATGTACTTACTATAGGGTAAGGGTTGTACTGCTTGATGAGAATTTTAGGTTTTGGTTTAGGGTTAGTTACATGTAATTATGCATAATATACTATTATTACTATAGCAAGTACATGTAACAAAGACACAAAGTGTCACCCAATCGTCACATAAGCCTATTATAATGAATGTCGCATTTAGCTTTGTGTATTTAGAGTGAAATAACATATAATAATATTAATAATAATATTCCTTTGTCACAGCTCTCCATTTCATTCATTTTGAACTTTATTTGTACATTACTGTTAATCAGAATAAGTATTAAAATCACTACGCTATCGATATTTATAGACATTTGTATATACTTGTATATACATTATATTTGTATTTACTGCAGCTCAAGTCAACTGCATTTCTGCTTTTCAGACATGGTGAATTTGAGTTCATCTCAGGGACCAAAATGAGGAGCCTTGCCCGCAGTGGAGAGAACCCCCCCGATGGTTTCATGGCACCCAAAGCGTGGAAAGTCCTAGCTGAATACTATAGTTCTCTGCAGAAGGACCAGTGAATACAAGACACTGACATACAGTAAAGGTTTAAGAAAGATGCATTATTAACTACAATCCTACATTGTAGTAAGATTTTTTACAAATAAATCTTTAAATCTAGACTCATATGTTTCACATTTTTAGATAAATGCTATCTATATTTATTCCCTGCAAATTACTTTAAAATACCATACATTTCGTTTCCACCCAGTATAAAAGCATAGATGGATCAAATCTTACAGCTACTGCTGTTTCAGATGTGTTATATAGTTATAGTCTGATCAAAGTATGTCTGACAGTAATAGGACCAATATCTTGCCTACCTCAACTGGAGTTTTATTCGGTAAGTGCTTGTCTTGGAAGTTTTTCCACCAGTGGAGAATGCCTTGTTCTCATTGTATAGGCAGATAATACTATAACATTCTTTATAAGAATTTAAAAACATTCAGTGCTGGCAGCAGAGTATAACCACAGTATTGTCTTGCACTTCCATGTCATTGTACTTCCATGTGCCTTAATGTAAATGTGGCATTACTGTTACATTCCCAAATGAACGAGTTACTGTAAAGAGTGATGTATGAATGTGAAAGATTTGTGCTGAATGCATAAACATGAAACTCTTGAGGAATCCAATGTGAAGGAACAAGAGCATATTTATTGTCTTGCCATTTTCTTATTGGACTAACCTAAACATATTTATTCTCTCACAGGAAATGAATGTACTTCATTTTACTTTTTGTGCAAATTTGAGATTTACACTTTGTCATTTCTTACAATATTTGATATGTGCATCGGGCAGTAATTCCAATAAACTTAACTAAGAGAATGCAATGGTTATCCAACTCTTGTACAGTGTAAACAAAACATTTTAAATATATTTTGACTTATAAACACATTGAAACCGAAGAGAGCAATAGACTACTGCGGATGAGTAAACCTAATAATGGAAAATGACTTTCAGCATTCTAAAATGGTGCATCAATCCATAAACATTTCTTCAGAAGAATATTGTTTCTTTCCACTTATTCAATACTCCTTTGCCCATTCAAACCCCAGAAATAACACCTGACTGATGAATACATACTTAACAGCAGTGGCTTGGCCCCAAATATTTTGCGCAAGTATATGTTTTGCAAATAAATATTCATACAACAGGCCGTTACACTCCCTCTAATCTAGGCTAAATTCAACACTTAAAAAATTTTATTCAATGTAAAAAGCCAAAAAATCTATACTCATCATTCAAATCATTCACTCACTGGGGCAAAACTGTTGAAAGTTGTTAAAAGTGTTACTGATCACACTTTGTTCTTCAGATCAGCTGAAATGTTACATGGTTGGTGATGTAAAAAATAATTCTTGCAGGGGAAATTAGTTGCCTTATACATAACTGGTAATAGTAACTACACGTTTATGAAGATGTTGCCCATCTTCTTAAACATCTCACGGGGTTTTATTAAAGAAACACAACCCAAACCTATAAAGACAAACACAATGGACCTCATTCTTGGAACACAAGCAGGAGTTTTATGTAAATCATTCATTCTTTCATAAACAGTCCCATTGACTCAAATGTGACTATTTACTTAAGAATAGTTTACTCAGATTACTTTTTTTTTTTGAATAAGGCTCATTGCTTGAATGGCAAAAACAGTATGGAAATTACAGTGCAAAAAAGATGATTAGAGAAAAAAACCTCTTCCACCATTTGTAAATCCTGAGTTCCCCCTTTTATAAAAACATGACATATGATATGCCACAAAAAAAAAAAAAAGAATTTAGTTTCGGTTTTTTTTTGTTTTGTTTTTTTAAATAGCAGCATTACATTCAGTCCAGTGGTACGTGCATAAACACCTCTTGCACTCCTGCAGTTTTAGACTTCTTCATCTTCTCGATTGCTTTCTTCAAGTCTTCCTGCCCAATGGGACGGATGAAGTCTTCCACTGGACTGTCATGGGATGGAGGAAGATTAACAAGTTAGCAGCGCAGATCAATTTCAGATTGAATCAAATGTAAAATATTTACTCTCTAGACATTATGTAATACATTATTAATACAATATTAATAATACAAGCCTCAAATTTCAGTTAAAGATGAAAAAAGAGCTTGTTGTGTTCTGTGCTATTGCTATATATATATATATATATAGAGTCTGAGGCTATGTCTATATTTAAAGGGATAGTTCACCCAAAAATGAAAATTATGCCATAATTTACTCACCCTTAAGCCATCCTATGTGTATATGACTTTCTTAATTTAGCCAAACACAATCAGAGTTATATTAAAAAATATTGTGGCTCTTCCAATCTTTATAAATGGGAGTGAGTAGTAACCACAATTTTGAAGGCCAAAAAAGCGCATCCATCCATCATAAAAGTAATCCATACGGCTCCAGGGGGTTAATAAAGGCCTTCTGAAGTGAAGCTATTCGTTTTTGAAGAAAAATATCCATATTTATAACTTTATAAACCTTATTCTTGGAACACAAGCAGAATGAGTTTTATGTAAATCGTTCATTCTTTCATAAACTATCCCACTGACTCACTTTTTTACTTAAGAATGGTTGACTCACGATTTACTTAAGAATGGTTTACTCAGATTTCGCAATTGTCATGTTTTGCCGCAGGACCGCAATTGTGAGTAATTCTTCTGTCTTCTTTGCAGTAATGTAATATCAAAGGAACATTTACCTTCTTCAGCAACACTATGAAAGTGAATAGCAGGCACAACCATAGATCTCTAAGGGTCCAATATGCGTCACGAATAAAGATGCGTCATCGTTTTCAAATACCTCCAGTCTACACTTCAACGTGAAAACAGCATTTTTCAAATTTACCCACTTGGGTGAGCACTTTCAAAAAACCTCAGTTTTTGTTGATGAAAACACAGTCTCAGTGTGGACAGAAGGCCCAAACAAAAAAGATGCGTTTTCAAACAAAAACGTATTAGTGTTGACAATGCCTGAAGACCTCTGATAAGTGTTTACCTTTCTTGGTGCACAAAGTCACGCACACAAAGCAGAGCAGCATCTCGGCACATCTCTCTGAGGTCACTTCCTGAGAAGCCATCAGTCTGTTTTGCAATTTCACCAAAGTCCACAGCAGACTCCACCTTCAGAAAATGAAAAAATACTCTTTCAGCATTTGCAACTTTCAATAGCAACAACAATCCAATTAACTGAATACTTACATTTTCATTCTCCAGGATCAGTTTCAATATGTCTTTCCTCTGCTTGACATTCTAAAAACAAACATGACAAATGATCATTTATAAGAATCACTACAGAGCTTATTGATTCAACAGTAAAACTGAACATTTCTTTAAAACCATCCAACATATTTTGAGCTAAAATCAGTGGACTTGCCGGCTGATTGATGTGAAATCTTGTAGGCATCCTTCTGAGTATAGCAGAGTCAAGATCTTGTGGCCGATTTGTGGCTCCCATTATTATGACCTTTGAGAACACAATCACAACACATCAGTGGGAAAAGGAAACTGACTTGGATCTTGGGTCACTGATCAAACCAGTGAACCTCACAAGAATTGTACACAGATGCGGAATTGTACCTGGCAGTTGAAGTCAGTTTCCAGCCCGTCCCATAAGCTCATGAACTGAGCCTTCATCATGGCAGTGGCCTCATGATCTGAACTTGAGCGATTCCTCAAAAAGGAATCTAAGACATGATGATGAATAGTTAATTTTAAAAAAATGACAAATATACAGAATCTTTCGCTTGTTGCCATATTATGTGATTGTAAAGGAGCAAAAGGAACCAAGTTCAAAAGTAGATTTCATCCATAAATGTGCCATGAAGCTAAACTGCTGTAGCTTTAAAAGCAAAGCATAAAATTGTTTACTACTGAGATGTCAATATTAGGGGTGGATGAAGAAAATGCAAAGCATAAAAATCAACATAAGTATTTACCAATCTCATCAATGAAGATAATAGAGGGCTGTAGTTTGATTGCCAGAGAAAACACAGCTGCGGCTAGTTTCTGGGACTCTCCGTACCATTTGTCAGTGAGAGTGGAAGGTTGCAGGTTGATGAAGCGGAATCCAGCCTCTTTGGCGGTAGCTTTAGCGATAAGAGTTTTCCCACAGCCTGGAGGCCCATACAGCAACACACCTGAGAAGATGACAAGAAAACGACCTCAGAATAAAGTGTGGAGTTGAGTTTTGAGTTGAATGAAATATTTCCATCCTAGTGCCTACCTTTGGGTGGCTGAAGAAGCCTAGATCCTTCAAACAGATGCCTCTTCTGGATCGGAAGTATAACAGTGTCTTTCAGTTCAGTTATGACTTCATCCAGACCTGCAATATCATGCCATGTAATCTGTGGACACACATAAATGATTTGTGTAACTTGCATTCTCTAAAATACAAAACTAGACTGTGATAGAGAAAATGAACTACTGGTAAATAAAGTCAGACGGTGACATCATTCCTCACCTGCATAGTCAACGGATCCACAAGATGAGCTGCAATACTCATCTCATATTCAGAAAGCTTCACATTCTGCACTCCAATCTGCCGCATAAGTTTCTCTGCCTGTCAGGGAGCAACAAAATTTTACATTATTAAACTCCAACATTTGGTATGCTGAGGTTTGTCAAAAGTTATACTTAAAACTTGCAACATAATCCATTAAGTATGACTGTAAAAAAATACAAGGCTTCCAAACTTGTATTATATTAAATAAACCTGTGGCAAATAATGGAATGAATTACAATATAATGACTTTAGAATGTTCTGTCTACAAGAAAAGGAGATCTGACTCTGTATGGTAAAAGAAAATAATCAAATAAAAAGGGGCTACATTTGATTTGAGGATCCCACAACTTTGAGTAATTAATCCCATGTCTTGTTTTGTTTTTTTCTGAATCATTACTGGATATACGTATTTTGAAAAATAATTTTATAGATATTGTATCCATAAAGCACAATTTCTACATAATGGAATATTTCAGAGCTGAGCAGGACAACAAATATTTGTATTTAACACAGTAGAAATTTTGTACTTGAACTGACAGAACTCATCAAACCCTCCATTAAGAAACTATCCATAATATTTGGAGTCTTGGACCCACACCTTACAGTTATATTACATTGCTTTTCCATGCTTGGAAATCACAAAAACTCCCTGATATTTCCAAAAAATTATATTTCCCTGAAATTAAACTGTATACCTGTTTTTGTGCCTCAACTTTCTGTTTTCTTGTTGGATCAATAGCATCAACCATCCACTTTATTGTAAAATAAGTGACAGCACCAAATATTGTGAGGCGGAAGAGTAAACCTATGACCTCATTCCTGCCCAAAGGACGAGTGATATTGTCTGTTGGAATCTCTTTTAATACCATCTTCTCACATTTACCTGCAAAAGAAACACAATACAAATAGTATTATTACAAATCTAGCGGGTTCTAAGAACTGATTTATTTTACTTTTTACTTATGAACTTTCATCTACAAAAAAAAAAAAAAAATCATCTTCTACAATAAATGAAGCTGTTCAGATGAGAGTATGGGCCTGTCCCAGTACTCATAAACGCAGTCTTGGCTACTTAAGAGCACGTACATGACTGTCCCAGGTCTGAAAAATGCCAAAGCTCAGTAGCCTTAAATCCACACTATCTCAAATTCTTCATCAAAGCAGTATTTAGGCTAAGCGTATCCCATCATGCATCATGTTTAGGAACTCACGTGGCCCGAAATTGTGAGATGTCAAGAAAAGACTTTTCAATCTAAGTTAAATTAATTACATATAATTTGGTAGTAAAGTGTAGTTGCACATTGTATTATTGCAGAACGGCTTTTTATTTATTAGAAGCACTTCAATTAATAAATTGTGTCTTCTGTTACATAAGGACTTCTAAACAGACATTTAGTTGACAAGTGCAAAGTACAGAAAATCAAAATGTGTAACTAAAGCAGAGTAAAAACGCTAAGATGTAGTGTTGTCCCATTGGGTAATCAAAAAGTTCTACACACACACTCGAACACTTGGGCCAAATGCAGGAAATACGTAATTTAAGTAGACAAGTGGCCAAGTGCAAAGACAGCAAAGTGACGGGATAAGGACAGGCTCTATGTGATGGCAGAGGCAACAATTTCATCTCCGTGTTCAAAGCATTCAATAAAGCGTTTACACCATGGCACACTATTGCGCTTAATTATCGCTCCACTATTAAAAAGACATTATGTTTTGAAATGGCACGAAGTTCTGTCCGGAGCATTTATTAAATGAAAATAGATACACAGCACAAACGATCTCTACAAACGAAGCAGGCAAATTTCAGTCAAAGCTCACTTGTTATAATAATCAGATGATGTGCCAGCGCAGTTTGCTTTCATTTTCAATGAAGAGCTGATACTACTGAAATAGGGATCTTGTGACCTTCCTGTATCTCAAACAGATCACTTACCAGAAGCGTCTTTATTATTGGGTCTTGGAAATATTGTTTAAAAATGCAGCTTCCTTTTAATCAAACGATTCATTTGCTTCCAGAAATCAGACTCTTTTTTTCTTTTTTTACCACATATTATACTATTATTCCTCCACCTTCTTCGTTGTCGTAGCCTTCTGCCTTCTTCTTCTTTTGTGTTTAATGGCGGTTGGCACACCAGATTATGGTGCATTTCCGCCACCTACTGGGATGGAGCGATGTTCTAAATGCCCCACTGAGATTGAATACCACTTACTTTCTTTAACAGAGATACTGATGCCGAGCTATATACTATGCTGTCATAATCAATCATAGGTCTAATCATTGCACAATATACTCTTTTCACCAAAATCTACCCCTGCCAAGCATCTTAAAATATTTATTCCCTTTTTACATTTATCTGTTACTTTCTTTATGTAATGCAAAAGTTAGTTTTGAGTCCATCCATACTCCAAGGAACCTAATTTCTGTTACCTGCTCTAATATTTGACCATAAATCTTTAGTTTAATATTTGGTGATTTCTTCTTTTTTGAGAAACTTTACACTTTAGTTTTTTCTACTGATAGTCTAAAACTCCATTTAGGCTATTTACCAATTTTCCCACTTCATTAACTGCTTTCTGCATAATACTTTCCACATATACTACATTTCTTCCACTTTTCCACAAGGCACTATCATCCGATTTACCAAATCCTTGTCCAATCATTGAAAATATGTCATTTATCATCATACTGAATAAAACTTTCTTGTGGGGTCCCATTAACTGTTGAGTAAGTCCTAGAATAACTTCTTCCGATCCTTACTTGTATGTTCCTATTAAGCAAAAAGTCCATAATCCAATTGTACATTTTTTCCTTTTATTCCCATCTTGTCTAATTTAATTAAAAGTCCCTCTTTCCAAAGCATCGTAAGCCTTTTCCACATCACAGAACATAACACCTCCTTATTCACTATTGCCATTGTATTACGCCCTTTTCTAAAGCCACTCTGATATAAGCATGTTAGATTTTTCCTTACATAATTTAATCGGGCAAATATCATTCTCTTTATCACTTTGCATAGATGTTAAAGAAATTGGTTTATAATTTGATGCTATTGAGTGATCCTTTCCAGGTTTTGCAATTGGAATTATCACTCCATGTTTCCAAGAGGTAGGTAGTTTTCCCAACTCCCATCTTATTAAAAAAACTCTAAAATAATGTTCAGAGATACATCTGAAAGATGTTTTATCAATTCATTATATATTTTGTCTTTTCCTGGAGATGTATGTTTCACCCCTTTCTATGCTTCAGTTCATACATTGTAAGATCTGTATCCAATGTGCATCCAGATGGCACTTTTCGAACCAACACATTAGGATTCTCTTTCAAAATCTGTTCCCTTTGTACTCTCATACTTTCCAATATATTATTACTATGAACTTTAACGAAAGCTTTACTAATTCCTCTGCCTTTTCTTCATTAGTCATTATATATCTACACTTTTATTAAAACTGGAATACTTCTATACATTTGTTTCCCACCCATCTTCCTAATCATATTCCACATATCACTTATATCTATATTTACACCAATTTCATCACAGAATTGTCTGCAATAATTTCTTTTAGTTATCCTTATTACTTTTCTTACCTCTGCCTGAGTTTTCTTATAATTTATTAAATCATCAAAAGAATGATTTGTTTTTTGCTCAGTTGCTTCATAAAACTGAGTTTAAGCACATGCAGTACTTTAATGATGTCTTTTTCCTACCTTACTGGACCTTAGAGTGGTAGTTGCGTTGGATCTCTATGGAGAGAGTAAGTTTAAATTTAGATAGTAGCCTACATTCTGTCAAAAAGATGTTGAAACTCAGGAACATCTTCTTTTTTTTTTTTAACAATTGTTAGGCTAGGGTGGGAGAAAATGCCCTCATTAAGAATTGTGCCATTTTTCTGTGAAACAAAAGTTAAATGTGTCTAGAATAACTATCATAGTTTTAGTGACAATGACATAAATTATAAACCAAGTATGAAAAATGTCCAAAGTTTTCATGTTATTAGATTTTTAATAAAAATTAAATTTGTAACAAGGGGGCGTTTTGCTCCACAGGTGAGGTAAAATGCCCCCATGGGTAGGGTAAAATGCCCCCAATCTGACAAAGCTAAGTTGCTTTACATTTACAGCAAAATCAGAGTACAGGCAGTTTATAGCTTAAAATGAAAAAGAATATATTAAATAACTATGATTTACTGGCTGATGCTAACTGGCTAGCTAATTAGCGACCTGATGCTAACTTGAGGTAATTTTTAAATATAAAGTCCAAATATTTTATTCAACCACCTACGTTACATTTGATTGAAAAATAATTTGATTTTCAGAACAGTTAGTGTTAGTGATAGTGGAAAGGGGACGTTTTACCCCACAGACTATGTTTGGAAAAATCTACAGGCCTTACAATTCTCATATCATATATAACTGTGTGTTCTACAAAACAACAAGCTTTAAAACACTTTTTTCTTACTGCTGAAAATTAGATCATTTACAGTGAAATCTATTTTCTTTCAGGTACGTCACCAGTGTAAGCTTCACTGTAAATACTTCTACATCACTCTTGTCATAGTTGCAACAAAAATGTATCCAGAGCTGGGTAGATTACTTATGAATTGTAATCAGTTACTGATTACAAATTACATGACAAAATTTGTAATCAATAATATAATCTCTTAGATTACACATTTTTGGTAACGTAATCTGACTACTTTTGGATTACATTTAGATTACTTTTGTGATAACCCTTATTTGATGTCACATATATTGTAGGATAATCTTCTACTATTTTGACTGACAAAGAAAAAATATATTCTATTCACCAACAAGAGCCTCAACAGATTCTTTTTAAAGTGCAATGTATGGACAGTTAATACTTCAAAATACTAATGATAAGTTTGAAGTTATTTCATTCTAACAACACTGAACAGTTGATGGTCAGACACATGTACTGTAAGCAAATAAACAAATGATTAAATCTTTTTTAGTGTTTTGATTGTTTTTGTGATTATTTAATCATTTAATTTATTATTAGCTTTTCAGCAACTCAAACGAAGCAGAAATTGTCCATTGAAAGACACTGACCATTTTTTTTCTATTGTATCATACAGCGGCCTAGCCATCATTTCAGAAGTGAGGGGGGGCAGAAATGTGAAAAATATTTAACCTTTTTTTTTGTCTAATTTTGGAATCTGATTACGTAATCCAGATTACATGTAATCCGTTACTACTCTGAATGTATCTTGATTTTATCTAGTGGTTATTTTGGGAAAAACATTAGGGGGCGTTTTACCCCACTCTACCCCTAAGTCCTTTTGGGACAGATTATATGAGTGGATGAAGACAAAAGACGTAATACCTGCCTTTGACTATCACATTGTTAAATTTGGTGCCTTCTTGGACAACAAAAATATTGAATTTTTGTGTAATATGTGTATCTACACAAATGTAAGTTTTATCTACACAAAATAGATTTTTTTTGTGTGTGTGTGTTTACGATATGCTGCTTTGTATTATTGTTAATGTGTTAACAATGATAATATGTTAATGCATGTTAGTTATTTGAAAAGATTTAATAAAGTTTAAAAAACAGCCCAGGCCTACTTAATAACCACCGTCACATGTGACAATCCGATCTCTGTGCACCAACACTACCCTCTACTGGCAAAAAAGAGACAACAAAGAATGCAGGAAGATATTACGCAATGGCAAATGGCATAGGCATAAAAATATGGATATAAGTGAGGAATGAGATAAAGAAAAATCAAACATATCCAACATACAAATAAAACATAAATAAATTAGACAGGCTACAGCACCAAATATACTATACAAATATAAAACTGCAACTGTAATATCTTTTTAAAAATAAGAAAAAAGATGTTTACATACATTGTAAGATTTATTGCATCCATAGATAAAATACGGAAGCAAATTATTTATTTAAAATAATTTATCTTTAGATTTTTTATGTTACTTAACATTTCTTTAACAATGTTCGTTTGAAACCATATAGAAAAGGCTGTACTGGAAAAGCGTATAGGGAAATGTGACATTGAAATATCCACGAACTTTCATTCTAGATTTTTCTGACAGATGGCGCTGTACATTAACGATTTGCCATCTGAAACGCAGCTAGAACTCTCCGTTCCGTCCTTGGGGGCAAAATGCACATTCGAGCAAATGGAACAGAACACGCTTACATGGTTACATTAAATTTACATCATACGTTGGCGCAATTAATTTCTATAATTTAATTTATAAATGCCAAATGATGTGCTTGTGCCTTTATGCAGTAACTTACTTTTCTGCTTGCGTAAGCATTTCAGTAATTTCCTGCCTTCTATTGCAGGGTAGTAGAGGCATTGGTGAGGGGGGTAACTAGACGCATTCTGATATTCTCCCCGTATACAGTATTGTTTTTAAAATACAGCTACAGGTTGTTCTTTTAGTCATGGTGTGCCAAACCAATAAATAATTATTTCAAAGTAAACGAGAATGCTGGTGCGTAATAACTACATTACGGAATTGAAATCTGATATAAAATATTGGAAACTTCCCTCATTTCTGTACACACGTGACCCTGGAACAAAAAGTAGTGCGCTGTCTGTATTCTTCCGCTTGCTGTAACCATAAAAAAAATAGTTGATGTATTTATTAATTTAACGTCATAACAGTTCAACATGTGTACCTAATAATTTGTGTATTTATATTCTGAAATACAGAAAAAAATCATTGGCGTAATTATAAAAAGCTGCATTCATGGGACTATTTGGCACAGCGGATGAATATGTTGTCCGAACGTCACCTTTTTTCAATGGGAAGCCATGATGGAAGTTTGAGAGTTTAACAGGGGAGAAGTGAAGGAAAGGAACAGGACTGGAGACCGCTCCTACGCGACATTTAAATATCGAGTTTTTAATTTCTTGGTGGAGGCTGTCACCTTTCATTTCATGTGTTGGAACCTGGGCATCGTGGATTGTTGTATGTTCGATGGCTTTTATTTTTTAAGGATGTGTAGACGAGCTAGCGCGCTAGCCGTTGAAGCTAGCGGCTAGACGGAGCGCGAGCTGAGTGCGAGCGGGGCTCTGACAACCGTGGAAGCGCCCGGAGAGGATCCTCTCTCCGCCTTTGCGCTCAATCACGGCGGCTACGGTGCGACCAGAGACTTGTCGTGCTCTAGAAATTCTGCAATTCGAGACGTGGGAAGTTGCTTATCGTTTTACCCGAGGCTCGTCTGAGCCGAGGAGGGCATTTTGGAAGCCGGGCCTGTGGTGGTTTGGAGCGAGGCCCTTGATGAGAGAGGCACAGCAGACTCCATTCTAGCTAGCAGGGGGACTGCGAAACCAGCAGAGCATAAAGACGACGTATCGTCGGAAAGCAACAATACTCCCTCTCACACTAAAAACCCTACAGACTCCTTTCACAGCAATGGCTGCGATCATAAAGGAATTTGTCAGTCGAAACAAAAGGAGATACCAGGAAGATGGGTTCGACTTGGACTTGACCTGTATCCTCTTTGATCAATCAAATGTCCCTGTTCTGTCTATTGTGTAGAAACCTGTGTCTGCAATGAAGGTAATGGCTTGCATCTTGTTCCAAATCGAGAAATCTCAGACGTTTCATCTGAATATGCAGGGGGAAATGAGTGTTTGCTTATTATAAATGATTTTTTTTTTTTGCTGCTTTGCAAAAACTATTGGCACTGGCACCTTGTCGGCGACTGAAGCTTGACATGATCTAGATCTGTTGGTTTTTGTAACTGGATCAAGTCTAAGTCGGTGCCGTTTAGATTCATGTCAGTTGTCAATTTAACCAAGTTATCAAGTAGACAGAACCAACAGACTCAACGCACACTTATTTGTACAGTTGTCATTTGTACAGTTTTTCTGGGCTTGTCCTCAAGTTGTATGTGTAAACTACGATAAAAGCAACGCCAGCGAGGTTGTAAGATGTCATTTTCCCCTTCTTACGTAATCTGATATATCGATTGACGGCGAAACGCGTTCATTTCAACTCAAGGCTTCTCGCACGAAAACTGCAGTTTGGGGGTTTAAAACAAAAGATGCGTCGCGTAGAGGTCTTGCTGGTTTATATAATGCGATGGATTAAATGAAATACACAAGCAGTGTCACACAAAGAGCCATTGCATCAGCTGCTCGTAGAAAATAGATCTCGCGCTCAACTTCGGTTCAGTTTTGATTTGAGCAAAAATGAGTCCGTTCACACGCTTGCGAACAAAAGGAAGCGCTTTTGTACGTGTGAAGTAAGTCTTTTTCGTAATCGCAGGAAGGGATTCGAGCAGTCTTGTTAAAGAGGACTCCCTCTGTTGCGCTTTATTTTAGAAACGTCATTGATGCCTGCTCACTGTTATGTGCCATATGTCAATGTCATTTGTGACTTAAGCACAGCTACATTGTTGGTTTTGTGATGACTGTTTTTTGGTGCCTTATATTCTTGAAGTGCAAAGCATATGTGGTTTGATGGCTTGTTTTATTTCAGCTGGATTCAGTGTTATTGAAGATGCTTGTTGAGGTTCAGTCATAGTCCTTTTCACCTTCCTGCCCTAATCATTGTTGTCCTGTGATATACAAAAAGTCAGGTGTAAAACATTAAGAAAAAGGTCTGGAAGGACAGTTAGAGGGCAGAATAAAATTATTCCAGAGGTGCAATTATTTTTGTAACACTATAATAATAGCAATAGGAATCTAACATGCTTCGGTGCATGTTTTGTCAAGAATTTTGATGCTGTTTTGCTTTAGATTTAGTGTATTGCATGAGTAACCTGTGAATGAATTGATTGAATGGACATTGATTTGCCCCTCTGTTCAGATGGTGTGTGGGTCCACTATATTGACACATTGCATTGCATCATGCTATGCACTCATTCTGTTTAAAACACAAACACACACTGTCAGTTGAAGTGGAATGCAGGCCTCTAAATTCTCACAGAAGTTTTCAAAGAAATATGATGAATGACTTCATTCTGTCAGGCCCTTTTTATGATACTGATAAAGCAACACCGTCCACGACACTTGATAAAATAAAACTTGAATGACTGCAATTCGTTAAATATGTTTACCAGACTTCGACTTAGCATTTTTTTTATATAACTTGTGTAAATTTATCCTAGATTAGATTAAAATTGGCACAACACATCTATGGATGGAGAAACTGGCCTTATGAACGCTGTACAACTATTGTTCTTAAATGTACACAGAGCTTAATGATAAGGATTTTTTTTAAAATAATAATTTATGTTGCCCTGCCAGAATTTTCACTGACTCCACTGCAAACACTGACCCATTTATTCATGATTAATAGATTTATAATTTTCATTAAAAAAATGAATAATTATTTAGCATTTTAAATGTAAGCTTTATATTATATTATATGCTATAGACTCAATTATGGCATATGTTGTCATGATTTGTTAATAACCCAAGATTATCCCCCCTCATTGAATCTTACAGGACTTTCACAAATTATTATTGATTGCTGAAAAAAAAAAACAGCATTCAGGTCATAGATAATGTTAATTTGGTAACTCACAAAAATATATTGGAGAACCACATATTAATGTTTGTGAGAAATAACTTATTATTATTATTATTATTTTTAAATTGTTGAGCCTTTTATTGATGTGACCAGTTGGTGCCATGATTGCCTTATTCAGTGTATTATGTTTGTAGCTCGTTTACAGTTATGCATGCCATGTATCTTTAGAGATATGGTCAAATTCACTGTGACAAAAGGTCATGCTGATTTGAATTTGGATAAAATTGTGCACATATCTTTGTAAGCTAAAAGTCTTTGGTATGCATGTTTCTGCATATTTTGGTCTGACAATTTATATAGGGAACGTTAAAAAAAAAAAAAAAAAAGGCAACACATTTGTGTTATTGATGAATATCCTGACTGCTTGAATTTTACAAGATCTGGTGTTTACTAAACACGTGTGCGTTTCTGTTCAGTGTGTTTCAGACTTTAAAGAATCCTTTTGTCTTCTGGGCCATTAAAATGCAGACCCATAGCATGTTTTACAAGTTAACATACATATTATGTGTCATGGGTATGTGAATCTCTTAGCATCCTAACCTTTTAATGTTTTATAACCTGATTTTTGGGTCTATATATTAAAATTAAAGACCTCTCTATGGCTTATAAGAATCACACCATCTCTGAGCTCATATCCAGATAGGTGTCAATTTTTTTTTTTTTTGCTGAAATGTCAAGTTTGCCAGATCAGGAGTGAGAACCACATGCTACACCATCTGAGAACACAGGAAGACATTTCTAGTCCAGACCAGATGTTTCTTTTTTTCAAGAGCTTTCTGTCTGAAATCATCAAATGATTTTATTGTTGGAAAGAAGTTGTAAAAAAGGATACAAATTTGCAGTCAAATTAAAGTGATCGTGATTGATCTAACAACTAATTTTATTATTATATTTTTTGTATTTCCAAAGTTACATTTTGAAGTAGATATAAATAGTCATGAGTCACTTTTTAGTAGAATTTTTCTGCTATTATCAGGTCTGTAATTCATCAGCTGTATCAGGGTCTGATTAGATTGTCTTTAATAATAAAGATCTGCACGTGTATGTCAGGCTCAAGGAGTGATGCACTCGTTATGGAAAGGTGAGGAAGGAAAGTGATTCCAGGCTGGGTTGAGGCACAGTGTGATTTATTTAGTGCCCCTGTGTGGCCCTCTGGGTTAGAGGTCTATGCATTGGCCTCTTACAGCGAGAGCCATCTGTTCTATATTACCCAGAATTCTGTTATCTGAGCTCTCATTGCACAACTAAAAAGTAAAGCACTGCTTTAGTGGAAATGCTGAAGTTCTCTGCTGAAATGCTGTGCTGCTCTGCATCATTCACTAACATTGTAATAATTGTGTAAGACAAGCAGCCTGTAGACTTTATAAATAGGTTCATGTTTAATCAGATGATTGTAGTTTTTTTCTTGTCCATATCAATTTCCCTAGAAAGACTTCTGTAGATTTCCTTAACGCTGCTGCCCAGATATATATCCTAATATTATTGCCATGGGCTTTCCTGCTGAAAGACTTGAGGGTGTCTACAGAAACAACATAGATGATGTTGTTCGGTAAGTATTCACTTTGTATTGTCTCGAGAGATTTGGTCAGTAACCTTTCCATGTCTGTGAGTCACTTAACATTTACAACCCATGTTGTAGCAAAAAAAGCTAAAGCTGCTGTGGTCTTTACAGCTGTGTTGGACGAGGCCTGTCCTAAACCTCTGAAATTACCTCTTGGACTACTTTGAGTTTGCATTGTGGTGGTCACATTCATTGATGTTTTAAGAAATGTGTAACTAATGGTAGACATGGCAGTGTGTCATTCCATAGTCATATGAATAAATGCATTTGTGATGTAAATAGGTTGAGAGTAAATATTAACCTTGTCTGTGCAGAAAAAGAAGTCTTTTCAGTTTAAAATAATGGTTTTGCTTACTTTCTTTCCAACAGTTAAGTTCATTAGACACTTCTTTTCTAGTCATCCATAGTTTCTGTGACATTTATGTCTGAAGCCCAAAGTATACCTTAGTTTTTACACTTGCGTGAGGGTCTGCGTACGATGCGCGTGACGGAAATTTCGTCATCGGAATAGTATGTTTGCCCGACTTTTGTAACTGCCCAATGAATTTGTTTTGCACTAATCAGTTGTTCCACAAGGTGACAACACTGGCCTGGGCTGTTGTTTCACAGTAGAAAACGAAACTAAAGAGACAAAACAACAACAAAATACCAGGGACCACAACCGCAGCAGACACCCGCATTGTGTGCTTATGTGAGGGGCATGAGATCAATTAAAAATGGCTTTGTATTCTGTCATAACTTCTGGAGAAAAATAGCGCAGACACTGGACAAAGATGAAACTTTCTAGAGCGCATGCATCGACCGCCTTCTTTCGCGCAAGCTATCAAATAGAGTATACTTTGATAGGCTATGGGTTCCACTGTATGCATATGCAAACGTACACTCAAAAAAACAAACAAAGTGGCGAAATTACCTGTAGATAATGTTCTTTAGGCAAAATCGTGTATTGAAATAGTTTGGCACCATTTGTAGAGTGTAGGAAGTAGGGATGTAACGATGCATTCAGAACCGCTTGAAAATCGATTAAAATATGACGATTCAAGTCAGCTGAGATGATAAATGAATCACAATACATTTGTGGGCGGGGTATTCATATGAATGCATAGCTGAGGGGAACTGACTGTGTTCAGAAAAGTGTAGATGGTATTTTCTTTTCATCTTACTTCCGTACAATGCATTTTAAAGTGGTTTTAGTAGTTTAATTGCCGCTGTTCCATAAGCTCCACCTGCTGTCAAGACAGTGAATTTGTGTTCTCATGCAGCCCGTCTGCTATTAAGTTTTATGTAGCATAATTTCACAAAGCTAAAGTCTGAACATTGTGTTTTTGCTTCAATGTTATTGAAAATTATACAATCTAATTTAAATTAAAAACTGCTCATGCTGCACGTATGCAGCATCTTTGTTGGGATCGTGATTAAAATGCAGTGGTTGCCTCTAATTTTAAATGGCTACAGAAGTTCAGCCTGTAATAGAGAAAATAAACGTTCATGCACTCATATGAAGAGATTTCTTTTATTAGTATTATTTATTTGATTTAGGATTTTTTTTTTTTAAATTTCAATTTAGTTTTGTTAAAGATATTTCAATTTCACAAAGAAATATGCTGCATTTTGTCTGAGAAATAATAAAAAGACACTTTCTCATTTAAATCTAATTTTGTTAAAAAAAAATCGTGAGAGAATTGAATCATGAAACCAGTATCGTGAATCGTATCGAATCGTGAGTTGAGTGAATCGTTACATCCTTAGTAGGAAGACACCCTCATGTTGTCCCAATCCCATAAGAGTTCTGTTCATCTTTGAAACACATGAAGATATTTTTTGTGAAACCTAAAAGATTTTATTCCTGCCATTTAAAGTCTATTCCACCAAAACATTGATGGTTCAAAATGTTCATAAAGAGATAAGTAAAAGAAATCCATATGAATCGAGTGCTTTAATCCAAATCTTCTTAAGTGACAGGATCGCTTTATATGATAAAGTTAATTCAGTCTTTTATTCACATATAAGCATTGATCAGTGCATATATATAAAGGACATCAAATATGGTAAACCTAGTGGTCACTCGTACTTGATGTTGAGAACCAATGTTTTCTGTCATGCAAGCATGTTTGAGCTTGGATTTATTAACCTTTTGAGGCATCAGTTTTGGTGGAGGGACAGAAATCTATCAGATTCCATTAAATAAAGGATTTAAAACAACATGAAGGAGAGTAATGAGTTTTTTTGTTCAAGGGTGAACTATTCCTTTAACAAAAATTAAATGTTTTTCTCCTCTTTCTGCAGATTCTTGGATTCGAAGCATAAAAATCATTACAAGATATATAATCTGTAAGTTTAAAAAAAACTTAAGTTCTGTAATATCAGTTTTGTAAATGGGTTTTCATTTAACTGCTTTTACTGTTAGAACATTTCCAGTTTGATGTTATAAAAGCAAAAAAGCTGAAGTGTTCAATTGAAGGTTAAAGAAAACAAGCTGTTTGATCATTGTGAATGGAGGGCATTGTCATTGCACATAGTTCTGTTATTTAGCTGAGAATGTTCTGTTGGTTTTGGCATTTATGCAAAGTTCTTAGCAGAAAAGTGTTACATTGAACTTTTGTACTTATCTGTTTTTCTTTGTATTGTTTAGATGTGCAGAAAGACATTATGATACTGCCAAATTTAACTGCAGAGGTAAGATGCTCGGATTGCAGAAATCAGCTCTTTACAGATGGCTCTGAAATGTGATATCTTTTTTTGTGTGGTAATGATGATGAAGGTCTCTCAGTTAACTCATTATTTCTCTCTTGCAGTTGCACAGTATCCGTTTGAAGACCACAATCCTCCTCAGCTAGAGCTTATTAAGCCTTTTTGTGAAGATTTGGATAAGTGGCTCAGTGAAAATGACAATCATGTGGCTGCCATTCACTGCAAAGCTGGAAAGGGACGTACGGGTGTCATGATTTGTGCGTACTTATTACACCGAGGCAAATTCAAAAAAGCACAAGAGGCTCTGGACTTCTATGGTGAAGTTAGAACCAGAGACAAGAAGGTAAAGTATATATTTTTGCTTTGTTTCTTTTTCCAAAAAACTGTTCTCACTCAAGTTCTGAATTGTTTTTGTATAGAAATGTAAATCACAACAACAAACGTTTTGATACTTTTTATCTTTTAAAGAATTAGTTGTAATAGTCCAATGCCTGTTAGAACCTGTTTTGATTATCTAAATTATGACACCACAAGCTTTGTGATATCATTAAAGTCAACATGAAATCACATTCCACCCTAATCACTTATGTCCCTCGTCTTACTGTGAGAGAAGAAATGTTTTCAGCCTCATCAAATTGTAATGTTTTTGTATACTGATGAAGTTACACCAAGACTGTTCTATAAGTATTATCATCATATGAATAATATCATAGCCTAATGCGTTTTGATCCAGTCAAGTCCCGATGATAAAAATCAACTTTTTCAGCGGCCTTTGTTCTGGAAATATTTTTCCCTTTAGTTTCCCATAGAGATTTTTTGAAAAGTATTTAGAGTTCTAAACCATGTACCAAACCAACCAACTACCTGGTGAATACAAGCCAAAAAGTATTTGAAAAATGGACAAAAAGGCTTCAACAAAATCATATGCTATCAATTAACAACCTCGTAGCTCACAGTAGGTCTGTCTTTAAAGGTTTAAGTTATCAGTGTTTCCCATTCATTTCCTAGACTCTGCCAACCCACCATACTATAATCTGTGCTGCCACAGTTGAACCGAAAATATTTTTAAAGTCCCTCTGCAGTCAATAATTTTATCCCTTAAAACTCATCTTTGATAGTCACAATTAATTTTTTTCCTTTGAAAATATTGTCTTCATGCCTTTAAAATAGCTTGAATTAACTCTACACCCTTGCTTTTAGTATACATTAATTTTTTCAAAAATATTGATATTAAATATTGATACTGAGATCTTAAATGATTACAATACTCCTTTACTGCAGTATCGATACACCGATACCAGCTGCGAGTTTTCACTCTCTCTTCTCTTCGACGGCAAATTGACACACACACCCATCTCCTCTCACTAACACTGTGTCTACACCAGATGCGACCGTTGTCACGTCGCATCGTGATGCGCTGCAACAGCTAAAAGCTGTCTACACTGAACGTGACAAACTGACCGTTGCAAAGCACTTGGACTACATCAGAAATAGAACGGGGAGTATATCACTGACAAAAC
The DNA here is from genome assembly GCA_037950665.1 of Hypophthalmichthys nobilis. NCBI lineage: Eukaryota > Metazoa > Chordata > Actinopteri > Cypriniformes > Xenocyprididae > Hypophthalmichthys > Hypophthalmichthys nobilis. The sequence goes on from CM075472.1 coordinate 17,751,600, forward strand.
CACTGATTATAATGTGTTCTATTGTCTTTTGACGTGTCGCGTCACGCTGCTCGCGTCCGGTGTAGATGCGTGTAACTCGTTTCATTCGTTCAGGTTGAATAGTGTTGGTGTTACAGGGCCTGAATTTTGGCATGGGGTTGCGGATATTGTGCATAATTTCTTATTCGCGCAGGTTTCACACTCGGACCAAAAGCACGCACATCCCTGATCTAGCTGATCTAGCCTCCTCTCAAACAGCTCAAAGTACCAAATTAAGTTTGTTTTTTGTTTTTTTTTTTTTGTCTTGTTGCGCTTAAATGGTAAATTATGTCAAATTGCCTGTCTTGGCGAGTATTCAGGTAAACGCAGTCAGTTTTGGAATATACATTTCATTTTTACAATCAAGACTATCCAGTGTTATTTTTACATTTGGTTACTTTAATTTCTGTAAATTCAGCTTTTATTTCTTAGCTGAATATTACTGTTAGACCCACCTGAAAAACTTTTTCATTTGTCTCTTTATTCTGCTGTATTTATTTGTGCTATCATTTGCCATTTGTTTGTTTATTCTTTTATTACTGACTCTTTACTTGTCTTTTTATTTGTAAATTTATTTCAGAATTTTAAATAAAGCAACAAAATTACCCAAATTATTAAAAAACATGAGATGATGATAAAAATATGTATATGTATTTTTCCCATAGTATCGAAAATGGTATCAAATAGTGATATTTTTCAAGGTATCGTATGGAAGTTAGAAATTCCATTATTGTGACAACATTAGTATACGCGGATACATGACAGTGCAAATTAGTCCTCGCCTCCACACAATCACACTTGACGCTACACAATGGCAAGTGGAAATACTGGTTTAATTCAGCCATATATGTTTGAAACAGAAACTGATTCAGAAGAAGAAGAGGAAGAACAAATTATACAGGCAAGCCTGGTTCTACGGGCGTGCTTGAGGGTGCTAAGCACAATCAAACGAAAGCAAGAGCACCCTCATTTGATACTGTAATAATATCATATTGCCAAAACAGATTTGGTAAACGCTCCAGTGCATATTTGTGTTTGCACTCTGGAGAATATCAAATGTTTCTATTTACAATGTGTTTTTGCAGCTATGAGCAATGTAGCCAAAACGTTGATCTGTTGAATGCACTGGCCAATCAGGGGTGTTAATTTAGTCAGAATCTACTGACCGCTCAAAACGCCTGAAAAGTTTTTGTTCAGCATTGAGTTCTGCATGATTGTGAATCCTCTCATCATAACAAAGTGTAGACATGAAGTAAATAAGAGGTTTATTATGCAGTATAGACAACTACATTGATTATAACACTGTGAGATTGCGAACTGAGATGAGTAATTGTAATTGTCTTTGCACGCTTTTTTGGCTACATATAATACATTCAGAAATTAAATAAACGTTGACTCTATTGGTTATGTTTGTGACAGAAGGAATTAGGGGTGGTTTTAAACCATGTTTTTGAGACTGTCTTTGGTACACTGCTGTTTTACGAAGAAAATACTCAGCGTTAGTGTTGACTGATGAATTTGCTCAAGGTTTGTCTTTAACACATTAAAAACACCACATAGACATTTAAACAACATTAAAAACTTGATTTTCATAAACTTCTCATAATAACAGATCTCTAACTTTGAATTTTGTGCTATTGCTTTGGCAAAGTATCTATCAAATCAGCAAAAATCGAAAGCACAATATGACTTAGTGCACTGAAGTGCAGCAAACTCCATCTCTGCACGTGATGTTAGTTTAACGTCCATTTGGGAACTCAACATCCACCATTTATGCATTTTCACAGTTGCATAATTTCTAGCATTTTTGTGGCTAGATGATTACAGCATTTTGCTAGATTTGTAATGAGATGTTTGTAAACCTGTTTTCAAAAAAAAAAAAAAGCTGTCTTTATCCCTTGCAAATGAGAAATTAGGAAAAAAAAATTAAGACAAAAGTATTGTAATTTTCTAAATATGATTAAATATTTATTTATCTTTACAGTGCATTTGTTTTACTTTATATGTTAATATATTAAAATGGGTTAATAATAATGTAAAATAATTATTTTTAATAATTGTTTATAAAAATTGTTTGGCTTCCTAAAACACCAGTATGAATGTAATGTTGACTGAGACTATATCACAACTATATCATGTACAAAAAATGTAATTAGAGGGACCAAGGTTCCTGCTCCATAGTCTTACAAAGTCCTGTGTGATCAAATCCGTTCCCCTATGGAGAAAATGAATGGGATTTTTAAACTGTTGCATCTTGTACTCTTAGAAAACAAAGGTTCTTTATTAGCGTCAGTGATTCCATGAAGAACCTTTAACATCCATGGAACACTTCCATTGCACAAAAGATTCTTTAGATTAAAATGTTCTTTAAACTAAACAAAAAAAAAAAAAAAAAAAAAAAAAAAAAAAAGGTTCGGTTAAGAACTGCTCACTAAAATGTTTTTTGGGGAACCAAAATTATTGTTCTATGGCATTGCTTTAAAAAAAAACCCTCCCTTTGGAACCCTTATTTTTAAGAATGTATTATGGAAGTATGTTGCAAATGTGTCATGTTGCCTTTAATGACTCAAATCTGGTGTTGAGATCATGGAGATGTTTGCATTAACACTGTGGGTTTGCTTTTTCACAGGGAGTGACTATTCCCAGTCAGAGGCGATATGTGTACTACTATAGCTACCTTCTGAAGAATAAGCTGGAGTACAAACCTGTGGCCTTGCTCTTTCACAAGATGGTGTTTGAGACAGTGCCTATGTTCAGTGGAGGTACCTGCAGTAAGTGCTCTTTCTCTTTTTGTCTATCCGGCACTGTTGTTTATATTTTGTATTATCCATTTCGGGTGATTAGATCACAAGTTTTCAGGTGAGATGTATTGCTGTATACACCTGGTATTAATTTGCACTTCACATGTGTCTTGACTTTTCCAACTTTGTTGATCAGGTATTTTCTTTTAAATGTACATGTACTAGGGCTGCTCGATTATGGCAAAAATCTTAATCGTGATTATTTTGGTCAATATTGAAATCACTATTATTTAACATGATTATTGGTGGGAGATATGATCAGTCTTATTTCATGATATGAGTAATTTTAGATATTAAAATTTCACAATTATTGATAGCCTGCTTCAAAAACTAATAGGTTAACTAAAGTAAAGTAAAATAAAAGGTCCTCAAAACAGTTATAGAAGACAAGTAAACTGTCAGCAATACAATAAGAGCAAAGAAACTAATTGCAAACAAAATGGACAAATAAATACAACAGAACAAATTAAATAAACAGTGCTTTAAGTTTTTGAGGAAGATGTACTAACAGTTGTATTCAGATAAGTAATAGCCTACAACAGAAACCGAATAAAGTAATCAAATGTAAAATAACACTGCATAGTCTTCACTGTATACATTAAAGGGTTAGTTCACCCCAAAATAAAAACTAACTCATAAACTCATAAATTACTCACCCTCATGTTGTTCCAAACTCGTAAGACTTTCATTCATCTTCGGAACACAAATGAAGATCTTTTCAAATAAAATCTGAGAGATGTCTGTCTCTCCATTGACTGCCTTTGCAACAAACACTTTGACGCTTCAAGAAGATCATAAAGAGATCTTTCTTGTTTTCATAATCGTTGGAAGCCGAAATTGAATATCAATTAAGGTTCATCGCACAGCCCTAACACGTACCCTGAAAGTTTAAAACTCTTGTTTTAGTTTAGTGGATGATGAATAGGTTAGCTGGAGTTCCTTTGTTTTCCAGGAAACATTAGCTTTTACAGTACAAATGCGATGTTGGCACATGCGATTCTAAGTACAGGCCATTTCACAAGGGATACGCAATTCGCAAATGTCTGTGTCTGTTTCGATGAGATGCACATAGTAAATCACAGGCAGTTTGCTGGCAGCGCACAAGCAGTGCTCGTACACACATTCTTGCTGTTTTTGCGTGCTCTAGAGAATATTTCTCTGAGTTGTTTCGCTTCAGTTTCAGAAAACATGGAGACCATAATACTGGATTGTATTAGTTGCATACAAGCTTCATATTATTTATAACACAACTGTCTCTGATAAGTGCCATACAGAGACATGCATATTAAAAATCTGTGGCATGGGAGTGAATAAATTGGTTTACCAGATACCAAAGTATAAAATAAAGTGTAAGATTCCAAATTTCAGCCAAATTCAACAATTTATATGGTTTAATCTTAAACATTTTTCATCAACACTTGACCCATTAATACTATCACTTACTATTCTATATATCTATTTAAAAAAACACCTTGCTATGTGTGTGCTAGACTAACTAGGACTAGCACTTACATATTATTGCCCTATTGTTGGTTTGATTGCTTCTATTCTCATTTGTAAGTTGCTTTGGATAAAAGCGTCTGCTAAATGATTAAATGTAAATGTACTATAAATGTATAAATGACATATTAGGGCTTTTTAGTAACAATATATTGTGATTTTGTTACTTTTGATATGAATCGGTCTCCGTTTTCAAATTCTGTCAATTTCAATTTGCTTTAGCACCTGAGTTCACATGAACTGATCATCTCTTCGGCTTTACTACTAGTTATAGCATAAACATGAAAAACACAAAATAAACATGAATGAACATCAGACATTGTGAATTTGTGTTGGTACCCAGTCGTAGTGTGTTGTTTAAATTGAAAATATGCAACAGGCTCAGGCAGATCAGATTGCCTGGATGTTGAAAAGGTGTGTATAGTGTGTGTATGAGAGATAGATATATATATATATATATATTTTTTTTTTTTTTTTTTTTTTTTGTAATGTTTTTGGAAGAAGTCTCATGCTAACAATTTATTTGATAAATAATGAGAGTAGACAATAAGATTAAAATATAATAGAATAAAGTAATAAAAATATAGACACAAAATATACCAATAAATATATCGTTCTGTTTTGGAAGTCTTTTGCAGCCCATAGAACTGCTTGCAGGAAAGTTATGAAATTTAGCACACAGTTAGAGGACAGTCTGAACATTAACCACAGCAATTTTGTAGTTTCTAACTCAATCACTGTAGTGCCACCAACTGTACAAATTTGCACTCAGATTTGTTAATAACCTCTGAACCGAAAGGGCTAGAAACAAAATTCTTTTTTCCCTCTGATTCTTTGGCCCAAGATGATTTGATTTCAATTTTATTCTATCATGAAAATTTTCATGAATCAGATCACCTTCAGACCATGGCAACAAAAAGTTATGGAATGGAATATGGAGTTGATTCGTCAAACTGTTCTCGAATAACACGCAAATGAATTTGACGAAGTGCACACTAAAATGAACGTGAGGCTATATCTCCACAATGCTTTAGTGTATTCTGACCAAACTTGGTCTGTGTTATGACTAACTTTACCTGAGGGTACCTGCTCAGTTTTTGTACAGTGCCACCTAGTGGTCAGGAGATATGAAAAATGGCTATTTTTGCTTATAACTTCTGAATTTGTGAAAAATTACAAAAGTATGTAGAGTTGAACGATACCCAATTTTCCCATATCAGCCATTTTGTATTTGCTATATTTTACCAATGCATTGATGTATTGTTACGAAACTTTGTATGTGCCATCGGCACCATGCCCTGAACGTACTCAAATTTCGAGACGGCACCACTTTGTGGTCAAAAATTATAATAATTTCAAAAAATGCAAAACGATTTTTATTAGTTTGGCCTATTGTTATGAAATTGGCCTTATTAGATTCCTTGGGTCATGCCAAAAACATAGGGTGCATCTCAGTCAGCTCCCTAGTTCAGTAGGCAGGGCACTGATCAGGGAGTCAGCCATTTTAAGGGCTGTCTCAATCACAGAATCCTTCCAGGGCACTGAAACATTCGCTCCCTAAAATGTCCTGCAATGCATCATAAAAACCAGGGAGCATCAGTGCTCACTATGTTCCCTTAACATAATGAACATTAGCTAACATTTATAATTTATTTACGGCTGAAATGTAGCACGTATATGTAACAAGCGAAGTAGTTATCATAATGTACTTTAAATAACATTACAAGTAATGTCAGAAAGATATCAGCTCTGCTGCTGTTCTTAAATACCAGTAATTATGTTGTACAACAAGGATGTTGTCACGTAGCCGGAAAGCCAGCATCCTTTACTGTCCTTACCAGTGCCCGAATTCATGTACACGATATACTGATTCAAGAGCACGGGAGCTAACTGAGATGAACCCATAATGCCAATTTTCCCATAGTCGGCCAAACTTCCTGTCTACCATTTTGATTTTCTTAAAAAAAAAAAAACTACTTTTTCAAACTCCTCCTAGACCGTTTGTCCAATTTTCACCAAATTAGAGTCGGATCATCTTCAGACCATGCCGGGGAAAAAAAAAGATGGATTTCGTGTCGATAGACAAAACGACTATCTCTGCAGTGGTTTGCATGCAACGCTAGACAGGTAATGAACATAATCTAGCTAACCTTTATAATTTATTTACATCTTAAATGTTGCCCATAAGCTGAGTATTTATCATTATGTACTTTAAATAACATTAAAACATACTTCAGAAAGAGATAAGTTCTTCTGCTGTTCATAAATGGCAGTAGTGATGATGTACTATGAGGACATTGTCGTGTCGCCGGAAATACAAAAAGTCATCCGTGAGCCAGGGTCCTCACTGTCCTTACCAGTGCCCAAATTTGTGTACACGATATACCAATTCACGACCTAGGAATCTAGGGTGCTGACTGAGACGCACCCATTGTCACCTTATTCTGACCACACCACATTGATTTGGTCATAGCGCCACCTATTGTTCAAAAGTGAAACCATTAAATCATATTACTATTGATTTATTATATACTTTTCAGCCATTTGCCTAAAATCATCTTAATATGTCCTTACTTGCTCATTGTTGCAGTTGGTCGGATGCTCCTATTAGCCATTCTGCCATGACTTATTGTGCTGCCTTTGTACTTGGCCCCTTAATTGCTGCTTGCAGCTATATTTAATTCTTGTTATGGTGCTAGGATGTCAAACTATCCTATAGGATGTGATAGGATATCAAATGATCCTGTCGGCCACCTCTAAATTGCTAAATGTGGGCTATTAGGCATAACTATTACAAATAATAACATCATGAATTTCTGTAAAGTTTCCTCCATTTATACCTTCATTTTAGCGCTGTCCACTTGTGGTTGGATCATTTCAGACATTAATACCAGGTGTACACAGGGTTTCTGGAACTTGAGATCAAATCTCTCTCCTCCCAACCACACACACACACACACACACACACACACACACACACACACACACACACACACACACACACACACACACACACACACACACACTTCTCCAGCGTTCACAGCTGCTTGTGGCTTACCTTTTTGCTTCAACTGCTGTAAATTCTACTTTACAAATTCAAACTTCTGTCTTTTTCTATGCACCTAGACATTTAACCTTTATCCAGATAGACCTAATGTACTTCCTGAACTATTATATGTACTTTAGGCGTATAGCTCTGTCGTATTCAAAGAAAAGTGGCAAGAATGTGTAAAGATTTTCCAGGCTGCTCTACTTCAAGAGAGCCAACTCTTTACTTGGAGTGCAAGTTTGTCCAGTGGCGCTGTAGCACTGCATCCATGTCTCTCTGTCTCTGACTGTACCTCCTCCGGGCCCTATTCTGAACACATTCTTGGTGACACTGACCAAACCTGCCATACTCGCTACAGACAGAAAGGTGCACAGCTCCAGGATGGATCGTTCATGATGCTTTAGACAACCTACTGTGGGAAATCTGAACTTTATCCTCCATTATATTTTTATTTAACAACATATGTGTGAATTATTTTTTTCTTAAAGAGCGTACCTCGTGGCTAAATGATGTTGCACTTACGGTTTCCTCCATAGAGTCTTTTATGGCCATTAATATTTCAGTCCAGCTGTGTTAAAACTCTGCATACGTGTGTGTTGTGTGTTAGCTCTGTTTAAACGTTTCTTCACCTCATAGTGCCCTCTCTCTTGCTCTGGCCAGGCCACTGGACAGTCTTTAATCTCCTTCTTTTTTTCCAAGGGGATTCTGCTGTAAAAAGCAAGAGTGAGCAGATTCCACATGGGTTCAGAAAAACCAATTGGCATTGGGGTAACATCAATTTTTTTTTTGTTTTTAAATGTTTCTCATTTTCTGCTCTGTTAGCCTAGCCAGTGTTGCTTTGTGGAATGTGTTTGCTATGTACAAGTAAAAGCCCCTAATGCCACTTTTGGGTGGTCGTTTGTGATGTCTCATCCGAGGCAGATGGGAATCGTGGTCCTGGGTCAGCTGTTCTCAGAATAGGGCCCTTAGCATGCCACTGTCATTTTGTCTTTTCTGTATCAATTTTTCTGCTGTTTCTGTTGTTTTCCTCTATGCTTCTCTTCTGTTTCATGTTAACAGATATGCATAAGCATTTTGTTTGTCGCACAGAGCTGGAATGGCCGTTACACATTGTTTTATTTCGCAGATCCTCAGTTTGTGGTGTACCAGCTGAAGGTGAAAATCCACACCTCCAACCCAGCGAACACAAGGCGAGAGGAGAAATACATGTACTTTGAGTTTCCGCAGCCGCTGCCTGTGTGTGGAGACATCAAGGTGGAGTTCTTCCACAAGCAGAACAAGATGATGAAAAAGGTATGTGTCAGTTTCCTAACAGCCCAGAGCACTCTCACAGATCTTTATCGCTTTTCTTTATTGCATCGTCTAGTTGCAAATGTAGCATTGAAATTATAGTTAAAAGGAACGATGAATATTTCATTTATTTATTTATTTTTCTCAGTACTTCATCGTTGTTGTTTTTTTTAGGCAGGAAATTTTATGGTAGGAATGGATGTCATGTCCTTAATCTTATGAGTAAGAATATTAAGAATAATTTATTTCATGGTAATGGTATATATTACATTATAGTTCTTTTTGCTTGAAATTTAACCCAAATGTTATTATATTTTATCACTTTTATTTATATTGTGCTTTATACAATACAAATTATTTCAATGCAGCTTTACAGTGAGAAACAGGAAATAATAATCATTGATGCAACCAGAATTCAAACAATTATGTATAAAATAATGCTATATATTATACATAAATAGAATTATGGTAACACTTTACAATAAGATCTAATTTTTTTTTATATTAATGTATTAACTAACATGAACTAACAATGAGATATATATATATATATATACACACACACTACCAGTCAAAAGTTTGGACACGGTAAGATTTTTAATGTTTAAAAAGAAGTTTCGTCTGCTTACCAAGGCTGCATTTATTTAATTAAAAATACAGTAAAAACAGTAATATTGTGAAATATTATTACAATTTGTTCTATTTGAAAATATTTTAAAATGTAATTTACTCTTGTGTTGGCAAAACTGAATTTTCAGCATCATTACCCCAGTCTTCAGTGTCACATGATCCTTCAGAAATCATTCTAATATGATGATTTGATGCTCAAGAAACATTTATTGTGTACAATTGTACAAAATATTTGTGTACAATATTTCTTTTTTAGGATTCTTTGATGAATAGAAAGTTCAAAAGAACAGCATTTATTTGAAATATAATCTTTTGTAACATTATAAATGTCTTTACTGTCACTTTTGATCGATTTAATGCATCCTTGCTGAAAAAAATAATTTCTTTTCTTTTCAAAAAAATAAAAATTCTTACTGACCCCAAACTTTTGAACGGTAGTGTATAATGTTACAAAAGCTTTGTATTTCAGATAAATGCTGTTCTTTTGAACTTTCTATTCATCAAAGAATCCTGAAAAAGAAATATTGTACACAAATATTTTGTACAATTGTACACAATAAATGTTTCTTGAGCATCAAATCATCATATTAGAATGATTTCTGAAGGATCATGTGACTCTGAAGACTGGAGTAATGATGCTGAAAATTCAGCTTTGCCAACACAAGAATGAATTACGTTTTAAAATATTTTCAAATAGAACACAATTATTTTAAATTGTAATATTTCACAAATATTACTGTTTTTACTGTATTTGTAATTATATAAATGCAGCCTTGGTGAGCAGATGAAACTTCTTTTAAAACATTAAAAATCTTACCGTGTCCAAACTTTTGACTGTGTCTGTGTGTGTGTGTGTGTGTATATATATATATATATATATATATATATATATATATATATATATATATATATATATATATATATATATATATATATATATATATATATATATATATAGATTGATTGATTGATTGATTGATTGATTGATTGATTGATTTTGTACAAAAATTTGGACACGGTAAGATTTAATGAAACTATATATATATATATTACATTTAATAATCTTTGCTAATGTTAATAAAACTACAGCTGTTCATGCTAGTGCATTTAACTAATATTAACAAATACATCTTTGATGTAAATTTATTGTTAAATGTTTAACATTACACACTAAGACTAATAAATACTAATAAATAATAAAAACTAGAAGTATTGTTCATTCTTAGTTAATGTTAACTAATGTTAACAAATGAAACTGTTAAATGTAAAGCGTTACCAGAGTTATATAGAATAAACATATTTGGTAAAGTGATCAAAAATACTACAGTACAAATGGAATGAAATGCAAAATGAATGAATACAAATGAGGTACTTGATCTCAATTTATTAAAATAACTTATTTTTGAACTTGATTGAAGAAATTAGTAACTGGCATCAGCAGCAGAACAGCTTCTTTTATGGTTGGGCAGTATAAAAACAATCATGTATGAGTAATTGGATATCACAGTAATGGTATATCATTATGTAGTTATTTTTTGGACATTGAACTTAATGTGTTATGTATTACATAACCATTAATTATATATTGAGTTAAATACTTCATCTCAAATACAGCTGGTTCACGCCCTTTCATTTGTTTTAAGTCTGGCATCAGAAACTGCTGTTGTGGTACAGCAGAATCTCCACCACATTCACACAATGTATTTCAATAACTCCAATTTACAACTATTGTACGTATATCCAACTTCACCCACATACATGGAGTACGCATAAAGTAACGTACAGCATGGGAAATCTCCACTGTTTGATTGTTTATATTGTTGCCAAATACAAACTGTCCTATTGCCCAGTTCTAAACTGCTCAGTGTAGACTATAAGGCGTTAAGTATTCTAAACATTAATATTATGAATTTCTTTAAATTTGTAAATTTGCTTTGAAGTAATATGTATTGTAAAAGCACTATACAAATATAACTTGAGTTGTAATTTAAGACTTATTTTCTAAGATTTTTTGCATTTTCTTTTGTTATTACACTGCTTAATTGTAGCTTTTATTTACTTATTTTTGTTAAATAGGACAAGATGTTTCACTTCTGGGTGAACACCTTCTTCATCCCTGGACCAGAAGAGAGCTCAGAGAAGGTTGAAAATGGAGGTTTAGTGAAGGAACTGGATGGGATCCAAACCCCAGAACGGGTAGAGAATGACAAGGATTATCTAATCCTGACTTTAACCAAGAACGACTTGGATAAAGCCAATAAGGATAAAGCCAACCGATACTTCTCTCCAAACTTCAAGGTGAGTTAAGCACTGGTGCTATTCAGATGCTACCAAATGCTGTTCATTCAGGTGTTAAACTGTGGTTGAAGGCTCACCCAAAGTTCCAACGTAAAAATGTTCAATTGGCTAAAATGTTATTTTTTTCCTCATTAGGTGAAGCTGTACTTCACAAAAACAGTGGAAGAACCATCCAACTCGGAGGCCAGCACTTCTACATCTGTAACCCCGGATGTTAGCGATAATGAACCGGACCATTACCGGTATTCGGACACAACAGACTCGGACCCTGAAAATGAACAGTATGATGAAGAACAGATTACTAAAGTTTGAAATATTTTTATGGGAAGAAAAAAGAAACCATACGTAATAGAGTTGTATAAAGGAGAAAACTTGAATATGAACTGAAAGCAAGTACTTTCCCCGCTTTCTTTTTTTTTTTTTTTTTTTTTTTTTTTATATAATTTTTTTTTCCTCAAGCAGAAGTAGGACACACGTCACACAAAACGGCACCAGTTTTAGGGACAAAAATGCTGACCAATTTTTCTTTTGTTCATTTGCCCCTCTCCATGAAGTATCAACACTGATGTTCCGTGGAAAACAGCATCAGTAGCTATTATGTAAATACATGTTCATGCCGTAACACAAGAAAGGAAACCCAGTCAGGATGGGAGATCGTTTATGGGAGAAATCCAGTGGAGATCGAAATTTGCTGCTCCATCAACCTGTTGACACCAAGGCCAGTGCTTTAATCAGCATTCATGCCCCCATGTCTGTCCTTCTTTAGTCTGTCCTACCTACTGTGAAACTCTTCTCATGCTGCTGGAAGGCCGCCACGTGTCAGTCGGGCTCTGTTGTGCAGTGGAATTTTTCAGTCTGCTTTCATCATTATTACCACTACTAAAGTGGAGGTGGTAATGATTCTTTTAAACTACAAGACACCTTGACAGTAAACACAACAAATAGCTCCATGTATTATTATTATTATTATTATTACTATTATTATATATTTTTTTTCCTCTTTTTTTAATGCAAACACACACAACACAACAGGGAAACAAGTGTTGCAATAATGTTGGTCGAAGGTGTGCATGTTATTGGAATCAGTTTCCATGTTGTAAAATAAATAGTATACAATGTTTTTCTAAAAGAGGTTTCTAAAGTCATTTACAATTTGATTGTATTTGGGAGGAAGTCATTGCCATCACTCTTTCTTCTGCAGATGGGATTTTAATCTATAAACAGTCCCTCAGTGGCATTTCATTTTTACAATTCACAAGTTTCCCCTTTAAAATTGGCACTTATTTAAATCAGCTCTCACAGGATGGTTTTTTGTTTTCACTTCTTAAAGGTTCATGGTTTGAGCTCACTTTAGCTTCAGTCTGTTCAAACTGTTGTGGGATACGGATCAATCTTGCATGAGGGCTCCACGTGGCCATGGTTCATTACAGCGATCACAGGTCAAATCGGGTTGATGGGGTACAGCATCTCGTGTAATGCATGTCAACATGGAGGACGCCCTTTTCTGAATGTATCAACCTTGGATGCAAGTTTTGATTTGAATTCAACAGCATTCCCATTGTTTTTCTTTCTTTCTGGCTGTGTCAGACATCAGATCTTTGGCTCCCTATAAACATGTTTGTAGCCTTATTGTGCATGATCTAATGAAATCTGTATCATTTATCCAGCAATGGTGCTTGCTAAATTGCAAACTTACAATACACAGTACAGCCGTTTCAGAGCGAAGAACCTCATGGTGCAAGCGTTCAGATGCACTGCGGTGCGTGTCGTAACTGTTAATTGCACTTTGATGTGCGTAACCAATTAGTCTCCAACAGTTTGGTGTCCCTCATTAGCTAGAATTCATTTAGAATTTTTTTTTTTTTTTTTTTTTTTTTGTTCTTGAACAGGCCTCGTTCCCTTTGGAATGAGCATAGTGCAGCTACGGATTTTACACAAAGTCTTGTGCTTGCTTCAGAAATATTAAAGCCCTATATATGAGAATATTTAAATGTATAATTTTCTTTTAAGCATGCCAAATCTTTTTTTTTTTAACACCTGGCTGATGTAGCCAGACCAAAAAATAAAAATAAAAAATACATACACACACACAAAAAAACCTTTCTCAGTCTCTTGGGCAAGAATCTTCACTAAGGGTAGTGAGTAAGCTGCCTTTCTCGTACTGTTAACGTTCAGGCTTCACTCTTCTCACCAGCCCTCTGCACACACCGTACATCTCGCCTTCCTTTTAGAGAAAGATTACGTTTCCCTCATATGAGGAGGAGACCTGGCCTTCCTTCATGAGATTGTACACTAACCAATCCAGGAATTAAAGCAAGCCTATCAAGGATTCTCATTTTGTTTACATTTTATCACATCACTGAAAACCTGCCAAAATTAAGCTTGATCATTTTTGTTTTATAATTTTCTTTGTGTTCAGAAGAGGAGGCGGGGCCCACGGGAGGTATTCTTTGCCTTACTTGAAGTTGACAATGCTTACTCTTCTACTGCTTTGATACCTACCATTCTGCCCAAGCACTGACTTATTTAAAGCTACTATAATAGAGCAACATATTGTACTAGACATTTGCACTGTTACAGGTCTTTGCAGGGTTTCAGTCAGCGGTCCACAGTATTTGTTTTTGTTTTTGTTTTGTTTTTCTCTGGAAATGCTTTACAGAAATCAAAAGTAGGAGAATAGAGGTGAAAAGACGTAAATATTGTCTCTGTGCATCCCAATAGAATCAAATGTTTTTATTGACTGAAAATATTTTGTTTTTTTTTTTTTAAGAAAGCATAAAATAGAAAAAAATGAATAAAGCGACTATTTATGAAAGTATTCGTTAACATTCTGGCAAAGACCCTCTGCAGGTAGTCCCTCTATATGTACGCTGATGTCTTTTGGATGTTTAGCGGTTTAACATGTGACTCTACTGAAGAGTATCACATGATGAGCTTTGATTTGAAGGGATAGTTCCCCCCAAAAATTGTCATTTCATCACCCTTGTGTCATTCCAAACCTGTATGAACACACAAGAAGATATTTTAAAGAACTGTATTTGTCTGTACAATGAAACGCAGTGTTGTTTTGGACCCCATTGACTTTCTTTTACTTCTGTTGTCCTTATAATGAAAGTCATACAGGTTTGGAACAACATGAGGATGAGTAAATGATGACAGAATGCTCATTTTTAGGTGAATTATCCTTTTAAGCCTCAGCCCATCTCTTTGAAATGTGACGCATCACCTGCCATTTTGACAATTTAGACACAGACCCTCAGACATCCTGTACGTGGCACGGGTGTGTGGAGCTCACAGGCAGCATGAAATTAATTTTCAGCTTTAATGAAAAACAAAACGTCTTCAAAGGTGCCAGTGTATATGTTTCACGTCACTCTTTCTTAGCTGATTTGTGCAATATGTTGTTATGATGCCTGTGGTTGCCACAAAGTGCCTCTTGTTTACAGTTGAAGAAAAGAACTCGCTTTAAAAACTGTCGTATAGGACATCATGTCATGCGTGCGGATGGATGGGGTGGTACTGTGCACTAAATCGTCCAGCTAGACTTGCAGCAGGGGGCCCTTTGGACTTTGGCCATGCTCCATTAGAAACCATTCTCCTCCTCAGAGGGTTTTTACAGTCACGTAATGTAAACGCGGTATATTTTCAGTCTCTTAAGCAAACAGCCTTACTCCGTTTCAGCCTGTTCAGATACTATTGTGCTGTGCAACAGTTGCTCTGTGTGTAATGCCTATGCACTGAGAATACACAAACCAACCATGTATGAAATATTGTACAGGTAATCATGTTGCTCATACAAATCACATGTTTGTTTGTAATTGTATGTGTAAACTGCCCTTTATCTTAGTGTTATAAACTCCACATAAATCCAATAAAGTCTCATTCTTGTCAGTTTGTTGTTTTTGACAGCATTTGATAATTGTGCACTGAAGTTGCATGGCATTGATTAGGGATGAATTAGGAATTTTTTTTTAAGGATAAATTTCAGCTTTATTAACTTTATTTTAGTGCACACTAAAAATGCTGGGTTGTTTCAACCCATGTTTGGGTCAAATATGGACAAACCCAACTGTTGGTTTCCTTTTTTTTTTTTTTTTTTTTTTTTAAATTAACTTTTAAACCCAATAGTTGGGTGTGTCCATATTTGACCCAAACAATAGGTTGAAAGAACCCAGCATTTTTTTTATTTTTTTAGTGTGTCCTTGTTACTCATTACATGGAGTTATTATAGGAATAACCATTAATAATTACATGAAACTAACCTAATGCAAACCCCAAGCCTAACTCTAGCAAGTACTGGTGTTGTAGTCAAGGCCAAGATAAGTCCAGCACATTCATCTTAAAGATCCATATTTACTGCCTGAGAAAACTCTTATACTTTATCGATAATTACAATTAGAATAAGAGGTATAGAGCTTTTACCAATCAAATAAAATCACTAACAATGAAATTCATCTTTGCACTGCAGAGGTGGCACAGAAGATGCATCTGAATTGGTACAATTACAACTGCATAAATAATGTTGAGAATTATGTTTTAAATATAACAGTTTGTTTATTGAATCTTTGGATAAAATCTATATCATGTTTGCAAACTTGCTCATTTTTGTGAAAACGGCCTTGCTTATGTGATATTGCTTAATGTTATGCCTGATCAGTGTATATAACATAATTATGACCACCTTCCTAATATTGTGTTGGTCCCCCTTTTGCTGCCAAAACAGCCCTGACCCGTCGAGGCATGGACTCCACTAGACCCCTGAAGGTGTGCTGTGGTATCTGGCACCAAGATGTTAGCAGCAGATCCTTTAAGTCCTGTAAGTTGTGAGGTGTTTGTTCAGCACATCCCACAGATGCTCGATTGGATTGAGATCTGGTGTGTTCGGAGGCCAAATCAACACCTCAAACTCATTGTTGTGCTCCTCAAACCATTCCTGAACCATTTTTTGCTTTGTGGCAAGGCGCAAAAGAGGCCACAGCCACCAGGGAATACCGTTTTCATGAAAGGGTGTACATGGTCTGCAACAATGCTTAGATAGGTGGTACATGTCAAAGTAACATCCACATGGATGGCAGGACCCAAGGTTTCCCAGCAGAACATTGCCCAAAGCATCACACTTCCTCCACTGGCTTGCTTTCTTCCCATAGTGCATCCTGGTGCCATGTGTTCCCCAGGTAAGCGACGCAGACACCTGGCCATCCACGTGATGTAATAGAAAACATGATTCATCAGACCAGGCCACCTTCTTCCATTGCTCCGTGGTCCAGTTCTGATGCTCACATGCCCACTGTTGGCACTTTCGGCGGTGGACAGGGGTCAGCATGGGCACCCTGACTTGTCTGCGTCTATGCAGCCCCATACGCAACAAACTGTGATGCACTGTGTATTCTGACACCTTTCTATCAGAACCAGCATTAACTTCTTGAGCAGTTTGAGCTATAGTAGCTCATCTGTTGGATCGGACCACACGGGCCAGCCTTCGCTCCCCACGTGCATCAATGAGCCTTGGCCGCCCATGACCCTGTTGCTGGTTCACCACTGTTCCTTCCTTGGACCACTTTTGATAGATACTGACCACTGCAGACCGGGAACACCCCACAAGAGCTGCAGTTTTGGAGATGCTCTGACCCAGTCGTCTAACCATCACAATTTGTCCCTTGTCAAACTCGCTCAAATCCTTACGCTTGCCCATTTTTCCTGCTTCTAACACATCAACTTTGAGGACAAAATGTTCACTTGCTGCCTAATATATCCCACCCACTAACAGGTGCCGTGATGAAGAGATAATCAGTGTTATTCACTTCACCTGTCAGTGGTCATAATGTTACGCCTGATCGGTGTGTGTATATACAACATCTATTTCTGACTATCTATTTCTATTTCAATCAATAACATTTCTAATCAGTTTCTTTTGTTACTGTTGTGTTAGAAGTAAGTTATGAATAAGTTATAAATAAGTTATTGATTGCACTTAAAGCAGGATGTTTTACATCCAATCACATTAATGATGTTAACAAATAAATCAGACAATGCACAGGCAATTTAGTGATATGCCCGCATGCAGTTGTGGTCTTGACTGGTCTTGAAATAAAATCTAGAGTACTCTAAATGTACACTGATGTCTTTTGGATGTTTAGCGGTTTAATGTGTCTCTACCGAAGAGTGTCACATGATGAACTTATTTCACACAATCAAAATGAGACCAAATGAAACTAGTTTCGAGTACTACAAGTACTTAAGTAATTACTTAGTACTTATATGTAAAATTAAACTGAAACAAGGACACCTTAAAATAAAGTGTAACCTCAGGTTCAATACAATTTAAGAGTATTTCAACAGCATTTGTGGCATAATGTTGATTACCACAAAAATTTCAACTCATACCTTGTTGTTTTTGTTTAAAAAAATCAAGGTTGCGGTGAGGCACTTATATGGAAGTGAATGGGGCCTTTTACAGCAGAAATTTGAAGCTTATAGTTTTATAAAAGAACTTGCTTTAATTCTTCTGTTAAAGTTGTGTATTATTTGAACTGTGCAGCTGTTTAAATCCTTTTGCATATAGCTTAAAAAGATATTGTTTTGTAAAAAAATCCACACTAAAATCATGTCAAATTGTTTTAGTTTTGTTTTTATACTAGTGAGATGTATTTTTATGTTTATAAATTTCATTGTCTCACTGAAACAGATTTTTGCTTTTTTCTTAAGAAATTAAGGTGAAATCAAAATGAATTATGGTGATCCAAAGAATTATTCTATATAACTTGTATTGAACCTAGAGTATTCCTTTAAGGAGCCCTAAATTGAAACTGTAATGTAAATATTCATAAAAACAAATCAGCAGTGTTCATTCAAATAATGAAATGATTGTCTCACTCATGAAAATACTATTGGGGACTCGAGTCTTGCTTTTCCTGGCCTTATGCATTAGCATGATGACTGTTTTACTTGAGTAGGCCTCACTTTTTGTTGCCAGCTGCCAATTACAGCTCTGGTAACTGGCTGAACTCATGACTTCAGTCTCATGCTGAAGGTTCTTTTCATGTCAGCTGAAGAAAAATTCAGTAAAACTAATGTAGTTCTGTTTTTTCTTCTTCTTTAACTTCTCTAAAACTACTCTTGGGGACTATTTAGATTTTCTCAACAGCACGAAGAAATATTTATTACCTACTGTAAATAAACTGCCTTATGGGATACATCTTTGTGCCCAGAAAATAAACTTAGATTTTAAATATATCTCTATTAGGTTTAAAAAGAGGTCCAAGTGAAAACCCCAAACCACACTTTGTGTCTGGAGCCTGACTGGAGATCTGTTAATGTTAATGACCTCAGATTTACCCTTCTGCCCGGTTATCTATAAATAAAGGCCTTACTGTCGGACCTACAGGAGCCGTAGAGACGCTGCTTACATAAACTGCATGCATGAATCCCACTAATATCCAAAAGAAATTGGTTTAATGTACAGACTGATGAGCTCAGTCATCTTCACCACTGATCTTTGATATCGCCGCGTCCGCTGTTTGAAATGAATGTGGCATGACAAACCCTTTTAAGAGGAAATAATTTGAATTCTGTATTTTATTATTCAAGGTCAAGGTCTGTTTTTTGTCAGTTCATATTTGTCTGATCTTTGGGCTGAGATTAAGCTCTACGTTAAATAGATAATTTAATAGAGAATCCCCTTTAAAGTTGTCTAATGAGAGATATACACACTGTCTAGGACACAGATGACTCAAATAAGTTGCTACTCCGAAATGTATTACATTACATTATTACATTACACTAACTTTAAGCAAATAATAATACAAAAACAAGTACAGTGAGTTGAATGAAACAGATAGCAAAATTATGACATTGTTTTGTGATTTTATTGATTACAGTTTTTTTATGATTACTTGTTGCCACTGTGTTAATACACAACACTCCCATTCTGAATATACCAATACACTGAAAATACCTTTTTCTTGATCAATATGTTCATCTTGTTTTCCCATAAAACAATCCCTAAAACAAGTTTCATTTATTTTTGCATAAAAGTTTTCAGAGAATTTATCCTGAACACTCTAAAAAATGCTGGGTTGTTTCAATGCATGTTTGGTAAAATATGGATAAACGCAACCATTGGGTTAAAACATTTAATTTAAAAATTTAAACAAATGGTTGGGTTTGTCTGTATTTGACCCAAACACAGGTTGAAACAAACTATGTTGTCAGTGCACTACAAATAAACTGGTTTTATTTATTTATTTTGTCATTAAAACTGATAGAAACAGATGTTGGCAATGTTGGTCCTGGAGTTCCGCTGCCCTGCAGAGTTTCTCTCTCTCTCTCTCTCTCTCTCTCTGACACACACACAGAGGCAGAGTGAGATCAATGGATTAGGATACAATTTCCCAGTTAGTTGAGCCATAAGATTCAACATAAAAAAAAAAAAATATATATATATATATATATATATATATATATATATAGAATATAAACTGTGAGAGAAGGTAGATTTTGATAATGACTAATATATATCCAAATGCAATACCTAATAAAAGCAAGTCATTATGTCTGAAAACACTGTTCTCAGCAACATAGGTCAATTTCAAATAAGCGTGAAAGTTATCATTTGCAGCTCAAAATTTTGTACGTCAAGTTTTTATCTAACCTATTTAACCTAATTATTAAACTAATTATATAAAATGATGTTGTCAATGCACTACAAATGAACTGGATCTATGCCTTTGGCGCTATGACTTTGACTCACAATAGTCACATTCATGTGATCGGCCTCCTACAACGAACACAGCTGAAGTTTCATCAAAATCAGTAAATGTATGCAGACATTATAACACACTTTCTGTTTCCCTTTTCTCAACATAAATTTGTTGCTTTGCCACGGGCAAACCATTGAAGATATCAAAAATCGGCTCGGAATTTAGCATCCTCAATGTCTTGACTTCCTGCTGACCGAGTTTGGTGGCGATCGGATGAATCTTCTAGGAGGTGTATATCAAATTCCAGAGCATGTGTTTTTCAAACAACCTATAATAGCTGACTTCCTGTTAGGCTGGCCTTACTGGCGTATGAATTAGAGTGCGAAAGTTGTTTGGCCCGATGAGATCTATAAGTGTATGAAGTTTGGTTACTGTAGGTGTAAAGGGGAGCGCTACAGGGCTCCTCAAATACAACTATATAAAATGGTGCGCCACAGATCCCCCCCCGACATGACCCCCCAAGTCAACCTGTGACCGGCCCTGATGGCCGACGATTCCAATGTGTGTGCAAAGTTTCAAGAGTTTTTGAGCATGTTAAGGCCCCAAAAATGCCCGAAAGGTTGGAATAAAAATGTTTACCTAAGAAAAACAATAGGGTCCTTTGCCCCTTGGACCCTAATGAGTTAAAATTCAACATATTATATCAAAATTATGACATTTATGATTTTAATTATTTGTTAAATACCTTTTAAGGTGGGACAAAATCCTCACTTTAAGAGGGGATACAAGTTTAAAACAAATGACTTTTCATGATAAGTTAGGGATAACAGATTTTGTTCAACATATCTAATAATTATCACAACAAATAACATTTATGCTTCTATTTGCTTTAATTGTGCCTACGTCATTTACAGTCCAAATTGTCCTGTTTGCTGATGAAGGAAGAGCCAGCAGTGACCCAGGACAAACTCAGCTCAGGACAGGAATCAAAAGCAGAAGTAAAGGTTTCAACACCGCCTCCCCTTTCCACATTCACACTGTGACCATGTCATGATGGACATCCTCTACCAGGCTTGATCTCACAACCTCGTGATGAATCACAGTGTTGCACTTTCCCTTCTATTTCTCTCTTTCTCTGACATATATCTGCACTATCTTTACACATTCATTTATGCTGTTTAATTTTTAACAGTTGCTCTGAACATGTTTTTGAACTCTCATCAAACCAAAAAATGCATAAATATTTTATGACCAATACGTTATAACCAGTGGTTAAGACACATTTTTAAAAATGATACATAATCAAGGTTTCAAGGAAAGTTTATTGCAATTCCAAAACTAAGTACTGAGTGTCATTGCCATAATCAGTGTCAATGCTGTGGTCTTGAAGGCTAAACAATCAGACCTGATGGCAGGCCTGGTTCTGCGGTATGTTTTCCACTTGTGGCCCTGATCATCAGATGTAACGGATGGATTTGAAGTTCTGCTTTTCTTTTCAGTGAAGTTGACTGAAGCTCAGGGCTGTGCCGCAGTTACCTAACAGCAGCAGCAGCATAGTAACTCCCCAAGAGGAGCATGACATAACCGCCTCCCACACGCTCATGCCTTAGTAGCTACAGAGAGGGAAAAAGCTGTTATTTGGGAGCTGGGGAAATTTTGCTTAAAAAGAAAGTTACATTCTGTGAAAGTAATTTTGTATGAAAAATCACGCCTTTTCTTGGAGTTTAGGAAAATGGCAATAAGAGACTTTGCTGCTTTACATATTTTCCCCCCACATTAGACTCTCACAAGAGAAGCAAATAAGAGGATGAAACAGCCTGTCTGTTTCCAGCCTGTCACAAGCGTCTCATTGTGAGACGTGCTGTTGGACAGTCTTGCATAAGTCGTATTTACTTCAGTGTCTTCCAGCATGAAGACCAGCATCAGACTGTGTTTGTACTTAAAGCATGTGTAGAAGCTGCGGTCGGTTCTCGCATACATGATAAAACTGTGACATACCAATTCACAAGTCTTCTATTCTGAATACTCTCTTTCTTCTTTTTTTTTTTTTATTATTCATCATTATTTCTTATCATTATTTTTGTCATTTTCTATCATCCCCAAAACAAGTTACATTTAATTAATTACAATAATTTAATATTAATATTTTTTTGAATAAAATATTTGCATTTTACATATACTTGTTTTCAGAGAATTTAAACTATATTGCCAAAAGTAACACCCCTCCAAATCATTGAATTCAGGTGTTCCAATCACTTCCATGGCCACAGGTGTATAAAATCAAACACCTAGGCATGCAGACTGCTTCTACAAACATTTGTGAAAGAATGGGTCACTCTCAGGAGCTCAGTGAATTCAAGTGTGGTGCTGTGATAGGTTGCCACCTGCGCAATAAGTCCATTTGTGAAATTTCCTCACTACTAAATATTCCACAGTCAACTGTTAGTGGTATCATAACAAAGTGAAAGCAATTGGGAACAACAGCAATTCAGCCAAGAAGTGGTAGGCCATGTAAAATCACAGAGCGGGGTCAGCGCATGCTGAGGCGCATTGTCAAGTCAAGTCACCTTTATTTATACAGCGCTTTTTACAATGCAGATTGTGTCAAAGCAGCTTTACAGTGATAACTGGTATACAATTTTGGCTGCACAGCAGTTCTTAAAGAAAATGGTGTCAATGCAGGCAGATGCAAAGCACTGTTGAATATCAAATGTCAAGTGTCCCCAACTAAGCAAGCCAAAGGCGACAGCGGCAAGGAACCCAAACTCCAACAGGTGACATAAGGTGGCAAACAGGTGGCAAATAGGTGTTAAAATGGAGAAAAAAAACCTTGGGAGAAACCAGGCTTAGTCGGGGGGCCTGTTCTCCTCTGGCGAACAGTGCTTTGTTATGATTCAGGTAGCTATCATAAGTCCAATGGGACTGCAACAGTCAAAGTATTTATTCCAGTTCCATCCAGTTGAGGATCGTATTCATCATGCCGGTATGGATGGCATAGTGCACAGAAGTCGCTAACTTTCTGCAGAGTCAATAGCTACAGACCTCCAAATAATTTGTGTGGCCTTAAGATTAGCTCAAGAACAGTGCGTAGAGAGCTTCATGGAATGGGTTTCCATGGCAGAGCAGCTGCATCCAAGAACTTACATCACTAAGTGTAATGCAAAGCTTTGGATGCAGTGGTGTAAAGTCCGCCACCACTGGACTCTAGAGCAGTGGAGTTGTGTTCTCTGGAGCGACACTTATCTGTCTGGCAATCCGATGGATGAGTCTGGGTTTGGCGGTTGCCAGGAGAACGGTACTTGCCTGACTGCACTGTGCCAAGTGTAAAGTTTGGTGGAGGGGGGATTGTGGTGTGGGGTTGTTTTTCAGGGGTTGGGCTTGGCCCCTTAGTTCCAGTGAAAGGAACTCTTAATGCTTCAGCATACCAAGACATTTTGAAGAATTTCATGCTGGGAACACTTTGGGGATGGCCCCTTCCTGTTCCAACATGACTGCGCACCAATGCACAAAGCAAGGTCCATAAAGACATGGATGAGCGAGTTTGGTGTGGAGGAACTTGACTGGGCTGCACAGAGTTCTGACCTCAACCCGACAGAACACTTTTGGGATGAATTAGAGTGGAGACTGCGAGCCAGGCCTTCTCGTCCAACATCAGTGCCTGACCTCACAAATGCACTTCTTGAAGAATGGTCAAAAATTCCCATAAACACACTCCTAAACCTTGTGGAAAGCCTTGCCAGAAGAGTTGAAGCTGTTATAGCTGTAAAGGGTGGGCCAACTCCATATTACACCCTACGGATTAAGAATAGGATGTCATTAAAGTTCATGTGCATGTAAAGGCAGATGTCCCAAAACTTTTGGCAATATAGTGTATCTTAAACTAATGCTGCCTTCACATGCTCTCGGAATTATTGTAAATATGAGTTTCCTAGGTAAAAAATTGCACATGAACCCCCTCTCATGTCTAAACTTGAATGCGGTAAGCTCGTAATCATGACTTCAGAAGTGGGAATTATCAAATTATCAAAAAACAGGAAGGCAGCATAAGGGGCCATTTACATGACACCATTTTCAACTAAAAATGGAAAACTTTTTATGCGTTTTGGCCGTTCATTTACATGACAACGGCACTTTGGTGGCCTGAAAACGCAAACTTTTGAAAACGGGTTTCAAAGAGCACGTTTTTGAAAATGGTCTCCGTGTAAACAACAAAAACGTGAATCTGTAAAAACGATGACGTCATGCACATGCGTGTTACATGTTCAGTCTATGTGTTTCATTGCCATATAATGACCTGCCAGCAGAATACAGCATTTTTAGTCATTTTCACTGATTTGTATGAATGGGGATCGTTTTGACAATGGTGTCATCTGTACGCCGATAACTCAAAGGAAAAACTTCTCCGTTTTAATGTAAACGTACCCTCAGTTTACATGTTGAACTTGTCTTACCCAGTTGGCAAATCGTTTTAGTCTTGTTTTAAACATAATAATAATAATAAAACTACTATATCATAATTAAAATAATCATAATAATAATCTTAATTCATGAAGAAGGAGTAGAGAAACAAAAACAGTCTTTTTTAAACCAACAATGGAAGGACAGAAAGAACTCAAAGCTTAAATACACAGGGAAAATAATCAAGGAGAGCAGAAACAGGTGTGTGGAAACTAATTAACAGCCAAGGAAATTAAATAGGAACTCAGGCAAACAGGAACAGAGCAAACACAGTGAAAACAAAACCAAAACAGAACATAACCAAATATACATTGTACAAAATATTGCTGGTTGGTAAAAATCCTTACATAATTTATATTTTGTAAACTACTCATTTATCGTGTGTTCCCTGTGTAAGGCAATTATGAGTAGGAAATCTGGAAAAAGAGGGCAATAAAAGATATGATTTGGCCTCTGATCCACAGCTCTGTATACAGACATGAGACAGAGAGGCCAGGTAGAGGTCGTGTGTCTTGGCTGGCTCTGGCTGGAGTGAAGGGTCTGCTGACAGACAGACAGGTGGGCCTTGTTCCTCTCCGTCTCCAGCCAAGACATTACACAGTCATCAGCACTTCCACTGCCAACATGGCTGAGTGCAGACAGACAGAAAAATGGAGACCTCTCAGTCTGTCTGGCACCTCTGTCATTACAAAGGGTCATGGGTAATGAGAAGTAATCTCAGTTTTATCTATGGATAATCTAAAGAGTTGTATGAGTAAACAAACTTACACATGCTGATAATCATGATGTATAACAGTGCAAGAGAGCAATAAGCGAGAATACCAGACTGAGCCTAAAGTCAAACACTGCTGGACAGCAACAGGACAGCATGCTTCTGAATGTAACTCATTTGGCTGTGGTGAATGAGGAGCTTACTCATCTCTAGCAGAGGGCAAGTGTGATTCACCACAGTGCAGGAATAATTGTAATAGGCCTACTATTTGGTTTTGGATAATTAGCATTAGAAAATGTTCCAAAAACTTTCAAATTGTGCCTCAAACATCTTTGACATGTTGGTTGTTTTAGTGTTTGTTTTTTGGACAGGATAGTGAGTTGTTGTTTGTTTAGTTGAATTAGAAGAATAGAGGGAAAGCGTAGGTAAGTAAGCTGTCCCGGATGATTCTTTTGTTTTTCTCAGTTGTTAGGAAACTTTTAACCCTGTGGGAGTTGTAGTTTAGATTAGTTAGCTCACTAGTCCTTATTTAAGTCATTTATAGGTTTATATATTCTTTGTTTATTTGTTTTGTTACTTTTTTCTGCCAGTTAATTTTCTTTTTGCCCTGTACCTCAGTTGTCCTCAGTGTGAAAAGATGGATCTCAAAATCTTACAGTCACGGCTGGAAAGAGTTCAGATATACAAAAGATGCTGGAAAAACATCATCCAGGTGGATCATCCAGGTAATGACAGTATAAAGAATAAGTGTATGTAAACTTTTAACTGGGGTAATTTTTATAAATTTAACTTTTATTTTGTCTAGTTGACTATATGTAAACATCTTTTATGTTAAATATCTTATTCAGGACAGTACTAAAAAAATAACATGCATTTTGTATGATACCTCTTATTTTGACCACAATTGCATATATACACATATATGCACACACACACACACACACACAGGTTTGTTTTTGTGAATTGTGGGGACATTCCATAGGCGTAATGGTTTTTATACTGTACAAACCGTATTTTCTATCCCCCTACACTACCCCTACCCCTAAACCTACCCATCACAGAAAACTGTGCCCATTTTTACTTTCTCAAAAAAACTCATTCTGTATGATTTATAAGCCTTTTGAAAAATGGGGACATGGGGTAATGTCCTTATAAGTCACCCTCTACTTGTAATACCTATGTCATACCCATGTCATTATACAAATTTGTGTCCTGATATGTCACACACACACACACACACACAATAGTGTTCAAAAGTCTGGGCTCAGTGTTTTTTTTTTTTTTTTTTGCATTTTTGCATTTTCGATATGGCATTAACATGCCAGATAGTATATCAGACTAACTTCAGCAGGTTTAGTGTTCACATTGTGTCTTGGCTGCTCCTGTGCCACCACTGTTGGTCTGACTTGGTGACACTGACTTGCCCTTAAACATTATTGTGGCCATCTGTAATGAATCAAGTCCTTCCCTTCAAAAGTGCTGAGTACAAACTGAACATAACATTCAGACTTCATTGTTTTGGTTTAATCTATCCAATAAACAGCTAGTCTGGGGTTATTGACAAAAATTATAGTCATTGTTTGCTGAAGGCTAGGTTGTGTGTGGTCTGAAAGTTGACAAAAAGCATTTTCTCTTGTACTTCATTAAATTTGTTTGATTGCTACATTTGTTATATAATCACATTTATAATAGCAGTACTTTGCCTTGCTCTTCTCAATTCATACCGTAAAAATACAGCTGTAGATCAAATTTCCTCATCTATGTAAAGTTTGAGTTTGTCCTTAAAATACTTTAGAAGTTAATCTGAGGAGATATTTGATCTCTTTGCTGTGTTTGTGGTGTATCTAATACGATACATTTCAGTCATTTTTAAATAGAGAATCATGAATGTTCTTACTAATATCAACCAAAACCCCTCAAGGTCTCAGTCTGAAATAAATAAGAGTTTTTTAAAAAGCGAATGTTTAACCAAAAATGAAAATTCTGTCATCATTTACTCACCCTCATGCTATTCTACAGCTGTATGACTTCCTCTGTTCTGTTTAACAGAAGGTGAATTTTTAATAATGTGCTGGTTGCTGCAGTTACAAAGTTTTCAAGGTTCAAAAAGAATACAAAAGCACCATTTAAAGTATCATAAAAGTACAAGTCATCTGAAGTCATATGATAGCTATGATAATAAAACAGCTGTCATAATTCATTTTTAATTTTCTCTTCTAATGGCAACGGATCATAAAGTGAATCAGTTGAACTTGAGACCTGGATTAAAAAGATACACAAACAAATCATTCACACTAGGGCTGCAATCGAAATCGCATACTTTCTGAGCAAGTACTACTTTTGAATAAGAAATTACTTTGCGATATGTAAAAAGTATGTTCTATATAGTATGAATGTATATATGTCCTGTGACCTACCAGTGTCAGTTGTGTCGCTTCACTGCCATCCATACACCCTCTTCCATGGCCTCATGGGATAGTACAGTGTCCATTGGATGCAGGTGTCAGAATCTCGCTGGAAGTAGGAAGTACTTTTCGCCTACATTTTATGAATACTGTGAATTTTGAAATACTACTCTTTTCACATATTGTTATTCACCAACGATGGAATTATGCATATTTGGATACAGCCTAGTCTTGTCCTCACTTACATTACTATTACAGTATATTGAAAAGAGTAGCAAGAATATTCTTCTGCTCCACAGAAGAAAGTAAGGCATGCTACTTAACAATAAGTAGGTGAAGTATCCCTTTAGGTGAAGTATCCCTTTAAGGAAAAGCCACTCGTTGGACACATAGACCAAAATGTCCACATGCAGTATTGTAACATCTGCTATGGGAATGGATTCTTCTGAAGCCCATCTGGGAGAAGGTCCCTACGGTCTCCAGAGCCTTGCTGGGAGAGATAGATGTCCTGTCTGGGCCGGCCAGTTTAGGGCTCAACCTGTGCCCTTAACCCAATGACCCTGGGGAGGTGAGGGGACACACTACAGTCGCTTCCACCCCCACCCCTCTCGCCATCCCCCTACCCCCTCTTAAGAAGCCAGAACAAGGCCCGAGGAGAGCAGACACAGACACGAAGCTTCCCCTGGGGAGCCCCACTGAAGCCTTTCAAGTTCTCCACAAGACTGCACTATGGACAACATGAACTGAGGATGTATAAAAATCTTTTTTCTTTCTTTCTTTTTTTTTTTTATTTTTTATGAAGGAATGACCTTGCAGGAGCATTTGATCAAAAACTCTGTATGTGGATGGAAAAAACAAAGAAAGATGAAAAAGAGACAAAGGATCCATATTTAAATGTGAAGTTCACTGAACCCTCAATGAGTCAGTTGTTTTCTCTTCCTTGCCCCAAAGTCTTTATAAAATCACTTCTTCCCACTGCTTGTGTGCTAAATTTATATTTACTCAAGCTACTTTTTTCAGGTCCTGTTGCCTTATAAAAGTTCCTTTGATTTTAAAAGAGCAGTAAAAAAAATAGCAACACTTCTGCCATATGGGTTTACTGAATAATTTATTGATTAGATAAACATTACCATTAAAGACATAAAGACATAAAAAAATAAATAAAACCTTCTATCATGTTGTACATGCAGTGGTTAAAATATGGCTCATTTCATGGTGAACTTAGCAACACTAATTTTTTTTAGTATAATACTTTTCACAATAAACATTGTTTCAAAGAAGCTTTACAGAAAATTATGATGTTAATGTTTATAAAATCTTCATGCCTTATTGTCACATATAGCAGATTAGAGCTGGACAAGAATATATGTACCGGCCAAAATTTTGGAATACGATTTTTTGAAAGAAGTCTCTTATGCTCACCATTTATTTTACTGGATTTATTTAATCAGGAATTCAATAAAAACAGAAATATTTTGAAATATTATTACAATTTAAAATAACTTTTTATGCTGCTTAATATTTATGTGGAAACTATGGTACACTACCATTCAAAAGTTTGGGCCAAGTAAGATTTTTTTTTAAAAAGTAAACAAACAAAGGAAAAAAAAAACAAACAAACCCAAACAACAACAACAAACAAACAAACAAAAAATATTAATAATTGTGCACTAATAATATGTGAATAATATTGAACACCAGATTAGCATATTTGCATGATTTCTGAAAACAGTTATTTTAAATTGTATTCGTATTTCACAATATTACTATTTTCACTGTATTTTTGTTCAAATAAATGCAGCCTTGGTGAGCATAAGTCACTTCTTAAAGACTAAAAAATATTTTAATTATTCCATTATATATTATTCCATTATAATTATTCCTTTGCTTTTTTAAATTTGCTATATAGTATATATAACTTTATATGGGGATAATATAGTTTACAATTTGAGATTATATAAACAATCAAGCAGTTTAGATTTTTCTATGTAGTGTATATAACTTTACCTGAGTATACTGTATGTATGCAGATAAAGATGGATATACTATATCCACCTTTATTTATTTTTATATAGATAGTCAGAGTTGGGGAAAGTGCATTACTAATGCATTAATGCATTACTTCCTAAAAAAAAAAGTAACTAATTGCATTGCTTAGTTACTTTTTATGGAAAGTAATGTGTTACATTACTTTTTCATTACTTTTTCTCACCTGGGCTGGGCTTGTTTGTTTTTAATAACAACAAAAAAGGTCTAATTTTGGCAAATGTAAAGGCCCTTTCACACCAAAAGTGAAATGAATAAACTTCAGTCTGATCACAAATGTGATGTTTATCTAAAGTCATTTTTGCTTATTAGTATGGTTGAATTGGATCATCGAAGGTCAGCAGTGTTTGTTAATAAAGTGAGATTAAACACATAAAGTATATTTGTTTAATTTAATATATTTAATCATTGCAGATTTGTGCAGTATTCTGAGATTGCATTTCACTGTTTCTATTCATTTTGAGGAATACTGTTTTTGTGCTCACATTTAGCCTAGATCTACAATAATCATATCATGTTTACACACAATGCCTCTGCACTTTCAATTTCTCTCAACATGGGACAGCTGTCAGTCAATACACGGGAAAACAAAATGACGTGCGTTTTGAAAAAGTAACTGATATTTTGTTGTAAATTTAAAAGTAGTTTTATTTTACTAGTTACTTGAGAAAAGTAATCTGATTATGTAACTCAAGTTACTTGTAATGAGTTACCCCCAACACTGTAGAATAGCTGTGCAATAATATAATTAACATTTTGCAATGATATGAATTGAAATCACACACAGAAGGCTGGAAACACGGCCGCTGCTGCTGTGCTGCCATGCATCAATAGTGCTACACACCAGCGCACACTCTGGTTCCCACAATCTGTTAAAACAGTTGAAGAGGTCACTTTCTCTCATATAACCCGCCCCCTCGCTCCGCTGCACAGCTGTCTTTCGTTTGGATTAAGCCAAGAATAAAGCAGGAAGTGGAAATTAAACAAGGGCAGAGTCATGTAAGTTATCAAGGATGGAGAAACCTGTATCCAACAACCCACGGAGTGGGTGGGACATCAAAGTTTGCTCATCAGCGGAAATTATAGCAGAAAGCAGAGGAATGATGGCTGATTACTGCTTTCATTCTTTAGTTTTGTATCTAATCAAAGGATGTTTCTTCAACTATGGGCATTTTTTGATATCATTTTGACATTTTAAAATAATTTATGTATCTTACATATGACTTTATGTATCCTAAATACAAACAAAAATAATGTTTGTACAACTTTTTGACAAATACAGCTTGTTTGGACATATGCACAATAAAAATATCCTGTTTACACATGACCAGTCTTCACACATCACATGTCTCATATTTCATCTCAAGTTTTCTTTTTTGACTAGTTCTCTAACTTAAAAAAAACCCCAAAAAAACTATTGGGACAACATGTTTGTTGTGGTGGTAATGCTATCAGTCATCTGAACTTAAATAAATAGCTGATCTTAATCTGTTTTCAAAAAATATTTAAAGGCTTATATGATGCATTGTCATATTTTAGTTTTATAGGGAAAAACTGCAATTCTGTCATTTTCTATCATTTTTTTTCTAAACCATAACTTTTCTCATTATGCGTTGATTTTTAAGTTATGCATTGACACATTGTTTAAAAAAAAAAAAAAAAATGCTAGTAAAAAATATATTAAAATATTAAATTTGTTGACAAGCATTTAAAGAATGATACTGAACAGTCTTGGATATAAGCTCCTGCTATCCCATTTTCCCACACTGCGCTTGACATGCAGGGAAACATTTTGAACCACTTAAGTAAAACCATGATTGTATGTAGATTCCAGTAATACAGACAGGATCTGTTCATTTTGATCCTGCCTCCAGTAATAGAAGAGTTCAGACCTCTGGAAATGACTGAAAAAAGGACTTACATAAAAAGAATTCATAAATCAAAACTGTAGCATTTTTGCTGCTGGATGGCTAGATTATTTCATCAGGTGCAAAAATGAGGCATTTTGAGATTAAGCAAACCGGAGACATCATTATTAACAAGATAATTTTACATCCTCTAGTTGGACCTAATAATGTGTGTTCAGTGTGTTCCTCCTTTTCTATTCATTTGCTCTGTTTGCTTTGGCTGGCTATCACTGAAGGAAAAGGATCTTTTTTCCCCCTGCAAGGCCGGAGGAGGCCTGTATACTCGTGTGCTCTCTGCTCAGACCAGTGAGATGTTGGCCAACACTGCCTCTCTTGTTCTGCCTGTCTCTATGTTACCAGAGGTCATGGGATGAGTCACACATGAAGGCAATGCATAGAAGCAATGCCGCAGACCTTTACAGAGCCTCTGCAGGTGGATAAATACCACACGAAAGTAATGACGGAAAGATGTGCGTGTTTGTGTTGTAGTCTGCTTCAGACCATGAAGCACCATCAGAAACAGGAGGGTTCAACTGTTACTGACGGTAATGTGCTGGAACTTGTGCTGTTTATCTTCAAACTCCTAAATAGTGATGATATTGTAAATAGCCTTTTCCTATACAACACTTTTTAGCTGGGCCGATGAGCTTTCAAACATATTCTTTTGCAATTACTTTTAACCATTTGGTCTCAAGGTGTTTATAGTGGATCTTTGCACAGGTTCAGCATATAATCATCTGACATCTGATATTTTTTCTTTTAATTTTGAACAGTATATGTTATTATCATTTCAGCAAACTTTTGTTGTGCTTGAAAAGTGTGTTGCCCTTTTATGAATGCCATCTCATGCAAAGATATTAATGCATTTTTAAAGGGTTAGTTCACCCAAAAATGAAAATTCTGTCATTAATTACTCACCCTCATGTCGTTCTACACCCGTAAGACCTTTGTTCATCTTCGGAACACAAATTAAGATATTTTTCATTAAATCCGATGACTCAGTGAGGCCTACATTGGCAGCAAGATAATTAACACTTTCAGATGTCCAGAAAGCTACTAAAGACACATTTAAAACAGTTCATGTGACTACAGTGGTTCACCCTTAATGTTATGAAGCTATGAGAATACTTTTTGTGTGCAAAAAAAAAAAAAACAACCAAAAAAAACAACAACTTTATGACAATATCTAGTGATAGGCGATTTCAAAACACTGCTTCATCAAGCTTCGAAGCTTTACGAATCTTTTGTTTTGAATTAGTGGTTCGGAGCGCGTATCAAACTGCCAAAGTCACGCCCCCCAGTGGTGAACCATTGAAATTTCGAAACACGTAACGAAGCCTCGTTTACTGAAATCACGTGACTTTGGTGCTCGGAATCCCTGATTCGAAACAAAAGATTCGTAAAGCTTCATAAAGCAGTGTTTTGAAATCGCCCATCACTAGATATTGTCATAAAGTCGTTTTTTTGGTTGTGTTGGCGTACAAAAAGTATTTTCATCAAGTTGAACCACTGTAGTCACATGAACTGTTTTTAATACGTCTTTAGTAGCTTTCTGGGCATCTGAAAGTGTTAATTGTCTTGCTGGCAATGGATTTCACTGAGCCACCGGATTTTATGAAAAATATCTTAATTTGTGTTCCGAAGATGAGCGAAGGTCTTACGGGTGTGGAACGACATGAGGACGAGTAATTAATGACAGAATTTTCATTTTTTGATGTCACTGTACTTTTATTAAGTGTTTGTGGGTTCTTTGATTAAGTTCTGTTTATTCAAGAATTTCACAGTATTCAAAATATAGAACAGCATACTATATACAGTAGGTCACAGTGATTTTGCCAAGATATGTTCCTGGATCAACATTTCTGTCAAAATATTTAGTCCTAACCCTATCTCTACCCCTAAACCTAACCCTACCCATAACTTATCCCTAAAATCAGAGTGAAATTATAGGTTAATAACACTGATGTAGGAGCACCTAACCCTGGTTGTAAGCCTAAACTTTACATAAACTGTAAACTTGCCCCTTAAATCTGACTGGTTAATTGGATTGTTGTTCCAGGAACATGTTGAACTTGGTGAAATCACGTTCACTGCAGTGCATCCACCCAGCACTGAAGTAGTTCTCTGAACAGAGCCGGATCTGTGCCTAACTCTGTGCTCTTAAAACCAGGATGAACCAAAAGAACTTGGGTCCCGGAGAACTCCAGCACTCCCCTGACAGTTCATACAGCCTCCCTACTCCATGTGTGTCTCAAAGTTCACTGCAAGTGCACCAAAAATAGAAACAGTGTGTATGTCTTACATGTGTGTTTGGATTTGGAAAGTGCATCAACCACATGAAAACAAGATAAACTGGTGTTAAAAGGTGTTTTTCATACAAATGCTGTGTTCATAATTTAAAATGCCACTATTATGCTATTTTAAAGGTTCCTAATTTTGTTTTGGAGGTCTACAATAGATTTACATGCATCAAAGGTAAAAAAAACATTGCACATTGCACATCAACTCATTTCTCAAAGAGTCTGAAAATGGTTTGTTCGAAGATTCATTCTCTCTAAACCCCTCCTTTCCGAGAGCCTACTCTGCTCCGATTGGTCAGGCGGCCCAGTCTGTTGTGATTGGTCTGACGGTTACAGCGCATGTCGGAAACTATCTGTATCTGAATTTCAGCTCCAGAGGTTCCTCAGCACTCAACAAACAGTGATACGACCAGTAACATGGTGTCGTTTTTTTCCTGTATCAATTCTAGCATGAGTCCTCATCCTTTTGAAGTGCATGCAAAGGATTCGCAGCACAGAAAAAAAAGCATCTTCTTGACATGTCAACAACACGAACCAAACACTTCCAGGCCTCAGCAACAACAGTGTTAGAGGGCAGGTCAAAGTAGATGTTCACGGGCAGCAAATGATGACCATATACAGTGCTCAGCATAAATGAGTACACCCCCTTTGAAAAGTAACATTTTAAACAATATCTCAATGAACACAAAAACAATTTCCAAAATGTTGACAAGACAAGTTTTATATAACATCTGTTTAATTTATAACATGAAAGTAAGGTTAATAATATAACTTAGATTACACATTTTTCAGTTTCACTCAAATTAGGGTGATGCAAAAATGAGTACACCCCACTGAAAGTCTCTGGAGCAAAGCTAAATTTTAGACTACAAATGTCTAATTTAACAAGTATTCAACCACAGGTGAGTCTAATTATTCATTACACAGGTGTCCAGCAGACAGTTGACTATAAAAAGGTGTTAAAACCCCTTCCCATTTCATGCTGTCAGCAATGGCACCACATGGAAGAGAAATGTCACAAGACCTGAGAAAGAAAATAATTTCTTTACACCAGAAAGGTGAAGGCTACAAGAAGATCAGCAAAGCTTTACTTATCAGTCAGAATACTGTAGCAAAAGTGGTACAAAAATTTAAAAAAGATGGAACTGCAACCATCTCACAGAGACGTCCAGGTCGTCCACGGAAGTTAACACTTCGACAGGAGCGTCTTCTGATGAGAAGGGTTGAAGAAAATTGGCATGCAAGTTCACTGCAGTTATCTAAAGAAGTAGAAAGCCAAACTGGGGTGACTATTTCCCGTGACACAATACGGTGTACACTGCAGAGGAATGGCATGCATGGGTGCCGTCCACGAAAGAAGCCTCTCCTAAA
The DNA here is from genome assembly GCA_037950665.1 of Hypophthalmichthys nobilis. Lineage (NCBI taxonomy): Eukaryota > Metazoa > Chordata > Actinopteri > Cypriniformes > Xenocyprididae > Hypophthalmichthys > Hypophthalmichthys nobilis. The sequence goes on from CM075472.1 coordinate 17,787,084, forward strand.
GCCCAGGCACAAAAAAGCCTGCCTAGAGTGTGCCAGGGCCCATGCTGACAAAGATGAAGACTGCTGGGACTCTATACTCTGGAGTGATGAGACCAAGATAAATGGTTTTGGAACTGATGGCTTCAAAACTGTATGGCATCGCAAAGGTGAGGAATACAAAGAAAAATGCATGGTGCCTACAGTGAAACATGGTGGTGTCAGTGTCCTTATGTGGGGCTGCATGAGTGCTGCTGGTGTCGGGGAGCTGCATTTCATTGATGGCATCATGAATTCACAGATGTACTGCTCTATACTGAAAGAGAAGATGCTACCATCACTCCGTGCCCTTGGTCGTCAAGCACTTTTCCAACATGACAATGATCCTAAACACACATCTAAGGCCACTGTGTGGATTTCTGAAGAACAACAGGGTGAAAGTGATTCATTGGCTCCTGATCTGAACCCAATCGAACACCAATGGGGAATTCTGAAGAGACAAGTTGAGCATCACTCTCCATCCAGCATCCAGCCTCTAAAAGAGGTCATTCTTGAAGCATGGAAAAAGATAGATGTTGCAAAATGTCACCAACTTGTTCATTCCATGCCTAGAAGACTTGGTGCTGTCATTAAAAATCATGGAGGCCATACAAAGTACTAGATGTGGAAGTTTTTGTTGTGGGGTGTACTCATTTTTGCATCACCCTAATTTGAGTAAAACTGAAAAATGTGTTATATTAAGTTATATTATTAACCTTACTTTCATGTTATAAGTTAAACAGATGTTATATTAAACTTAATCTTGTCAATATTTTGGAAATAGTTTGTGTTCATTGAGATATTGTTTAAAATGTTACTTTTCAAAGGGGGTGTAACTCATTTACGCTGAGCACTGTATGCTGGCATTATGTTACATTATTAAGTAGGTATGTAACAGGAAGTGAGACTAGAATTCCTGACAACTCGTTTTGGCAGTTTTGAACTGATTCTTTCATTTTCGAGACTATAACTTTATTTGTCGTGCACTTTGATCTTTGAAACTTTGCAGACCTTTTACATTCACATACAGCTATGTTACACACTGCATGGAAGGTATACCAAAAGCATAATAGGGGCACTTTAAATAATGTCAACATGTTATTACATATTTATGTTCTTTTGTCTCACTTTGCATCTCTGGTGTCCACATGTTTAGAATAAGAAGGACTAACCAAAATAATACAAAAACAAGTAATGACAGCAAATACATTAAGAGGATAACAACTGCTAAACATTACAGACCTGCATTTCCAAAGTGGTTTTCTTTTCTTTCTTTTTTTTTGTGAGAAATATGAGAGTGGCTGTGAAGGTCAAGTGTGCAGTGGGGGTGGAGGTTGGTGGCAGGGGTTAATGAGGATGTCAGAGGGGGTCTTAAGCACATACACGAGTGTGTGAAAGGGTTAAAAAGGTTTTAGTCAGGGAGCGCAACCCCAGATTAAATGGCCAGTAGAACAATACCACGGATTTACTTCAGATAACCCACATTACCATCCAGCGAGATGGAACCTTTTAGCCCTGAAACAAAATAATAAGTATCTTTACAACCAGCCTATTAACTACCATCTGTTGGGCCGCTGACCAGACCCTCTGGCTGCCGAGAGCGTGTCGTTTAGCGTGGGAGCGAGAGGTGGCTGGAGGGGGAGGAAAGAAAAAGAGAGATTAATAGAAAGAGTCAATCTGTTTCACAAAAGCTATTTATTTATAATGTAATTTATAAAAAAGGAAAAAAAAGCTAAAGCATAGCACCAATAATGGAGGCAGCAGATGGCAATGGCATTATGAAAAAAAAAAAACAATGTTTAATTAACAGTTACAATTATTCTTATTAATATTCACATTAAACAATTTTTTAGCCAAATAATTTAGTTTATCAGCCTAAGATTGTTAATGAGATGCGTAAAGCGATATCAAGTAAATTTGAGTTTTTAATCCTAACTAGCCACAGCCATGGCAAGTGATACAAAAATGGTCTAAATTACCAATCCATGTGTATTAAACATCAAAATGTTCTGATAATAGTAATTGCGATACATCACATTTTTCTTCATTTTGATTGCGGACAGACATGCTGTACATTCAGGCTGCCTACAATTGTCAAGCAACATAACATCTTGGCACATAAACAACCATCTGCATTTTGCAACGGCTTCAAACGTGGCTCAGCCAATTAGAATTTAGAATCAAAACTGTGTGTATCACACCACTGTGTCCCAATTCACCTACTTAGACTATGCTGTAAAACTATATTGTGTTTTTGGGATGGGAAAGTACATTGAAGATCTGCCAGTCGTGGTCTTTTCATGCATCAAGTTCTGCTGATGCTTTTGAATAATGATGCATTTGCAGTTAATGCAAGCCAAACATCCCTCTTTTGAAATTTTACAATCCGCATCTTTATTAAACGTGTGTTCACAATGTGTTTCAGATGAAATATAACATGGATAACAGCAAATAAATCATTTTAACGAAGTTGAAATTTGATTCACATTATCATTTTAAGTAAAAATGTAGTATTATGCATTAAAAATGACACAACACATGGCGCTATACTGGAGCTCTTTATTGATTTCTGGTTTGGCAGCGTCACATCTGTCAGATCAATATAACAGTCCTCATCTGACCCCCACCACATTTGAGTGATACAATAAATGGCAAAATAAATATGGTTATTCTTTATTAAATCCATGAGGCTGACAGACAATTTTCCTTAAAGATAATATTATAAAAAGACACACATTTACTTAAGCATTAAAGCACAGTAGATTCACATAAAATCACCCAGTTTGACTTACAGCCTTTAAAAGCAGCATTTAAGTTCCCTGGAGCAGCTGATCATTCATTTAATGAATCAAGTAAAGGCGAATTAGTATTAACCATTATGGACAATTATGCACAATATATTTGCACCTTCTCGGTTGTCAGCCAGTATTAGATATTTTTTTTAATTTAGTAGTATTGACACATATAAAAGAAAAAATATTGGATATTTAATTGTACTGCTCATTTTCTCTGTTCCATTTATATTACCATTGCTGAAAGTTAATCTAATAACTAATAATTCAATTCAACACTGTAAAATATAATCTTTAAATAAAATTGAAAAAAAAAAAAAAAAAATTATTTGGGCAAAATAGTGAAATTGATAACATTTTAAATTAAATAAATATAAAATAAATATTTAAATTAAAAATATTTAATTAATTATATCAATTAAATGTTTAGTTTAATAAAAGTACATAACTTTAAAAACTGTCATTAATAGGTCATAACATAAAAATAATTGTCTCCTTATTGGTAGGCGGACAAAACAAAAAAGTAATGACACATAGTTGGTCTCACACGCCACCATGGTTGTCTTTCTTTTTTATTAAAGGGTTAGTTCACCCAAAAATGAAAATTTTGTCATTACTTACTCACCCTCATGTCCATCCACACCCGTAAGACCTTCGTTCATCTTCGGAAAACAAATTAAGATATTTTTGATAAAATCCGATGGCTCAGTGAGGCCTCCATTGCCAGCAAGACAATTAACACTTTCAGATGTCCAGAAAGCTACTAAAGACGTATTTAGAACAGTTCATGTGACTACAGTGGTTCAACCTTAATGTTATGAAGCGACGAGAATACTTTTTGTGCGCCAAAAAAACCCAAAATAATGACTTTATTCAACAATATAGTGATGGGCGATTTCAAAACACTGCTTCATGAAGCTTCAAAGCTTTACAAATCTTTTGTTTCGAATCAGTGGTTCGGAGCGTAAATCAAACTGCCAAAGTCACGTGATTTCAGTAAACAAGGCTTCATTACATCATAAGTGTTTCGAAATTTCAATGGTTCACCACTGGGGGATTTATAAATCTTCGATGCTTTATGAAGCAGTGTTTTAAAATCGGTCATCACTAGATATTGTGGAATAAAGTCGTTATTTCGTTTTTTTGGTGCACAAAAAGTATTCTTGTCATTTCATAACATTAAGGTTGAACCACTGTAGTCACATGAACTGTTTTAGATGTCTTTAGTAGCTTTCTGGGCATCTGAAATTAATTATCTTGCTGGCAATGCAGGCCTCACTGAGCCATCGGATTTTATGAAAAATATCTTAATTTGTGTTCCGAAGATGAACGAAGGTCTTACGGGTGACATGAAGGTGAGTAATTAATGACAGAATTTTCATTTTTGGGTAAACTAACCCTTTGACGTTTGTAGTTCTCAAGTGAACCGTCATACTCTTTTCAACATATGACTCAGGACATGTTAATTCCAATATCGCAAACATTGTTTAGGATGCAAATAAGGATGCAGCCTTCTTTTAGAACAGCCTGATTATAAGTAACAAAACAGCACATTAGTTTATGAGTTTGTGCGTGTATCTGATTGTGAAGGTCTGTGCGGTTTTTCCCAGCAGAGGCAGTGGGGCCAGATACGGGTTAACCCACTTTTCCAGACGCCCTGTGGCTGTTCTCCCCCATGTTGCCATCAGTCACAGCTCGATGGCCAGTCCTGTCCTCTGTCTTTTATTCTTACACATGAACACACTTGCTCTCAGGTGCAAGAGCCTGTGAGAGCTGCAGGGGCAGAGGTGGGAAAGCCTCTACTCTTTAGGGATGACAAACATCTGTGTAAGCCATCAAAACAGCCGCTGAGCTTCTCGCTCTCTTTCCAAGCTCAGTGCCTCCATCACCCCCACCACAGCTCGAACCGCTGTTTGTCTAACGCCCCCAAAGACTTCCATCCAGGCCCCGACGCGGGACAAGAGCAAATGAGAGATTCATCATCGCAGGAAGTCGGGACTGATCAAAGCACTACACGGTTCTTCCAAGTATAATCAGTGCTTGGGTCGCAGGGTCCTCCTCACCGCCACTCTTCACATGAGCAGAGAAAGTTGAGATTGCAGTTTGTCATAAGGATAATTACTTCACCGGTCATTAATGCCGCTTCTCGGAGAGCGAGATTGTTTTAATATTAATGTCCATGGGGGATGTGGAATCAGAAAGCTGGGCTTTGGCGCTCTAAACAGAGGGTCTGGCGTGTGGAGTGAGAAGAATCTCTTTGATTCTCTCCTGACTTTTACAGTCCAGTGACCACATTGTTATTCCTGAGTTGTTTGCTAATGAGATTTCCAGTCAAGTTGAAGCCATGTCCCATCTTATGAAACTTAAGATCACCACTTCTTCCCTTTTCCCAAAAAAGGCAGCAGGACGGCAATAGTCTATCTCCCAGGTTCATCATTACACCAGAGAGGAGGGATTCTACCAAGTTGGACACTTCAGCTATTAGATTCCCAATCTCTCAAATCCATTTTGATTCCAATATGTTTTAAATTGATTCTGATTCATTTGGGCTCCCAGCAAATGCTATATTCTTGTATCCATGTAGCTCAATCAGTAGAGCATGATGCTAGCAATGCCAATTAGGTACAATTAAATTGCAATGTAAGTCGTTTTGGATAAAAGCATCTGCCAAATGCATAAATGTAATGCTGTAAAATAGGGGCACTGTTAGACCCTTTTTACTAAGGCACAAGCCACAGTGAAATACCACTATGCCTTAGTAAAGTATTACTGATAAATCAAAATATTCTGACTCATTTTTGATGACCCAGTAGTGATTAAAAGGCTAGAAACATCCCTGCTGTAAATTATACAGGGTGGTATTTCAGTGTGATTCAAACCGGTAACGTCTTTTTGAACGATCCATTAAAAACACATCTCATATTAGTATCGCAAATCTGTCTACAGTGGTTCCACAGTATGTTTTTTATTCATTAAAAAGAACTGGTTGATAAGAGTCATTTGTTGGTGAATCGGGCTACACTGGTCACGCTGCAAGTTTTTGATTCACTAAAAAGAACCGACTCATTAAGAAATATGTGTTTGTGAATCGGACTATACTGATTGTATGTTTTTGATTCAGTAAAAATAATTGGCTTTGAGTCCATATTGACACAGACACAGACATTAAAGTATAAAAGATTGCTCTTGGGATATTAAAGGCCCACTGAATTGCCTTGGAATGCACAGCATTAGTCAGTGTATTGACGTAATTTCAACTGAAACTGAAGCCCCTTTTTTAAAAATTTCGTTTATACCACAGTTTCGTTTATACCACAGCTTGGCCAGAGCCGTTAAACTAGGTAAAACCTCAGTTTCCTTCTAATCTCTGACCGTTAAAATACAGCATTCTGTGCAGAATTCAAATGGGTCTGATACCTTTTGTGGTCTGAGCCGACTTGCGGTCTGCGGATATGATGCAGTCTGTGGTCTCGTGTCCCTGGGCCAGAGCAGACTGTGTTCGCGCTGCGGCGGTTCACGTGACACTGACGCGAAAATGAACTTCATTCGCGTCAATGGAAAGCATATTTACTCTGTCTGAATTGTTTCCTATCCTCTATATAGTGCACTATGTGCCATTCACCATGTAGAAACTAGTAAATGTGTGAACAAATGACCTATTTCAGCTGCAGCTTCAGTGTCTGTTTGTAGTGTAGGAGGGGGTGGGACTTAAGATTCTAGAGAGCATTTGATTGGACAGAAGATTTGATGAGAAGCTGAAGTGCATGGTAATGTAATGAAAATCCGTGATCCATTTTAGTGGAAGTGAGAGACTGTAAGATTTGAATGCTTATATCTCCTAAATGCGAATTTGGTCATTGTTTTGGAACACACCAGTTTATTAATAACCTTAAGGCTAACATATTCATACTAAAAGCTAAAAAAACCTAAATTTTGATTTCAGGGGGACTTTAAGTATCAAAATTACAATCGTTCAAATGAAGATTGTGATTAATCTAAAAATCAATATTTGGGTTCCGTTCACACATCACAGGCTGAACTGAACTCACTCTCAATTCAGTTTTAAGTTCATTTACAGAATATCATTCTTAACCGCACTATGCGTGAACATAAATGTATTTGTCATTCTAAAAAAGAACTGTCAAGTATATTCTGTGTGAATGTAGCCCCTGAAGCACCGTGCTTATGGATTTCGTCCCACTCAAGCCAAAGGCGAAGGCAGGGAAGGGGTGTATAAACGCAGAGCGCATATTCCCCAGACTGCAGTGGAGCCACACAGTGGGAAGTGGATGAAAGTAAACACGGCATGTGGAGGGAAAAAATATGCTGAAATCGCTTTCTCTAAAAAAAAAATGATGTCTGACGAAATTTGGGTGACCTCCTGGCCTTTCCCACAGCCATAAAAGCCCCAGAGTCTGCAGGCCACAGCCTGCCACTGCAGCGGGTAAACCATGATACAGTCCCTCTCTCTGTCTCTCTCCCTCTCATGCTGTTGCATTCTTTCCTTTTCTATCCCCCACTCTCCTTACATGTCCTAATTACTTTACTTCCATGACGATAATGTGTCTTTCTTAACAGCATGGGTTTCAGAACAAATCCCTAACCATAATGTTTGAGGAATATCTAAACTGTGCTGCTTTGCAAGCTCTGTACTGGATTATGCCAATAATTACTGTAACTCTGAGATTCTTTGTCCTAATATTGCCATCTAGTTCACATAATTTGAATGTTTTCACCTCTTTTTAACACAGTTCACCAGCTTTAAATGCATTATGTAGAGTTTTCCTCTAAATTTGTGCAGAAAAAGTGACAAATAAAATAAAATAAAAAATCATCACACTCCCTTTTTGCTGACCTATAACCCAAAAAGCAGTATAGATACAGTAGAGGTGCGCTGTGAAATCCCCTTGGTTCAATGTCCACAAAGTAAAAAAACAAAACAAAAAAACCCCCACAAAGTCCATGACCAAAAATCCATGATGAGTTGTGCATTAGTTGACAAATCCAAAACATCCGCATCTATGACAACATTACTGTTGCAAGGGAAGTAAAACAAACAAAGGTTGAGCAAAATGCCATTTTTATGTTTATCCAACAGTGGCCTAAATGTGCCTGTTTTGATTTGGTTAATTAAAACAGTTCTTTTACTCTTTGTGTTCATATTGGTTTTATATAATTTTGAAAAACCTTTATACCATTTTCAAGAAAAGGTTGTGTGGTGTGGTAAACACATTTAACAATATTTATTCTTGCACCTTGATAACGTATTTTGAGCGTATCATAATTGTTTTAAAAAATATATATATATTATATATATTTCTTAATTATATATTTTATACTTTATGCCCAAAAAAAAAAAAAAATAAAGATAAAAAATTAAAACATGCTTATCATGAGGTTATTGTATAAAATCACTGTAATCACATTTTTAATGTATTTTTGGATAAACTGAGAGATCCTGACCAATAAATATATAAATAAATAAATCATGTCATTGACCCACTTAATATTTCCTATTACTGCATCATCTAAAAGGAAAAGAGAGATGGAGAGAGAGAGAGTTCTGGACTTTTATGATACAACTTGTGCTGTATAATTCTCCAAATTATAGTCTGAGAAATCTTTTTTTTTTTTTGTAAAAAAGAGTTTACACTGCCCTCAAGTTAATTACCAAAACAACAACAACAACAACAAAAACATTCTCCATATCATCATATGGTGAATTTCTGGTACACATAATCAAATGTATTCAAAGAATGTGTTTAACGTTCAGACTGAAGTTATATTCTCATCAAAGACTCAAACACAAACAAGTACATCAGAATTCTAGTGGGGTTCAGATCACTTCAGACAGTGTCAGAAAACTTTATAAGACTGAACAGAAGCGACTGAATTCTTCTCTATAGAGACTCCGTCTGACTGTTTAATATACTCAAGGCTGTCTGAAATGCAATATACATGCTCCATTCTATTGAAAGCAATATACCTTTGAACATCTAAATGAATAATACACTGCATATGAGACCAGGCTGAGAATATTGAATGTTTCTGTGGCATTGAGGAGAGAAATGATGGGAAATGTATGTGACCAGTCAAAACAAAGCAACAGACGTGTCCTTACATCTGATTGGCTGTGCCTCCCAGGCTCTCGCTCGCTCTCCCTTCCCCCACTCAGCCCCAAAATGAGCAGAAGTGCTCGCGCCAGCTCTCCCAGATTTCTGCCCTCTTTTCTGCAGTCTAAAGTCCAAAGCTGTAACAGATTTACAACTAGGGGAGGGCTATTGTGTATAATACAGAGCGCTGGTCTAATCTGAGCTGAAAAGGCTTTAGCCAAGCGTTAGATTGTCCTGCTCATGGCTCTGGCCAAATAACGCACTCTTCCTTCTATACACAGACCCTTTATAAAGCTGATTAATGAAAGAAAGACAGTAAAATGTCTATAGTGCTGAGAAGATAGCATTCAGGCCACATTGGTAGGCCAACTTCTTCTTTTTTTTTCTCAGGAAGTTGAAGTAGGTCCAGATCAGGGTCAGAAATTCACATGGCTGATCCTTAAAAAAAAAAAAAAAAAACTATTTTATATAATTCTATTCTGTCTAATAAAGGCAAAATGCACCTGAAAGTTGGTTTAATTTAGTTTAGAACAACTTTTATACCATTTTCAATTTAATGACTCTTAATGACTCGAAAAATGTCATGTGGTGTAACTATCAAAATAAAACTAAAACATATTTCTTTACTCCCTTACTTGTTTTCATTTCATTTCGTTAGTGTATATATATTAACATTTTAAGTTTTTAAATATATTTTAAGGTATTCTGATTGATAATGAATTATTTATTCATAAATGTTATGTTTTAGAGAGTTACACCAAATGACTATAACATTTTATAACATAAACTAATATTCTTCATTTTGATATCAGGACAGTTGAATCACCCTGACATGTTTTACTTTATTTTAAGTTAACATAATATAAAGTTAATACATTTCTGAGCTGGGGCTGGTAAAAATAGAACTACAATTTTAGATTGCCCTGGAAATAAACTATATGGGGGGAAAAAACCCCAAACAAAACAACTTTAATGTGTAAAACTGTCTGGCTGCAGTCAGTAAGAGAGGCATGTGGCGTTTCAAGCTTACAGACATTAAGTGGTGTGTGTGTGTGTGTGACGACTCCACTCCCCTGAGAGTGTGAGTGAGCACACTTCCCCTAGAAGTTAAGGGTTAGGGTGTGCCACTGCTGCAGTACATGCACAACCAGTCTTCTCAGTACTCTTCTCCTCTCACGAAAGGTTAGGCAATTTCACATACACTTAACCTGTCACTTAGCTCATACCAGACACATATTGTCTTCTTAGTTCTTACATAACGTCTGAGTCCAATTCATATGCATGGATACTCATTAATCGCATACCATGCACGTACCCTCAAACACAGCCTCCAGCACAAACTATTTTAACTGCAAAATCCTTTTCAAGGTTTCATACAAACCACTGATTCAGCATCTGCTCAAAGGTAGCACTGTGCGCTCTTGATCTGCTCATCTTTACAAAGGTTCCTGTACAGCTTAGGCTGTACGTCAGCACTGAACCAAGGGCTATGAGCCATCACTTCCTGTGGGGCAGTGGTCAGTGTCCGTCCATCCTCTGCATGCTGGAGCTCTGAGCCCATCTGTTGTTCGTGCTTTCTGATCTGAGAATGCTTTTCTTATGACAACACAACCAGACCTCTGAAGCTACAGTAAAATGTTTACCATTTCAAGTATGCATTTTGGGATCTGATGCACAGGATTTGAGGGTGATGCAAAGAAGCACCCCTGTAGGAAAAAAAAAACTACCCAGAGGAAAATTGTGTGCTTAACGGAAGCCAGCTAGTGAGAGCTGTGCAGGTAAACCTCACTCCCCTGATTGCATAAAGGGCAAAAGAGATATTTTGACTTCCATAGTATGAAAAAAAAAAAAAAATACTATGGAAGTCATTGAGGCCCATCAATTGTGTGGTTACCCATATTCTTCAAAATATCTTCTTTTCTGTTTAGCAGAAAAAAAGAAATTCATAAAGGTTTGGAACAACTTGAGGGTGAGTTAAGGGTTTTTGTGTGAACTATCCCTTTAAGAGGTGGGTCCAGAATTAAAGGGGTGGTTGATTATGATTTCACTTTTTTAACTTTAGTTAGTGTGTAATGTTGCTGTTAGAGCATAAACAAAGTTACGATACTCAAAGTTCAAAGCAAAGGGAGATATATTCGATAGAAGAAATAAATTTTTAAGGACTACAACAAATGGCTGGTAGGGACTACAACGAGCTTCTTCCCGCTTCTTCCCGTGTTAGTGACATCACTAACCCTAAAATTTACATAAACCCTGCCCCCGGGAACAAGCAACAAAAGAGGTGAGGCCATGTTTTTGCAATACGGTACATAACACAATAACATGTCATAAAAGCAAGATGACAACATGACAAGTTATAACCGTAATTAAACTAAACTATACCTGCATTTATAGATTATCATGACAGAATATGCTAATCAATGACTTTAAGATAGTTAACTCCACATCAGCTAAATAAATTCATCAACTAACCATATAGAAACATCCTGTTGCATTCTACATGTTGTCACTTCTTCTTGAGTCTCTTCATCATTGTCTGACGGTTTGAACATACAAGGCTGAACAGTTTCTGACATTTTAAGTGAGTCTGCATGAGGTAATCAGAGCTGCTAACAGGAGCTCTTGAAACTCCGCCCTCTTCCTGGGAGCAGCAGCTCATTTGCATTTAAAGGGACACACAAAAACGGAGCGTTTTTGCTCATCCTCAAAAAGTGACAAATTTAACATGCTAAAAAAATTATCTGTTGGGTAGTTTGAGCTAAAACTTCACATACACACTCTGGGGACATAAGAGACTTATTTTACATCTTGTAAAAGTGGCATGATATGACCCCTTTAAAACTTGTCAAGTGTTAAAAGAGAATAAAAACTGGCTTTGGCATGTGAATAAAATACAGACTGGTCGATAACTTTATTGCAACATATTATTGAATATTTTTAAGAATATTATAAAAAGTATTTTTTCCCTCCAGAACTTCATGTGCAATATGCAGAATATAGCCACCAAAAAAAAAAAAAAAAAAACATGAGGAAGAAAAGCTCAATAAAAAGTTAATTTTAGACACAGATTAGGAGAAATAAAAATGTTAACAATAAAAAGATAATTTTAAGAGCATAAAGCAATGAAATGAATGTGAATTGCACTGCTGAAATAATTGAGATATGAAAGAGATCTCATTTGTGATTTTTACATCCTATGGGGACACACATTTCCCTGACAAGGCCTACTTTGTGGTGTGGCACCATTTCACAAGCTACAGATGGCGCGGATCCTGCTAGTGTTGCGCAAAGCATAAGGGTTGTTAATGACTCTCTGCACTCTCAAAACAATTCCTGAGAAGAGCCCAGGCAGGAGGCTTGCACTAGTTGGACGGGTTGTACTCAAGTCACCTTGATGTCTAGCTTTTTGCCAGTCTGTGGGCAGGACAGAGGACATGACAGTTTAATGTGCAGCTGCTGATGACAGATTGACAGCTGACATGCTGCTATCAGTCCTGAGAAGTTGTGAAGCTACTAACTTAACCACATTTTTCAACAGAGTGAAAGAAACCTGGCTTTTTAAAAAATGAGTAGCCTTTGCAGTATCAAGCTAGTTGTTTCGATTCATTAATCGCTAAATTGCTATTTATTGTCATGTGACTTACAGTGTCCTTTGTGTTGCTTCATATACTGTTAAGGAAGAAGGAACATTCAGATACAGGGTCTGTTTACAAGATAAATAAATAAATAGATACTATGATAGTTATACACAATAGCTTTGGTAATTCCAAAATAGCTTCAATGTAGTTTGCTACTTTTTTATTAGCTTGTAAGGTAGCTAACTACTAGGGCTGGGTAAAAAAATATTGATTTCTCAATTTTAATTGATTCTTATTTTTACGAACCAATATCGATTCTTAAATCCCAAGAATAGATTAGTCTGTTTTCAGTTGATGAATGAGCAGAACATGTAGCACGCCTCCCATCCAATAAATCACAAAAATCTTTGTGCTTTGTTACTTTTGATATGAAGCAAAGTCTCAGATTTCAAATGACGTCCATCTTATTACGAGATTAAAAAAATAAATACCGTTTTGGCGCTAACGTTATATGTGTCGTGACAGATCGCTGTAGCGCCTCAGTTAAAGAGAAGCGGCAGCACGGAGCGCATGTGAACATCCACTCCTCCACTTTAATACCAGTTACAGCGCAAAATAAACATGACTAAACATCTGAAGGTATGTTAAAATATACAGTACAACTTACCGAAATCCGTATCATGTCTCATGTAATAGCTCAATCAACGTTTCAACCTTGGAAAGACGTCAATAAAACAGCTTGTGAACAATGTCACGTAACATCACATTTACCTCAGAAAAACCATAGTGACTCAGTGACCATAAACTCATTAGTCAGCTAGAAAAATAAAAACTCCAGAGAGCAGCATTCTGATAAATATATGCACCGTTACATAAGACTTTTAATGTTCTTCAATATTTAATGCATGTTTGAATAAATCAGTTATGAAAGCCACAATTTAAATGTTTATATTTTAAAAAAAAATCCGAATCGGAGTAGAAATATGATTATGTAATCCTAAACTTTAGTTATTATAAAAAAACATCATTGAGTGTAATTTAAAGTCCCCCTGAAATCAAAATTGAAGTTTTTTAGCTTTTAGTATGAATATGTTAGCCTTAAGGTTATTAATAAACTGGTGTGTTCCAAAACAATGACAAAATTCGCATTTAGGAGATATAAGCATTCAAAACTTACAGTCTCTCACTTCCGCTAAAATGGATCACGGATTTTCATGACATCGCATCACACTTCAGCTTCTCATCAAATCTTCTGTCCAATTAAATGCTCTCTAGAATCTGAAGTCCCGCCTCTTCCTACACGCAAAATCGGTCATTTGCTCACACATTTACTAGTTTCTACATGGTGAATGGCACATAGTGCACTGTATAGAGAATAGGGAACGATTCAGACAGTAAATATGCTTTCCTTTGACACGAATGAAGTCCGTTTTCACGTTAGTGTCACATAGGATGATCTGACGTAACGCGTGCAGTCTGCTCTGGTCCAGAGACACGAGCGCACAGAGCGGATCATATGCGCGTCGCGAGTCGGCACAGACCACAAAAGGTATCGGACCCATTTGAATTCTGCACAGAATGCTGTATATAAGCGGTATAAAGGACATTAGGAGGAGAAACAGTTAGAGATTAGAAGGAAACTGAGGTTTTACAGAGTCTAACAGCTCTGGCCGAGCTGTAACATAAACAAAACGCTATTGGCCATTTTAAAAAAGGGGCGGGGCTGTTCAATATATCGCCCTGTCTTTCTGTTTCAGTTGAAATTACGTCAACACATTGAATAATGCTGCGCGTGCCAAGACACTTCAGCGGGCCTTTAAGTGTTTGTATATAAATAAGTTAATTTTACCAATATTATAGTAATGTAGTACCAACTGACTCCCATGTGTAGTTTACAGCATTAGTCGAGAGATTTTTTTCCTCTAGAAAATTTGCCATGTACTGTTTCTGATATACTACATCCAAAATAATCAATATCGAATCGAAATTGTAATCGAATCGAACTGAATCGAATTGCAAGCATGTGAACAGAAATCGAATCGAATCGTGAAAATTGTGTCAATACCCAGCCCTACTAACTACTGTAGCATTGAAAAGGTGCTGTTTTAAGTAACACTATAGGTTTTTTTAGGTTTAGGGTAGGGTATAGTGTATGTTACAACAACCAACGTAACAAAACGTTGCCAGATTCACGTTAATATGTTTTGGATAAAACACGTTAGTGCGACTCATTTCCACTTAGAAAGTGTCATTATTTTGCACAAATGTCACAACAGGTACACATTTCCAATGAGCCTGGGTTGGTTGCTTTTAGGCTGGAATACACTACACAACTTTTAAAATCTGAACCGATTCGAAAACACTAGGCATCATCCACTTGCCAAAACTGTAAAAGGTTAGAGAAAAACAGAACACCGTACACTAAACGATTGAATGTGCCATCACATTTACTGTTGCTCAGCGAAATTTAGCAAGAGAAATTGAGTCCTTCCATTATGAATCCGAGTGATGATCAGGAGTTTCGCATAAGGGCGAAAATTCACCACTCTGACCAACAGAAAGCTGCTTGGTTTGAAATTAGTCCTGTGCTTTATAGATTGCTACTCTATTGACAAGAGACAATGGACCTGTGAAATTTCGCTAATGCGACCACACCTTCCATCTTCTAGATCACACGCAACCAGACGTTCAAGTCATTCAGAAGACAGCAAACTCACGCTGGAATATGTGCCTTGTTACCAGGAGACTCGGGACAAATGAAAACAATATGTGTTCTATAATTGGCTGAAAGTATCAAACATCATCTGACTGTATGAAATCATAGTCTGAAGCTAAAAAGCTCAGCCTGTGCCCATCATATACTACGTGATTTTCTGCGAAAACTGTCAGACCAAAATCTGCAGACTGGCTCTAGTTTGGACTCCTCCAGACTGTAAATCAGGGGAACAGATCTGTGCAAAAGTCATCTAGCGTGTTCCAGCCTTTAGCTAAGGGTAGTTTGCTGCCATGTGAGTGAAGCCGTCCCTCCCAGATCAATAGAGAGCTTTTGGGTATATTGACTGCTGAGAAAGCCATGCTGTTGGGCCTGTGAGGAGAAGCGGGAGAGTGAGAAGAAGGGGCCGATGACGTCAGTGCCCATTACCCGTGGTACCACCCCTCTAATTAAACAAGCCTGAGCTCCCCAGAGATGAGAGAGAGGGAGAGGAGTCTAAACATCCCAATCTCCTGTCTGCTGCTTACACACACACAACCACACAGGATCCTCATATCCCTAAACCCAGGCACTATCTCCTTTCATTTCCTCCCAGAAAACATCTCTCCCTCTAACCAAATATGAAGGGGGAAAAAAAAAAATCTTATTAGTGATGCCCTTGAATCCAGCTACAAATGTCTTCCCATTCTCAGTGTGAGTGATGGCCTAAGCACTTCTGATATGATGCCAGTGCTTTTCAGCCGGCTTTAGGGGGGTCTACCTAAAGAGGACACACATGACTGCCATTCATCTGCCTCAGAGTGGGGGATGGGATTGTGTATGATGCCGAGAAGGATTGTATGTGTGTGTCTGTGTCAATTGGGTAGGGATTAGCCTACTGCTGTCTCGTCAAGCTCTGGTGCCATCTGCCAGTGACTTTGCAAAAATGCAAATCAGATACCCAGAATGCACAGCAGCCATGCTCCGTCGGGATAGCCTATAAAAATAGGTCAGTGGAGCTATGATCCTTGTGTCTGCGGCAACGCACTCTGTGGCTTTACGGCTAGAAAAGGGGGGAATGAACAGTAAGGGGGAAGAGAAAGAGTCTAGAAGGACCCTCGTGAACATCACCAGGGATGAAGAGAGAGGATAAAAGAAAATGAGAGCAAGAAGATTTCAGAGAGGGATGAAAGTAAGAAGCAAAAGGAGTCAGGGGAACATTTGAAATGAGTCTTGGCAGCAAAACAAAGGCTTTGCCTGACTGTGTCATCTACCAGGCACACAAGCAGTAGGCGAGAGTGGCACAACATTCGCCGTCTCACGATCACCCCCGAAGCCTGTCCATCAGTCTGTTAGGACGACCATCCTCAACCCAAATCAAATCACTAACAATGTCAACCCTGCAATGGAGTGTTCTACCATAGCCCATTCTTTTTTATCGACTGCTAAAAAAAGATCAAAGAGCCCTAGACGGTAATGTGCGTATTAATGAAAGCGAGGTGGCTGATGCAACATTGTGGCAAGGCTTTTGCAACCCATGCAGCTGAGCTCTATTCCTTGCAGGATGACTTGTATGAATAATGTATCCATTAGAGTAAAGCCTCGCTCTTTCTCTCTCCCGCTCTCTGTTTCTTTCTAGCAGATCAGACCAGCACAGCTAGAGAAAGAGGAACACATACAAAAGGCTGTTATTCATATATAATAAAGTGGAAAGGATTATCTTTATCTGTGTAACCTTTGCTTTTTAGTTCCTTTAAAATCAGAACATGCTGGTGATGACTTGCCTTTCCAACATGTTGCTCTAAGCTTCGTTCCTGAAAGTAGCTACCACATGAAATTCTTGCTGAAGCCTGGCTTTGCTATTTGTTTAACATGGCAGGCATGGATGATTAGTTTATATTGGAAAATCACAGTGGCACATGGTCAAACTCTTCAAAGCAGGGCACAAATAAATGATATTCAGAAAACATACCAATATATACAGTGGAATCTAAATGTATGAGACTGGATTGAAAATCTGGAACTTAAAACCAAATTTAAACATGGAAATAAACAGAAAGTTTTAGGATATTGAAATTTAATATTCTGCACTATTTCTAAGTCAATAAGTACATTAGTGAAATTGATCACAAATGTTCTTCCATTGAAGCTTAAAGGGACAGTTCATCCAAAAATGAAAATTATCCCATGATTTACTCACCCTCATGCCATCCTAGGTGTATATGACTATATATCGGAGATATATTTAAAAATATCCTTAGTCCTCCAAGGTTTGTAATGGTTGTAAATGGTGGGCCGTGTTTTTGAAGTCAAAAATAATGCATCCATCCATAAAAAAAGTAATCCATACGACTCCAGGGGGTTAATAAAGGCCTTCTGAAGCGAAGTAATGCATTTTTGTAAGAAAAATATCCATATTTACAACTTTATAAATTCAAATATCTATCTAAGTACTCACCCTCATGTCGTCCCAAACCCGTAAGACCTTCTTTTGTCTTCGGAACACAAATTAAGATATATTTGATGAAATCCGAGAGTATCTGATCCACACATAGGCAGCAACGACATTGCACCTTTTGAGGTCCAGAAAGGTACTTAAGACATCGGTAAAACTGGTTAAAACGCGCCACCGTTTTAACTGCACCGCCGTTTAGGGTACCAAAAACATTGTTAAAACATTGTTTAATGTACTTAAGACATTGTTAAAACGCGCCGCCATTCGGATGTAAACACGGAAGCTCTGCAACAAAAATAGCGTAGCAGTATGACAGGGAACAGACGAATTTGTTGAATAAAATCCTTATTTTTGTTATGTATTTGTGCACAAAAAGTATTCTTGTTGCTTCATAATATTAAGGTTGAATCTCTGTAGTCACGTCGCCGGTTTTAACGATGTCTTTACTACCTTTCTGGACGTCAAAATGTGCAATGTTGTTGCTGCCTATGTGTGGATTAGATACCCTCGGATTTCATCAAAAATATCTTAATTTGTGTTCCGAAAACAAACGAAGGTCTTACGGGTTTGGGACGACATGAGGGTAAGTACTTAATTTTTGGTTGAACTAACCCTTTAAGATGCTCTTTGGATCATTCTGAAATCATGCTGGAGAACATGACTATCAGGTTTGACTCAAACTCATTAAGTTCATACAGCTCGAGTGCTGCTGTCATTTAAACGAAAGTGATTAAAATGAATCAGGTTAAAAACGATTAATTATCAACTGTCTTAGAAAACATGACAAGTCATTGGATGCAAGATAAACGTGAAATGTACACAAGTCTAACCCATCCATCTTGAGATGTTTTTTTTTTTTTGGATAGTGTGGTGTATCTCAGGAGGGAAGTAATATAATCCTGGTAAGGTCACAGAGGCTAATATTAGTAGTGAGAACAGAAGTTTGAAGTGGGGGAGTAACTGATAAAGAAAGAGAGAAAGGGAGAGATCAAGAAAGAGAATGAGGTAGGCCCAGCTGTGCAGTGGGCCCCGGGCCCACCCGGCCGTAATTATGGCTGGATTATGACTGACTCTCTCTCCAGACTGGCTGCCAAACATTTTGTCCCAGATTATGGCACAGATGCAGCAGCACTAAGCTGCACAAGTCGGTCAATGGCTGCTCTCGCTTCTCTAAGCAGAATTACAGTACACAGAGCAGTAGGGGGTGGCAGCCGAGATGGGCCAACTTTCTCCCCACTCCTGCACTCAACAACCAAATGCAAGATGGGTCTGATTTGCACAAATTATCTCTGAGCTATTCTGGGCTATGCAATCAAAAACCCAGAGCAAACACACATTTAAACAAGAGTGCTTGATGCATAACATTTTTTTTTTAACCCTCATGCACTGTTCAATTTCTGGTTACTGCCTGTATGGTCCAGGTCAAATTGGCCCTAACTGGATTCAATACAGTTCCCCAAAAATCAGACTATGAAAAACAAAAACAAAAACATACAATCAAATACAAATAATTAACTTTTAATATCAATACTTTTCACACATTACAAATAATAAATATCTGAATTTATGATTTATAAAAATGTTTTTAACTATTATTTTTAAGACTGCCCCTCCCCGACACCCGTTATTCATTTATAACAATAATATCTTAGTCTAAACCTAAAGTAATCTTGACAAACTACATAGCATTTGAAAGCTTTCAGACTATAGTTTTCATATTTGGTGACTGATTTTCAAAAGAAATGAAGCAATAGATAAATAGCGATAGATTCTTCATTTGTGATGTGGTGCCAAATTATAACACGCTCTGATTCTTTCCATATATTTTTATATGTGTTTTAGGGATTGAATTCAAATAAAATATTAACATTACTGCACAAACTTCTTCTGAATAGGATGTCTACTTCATAAATACTTTTGAAAAGTATTGAAAAATATGGTTCAGATCACTCAAACCATATATGGAAATCGAAGAATCCTTGTATGATCACCGGTGGATGTCATCTACTGAAAAAGTTTGGTACTCTGCACAAAAAAAATCTTACTGAAAATTTGTTTTTGAGATAATCAACCTAAAATTTGGCACAGAACTTGTTCAGATATTTAGCTTTTAAGTTTTAGAGTTGAACATGTTTTGTAAAATATATATTTTATGTAAAATATAAAAATATATATTTTATATATTTTAAATGTTCATAAACATCTAGAAATTTTTTAAACCTTACTTTAACAACTTTTTTTTTTACTTCTACAATAATCTGTGAAGTGTTCCCTTTAAAAAGATACCAAACTTAAATATGTGCTCTGAAGTATTCAAGATTTTTAACAATTTAAGTTGGAAAACTCATTTTCAAGTCTATACTCAAAAAGTGAGACAGACAATTAACAGGTAAAACAACTTTATATTTTCACAAACTTTGAAAATAAAAAGTTGTTAAACTCAGCAAGACACTGGCACTTCAGTACTAGAGTTGAAGAGCTCTGACATACAACACAGAAGTGTTTTGTATTTTGGTTCTGTACAGTTGTTTTTGAATTGCTGCCTATATGGGTCAAATTGACCCACAAACAGTAAGATTGTATAAAATTTCTGTACGCACATTTCACAACACATCAGTGTGTTGACACTTTGCTTTCTTTTACCTAAGAAAATACTGGGTAATATAAGGTAACTACACAGGGTTTACGTTAGGTTTAGAGGTAGGTTCACATTTTTACTCTGAGCTATACATATATAATAATTACTGTAATAAAATATTTTAAATGGAGTATAGTGTGTCACATCACAAAACGTCAACTACCCACGTACAGAGACACAATCAAGCATGTTTTAATTATTTTATTAATCTGAGACTAATCACAGGAGAAGGTTGAGAATACCCGAACGCATACACAATGTTTGCTACACATCATACCATAGTTCAAGACATTGTGTCAAATCCAGTATGAGGCATCAGCCTCTATTACAACTGAACCTGCACAGTGCTCTGTTGTCCTCTAATCCTCAGCATCCGGCACAGACGGTATAATTGGTTTTTGTAACAAAATGCATGTCTGCAGACACAGGCGAGACAGTTCTACTGTGCTTTGTGCAGTATATCCATCTTCCTGTGGGGAGGGGCTTAAATCTAAATCAATGTGCCATCCTCCATGACAAAAACCAAAAATAAAGGCATACTTTCCCACCCCCCTTTTAGAGAGAAGACTTCAGAACCTCAAAGACCTTCAGGGCAGACTCGATGCAGCCGTCGAAATTGGAGTGTGTGAAGCCATCTCCCCCACACACCAGCAAAGGCTGCGAGAGCAGTGTCATCTGCCCTGGGCAATCAGCCACCGATCTGGTCACCTAATTAGAGAACAACAAAATTGAGTGATTGGACGTCCAATAACTGATGCAACCTCATTTTTACTCTGATATTGAGCCGTTAACCTTTAGTGTCCTAAAAAACATGAGTGTATGTGTGTGTGTGTGTATATATGCAAATGAATGCACACTGAAAGTATTGTGCTCATAACCCTATGTGGAACATTTTTGTGGGTGATGCATATATAACACTGGTTATGTTAATTGGACTGTTTATTTCATGTCATTGATACTCAGAGAGGCAAAACACAAGAACCAAGCACCAAAGCAGCTTTATGTAGGCTTTGTAGGTTATCTTTGCATATCTTTGCAACACGGAAGAAATGACACTTCTCTACAATGTAAAGTAGTGAGTGTACAGCTTGTATAACAGTGTAAATTTGCTGTCCCCTCAAAATAACTCAACACACAGCCATTAATGTCTAAACCGCTGGCCACAAAAGTGAGTACATCCCTAAGTGAAAATGTCCAAATTGGGCCCAAAGTGTCAATATTTTGTGTGGCCACCATTATTTTCCAGCACTGCCTTAACCCTCTTGGGCATGGAGTTCACCAGAGCTTCACAGGTTGCCACTGGAGTCCTCTTCCACTCCTTCATGATGACATCACGGAGCTGGTGGATGTTAGAGACCTTGCGCTCCTCCACTTTCCGTTTGAGGATGCCCCACAGATGCTCAATAGGGTTTAGATCTGGAGACATGCTTGGCCAGTCCATCACCTTTACCCTCAGCTTCTTTAGCAAGGCAGTGGTCGTCTTGGAGATGTGTTTGGGGTCATTATCATGTTGGAATACTGTCCTGCGGCCTAGTCTCCGAAGGGAGGGGATCATGCTCTGCTCATTCATGGTTCCCTCAATGAACTGTAGCTCCCCAGTGCAGGCAGCACTCATGCAGCCTCAGACCATGACACTCCCACCACCATGCTTGACTGTAGGCAAGACACACTTGTCTTTGTACTCCTCACCTGGTTGCCGCCACACACGCTTGACACCATCTGAACCAAATAAGTTTATCTTGGTCTCATCAGACCACAGGACATGGTTCCAGTAATCCATGTCCTTAGTCTGCTTGTCTTCAGCAAACTGTTTGCGGGCTTTCTTGTACACCATCTTTAGAAGAGGCTTCCTTCTGGGACAACAGCCATGCAGACCAATATGATGCAGTGTGCGGCGTATGGTCTGAGCACTGACAGGCTGACCCCCCACCCCTTCAACCTCTGCAGCAATGCTGGCAGCACTTGTACGTCTATTTCCCCAAACACAACCTCTGGATATGACGCTGAGCACGTGCACTCAACTTCTTTGGTCGACCAAGGCGAGGCCTATTCTGAGTGGAACCTGTCCTGTTAAACTGCTGTATGGTCTTGGCCACTGTGCTGCAGCTCAGTTTCAGGGTCTTGGCAATCTTCTTATAGCCTACTCCATCTTTATGTAGAACAACAATTCTTTTTTTCAGATCCTCAGAGAGTTCTTTGCCATGAGGTGCCATGTTGAACTTCCAGTGACCAGTATGAGAGAGTGAGAGCAATAACACCAAATTTAACACACCTGCTCCCCATTCACACCTGAGACCTTGTAACACTAACGAGTCACATGACACCGGGGAGAGAAAATGGCTAATTGGGCCCAATTTGGACATTTTCACTTAGGGGTGTACTCACTTTTGTGGCCACTTTTGTAGCCATTAATGGCTGTGTGCTGAGTTATTTTGAGGGGACAGCAAATTTACACTGTTATACAAGCTGTACACTCACTACTTTACATTGTAGCAAAGTGTCATTTCTTCCGTGTTGTCACATGGAAAGATATAATAAAATATTTACAAAAATGTGAGGCGTGTACTCACTTCTGTGAGATACTGTACATACATACATAATATATAAATATATTCCTTAAGACTTAAGATAATTTAAATAAATGCTAAACTAAGCATCTTACAGTCTCTGTAAACAATTGTAATTAAATGAATGTATTGAAGCCAATGATTATTGAAAGTATGTACAGTCATTTCTTGAGAACTCAATCAGCACAGTGTTTACAGGAAGGCTTCTCTCTCTTATCTCCTTCTCATTTACAACAGAAATATTACTATATATCTGGATGGTGACTATGAGGGTGGAGTCAATTGTAATGTTTTGAATAACCTCAACAGATCACAGATATCAACGGTTGGATTGCAAGCATGGAGTCTGTCTGAGTGTATGACAGTACTAAAATACAGAGCTTTTCTGAATGCTACCTAACAGACCTGTTTGACAACTGAATGTGGCACATGGAAAATGTAAAACTGCTTATAGCAACAAGTGTTTAGTTGGACAAAGTCTTCATTTATAGGTTGCTTATTCAATATCAGGAAAACCACATTGTGGTTTATGGTGTCCAGGCTTCAAAGACAGTGTATTGCCTCTGGCTTGCTTGCTAGTTGGGGACACTTAATATTCAGCAATATTACGGATTTAACTGTACTGACACCATTGGATGAGAACTCAACTTAGCTGGATGATGACATCACTTTTCTGCAGAGCTGCTTTATAGCTGAATTGAACTCATTTCATTATTGACGTACTTTACACAGTTTTTGAACCGAAATGAATCAACACTGAACTGATATCAAGTGAATAATGACTGTTTACTATTGTCTTTTTAGAGCTTTAAAGCAGAATTGAATTCTGTTTGCATCACTGAATCATTATTTTCCTGTTTAACACTGTAAAGCTGCTTTGAAACAATCTGTATTGTATAAAGCGCTATATAAATAAAGGTGACTTGACTTGAATTTGTCACAGACACGCCAGGCTCCAACATCACCCAATCACAGCGCACTCCCTCACCAGAGTACTGACCAGTACTCAGTGCGTAAAAAGATATCATATACAGTGCATAACATCATCAAAAGATTCAGAGAAACTGGAGAAATCTCTGCGCGTAAGGCCGAAGACCTTTATTTGGATGCCCGTGTTCTTCAGGCCCTCAGACGACACTGCATCACTCATCGGCATGATTGTGTCAATGATATTACTAAACGGGCCCAGGAATACTTCCAGAAACCACTGTTGGTAAACACAATCCGCCGTGCCATCTGCAGATGCCAACTAAAGCGCTATCATGTAAAAAGGAAGCCATATGTGAACATGGTCTAGAAGCGCCAAGGCTCATTTAAAATGAACTGTTTCAAAGTGGAAAAGTGTTCTATGGTCAGACGAGTCCAAATTTTTACATTCTTGTTAGAAATCACGGATGCTGTGTCCTCGCTGTGGTACTCGCTATCGAATGAGAGGACCGGAGGACTGAATAAATCTCATTTACACAGTAATTGGAATTTAAAACTCTGATGAAATAGGCTCAGTAAACTGTTGGACAGATGCAACACTCTCAGTGTTGTGCACCATAATATAGTATACAAATTCTCTTTGTTCTCTAACTGTAATGAACTTTTCATTGTGGAGCAAGGCTTGCCTGTGACTCCATGTTGCTTTTCATTAGACGTCTTATTTATTTATTTATTTAGATTAAAAAAAAATGCGGTATTGGTTTTGGACATGAAAAGGTGGTATCAAGCCATCCCTACTGGTTGTGCTGCAGATTTGTTTCCTCATAATGAAGATTCTTACAAGAGATGGGGGAGGGAAAAGGCTGTTAATATATTTGGTTAAATATAGAGCTTTTAATAGCAGTGGAGGCGCCTTCATTGGGTCAACCAGAGTCAAGAATAGACTTAATGGTAAAATGAGGAGAATTTGGATGATACTCGCTGTCTCTGTGGCTTGTGGGTTCTAAAGAGCAAATGGTATGTGTGACCTGCGTATAACCCAGGTTATAACTAGTTTTTCAAAGCCCTACTTTAAAATAATAATAATAAAAAACTTTAAAAAGCTTTACAAAGTTTTTGAAAGTTAAGCCTTTGAAATTTAGTTTTAGAAAGTTAAGCGATAGATAGATGGATAGATGGATGGATAGATAGATTAGACAACTGTCTCAGGACAATATTCAAAACTCTAAACTGACTACAGGGAAACGTTTTGTGGCTGCTCTGTATACGTTGGGTGTGCTGTAACTGTATAGTTTTTACATATTAATATTTACAGAGGATAGACATGTTACACTACAAACTAAATATCTGGGTTGAACTTCTTTATAAACTGCCTCTGTGGTTCATTAAAATGATGTATGTATTCCACAGTCAGCAGTAAATGATACAGGTCCTCACTGTAAATCTGACCCACGTTTGCAGATAACTCCAAAAGAGCCACAGCGAGAATGGCGTCTCTGCACAATGTTTAAATGTAGAAATGCAGCATGTAAATGACTACTGAGAGTAAACACATTCCCTGTACGGCCCATTACAAAGGCTTCAGCCGGCCCCAACCCTTCGCCAGATAAACATCAAGGTGCAACGCACTAGAGCCAAGGAAATAGTGTCCATTTCCTGGGGCTTTCACTAGGCATCTTACATAGCGAGCGCTATCATCATTCTGTCCAAACTCCCCCTCCCCTCTTGAATCTTTAAATGGTAATCTGTGTGTAAATCAATTGATAAACGTTTGGCCTGAAACATGGCCAAGAACAAATTGTTTGGTTTATTTCAGAGGTACACTGATGTAAGTAGGGCTGAACTCCTTAACCTCCTTAAATCTGCTTCACCCCACGTTCCTGTACATTCAGACATTAAAGTTCCAGCACGTTGGAACTTTGGTACATCAAACTGCAGGGCCCGTTGCAACAATCTCCTTTAGCGATTGTTTACCTAAAAATCAAAATATACAGGTTTGGAACACAATGAAGGACAGAAAATGGTGACAGAATTTTCTTTTTTGAGTGAACTGTACCTTAAAGTGATAGTTCACCCAAAAATAAAAATTCTGTCATTAATTACTCACCCTCATGTCGTTTCAAACCCCTAAGACATTCGTTCATCTTCGGAACACTTTCTTTGGCTTGAAAGTGGTAGTTGTGTAGGCTGTCAATGGAGGGAGAGAAAGCTCTCGGATTTCATTAAAAAGATCTTCATTTGTGTTCTGAAGATGAATGAATGTCTTACGGCTTTGGAAGAACATGAGGGTGATTAAAGCTGCAGTCCGTAAGTTTTGCCTCTTTGTCGCCATCTCTGTTTGAAACCTGCAATTGCAGTTGTTCGCGGAATTATCCTCTTTACGGGGTTTGTGCCTCGGCACGACTCCTCAGTGCGGATTAATCTAATGTTTGCTGTCAGTCACCACGTCGGTGTGGATACTGTACTTCGGAATCACAGATTGTAGTCTTGAAGTATTACCAGAGTAAGAATTTTCACCGGAAAATGTCATCTGAACAAGTAAGTAACATGTCTGCCACTTTTGTTCTGACCAACTGAGGAAAAAAAGCATTACAATAAATCGCGCTGCCAATGGTGATTAAATCTAATGATCCCTTAGCTTGGATCACGTCAAACCGTGCAAATTATAATTATTGTTATACTTTGTTCTCAAATTGTTAATGTTAACAACATCAGCATTGTGTGACTATATGTATTTAGTGTGCATTAGCATTACCTGTAGATTTCAATTTCTGTACAGTTTAATCTCTAACGTTATTTGTCATACCATACAATCCGCCATCCAAATGATAAGTTTAATTATTGCAGCTGCTGTGAAAAAAGGCTATAAATGATCCGCCTCACATGCGATATAGCCTACTAGCTGGGACTCTTTGGGTTCTTTATATAAACAGACGTGACACAATGATGCAAAGACAAATGGCGACATGCTTGAATTTCCAGCAAAAACCCATCAGTACCACCCGAATTATAAAACATTATTACAAGCTTAACGTTGTGAATCAGTCTAAGGTAAGGAGATGGTTATGTACTTGCTCAAAAATTGATTTTGGATAATTTTTAACCAAAAAAAAAAAAGTTACAGACATCAGCTTTAATTAATGACAGAATTTTCATTTTTGGATGAACTAACCATTTAAGGAAACCATTATTAGTTAAGGGGTTTGTTGCAACAAGTTGCAGAACTTTAACCAGCATTTGTCACATACTGTATACCATTAAGTTTTGAAATAGTCATGCAAACTTTTTTATAGCAGTGACCCAAAAATGGGTTGTATGTCTGTTCTGAATGCTAAATGCAAACGTATGCTAAATATATAATCATCCATTTCGATTGGAAAATAAATAAGCTATCAAATTTAAAAGGAAGAAGAAAAGGTTTGACAGCCCTAAATCCTACACATGTAATTTTTATTATTTTAAATGGAATATAATAATACACCTAGACCCCAACAGATGGTTTAATGACTGAGGTGGTGTGCGCATTATCCACCATGCCTTTTAATTATGAATTGAAGTTATGCATTATTAAGCATGAGTGATAACAAAAGAAATGCACATGTTCTGCGCACAAACAATGTAGTGCCTGTTGCAAAAAGCAGTCTACATTTACAGTAGATTGAAAGTCATGACTCTTGAAGAGTCTTTCCAGCCATTAGAGTCTGGAGGAGTCAATGACTTTGACATGTGGTGAGTGCGAATGTGTGCTGCTGGTTTATGCTCAGCAAACTGTGATGTGGCAAATGACTGTAAGACCGACTCCTGCTCCATGCCCTCTGTGTGTTTGACCGGGAACTGGCACGTGCACAGGTGTGTGTATGTGTGTGCGTACGTGTGTGAGTAAGCGTTGTGTTCCCGCCCGTGCAGTCTAAACGGGCCTTGGCCCACTCTCTGGCACTCAGCGAGCTCAGCGCTCCCACACAGATGTTCTATGTCCTCTGACCTCAAACTGAGGCCCAACGCTGCGTGTCACAGAGGAGCTGAGAGTGTGGGGGCTTCGACAGAGAATGTCTGTGTGTGTGTGTGAGAGAGAATGCAACTGTGCGAGAAAGGGCGCAGTCCCACACAGTGTGTGAATGCATAAAGTACTACTGTAAGATTGTGTGTGTGTGTGTGTGTGTGTGCCAAGTGAGTGGGGGGAAAGTATGGATTTCTATGTGTGTGAATCTACCAAGACTCTTCTGAAAGTTACACTAGTTTTTTCTTAAACTGTATTTTGTCTGTTTTCCAGTAAAAATATATTTTTATTCATCATCCATTTCTAATTTATTAGAGAAGCAAAATTGCAAAAGATAATAAAACAGAGAATGTGTTTTAAATTTAAGTTAATTTTTTAAATTTCTCTGATCAAAATTTAGTGAGGTTCATGCTTAAAGAACTATTTGTCGAAGGTATAAGAAAAATAAAACAAGTCTTAATATCTGAAAATAAGTCTTAATATCTTATGCATTTTTGCTTCTCAAGTTAATCTTATTTTAAGGATATTTAGATATTTTTACTGGAAAAAAGACAAAAATAACTTATAAAGAAGATTTTTTTTGCAGTGCAGAACATTCTCTTCATTCAGTAGTGTGGTTTGAAGAAGCCATCAGCTTGGCTTTATTAAAAATGAATGTCTTTTGCTGTATAGCAGGGAGGCTTTTATTAGTAGCACTTGCCTGGATAAGTCGAAACATCTCCGTTTCACTCTTGCTATATATGATTACACAGATAGTACGGACCCATACTAAGGAAAAACTATTTTTCTCCAGAAAATTCAAAATGTAGGGGATCATAAAATAACTAAAAGAAATTAGATAAAATAAAAATGAAATCTAAAAATAATGAACTATATATGAATTATAAAGGACTGACCCATGATGGGATGGAATGGGGGATGATAAAAATGACTAAATAATGTTTTGTTATGGCACTGCCTTCAGTGCCCTAGTTTAAGATTCTATCAAACTATCTGATGTCAAAGTTCACAGTGAATTCTGTTTCAGACCAAATAATTGTTAAGTATGAAAACAGTCTAACACTCATAAGAATCCACATTATCACTTGCACTTGAACAGGAACAAGAACAGTTGTGAAATATTATTAGAATTTAAAACAACTGTTTTTATTTTATTGTATTTTAAATATATTAATATATTTGGTGCAAGAAACTTTTTTTATTAATTATTATCAATGCTAAAAACAGATTCTTATCTTTTTTTAAACATTTTTATTTATATCATTAAAAATGCCTGTCACTGCCTGCTGAATAAAAGTAATTATTTTATTTTATTTAATAATTATTTTAATAATATTTAATAATATATTTTTATTATAATTTATATATACATATATATATATATATATACACTTAAGCAAAACATGGTCAGGTCAAAGTTTTTATACATTTTACTGGTAGTCCACTGTATGAAGAATTTTTGGGTATAATATGTCACAGTTTACTTTATTTTGCTATCCTCACCTACATAAATGAACTATAGTGTCCTGCACCCACTAGTAAAAATATATCAAAAATATCAAAAATGTCTGAATAATTTTTGGTTTGACTATACATATATATATATATATATATATATACACACACACACACATATATATATATATATATATATATATACACACACACACACACACACACACACATATATATATATATATATATATATATTTGAATAGTGTACATTTGAGTTTCTTAGTCAAATTTTCACACACAGACTAATGTCGTCTCACCTGCAGTACCTCCACTTCTGACACTTGATGCTGTCTGGTTCAGGAAGCTCTGGCATCACCTTTTTCAACTCTTCAAGGATGACGGGCTGTACCGCATTCATGTCCTCCTCCAGGTGCTGGATGCCAAAGGGCACACTGGTGTGGACCACCACAGAAGGTCCGCAGTCCTTCGATGCTGCCAATGATACACAGGTAATCAGGCTCACATGTGGCTGCTTATGAAGTCATGAAGTACCTAATTCACAGATCCTACATTAGGTGCTACAGAGAGAGGAGGACTGAGAAAAGTTAAAGCTGCAGTCTGGCATTTTTCCTCTTTGTCATCATCTCTGTTTGAAACCTGCAATTGCAGTCATATGCGGAATTGTTATTGTTACGTGCGTTGTGCATCGGCACGACTCCTCAGCGGATGAATCTAATGTTTGCTGTCAATCACTACACCAGTGTGGATACTGTACTTCAGAATCACAGATTCTACGTCTTGGAAGTATGACCAAAATAAGAATTTTCACCGGAAAATGTAATCTGAAAAAGTAAGTAACATTTCTGCCACTTTTGTTCTGACCAACTGAGGAAAAAAGCATTAGGTCTACAATAAATCGCGCTGCCAATGGTGATTAAATCTAATCATGCCAAACCGTGCAAATTATTATTACTGTTATACTTTTTTCTCAAATTGTTAATGTTAACAACATCAGCATTGCGTGACTATTGACTATTGCGTGACTGTATTTAGTGTGTATTAGCGTTACCTGTAAATTTCAATTTCTGTATCCACTCCGCAGTCTGAAGTCTTTTGCTTTTGACTACGGGTGAATCTCCAGTTGTCACTGATGATTGTCATTTGGATCTTTCTGGATTACAATCCACCATCAAAATGATATGTTTAATTATTTCAGCTGCTGTGAGAATAGGCTATAAATGATTCGCTACAAGCAGCATCCTCCTCACATGATAAAGCCGACTAGCCTGGACTCCTTCTTTCTGTTTACAGACGTGACGTAATGACGCAAAGACGAACTGCTGCATGCTCGAATTTCCTGCAGAAATCCACCAGGTCGCTCTTATTATAGAATATTATTACAAGCTTACCGTTGTGAATCGAGCTAAGATAAGGAGATAGTTTTGAACACTGGCTGGATATGTACTTGCTCAAAAATTGATTTTGGATCATTTTTAACCAAAAAAAGTTATGGACTGCAGCTTTAAGTAATGAATTTTTAAATAGAGGAAGAAATGATGGTGAGATAAACAACAAAGACAGCAGCAGAAATGCGACGATACAGGCTAAAAATGCCACAAATGAGGAAAAAAAATTTATTAAAAATTTATTTTGCATGTCGTAGATGTGTCTGACATAATGTGATGCAAGTTTTAAAGAGACAGTGCACCAAAAACAGAGCATTCTGTCACCATTAAAGTGTTAGTTCACCCAAAAATAAAAATTCTGTCATTAATTAATTAGTCACGTGATTTCAGTAAACGAGGCTTCGTTACGTCATAAGTGTTTCGAAATTTCAATGGTTCACGTGACTTTGGCAGTTTGATACACGCTCCGAACAACTGAATCGAAACAAAAGATTCGTAAAGCTTCAAAGCTTCAAGAAGCAGTGTTTTGAAATCACCCATCACTAGATATTGTTGAATAAAGTAATTATTTAGTTTTTTTGGCCGCACAAAAAGTATTCTCATCGCTTCATAACATTACGGTTGAACCACCTTTCTAGTAGTACCTTTCTGGGCGTTTGAAAGTGTAAATTAATTTGCTATCAATGCAGGCCTCACTGAGCCATCAGATTTGATCAAAAATATCTTAATTTGTGTTCTGAAGATGAACGAAGGTCTTGTAAGGTGAGGGTGAGTAATTAATGACAGAAATTTCATTTTTGGGTGAACTAACCCTTTAACTCACCCTCATGTCATTCCAATCATCTATGGCTTTCGTTCTTCTGCGTAAAACAAAAGAATGAAAGTCAGTGGGGAATAAACAACACTGGACGACATGAACAAGACACACTTTTCACTATATGTTTTTGTGTTCATACAGGTTTGGAATAACATGAGGGTAGGTAAATGATGGCAAAAGTTTAATTTTTGGGTGAATGATCTCTTTAACAAGCCAAGCTAGCTGTTGCATATTCACTGCGAATATAACATGACTAACATTATTTGTTATTCATAACAGGTTAGGGTGAGTATTGTTAAGTAAGAGTATCCAGCCTTCTCTTTTCCAGATGATGGTTTCCCAGTGATATCATCTATGGGCACACCAAACCATATGATCTAATGCTTTACGGGCCAAACTCATCGGCAGAGACGCGACCCATGACTGAGAACAGGCCTGATATATCAGCCTTGCACATAGTGTAGTCATTTCTCTAATGACACTGTTTTAAATCACATATTTAATATGATTGGAGGAAATCATGCTTTATTGGGCTCCATAAACATGGGGCTGTGTTTGAGCAGCTGGAGTGATTTGGCCCAATGATGAAGATGCTGAAAGCCACTGTTGATCAATGCTTGAGGAACGAGGGCTGGGTCTGAATAAGACCGCAGAGACTAGCTAAAGCTTAATATTAAAGCCTCTGGCAGATTCACATGGTAACAGATAGATTTTATGATCACCTGTGAGGAGGGGCTTTATACTTCAGTAAAGTTTTATGGACCAACAGAGAATGATGAGCCATTTAAATTATGACCACTGGCATAATATGTTGGCATAAATGAGGAAAAGGTCAAGCAAATCACATCCACATGCTATACCCATGCCTGGTCCTTAAATAATATTGTGCTAATAAATAAATCAAGTATGCCTAAAAATATAGTTGTGTATAAAATGCCTTGAGGAATAACAAATGAAGATTAGTTTATGACTAATAGCATCCAAACAAAGTACAGGGCTTTTTACACTACACTTAAAGGGATAGTTCACCCAAAAAATGAAAATTCTGTCATCATTTTCTCACTCTCAAGTTGTTCCAAACCTGTATGAATTTCTTTGTTCTGTTGAACACAAAAGAAGATATTTTTAAGAATGTTTGTAGCTACTTTGGGGCACCATTGACTTCCACAGTAGGAAAAATAAATACTATGGAAGTCAATGGTGCCCCAGAACTGTTCAGTTTCCCACATTCTTCAAAATAATCTTCCTTTGTGTTTAACAGAACAAAGAAATTCTTACAGGTTTGGAACAACGTGAGGGTGAGTAAATGATGACAGAATTTTCCTTTTTGGGTGAACTAACCCTTTAACAAAGAGTTTTTAAACTGCAGACAAAGGCTAGTTTTTGATGAGTTTCAGAAGACGTCAGATAACCTGAGCAAAATTACATGGCAACATTTCCACAGATGGACAAGCAGTTATTAAAACAAAGTCGTGGCATATTGTACTTGCATAATCAATATGATTATCCTCATAAATATGCAATAAATACCCCAGTTTACAGTTTGAAAGACAACCCAGGATAAAGTAAAGTACAGGAGAATAAAGTTTGAAATAAAGTTAAGAATGACCCAGGGTTCAACTTCACATTTTTCAATTGTGAAAAGCCCATAGAAAAAGCTGGTTTAACAGGTAACAGGTAACAGACTGTGTCAATATGGAGGTACATGTGAGGAATCAAGAACCTCTGTTGGATGAATAATAGAAAAAAATGGATAGATATACATTCTTGTCCAAAATTCCAAGTCAAAAAATACTAGATATATATGTATATACCTGCATGTTTGCACTACCATTCAAAAATCGGTAAGATTTTTTTTCTTTGTTTTTGAAAGAAGTTTCTTATGCTCACAGAAGCTCCATTTACTTGATCAAAAATACAGTAAATATTGTGAATACTGACAGTAATATTGTGAAACATTATTATTACAATATAAAATAACTGTTTTCTATTTTAATATATTTTAAAATTATATTTATTCCTGTGATGGTAAAGCTGAATTTTCAACAGCCATTACTCTAGTCTTCAGTGTCACATGATCCTTCAGAAATCATTATAATATGCTGATTTGCTGATCAAGAAACATTTCTTATTATTATTAATGTTGAAAACAGTTGTGCTGCTTAATATTTTTGTGGAAACCGAAATATATAAAGTTAAAAGGAACAGCTTTTATTTTAATAGAATTGTTTTGTTAACAATGTAAAAGTGTTTACTGTCACTTTTGATCAATTTAGTGCATTTTTCTCAAAAGTTTTTTTTTTGAAAAAGAAAAAAAAAATCTTACAGACCTCAAACTTTTGAACAGTTTTTACAGACTAATTATTTAAATTTAATTTAATTTAATTACATGCATAGAATATTTATCATTTTACTATACAGTGCTCAGCGTAAATGAGTACACCCCCTATGAAAAGTAACATTTTAAACAATATCTCAATGAACAAAAACAATTTCCAAAATGTTGACAAGACTAAGTTTAATAACATGAAATTAAGGTTTAATAACATGAAAGTAAGGTTAATAATATAACTTAGATTACACATTTTTCAGTTTTACTCAAATTACGGTGATGCAAAAATGAGTACACCCCACAACAAAAACTACTACATCTAGTACTTTGTATGGCCTCCATGATTTTTAATGACCGCACCAAGTCTTCTAGACATGGAATGAACAAGTTGCCGACATTTTGCAACATCTATCTTTTTCCATTCTTCAAGAATGACCTCTTTTAGAGGCTGGATGCTGGATGGAGAGTGATGCTCAACTTGTCTCTTCAGAATTAGGTGTTAGACCCCATAGGTGTTCGATTGGGTTCAGATCAGGAGCCACTGAATCACTTTCACCCTGTTCTTCTTCAGAAATCCAACAGTGGCCTTAGATGTGTGTTTAGGATCATTGTCATGTTGGAAAAGTGCACGACGACCAAGGGCACAGAGTGATGGTAGCATCTTCTCTTTCAGTATAGTGCAGTACATCTGTGATTTCATGATGCCATCAATGAAATGCAGCTTTTTGTACCACTTTTGCTACAGTATTCTGACTGATAAGTAAAGCTTTGCTAATCTTCTTGTAGCCTTCACCTTTCTGGTGTAAAGAAATTATTTTCTTTTTTGGGTCTTGTGACATTTCTCTTCCATGTGGTGCCATTGCTGACAGCATGAAATGGGAAGGGGTTTTAACACCCTTTTATAGTCAACTGTTTGCTGGACACCTGTGTAATGAATAATTAGACTCACCTGTGGTTGAATTCTTGTTAAATTAGACATTTGTAGTCTAAAATTTAACTTTGCTCCAGAGACTTTCAGTGGGGTGTACTCATTTTTGCATCACCCTAATTTGAGTAAAACTGAAAATTTTGTTCTCTAAGTTATATTATTAACCTTACTTTCATGTTATAAGTTAAACAGATGTTATATAAAACTTAGTTTTGTCAACATTTTGGAAATTGTTTTTGTGATCATTGAGATATTGTTTAAAATGTTACTTTTCAAAGGGGGTGTACTCATTTATGCTGAGCACTGTATGTCAATACCAATTTATTCATAACTCATTTATTTTTGTTTGACTTACAGTAAGTTTACTTAATTAGGCTTTTGATTGTGATTAAATGGCTAAATAGTTTAATTTGGTTAATGTTCTTATTTCTTAAACCATTTAAATACAAATATGAAAAAAGCAATAAATTAGAGAACAAAAAACCACGAGAACAAGCTGTTTGAGGATGTAGGAAAAGGTTTCAGATATTAGCTGCAACGCTGGCATGGTTCAAGCGAGGGAAAGAGGAAGTCGTTTTTTTCAGTGGTATTCACTTGCTTATGTAAGAGTTTACAAGCATTTTAGCTAAACCTAAAAGAGATCACCACATAACTTTCTCATTTCACTTCAAATCAGCCAAATTTATGGATGGAAGGATTCATTTCACAATTATGGAGAATTGTTTTTGTAAAAAGAACTTAGTATCTGAAGTGATAATAGCTGAAATTATTGTTCTAACCAGTCAAGGTTGACTTTGGCTGACCAGCATGAATATCAGAACAGGACTGAAACACAGAGGCATGGTCATTTTCCGTTTGCAGAGCAGTCAGACTATATACGTGTTTGGCGCAGTGCCAGGCAGAGAGGAGGGGAAAAGGAGAAGCAGAGGGTGAGAGAGAGAGAGACCTTCCTTTACAAAAAATAGTTTGAGTGTTTATTTGTAAGTGTGCATGTGCCAGAATGTGACTGTGCACGAGAGAGAGAGGTCATGAAGCGTGGGTAGAGGGCTGGCATTGTGCCCGCTGGTTGAGTCACTTATTTCTTGGTGGGGGCAGAGCTTGTCACAAAGTTCACAGGGTGAATAGGAAACTGCATGTACTGCCTGAGAGAAAATAACTTACATATGAATTAAATGTACAGTAATTTTTTTCCCCCTTGTTTAAAAAAAAAAAAAAAAAAAATAATTTTATATATACTTTTGATAAATACAGTATGTTTACAGTCCATGAGATGAACATTCCTCAGCCATTTCAGTAGACTAATAAAAGCATATTTTACACAGAGAGGGTCACCTCATAGGGGGCACCATGTCGAGAGCATCAGCTGAACACAACTAACTTCATCTTGGTAACCCCTTCGCTTGTGGAATGAATGAATCATGTCTGACTGCGATTATTTCTACAATTACTGTAGTGTGTCATTTTTTCATGCTAAAATATTCCCTGACACAACAACACTGGCTTAATTCACTAAGTAATTCACCCATCTTCATGTCATTCTTAACCTGTATGACAGTTTTTCTTACACTGAATGTTGTAGGATAAAAACTCTTTTCCCTCAGTTATATGGATTTGGGACTTTCATGCTTCAAAAAAGAACGGAAAAGAAATGTATCTTAAAAGTAGGTCATATGATTAGCCCTAGTTGTTCTTGAGAGTTCAGAAGAGAAGTAGTGATATTTGATTCATGAACAAATCCAATGGGTCAAATCTTTTCAATGAATACAATGCACAAAACCAACAAATCTGACTGATCTGGTTCTTGAGTTCAACTCAATGACTTGCAGCAGCTCACTAGAGGGAAATATGCATTTGGTCTGTTCTTCACAATACAATTGTTTGATTATTTGACTATTTAATTTCTAAGAACTCTGAATAGCATGTTGTATGGACCACATTTATGATACCTTTATGGCGCTTTAGCATCCTTTTCGAAGCTTGAAAGCCTCAGTTCCCATGGGTACGAAATCACAATGAAAAGAGAAACAGGCAAAATTCTCCTTTTGTCTTCCACAGATGAAAGAAAGTCAAAGTGGTTTGGAGCGACATCAGGGTGAGTAAAAATAACACAATTTTCATTATTGATTGGACTATTCCTACAATTTCCTCCCTTAATTACGTGCATAATGTTTTAATTAGATAATTAATCACATCCAAAGAGCATTAACGTCCATAATGCCCACATCCAGACACATTAGTATTAACTACAGTGATCCCAATCCCATCTGAATCAGTACATGAAATGACAGACATCCCATAATTATAACTTAAATGTCCTTTAGAAAGTGAATCCTGTCTGAACAGTCCTTTTCCTTTGGCATTCTGGTAGCAAGTTTCATACTTCATATGTAATCAAATTCATATCAATTATGAACCAGTTCTGTTTTTGGGAAACCATCATCCAGCCCTGATTTACCTCATTCCACATTTACTGAACGGCATAAATGGGTTTCTCACCAGACGCTCAGGAACACAGTAATAGCTTATCATTAGCGGCCTGCCAAAAAGTTTTCAAAGAGAGCTTGGGGTGCTCTGTGAGATCAGACTCAGACCTACTTTACTGGAACTACAAGCAAAACACATTACAGAAATGAAAATGAAGATTAAAGCATGGCCGCGTGAAGGCTGAGGAGGCTGGAAGGAGCGCGCCGGCCTAAAAGAACAGCGCAGCAGAATGCAAAATTTAACAGCTCCCCTAATTATGATGTTGCCCTCGGAAACACTGGAGTGGATGAAAGGTGACAGGTGTAGAGGCTGTTTTCACAAGACTATTTCCACTGCGCTACTGCAGATACACGGTCATGAACTTGCAGGCTTTGTGAGGAAAAACTCACAAACACAATCACATGCAAATTCTTCACAAACAAAAGCATTTTTAGTCGTGCGCACTCAAAAAACATATAGAAGACACACATAGACACATCTAAAATATGTTTGTGGTCCACATAGACAAAACAAAAAACAAAACCAACTATTAAAATTCACTGCTTTAAAACAGTCTTACACAAATAACACAAGCAGTGACAAAACTGAGTTTTTCATTCCATTTCGCCTCTGGCTCATCATCTGTTGACTTTATCAGCAGCTCCCTGTTTTAATTACTTAAAGGGTTAGTTCACCCAAAATTAAATTAAGATATTTTTGATAAAATCCGATGGCTCAGTGAGGCCTGCATTGACAGCAAGATAATTAACACTTTGAAGTGCCCAGAAAGGTACTAAAGACATATTTAAAGAGGGGGTATCACACACAGTTTCTGCCAATCTCATGTTAATCTTGAGTACCTATAGAGTAGTATTGCATTCTTCATATCACCGAAAAGTCTTTAGTTTTATCATATTTATAAAAGATAGTTACGCTAAACCGAGTCTTTCCGGAAAAAGCCGAGCTCCTGGAGGCGTGTCTGCCATCAGTGCTGTGGGCGGAGCTAAAGAGTCACGTAGAGATCGTCTGCTAGCTGCGACATCATTATAAATAAAAAGGAAACAAAAATGTTCGTGTTGTTTACATTATTTGCACTTGCGCGCCGATTGCCAACAAAACACAGACATCTGATGCAGCTTTACTCACCACCCACGATCTGCAAATCCAGCGCCGAACTGGGACTTGTTTACAAAGTATTCATCACCAAAATCCCGGGAACAAACAAACATATGTGCACAACTCCGTTTCTGCTCCGGAAAAACAAACTTTATCCACTGTTCCCTTAAAGCTGGTTTCTTTGGGAAGCTGAAAAAGGTAATCTTTCCCTCACAACTAAAAACACGCTCCTTTGGTGACAGGAGCTATGTCTCATTTCTGAGGCTGCGTCCTCTGGAGGTCACATTTGAAGGCTGCATACGTCATCAAGGATGTCATATTTAAGAAAAGTAACTGTCATAAAATTGACTGATATTCATTGTGAGGTGTAAAATACTGTAATTTCTTTCTTACGTTGCAATCTAACGGTTAATTTTCTTAAATGAGACTGCCTTGATGATGTATGCAGCCTTCAAAGGGTACAGCCCCTGAATTGGGACACAGCCATTGTTGAAAAATCTCTCGGCTTCCGTATCCCAAACGAAACGCGTTGATGGGCGTGCTCTTGCTCTTGTTCTGGGTGATGTATGTGTGTGCACGCTTATCAGGGAGAAGTGCCTATACAAGGAATTCCGCTCTCTTTTCATGTCATACAGGCCATATTCGAAAAAAACCCTCCGAAACCCGTACCAAAACCGGAAGTAGTGTATTTGGCACAGAAATACTCCGTCATACGTCCAACTCGTGTTTTTAAACTTTGGCCTCTTTAACAGTATAAATAAGTTAGAATGCATGAAATAGAATTACACCCCCCCTTTAAAACAGTTCATGGACTACAGTGGTTCAACCTTAATGTTATGAAGCGACGAGAATACTTTTTGTGCACCAAAAAAACAAAATAACGACTTTATTCAACAATATCTAGAACAATAACAATAACAGTATCTGATGGGTGATTTCAAAACACTGCTTCATGAAGCTTCGAAGCTTTACGGATTTTTTGTTTCGAATCAGTGGTTCGGAGCGTGTATCAAACTGCTAAAGTCACGTGAACCATTGAAATTTCGGAACGTTTCGAAATACTTCGAAGCCTCGTTTACTGAAATCACATGACTTTGGCAGTTATTTTGTTTATTTGGCGTACAAAAAGTATTCTCACCCCTTCATAACATTAAGGTTGAACCACTGTTGTCACATGAACTGTCTTTAGTACCTTTCTGGGCATTTGAAAGTGTTAATTATCTTGCTGTCAATGGAGGCCTCACTGAGCCATTGGATTTTATCAAAAATATCTTAATTTGTGTTCCAAAGATGAACGAAGGTCTTATGGGTGTGGAACTACATGAGGGTGAGTAATAAATGACAGAATTTTCATTTTTGGGTGAACTAACCCTTTAAAAGGTGTGATTTGACCAAATACTTACCATGACACAAGTCATTTTTAACCAAAAACTTTACCACGATATAAGTAATTTTTAGCCACAGTAGGGAAAGTTTTTTTTCAATCTAAGGATCAACATTCTTTGACATCCGGCATTTTTTCATTTAAAGGGATAGTACACGCAAAAATTAACATTTTGTCATCACTTAAAGTTATTCCAAACCTGTATGAGTTTTTTTTTTTTTCCTGCTGAACACAAAAGAAGATTTTTTAAAGAATGTTGGTAATCAAACAGTTGACTGTAGCCATTGA
Organism: Hypophthalmichthys nobilis; assembly: GCA_037950665.1. Taxonomy (NCBI): domain Eukaryota; kingdom Metazoa; phylum Chordata; class Actinopteri; order Cypriniformes; family Xenocyprididae; genus Hypophthalmichthys; species Hypophthalmichthys nobilis. The sequence goes on from CM075472.1 coordinate 17,827,047, forward strand.
CTTCCATTGGAGAAAAAAATACTATGGAAGTCAATGGCTACCGTCAACTGTCTAGTTACCAACATTCTTTAAAAAATCATCTTTTGTGTTCAGCAGAAGAAAGAAACTCATACAGGTTTAGAACAACACGAGGGTGAGTAAATAATGACAAAATTTTGGGTGAACTATCCCTTTAAGACAACTGAATCGCATTTTCATTGATGCTTTCTGATAACTCTTAATTATAACAAAACCAACCATTGTATAAATCCCCTAATTACTTTCTCCTGACGAATGCCAGAGCATCAGACCTTACAGACTTTATCAGACTTTTCACCTGTGACATCAGATCATATTTTCATCAATACTTTTTGACAATCGCTTACTCTTGCTTTGAACAAAACCGACCAGCATTTAAATGTCTTAATAGAACAATATCAACCAATATTTGCCTTTGAATATGTGCCCAAGTCACTGCAGCACTTATATATGTGCTAGACAACATTACAAATACAATATAGCTAGATCTAAAAAACGTATCATTGTTTTATATTGTAATATATAGTAAAGCACTAAGGCCTAATAGACATAACAGTAGGACTTTCTGTAAAGCTGCTTTGAAACAATGTGTATGGTGAAAAGCGCTATTAAATTTGACTTGCTAATAAATTTGACTTGACTTGATAAGTTTTCAAGGCAGACAAACTCAGTGATGTAATTTGAAGAAAACACAGAAAAGGACAGACACTGACAGGAACAGGGTGGAATGGAAGGGAATGTTAGAAATGTCTTTAGGGCTGTCAACCAAAAAATGAAAATAAAAACAAAAACGTGTCACCATCGAAACATCGAAAGTGTCGTTTTTGTTAATGTCTGAAACTGATTATGACCATGACCATGTGTGAAAGTCAATGGGCATCAGTTTGGATTTCAAAAAATAAATCGGATTTAAAAACCAAATCAGATTTGTGTGCAGTGTGAACAAAGATTTTGTGTGAAACACAGTGAGAGAAAGAAACAGAAAATGCAGAGAAACAGAACGAAACCTCAGAGCGGGAGTTGGAGATGAGAGGAGGAAAATATGAAGGCACTGACCTAAATTGCGCTTTTTATCATCTATGGCGATGAAGCGAATGCAGGGATTATTGGAGACGTACTTGGCCGCCCAAGGGACGTCGATTCGTGCGTCGGCTTTGTAGAAGAGTCCAAGTGCGTAGCGGGAAGAGTAGCTGACAGCCTCCAGCTTCTTCCTCTGATTCTCCTCCATCACTGCACAGACACACACAAACACAACAGCACAGGATGAAGCCTCTGGGCCTCAGTTAGTTCATCTCTCTGTTCACTTCAGACAGACGCCAGAGTTGGTGCCTGTGAAGAACGGGCCTGTAGCATTCATAAAGCACAGATAAAATGAGAGAAACACTGTGCCGTCAACTCACAGAACTTCTGTAGCACCAAGTCTGATAACACACCTGGGTTAGTGTGACAAGAGCTTGGAGATAGATGTGTGGTTGATGCATAGGGCCTATAAAACACAACCAGCAAACCCCTTTTTGCAGATGAGATGAGCCGTGTGGAGGTTGAAATGGACGGTGAGTGACACTTTAATGAGAATGCGGTGCATGGGCTGATTCGCTTGTGCATGTGGGGCTCTTTTTTAGAAAAATGCTGTCCTTGTTTCCTGTCTGGAACATCTGTTATTTATTGGAAACAAGCAGTCACACTAAGGCCTGCTTTAGTTATTTAGGGCCCACAGGTACTGAGTGTAGTGGAGGTTAAAGGTTAGCCCTTGTGGAATCAAATGCATATTTCTACTCAAAGACACCCCTGTTTCCAGTAAGGAAGAAAGCATTTCATGGACATCCGACATAAAGACCTGATCAACATTAATCTATCTGAGCAGTATCTTTCCCTCCTGAATCAACAAACAGATGTTTAGTGAAAAGTGATGAACGGAATGCTAACACATCATTTTCACTTCGCACATGTGTGATTCAGTTCCAAAGGGCAGTGTCAGTGTCAACAAGCTCGGACACCCCTCTGTGGCCCTAGTAAATCCGTATACTGTTTAAAGACCTCATGAAATCAATTTCCTTTCCTGTGTTGATGTAATTCCTATTGAAACAGGAAGTTTAGGTGGGTCATATCGAATGGGCTGTCCTTTATTAAAAAAAGAAAAGAAAAAAGACGTAAGTCAGATGTTTTGATTTTTCTTTTAAATGATTCCAGTTCCCTAACGGTTCAATTAACAAATTTACATTCATTAAAATGCATATTATTTTACATATATTTAATTATGAAATATATTTAATTAATATTACATCAAGATTAATTAATTGATTAATTAATTTATTGCACAGCTGTAAGCTGTATGTTTTTGATTGTGTCTGTGTCACTGAAAGAATACAGATGCGAGAACCGATTTGAACGTCATTTGATTGATTCCAGTATTTTTTTCCACTATTTAAATGGTTCTTAATTCAGACAAAAGTCAGCAATTTCGTGTTTTCCAAGAAGAGAAAGGGAATATAGTAGACCTCAAAATTTTTAAAGTTGACCAATTATACCCAATATCAAAGTCTTGATTTTGTTTTTGGGTTCTACTAGAATAGGTTTTCATGCTTGATTTGTCAAAAAACACATTATTTTTCACATATTTTACATTGTTGCAGCACCTCTCTTCCCAGTCTGCCAGTAACGCTCTGTATACCCTAATGAAAAACTAGTATACTTCAAGTTCATTTGATCAAGTATACTAAAGTAATGTTAAAGTATATTTTTTAAGTATACTTTATGTAGTAAGTATACTAGTAGCAATGTACTAGAAGTAAACTTGTTAGTGTACTATTTTAATACCGCTTGGGACTAAATTGGCCCAAATGAAGTATACGTTTCAGTGTACTATAAGTGAAACAGTAGTAAACTTTAAGTACAAAACTAGTTCTCATTTGTACTGCATCTGTACTACAAGTGAACATAAGTATACTAGCAGTTTACTATTTTAATACTAGTAGTACCTACATTTTTAGTATATGAAAGTACACTTTGAAATATACTCTCAGTAAACTACTAGTTTAACTAGTTTTACTAGTTTAATAAAGTTTTCTTTAAGTGAACATGACATCACACTTATAGTTTACTTTTTATGTATTATTTTTGCACTTTAATTATACTTCTATGTTCCTATTTAGGTATTAGTTTTTATACTAGAAATACCTTTAACTGTACTTTAACTCTTTCCATTTTAAAAACATTTTATTCTAGCTTCATGAATCCTTTTTATCAACACTTAAATGTGGGTAAGTTTCATTTTTTTAAAAAAAGGAAACATTTTAAACAAAAAGCTGAGAAAGTTGCATTTTTGTCAAAGACTATGTCCGGATGGGATTCAGAACGATGATCAAAAACAGGTGGAGTAGATTGAGTCCATAAACACCTCCAAAGCTTCATAGTCCTCATTCAGTAACGTTTTGGCAGTTAGGCAGTTTTGATTTATATGCTGTTTAATGTTTGATGATCGCTTTATTTTACATTTGCGTGAGTAATCTTCTATCGCTTGTTTCAGCTTCTTCTTCTCCTGCATTTTGATCCCGAGATTCTGTACTCTTTCAGAAGATGCGTAACAGCGCACCCTATCGTATAGCCTGAAAATTCAGTCAATGGCGATGAAAGAGTGAAGTAGATTTGAAGTAGGCCTAAATCGTCTCAGGTTACGTATGTAACCATGGTTCCCTGAGAGGGAACGAGACACTGCGTCAAGCGCTTTGGGAACGCCTCTGCGTGATTCCGTTGTGAAGCACATGTGAAATCAGTCCAATGGCGTGACGGAACGTCATAGGCGGGTGACGTCATGACCAGGAAACTATAAAACACACCTGAACCAAACAGAGTTAGCTTCTGAAAGGTCAAAGTAAGTCGGTCACAGGTATGCCGGGAGTATGGCAAAGGAGTATGGCATCTTGTTTCCTCTCAGGGAACCATGGTTACATACGTAACCTGAGACGTTCCCTTTCAAGGGAACTCACGCTGTGTCAAGTGCTTTGGGAACGAAATACCCACGCCGCCATAAAACCAAGTGCCTGTCTGTGTGAAATCGTGCACGCACACTAAGACGAGAGCACTCGTGACCCAAGGATCGAGGCCAAGTCTAAGTTCTAGAACCTGACGAACGTGTGCGGCGAGGAACATCCTGCCGCATCACACACTTCTTGAAGAGAGACTCCAGAAAGCAAAGCCTTAGAGGCAGCCATACTCCGAGTAGAATGGGCTTGGACCATAAGAGGGGAAGGTTGGCCGGCCGACTCATAAGCAAGTGATATAGCCTCAACTATCCACTTACTCAAAGTCTGCTTAGATGCAGGGTACCCTTTCCACAGGGACCCAAAACAAATAATTGATCTGATTTACGCCACAGGGCAGCTTTGTGGGCGTAAGCATCTAAGGCCCTAACTGGGTAGAGCAGACTTTGTTTCTCCTGGTCCTAGAATGTCACGGAGGAAGCGAGTTACCCATGAGTGTCTCCCAATTAAAATACCATAAAAAGGAGTGTGGTAAGCAGCTATGGCCGCCACAAACACCTTCAAGGTGGACGGGGATAACCCTGCAGAGAATCGGTCTCGCAAATACCTCGGTAGAGAGACCTGAACCTGAGTCGGGCCCCCTCAGAGGCCACGCCCACAGCTTCCATATCTCCGGGAGAGAGAAGGTCCCTCCTGACCGGAATCTCGAAAGGAGAGCCGTCGAGGACGGACATCAGATCCGAGAACCAGACTTGGCCCGGCCAGAACGGGGCTACTAACAACAGACAGACCCCGTCCCGGCATACTCTCTCCAGAACTCCTGGGAGCAGAGCAATCGGGGGGAAGGCGTACAGGCGCAGCCTTGGCCACATCTGTACCATCGCAGAGGGGCTGGATACATGAGGGAGAAAAACAACAGACACTGTGTCATCTCTTGAGACACAAACAGATCCACTTCTGCTTTCCCAAAGCACTCCCACAGGAGCTCCACCACCTCAGGGTGAAGTCTCCACTCCCCGGGCCTCAGCCCCTGCCTCGACAAGATGTCTGCTCCCTGGTTCTGGCGCCCTAGGATAAAACTGCTCTGACTGACAGTAGCTTCCCTTGGGCCCACAAGAAGATCTGGTGTGCCAATCTGCACAATGGGCGTGAGCGCAGACCCCCTTGATGATTTATATATGAGACCACAGCTGTGCTATCCGAGCGGACCAACACATGGTGACCCCTCAGGTCTAGGAGGAAGTGTTTGAGTGCCAGGAACACAGCCATCATCTCCAACTGGTTTATGTGCCAGGAAAGGTGATGACCCCTCCACAGACCCTGAGCTGAGCGACCACTATGATCGGCCCCTAGCCGGTGAGGGATGCATCCGTCGTAAGCATTACGCAATGACAAGGAGCCCCCAACACCGGCCCTTGGGAAAGAAACCAAGGTTTTGTCCACATGACACAAGCACGAAGGCCTCGCCGCGTGATCTTGATCTTGCGAAACTGGTTTCCCCTCGGGGAGAACCCCTTGGTTTTGAGCCACCACTGTAAGGGTCTCATGTACAGCAAGCCAAAGGTATCCCGTTGGACGCAGCCGAACCACCAACTCCTTTGACTGTGCCAGAATCAACCAGTCGTCTATGTAATTCAACACACGGATGCCCTGGAGTCGCAACGGAGCCAGAGCTGCATCCACGCATTTTGTGAAGGTGCGGGGTGATAAAGCTAGGCCGAAGGGAAGAACCCTTTATTGGTATGCTTTGCCCACAAAAGCGAACCTCACGAACTTCCTGTGTTGAGGAAGGATGGAGATATGAAAATATGCGTCCTTCAGATCTATTGTGACAAACCAGTCCTCGGACTTGATTTGTGACACGATTCGTTTCAGAGTGAACATTCTGAAATTGAGCTTCTTGACAGTACAATTTAGAAGGCGCAGATCTAGAATAGGACACAACCCTCCATCCTTCTTTGGAACTAGGAAGTACCGGCTGTAAAACCCTGATTCCCTGCTGGGAGAAGGAACCCGTTCTATAGCTTCTTTTCACAAGTGAGTCTGTACTTCCTGTTCCATAACCAGAGCCTGCTTGGGGCTCACCTTGGTGAATAAAACTCCGTTGAATCTGGGCGAACTGAATTCTGTACCCAAACTCTATTGTGTGGAGGACCCATTGAGATATATTTGGCAGAAGTTTCCACGCTGCCAGAAAATCTACTAAGGGTATCAGCCTCTCGAGACTGACCTCTGGTGTCTGGTGTGTGACCAGCTTGATGCCCTGAAACCGTGAACCGGCAGGGAACAACCGAACTGGCTGCTTTTGATCCCTCAAAAGCAGAGCGAACATCCCAGCGCCACTACGTTTCCGGGTGGACACTGAGATGTGTGTTCACTGAGAACTGCTGTGCCCTGAAGCACACAAGGTAGCAGGGTTGGCAGAACGGCCCCCTGAGGGCACCGAGGGGAGACGGGCACCGTGTAATGAGGTGAACACCGACTCGACCCGGAGGCAATCGCCACTAAGGGAACCAGTCTCTCGAGACTGGCTTTTAGTGCTACACGAGCGACCAGCTCAGTGCCCTGAAGAGGCGAATCGGCAGGGAACAACCGAACTGGCCCCTCTGAGACCCTCCTCAGAGGGAGCGAACATCCTAGCGCCGCTATGTTTCCGGGTGGACACTGAGACATTTGTTCGCTGAGGACCGCTGCGCCCTGAAGCACACGAGGTGGCAGGGTTGGCAGAACGGCTCCCTGAGGGCACGGAGAGGTGTAACCCGACTCAACCCAGAAGGGACTGCCTTCAGAAGCCCAGCACATCTGGCGGCAGGCCTTCTAAACAATAAGGACGGTCCTCAGATCCGGCCTATCAAGAAAAGACTTCGGCTGTGAGCGCCCACCCGATCCCCAGTATCTCTGCGGGGAGCCCAGGTGGCAACTTTCACCTTTTTCTTTCCTTTTTTTTTTTTTTTTTTTTTTTAAATTCCTAGGAACTTAATGTAGCCAGATATCAAACAGACAAGTAAAAACAGTCTGGATAAAAGGCTGAATATAATGTATTAATACAGACATCTAACTTCTGAAAAGTATTTACCATTTAATTCCTCAAAAATTAAATGCAGCCAAATCAACCAGACAAGTAAAAACGGTCTGGATGAGAGGCTGAATACAGTATTAATACAGACATACACTTTTCAAAGCAGAAAATATTTCATTTAACTTAAATTAAATGCAGCCAGAAAACAAACAGTACAAGAATGGCTGAATGACAGGCTGAATATTTATAATGCAAAAAGAATTATAGCTCGTTATAGTTTGCAAGCGATATTATATAAATAAATTGCAGACCAGAAATCTACGCGCTGCCTCGGCAAGATCCGTGCCTTCAACTTTTATTCCCTCGAGAATAAAGCCAACAGGAGTGGAGCTAAAAACTCCGGATAGCGCATGCTTTTCTTTACACATCAGGACATTTTTATGAATGAACTCTGTCAGCCCCAATGAAAACTGATGTGCATGCTCCACTCCCAATAAACAACACATAAATCGCGTGTATCCCCACTCTCGTAGTGTAGCAAGTGCAGGGAGGAACACGCGATTCAAACTGCTGTTTGCTCGCCATTATACTCCTGTCTAGATAAAAATATGCTTATGGACAAACAACAATAAATAGACAGAGACAATTTCACACAGAGCGCTTACTGAAGACACAGAAGCTAACTCTGTTTGGTTCAGGTGTGCTTTATAGTTTCCTGGTCATGACGTCACCCGCCTATGACGTTCCGTCACGCCATTGGACTGATTCCGTATTCTTCAAAAAGCTTACGCTGTATGTCCTATACATTCCCTATTCAACTTATGGAACGAATGTGGTGCCAGTTCCGTTTTTTCCGTAAGTTGAATAGGGAAGGTGTAGGACATACAGCGTAAGCTTTTTGAAGGCGGTCTGGCGGAAGCCCTTGTGAGGCGATCATTTGTGTTTATAAAGCATATACATTTTTATTTTTTTTATTAAATGACCGATTGTTTCGCTAGATAAGACCCTTATTCCTCGTCTGGTATCGTTTAAAGCCCTTTGAAGCTGCACTGAAACTGTAATTCTGACCTTCAACCGTTTGGGGCCAATTGAAGTTCACTATAAGGAGAATAATCCTAGACTGTTTTCATCAAAAACCTTAATTTCTTTTCGACTGAAGAAAGAAGGACATGGACATCTTGGATGACATGGGGGTGAGTAAATTATCAGGAATATTTGAAAGTGAACTAATCCTTTTTAAGTGCAATTTTAAGTATATTTCTCAGAGGTACATAAAGTTTATTTCTGAGAAGTATATAAAAATAGACTGAAAGTATACTTTCTTATTTTAAGTTTAAAAGAAGTATACTAATAGCACACTTGAATAAACTTGTTTTCGTAAGGGTACTTCTGGTCTCTATGGAGCACCTCCTTCCGAAAAGTGCAATGTGCTCTGATTGGTCACCTGGAACAGTATTGTGATTAATCAACCACTTTGAGCATGCTTGGGAAATGTCATGCCCCTTACCATAACCACGATTTTCAACACACTACTAGCGCAACTCAACCAGGCCTCGTCCCTTTTTCTGTATGCTTTAGGTGGGAATTATTTAAATAAGGAATATTGTGACATGTACGTTCCCGGAAGAAAACACAAGGCTACAATTGAGGCGATTCAACTGCCTTTAAAGTGGAATTTGTGCTTTGTAACTTTGCAGACCTTTTTCAAGCTCAAACAGCAACATTGCACACTAAAGAAAGATACAAATGTAAAAAAGCATAATAGGACCCCTTTAAAAGATTTAAAAGAACATCCATTCCCAAAGTTAAAATGGAACTGGCACTGGTGTCATCCCAAAATTCAAGCTGCTCTTGTTTTTGTGATGGGGTCAACAGATGAAAATACTTGCTTTCTTTCTGGTTTCACGGCTCGCCGAAAGACAGTGATGCCAAGCAAACCCCTCCAAACACCGTCAACCACTGTTGTAATTTTGTTGTCACAAGAAACGCTTCACCAACTGTTAGTCTGATTAGGAAGCAACCAACTGACGATGATGGAATATGACAATAGAGGTGAAGCAGTCACATGACTGTCCCCGGACATGTCCCTTTTATCGCTGTCTATGTCATTGCGGAACATCTGGGGAAGATTAGGAGCATGTAAATGTGCCCCTTGGTACAGAGACAATCTTCTGCAGCATCTGAGCGTGGAAAGCCCAGGGATAATGCAAACCCTGTCAGCTAAATCCATAAAGAGGCTTTCTTTTTCTCATGGTAATGGAATCTGGTTACAGAACACACCATTGTTAATCGGCATAAAAGATCTCGACGCGGGGTTATCTAATACAGATATGAGAACGCTTTTTACCACATTAGCCCATTTAAGTTGTCAGAAAACACTTTCCCTAGAGCTGGACAATGAGTGCAGATGCACATTAATGAATCATCTCCTTTCAAAAGGCTATGACTTCCATTTCAAGTAAAACGAGACCACCTATTTGGTGGTCTGAATGACTTCAGCTTAGCCACAACTATAGAGATGTTTTTAGAGCTGGGCATTGAAAAAAGAAAAGCACAGGCTATGTATTTTCTGGCTGCTACGGTAAGTAAAGCTCTGAGTCATGGTGTAAAGTGTATACTGCCCTACATTACCCCCAATCCCTTCCTGCCTGCTCAGGTTGGCAGCGCAATTACCTCTGCAGGTTTGGACTGTGACTTCTAGATTTCAGCTTAATCACTTGCACATAGTTCACAAACCAGCTGAACTAAGAGAAAGATCAAAGCAAAGAATCTACATACTGCTTTCTACTTAGATTAAACTCATGATATTTTATTGACACAGTGTTTATTTTTTTCATTACAAATGATATTGTCAACATAACAATTACAATAAAAAGATCGGGCAACCAGGGTGAGACTGAGAGCCGTGGGAACGGAGCGAGGCTGGTGGCGCGGGTGTTAATGAGAGTCACCTGCACGCCACACCGGTCTCGAGTCCCACAGAGGAGCTCCCGAAGGATAAAAGGAGTGATGACAGTGAAGGATGAGAGAGGACCAGGCCTGGGCTTTATGTTGCTGTTTTATTACGTTTATATAAGGCAGTCGTCCATGAGGGCCTGCCGCTTTACTTTCGTTTTGTATTGTTTAATTATTTTGTGTTTAAAGATATATTCTAATGTTTGCCAGTTCTTGCCTTCTTCTTCCCATATCTTTGAACCTTGTTACAAAAGATAAATTGAAAAATTTGACCCCCCGTTGCTTTAATGACTGACATTTAATGGAAGCAAGAAAATATGGCCTTTATTCACAATATCAATGTCACAAATTTGCTTAAATTTGATTAATGACCAAAAATAGCTGTTTTTTTAAGTACTGGTGCATAACTAAAATATTTCCTAAAATAATTTTCACTATCCTAAAACTTCTCTCCAGTTCTTAAAGCATAAGAAAAAACAGTTTTTTAAGTTTTAAATTTAAAAGATGTTTGGACCAACAATATATTTCTAGAGAAAATAATTTTAAGGGCAAAGGGCAATGTTTGAAATGCTTATGAGTAGTGTACTTCAGGCAAGCTAATTTAAGTAATATTATAAAATTATTACCAGAGTCCTCTTGGTATGTGGCTTTTCCCTTAATCTAGCATATCCATCAAGGAAGCAAGAGTTGGCTTTAGCTAGACTTGAGATTAATTATATATCCACCTGCACAAATGTTCACCTGAATATTATCTCTCTTTCCTCTCCCAGTTGTCCTCAACCTATTGAGAGACAATGTATGCTTTTTTTTACTTAAGTAATAAATTATTCACTAAAATGTGCAATTTTACGGTTTCCACTTCTTTATTAAAGATGAAAATCCTTTGTCCGCTCGCTCTGATGGTTTGCTTTCTTAATGATAAATAATGGCACTAATGTGCAACGAGAGTACTAGTAAGCACTTCAGTAAAAATTTCCTCTTAGTTTAGACCAGAGGGATTTGATTTCATTACACACATCTGTGATCTTTAGCCTCCTTCCCTGACACATCCTCCGGTCGAAAGACTAACAAATCCACATGAGCACAAATCTACTCGAACAGTCAAGCTCTTTCAATATCCTGAAGGAAAAAAACAGTTGCTCTGTAAGTGAGCCCTGCATAGCCTCAATGTGAGACATACCTTACACGAAACCACATTCACTTACTGGGCCAAACACACAAACGCACCTGATGTCCTCTTCCTCTTCAGACACTTGTCACCACTTTAGAGTCTGCTTTATGTCTGTCTGGACCTTATAAATCTCCAATCTGTGTGAGCAGGGCAGAGCGGAGGGGCTTCTGACAGCTGTGCTGTATGTGCAGGACCAGCCTCACACAGGCTACATTCACAAAGTCAGTGTTTGGCAACTGTATTTACTGACACGTGAATTTGAAACTGTCCTGTTCATACAACAGCTTACAGAAGCAGCTCAAATACTGTCTAAATGGATGAATAACCAAAGTCAAGCTGCATTTATACTCCTGTGCAACTATACTGACATATGTAGAGATGTACTTACATTAAAATTCTTGTTGATACAGTAATTTTTTTCATGCTATGGGCTGATAAATGGCTGATTATTTAATATAAATGGAAGAATAACCATATTTATATGTCACTTTAGCTATAAAAAAAATAGAAAATGGTTTGGGGTGGTAAGATTTTTTAAATGTTTTTGAAAGACCAAGGCTGCATTTATTTGATCATATACAAAATTAATTATATATATTGATATTGCAACATATTACAATTTAAAATAATGATTTTGAATTTTAATATATTTTAAAATGTGATTTATTTCTGAATTTTCAGCAGCCATTATTTCAGTCTTCAGGGTCACATGATCCTTCAGAATCTTTCTAATATGCTGATTTGTTGCTCAAGAAAACATCTGAAAACAGTTGTGCTGCTTAATTGTTTTGTATTTTTTTCAAGATTCTTTGTTGAACAGAAAGTTCAAAAGAACAGCATTTTTGAATTATATCAATTTAATGCATCCTTGCTGAATAAAAATAATATTTTTTAAAGAAAGTCCAACTGACCCCAAAATTCTGAAAAGTAGTGTATACAAAATGAAGAAAGAAAAATAGGGCAATACTAACCGCCACCTTTCCGTCACATATATGCAGCACTTTTGACTGCACACTTAAGAGACAAAAGCCTGGATTTCAAGCTATTACCAGCACATACCAAAGCATCATAAGCTGACTGCAAATTAGCCGTCACCTGACTGTGAGCGTTTCCCTCGTCTAACCTGAAAAAGCAAACTATATGCAGCTCTATGTCAGGAACCTGAGGCTAGTCATTGACACGTGTTTGGCTGTGAGAGTGACTACATTAGTATCTGTGAGCGTGTGTGCGTGCAGCTCTGGGACGAGAAGGTTAACATTTTCCAGTTGGCCGCTCGGAGGCATGTGTTGAACCCTGCACTTGCGGCCCCGGGATCTTTGATGTGGGAGTGGGTGAAACGTTCATGAAACACAGCATGTTGACAGAGCGATCCTTAATCAATACAATGAGTCCTACAATATGTGTCTGCAAAGTGACTGCACTTACATATAGTCACCAACCAACTTTTAACTAAAAAATGACAATATATCATGTCAGGAGCAGGTTAAGACATCTAACATTTCCTTTAATCTAGAACTTAAATGCAGAAGTTGTGTAGTACCAAAGGTCTGGTGGTCTCATACTAAAGCATGAGATATGAGGCTTCCTTCTAAAGCTTCCCCTCGTAAGCACGTGCATGTGTGTGTGTGTAAGTGTGTGTGTTTGGGTAAGGGGGTGGAGAATTACTGAGCTACGGGGTGATTAGAAAAGTAAGGACCCAAGGGAACCTGTAGGAGTGAATCTGGCTCAAGCCCAGGTAGTTATGCACATCTGCATTACATCTACACAAAAACACACACACACACACACACACACACACACACACACACACATACACACACACGCAAATCTCAAATTACTCATGCGCAGTAATGCTGTGGATCCAGAGAGGAATATCTCAACTTGAATAGGTGTTTAGCCTTATCATTTATCCTTAAATACAGAATGTCTACAGAGAATATTCAGAAACATATTTTAAATAAATACACAAATTCATTCCTATTGACACACAAACAGACTTAAAACCTAGTGAGCTTTCTAAAGATGCAGCATTTTAAAGCATTTAAGGTGCACTACCAATTCCAAAGTTCCAAAAGCTAGGCAGCATGACAATACGACCTTCTAAGATACCTTATTTTTGCCAAATTCTAAAGCAGCGCTGAATGCATTTTACATAGAGTAGGCAATCCCAAAATTCTCAGTAAAAAAGCAATCCAAGATGGTGGACAATGCAAGACAAATATAATAACAAAATCAAAATATAAATTAAATATACATTTTCATCATTAATATTCAGTTAGCAATGATTCTAAAGAATTTATTAATTGTAGTTGATGTTAATTTCAACATTTACTAATACATTATTAAAATCTAAAATTCTGTTAGTATTATTTAAAAGATCTGAGCTAACATGAACTAACAATAAACATATGAACATAACAATGAATATATTTTTATTAAATGGGTACTTCACTGTTGGAAAAATGGGCTTTCAATAAAACTTGTCTGCCTATACAGTAGAGGCAATAAATAAATAAATAAATAATTCAGTGCTACCTGACTAGAGAAAACTTCATCTTCCCGTTTGCCAAATAGTTAGGAAAACTTCAACACCCATAATGCACTGGGCATGTTGCCGTTCAAGGCCACACCCACCAGTCTGGTGTTATACGCTTACCACAGTCAAATACCACCTTGCTTTAGTAGGAAATACTTCTTAGCAAACTTTTAGTCATAATCGTGTCGAATTGTATTGTTCCCAGGTGCAAGAATTCAAAGATTAAACATTTAGGAGTGAGTTGCTTTTGGTTTCCAGTGAAGGATCCAGAGTGTTGTAGACAGTGGCTAGACAGGCTGCAATGAATCGTAAATAAGGAGAGAATGCGCAACGGAAAATCTGAAAAACCTCCATGTTTGTAGTTAACATTTCAAAGTGGATGACCACGAACATCGTGTTTTAGGCCAAACAGAGGGCAAAAACTGAAAGGATCGGCCGTTCTGTCAGTTCCACCCAACCCCCCAAAGCAAAACGCTGTTGTGTACTGGTAAAGCTGTTGCCATTGTGTTCCATTTTTATGACACAGAGTTGCTATCTATGTAGAAAGTTTCAAATCAGTCACTCATGAGATTCCATTTCAGAATGCTCCCTTAGATGGCTGCCTCTGTAGGCTGTAGACAGCAAGACCGCTCACTGAGTTTTGGAACAGAGCCATATTTTTTTTAATCCTGCTTATATCATGAAGCCTCTATTTTAGAACAAGGAAATGTGCCATTTTCAAATCAGTTTGTGTAGATATAATTAGCAATAGTTAACATAACAATGAGGCTCATGAAAAGTGCTATTTGCATGTAAGCATTTGAGATGTGATTTCATGCAGCGCTGCGTGCCATTTGCTGGGCTGGTTACACATCATAAATGCTGCTTAACTTGAAAATATAAATCCAGTGTTATTTTGCAACAAGCTCACTGGTTCACAGGCAATCAATGAGGGGTAAAAGGCAGAAGGTGATGAATTATTATACAAGGGCATTTTCTCACGAAACAAAGTGCATATTTTGGCTACTAACGTGTCATTTCCAAGCACACAAAGTCAGCTGGGACAGTTCCAGCAGTGGTCATGAAATACGTGTGAATATTCCCTAAAGGAATGGGTCTTGGGGGTCAAGTTTTTTCTTCTGAGTGATTGGCCTAATTGGAGACATCAGTGCAGGGTGTCAGGGGATGTGATATAAACCTCTTTTAGGAGGTGTGACTGTCCCATGGTCAAGTAGACTTATTAGGACATGGTGTTAAGTGCAGGGAAAGTGATTCCAAAAGGGACCTTTGTGAAAAATAAGGGGTCTACTCTGCAACGGTTTTAAAGGTGCAGTTCGCACCAAAATTCATATTGCGTATGGGACCTTCAAAGTTAACGCTTCAAAAATCACACAAAGAGAGCATGATGGTAAGCCATTCAAACACAGTTGTTTAACATTACTTGTGTGTACGCTTCGTGTGGTTTCTGAAGCATCAACTTTGGAGGTCCTTTACACTTGCATTATATGGACTCACACAAATTGATTATTTTTCTAAAAAATCTTTTGTTTGTGTTCGTATGAAGAAAGAAAGTCATTTACATCTGGAACGGCGTGAGGGTGAGTAAATAATGAGAGAATTTCCGTTTTGGGGAGGAGTATACCTTTAACTCACCCTCATGTTGTTCCAAACCTGTATGATTTTTTTTTCCTTATGTAGAGCATTAAAAGAGGAAAATTTGGAAGAATTAAAAATCTCATGCACATAACAATAATAATAATAATAAACAAATAAATAAAAACAGCATACAGGTAAGTAAATTATGAAAGATGTTGCATTATTGTGTGAACTGGTGTTTTTTTAGCAGAATAAAACAAAAAGCCCAAAATAAAAAGCCAAACATTAAACTAAAATTCTTTATTTAGTATCATTCAGTAGAAACAGCATTTCTAAAATGGCCATCTTCGACAACGCAGCAATGTGGACTGTGTACAGATCCGGCCAAATGATAAATGACATACTGGGTTTATTCAAACTTAAATACTGAATGAAATAAAATGCCACATCTAGCATGCAGAGAAATTCAAAACAAGTTTATTTTTGAATTTGGGTGGTCATTTTTTCACGTTGGCATTGTTTGATTGTTTGAGGCAACATTGTTGCAAGCGCACCAACTCCCAAGCATTCATCATTGTTCCCTGGAAGGGTTGGCCTTTGCTGCTTCCCTCTGGGACGCCACACAGCAGCACAGCATACTGGAAGGCTACACAAAGTGCACAAGAGACCTGAACCATTTCCCAATTTATGATCTCTCAGCCCTTTAAAGGTTGATTTAATATTTGCCTGAGAGGTTCTGGAAAGCTTCCCAAAAATAAAAAGGACGAGAGAGAAAAAAACAAAACAAAACAAAAAAAAAGGGAGTCGAGTGTTGTTTATCTAACATTTAATGCACTTGTTGGTGAACTGTGTCCAAAAATAAGAAGTATTTATTAGTCTGGGTGAAGCGGAGGGGGCCTGACACTGTTCAGCTTTAAAGGGGCTTTGAACAGGAGCGAGAGGTCCATCATTAGTAGTAGCGCCTAATGGACCACGTTTCAACACGCATTTGCTCAAATGTCATGTGATTGGGATGATGTACAGCACGTTGAGAGGGAAGAGAGCCAGGTTACATAGCCAGGTTATATTTGAGTCACTTGAAAAAACAAAGCCAATGAGATGTGCGCCTTGTGCCAAGGCAGGCTGAAGTTAGCGCTGCCAAACCACCTGAATGTATCTCATGTACGCAATTAAAGAAGTGAAGGCCAGCGGCATTATAGATGCCTCCAAGTTGTCTGAAAACATTTAGTATCCAAACACTGATAAATCACCACTCTTATTTGCCATGTGATTTCATTAAAGGTGACTCATAAATAGGCCTTCATGTAGGCTGGATTCACTTAAATGCTGATTCTCTGAATGTCCTTCAAGTCTTAGCCTGAAAAGAACTTCAAATGATGGCATTTTTGGTTTTGAATGCGGCAAAGTCTTTAACACATGCTCAATCTTTTTTATATGTCTGCCAAATGTGATTAAACGTGCAAAGAACTGTAGTGTGTGCTGTAATTCATCCACAACAAGATGTTCTTGAGAATGTTCTCCATGTATTAAAGAAGCTTAGATACACATTAGAGATAATGACCCTCACTATAAAACATATCCAGGTTTTCTCCTACAGCACTGGCCCAGAACTCTGAGGAATCTGTGGGCCAACTACAGATCATCCATAAACCGCAGGCTTTGGCCGATGCTATAAATGAAAACTTCTCAGCTCTTTATATCCGGAGTTTGAGCCCTGGCCGCTAGAGAGACGGATGTGCCTCCACAGCTGCAGGCCACTTTAAAGCGGCACAGGTTTTCGGGGATGTTTATTAATCTTTTTTGCTGGAGGGACTTTTTTTCGGTTTCCCTGCAAACAGGGCAATAATGGACACTTTTGTGTAGCCAGGTAAATGAAGACGAAACCTCTCTGATGTCAGCTGAAATATCTGCTAGATAAACAAGGCGACTGCCAACACAACCGAGCGGTTTGTTTCATAGATAGCTCGAGTGTAATTTGGGACCAAACAGAGACATTTAGGGCAGCTACCTGAGGGCTTCGGCACTGACGTCAAGCCACATGTTATTTTAAGCAGTGGGTCAAAGGTGACCTATTTCTTTTACAGAATATTTTGCCCCAACATGGTGAGTTGAAATCCATGTTATAGCGTAAAAGTCTGTTTTTAACTAATGGACAATGCTAAAAGCCTTCATCATAAATGTGTATAGAGTGTCTGGCGCTGCAGTGGACTTTCAGTGATGTGGTATAGGAAATCAATATGTCCCATTTCTAACTCCAGACTCATTCAGGGAGCAAATAAAAGCTGCTTTAGTGTGGCAACGCAATCAATTTGGTTATCTAAATTATAGTAAATTACTTCAAGAGTGCTACAACGCTTTACGGATGTCATGCAACGTTTTTAAAACTATCTAAAATCCATCCCAGGGTCATTGGAAAAACATGGCGACATGTCTGCAAAATTATATTGCGTTGCTTCTTGCATGTTTAGCGACACTTTCAATGTGAAATGTATAGTGAGTGGATCTGCAACATTTTATTAAAGGGTTAGTTCACCCAAAAATGAAATTTCTGCCATTAAGTACTCATCCTCATGTCGTTCCAAACCCGTAAGACCTTCGTTCATCTTCAGAACACAAATTAAGATATTTTTCATGAAATCCAAGAGGTTTTTTTTTTTTTTAATCTCCCATAGAAAGCAATGAAATTACCACATTCAAGGTCCAGAAAAGCAGTTAAAATAGTCATCATGACTACAGTGGTTTAACCTTAATGTTATGAAGAGACAAGAATACTTTTTGTGAAAACAAAACAAAAATAATGACTTTATTCAACAGTTTCTTCTCTACCCTGTCATTCTCCTATGCAGTTTATGTTGAAGACATATTGCAGAGCTTCCGTGTTCTACGTCAGAACTAACTTCCGCCAGACCGCCTTCCATATTCAACTTACGAAGAAAGTGTAAACTGCCGTTGCATCAGTTAAGCTTTTTCCGTAAGTTGAATTGGGAAGGCGTAGGACATAGCGTAAGCTTTTTGAAATGCGAGAGTTTTACACTTTCTTCTTCTTTGCCATTATAAAGCTTGAATACGTCAGGATATTTATTAATACATCTCTGATTGTGTTCATGAGAAAGAAGAAGATGGCTTGAGGGTGAGTAAAGCTTGCGGTAATTTTAATTTGAAAGTGAACTAATCCTTCAACAAATGCATTTGTTGAGGCAACCATGCCATTTTAGCTTGCTAATTTAAACTTGACTTGTATCCGAACATGTATAGGTAAGCAAAGAGCAAATTTACTATGTCAGAAAAGCAATATGGAGCCAATTATGTGATACAAACAACAAAATGTATTTGTTTACAAATCATGCACTATGGTAAAGGTGTTTTGATGCCATAACACAGTATTCTGAATAGTATACATAATAACATAACATAGGAAGTGTGTGAAAATAAGTAATTATTAAATCAATGATCTACCTCTGTAATCATATTTTGTGCGAAAAGGTATAAAAGGTATTGGTGTTTTACTGTCACAAGTGTTCATTTCACCTAGAAACTGCAGTGAATTTTATGTACAGATAAGTTTTTGAAGAATTGCAGAAATGTAGGAAGAGGCACATTTTTTCACAAGGTTGCTAAAATGGCCTAAAACAGATCTGATGACAAAATGACCCTCCCACCTTTTCATAGAATTAAAAGAAACAAAAAAGTAACACTTGCATAAGTGTCCTTGGAACACCATATTTTTGGTTAATTTATGTAAAATAGTGTTAAACTATCCAAACACACAGATCTACATTACAACAGAACAAAAGCTGACAAACAACAGTTGTTAATGTAGGACTGGTCAGCAAGTAATCTTTTAAGGTGGGTCTTGGAGAAGGGTGTACAAAGAGCTTTACAAAAACATCATAACAATGTGGTACTATGAGCTTCCTCAAATGTATGACTAACCAGTGTAAAACACACGTTCTTCCTGTATTTAAAAGAAAAAAAAAACCTTTGGTATCGCACAGAACAAGCTCTATTTTAAAAGGGCAGACGGTTCTTTTTTTTGTGCAGTATAGCAGAAGTTAAATCGGGAGCGCATGATGAAACAGACGAAGCAGAGAACTGACATGCAAATGTGCAAGAGCCGTCATTACTCATAAAAGATCATTTCAGTTTTAAGATGGCTTGGCAAGAGAACTGCTATTAGAAGCACGACTTAGCCAGAGCCGTTCCCGGCCTTGTCAAAAGAAGCTCTTTCTCTGCATCACAAATTCCTCTTAATTTAGAGGGCAATTCACTGCTCATTCATCTTCTGTTCTAATCCAAATACAGATCATGGCACTACCCAAAAATGGCATTCGCTCTTGGCACACCAGGGGTGAGATTATCTCAAGCCTCTGAAGTCACAATGAGGCTCTTCAGGCAGCGGAGGATTTTACACTCACAACTCTGAGGTTTGGCCTCAATTTCTCACATGCTTGACTATGGTATCTTCTTTTCTGGGTGTGCCTCTAATTTTAGTTTTGTGCACCTTACATCTTCCTCTTTTTATGCACAGTTTCCTGAATGAGGTTTGTATGAAGAGACGCTGAAATGTATGCAAAAAATTTGTTTCTGCAACAAACATGCATGAGGCATGTTATGGTTGATATCCTTAAACAAGACCTCTGTTCTCTGTTGGATATTCACTTAATGAAATATCAGTGTATTAATTAAAATGCTAAAAAAAAAAAAAAAAAAAAAAAAAAAACTAGGTAAAACCAACAAGTAAATAGTATATTTAAAATGATTTAATTAATTAAAGGGATAGTTCACCCAAAAATGCAAATGTCATTCCAAAAACTCTGTGACTTTCTTTCTTTTGTGGTACATTAAAGAAGATATTTTGAAGAATGTTGATAACCAAACATCCATTGTATGGATGAATTTTTTTTTTAACATGTTAAACATTTATTATATTTATGTTTAACATGTTAATTAAATATAACAAATTAACATTGGCCTGTTTTAAAAATTAAAAAAAACAACAACAGCACAAAATCTCTCTTTTTTTAAATCAATTTGTTAAACAATGAAGAGACATCCCTTTAATGCATGATGGCCACCACATTACCATAAAAGTAAATGGATTAAGAAAATCAATTTGTAAATACTTTATAAAAATACAATGTAAATATTTATTTTTTAATGCAGATTTATAGATGCATTATTTGTTATCACAATTAATAATTTAACAATTACTTTTAAATATGAATTAAATAAACTGTTTTAAATGTCAATTTATGTCATTTATTTATTTTGTCAATTTTTATTTCTTTTTTAATACATTGATTTCTTCATTTTATTTTTAAAACTCCTATTCTGAATTCTGAATAAAATACATATTAATCTAAATTAACTACTTATTCACCAAAGGTAAATACTTTAATACAGCATTGATTTCATTCAAAATTGACATGATCTGTCAAATCAGTTGGTGACTCACAGAACAAAGGTACCACACCAAGCTCCAACAACAAACCACAAGATCCTTTGACAGGGTTAAGCGACCCAATTATAAAGAGAGAGAGTGATGAGAAAAAAAAAAACCCTATGCCTCCATTGTTTGGTCTCCTGAGTGCCTTTGAGAGAGCTGTGGAGAGAGGAGGACTAAGTATCCATTTAGCGCACAACACCCAGACAGTGCAGGGGAAATAAGCATGCCTTTCTGTCAGGAGTCAGAACAAGGGATTACATCATACCAGACTTGAAAGCAGCAGACCCAGACAGCCACTCGATGAGAGACAAAAAGAGAATCTCTAACCAAGAGGAGGATGATGTAACTTGACACATTTATTGTATTCCGAGCACGGGACGGAGCTCGAGGTAATTGCTAGCCAAACAAAAAGCTCAGATATTTATGTTTGGTGGAAGGGAACAAAAGAAGCACCGTTTTAAGTTTAATGACGCATCCTGCCATGCCTTTTATCATATCTGCTGATTAACAACCGCTCTTTAAATTCAGCTCTAAAACAGGGAAATAATCAGCATGCTACCTATCTCGCACAGCCAGGCCCCAAATCAAATAACGCAGCCAGGGAGACTGATTACCACATGAGAGAGCGAGCCTGCCAAAAATAGAGCTTTAATTTCATTAGAAATGAAGAATCATGTTTCTCAACATCAGCAGAGTTTCAAGGCCGTCAGGGGATCCAGGCTGTGTGTTACTGTCGGCCACATAGAGGTTAGCTGCAAAAATGCCCTATTTCAGCACAATGACGTAATCACTTATAGCACAAAGGCTTGCTAAGTTTGGGGCACCCTGACAGACCTGCACGCGGGCCAGACAGGAAGTAAAAGCACATAATAGGAAAGGGTGTGGGCACGCCATCACTCATT
The DNA here is from genome assembly GCA_037950665.1 of Hypophthalmichthys nobilis. Classification (NCBI taxonomy): domain Eukaryota; kingdom Metazoa; phylum Chordata; class Actinopteri; order Cypriniformes; family Xenocyprididae; genus Hypophthalmichthys; species Hypophthalmichthys nobilis. The sequence continues at coordinate 17,848,649 of CM075472.1, forward strand.
GAGAGTAATGGAACCGGCAATTGAGTCAATGGCTTCTATATGCAGACATCAATATTGCCTTTGTCATCCTTAAATATCAAGCTGCAGTTTGCATAAATGCATCTGTAAGTGGTCCATAAACTGCCATTGAGTGAATCAGGAGTTATGATTCACAGCTTTAGTCTAATATAAAGAGGTTACAAGTGGTCATTCAGCACTTGGAAGGGGAACGTAAATTTAGCACTTCCTAGATTAGAGGAAGTGTGACTTTAAAATTAAACAGCTGCTTGGAATCACAAAACAAATCCTCAAGTATGAGCATGTGGCGTTAAAAAAATAAAAAATAAAATAATATTTAAAAAGAAATACTTTCACAGCAGGAAATGTGCACATGGAATACATTACTGTTCAAAAGTTTGCAGCAATGTGAGATTTGTTTTTGAAAGAAACAAATACGTTGACGTAATTTCCGCTGAAACAGGAAACAGGGCGGGAAATATCGAACAGCTCCTCCCCTTTTTTAAAATAGCCAATAGCCAACTGAGCTCAGTAAAATCGCAGTTTCCTCCTAATCTCTAACCTTTTCTCCTCCTATCCTCCTCCATATTACTTTAAAAAATAGCATTCAAAAATAGTACTCATTTGACCCCCAAAGCCCGGTTCGTTTGACTAGTGTGTGATCGCTCTGTACCGTGCCCAGGCGCGGTTCGCTTAACCGTCCCTGGTCCACTTGGAAGAGGTGGGCCAGAGCAAAAATATGTATCAATGAAGTATGTACTTTCATGAAGTAAACTTTCACTAAAAGCCTTCCTTCCACCGGAAAAAAATAGTCCCTGACCGTGAACAGCAACAGAAGTTACATTATTACGCCATTAGATGGCGGCAAAGACTGTCTTTATGAGTGTGTCAGTCAGTAGCGAAGACTTTTACATTGAAAAGACTGAATTGTTGTGAACACGGAACAAGACACAACTGACAAATGCTTTGACTAGCGCTGTCAGTCACAGGAAAACCTCTTAACTCTTAAAAGGACAAGATAATACATCGGACATTTAAACAGATATTTTATTATGAACATAGGACTGACCTGAAGGAAAATCCTAAATCTGAATGCAGGTAATAAGCTCGCTCAATCGATCTCACAATACTCTTCTAGTTCTACATAATACAGTAAGCTTCAATGAACAATATCAACTGAGAACAAACAGCAGCCATTACTACAGTCTTCAGTGTCACATGACTTCAGAAATCATTCTAACATGCTGATTTATTATCAATGTTGAAAACAGTAAAACGTTTTTTCAGGATTTTTGATGAATAGAAAGAACAGCATTTACTTGAAATAGAAATCTTTTATAACATTATAAATGTCTTTACTGTCAATTTCGATCAATTTAATGCATCCTTGATGAATAAAAGTATTAATTTCTTTCAAAAAATAAAAAAAAAATCTTACTGAAGTCAGACTTTTGAACAGTAGTGTATATAATAAAAAACAATACAGTTCGGGAAGCATTTACTCGATGTTTTAGACCAGTAAAAGAGCAGAACATCTCAACCGTTTTTGTATGGCACTGGGTCAACTTCCTCTTTAGGGCCTTCTCTGTCTTTAACCACAAAAGCAGAAATGGTTCTGCATAGGCTTAAGCAAGCTTGCCAAAGTGGAAGTGATTTCTGATCAGATTCTAATTTTGAAATGTACTTATTCAGCCTCTTACTGTGTCTGTAGAACAGGCCCAGCCACCTGTTATAGATTACATCCTCTGATGCACAGGAAGAGCCAGACCCAGTGTTTTATGTTCAAAAATGCACTCTTCACAGTTTGCGTCAGGGTGTGTGTATGCGTGTGGCATGTGTCCTAGGCTAAAAATGTCCCTGAAGTGACTGTGAAGTTACTATGGAGGAAATCAGAAGTCTGAGAGCACTCAAACAAGTTATGTCACTCCAATTCAGCGCTTGCGAAAGCTGCATTCCACTCTCTCATGTTAATTTCTGACAGCTGGTGGAGCATGTCAGTGACAGGAGAAAGCTAGAATGAAAGAATTAAGGAAGAAAGTGTTGCAGAACACAATGAAAGACATCCAAAAATTTAAGGAGGGGAATTTCTGGCCAAGAAGTGAGCAGAATCTGTCAGGAAGTCGGCTGCAACAGAAAGCACTAGAGTTGGCAAAGCACCTCTGGCCCAAACGTATGTTCCATAACCTCAGTCAAACCGCTAACCCGAAATGTTCAGTAATATATTAGAGGAAACAAATCAGAGTCAAGTCCAGAGAGGGCTCTGATCCACATCAGGCACGCCACAGTCTAGCAGCACGCATAGGGTTCATTCATCTTTTGCAAATGATACACACTCATATTTCCTCCTCATTTCCCCAGCACATGGAAAGCCACTGGGAAAGCTAAAGTCCACTGAATGGAAGGGCAGGGCTGTAAGGACGTGACTGTCACTGCATTCAGGTTAAAAGAAATATGTCTGCTCTAGATTTCATTGGTTTCTATGGCTATTCTGCTAATATAACCACATACAAACTACAAGCGGATGTAACAGCCATGTAAAAAACTTCAAAATGTAGGTCATCTTAAATTGTGCTCATTTTGCACTTTACAAACATGAAAGAATCAACTTCTGCAAATCCTATGTAAAAAATGTTTCAGGTCTGCATTATACCGCAAAACATAAAAACCTTGCTGAAAGCTGAGAATACACAACATTAATGTGGAATATGAACCATGTGAATCATTATACATGTTGCAAATTTAATTTTTACTTCATAATCAGACCTTGATATAAAACAATATGAAACTTACAATGATAACTTGCAATAAATATCTGCAAGTCAATGATAAAAATAAAAAATAACAGTATGTCTAAAAGTAAAGCCTAGTTTTTTTTTTTTTTTTTTCTGAATGTCATTTTATTTTATCAACTGCAGATCCTTTTTTAGGCATTTTGGATTTTCTTGTTGGATTCTTTTTGTGAGATTTGTGATGTCCACTAAACTACATAGAATCTGACAAATGAGGGTAGAAATTTACAAATTTTGGAGTAAACAATGAAAGTTTGAAAGCAAAATAAAAAACATATTCTTAGAGTTATGGTTGCTTACAACAACCTTTCAGCGTCCAAACCCCCACCCCCAAAAACAAATGGCATTAAAACAATTCCAATCATTTTGCTTTTGCATTGATAATTATTTTCACACAAATTAGACCTAAAAACCTAAAAAATTGAGGTCAGACACTTCTGTGGAATCATGCTGTGATAAAGCAGGAAGTGCGAGGCATTCATTTTTCTTTTTTTCTTCAGCGTGCAGCTCGAATCTGTGAAAATTATTTCCAGATTGCATCTCTGCAAGTGCCAGTGGCTCATACCTGCCTGCTGCCCCCAACTGTCCAGCAGACGCCACTACAAATAGAACCACTAACACAGTGACATCATGGCACAGGACAATGAAGACAAAAACATATTTTATCTGTGTTAGTACCATCATTTTTGAGAATATCAAGACTTGTCCCAAACCATTCTAGTTGTACATACACTACCATTTAAAAGTTTGGGCTTGGTACGATTTATTTTTTATGTTTTTAAAAGTCTTTTATGCTCACCAAGGCTCAAAGGATTAAGAATACAGTAAAATAATAATATTACAATATTATTACAATTTAAATTTTTTCTGGTTTAACATATTTTAAAATGTACTTTATTCCTGTGATGGCATTTTCAGCAGCAATTACTTTTCACACAAACCTTCAGACATCATTCTAATATGTTGATTTGGTGCCCAAGAAACATTTCTTATTATTAAAATTGTTGAAAACTGTTGTGCAACTTAATATTTTCATGGAAACTGATACATTTTTCAGAATTATTTGATGAATAGAAAGTTAAATAGAAGTAGAACAGCATCTATTTGAAACAGAATTATTTTGTAACATTATAAATGTCTTTATTGTCACTTTAAATCAATTTAAAGGGATAGTTCACCAAAAATGAAAATTCTGTCATTATTTACACACCCTCAAATTGTTCCAAATGGTATGAATTTCTTTCTTCTGCTGAACACCAAAGAAGATATTGTGAAAAAAACTTGAAACAACCAGGTTTGGAACGACTTGAGGGTGAGTAAGTGATAACTGACTTTTCATTTTTGGGTCAACTATCCCTTTAACATTTCTTGCTGAATAAAAGGATGAAAAAAAAGAAATCTTACTGACCCCAAAATTTTGAACGATAGTGTAGGCCTATATGATGTGGCATATGTTTAAACATATTATGTGGAATTTAAACGAATTGCCCTGGACAATCAGATCATATCAGTCATAATTCAAATCAGTCATAATTCAGTCCCAAAGGCACCATAACTACATCTAAAATTATGAAGAAACCAAAAAAGAACTGCACCTATGCTGGATGATTCATTTACTTTAAAATTATGAATACGAACCAAAGAATACAGATTCAGCCGGGTCACAAAACGTTACAAAATCTCCAACTGAATATGATAATATGTTCTAGGAAAACAAAGATGAATGCAGAAGAGGAAAACAAATTACAAATGAAAAACATAGCCTACTAAAAATGAAAGATCAGAAGGGTTTAAGGAATTTCAAGAAATGGCTGTAATGTGTCTCCCAGGAGCAGTGTTTTTCTGAACACATGGGTTTTCTCACAGTAAAACCAGTCCTGACACAAAACAGAATAACACTTAAAAGAGTACAAAAAGCCATGTCTTGTTGAAGTGGCTTTAAAATAACTATGATTTGACAGAGAAGCAGTTAAATGAGAGCCTACATTGACTGGAGCCTGCCAGAGAATAAATCAACTCAATCTCTGTGGAAAAAATTCTCACCTCCAAATCTAAATGGGTATTTAAGAAGAAAACTGGCCAATTATTTGTGCATGATTTTTTTTTTTTTTTTGCTTTTTGCACGATCTTAATGGCCTCTTACGGTTTCGACCCTCTTTTAAATTGCATTCGGTTATGTGGAGTCCTGTGCAACTGCACTGTGACATTGATCACATGGCCTCCATCTCCATCCAGACCACTTCAGATTAATTTTTCAGCTGCTCCAATGCAGCCGTTTCATAGCGTATCAACAGCGTAGAAACCCATCCGCCTCTGCCCTACTTCTGCCACTCTGTGCGTGACACCACAACCATTTAAAGCGCTGTTTTTTCGCTAGTGACTCCTCCACCATTTTCAGCTGTCTCATTCCATTTTTCATTCATCCCTTAATTTGCAATGCTGCTCTTTTTCTGAGTCTGTGTCTTTCTCCTCGCACTCTGCATTATTCACAGTTTCTCAGAAGCTCCAACACCCAGAAGACCTAGACCTGACTCTTCCATTTCCATATTTTTACTTAAGGACTTATGTTTTACCATTTTAAACACGTTATACTGAGAATACCAATTTGGACATTGATGCAAGACCTGCAGTCATGAGGCAGCTGGAAAACAGTTTACGATGGAGATATGGGGTCTCTGAAGCCCACCAGCCCAGGGCAAGACTGAATGGATGTAACGTAGAGGTGGACCTGTGACTCTGAAAGCAGATCTGAGAATACTGAACATACAATCTGGCTATTGTTTATTTAAACCCTCTGACTACAGTGGAAAGATGTTTAAAGTGCTCCTATTATGCTATTTTAAAGGTTCCTAATTTTGTTTTAGAGGTCTCCTACAATAGGTTTACATGCATCCAAGGTAAAAAAAAAAAAAAAAAAACTTTAATTTTCTCATAATATACATTGCACATCACTTCATTTCTCAAAGAGTCTGAAAATGGTTTGTTCTAAGATTCAGTCTCTCTAAACCCCTCCTTTCTGAGAGCCTGCTTTGCTCAGATTGGTCAGATGGCCCAGTGTGTTGCGACTGATCTACTGTTTACAACGTGTGTCGGAAATTAAACTTCTATTACCATGTCCGAATTTCAGCTCCAGAGGATTCCTCAGCACTTGAGGCACAGTGATGCGAAACAATATGCAACAGAAAGTGACAAAAATTGCTGACGACTCCTTTCGACAGTTCAGAATCGATTCTTTCTTTTAGGAGACAATAACTTTATTTGATGTGCACTTTGATCTTTAAAACTTTGCAGACCTTTTACATTCACAAACAGCTATAATACACACTGCATAAAAAGTTAATATTAGAAAAACCAAAATAGGGGCACTTTAAAAAATATTTTTGATGGGGCAGTCTACCAAAAATGAAAATTCTGTCATTTACTCACCATCATGTCATTCCAAACCTGTGACGTACTTTTTTCTGCAGAACACAGAGATACACAGAAATATTTTGAAGAATGTTGGTAACCAAACAGTTTCGTTTTACATTGACTTCCATCTTCCATTTTTTGTCCACAAAATGGAAGTCAATTTGAATCACAGCTGTTTGGTCACCAACATTCTTCAAAATATCTTCTTCCACAGAAGAAATAAAAGTCATAAAAGTCATGAGGGTAAGTAAATAAAAATTTTTTTTTGGGTAGACCAACACATTTAAACAGTCAGGATGTAAAGATACATGTAAACAAAGACTTTATATTACAAAGACGGTGCACACGTATTATTACGAATGGGAGAATGTGCAACATGCAATATTGCGGAATAAGTCCCGCCTTCTAAATAAGAGCCAATCACCGATTGGAAAGTCATTGCGTCACTGCAGCTGCCGTTAGAAGCTTCGGTTCCTATAGGAACAGTCAGACGCGCACTTCCTATAGAGACGCGTGCTTAGGACTGCGCATACTCATTAGCTTGATCCAGCCTAAAAAATGCTGTTTTTTGTCATGACTCGAGAGTTTAGAAACAAAATTTATGAGACAATTATTGTCAGATTTCACTGGTGATTTCAAATATGAAATTTAATCGAAAGCTTGGCTAAGAGCTTTGGAGAATTTGATGTTTCCCCATTCAAAGAGATAGGAGCTGCACTTGCATGCCCGAGAAGTGTTTCAAAGATGGTCACCGAGTGAAATGACTTGTCTTAAAGGGACTTTGATGTAAACACCATAGGAGATAACCTTTGACCCTAACATAGCATGCATTAAAGGGAATATTTGTTTATTAGGAATTTCCATTCAGCTCTACTGTCACTATTTCTAAAATTAAAATAATAAAATGATGCAACTTCACAGGGATAATTTTGAACAAAAAAGATGGCAGACAGCAAAACCAAAAGTCATATTTCAATTTTAAGGCCAAAGTGTGTGTGTACGTGTGTGTGCGGTGGTGTTGTAATGTACTCACAAGATCCCACGTCTCCTTGCAGCTGAAGTATTTGGGGTACTGGCATGGTTAAAACCACAACGTCAAACTGCTGTGATGCTCCCCCTTTGCGACACACTTCCCAGCCAGCGTCCTTCCGGTGAATGTGAGTGACGTGTCGGTCATAGAGCACCTCTGCTCCTGCTTGAGTGCGGAGGGGCACAGTTGGCAATGTTGCACATAGCAAAAGAAGTAAAAAGGAGAAAAAAGGAGAGAGAAACAAGGAAGAAAAGAATTCCAAAGAAAATCATGCAGAAGATTATGTATCATAGAGAAGTCAAGATTTGTTTTATAGCACATGCAAATAGTTCTACATGATGCCTCATCCAGAGGTGTAAAGAGTACCTGAAAACCATACTTAAGTAAAAGTACAGATACCTTACAGTGAAAATTACTCCATTACAAGTTACAAGTCACCAATTCCAGTATGACTTGAGTAAAAGTCTTAGAGTATCTGATTTTAACAGTACTTAAGTATCAAACACCTTTGATTCAGCAACTACCTTGCATTCATGTAAAGTATCCTAGTTGACAAGTTTCGGGGAGTAAGGTTAAAACGCACAAGATATAGTAACTTCAATGCCCTTAGATGGCGATATTGCTTCTTAATAACAGAAACAAACAGCTGCAGAAAAAGTTAGGTGCCATGCAAATGTAATGTGTAATTGCATTACTCATCACAAAGGTATTGGAGTAAAAAAGTACATTTACTTGTTCAAAAATGTAGTCAAGTAGAGAGTGAAAGTTGCTAATATCTTTAATACTCAGTACAATTACAAAGTAGCCAAAAAGATACTTAAGTACAGTAACTAATTACATTTACTCAAATACTTTACACCTCTGGCCTCATCTTAGAAACAAGAGCAATGGCGGAAAGAAACTAGGGGTGTAACGATACACTCATGTCACAGTTTGATACAATTCACGATATTGAACTCACAATACAATATTATTGCAATACTGTGAGCCAAAAGAAAGGTTTTTTATTGTTACTTCTAAGACATATGGTAAAAAGTTAACAAAAATGTACTGTTAATTAAAATGCTAAATTTGGTATTACATCAGGGGTGGACTTGGTCCTGGTCCCGAATGCACAGGGCAATGGTGACACCAGAATAAAATAATTACTGATTCTGAAGCTTAAAATACAGAATTATGTTAGACATATATGCTTGCACTCTGTAATTGACTACAAATATTTAAAATAATGTAGACCCCTTTTTACTGGTAAAATCAGACATTTGGCATTATCAGGACCCACAAATAGTCCCCCATTGCATTATTATATTATTACTGTCACTGAAACTCTGTACACTATAATTTTTTGTCATACAGTACACTCACGCTTTGATTGCATGCATCTGTTGGATCAATAAGGATATATCGTTATACCCCTAAAAAGAAACCCTACTCCAGTTACATGGAAAATACATCCTATGTGAATTAGCACACCGTTTTCCCCAAAGGGCTTAAGGTCACAGAAAAAGTGGACAACAATATATAAAATCAACATCAGGAAAATGTTGATAAATAGTGTGCACATACGCACAATTCACTTTTCATGTAAATCCCTTACTGTTTAGCTGATCTTTGAATAACTGTGTTGTTTCTCAATGTTGCTACACTAAAGCAGTTCCATCTGACTGCTTCTTTTTGTTCACATGCAAAATATCAAAACATCCTGAACTGTTTCTAAAGATTCAGTCATATTATTGACTAAGAGCTGTGATCTTTGAGTTCATAAATCAGCTTGCATGGTCTGGCCAAATTCTTCGGCGCTCTCTCTCTAGGAAATCAGACATTTTTTCTAGAAAGGTAACATTTAGATGGAACAACAGCTGGATGACTCGGGTCTTGCTGACCCAAAAATAAATTTCTGGCAGCACATTTCTGTCATTAAACAGCTGATGAAAAACAGCTGCTTTATGAACAGCGATAAAATCGGTTATTAAATCTGTCTTGCTTCTCTGACTGTGTAAATACATAAAAAGCATTTCTGTGTGAAATTGCCCTGATGGAAAAAAACTTTTACGCTACAGCGAATGTTATTTTTGCTATTTTAATACATATTTTAAATGAAATGTAGATATTTACATTATAATCACTCAAACATTTTTGACGAAAAAATGTTGCAGGCTTAGTTTGCAAGTCTCTTATGCTAGCCATGGCTGCATTTATTTTATTAAAAACACAGTAAAAACAGTAATACTGTGAATAATTGTTACAATTTAAAATAATTGTTTTCTATTTTAATATATTTTAAAATCCATTTTATTCTTGTGATGGCAAAGCTGAATTTTCAGCAGCCATTACTTCAGTCTTCAGTGTCACATGGTCCTTCAGAAATCATTCTGACATGCTGATTTAGTGCTCAAGAAACATTTCTTATTATTTTTAGTGTTGAAAACAGTTGTGATGTTTAATATCTTTGTGGAAACTGATATATTTTTACCAGGATTCTTTGATGAATAAAGTTTTTATTTAAAATAGAAATATGTAACATTATAAATATCTTTACTGTCACTTTTGATTAATTTAATGCATCCTTGCTGAATAAATGTATACTTTTAAAAAAACAAAACTAAAACAAATGGTAGTGAATATCAACCAGAAGAAGAAATCAGAAATGAAATTATAGGAAATAAGTTGAACCTGAATTCAAATGACCTACCTGACTCTTTGAGGTAGTGTTTGACAATGGATGAGACCCCATGGGGCATTACATAGTTCACAATTCCTTCTTCCTTGGACATCATGCCTTCAACAGGAGCAACGAGAGGTTTTAAGATGTCTTGTGCTAAGAGTTCTTCATAAAAACTAAAAATACAAGAAAATACATTAGTCACAAGTGGCAAATATTTATTTTAACATAAAGAAAAAAATCATTTTATTTTATTTTTTAAAATTATACCTACACCATACAGATTAGATACAGTACTGAGAAGTAGCCCACCTGCTGTGAATACGAGCGTAGTATTTTGTGGCACTTATGTATTGAGCACCAAGATCAACCGTGCATGAGGGATTGTTTGGACTCCTGCTTGTGGACATTCTCCCCCCTATAAAATTAAATAGAATCAGGTCCAATGTGAAACACAAAATGCTGTTTTTTAAGCTTTAGAGCTAAAAAAATAACAACAAAACAAAACATTTGAATGCAACCAGTGATGATTCGGCATTAATATTAAGAAATAAGAAATCAGACATCAAACTTTTACAATTATTGTAATTATTGTAATGTAAAAGTATAATATTATAATATTATCGCTTTTTAATCACTAAATATGTTGGCATATAACCCTATAAACCCTACGAATTTCTAAGGCCTCTAAATTATCAACATGATCAGAACTGCTGAAAAGCCTGTTGCAAACAATCTTCTACAAGCCTACTACGGAGCCCCTAAAGGGACACGGAGATGGAAAATATATTAGATGGGAGGAAAAAAATACAGTATATTTCAGTATTTTACTTTGTCTGTCATCGGTTATTCAATTGTTTAAATAACTGTCACACAACGATTTTAAATAGAATAGTTGAATTAGTATTTTACATTAATGACATTTAAAAACATATATAAATATTAATAAGAATAATATCAAAAGTCATTTACACATTCTGTAAACATTTACCCAGAGGAGGCATCTTTCCCCAGTAGTGGGGTATAACTAAATTTAAAAGTAAATGCACATTGTTCAGAGGGGCTTCTTTTATTATTTAATTGTTTTATACAATGGTTGCAATTTAAAGGTGCAATTTGTAAGATTTATGTCTGCTAGAGGTCGCTAGAGGCCTATTCAAAACAAAGGCGTAGCTTGATGACGGCAAGTTTGAGTGCGGAATCTTGGTCTTCACCTCACAGCCGGTGGAAACAAAAACAATCAGGATAGGACTCAGGAAGCAATCATGTTCATGTATGTGATTATTAACGTTATTGTAGTATGAAGCAGAGCAGGACCGAGTGTTGTGGGAGCTGAACGAGGCCTGGAGCGATTGCGCAACACACGCCTCACGAGCAGCGGAAATTTTATTACGCTGCTTCCTCTTTTCCGGTCATGAGTATGAGGTAACGCAGCTCTGTTTATCATATTAGATATATTTGAGTGTGTTGAAAATGTTATAATGTTACTCTGTGCGTTCACTCGGTGGCTGCTGTGAGACACTTGTTTGAGACACACTGCAGTAAGATAGATCGATTTTAGAATATCATATTAAATGCTGGATGGCTTGTGTTGATAAATGGCATGCAATTAATTTTAAAACGTATTGTATGATGGAAAAAATGCTGTATTACTGTTACTAAAAATAAAGCTGCATTTGATTATGCTATGTTAGCTACTTGACAAAATAGTGTTTTTCTCTGAGGCATGGTAAAGCATGGTACTCTGAAAAAAAAAATCAAGAAAATTAGATTTAAACAATAAGACTAAACGTGTTGAGCTATATAACAATAATTAGTTCTCTATCTATAAACGTAACAAACAGTTGTTCCCTTGTCTATTAAAGCATGTAATATATTAAAGCGTCTTTGGTGTTTCCATGGTTTTTACAAAATAAAACAGGAAACCAAGGGTAACGCGGGTATGACGCAATTGACAGGCGACTCCTCACACGTCCCGGAGCCTTGGTTAAAATTGCAATTTTCTCACGACTTACAAATAGTTGGGAACATTTGGGATATTCTGAGTACTCAAGTGAACAAAACATATAACACTGGTCTAATGGTTTTTGGATATTTTACTGCAGAAATCTTACATATTGCACCTTTATTCATTAACATCTTAATCAATCACATTCTAATCATTGTTATTTGACGATATTTGAAGTGGGAGTGTCCTGTCAATCAAATGACAAAGTTCAAGACGTAACGTTACCTCCTGGTGGTCATCGACGAGCACTGAAGTACATTGAGCACTTGCTCATTCTGTCCTGTCAGGCGAAGAGTCAGTAGGAATCTGACGTCTAAAACTTTCGTATAATAAAGTTGAAGTTATTTTATATCTGCTCATTTTCTGCTCACCTTCCTCCCTTATAGAGCAGCAGGTCACACAGAGCAGCTTTTTGATTTATGTTGAACCCATAATGAGTGACATTTGCTGCACATACCACCAATTCAAAGATTTAAACACACGGAACATTCACCACTCGATCAAGTGTTTTATATTAGTATATAAAATAAGCATTCTCTATGTAAAAACAGATAAGAAGATGCTAACCTGCACCCCGAGATTTGTCCCACACGACTATATTAACTTTGTTTGGCAGCTCCCTCCGCAGCAGAAAGGCACATATACTACCTGTAAGTCCAGCACCAACTATTAGAACTCGAGACATATTTTAGAAAATGTAAATTAAGCAGCTACTCAAGGTAAAATAGCAAAGCGATCTTGCTAGTTTCAAGGGCTCACACGATTTGGCATACTGTCCCTTTAAGAATTATGAAAGGCTGAAGTGTTTTTTGTTGGCCAACTAAAACATTCCCTTTGTTTGTTTAATGTTTGACTGATAAGCACAACATATCCAAACTAATTAAATTATATATAAAAAAAGTTATATGTCATTTTTGCAGGTACATTTAAGAGTACGCACTCATGTAGTTTTGATGTCTTAATTGGATTTAGAGTAATTTTTTTAAACAATTATCGTAGTCGAGAACACTTGGCTTAACTGACCACTGTAAAGCACAATTTATTAATTTTAGTCTCATTATCTAAAAAGAAAAAAATTAAAGTGTCTAATGACGACGTCAGTTTGACACATTTACATAATAATGGAGGAGTACTTTAATCAAGGAGAAAGCAGCTAATGCATGTGTGAAGCTTCTTCAGGAAGGGGACTGATTGATTAAAGGCGTTCAAGAACAGTGATCAGGTCATGATGTCATTGTCAGCTGATGTTAAAGCATTTTCATCGCTATCAGTGTGGTTAGTTCTGACGCTTCACACGTTTGTATTCAGTGCGCTGCTATGGAGAGCTCAACCGAAGTTAGGTGAGTTTCTTTTCGTTATTCAATGCTTAGGACCATTTAATAAACACTGCTCATGAGATCATTAGTCTTGAACAGCTTAAATCAAACATATTTATTTATGTTCTGCAAAGAATTAAGTAGAACAGTGCAGGTTACTCAGTGAGTTAGCAGTGAACGAAAATACTGTACGATGAAGTGTGTGAAGATACTATGTAATTACAACGATTTAAACGTTTTGTTTGCACTAATTGACTTCTCATATGTAACACAATAAGGCCTTGTTTCACAGACAAGGCTTGAATTAAGCCATGATTTAGTTCAGTTTGGACATTTAAGGACTTTTAAAAACGTGCCTTAGAAAAAAAAAAAAACATTATTGATGTGCATCTTGAGACAAAACAGTGGCACTGACAAGTTACTTTTAGTTCAGACAGGTCAAACATGCATTTCAGCCTGGGACTTGGCTTAAGCCTTGTCTGTGAAACCGTGCAAAAGTTTTGTTATTTAAGAAGCATTGGCTTGGCTACTTGTCATTAAAACCACTCAGATGTGCAAACTGAACTGCTTTCACTTTGTGAAAATGCAGAATTGTAAAATTAAATTTTGCTTAAACTATAATATGCATAATTAAAATGGGTAATTAAAATTATATTTAATAGCCTACCTTATAGCCCATACAATATTTCTGTGGCAGAAATGTGTAAATAAAAAAACCCCATAATTTTCCAAACACTTTTTTGTATTTGTTTTTCAATCAAACTGTTCTTATATAATAAAGTACAGTGATGTTTAGCAATGTTTGCTTTGGCAGCTTGTATCGTCTGAACAAACTAGGATTTAGCTACATTGACTTTTTTATGTATTGCTTACCTTTCAGTCACGTGACACATGTTGAGTAACACTAAACTGTGTATTGATGGCTGCTGAAGAAAAGCTTAGCTTTTTAACATTGGTTTAGATTAGTGTGTCTTGTTGTGAGACCCTGTATGTTAATTCACTGTTTGTAAATGTTCAACAGAAACAAGATGTCATGGCTGGTCTTGTCAGTGGTATTGCTTACACTTGGGCTGGTTCAGTGCAGGCCGCCTTTTCAGGACGAGGCAGGACTGGACCCTGAAGTCAATATGAACATTGTAAGCGATCAATAACATACATGTAATAAGACAAGCTGCAATGAGTGTTCTTCATTACTGATAAGCAAACATCATAGAATAAATTTATAACATTATAACATTTATAGAATAAATTCAGGTAAATTGGGTCACTTTTGTCCTTCATCTCAGGGACAAAAAGTGTATCCCATGAAGTTATTCAACAATATTCTGATCAACTTTATGGAAAATACTGTTTACTTTGTGAAATGCAGAGTTAATGAAGTGAAACAAACTCTTTAGACCTTGCATAAACCTTATGACATATGAAATAATAATCTAAAAAATATAATTTAAATTTATTTGTATATATATATATGTGTGTGTGTGTGTGTGTGTGTGTGTATATATATATATATATATATATATATATATATATATATATTCATTTATGTAAGTAAGGATAGCAAAATAAAGTTAACTGTGACATATTATACCCAAAAAGTCTTCATACAGTGGACTACCAGTAAATCTGATAAAAAAAATTGGAACTAAAAATTATTCAGACACTTTGACCTGACCATGTTTTGCTTAAGTGTTATCTGACATAATTAAGATTATTTTTTTCTGACACAGTTTAACTCTGAGATCTTGTCATATTTTATTACAATTTTTTTAAAACTATAGTGAATAAACTGTATTAATGAATGAAATGTTCAAGGTGTCTGAATACATTTTGGTTTGATATATATATATATATATATATATTTATATATACAGGTGCATCTCAATAAATTAGAATGTCGTGGAAAAGTTGATTTATTTCAGTAATTCAACTCAAATTATGGAACTTGTGTATTAAATAAATTCAGTGCACACAGACTGAAGTACTTTAAGTCTTTGGTTCTTTTAATTGTGATGATTTTGTCTCACATTTAACAAAAACCCACCAATAAATTAGAATACTTCATAAGATCAATAAAAAAAAGAATATTTTAAACAGAAATGTCAGGCTTCTGAAAAGTATGTTCATTTCTATGCACTCAATACTTGGTTGGGCCTCCTTTTGCATGAATTACTGCATCAATGCGGCGTGGCATGGAGGCAATCAGCCTGTGGCACTGCTCAGGTGTAATGGAAGCCCAGGTTGCTTTGATAGCGGCCTTCAGGTCATCTGCATTGTTGGGTCTGGTGTCTCTCATCTTCCTCTTGACAATACCCCATAGACTCTCTATGGGGTTCAGGTCTGGTGAGTTTGATGGCCAGTCAAGCACAGTAACACCATGGTCATTGAACCAGCTTGTGGTACCTTTGGCAGTGTGGGCAGGTGCCAAATCCTGCTGGAAAATGAAATCAGCATCTCCATAAAGCTTGTCAGCAGAAGGAAGCATGAAGTGCTCTAAAATGTCCTGGTAGATGGCTGCGTTGACTGTGGACTTCAGAAAACACAGTGGACCAACACCAGCAGATGACATGGCAGCCCAAATCATCACTGAATGTGGAAACTTCACACTGGACTTCAAGCAACATGGTTTCTGTGCCTCTCCACTCTTCCTCCAGACTCTGGGACCTTGATTTCCAAATGAAATGCAAAATTTACTTTCATCTGAAAAGAGCACTTTGGACCACTGAGCAACAGTCCAGTTATTTTTTCTCCTTAGCCCAGGTAAGACGCTTCTGACGTTGTCTTTGGTTCAGAAGTGGCTTGGTACGTGGAATGTGACAGTTGTAGCCCATTTCCTGAAGACGTCTGTGTGCGGTGGCTCTTGATGCACTGACTCCAGCTTCAGTCCACTCCTTTTGAAGCTCTCCTAAGTTCTTAAATCGGCTTCGTCTGACAATCTTCTCAAGCCTGCGGTCATTCCTTTCACTTGTACACCTTTTTCTACCACACTTTGTCCTTCCAGTCAACTTTCCATGAATATGCTTTGGCACAGCACTCTGCGAACAGCCAGCTCTTTCAGCAATGACCCTCTGTGGCTTACCCTCATTGTAGAGGGTCTTGATGATCATCTTCTGGACAACTGTCAAGTCAGCAGACTTCCCCATGACTGTTGTTGGGATTACTGACCTAAACCCAGTATTTATACCCTGAGAATGGTAATTTAATAGAACTTGAAATTAAATATTCTAATAATTTGAGATACTGATTTTTTGATTTTGATGAGCAGCAAGCTGTAATCATCAAAATTAAAATAAAAAAGTCTGGAAATATTTTACTTTACGTCTAATAAATGTAGAATATATTTAAGTTTTACTTTTTGAATTAAATTACAGGAAAAAAAAAAACTTTTTCATGATATTCTAATTTATTGAGATGCACCTGTATGCATATATATATATATATATATATATATATATATATATATGAATGATACATTAGGCTTTTATGGCCCATATAGTATGATGTAGTACGGAGCCACAATATAATTTTTTTTTTCTCCATATGTCATGTGTGGGGCTTCGTAATATAGTGAGAATATGAAGCTCACACTCAATGAGGAAAAAAAGTTTAGATGTTATTTATATGACCAAATATTTGTTGCAATATTGATAGCATGTTATATAACTCAATGAGATTTTTATAACAGTATAACAGACTTACAAAAAAATGCATAGAAATATCCATTGTCACTCTGTATTTCCCAATAATACTACCAATAGTCTTAGTAAGATAGTATTTAAATGATTTTTCAAAAAAATTATGAATGGATAAAGAAGTACACCTACACTACATAAGGACTATGGTGGCAAACTGGTCTTGTATGACAGAGTTTTCGGTGCTTCTCAGCACACATCTGTTTTGCTCAGCTGACCTCACGAATGTCATGTCATATACGCCTGTTGTGAACTTTGCACTAGATTTGTAATATTATTTCCAGTTCTCTGTTTTGACACATGCTCTAGAGAGAAGTGGATTCATTAGTTGACCATTTCTATAACAAACTACATTTTCCACATTTCTTTGTGGATCACACATACGCAAATGTTATATATGTACATATATGAAATATATGCTTATATAGAGTAAAAACATATATGTACATATTGGCACAGCTATATATGAAACCTATTAGAAATTGGAACACTTTCATATATTGACATATAAATATATCAAATATAAATATATATGTTATGTATGTTTAATACATATTTTGAAATGTATGTCTCATAAATGTTGCAACCCCGAAACTGAACCCCGAAACCGTACTAGACCGAAGTGCCGGGATCCTTTCACAAAGTAAGTCACGCTGATGGAAGAACACACAGTCCGAGCAAACTCGAAACTGCACACTCGCACAAAGACAAGACAATAGGGGCTTGTTTCGTAGACAGGGCTTAGATTGAGCCTGGATTAGGCCTCAGTTCAATTAGGACATTTAAGTAGCTTTTTATGTGGCTTAGAATCTCGCTATTAACTAGTTGCTTATTAGCATGCATATTACTAGGATATTGGCTAGTTATTAGTACTTAAAAAGCACATATTAATGCTTTATTCTGCATGACCATATGCCTTAATCCAACCCAATACCTGAACTTAACAACTGCCTTACTAACTATTAATAAGCAGTAACGAAGAGTTTATTGAGACATAAGTCATAGATAATAGTTATTAAACAGTGAGAACTTGACCCTAATCTAAAATGTGACCAAAAACATTACTGGTGTGCATCTGGACACAAAACAATGGCACTGACAAATTTTAAGATATGTCAGTGCAAGTTGCTTTCAGTTAAAACAGCTCAAACATGCATTTTAGTCTGGGACTAGGCTTAAACCTTGTGAAATTGGGGGTAGGAGTGTCAGAGCTCTGTCACCAAACCAAGAATAAAACCCGACCGAAGTGACGGAACCCTGACAACTTACAGTATAAGTAAAATACATGTTCATATGTCTGTCTCATAAATGTTCTTTTTATATTATGTATATGTATATTGCATATTATGCAAAATTATACAAATATCTTAAAGATTTAAATAGTTTTATATATTTGTTACATATCTTTTAATACAAGTTATGTATACCTACAGTGTTGCAGTGCAATGCACATGGCCAGGGACTGGACGGGGGCTAAAATTCTGCCCTGGACAAATCCGGCCCATGAGTTCCCCCATGATTGTTTTGCTGGGCCTTAAGTTGGAATAAATAAATAAATTAATTACATACGACAGAATGATAGATGTTATTGAATTTACTGCAAATGCAGTTAACAAACTTAATATTGATGTTTTATCACATAGAAATGTAGTAAAGCACTGATTTTGAGCTGTCCACCTTATTCCTGATGAGCCTACTGCGTTTGGATTTATGGATGGCAGTTCCGGTTTGGGGAACTTCCATTCAAAAAGACTGAAACGAATCATTTCAAACCATAAGGTTGCTCTACAAATAAAGCTTATCAGTCAGTTACTGAATGAGCTGTCAATTTTCCTTCATATTTTATTTTCAGACATCATGAGAATGTTGTAATACTTGGAATTTTAACGCTACGTGACATTTTATAACAAGAAAATCTATGGCAAAATTTACTGCTATTAAATTGTCATCATTTACTCACTACGAAAACAACCTCTATAAAAGTTATATTCCCTAATATTTAATGTAAGTAATATTAGCAACAATTTTAATAAATATATTTCTGCCAAAACACCATATTTCTACAGTGTAAGTAGCTGCAAGGTAATCCCTTTACAGAAAAATGTGATAGTTTATAAAAAGAATATAAGTTCAAATGAAATGTGGACTAGTGTGCCCAGAATGTGTCTGTGAAGTTTCAGCTCAAAATACCTCACACATCATTTATTATAGCTTGTCAAATTTGCCCCTATTTTAGTGTGAGCAAAACCACGCCGTTTTTTGTGTGTCTCTTTAAATGCAAATGAGCTGCTGCTCCCAGTCCCCTTTCCAGAAGAGGGCGGAGCTTTAACAGCTCATGCTTCGGAATCTCACACGCAGCCAAAATGACAATTGTCAGTAATGGTGTTCAGCCTTACATTGCTCAAACCGGAGTTGGACACTGATGGAGAGACTCAGGAAGAAGTTAAAACTTATAAAATGCATCTGGACATTTCTGAAATTTATGTAGTTGCTGTGGAGTTGATTCAACTCATCGACTAGCATGTGCCATCATGTTAATCTTTTGTGCAAATCCAGCATTGAATTGACCTTCGTTTGTGAAGCAGTCCAGTGTAAAATGACGGCATGGCAACAACACTCTACTACAACAACTCTTCCTCTTCTCTAAAGCAGCCCAACATGGCCTCACCCTCTTTGTTGCGTGTTCTCCTGGGCAGGGTTAATGTAAATTTTAGAGTTAGTGATGTCACTTACTTGGGAAGAAACTCATTGTAATCCCTACCAGCCGTTTGTTGTAGTCCTTAAACAGAGAATTGTTTAAAAGAAAATATCTCCCTTAGCATTGAACTTTGAGTGTCGTAACTTTGCAGACGTTGTTTATGCTCTAACAGCAACATTACACACTAACTAAAGTTAAAAAAGTGAAATCATAGTCAACCACCCCTGTAAATAAACATATATATGGCCCTAACATACAGTACCATATAAAATTAATGTAGGATGTATATATGTGGTAATAATACATTGCCTTATATGTCATTTCTGTATGGGTCTTGTGAGCTGAAGGCAGAGCACAATGTCATGTTATCACATTTGTAAAAGTGTATCTTGGTTCATAAGTGTTTCATAAGTGTGTGAAAATGGGAAGTAAAACTTAGTTAAACAATTCACCAGTTAAACAATTTTTTTTTTTTTTTTTTTCACATTTGAGATTAGACAGCTTTATGTAATATTTTTTCCCACAGACTCTGAAGGGAAATTGTACTCTCAGTGACATGTATGCACTTTCATGTGTGGTTAGATATGAAACAAGACTTCCTGGTTTAAATAATGATATCTCATAATCATTGTTTGTTAATTTGCACAGGTCAGAAATCTATTTGCTGATAAGCCATTTGTTGGTTTTAATACAATAACTGGGTTTTATACTCTGCGTTTCACATACTTGCTTTCACAAGGAGATAATTGAGCCTTAAAAATGTGTCACTTGGGCTACTTAAAGGAATAGTTTAAAAAATGAAAATTCCGAACATGATAGTAGAATTTAAATACTCTTAATGCAGTTCTTTTCAGTTTGTAGTGGCCACGTCTGTCAAGATCCATAAAGGACAAAAAGACAATTCATAATTTGTACACCTTATGTCATCTAAAGCCATACAATAGCCATACAAATATCCATTTGTGTTCCAAGGAAAACATAAAAGCATTAGGATAACGTATTCTCTGCTGTCTCAGACGACGACATCTTTGTCTTGTGTCGGCCAGACGGCCACCGTAGCTTCTCTATTTTTCTCTGAGTTGCCGTTGGTTGCAGTCCGCAACCTCACTGCTAGATGCTGCTAAAATTTACATACTGCACTTTAAGTAACTTTTTGGCTACTTTGTAGTTTTACTGAGTTTCAAAGATATGAGCAACTTTTAGTCTGTACTTGACTACATTTTTGTATATATATTTGTATATATTTTGTATATATGTGCTCTTTACTCCAATACATTTTTGATGATTAATGCGGTTACTCATTTACATTTTTCATGGACCTAACTTGTTCTGCAGCAGTTTATTTCTGCTACAAAAGAAGTTATATCGCCATCTACAGGACATTGAAGGTACAATATCTTGTTTTTTTTGCTCTTAATCACCCAAACTTGTCAACATGGCTACTCTACTCGAATGCAAATGTATTAGCAGGTTGCTAAATCACAGGTGTTTTATATTTGAGATGTGAGGACATGACTGCAGCTGAAAGCAGTACGTCGAGTGCTAGTAGGCTTTGACTATTTGATTTCATTTAACTCTATTTTATTTATCTATTATATTGAAGACACCTTTTGAAGGATATTGGTTTACTTATGCCCTTTTTGAGCACTTGAGCATAACCGAGACTTGAGCGTTTGTAGATGTTTAATAGGCTGTTTTGTCGACTTTCATTTATTGCAATTTTTTTCTAGGTGTTCAGTTTTATTTTGATTTTAGAAAATAAACATGTCACTCTCCTCACAAATCAAATGTTTCTTGTTTTTCACTGGCATGTCTCTTAGGTGTTGAGGACTAGTGCATTTTTGAGTCTACATTCAGTATGAGTAAAATACTTAATTACTGTTAAAATTTGATACTCTAACACTTCTACTCGAGTCATATTGGAATTGGTGACTTGTAACTTATAATGGAGTTATTTCGGTATCTGTACTTTAACTCAAGTATGATTTTTAGGTACTCTTTACACCTTTGACTAATATACTAAAGATATACTTAAACCGATTTTGAGCTCAGTTATATTTGCTCTTGATTTCAAGGAAAATGACATTCTTTATAATGACTTTTTCATTCTGCAGAAGTACACTAAATATTTCTTGTTTCCAACACTCATGAAAAGAGGACAAACACCCCATCACAGACAGAGAGTGAGAGAAAGAAGCACAACCTCCAGTGCTTACCCTCCCCTTAATGTGTGTTGAGCCAGCAGTGGGTTTATCCTTAAGTGGCCTAAAGTAGAATGAGCAGACAGAAGACCCAGGGGGAGTGGGAAATTGCAGAGCCTTTAATTATGCATGGGGAGATTGCATGGCAGGCCTGGAACCAACAAGCTCACACAGTTTCTTTTGAAGTCTCTGATTATAATTTATCTCATATCTGGAGGAGGAGGAGGAGCAGTTTGACTCCATACAGCTGAAATAATTGTGCTCTTGAAAAGACAAATGGCTAAACTAAGAATTTAAGCTGAACTGGTGTTTTCTTTTTTCATTACATTTAAAAATACTGCCATGCTGATGACATTTATTGTAGATCTTGGCAAAGAAGAAATGTAGCTATTCTTAAAAAATACTTAGGTTTATATTTCTTCTTCAAATGGATAATATTATACTGCTTTCATCAGAACAGAACAATGCTTGTGCTGTTTTGAAGTGTTGTATTTTCTAAAGAAAGAATGACTCACAGAAAATGTTTGCTGTTCTATATAATTGCCTTTATTTTATAGGTGTGTTTCCATTGATTTCTCCATGCTGCCATGTTTCTCTTGGAATTTGCCCATGTTCACCTCTGTGATTGTCTCTTGTAGAGTGAGATCATCAGACACTGGGGCTACCCAGCTGAAGAATTTGAAGTGGTCACCGAGGATGGGTACATACTGAGCGTCAACCGAATCCCACATGGGGTCAGAAACAAGGATGGACAAGGTAAAGGTTTAAGTTGGGTAACAAAAATATTTCAATGAGCCCATTCATGCTTTTGTTTGGCCTGTGTTAGCATGAATTATTAAAGATGGGAGCTTGCTGTCTTCACTGACATGGCCATCTGAAAGAGGAATCTCTGTAAGATGATATCTGAATTCTCACCATTCACAGATTCACTGTATAGCCATTATTCAATTCAAGTTTATTTGTATAGCGCCTTTCACAATGCTTGTTTCAAAGCATCAAATGCTTGCTTTAATGTTACAATTTAGGAAGTGTTCTGTTATCAGCCAGAGATGAGTGTATCAAAGTAATGTCCATATGGCATTAATATATTGCTTTAAAGCATGTTATATGGTTAGTTAACTTCATGTATTCAGTTAAGCTAATGCAGCAAATGTGTTTGGCAGCAATTAAAACTTGTGCTAGTAATGATTACAATATAAGGTATTACAATATTAGGATAAAATTTGAAAGTAAATTTTCAGTGTCGCTTGAAAACTGGATCCAAAAATACACACTGAAATATATGAAATACACACTGTCACATGAACACACTGGGTGAGATGTTCACATCTGAACCTTAACATCCCGTGGTCTTTATAGTAACATAGCAATTTAAAGAGGGGAAAGAAGTGGTTTTAGATGAGTCAGGCTCATATGGAGGAGGACCTCCTGTAACACGCTCATATAACGCAACCCACACATGATGTCTTCATAGGGTTTTCTTCTCATGAATATCCAGATCTCATGACCTCTCGTGATGCTGTGGGTCACAAATTTAACACTTTACCAGTGTTATTTATTAAGTGATTTTTTTAAGTGCATATATATATATATATATATAGTCAAACCAAAAATTATTCAGACATTTTTGATATATTTTTACTAGTGGGTGCAGGACACTATAGTTCATTTATGTAAGTGAGGATAGCAAAATAAAGTAAACTGTGACATATTATACCCAAAAATTCTTCATACAGTGGACTACCAGTAAAACTGATAAAAATTTGAAACAAAAAATTATTCAGACACTTTGACCTGACCATGTTTTGCTTAAGTGTTATCTCACATAATTGAGATTAATTTTAACACAGTTTAATTCTGAGATCTTGTCATATTTGATTACCGTTTTTTTAAACTATAGTGAATTAACTGAATCAATGAATGAAATGTTCAAGGTGTCTGAATAAATTTTGGTTTGACTGTACATATATATATGTGTGTGTGTGTGTGTGTGTGTGTGTGTAAATATGCAGATAAGCTGAAAATTATTGTCATGTTATGGCCAAAAATTATAAAAATTATTTTATAAAATCAAATTATAAAAATAAAATAAATAAAATAAAACATATATATATATGTGTGTGTGTGTGTGTGTGTGTGTGTGTGTGTGTCAGTGTTAATTTTGACAGCAAATTTTGATTTAGTTTTAGTCATAGTCTTTTGACTAAAATGCCATTTAGTTTTAGTCATATTTTAGTCATCAGAAATTGTTTTAGTTTTAGTCGATTAAATATCAAAAGATTTTAGTTGACTAAATCTACAGTAGATTTAGTCGACTAAAATCTAATTTAGTTAAATTGTAATGCATTAAGCATTTCTCTAACAATACGCAGATCCTATACACTGATATAGGTACATAGGTACATCTGATATTCCCCAAACTGCTCGCCAAAGCGGACGGTTTTTGACCGTTCAAGTGCAAAAAGACATGAAAGAGCAAAATTCAGTACTTTTCAGGGATTGACACACTTATCATTGAGGTACTATTATAGTTTTCGTTTAAAATTTTTATTAGATTTGATTTTTAGTTTTTCTGCTTTCATTGTAATTTTAGTTAAAAATTTTAGTAATTTTTTGTGTTTATGTCTTTTAGTTTTTGCTTTTAAATGTCTATAAGTTTTTATTTCTGTTTTATTTCTATTTCAGCTTAGAAACTAGATGAAATAAAATAAGTTTACATTTTTTATATATTTATTTTTTATTTCAGTTAACGTTTATTTCAAGTAATGAAGATTTCTTTGGTTTTAGGTTTAGTTAACTATAATAACCTTTTATACTTGTAAAATATATTGAATAATGTGTCAAATAATGTTCTTAGTCTTTCCTTCCTGTGACAGAAGATACAGTAGTTTACTATGTTTACAGTTTATTGTGTAAACAAAATAACAATTATAAACCATCAAAAAATACCAGGAAAAACCAGGAAAAAATAATAATTATAAACCATCCCGAAATACACCGTGATTTTTATTCTGAAATGTCTGCAGTCTGCACTGTAGCAGGTTGCTCATGAGGGTGATAAAATATGCATTCTTACAACCGTCTAAAACATACTATCATTTAAACATCGTGTAGTAAACATTGTCATAATTCATCAACATTAGGTTATAAGCAATCGCTTGGCATAAATGTGCGTATTCATTAATTGCGAAGCAGTCTGAAGTGCTGCTGGGCGAGCCATAGAGTGCGCAACAGCGTTGCGTTTCCCGCGGTTAGATCAGCACATTACACTTCAAATGTACGCATCTTCCACACAGGACAGCAGTCCTGACTGGGTATCTTCCCAAATCGTCCCTCTCTTTCATTTTTGTCTCGTTTTTATTCGTTGATGAAAATTAGAGTAGATTTTAGTCATAGTTTTAGTCATTCAAAACACATTTTTATTTAGTCATCGTCTCGTTTTCGTCCGTGAAAAAATGTTGACGAAAATTATGACACAAATTATTTGTCAACGAAATTAACACTGGTGTGTGTGTTTGTGTGTGTGTGTGTGTGTTTAAACATTGAATGTTTTTATTTTTATCAATATTTTTATAATGAAATTGTATTTTTTAACATTTACCAGTGTTAATTAATTATTACTGTTTTTAAAGATTTACTATAAGTGAATATATATATATATATATATATATATATATATATACACATGTATATGTGTGTGTGTGCGCGCATGTTTTTGTGACCTATCAGGACACAAATTTGTATAATGACATGGGTATGACATAGGTATTACAAGGAGAGGTTGACTTATGAGGACATTACCCCATGTTCCCATTTTTCAAAAGGCTTATAAATCATACAGAATGAGTTTTTTGGAGAAAGTAAAAATGTGCACAGTTTTCTGTGATGGGTAGGTTTACGTGTAGGGCGACAGAAAATACGGTTTGTACAAAAACCTTTACGCCTATGGAATGTCCCCACAATTCACAAAAACGTATCAGGTTACGCATGTAACCATGGTTCCCTGAAGGGACTGTTTAGCAGGCGGCCCCCGAGGCATGCCAGGGAGACGCAATGTCTCATTCCCTGTTCTCAGGGAACCATGGTTACATGCGTAACCTGAGATGTTCCCTTTCGAAAGGGAACTCGCATTGCGTCCTAGAACGCTAATGGGGAACGAAATAAAAATGCCGCCATGCTGAGAGGAGTGCATGCCAAGGAATGGCTGAGAAAAACCAGATGGACAATTCCAACAGAAATGTCAAATCACTCCTCCCACGGGTCTAACAGGCTGTCAGTGACAGCATTCCCTACAGCCAAAACCCAAGCTATAAGCCTCAAAGAGGTCCCCAGAAATATCCAGAGGCCTACCAGGGCTTGGAACCAACAACTTCAAACAGAAGGGGTCCCTTTAAGGGAATGTGGCGAGGGAGCCAAAAGAAGCCCCGGCCAGCCACTTCTCAGGGGAGCATAGTCTACCCCTAATGCCACCAGGGAGGCCGACCTGGTCCTACCTTGGTAACCTAGTCTGGCCAGCAACCTGTCTGTTACCTAAACAGAGTCTCTAAAGCACTTGCCTCCAGAGGAGGCATCCAGAAAGAGGGACTGCAAACTGGCAGTAACCAACTCAGGCCGGATCGTAGAAACGGGCATCCTGGGGAGCAGGACTCAGCATAGTGCCTAAAACCCTTGCAATCGAGGGGATTACTCCGCTCAACCTAGGATCTACAGAGCGCCTCAAAAACAAGGCACTCTGGAGGCTGAGTACTCTACAAAGGGTCCCTAATGAGAGGCATACCTCCAGCTCCAACAGGAGCTGATCTACCAAGGGAGTTCTTACTAAAGAATCTCTTAAACCTTTAAGACCAACTCAGGGAGCAAGGTCCTCTATACGACGACCCACACAAGAGAGGGGAGTACCTACAGCCTAAAATACTGATCTACCAGGGAGGTCTCACAAGAGACCTTCGACCTTCCGACCAGACCTCGGGAGCGCTGTACTCTAAGGAACGACCCTCAATGCGAGGGGAGTACAAACTAAACTCAACCGAGACGAGTATTGACCAAGCTCAATGCAAATACCAGGGAGGCTCCTGAAGAGCCTACACTCTGATATAACTCTAGGGATTTAGGATACAAACTTAGCTGGAAGTGCTAAGGACCTACTCGACCCAGAAGATCGCCTTCAAGGTGGCCAGCTCGAGGGCCAACTACTTGCTAGCAGATCTAGAATTCCAGGGCTAGTATCAGGGAGGCTCCAATGGAGCCTGGGATACCTGATAACCGTCTGCTCAATCTAGGGAACGAGGACCCTCAGGAACCTAGTTCAATCTGGAGGATCGCTTCCCAAGGAGACCCCAAGGAGGGCCAACTACTTGGCAGCAAATCAAACTCCAGCAGAAACAGCCACTGGAGATATTGCAGGCTTGGAATACTCGTTTGCGTTGCCATAACGAGCCGTGTACTCAGCATAACGCTTTCTACCCTTAAAACAAGGGGAGTACAAATCTATGTGACCGGGCTTACGAGGAGGCCTCAGATAGGGCCTACCATTCGAGCTTAACACGGCCACAGGCCTGGGGCTAATGCTCGAGCTCCAAGGGAGCGTGCTCAACTTGCCCTGAAAGGAGGGAGTACTCGACACACTCAACCTGAGCATCACTGGTGATGGGCACATATGGGACACAGAGCTCTGGGAGCAAAGTGAGTTAAACCCGAAAAAGGGCTCAATGGTGAAAGCCTGAGCAAAATCTTGCTCAAAGACAAGAACGACCGTCTGAGCTAAGCTCTGGAGGAATGGAGGCCTCAAGAAATTCCACAGGAGGGGCCTTCAACACTCCACCCCGCGACTTGATAATCAAGGAGCTTATGGCTGGGAGATTGCTCTAAGCCGGATATCGGGGCGGCCCAAAAAGAAGGGCCGACACACACACACTCATGACCTTCCTGGAGATCAAAGGAGCGGAGACTTCAACCTAACAACTCTAAAGAAAGGAGGCTGGCTCACAACACACAGGTGAACTTATCACCTGGAGCTCAATGGAGCGGTAGCTTCAAATAGAGACTCTCAAATGAGAGGAAGCCAGCTCACTCACCACAGGGTAATGTCAAGGTTGCCCAAAGAGGGCCGACACCTAAAGTCATGATCTATCTGGAGCTCGGGGGGAGCGGAGGCTTCAGCATATCGCCTTTTACTCTCTCAGCGAGAGGAAACCACTTCACTCAACCCAGGGAAGGTATCAAGGGGGTCTAACAAGTTAAACGCTCCAATACATATATATATATATATATATATATATATATATATATATAATTAAACACATGAAGAATAAACACCCCCTTTATTCCTTTCTACAGGGAGCTGAGGTCACTGAATTTTAAATGGCTAAATGACTAACAAGCTCTGTGCCGGACACAGAAGTGTTGCAAATGATGGAAAAAACACATCGGTCCAGCCTCAGGCCTGATGTAAAAGTGCCTGAGATGAATAAATGCCCCTTTTTATCCTTTCTATAGGGAGCTTTGAAATCTGTATAAATTACATGCTGATGTAAACAGATGCGGGAGAACAGATTCTACGCCCTGTCGATCTCAAAATGAGATCAAAAGGGAAAAGAAGGCTCATATATGCGGGTGCAGATAAACAACGCGCGACTGGGGTTGCCATGGGAAACACACACACAGACAGCGCGAGCAAACAGTTTCCTCAAAAACTGAATGCGCGCGCTCCTCGCCCAAACAAACAACGCACAAGTAATGTGTGTGATTAAGAGTGAGAAACTAGAACCAATCCACACATCACTCAAACATAAAGAGCACAGACTGCTGATATTGAGGATGCAAAAGACAAAGCATCCTCAAACAGCACAACACTCTTGTCAGCCCCTGAAATATACGAAATAAACACGTACAAACACTTCAGTTGAACTTATACTGTGCGCATCGAGCACAACAGATTGTCCCTCTTCCCACAGGAAGAGAGACAAATGAGAGTGGAGCTTCCTCGGCGGGAAAGCTCTCACAAAAACATGTAAAGGACTCTCAAGTACTGAACATGCATGCTCTAACAAAGGACGCACAAGTCATGAGTGTCATCAAGCATCAAATATCTAAGACACGGATGTACACACCGCTTGAAACGCCTGCTTAAAAAAGCCATTCTTACCTAGAACAGCGTTTGAACAGCGTTAGACAAAAAAAGTCCCTGAAGACGAAAAGAGGATGGCTTGTTCTCTAAGCGCCCCTTATGTGCGTTCGGGTCGCTCTAGTAGTGACGTCATAGGCTGTCGCCGGCCAATACGATTGTTGTGATTTGATAGCGTTCAGACACCGGTTCCCACGGAGGCGTTCCCCATTAGCGTTCTAGGACGCAATGCAGGTTCCCTTTCGAAAGGAAACAAACCTGTGTGTGTGTATGTGTGTGTGTGTGTGTGTGTGTGTATGTGTGTGTGTATATATATATATATATATATATTCATTTGCATATATTTTAAAGCTCATTTACAGTTCATTTTTATAAACACTTATAACACTGTTAACACTTATATTTTACATTATAATGTTGTAATGCTTAAATTTACCTGTAGAATATAATACATATTATTATAGTTTTACTTGTTGTTGTTATATATTACAGTTTTTAGTGTTATATTTTATTTTAGTTTTTTATTATGTTAACTTATCATATCACATTTTTTTTGTCTTAACATGACAATAATGTTCAGCTTATCTTTATCAGCAAGTATTGTAATAGGTGCATCACTAGAATAAATCAATGCCAGGTATGATGTCATCAGCTGTAAAACAAAGGAATCTCTGTGAAGATACAGCAGGCTGAAATCAGTTCAGTTTGGAACACTGTTATTGTGGTGTTAATGTTCTATTCGCTATTCAATAGTTCTTCTGGAATCAGTATTCAGTTTGATATTTAGCGCTCCCCATATTTCATTAATGAGCAGAGAGATCTCTAAAGCTCATGCTCTCACACTAATCTCACCAGGGACGCCACTGGAGCGGAAAACCAATTCAACAGCCATACATCAGCTTCCACTCTCCCTTGCTGTGCTAACACAATGTCTCATGTTATTCTAAATGAGAATACATTTCCCCGACACAAATCCCTCTGCTGGAGGATTTGAGGGCCTTTGAGAAACTTTGGCCTTGTGCATCTTTGCTTTTCACTCATTGTATTAGATTAAGGGTGTTGTTGGCTATGTTCTCGTGTTTGACCTTCAGAATAAAATTGGCTTATGCAAATGAATGTGTGGAAATGTGTTCGGTACGTTTATAACCATATTTAATCAGGAAGCCTAGGAATTATGAAGACCAAGACAAACCCTGTGTGCCGTTTTTGTTTTATGGTGATATTAAGGCTGTGTGTGTTTGTGTGCGCTGAGAGCTAGTAAATGTTAATAATGAATTCTGATATGTGATAAATAAGTAAAGAGCCATCAAGCTGTTTGTTTCAGTGGATGACTAGTGCTGAGTGCTGTGACGTTGGGTGTGATAAGCACAGAAATTCTGAGGTGGCACACAGGAGATGCAACTCATTTCCTGCTGTCCCAATTCTCCATGTCACACGGGACACTAGCGGCTCGAAAGAAGAACACCAGGGAATGACAATATTTTTTAGCCCCAAGTGAGGTTTCACAAAGACAGTCTTACCTGAGAAAGTGCACACTATTTTTTTCTCTGGATCTATTAATCAGTTCAATAATACATTAAAAATACACACACAAACATGCACACAATGACTTCTGTGATAGGAATATTTTTAATTTCTGAATGAAAATTTTTACATTTTTTTTTTTACAGTCAATGATAAAATTGTCCTAATTATAATAATGGTGAACTTTGTGAAATGAAAAACTTAAAGGGTTAGTTCACCCAAAAATGAAGTTTCTGTCATCAATTATGAACAGTGAACAGTGTTCAGAACACAAATGAAGATATTTTTGATGAAATCCAAGAGGTTTTTTCATCTCCGATAGAAAGCAACGTAATTACCATCATTCAAGGTTCAGAAAAGTAGTAAAGACATCGTTAAAATAGTCAACGTGACAACAGTGATTCAAGAATACTTTTTGTGTACAAAAATAACTTTATTCAACAATCTCTTCTCCTCCCTGTCAGTCTACGCAGCTGATGCAATGAATGCAGTGCAGAGCTTCCATGTCTACGTCCGAACACCGTCTCAGTATTGGCCGACATTGTTCATGTGAGCAACACAACATATTCGTGTGATGCTGACGCAGGAACCAGCTGATAGTGAGCCAGCGTTCGGATGTAAACACGGGAGCGCTGCACTGCTTTAACTGCGTAGGAGACTGACAGGGAAGAGAAGAAATTGTTGAATAAAGATGTTATTTTTGTTTTGTTTTTGCACACAAAAAGTATTCTCATCACTTCATAAGGTTGAACCACTGTAGTCACATGGACTATTTTAACAATGTCTTTAATACCTTTCTGAAACTTGAATGACGGTAATTACGTTGCTTTCTATGGGGGATAAAAAAATCTTAATCTTAATTTGTGTTCTGAAGACGAAAGAAGGTTTTAAGGGTGTGAAAAGGGTGAGTTCTTAAAGGTGGGATCAGTAGATTTTGAAAAACGCTGTTGGACAGTGTTGATATTTGAAATCAACCCAAACAAACCCACCCCATTGCTCTGCCTCCAAAACTCACACTCCAATGCTATTCCTAACCACCCTGCTCTAAGTCGGCCTCAAACCCTAGCCCATCCGCTGCTGGCATGCGAGGCGAATGCACTACCAATGATGCTAAACACCGCATTCTCTAGTGGTCATCAGTGTGCAGTGGTTTAACAGCAAAACTTTCACTATCTGGCCACTGTTACACATGCAATGCTAGTGGATGTCTGTTTGTCACAGCTGACGCGCAACAAAATGGTTCACACAAAATAAAGTGCGGTTGATGAACGAATGACAAGGAAGCACAAAAAAATGAATGTACAGTACACAAGAGTAAATACAAAGTGTTTGTTGTTAGTCGTCAACAGCACAGCAGCTCCAGACAATCAAAACCGTGTTATTCAAATGAGAAGCGGGATCAAAGCAGCCTCTGCGTCTGTTTTCAGGCCTTCCCGCTTAACTTTTCTGATACAAACACGGTCCTAAAGTGCTTGCACAATCATAAACCTTCATTCCAGTGATATTCTTTTGAGTTTTGTATTGTGTCCTATCTCTCGTTCTGCAGTTTTTTTTTCTTATTTTCAAATCTCCCTCTTGCTCGTTCTCTCTCCTTGACCGTCATACGCCCCCTAATGCTGATTGGTTAGATGTTTGTTGTTGGTGTCAGCCTGACTAACTTCCAAACAGTGTTTTTGAAATTCTACTGAGTACCCCTTTAATGACAGAAATTTCATTTTTGGGTATAATATTTTATAATTATTTCTTAGAGAGAAAAAAATATTTTAACAAAACTGCCTCACTGAAAATATTTAAAAAACGTATCAACTTATGTGGTTCAACCAACAATTAGAAATATCCAGGGGGAAAAAAATCATAAAACAGGAAATATCATAAAGAGGACCTCATGACCGTTTCAATAAGTTTATCAGACAATTTAATTTTTTTTATGACAAGGCAAGGCTAGTTTAGGTTGTAAAATGTAATGCATTAATAATGAATGATATTTGTAAAACTAATGATAGATAATAGATAATAATAGAATAATGATATGTGTACACTCATGTATTCAAATTGTAAGGAAAATATGTAATTATTTTTTACTTGAGTCATTGAAATTAAACTTTTCTTCAAAATTGTATTAAAACTATGTGAAACAACATTAAAAGATTAATATATGAGGTTTAAAGCACTGATTTCCTTCCTTTGAACTTCATTTCCCATAAACCTTATCGTGACTCAGTGTTCAATAGCTCATCTGAGATTATTCTGCAGTTATGTAAAATGTAAAGTCTCCGCACTATTGCTCAAGACTTGCACTGTGAGTTGCAGGGTTTAAGGGGGTAGAAGGAATGACTGGTATGAAGTCAAACAATGCTATCAGCCCAAGGTCTGTTTGTGCTACTAAGAGGACCAGCTCACTTCCTGTTTCTGACAGATATTCACGATAAAGGTCCCCCCCCCCCCCCCCCCCAAAAAAGGATGGCATTATCAGTATACAGCTAATGCACATACTCCCTCTGCTGGCTAAAGTGTAATCTCTAAATAATATGTGTATGTGTATATTTGATTATATTCACATCCACTGAAAGGTTTTGTGACCTATTTTGGACTCCCGATTCATGTTTATGACAGAAGCCAAGCCAGTAGTGTTCCTCCAACATGGTCTCCTCGCTGCTGGAAGTAACTGGGTTACAAACCTGCCCAACAACAGCCTGGGTTTCCTCCTAGCCGACGCTGGATTTGACGTGTGGATAGGCAACAGTCGTGGGAACACCTGGTCCAGAAAACATGTCAGCCTTGACCCTAAACAGAAAGAATATTGGCAGTTCAGGTACAAGAGTAACATTTTTATGAAAGTGGTATGTAATATTCTACATGTTTACTCGGTTCACACTTCCCCAACGAATTACACTTTTTAAGATATTTTAAATAAACATTTGAAAATTCACTTTCATTGTTGAAATGTTCAGAAGTCAAAATGTAACCATGTCATGATAAAATATTTCACACATTCACTACTATTCAAAAGTTTGAGGTCAGTAAGATTTTTTAATGTTTTTGAAAGAAGTCTCCTATGCTCATCAAAGCTTTATTTGATCAAAAATACTATAAAAACATTAATATTCTTAAATATTATTACAATTTAAAATATATATATATATATTTTTATATTTTATATATTTTTAATATATTAAGCTGAATTTTCTGCAGCCATTACTCCAGTCTTTAGTGTCACATGATCCTTCATAAATCCTATTCTGAGTTCAAGAATCAAGAATCATTTCTTATTATCATCATTGTTGAAAACCATTGTGCTGCTTAATATTTTTGTGGAAAGTACCATAATACTTTTCTTTAGGATTCTTTGATGAATAGAAAGTTCAAAAGAACAGCATTTATTTGAAATCTTTTGTAACATTATACATTCTTTATTGTTGCTTTTGAACAGTAGTGCATATTTGCATATTTTTGCAAATTCTTATTTAAGCGTTTATTACCTCTTTTAAACGCATGATTATTGTGTGCAAAGCATGAAATCTGGTCTTGCCTCAAATTGGAACATTATTCTTTTTCTTGCCTCGCAACCTTTGGTATTTCCTTCAGGAAATGCAAATCTAGTGCCTATTTTGGGAATTCTCAGTTGGATTAATAATGTATCATTCAGAATCCCAAACTCAAAATCTGTTTTTCTCTCTGTGTTGTTTATTTGTGTGTGTGTGTATGTGTGTGGGGCAGTCATGATGAATTGGCTAAGAAGGATCTTCCTGCAGTGATAAACTTCATTACAAAAGCCACTGGCCAGGAGCAAATGTTTTATGTGGGCCATTCCCAGGGAACCACTATAGGTATCACCTATTCTCTAAGCATTCCAGAATGATTTATTATTTTAAAATGTGGAAGTGTGACCCAGGGTTGCTATTCATCAAATCACTGGTCTACAAAATAAGATGTGCTGTGCAATTATACATTCTCTTGCAATGACAGTAGGCAAATGCTGAATGTGTCATCATGTGGAAACATCTCACAGGTCACAGCTGCTACAGTACTTCACACTTTTTGCTATGCATGACATGTGATTCCATGCCTTTTATATTTTATTTATTTCTTCTTTCACTGTTGCTGAATAATTTCCTTTTCATCACTCTCTTGCTTCTCAGCATTCATGGCTTTCTCTACGATGCCGGAGCTGGCCAGCAAAATCAAGATGTTCTTTGCCCTGGCTCCTGTTGCCACAGTGGGGTTGACTAAAAGCCCCATGACCAAATTGTCTGTTATTCCAGAGTTTCTCATTTGGGTGAGCAGTTTATTTAAAACACTATATTGTAGCTCTGTATTAAACAACTCTATTGCCAACTTAGGTGGCTGCCTTCTAAGGCAGCCTTATATCTGCCATGAAGCCTCATAAGTCACTGATTTGGAACGCTCTACATAGGTAGCAATATCCTCAAATGAAATCAATAAAATGATGTTAGAATTTTGCTAACCTCACAGCATGATACAATACAGAAATAAACTAAAAATGCATGGCACACACAAATATTAGATAAAATGGTGCATTTTTTTGAATTATTGATAATTTTCAGTATTATATGAATTATAAGTTTGTTTATAATCAACATTTCTTATTTTTTTCCCTTTTTTCTTGTTCCTGATAATGAAATAAATGTAAAATTACAGAAATCAGTAGTCATTCAAAGTGTTTTCCTTACAATTAAGGACCTTAAGTATATGAGGATTAAAGTGAGCATACCTAATTTTTGTTTATCAATAGTATTTGTACAGACAAAAAAAGTAATTTAAAACCTTTTTACTTGATCTGCTTTATAGTTAAACATATACAAAGGAAATGCTGGAATCAACTCATAAGGCATATACAGGCATGATGATAATTTATCAGCTCATATCAGCATATTCATTTTGTGTATGTTTTGTTTTTTTTACATTTGCAGGATCTCTTCGGAAGAAAAGACTTCCTGCCTCAGAATGACTTGATTAAGTTTTTTGCCACTGAATTCTGCAGCAAAAAGCCTTTGAGTGTGCTGTGTGGAAACATCTTCTTTCTCCTCTGTGGTTTTGATGAGAAGAACCTGAACATGGTATAATTTTGATATAATTAATATCATTTTATGATTTTGGAATGTTCCTGAATGTGTTTGTCTCTATCTTTCAGACCAGAACACCTGTGTACACGACACACTGCCCAGCAGGAACCTCAGTCCAGAACATGGTTCATTGGGCTCAGGTAAAAAAAACAACAACTAAATATCCCTTTCCATCTGCAATACATTTTAATACATCTCCACATTATTTCCTCAAAATGAGTGAAAATACAAACACCAGAGGTTGTGACAGTTCTTTCATCAGTCTCAGTGTAGCTACAATATTAGTGTGTAATAGTGTAATAGAGTAGAGAGGCACTGAGGTGTCACAATAGTTGCTTTTGGTTAAGTCCCATTTGACATTTTTCTAGACCTGCTGGATCACATTGCCGTACATTTTTTTTTGCTTTTTATTTCCTCTAAGTTAGTACTATTTTTATATTTACTCTTTTTTAACTCTGGAAATTAAAAAAAAAAAATCCAGATTTCTGAAAAATAAAATATATCCAATAATCAATTTCGAATAATAGGCATAGAATCATAATAGAGTAAAGATATTTATGTCCCATTTGGGTTGACTCATTACTGCTGTTTGGGAAGCTTTAAGTGGATAGATAGTACTCCAGTATGAAAACATCAATGCCTTTCTAAATATTGCAAAAGTCTGAGTGATAAAAACTGGATAAAAGTGTCTGCTATATGCTTAAATGTAATGTAAATAATTCCAATGAGATAGTAGTTATCTATCTATCCAACTCTTGGTGATTCTATGGCCATCTCTTGCCATCAACACCATATGCAATTTTCTTGGCAATGATTTTTCCGGGGTAGTTTGCCAGGTCTTTCCCCAACCCTCCGCATTAAATGGCTTGGGACTCACACACACACACACACACACACACATACATTCACACCTACGGACAATTTAGCATCTCCAATTCACCTATACTGCATGTTTTTGGATTGTGGGAGAAACCACAACCCACACAGACACAGGGTTGTGATTCATAGTAGCAATTACATAAGATAATAAAGATGCATACACACCTTTCTCTGTATGTTTTAGGGCTAGTTCACACTGCCCCACTAAACACCCACATCTTAAAAAAATTTAAAGATGTCTGTTGGATTTATAACAACGGTCATGTTCACACTAACCTGAAGAAAAAAAAAAACACTTAAAATTTGGTGTGGTGAATTTGTGATAATGAAGACACTCTCAAACAAATGTACCTTCTACTTCCTTTGTAGTTTAACCTGATTTTTAATACATTTCTTGTGTTCTTTGTACAGGCTGTGAAATCCAGTAAGCTTATGGCATATGATTATGGAAAAGCTGGAAATATGGCACATTATAATCAGGTAATGGTGAAGACTCAAGTATTTCTCCCCTGAATTTGCAACCAAAACTTTTTTGGGTAATACATTTAGCACACCTATTCAGGGCATTTTGAAAATACTTATGAGAGCAAATGTGTCTCGTTTTCTCTGTCACTCGAAGGACTAGAGTACTAAGTCGGTAGTAAAACTGACCAGTGTCTGAAGTGTAAAGGTTTCTTCCTGCTTCTCCCCCCCAGTCAACCCCTCCTCTGTACAATGTGAAGGACATGACTGTACCTACAGCTTTGTGGTCTGGTGGACAGGACACTCTGGCAGATCCTCAGGATGTAGCTCTACTGCTCACACAGATACCTAAATTGAAATACCACCGCAACATCGAGCACTGGGAACACCTGGATTTCATCTGGGGCTTGGACGCCCCACAAGAGATGTACAGCAAAATGATCGAAATTATGAGGGAGTATGTGTGAAGAGACATTTTGATTGAGCAGCAGGTTTTATCAGCAGTTTGTTTTTACCATGCTTTGAGCTTAAAGCGATAGTTCACATCAGTAACCAAACAACTGATGCGAGCCCATTGACTTCCATAGTATTTTTTTCCATACTATGGAAGTCAATGGGGTCCACCAACTGTTTGCTTACCAAAGTTCTTCAAGATATCTTCTTTTGTGTTCAGCAGAAGAAAGAAATTCATACAGGTTTCAAACAACTTGAGGGTGAGTAAATGACGGCAGAATTTATTTTTGGGTGAACTATCCCTTTAAGCTAATGCTTTTCTACCTCTGTTTATTCATGCTTTAAGCAGATGAACCATTTGTTTGAGGTGCTGGCAACCCAATCTGCAATCACCAATGTATATTTGAAATTACAAACTGATTAATGCCTTTAGCATCACCTAAAGATTGAGTTTTACACTCATAATCAGGTGTTGCCTTTTAATGTATTTTAAAAGACATGCACTTGTTTAATGTGTTTTTCACTTTTTCATTTTTCGGTTTTACTAACCACTACAACTTACCATACTGTAGCATTTCATGACCTTATGTAATGGATTTTGTAAATGATGACTTGAAACCCAATAAACATACATTGATGCAGAAGATGTGTGTATACAGAAAAAAAACTTCCTTTAGTTAGAAGTTTTATTTTTTAAACCAACAAACATGGCACAAACCAAATCCATATTATAACTTACAGTGATAAAAACAAACTTTAACACATTAAAACAACCTGCATATACAGTACATTAAATGATCAATATACAATATATAAGAAACTTTTACTCATTACTTAACAAAACAGGAAATCCAATATGTTTAAATAGAAATTAGTATGGAAACATCTTTCTGAGAAATGTATTTTTATAAAAAGTGTAACAATGTGTGATGCAAAAAGTGTGATAATTGGTGCAAACCCAATCTAAACTCAGCTGGTGAATTGTAAAGGACCCCGCTGCTGCCGCACATGAAACAAGTCTCTGTTCTCTAATGTTCTCCTCCATTAATACTCAATTTGATTTCGCTAACATTGTAACAATTTTGTGGAATTTTAGTCTCTTGGCAATATCAAGAGGAGTTTCATGATTCTGTGAGGGAGACAGAAACAAAATGTTAAACTATTAATAGAGTCAAACAATGTGTATATACAAGTATATAATCAACACATCATTTTAACCACTTTAGACTAAAGCCAGTGAGATAGAAAAGTGAAAAAAAGTGCAATGCTGGTTTCACATCACAGAAAAAGTTTCAGATCCTGTCAGTTTCAGCAAATTTAATTTCTC
The DNA here is from genome assembly GCA_037950665.1 of Hypophthalmichthys nobilis. Classification (NCBI taxonomy): domain Eukaryota; kingdom Metazoa; phylum Chordata; class Actinopteri; order Cypriniformes; family Xenocyprididae; genus Hypophthalmichthys; species Hypophthalmichthys nobilis. The sequence goes on from CM075472.1 coordinate 17,887,305, forward strand.
AAGAACACTTTAGTAGTTCCATCTGGTAACATTTAACACTCACTTGCCAAGTTCTTGACATTAAACTATTTAAGAGAATGTTTTTGCTACTAAACACAGTACAAAACCACTATGGCACCTGTCACTATATTATTTATTTAGTTACAGTTCCAGCATATTAAAAAAAAAAATTACTGTCATATCAAGACAATATAATTACTAATTCCTCTATTACAGTCCATGTTCAAATAACTGCCAAAACTAATTAACTTACTTTGTTCTGTATAGAAACATCTGCATTTTTCTGCAATAACAATGGAACAATCCTTTGACTTTTTCTTTGGCATGCATAGTGAAGTCCAGTGTTCCCCTTCTAAAAAGATGCAAAGATACACAGATTATACAATGAACATCCTTTTTTCATGGGTTATGTCTACACAAATTGCCCAATTTCTCACTTAACATTCTTGCCTGAAAAATAAAAATGAAAAGTGTTATACTTACATAGTCTACAGCATTTACATCCACCTTAGTGGCCAAAAGAAACTCCATCAATTTCACATTTTTTCTTTGCTTCTCTTCCTTTTGAGAGAGAACAGGTGCAATGCTTTAATATGGTACAATTACACACATTTAGGTCAGTCACAATTAAAGTCAGATCGCATATGTGATGGGCAAGAACACCATAAAACACCACAAAACACTTTCTAACCCCATAAATGAATTTCAAGGGAATACTTGATCTCACTCAGCATGCTAAAATTAATTTTAAATGACAAATTTAGCTACTACAGCAAAAAAAGTTTTTTTTTTTTTTCCCCAGACACTAACTGGTCTCCTAGAAATACCATGACTGAGGAATAACTTACCATTATAAGATAACCAATTAACAAGATAGGCATTAAGATGGCAATCATCAGGTAGTCCAGGAAGGAGAATGTTCTCCTTGTAGCATAGTGCAAACAAGTTCTTTCTTTCTAAAGGATGAACACACACATAGATATGTTTAAACAAAACAAGCAAGCTGACCACACAAACAATCAATAAAATATACCACAAGGAGAGTCTGAGAAACAACATGCATTAAAGTGAATCAAGTGCACAAGGGACTCATTCATAACAATACAGTGGGAGCATTATGAGTCAGGGTACAAACAGAACTCTTTTCAGTCTCTATGCTAATGCAATACCTTATTCCTAATGGACACATTTGCATTGTAATCTAGAAGGTATTTGACACTCCTGAGGTTTCCCTGTCTACAGGCGGCTATAATCGGTGTGTCTCCCGTTCCTTCATCTTGAACGTTTACATTTCTGACATCGGATGAGATCAGTTCTTTCAATTTGTGGACGTCATCATCATAAGCTGCCTGACACATGGGCTGTAGAAAGAAAGCAGCACAAAATATGATTACAAATGTACATTCATCAGTTAATTATATTATATCTAGTACATTTAATGAGTGTAAGATGACTAAAGAATAAATCACATGTGCATGTTAATCTAGAACCATGACTTGATAGTACCAGATATGAAAGAGCAAAACAGGTCTGGTGACATCCCAATCATGACAGATAACTTAACACATAAACACACCCCCTTTCCAAACACAAAATGACAGATAAAATAACAAATGTTAGGTTTTTATTTACATAAACACTGCACACAAAGGTCTTAGAGCAGTACTGTATTTCCTTTTCATGCTTAAGTAAACTACTGTATTTTATGTCTTTTAAGGTGTAAAGGAGATGTAGAAGTTTAAGCAACACTAATGAAAATGCCAACTTAAGTGCCAAAGCACATTGATTTCAACATGGACATCTGTTAAAAAACAAAACCGTTAAGAAATTAAGAAAAGATAATAAGTATGACTCAATTTTTACTCAGTAGAAAAACATTAGATTGACACGGAACTGAGGTATGAAGAACAAAACTCATTAAGTTGTTAGACATTAAATCGCCTTAATTTAGAATAACACGACCAGTCGATTACCATAATCACCAGTTACATGAGCCAAGCCAGTTAATTTCTAAAGACATGAATATCAAGACAATTTTCAAAGAGGCGGTAAAATTGCCCACGTTACTCACCTCTGAGTACAAGATCCCCATTTGGTTTCCTCTTGTCACTAAAAGAAAACTAAACTTGTAAATCCTTAATCCGAACTCTTATGTTATAATACTAACAGCCCTTTGCTAACCTGCTTGCTTTCTACCTGTGGAGACAGTGTAAAACAGCGCTTCAGATAAGGGTGTGGTCATTTAACGATGACGCATACGTAATGACGCAATCAGTGTCGTTCAGGTATTGAGGTGTGTAGCCCAAGTAGCGGTGGATTCATCCCGTTCATTGCGATACACTCATTTCGTCTTAACAACATCCACAATTAACTGACTCACTGACTGGCCAGTTTAATAAAACAGGTATAATAAAACCGCTTCCTACGTAAGTGGTTTAAATAAATGTAAGAAAAAATAAACAAATAAATTATATATATATATATATATATATATATATATAGCCTATATATATATATAATGGCCTTGTCATTTCACTCAAAAAAAAAAAAAAAAAATGCAGTTTAAAAATTCTCCTGTTTTTAGCCTACTCATCATAATGCATCTAGCCTATATAGTTTCCAATTTCTTTGCGAGAATCACAATTTATCAAAGGAATCTGATTAGTAAATTTTAAAGTCAAATTTTAATATTACTACGAGTCTGAGACGTTCTCTTAAGGTTGGAGGGCTAAGGACATTGCTGTCATCTGGGCCGCATTAATGCACGGGCTTACCTGGGCTTAAGCCCAGGTCCCCGGGCTGAGGGAGGGCCCCGGTGATGCCGGAAAAAATATAACCACATTTTATAATGTGATGACTGTCCCTTTAACATCGCTTTGCTTTGAATACATGTGCGGGTGTTTCAAGTCCTGCGCGTGAAGTGCATCAAGATGCGCCGCATCTAGTGGACAGCAACTCACAGTATCAGTATCTGGACAACGCGGACAGACCGAGTGGCGCTGCCTGTGTGCGTACACTCGAAGGGCTCGTTCACACAGAACACGAGCAGTGGAATGGGGGAAACCGCAAGGTCTCGAGACGCTTTTTTAAACTTTTTTTAACTGATTTTAACTAAGCTGAACTGATTCTTGGCTTTAGAACGCCATGTCATGCGCGAGATGCTGCAAAAGACGCGAGCGCAACGGTTCTGCACGTCCTTCTAGCTCATGTTTACATAGAAAAACAATGAAAAAGTAGCGCATTGGAATGGAAAAACGCGTTCTGTGTGAACAGCCCCAAAGAAAACAATGTGTTCGAGTTTTAAAGACGTGGTGCTGCGCTACGGTTCTCGACCGATGTGCGACCCTTCACTCACTGAACCCTGCAGTCGTCACTAATGTTCTGTCTGAAATCCAATAAAAAATACAAATCATTGCTTTGCATACACTTTGCTTACAGTTTCTGAAAACGTTCAATGAGGTACTGTACTTAAAATGTTGAAATGTTGAAATTAACAATGAACAATACTTTTATTAACCTTACAGATGTTACAGATGGACTCTTATTGTAAAGTGTTACCATTTCAATAAGTCCAAACTATCATGCTTAAAGGTGACCATCTTTGATTATCTACACAAAGTCCATATTGACATTAGACACATATTGTAGCCTATGTATGTATACTTTATTTGCTTCCATTTTACTTTATTTGCTTCCATTTTAGAACACTGATTATTATTTAAATAAGATTTGTATTGTATTACAGTGATGATAAAAGAGAACTGAAATCGAATGCATTTCTGATTTGTTTATATGTCTGCTGCATGTCAATACAGTTTGCTTTCTCATGACACTAGCTTTAAATATGCAAATTTGCTGCATAATGAATCGATAAAAGCGACCAGCTGGATATAAACTAATGCAAATAGATGGTAACAATCATGACATTAAACATTTGGGTCGAACATGAGTGTGTTTTTGTCACATTGTTTTAAAGATCAAAGTGCAGGATAAAAAAGTAATATTCTCCTTAAAGAATTAATTGATTCTAAACTGCTGAAACTAGTCGTCAGTAATTCCAGTCTCACTTCCTGTTACAAACCTACATAACAATGCAAAAATTTGCATAATGGCAGCTCACGAACAACATCTATTTTGACCCGCCTTCAAACACTGTTAGGAGACTCTCGGAAAGGAGTGGTGACCCTGCATCCCAATGTGCCTACTATCCACCCTAATGATTGGCCTGTTGAACTCACCTGACTACTCGCGTTGAATTCCCAATAATAGACGAGTTGATGTCATAATAAAAATATAGAGAATATGAAATATATGAGCTTTTTAAACTTTACCAGTCATAAATACATATGTAGAACGTTCTTTTTCAAAGCTGTCATTGTAAAACAACAACAACAAAACAGCAATGGCAGAAGAAAGAATTTTTCTGACACGCATGTCATTCGAAAGTGTCATAGTGAGGGAGTAGAACTTTTCCTACATCATAAGGGATTTTGTGTCCTGAAAAAGCTTAAGCAAACCTTTCTAAGTTAGCCCCCATGATCTGATTACTTTTTCAGCATGATAAAAAAGCGTTCAGAAAGGAACATTTTTGTATATTTTCATATGAAATTATAAAACCAAGTGAAATGTTGAATATGAGAGCTGTATTGCATTTATTTGAGCAAAACAAAAGGCTGATTTGATAGCAAGATTGAGTTGATGTAAGCAGTAGTTCTAAGTACTGTAAGTAGCCTGTACAAATAGTTCAGACTATGTGCCAATATGTAGTTCATGCAGTGATATTTATATTTTATAACAGACCTATAGGTTCGGATGTTTTGGTAATGGCAATTATTCATGCAAAATAAAAGGCTGATAACTTGCACTTTGTGATTAAGAAGATTGAGTGAATGTAGGTAATAATTCTGGTGGATGAAGGACCCCCTCAACAGGTAAAGCCCAGGGGCCCCTTGTAGTCTTAATGTGGCCCTGGCTGTCATCATAACAGATAAGAACTTATTGGTTTCTGACAGATCCCTTTTGAATTCACAGATGTTATTGTATATTATAGGCCTACATGAGATCTGTTTCTATATAATACACACAGCTTTAGATGATAGATAGATAGATAGATAGATAGATGATTTTCAAACAATATTGCTTTCTGCCCATCAACACCAGCAGAAATAGGGCACTCATTCAAACTGTGCTTAACCACCGAAACAACTGTTATTACACGTTTTTTTAATCAAAATGGGCTTTGATAGTTTAGAGGTAGGCTATAATGTGTGTTATTTTAAATTTTTAACTTTTAATGTGTGAGATTTACTTTGTCTAATGCATTTCAGATCCTGAGCAGAATTTGGTGATTTAAAGGAGTTGTGCCCCATCTAGTGGATAAAAACACAATAGGTACATGTCACAATTTATTTTTGTGGCGTAACATTTGACAAAATAAATGTAAACCATTCGAGAAGAGCATGTCCCATCATTGATCACACTCTCTTTAGAATGTAAATAAATGATCATGGACTTCAATGGGTCAATGCTTGAAAATAATAATAATAATAATGTCTAATGCATCTGTCTTACTCTGTTTATGTCGTCATATGCATAGATTACCTTTACAATCGTCCAGTCATTCCTACCCCCTAGCTGTCACATTGGTTGCTGCTCAAAGTGAACTATATACATCCTTTGGGCATCATAGAAGAATCTCGAGAATCCGGATGTTGTCTAGATAGGCGGGTCGTGAGGTTTTGAAACACAGCCAGTGAAGCACAGCTGCTACAGCGGCATTCATCTGACTCGCAGAGCTCCGGGCGAACCATCTGACATCGCAGGGTTATTCGCTTTGAAAGACAGCAATCAGCCATTTTAGCCCTGCGCGTATATCCATGCCAAAAGAACAAAGCTTCCATGAGGCACAAAGGCAAAAGACCTAGAGTTTTAGACAATAATAAAAACCTGCTCTTTTATTTACGCGAGTTGCCTGTTTTCGCGCTGAATTCTAGCATGTGCCACATGTGACGATTATAGGAATGTGGAGCATGGGATCACAACAGCCATTCACCTACAGGTGAGGATTTTATTGCATTTATACATTAATTTTTGGTGCTACTAAATTATACCTATGATTGTTACTGTTTTTTTGTTTAAATGAAATTGTTGCAATCTTGTCAGGAGGGAAATATATCACTGACAAAATCAATGTCATTGGTATATTTGATATTATGATTATAATGATTATATATGGGCTATGCTGTGGTTTGTCATCTTAACATTATTGATTTTGGAGGAGCTCCAGGTTTGAGCACAGTAGATTTTGATCATATAAAATGCTTTCGTATCATACCTTTTTAGTGATGGAGAAAAGCGGAAGTTACTTGGTGAAGACAAGTTGTGATTTAGAGGATATTAGAAAGTAGAAGTTACGTTAGTGTAATATTACTTTTACCTACAGTTTTCACTGTTTAAATGATGTATTTAATAACAAATAAACAATATATTATATAACAGCGCGACTTATTCAAGTGCTGGTCAGGGATGAGTTCTTCATGAACTTTGACATCATACATTTCAGTCATATTATAGCAAGTTAGCAACTGATAGCTTCATTTTATAATCGAATTGGTAAGTATTGTGTGTGTTTTTGTGAGACAAAGTCATAGGGATTGTATTTTAATACCTAATACAAACATGTTTGCAGATGTAGACTGTGGTTTGATTTGCTTGGCTCTTAAAATATGTTGAAAAACTGCTCATCCCTCCTTGAACATGTTTGTGTTTTAACTGTATAATCTCTGTTTAGACTTCAACAGAAGACAATAATAAACTAGTATTTTGAAGGGCAATTATTTCAATCATATATATATATATATATTATTTTATAACACTTAAAATCTCTTTGCTAGGATTGTTAAAGAAGTAAGTATCCAGACAGGTGCTTCATTACGTAATTCTGAATCATCATTTGCTTTCTTTGATGAGTAAATGTGAAATTGCTCTTTAATAAGTTAAAAAAATGTTGAACATATATTATATTCATATGATCTAGGTAATCAAATGCAAATTTACATTATGCAAGGCCCTGATTATCGGAGATTGCTCAGTGTTAAATCTGTCACATCTCCTGCACTCTTATTTTAACAGTGCATCTAGTTTAAGTTGCCATGGTAGCATCAATCCTAATATTTTCTTCTGTGGTGGTGATACTTTTTCCATTTGTTAATTTGCAAAAGGATTGCACTGTGACTGCACTCTCAGCTTTCAAAGAGTATAGGAGAGAGAAGCAGTCCAATATCTACCTATCTTTGTGCTAAGTGAAAAAGCACACTGAGGATTTTTTTCACAGCTGAAGATATCCATGAGTCACCATATTTTGCTGCATGGTAACAAGCTGTCATAGCAACTGTAGCACAGATTCTGGAACGAATAACCGTGTTATTTGGACAGAGATGCTGAATTATATTCGATAATCTCCATGGAAATGCACAGGGCACGGTAACCGTGTTAATAGATTAGGAAGAATACGTTAGGGATTCTAAGGCAAGGAGTTGTAGCCAAAGCCAGTGTTGAGTAACTGAAAACAAAAAGACTCAGTCTGTATTGACCCAGTGTCCCCTGAATCTGTGATGCCAGATATGATGTTTCTTGCTCCTCAGCTTGGAATCATCTTGGGAGATGACAGATGGATGCATAGGGAGGATCGAAGCCTGCAAAGCAACGTCGTAAACTCACCATGGACCAGGGTTTCAGTTTCAGCACACTGGTGAGTGGCGTTGAGGGAAGAGGAGGAGGGTGGTGGGGGACAGCTGATATTACTCGGAGGTGGGTCGCAGGGACAGAATGGCTTCCTCTGACTCACTCCCATTAGTATTCCCATTGCAGCTGCTCCGTCATTCAGATCCCTCCATCCTGGAGTGGGCGAGATGGAAGAACGGATGTAGCCCCCTTCACACTTTGCTTCCCCTCTTCATGAATGCATTATCAAAATAGTCTTCATATTCTGGCCACCCAGAATCCTCTTCTCCAACAATAGTGCAGAGACTTTAAATTTGGCGCTCCACCAGAATTCGCAGATTTTTGTGTGCGAATTGCATACTGTTCAAAAGTCAAGCAAGCTGTCATGTCCAACAAGTCTAACAGCTCGGCAGGCCCTTATTGGTGTCCATCGGTGTCCTGCTGCATGTTGATTAGACGCCCACTCTTTTCAGTCACCCTAAAACAGAGGCTCTGTTTAGTCATTAGCATGGGAGCTGGAAGCGAACTCAGCGTGGGTGTTGCCGTGTGTTCCGGTTTGCGCAAACTGGGTGATGAACAGAGCTTATGTTGTGTGTATCGGAGGCCTGTGATGTCTTTGGGACTAAATTCCCTGTGCCGCTGGCGTACTGGGACCGATGCTACTGTAGTTCAGTTTGTATATCTAGAACTATGTTACTTGGCAGAGCTATATAGTGGCTCACCAGACACTTTCTAAATGTCAGAAATCTAGAAAGATGAGCAGGGGGAAAAATTCAGCATACAAAATAAGCTAAAAAAAGTATTGAAAATGGTGGGCTAATTTGTCCAAAATTACATCACTATACATCTCCATCAACAATAGTAGTTTGTAGCTGATAAAACGCTTGTCCGTTACATCACCATATACTCATGATTCGCTTGTCCTCTCCGTTTGCAGAAGAAGTTAGCAGCCGAGCCGGATCACACTGACGTCACTCTGCCGGCGGTGGAACGTGTACGGGCCCTCAGCAAAATGGGCTATAACATAGAAATAAATGAAGACATCGCCCCGAGGCGCTACTTCCGCTCTGGTGTGGAGATGGAGCGTATGGCAGCTGTTTATCTAGAGGAGGGCAGTCTGGAGAATGCCTTTGTCCTTTACAATAAGTTCATCACGTATGTTTTCATTTAAATTAATTAATTTTATTTTATTTTATTTCCATCCATGCATTTTCCAAACCGATTGTCCTATGTAGGGTCAGAGCAGGGATGCTGGAACCTAACCCACTGTCTCTGGCCTTTTTTTTTTTGGTTTTGGTTTTGGTTTTCTCAGCTGTATCTGTAATTTCATTCTTCCTCATATCTTCTGCCATAATATGCATTGTGTAATCCACGGCCATCAGTCCTCAGCTCTATTTTCTTATTTCACTCCTGCGCAGTTTATTTGTTGAGAAACTCCCCAGTCACAGGGATTATCAGCAGTGCAACGTCCCTGAGAAGCAAGTGATAATGAAGGTAAGCCCCTGGCATGTTACTCACAGGAAGTGATGGAGCCCTGTGGCGCTCAGCCCACTGTAAATCTGATTAGCATCATGCTCAATTACCTTGGCCTAGTCAGGCTCCCAGCTGCTCACATGGTGGGTTTGCCTTGTGTAGACACATGTTTTGCTTTTATTTCAACATGGTAACATGAAAATGACTTCCGTCAAATGGTTGCTCCTAGTCACCTGTTTCAAACATTGTTTAAAAGACAAATTTCAGATTAAAGTTTTATTTTTTTTTTTTAAGTATTTTTATGGATGGGATGTTTAAATGCATTTTGTCTCTTGTTTTGTGCCTGATGGACCCCTTATGTTCAGTTCACTAGGATATTTAAAAACTCCAAAAAATGGCTTGATGAATGGTTTTCTTGTTTGACAATGTATTTTCTACTGAAAAAGGATGTTAAGATGGGACATTTCTAAGAACTTGTTTCAAACCAATACCCTGAAGTTTATGTCAAATCCATTAACCATGATTTGCTACTTTCAATAGTCTGTTGCAAGTGGTATTGCTAAAGAGGCATTCATGCTCTAGAGGTTTTCACTGAACCAAAATGTTTAGTGCAGCATGAGTCATCAATGTATTTGGTTTGTTTTTGTAGGAAAATAGTCTAACTTTTGCTAAATATCTACAAAAAAGGTGTTTGCGTCCACTAGCATATAAATAGCTTTCATTGTAGCAGACAGTCGAGCCACAAAAATGTTAATTTCTTTAACCTAATGATCTTATTGTTTCGTAATGGTCCTTAAATCCAAAAAAAGATGAGTAGTTAAAGTGTCTCTATTCCCAGCTTTAGAAAAATCGTTATGTCCCTGAAAGCTTTAGCTAGCACATATTGATCTGGTACTCGCTGTCTGTAACATAACCCCTAATGTTTGTTCCATTATCTGTTCATTATGTTCAGAAATTACAGGAGGTTGCTTTTCCACGAAAGGACCAATTGAAGAGACTTCTCCATGAGAAATACAGCAAAGAACACAGTGAATATCTGAAGAGTCAGGTACATTAGACTGAGCACTTTTAGCACTGCTTATTAAATGCCTGTTAATCAAATTTCAGATTCACTTCATTATCGTGGATTATGATTCAGATTCATTTCATTATTGTGCAGTCTCAAGCCATGGCTGTTGACATGTGTGGTGAACGGCTGCAGAAGATGTCTTTGTTGGAGGAAGAACGGCAACGTGTTGCACAGCTCAGGAAGATGCAAATCGAGTCCGAACAGTTTCGCTACTTCGAGGACCAACTGCGTAGACAGGAGCTGGCCAGTCGCAGGGATGAGGCTGTCCCCAAAGTGCCTGAACAAACTGACGGGTCCTGCTTATCCCAGACCCCGAGAAACCATGTACGCCTTGACCCCAATCGTAACAAACCAGCGACCCCCATCCCCAAACCGGCAGCCACTTTAGCAGCTGTACAGAGTGAGTGCCCTTATTTAGCTCATATTTGCTTGATATTCATTTTAGTGATTTATTACACTGCTCTCTCATTAGTCAGCTGTGGTATTTTTTTATGTATTGACTGTTAAACTGCATATTTGACCACTGCTCCGTTTATGTTCTCATATAATCAAAGAATTCATGTTCATTTATTTACACTACTGTTTGATGTCAGTATGATTTTTTTGAATGTTTTTGAAAGAACTTTTGCATTTATTTGATCAAAATACAGCAAACACTGTAATATTATGAAATATTATTGCAATTTAATTTTTTTTCTGTTTGAATATTATTAATTTATTCTTGTGATGCAAAACTGAATTTTCAGAAGCCAATACGCTACTCTTCAGTGTCACATGATCCTTCAAAAAATGTTCTGATTCGGTGCTTAATATTTTTGGGAATACCATGACCTCCAAGACCGCAACCTTTTTAAATCTATAAATAATGTTTAAATGTATAAATAGAAAGTTTAAAGAACAGCATTTATTTGAAATAGAAATTGAAATAGAAATTTTGATTTTATACATCCTTGCTTAATTAAACTATTAAATTCTTAAAAAAAAAAAAAAAAAAAAAAAAACTTACTGAGCCCAAAATTTTAAACAGTGTATTCATTCATCAGTAAACAGGATATTGTACAGTTAGACAGTCATTAATGCAAAATAAACCCCTTCAGGATGATACAAAGTTTATTTTGCAATAATGGCTCTCACTGACTGAACATGATCAATTACTTGTGTTTTTAGCAGTACTACAGTTTGTTTCCGTGTGTTTCTAGATCAGCGTGTGGAAGGCCTGAGGCGGGTTTTAATCCCACGAGACCTGACTTACAGGTTCCTTTTGCTAGCTGATAGTAACACGGCGAGAGGAATTGAGACATGTGGCGTTCTCTGTGGAAAACTGGTAAGGCCTCAGCTGGAGCAAACCTCCTCTCTGTAGGTGTGAGATTCTTTTGTTCCAGCCCTTTCTTCCAGCTGTGACTAAAGCTGAATTTCCTGAATTATGATGTTCCTTGGAAGTGAGCGTGAATATGGTTTGGAGAGTGTTAAAGGGATAGCTTACTCAAAAATGAAAAGTCATTTACTCCCCCTCAAGTTCTTCCTGTATGAATTTCTTTCTTCTGCTGAACACAAAAGAAGATATTATGAAGAATACAGGTAACCTAAACAGTTGATGGGCCTTTTTGACCTCCATAGTATGGAGAAAGAGTAAAAAAAATGGAAGTAAATCAAAATATCTTCTTTTGTGTTCAGCAGAAGAAAGAAATTCATACAGGTTTGGAACAACTTGAGGGTAAATAAATGATGACAGAATTTTCATTTTGAACTATCCCTTTAATGGTCAATTGTGATTTTTCTTGGCTGTGAAAATAGGAGCTTAGGTGTTGCACAATCTGTGTAAATACTAGGTGTGGATGTGGGCTTCCTCATACTTTCACCACACATGCAATTTCCCAATAGTGAAAATTACTTTTCACTATTTATGGCCATTACAGTATTTCAGTGTCTTATTTACCAACCACCTGCAATCCATATATATATTGCAGTGACTGGCTTCGGCCCAGCATTTTTTTTTTTTATCCCTGATTTGTCTAAATGTGTTAGTAAAAATGTCTAAAATTTATCCCCTTTTGCACTCGTATCACTTGCTTCACCTCTCTGTCAATACAAATATCTTCTATGGGAACCTGCTGTTCAGCTCCCATAGAGAATGAATGGGTCATCTCATTTAACTTGTGTCAAAGGACACATACCATAATTGTGGGATGCTGTGTCAGCCTGATATGCTGTGTGTTAATAGACAAACTGGAATCTGTGTTATTTTGTCCTGCAGACGCACAATGAGTTTGTGCTGACCCATGTGATCGTCCCCAAGCAGTCCGCTGGTCCTGACTACTGTGACATGGAGAATGTGGAAGAGCTGTTCAGTTACCAGGACCATCATAACCTCCTGACCCTGGGCTGGATCCATGTGAGTGTCTCTTTTTCTGGCTCTCGCATATTGTCATGCAGGTGAAAAGCTTGCTGTCAGACCCACACAGAATCTGAGCCTGCAGAAAGCGCCACAGATTTCCACAGAATTTGAATAGTCATAGTTCACATGCTTTGCCCTTTGTGTGTTCATTTAGTAGATATTTTGGCTAATTTTATTATAGCAATAAGAGCATACCCTCCATTTAGCTATTTATTTTTTAACACTTATTTTTTGTTTGTTTAAACTAATTCTACAGATTTCTTCAACAGGGAAAATGGGAAAATAATCTGCAGATTTTGTATGGGCCTGTTCATTTCTAATAAAACATTACAGGGTTATACGCTTTTTAGGCTGTTTAGCACCAAGTCTTTGGTAGTACGGAGTTTGAAACTTGACTGTGTTATGTACGTGTTTTTTTTTACGTACGTCACAGTGTGCGCTTCACCAGAGTCAAAGAGGCATGCGCACTCTGATGTAAACAACTCCAACACGCATGAGCGGCATGGTGGCAGCATGAACGAGTGAAGGAGATTCGCTGAATGAAAATGCACATTCACTCTCTAACAGTAGATGGCGCTTATGGAACAGCAAAATGCAGCTGTTACCCTGGTAACCTCGTAAATATAGCAGGCTGTGCTACTTTCTGTTTCTGAACAGTATTTAAATGTTTCAAACAGCCATTCAGTCATTTGACATGTAATTTGATTAGTCACATTACATCCAGTTATGCATGTTGGATTTAAACTTTTACTAAGCACTGTTACATGTTTTAAGATGTTACATGTTGTCCTATGTTTACTATTTGTATATTTTTAGTATGGGGAACTGAGTTGAGTACTGTTTACATATAATACAAATACATATAATATAGTGTATTTTGAATGGGCAAGTTTGTTCTTTATGTGTGCACTGTATTAATTTTCATTTATTCTGGTCTTAAAAAGGTCTTAAAGTCTTAAATTTGATTTGAATGTGCAACAACCCTGCATTAGGCAAGTGTTATATATGCGGTACCATTCAAAAGTTTGGGGTCAGTAAGATTTTGTTTTAAAGAAGAAATGAATACTTTTATTCATCGAGAATGCATTAAATTGATCAAACATGACAGTAAAGACATTTTTAATGTTACAAAACATTTCTATTTCAAATAAATATTCAAATGCTGTTCTTTTGAAATGATAATTAGAAATGTTTACTGAGCACAAAATCAGCACATTAGAATGATTGATGAAGGATCTGAAGGATCATGTGACAATGAAGACTGGAGCAATAGCTGCTAAAAATTCAGTTTTGCCATTATGGGAATAAATTGATTTTAAAATACAGTATCTCACAAAAGTGAGTACACCCCTCACATTTCAGCAACCATTTTATTATATGTTCTCAAGGGACAATACTATAGAAATGAAAATTGGATATACTTTAGAGCAGACAATGTGCAGCTTGTATAGCAGTACAGATTTACTGTCCTCTGAAAATAACTCAACATACAGCCATTATTGTCCAAATAACTGGCAACAGAAGTGAGTACACTCTAAGTGAACATGTCAAAACTGTGTCCAAAGTGTCAATATTTTGGCTAGCACCATTGTTATTTAGCACTGCCTTAATCCTCCTGGGCATGGAATTCACCAGAGCTGTACATGTTGTTGCTGGGATCCTCTTCCACTTCTCCATAATTACATCACGAAGCTGCTGGATGTTAGACACATGGCGCTTCTCCACCTTCCGCTTGAGGATGCCCCACAGGTGCTCAATAGGGTTCAGGTCTGGAGACATACTTGGCCACTCCATCACCTTCAGCTTCCTCAGCAAGGCAGTTGTCATCTTGGAGGTGTGTTTGGGGTCATTATCATGTCGTTCAGCCCAGTTTCTGAGGGAAGGGCATCATGTTCTGCTTCAGAATGTCCTTGTACATGTTGGAATTCATGTTTCCCTCAATGAAGCAGAACTCCCCAGTACCAGCAGCAATCATGCAGCCCCAGACCATGATGCTACCACCACCATGCTTGACTGTAGGCAAGACACAGTTTTCTTGGTACTCCTCACCAGGGCATCGCCCCATATGCTGGACACCATCTGAGCCAAACAAGTTTATCTTAGACCACAGGACATGGTTCCAGTAATTCATGCTCTTGGACAGGTTCAGCAAACTGTTTGCTGGCTTTCTTGTGAGCCAGCTTCAGAAGAGGCTTCCTTCTGGGACGACGGCCATGGAAACCGACTTCTTGCAGTGTGCGGCGTATGGTCTGAGCACTCACAAGCTGACCTTGCGCTTCTGCAACCTCTAAAGCAATGCTGGCAGCACTCATGCATCTGTTTTTTTGAAGCCAGCTTCTGCACCTGACGCACAGCACAAGGTCTCAACTTCTTTGATTCAACTTCTTTGGCCTGTTCTGAGTGGAACTCGTCTTGGAAAACCTCTCTCTATGACCCTGGCCACTGTGCTGTAACTCAGTTTTATGGTGTTACCGATCTTCTTATAGCCTAGGCCATCGTTGTGGAGAGCAACAATTCTAATTCTCAAATCCTCAGAGAGTTCTTTGCCATGAGGTGCCATGTTGAACATCCAGTGATCAGTATGAGAGCATTGTACTCAAAGCACCAAATTTTAACTGCTCTAAGACAAGATCCACACATTTAAATGGTCCTGTCAAGCAGACAAAAACAAGAACATGATGAATAGGAAATGTGGCTTTGCATGGTTAAACAACATACAACTGTTATCACTTAGGGTGTACTTACTTTTGTTGCCAGCTATATTGACAATAATGGCTGTATGTTAAGTTATTTTCAGATGACAGTAAATCTATACTGCTATACAAGCAGCACATTGAGTACTCTAAAATATATCCAAGTTTCATTTCTATAGTATTGTCCCTTGAGAAGATATACTAAAATGGTTGCTGAAATGTGAGGGGTGTACTCACTTTTGTGAGATACTGTATATTCAAATAGAAAACACTTAACTCAAATAGATAACATTTAACACTTTAAATTGTAATAATATTTCATAATATTACTGTTTTTACTGCATTTGTGGTCAAATAAATGTAGCCTTGGTGAGCATAAGAGACTTCTTTCAAAAACATTTTAAAAAATCTTTACTGAGCCCACATTTTTTTAACACTAGTTTGTATAAGTAGGCTACTTAGTGGTGGGCCACATACTTAACTGATTCTGCAACCCAGTTGTATTCATTCATTATTTGCATAATCAAATTTAAGGATCACCATGGAAACTCTGTTTAACAATATACTGAGCTTTTATTCTTAGGGCCAGATTTACTAACAGCTTGCACCAGTGCAAACCCTCTTAGCCTTAAAAAAAAAAACTACTGTCAGGAAGGATTTACTAAAGACACGCACTGAAAAATTAGTGATGAAAAGGCATGGACATGGTTGTTTTCGCGGCTGATGTTATTGCATATGCATTTGTAGGAGTTTCCCTTTCAGATGCAGAATTTATGGGAGGAACGTATTTAAATAAATCATGCAAGGTGATTTACTAAGGTTTGTGGTAGTCAATTTACTGGTATTTGTTTTACTATTTAACGCGAAAAAAAGCTTGTCTTAATTTTGTGCTTGACATGTCTGCATCTGTTCTTTAAAGGTACACTAGGTACCTCTAGCGGTTAAAAAAAATAAAATTGCATGCATTTTGTGTAAGAACATTGTTTTGGTTGTGCTTCGGCTCTGCATGACTGTGTAGATGAATATGGTTATTCTACTACTCATAAAAAAATTCACTGCTAGGTTTAAGAGATATAACCAGTTAAGATGGAGAGGATCTCAAGCCAACTAGCTGAAGACGTTACTGTAGCTATACCCATTGATAGACATGGTACTTCCTTGAAAATAAATTCCAGCACAGCCCAACATGAAATGACCTTTTAGACTAGATAATAGTTTACAATTAACTCTTTTAGAGAACTACATATGACAATTTATCTGTTCAATAAAATACCTTACTTGCCTGTTGAGTAATAAAAACACCATCTCCGCGTCGCTTTTACAAACATTTGAAATCCCTCAATGTTCGCCATCTCCAAAAGGCCAAGCCGATGTTGATTCTTGTTTTATTACGAGCTCTGTCGCATTTTGTTTTTGCAAGCAGAAGCTTCTCTGTTCAGCGTTTTATTTTAAAACAGGTGATTCCCCGGAGGTTGGAGATTTAGCGTACTCCATATCAACCTTTCTTGCTCATTGTGACAAATAACCTATACCACTCCCACACCGTACATGCGTGATAAGAAGCCAGAGCAACTTTTCTCTAGTTAAAGATATTGACAAGGCATACACGGGCGAGTGTATGGATGCAATTTCCAGAGAAAACAATCCCGCCCGGCCTAAAATATAAACGCTTGTAATAGGCTTACCATAGTCAGGATATGCAAAAAACACATTTTGGAAGAAAGATGGATGACCTGTTAATTTTGAACAAAGAAAGTTACATTAGTGTACATTTAATTTGTGCATTATCTGTAGATTGCCCACAGAACTTTGCAGTCCCATTGGTGCTTTTATGGGATTGCAGTCTCACACTAATTTGCCCTGTTTTGTAAATCTGCCCATAGTCTCTAAGTCACCTGCTGTTTATTTTGCATGGAGAATTATTTCATGGTTGCATGAAAATAAGGGGCTACTAAATGGTGTTAATATGAATATTTTCATGTTTGACTCACAGACACACCCGACACAGACGGCCTTCCTCTCCAGCGTGGATCTGCACACACACAGCTCTTATCAGCTCATGTTACCTGAGGCCATCGCTATTGTTTGCGCACCTAAACATAATGAGTGAGTATGACACTCACAAAACTCCCACACCCTTCATTGTTTTCACACAACCTCAAGGTTTTTCCATCCAAAGCCTATAAAGCTCTACTGCAAATCAATGCAGATTATTGTATTTTTTTAACAATAGATTTTTGATTGTTTAAAAAGTGATGCATTTGAACATCCATGAATCATTTCAGTACTCTTGTCATTAAAGACCAACATTTATTCAAGGCAAATAAATTCAATGAATGTCTTCCATTAGACTATGATTGAACTACACCATGCATATATATTCTATATTTTATTTTTCATCCTCTGCAGTAACATTGGATGTTTTTTAATGTTTGGATTGCTGCAATATAAAGAAGAAATGTTAGATGGATGGATTGATTGATTGATTATAAAATGTTTATATATAAATTATATAATATATATAAATATTAAAATAAATATATAATATATAAAAATATTGGTAACACTTTAGTATAGGGAATAAACTATTAACTACGACTTTTCTCTCAATAAACTCGTAATTTACTGCTTATTAATAGTTAGTAAGGTATTTAAGTTTAGATATTGGGTAGGATTAGGAATGTAGAATAAGGTCATGCAGAATAAGGCATTAATATCTGCTTAATAAGTACTAATAAATAGCCAATATTCCAGTAATATGCATGCCAATAAGCAACTAGTTAAAAGACCTTAAAATAAAGTGTTACCAAAATATTAAAGGGATGGTTCACCCAAAAGTGAAAATTCGGTCTAGCCATTGACTTCCATAGTATTTTTTTTTTTTTTTCCCAAAGAAAGAAACTTCTACTGATTTGGAACAACTTGAGGGAGAGTAAATTAATAATGACAAAATGTTTATTTTTGGGTGAACTATCCCTTTAATTTTAATATAATAAATAATATAACAATTATTTAGCTTATTTATTATTTTATTGGAGTATATATATACAGTCAAACCAAAAATTATTCAGACATTTTTGATATTTTTGATATTTGATAGTTCATTTATGTAAGTGAGGAAAGCAAAATAAAGTAAACTGTGACATATTATACCCAAAAATCCCTCATACAGTGGACAACCAGTAAAATTGATAAAAATTTGGAACCAAAAATTATTCAGACACTTTGACCTGACCATGTTTTTCTTAAGTGTTATCTCACATAATTAAGATTTTTTTCTGAATTCTGAGATCTTGTCATATTTTATTACCATTTTTTTTTTAAACTATAGTGAATAAATTGTATTAATGAATGGAATGTTCAAGGTGTCTGAATAAATTTTGGTTTGACTGTATGTGTGTGTGTGTGTGTGTGTGTGTGTATGTGTATATATATATATCATATATCTCATTTTGCTGCTCCAGCACGGGAGTGTTCCGACTCACCAGCGCTGGAATGGGAGAAGTGGCTGGATGCAGATTGAAAGGTTTTCACCCCCACTCTAAAGACCCCCCTCTGTTCACTGTAAGAACTATTCGTTTCAGCTGTGAATATGAAAATCAGTTTCTGTACTGTACATGCCTTCTGTTGTGAATGTTGACATCAAAAGTGAAACACGATTAGAGAAGTGAAAAATTGCTTTTTCTATTTGCAGATTTGCAAGCACATTGTGGTGAAAGACTCGAAAACGACAGTTCTGGACCTCAGGTGACAGAGGAAGAGGGGAAATACTTCAGTATCAGCAAACCATTGAGAATATCTATTTATATCTTTCTTTACTTGAAGGCTTTTTTGTATTTATTTATTTTACAAAAAGGTACTGTGAAACTGAATCCCTCAGCTGCACAGTTTGCTGTGAGCAGGTTTACTGAAGCTACTGAGATGTTCCAATGGTGTTTTGTGTTTTTTAGATCATCATGCGCTTTTTGTTTGTGACCAGGTGTTTTTCAAAAATGTTGTGGTCAGATTGTACTGTCTAGTATGATCTGAACTGCTGTTTGGTTCTTTGTCCTCAAGGTGGCGTCATTTATCAAGGCATACTGTGAGGCTGCTATAATGTGAATTGTTTTCAGGAATTTTTAAAAAGAAGTTGTGCGTGTGTGTGATTTGCCATTGATATCCATTGATATCACTTGCAGTTCTCACCGTAACACAATCTACACAGAATAACTAAGATATTTCTTTTTAAAACTAACTGAATTTTCTAGTACAAAAATATAATGAATTGTTATGAGAGTCATTTATAGGCCTTACTATGTATTGTATCTTTTTAGTGATTGAATAGTTAATAATTATGCTTTGTAAGGCAGTAAATCTACCTTTATAATAATGCAACACATACTTCACTTTCAGTTCAGAGACAATTTCAGGAAAAAAGAAAAAAGTCTTTCAACTCGAGCCCAATGACGCAATATGAAGTTGGCCAGTAGGCTGACTGTTTTATTTTCCAAGTTCAGCGTATTTTCCAGTATGGATCCAATTACAAGGGAAAGAACTTTTGAAAAGCATAAACAAGATTGGGATCTCTTAGCCCACACCAAAGCTCCCATTATAGAATAAGCAAAGATTCCTAAGGACCTTGACTGCACTAATCTCAGGGTACCATTCCCTCATTTTAACAACCTGATTTTTGTCTTCACTACTTTTATGGAATTTTTTTGTCATCAGCAGAAGATGAAATTTCATGTATGATGACAAGTTATGAACTTATCCATGCAGTTCAGAGAGTATATCATGTATTTGTGGTACAGTGTGGCATTGGATTGTTTCTCCAGTGTGTGGCTGTGTGCCAGTGGCTTTGTGCACAGGGCAGTAAAAGGAGGCTTATGTGTCTGTACATGCACTGTTTCTTTCAGCAGCTCATTTGTTAATAAAAGGGAAAAAAAGACCTCTGCTATGAAATGCCATGACTTTTTTTTTTTTTTTTAATCTGTAAATGATCTGGAATGAAATGAAAAACTTCTTCAGTTACCCAAGCCAATTGACGCATGAAGAATGATGAAATGAGGAGCAATCATTTAGCAGTATTCATCACACGTAAAAGATTGCTCACACATGCTTCAACATATCCGCTGTTCTTTGAATCCTGAGTTTTTTTTTGGCTTGAAACCCACCGTTTTAAAGGTTCCAGGTTTTACATGAAGGTATGAGCCCTGTGTATACAGTAATTATAACTAATTTACAGCAAATGACAGTATAGAGAAATGTTTACACTTATTAAAATGATCAATTTAAAGAATATAATTTAGATAAAGTTTTTTGTGTATGTGCAAACATTAAGCCTGAGCTGTGTAATTTGTTGCAGAAACATACAAATACAGTTTATTATTGCAGAGCTTTATTCCTTCATGTAGATATGATATCCATACAGACTGCCTGAAAGCCGACATGCAGTTGTGTTACCTCGTAGCGTTTTAACACAAAAGGGAGAATGAGCCCTGTTCCTCGATGCCCTCTCCTCATCCCTGGAGTCTCGCCACCCCAAAGAATCTCCCAAATCTTTCATATTGGCAGCACATTCAAGCTTTTTAACCCATGGAAAACAACACTATATTGTCATGACATAATTAAATCAAAACATCCAAACAGATGTGGGCAGTGCAAAGACAAAACAGAGGGAAGTAAAGGGTATGTTCACAGTTTACAGGCTATGAAGCAATAGCAGAATTAGGGGACCAGGAGGGGGTTGAAGGTGCCATTTAGAAGCACTTGCGATGCACAATGGATGGTCCGGCCTCGTCGTACTCCTGCTTGCTTATCCACATCTGCTGGAAGGTGGAGAGAGAGGCCAGGATGGAGCCGCCAATCCATACTGAATACTTGCGCTCAGGTGGGGCGATGATCTACGTACATACAAGGTAGAAACAGTGTTGTATTTGGTTAAAGCTACACCATTTCACTTTTTTGTTCACAATTAACAAAATTTAAATGATGAGCAAGTAGGCTACATCATAAAACCATCTTCCAAACCGTGTTTTTGCCCTAAATCACTATAGTAAGCCTATAATAATCATTTATTATATGGGGATGGATTTCCCAGGAAACTGCATACTTTCTTCATTTGTCCATCATATCCGCAAATATAGGTAAGAACGTTCCTCAGCAAGTAACTTGTAGTTTTATGCTTCAACCACTAGTAGGCTAAAAGTTACATAGTGTAGCTTTAAAGTTTTAGTAAACTTTTAGTAGTGTGTTTTTACCATTTTTATTATTTTTTAAAATTCTATATAGTCTTTTATTAATTTTTAATTCATTTTTAGTTTTAGTTATTGTAGTACTTCAAGTTAAAGAATGAAAATTCTGTCATCAATTACTCACCCTCATGCCGTTCCACACCCGTAAGACCTTTTTTCATCTTCGGAACACAAATTAATATATTTTTTGATAAAATCCGATGGCTTAGTGAGAAATAAAGTGAGAAATAAATATGTCTTTAGTAGCTTTCTGGGCATCTGAAAGTGCTAATTATCTTGCTGGCAATGCAGGCCTCACTGAGCCATCGGATTTTATCAAAAATATCTTAATTTGTGTTCTGAAGATGAACGAAGAACTTACAGGTGTGAAACGACATGAGGGTGAGTAATTAATGACAGAATTTTCATTTTTGGGTGATCTAACCCTTTAAACTAGATGAAATAGTAACTTAACATTTATTTTAATGTAACGCATTTTATAAATAAATAAATAAATAAATAAATATTAGTTTTAGTTTTAGTTTTACGATAATAACCCTGGCTAGAAGAGAAACTGCTTTATTAATGATTTGAATCACATTCATGATCATATTCATAATCAGCCTGGGCTGACCTTGATCTTCATGGTGCTGGGAGCCAAAGCCGTGATCTCCTTCTGCATCCTGTCTGCTATACCAGGGTACATGGTGGTACCGCCAGACAGCACATTGTTAGCGTACAGGTCCTTACGGATGTCAATGTCGCATTTCATGATGCTGTTGTAAGTGGTTTCATGGATGCCAGCCGATTCCATTCCTAACAAAAAGTGCAATGCATTTAAAGTATTTATATCAAAGTGCTCTGAATTCATCATTTGAAAGGAGATGGGAAGAAAGAGAAACGAGAGATCACCGATGAATGATGGCTGGAAGAGCGTCTCAGGGCAGCGGAACCTCTCATTGCCAATGGTGATGACCTGTCCATCAGGAAGCTCATAGCTCTTCTCCAGGGAGGAGGAAGAGGCTGCTGTGGCCATCTCATTCTCAAAGTCCAGCGCAACATAGCACAACTTCTCCTTGATGTCACGGACAATTTCTCTTTCAGCTATAGAAGGCAGATGAGAGAGACTCCTTTAGCAAATCAGTGGAACTTTTTTATTACTTTTTTTTTATTTAATCATAATGTAAGTTAAATTTTCTTATGCCACTGGAAACTGTTTCTTGATTTAGACACACACACACACATATACATTATGCTGGTATTGTGAGTGTCCAGACCCACCAGTTGTGACAAATGAGTAGCCTCTTTCAGTTAGGATCTTCATGAGGTAGTCAGTGAGATCACGGCCGGCCAAATCCAAACGCATAATGGCATGTGGAAGAGCGTAGCCCTCGTAAATGGGCACATTATGGGTGACACCATCACCAGAGTCAAGGACAATGCCTGGTCAGTAAGAAGAAAGTGCTTGTTAATGTACATTTACAGCATTTAAATATGGGCTGTGACCTGTTTGACAGATGAACTGACCTGTTGTACGCCCAGAAGCATAGAGGGACAGCACAGCTTGGATAGCTACATACATGGCTGGAACATTGAAGGTCTCAAACATGATCTGTAAAGTGAAAACCAACAATCAACCAAGTGCTTTCAATTTTACTAAGGCTGAGTAAAAGTACAGATTTTCTGATTACCCAGAATTGATCTATTGGGATTCTTTTTGACAATCCCAATAGACAATTCTTAAAATCTGAAGATCGGTCATTCTATGTGTACGCTGCATCAATGCATAATACTATCGAACTGTCATCTCTGGCTGAATAAACATGTAATGTGATCAGTCTAATCTGATAAGCTGATTTGTTTTAGTAAAACCAAAAAACAAAAAGAACAGCCCAACCAGTATTTCCTGATTCTTATAATGAATAGTTAAAAAAGACACGTTGATATTTTGAAGCAATCTGAAACACATAACTGCTGCTTTCTGACTATAATTGATTATAATTTACAGAATTTCTTTCATATTTACATTACTGATCAAAAGTTTGGGGTCAGTATGGTTTTTTTAAAAGAAATTAATATTACAAGAATCAATACAACAAGAAAAAAAAAAAAAAACTTAATATAAGAATGTATTAAATTGATCAAAAATGAAAGTAAAGACATTTATCATGTTAAAAAGATTTCTATATAAGCCAAACTTTATTATAAACAAAGAATCCTGAAAAAAAAATCATCCGTTTTCAAAATTGATAATAATAAGAAATGTTTCTTGAGCACTAAATCAGCATTTTAAAATGATCATGTGGCACTGAAGACGAGCAATATTGCTGAAAATTCAGCTTTGCCGTCACAGGAATTAATTTACTTTTTAAAAGATCTTCAAATAAAAACAGTTATTTTAAATAGTAATAATATTCACTATATTACATTTTTTACTGTATTTTTGACTGAATAATGCAGCCTTGGTGAGTATATAAGAGACTTTTTTGAAAAACATTAAAAATTCTTACCAAGTTCAAACCGTATGTAAGGTTATATAAGCAAAATGGACATTATAACTGATATTATAACTGATATATTTGGAACCAAATTGAGAGGTTGATGGAACTGGAAGAGAATTAGCATTTTTGAGTCGTTGGGGATTTCCTAAGGGATTTATGTATAGCAATTTTTCATTTAAAATGAAATAAGGTCTGTTGTTAACATGACTTGACTTTCATATTTTGTTCTACAACATAAATTACACCTAGGCATACCTTAAACATTGTACTGTGTGTGTTTTCTACTACTGACAATCATAGCAGACAAACTATCATTTAGCCTTAAAGCTTATTTTACTAACAAACTCATGTCATGTCTAAACAACTCTATAGTTTATTTAACAATTATTATAAAGGCTTTTGTTGAAATACTGCACATTAATGTGCTGCAGGTGTTAAGTGAATTCACCCGTGGTCTGGTGAAACTAATGCAGGTGTATCAGATAAACACCTTGATACCCTAAGGGCTTAAAGGGAGTTAGAACAAATGCTTGTCTGTTTTATATACTACAGATCAGTTTTCTCAAATTCAGCTCTAACCTGGGTCATCTTCTCCCTGTTGGCTTTGGGATTGAGGGGGGCTTCTGTCAGCAGAGTGGGGTGCTCCTCTGGAGCCACACGGAGCTCATTGTAGAAAGAGTGATGCCATATCTGGTAAATATAAACAATAGACATTAATAAACAAACTGCTGTCACATCAAATGCGCTATTAGGATAATAGATGGGCATATGAAATGCTTTTATGCACAAGTGTGGAGAGTGAAAGCTGATTCTCATAGTTATAGTTTAACAAACAGTTTGCGTAGGCCGAGACAGATTAGCATCTGTTGTGTACTTGTGTTGGATGATGACACATCATGTGGCGTGAAAAATGAGGGACATTGTGAGTGAGTCAATAGCAGGATTAATTTTCTGGAAAAGTGCTTTTGATTGATGTAGGTGTAAACAATGTATGTGTTGAGACTAGATACTGTAGGTGTTTCTGATGAAATTTCAGACCTTGAGTGCTGTTAGAGCAAATAAGAAAATGTAGCAGAGAATTAAGGAAAGATCACAAGTACATAAATTCAAGCCTAAATTATGATAAGCCATGTTCACCAAAAGAAAGATATTTTTAGTAGACTGTTTAGGTTTGGACTGTAGACTGTTTAGACTGTTTTTTTTTTTTTTTTTTCAGTTGGGTCGTTTGATAGGATCTGCTTACTTTTTCCATGTCGTCCCAGTTTGTGATAATGCCGTGCTCGATGGGGTACTTGAGGGTCAGGATTCCTCTTTTGCTTTGCGCCTCATCACCGACGTAACTATCTTTCTGCCCCATTCCCACCATCACACCCTGAGGAAAAAGTGAAACCGGTCAGCACAGTCATACACCCAGAAAAGTAAGTGAGTGAGTTCTAGTTAATTCTATCTCCATCTCATCTACTTGACTGCAGACACTCTGGGATGTAGTCCAAGTTTCCACAAAGCATTTGGAATCAGATCAAGATAAATACATAAAAAGTGCAGAAGATAACATAACTTGTGAAAGGTTATGTAAGCAAAATGCACAAATTATAACTGAAATATACTAGAACCCAAATTGAGATATGAAGTTAGTTGTCACCATTTTTAAATGCAAGTGCACTTTTAACTATTGCTAACCTCAAATACAAGCTAAAACAAAGCATTTTATGCTTATTGATGTCGGCTGCAGTGCTTATCTCCCCGTAGTGGTGTGCTGAGGGATGCTCACCTGATGTCTGGGACGACCCACTATGGAGGGGAACACTGCTCTGGGAGCATCATCCCCGGCGAAGCCTGCCTTACACAGTCCTGATCCATTGTCGCACACAAGGGCAGTACTTTCTTCGTCGTCACACATTTTCAGCTCGGATTTCCTTCCTTACTCCAACAGGAGACAATCACTGCAAGAAAGTTCATCAATAATGTTATATACATACTTTTGAGCAGTTTTTCTTGGGCTGTAAGAGCCTGTGTCAAGCATGTGTGTTTAGCTATAGTTTGGGGGACAAATTTGCTCCTAGAAGTGAGGTAAATCCTCTTTTGGACTTGTAAATCCCATTTTGGGCTTGTCCTAAATTGGAAAAATGATTCATAAATAAAATAATAATAATAATTATAATACATCTAAAAATGCAAAGGTTTTCTTTTAGAGGTAGGGTTATAAAAACATTAAAAGTCAATGGTATGTGCTCATTCGGACGGGAAATAACCGTGTACGTGTGTGTATTCACCACACCCATTGAACCATGAACAGAAATACTACAAAGAATGTAAGGTGTACTTGGTAAGTCCATTCATAAACTAATTCATGCTCATCTGTTTTTTTTCTGGTAAGCATAAAGGGAACAGAATTGGTTTAAAATGTTGTTTTAAACTTTGCTTCGGCAACATTTTCTATAGCTAACTCTAACTTTGATGTAATGCAAGAAATTATACAAAAATGAATTTATAATTTGGAAAACATTTGCATATATATATATATATATATATATATATACATACACACACACACACACATTTTCTAAACGTCCGTCCTACAACCCCTTACTGAGCACTATGGGAAAACTTCCTAATTTGGAAAAGATGGCGAAGCATGTCTGTCTTTGGACTCTCCCTCCCTTTGTATCTGCCTGTCTACAATATTTCATGAAAAAAAGAGAGTGGGTGAGGAAAAGAGGGGATGGGTCAGTGGTCCAGAAGAACCATATTTAGTCATAAACCTCACAAATCAAATGGGCATCCGCAGCGTCCAGAATTTGAAACCTTCACCTTAATTTAAAAACACACACGCACCCTCAGAGCTCTTAACATTCAGCATCACCATGAAAATCACATTATAGACACTAAAATAAAGATACAGCCTCAGGCAAGTACATATGTAATAGTTCTAAAACATAAATGCTTTTAGAAATATCATTCGATTGCTCAATCTGCAAAAGGAAAATGTATCTACTGTACTTTCAGAAGGCTAATCTCTAGAAACACTTGATTTATTATCAGTGTAAAAACATTACACAATAATGAAGATTAATCTTTTCTCACAAAACACCAACAAAACCAACCAAAACATCTTGAAACCAGCTTACACCTGTAGAGAAACCATTTATCTATACAATTAATATCATCAGATAAAGTTTACAAAGTACAAAGCCGGGTGGACAGAAGGAGAGGGAGATCGAGAGGGAGAGGATGTGAGGTGAGCTAAATGACACTTACCCTGACAGTGCTGGGCCGGGGAGGGGGATTTAGCCACTTGGTGATGGTGTGCTACTCACTGGTTTGTGGTGTACTTATGTAGTTCTCATCCCTGCTCACCGCACCCTCCCACATCCCAAACAAGGAGCCTGGGCTGCACTCACTACTCGCCTCACTCCACTAAAGCCTTATAGGGATGACTGGGAGAAAACACTCCAATCCGGGCGGCAGCCATCCTGCTTCATCACTCAAGGCATTCCAATGGCCCTTTTTGTTTTTTCTCCTCAGAAATTCTGGGGACCTCATAATGCAGGAGCATAAACAGAGAGCTGGGCCCTGCTCTACTACAAGGACACACATCAAGGTCCGCACCTGAGACAGAAAAGAACAGCACAGTGAATTTGGATCACATCATTACAGAGTTAGGTCACACACTAAAAGCACCTGGGAGTGTAAAAGTTTAAACTATGACTTTTATGTATATATCAACTGAGAGAAACTCTGTAAAAAGTGGTAACCTATAAAAAGTGGTAACTTATATATATATATGGCATGGACTCCACTAGACCCCTGAAGGTGTGCTGTGTTATCTGGCACCAAGATGTTAGCAGCAGATCCTTTAAGTCCTGTAAGTTGCGAGGTGGGGCCTCCATGGATTGGACTTCTTTGTTCAGGACTGGGGAATTTGGAGGCCAAGTCAACACCTCTAACTTCTTGTTGTGTTCCTCAAACCATTCCTGAGCCATTTTTTGCTTTGTGGCAGGGCGCATTATCCTGCTGAAAGAGGCCACAGCCACCAGGGGATACCGTTTCCATGAAAGGGTGTACATGGTCTGCAACAATGCTTAGGTAGGTGGTACGAGTCAAAATAACATCCACATGGATGGCAGGACCCAAGGTTTCCCAGTAGAACATTGCCCAAAGCATCACACTGCCTCTGCCGGCTTGCCTTTTTCTCATAGTGCATCCTGGTGCCATGTGTTCCCCAGGTAAGCGTCACACATGTACCCGGCAATCTAAGCGATGTAAAAGAAAACGAAAATCTTAAAAAGAAAATCTTATTTTTTTTTTTATGTAATTACATAGCCTATTGTCATGATCTCAGTCATCATGCCTGTCACCTTCTGCACTACATCTCCCAGAATCCTTCCTAGTCCACCACCTGCACACATTCCACAATCATCACCAGCTGTCTTCAGTTACCCCATCACCCCCAGCACCATATATAAGGACACTCCACACCCACACACAGACTGTCTGGCCTTGTTGTATGCTACGACTGCTACTGCTTGGATTGTGACTTACCTGAAGTATATCTGTCCTGCTCCTTGTTCATGGCTAAGATGTTTTTGTCCTGTCTGTTTATTCCCTTATGACATAACTGACTGTGTTTACATTAATTTTGCATCATAAAAGCATTCTGAGATGCAAGTGGGCTACATTTAAACAGAGTCGCACACAGCCACATGCGCGAGCGCACTTCACAAAGTGCACGTGGGCATTTGAAATTGAAAGCAGCCTTCTGTCAGTGAGTTTCATATTTTGAATATATTTGGAATGCTGTGGGCTTATATATTAAAAACTCATATTTTTAATATATAAGCCCACAGCATTCCAAACAACATAAATGATGCCTTCACAGAGCATTTGTAAGGAAAATAGGCCTTAAGAAATAGACCGCAAACTGCAGGCATCTATCTATCCATCCATCCATCCATCCATCCATGGGTTTTTTCCATTGTAGGCTTGAGCCAGAATATCACGTGATCCAAGGGAAGATACTAGAAACTCAGAAAGAATTGAAACACATGAAACTGTGGTTGTAATTAGTGTCTTTGGATTGAAACTCCTTTGAATACTTAATGATATGATATATTACTTCATTGGTGTATTATTAGCATTTCAGAAGTAAACAGGCAAGGCAACCGTTGGTTGATTATGCAAGATTTCATTCTCCATACATCAGCTTAGATTTATAATGTCTTTTTTGATCTACTTCCTTCTATGACTACATATATATATATATATATATATATACTGTATATATATTTGGGGCAGTTGTGACCTAATGGTTATAGAGTCGTAACTCGAAAGTCATGGGTTCTAGTTTCAGTACCGGCAGGAAATGTAGGTGGGGGGAGTGAATGAACAGCACTCTATTCCACTCTCATTACCCACAATTGAGGTGCCCTTGAGCACCTAATCCCCAATTGTTCCCGGGCGCCGCAGCAAAAAAGGCTGCCCACCACTCTGGGTGTGTGTTCATGTTGTGTTACTGCTGTGTGTGTGCATTTGGATGGGTGAAATGCAGGGCACACATTAGTATAGGACACAGGACACCATACTTGGCTACACACATCACGTCACTTTTATTCACTTATTTTTATTTTCTGTCTTGTCACTTCTTTCTTTCTGTGCACTAGAAGCTTCTGTCACTAAGACAAAATTCCTTATATGTGTGGATTCTGATATTGTGAAATAGTAATACAATTTAAAATAACTGTTTTCTATTTTACAACCCTAATTCTGGAAAAGTTGGGACGTTTTTTAAATTTGAATAAAATGAAAACTAAAAGAATTTCAAATTACATGAGCCAATATTTTATTCACAATAGAACATAGATAATATAACAAATGTTTAAACTGAGAAATTAGCTCATTTCAAATTTGATGCCTGCTACAGGTCTCAAAAAAGTTGGCACGGGGGCAACAAATGGCTGAAAAAGTAAGAATTTTTTTAAAGATTCAGCTGGGAGAACATCTAGCAACTAATTAAGTTAACTGATATCAGGTCTGTAACATGATTAGCTATAAAAGGGATGTCTTAGAGATAAATGTCTTAGTCTGGGTGCTGAATTGGCCTGCCTGCAGTCCAGATCTTTCACCTATAGAGAACATTTGGCGCATCATTAAACGAAAAATATGTCAAAGACGACCACAAACTCTTCAGCAGCTGAAAACCTATATCAGGCAAGAATGGGACCAAACTCCAACACCAAAACTCCAGAAACTCATAACTTCGATGCCCAGACATCTTCAAACTGTTTTGAAAAGAAGAGGAGATGCTACACCATGGTAAACATGCCCCCGTCCCAACTATTTTGATACCTGTAGCAGGCATCAAATTTGAAATGTAAAATTTCTCTGTTTAAACATTTATGTTATCTATGTTCCAACTTTTCCGGAATTCGGGTTGTAATATATTTTAAAATGTCATTTATTTGTGTGATAGTGAAGCTGAATTTTTCAGCAGCCATTACTCCAGTCTTCAGTGTCACATGATCTTCCAGCAATCATTATAATGTTTTGATTTGATGCTCAAGAAACAGTTGTGCTGCTTGAAATTGAAATCTTTTATAACATGTATGCCTTTACTGTCACTTTTGATCAGTTTAATTTAATGAATCCTCTCTGAATAAAGCTATTAATTTCTTTAAAAAAATCTTACTGATCCTAAACTTTATAAATGGATGGATATATATAATATATATATATATATATATATATATGAAGACTTCAGATGCAAAAGCCTCTAAGTGCCGTCTGAATTTTTCTTATAAAATAAGCATTTTTATCAAGCTTGTATGTTTATGTTCAGTTATTTCACTTTAATGGCAATGAAAAGGGCCTATTAATTGCCATTAAAGTGAAATTACTGAACATAAACATACGAGCTTGATAAAAATGCTCATTTTAGAAGAGAATTTCAGATGGCACTTAGAGGCTTTTGCATCTGAAGTCTTTATATATATATATATATATATATAATGTGTGTGTGTGTGTGTGTGTGTGTAAAAGTTTTGGGCAACTATAGTGTTTAAAACACTATGTAAGACTAGAATAGCTTTAAAAAAGGTATGAATTTCCTATGTAGCATCTGACAAGCCTCAGCTTGAGGTCTTCTAAAAAGATCTTCTAGGGAGGTTGTGTAAAAGCCCATTTTGAAAACAACAGTAAACTGAATGCAGTAAATTAAAGGATTAGTTCACTTTCAAATAAAAATTACTTTATTAAAAAGGACTTTATTAACCCCCCGGAGCCGTGTGATGTATGTTAATGATAAATGGATGTGGATGGAAGCACTTTCTTCAGCTCATACTCGTTGGTATCATCACTGCCATTATAAAGCTCGGATGCGTCAGGATATTTATTAATATATCTCCGATTGTGTTCATCAGAAGGAAGAAAGTCATATACACCAAGGATGGATTGAGGGCGAGTGAAGCTTGGGCTAATTTTCATTTGAAAGTGAACTAATCCTTTAAAGTGTTCCATTCAGTACCACAAATTTCTACAGTAGTACTGTATGTAGTGGAAAGCTGAAATTTTTGAGATCTAGTCATAGAAGGAAGTAGATCAACAAACACATTATAACTCTAAGCTGATGTACGGAAAATTAAATCTTGCATAATCAACCAACGGTTGCCTTGCCAGTTTACTTCTGAAATACTAATAATACACCCATGAAGTAATATATCATTAAGTATTCAAAGGAGTTTCAGTCCAAAGACACTAATTACAAGCACAGTTTCATGTGCTTCATTACTTTTCGAGTTTCTAGTATCTGCCCTTGGATCATGTGCTATTCTGGCTCAAGCCTACAATGGAAAAAACCCATGGAATGCTTCTGATTAACTGTAAGCAAACGTGCCATAGGTAAACGGAAAATTCACACATATGCATGGAATATAATCATAACAATATCTTAGTGAAAGGGAAGCATGCAGCCTGTGATGCAACACACACCCAACTAGTCACACCAGTTCACCTTAGGCATGGTTAGCCCCTGTTTTTTTCTTTTCGGATACATTCCATTTTGTTCGGAATTATTCTCAAGTAAACAAACTTGCAGAATGTTTCTGTCTCATTTTAGGCTTTTTCTGCTCAGCTGTCCTCATTCAAGGCAAGAGCTCGCATTTCCTTTCCCCTTTAGCAGTGAGCGCAGCCTTGTCGCACCAAAAAAGGAACTGTTCTGTAAATAAGAAGAGTCTTGGCAGGCCGCTGCGCTCAGAGGCATGTAAGGGAAGAAATGACCCCTCTGAAGGTGTGGTCTGGGAAATCACACAAACACAGTCTGCTGCAGAGAAATACAGTGTTGTATATAAATGTCTCTGTCCTTGTGTGTATGGTGGAAGACCCCGATTGGGGGAAAGGCCAGAGGAAGAGAATTGTTCTCTCATCCAGAAATGAGATCTGTAGATATCACTGCATGTGCCTATGCAGCTTCATTGCCATGTTTAGAAGTACTTCCGTCTCCCATTCCACTGCCTTTTATTCTGGAAGTACAGTATGACTCAGACTCATAGTATAAGGGGTAGTATGTAAATGTAGTAACATTGGCTGGCACATAATCTTATAAGACAAATATTCCTTCCTGCATTACATTTGCAACATACAATTTTACCAACATTTACTGACTAATATTAGTTTATTACATTTTATCTCAATGTACACTGGGCCAAGTTTCCTAACTGCTTTTGCTATTTCTTTTTCCCCTTTATCAGTGAGCCAACCACACCTTGTCAATACAAAATAAACCAGTATTTCAAGCCAATAAATCAGGGCATTAAAGGGACAGTTCACACAAAAATGAAATTCACTCTTATGTTCCAAATCTGTATAACATTCTTTATTCTGTGGAACATTTAGAAAAATATCTCTATTTTTTTGCCAGTACAATGAAAGTCAGAGGAGTCCAGTGTTGTTTTGGAGCTCTTTTACTTTGATTGTATGGACAAAAACAGTGGAAACTTTCCTTTAAATAACTTCTTTTATGTTCCACAGAATAACAAATATGACACAGATTTGGAACAACATGAGTATGAGTAAATAATGACAAAATTTTTGATTTTGGGTGAGCTGAACTTGACATTGATGGAGCCTATCAGTAGCAGCATGTAGAAGAGTTTGCTACTGGGTGGTGGACAAAACCTCTGCTTGTTTGGAATGTGCTTTGACCGAAAATGGCAAAGCAGCTGTGCTCTTAATGGAGTCCAGCCTGCGTCTTATTGGACACCTCGCATCAACAAGCATCTACTCACAAGCAGCTCTGGAATGTCTTATGACAGTAGCATGCAATGCTGTGCATTATCACTGTTTTTCAATCTAACAGTCCTCGATGTGCTATTTTTTGCTTTGAAACTCCCCATTGATGATTCAATTCTTTAAAACTTGAAAGTGCATGAGAGATGAAAATAGAGACAAAAAAGGGAAGGACAGAGGGGAATTTTTTTTTCTTTTGTTTGTCTGTATGTCTTGCAAGCAATACATTTCATTTAGCTTACCAAATGGCAAAATGCCTGCCTCTCTGTTTTCTGTCTCGTAATACATTTTGTTTTAACCAAAGTTCAATTTCTCATAAGCTGCCAAATACTCATGTCCACTCACTGCATCCATTCTGGTTTTGCCCCCTTGTGGCTATTATTTTCAGGAGAAATCAATAGGATAGTGAGGATACTCAAGCAACTTCTTACTGATGGAATCTATAAAGAAATATAGAAAAATCACACACACACACACACACACACACACAATTTTTATATTATATATTTAAGGTGATTTTAATAGCTCAAGTGTGTTTTCAGTGAAAACCATCTTTTTTGTGGATATTTTGTTATACTTTTGCAGTAGAAATTACACATATAGTATCACACTTATCTACCAGATTTATTTTTGAATATTTCTGTATAGCCATGTACCTTAAAACTTTGTACAAGTACCTTGTACTTTGGCTACAAAAAGCTATTTCAAGTGTTACTGTCTAAGAAAAAAAAAAGATAAAGTTCACTGAACATAAATTGACATTTTTTGATCATAGTGGGTAAGCTGCTTACCCACTTATACTTTTTAAACGGGTAAGTTGACAAATTACCCCATGAATTGTACAAATTTATAACAAATTTAAAATGTTAAAACATTTAAAATGCGACAATTTGCCCTAGCAAGACATTGAAATAAACACATATACTAATGTTAACAACATTTGTTAACAAAATGTTAATAGTCCACTTTTTACCCAACAACTAGGCCTATAACAAAAAATACAAAGATATTTAAGTTTAAGTTTGAAAAATAAAATTTTAACTTTTGACTCAAAGCCTGAATTATCAGGTTACTGATATATAGCAACTCCGCAAACCAGTTATTCAAACTATTCATAAATCAATCACAGTTAATGTTTTTTAGTGCAGATGTTGGACTTGTTTGACTTGACATCACATGTTGTTTCCGCATATTTCATCACGATGTGAAAAGAAAACCGTGAATAGAAAGCGGACACGTCATGGACTTTCCCCTCATGGGTTATGATGAAAACAGACTTGCATATACAGATAAAGAACAGTTTCACTTTATTACGTTTTTCACATGCTGCAGCTAAACCAAAGATCCTCAAGGGGCGCACATCATTCATTATTCAGTGTGACAGGGATTGTGAGAATTTACAGATTTTCGTAAATATGAGCGATTTTCTGTACACAGTTTTATTTAAATACTTAACATTCATTCTGAATTCATTGTATCTGCACTATTTGCCATTTAATTTGATGGACGTTTGTTTTTCAGAAAAGTGTTTATGTATATAGTGAAAATCTGATAATCATAATGATAGGCTATGTGGTTAATCCACCACTCTACTTTGCAGTCATACTACTTAATTCCAAATCTTAATTTTTAATGTTTAAAACATTTGTAAATATTACAAATTTGTTATTTGTAATAAGCTTTTGACCTAGATGATCTGTGGTCTAAACAAGCAGGAAACTCATGAATGTGGTCGTGACACGTTTAAAGACACCACAAACTACCCGTGAAAAAGTAAAGTAATTAAGCTGCAAGAAATCCCACATAACGCACTCAGTGAATACACACATAGGCCTAAACAGTCCCTAAAAAGTAATTTATTATGCTTCAGGGCGTATGTTAGCTATTCTGACATCTTATTCTCTTTAAAGATTGCATACAAAATTAACTGAGCTCTTACCTCACACAGGAAAAAATTAGAGACAGGACGGAAGACATTAGTGTATTCACCCACCTTATTCTGTGGTCATTATGTACATGCTTGATTTCCTCTCTGTTTCTGCCTTACATTGCGGCTCCCTTCATGTGGGAAAAAAAGTCTTGATGGGTATTTCAAATGTATTGAAATTTAGACCATGACGATAATGCCAAAATTGTGTCCACTGGCACATTATTTGATTATGTTTAAGCAAACCACATGCCACAGTTTCAACTGTAAAGTCCCTATACTGGTCCATATACTGCGCCAGACTCAAACAAATAGTGAAATGTTAAGATATCTCCACCGCTTTTAAACATTTTTTTATTTTTCTGAGGGAATAATTTTATTAATGGTTTACTGTTAGTTTTTCTACATATTGAGCTGAGATAGGAGAAAGTATTTTAACTATAAAAAACAGTATATTTTTTCCTCCGATACCAATTAGATTCTAAAAAAAGAAATGTGCACAACTGTTGACAGATAAATAAAAAATTATCTAATGTCCACCAATGTCGGTACTGTTACGTGACGTGTATATCAAAAGACACAAGGACGACGGAGAATACAAGGAGTAGGATTTAATCGCTAGAACAAGCAGGTAACACAATATACACATCAAACTTAACGTAGTCAAACATAAAGGTGACTTGCATCAAACGAGAACGGACAAGGAATGAAGGAGAACACAGGGATTAAATGCACGAAGCAAACAAAGGGAACTGATGAGATAATTAACTAGACACAGGTAGATGAAATAAACTAATCAAACAGACTGGGGAAAACTAGGTCACGGGAAACAGAAGCATAACACATGTAACAGGTACAGATTTATTGTACATCCCTAATCAAAAATAAATGCACACTTCACCTGTAAAAAGAAGCAAAAATGAATTAAACAAGATTTCGTATCCATAAATAAG
This sequence comes from Hypophthalmichthys nobilis, assembly GCA_037950665.1. Taxonomy (NCBI): domain Eukaryota; kingdom Metazoa; phylum Chordata; class Actinopteri; order Cypriniformes; family Xenocyprididae; genus Hypophthalmichthys; species Hypophthalmichthys nobilis. The sequence goes on from CM075472.1 coordinate 17,923,529, forward strand.
ACCATATGCAGGGTATCAGGCTTTTGTGATAATCCTTGGATATGTTGCATACCTTAGAAATGAATGTTGCTTAACACATCACTTTTGATATTTTAGCTGGAACTCTCTTTCATGCGTACTGTCATCACCGTTGCGAAACAGGCCTCAACATAAGACTGCTCAATACTTTGACTTACCAGAAGGCATGTCGAGCTCCAGTAAATCACACCAGAGGGCCTTGATCTGACGCAAGCAGTGTGAATCACAATATGACTCAGGATATCAGGATGCAAGTCTCAAAAAGAACAAGTTTGTACAAGGAAGCTTTGATTCATATTGATATGATTTATTTACATTCAGCTTTCTGCATGTTTCTTTCTGTCTCTTTTTTGATTATAAAATGTTGCACATTTCTAAAGCAGATTCACTTTACAAAGAAAACACTGGTAACATCTGTGAATGAATATCTCTTTTAGTGTAAGAAATTACCTTTAGCAGAGGCCAAACAGCTATTTTAGAGACCAAATCTATAGAGTGCTGTAGGAATGAGTTCTAAACCCAGAAAAACGTTAGCAATTTTGAACTTCTTGTTCCATCGTCCCAAAGTCAGTGGGTTTTTGGTTAAATGCCTAAAATAAAGTCTGTGATTAACACAAGCTCAATAGGCCTATATGTTCACGTTTTATTATAAAATACATAAATAAAACACATCAGTAATATCCCACTTGTGATTTTTGAAAGCTTTTATGTGTCTTGAAAAAGGCAGTTGCTAACAAGTGGCTAAATGTGACTACAGAGGTTGTTGGGGACTTAGTCTCAGGTTACGCATGTAACCATGGTTCCCTGAGAACAGGGAACGAGACACTGCATCTTAAAGCATTTGGGGAACGCCTCCATGGGAACCGGTGTCTGAAACGCTATCAAATCACGGCAATTGTATTGGCCGGCAACAGCCTATGACGTCACTACTAGTGCGACCCGAACGCACATAAGGAGCGCCTAGAGAACAAGTCATCCACTTATCGTCTGAAGAGACTGTTCAGCAGGCGGCCCCGAGGCATGGCAGGGAGACGCAGTGTCTCGTTTCCTGTTCTCAGGGAACCATGGTTACATGCGTAACCTGAGACGTTCCCTTTCGAAAGGGAACTCGCACTGCAACTTAACGCATTTGGGGAACGACATACCCACGCCGCCATGCTGAGGGGAGTGCATGCCAAAGAATGGCTGTGACAAATATCAGAAACAATTTCAACTGAAATGCCAAAAAACACTCCTCCTAAGGGTCGCAGAGGCTGTCAGTGACAGCATTCCCTATGGCCACCACCCAAGCTATAAGCCTCAAAGAGGCCTCCAGAAACATCTAGAGGCCTACCAATGCCGCTCAAAGGCTTGGAACCAACAACTTCTAACAGAAGGGGTCCCTTTAAGGGAATGTGGCCAAGGAGCCGAAAGGAGCCCGGCCAGTCACTTCTCAGGGGAGCATAGTGTACCCTGACTGCCACCAGGGAGGCCGACCTGGTACTACTTTAGTAGTAACCTAGTGTGGCCAGCAACCTGTCTGTTACCAAAACAGAATCCCTAAAGCACTAGCCTCCAGAGGAGGGGTCCAGAAAGAGGGACTGCAAACTGGCAGTAACCAACTCAGACCGGAACGTAGAGACGGGCATCCTGGGGAGCAGGACTCGGCATAGCGTTTTGAACCCTTGCAATCGAGGGGAGTTACTCTGCTCAACCTAGGATCTCTAGAGCGCTTCTTAATAAGCAATCTGGAGGCTGAGTTCTCTACATAGGGTCCCTAATGAGAGACATACCTCCAGCTCCAACAGGAGCTGATCTATCAAGGGAGTTCTTACTAAAAAGAACCTCTTAAACCTTAAAGACCAACTCAGGGGGCAAGGTCCTCAGCCTTAAATACTGACCTCCCAGGGATGTCTCACCAGAGACCTTCAACCTTCCGATCAGACCTCGGGAGCGCAGTACTCTAAAGAATGACCCTCAATGCGAGGGGAGTACCCACTGGACTCAACCGAGACGAGTATTGACCAAGCTCAATGCAAGTACCAGGAAGGCTCCTAAAAAAGGCTCCTAAAAAGCTTACACTCTGATATAACTCTAGGGAGTCAGAATACTATCTTAGCTGGAAGTGCTAAGGACCTACTCGACCTAGAGGATCTCAAGTCACCTTTATTTATATAGCGCTTTTTACAATGCAGATTGTGTCAAAGCAGCTTTACAGTGATAACTGGTATATAATTTTGGCTGCACAGCAGTTCTTAAAGAAAATGGTGTCAATGCAGGCAGATGCAAAGCACTGTTGAATATCAAATGTCAAGTGTCCCCAACTAAGCAAGCCAAAGGCGACAGCAGCAAGGAACCCAAACTCCAACAGGTGACATAAGGTGGCAAACAGGTGGCAAACAGGTGGCAAACAGGTGTTAAAATGGAGAAAAAAAACCTTGGGAGAAACCAGGCTTAGTCGGGGGGCCAGTTCTCCTCTGGCAAACAGTGCTTTGTTATGATTCAGGTAGCTATCATAAGTCCGATGGGATCGCAACATTCAAAGTATTTATTCCAGTTCCATCCAGTTGAGGATCGTATTCATCACGCCGGTATGGACGGTGTGTTGAGGATCTGTGCCACTGGCTGTCGTGTCGATGAGGCCTTCACAATGGATGATCTAGTTGACTCAATCTCTGCTGATATTTCAGGGTTGCGTTGTGGTCGTGTCAAGGCGCCGGTCCCCGATCTCACCTGCATACAGCCCGGATCCAGTTGACTACGGTAAACCTCGGGATAAACAGAGAGACTAATATTAGCGTAGATGCCATTCTTCTTCTGATGTAACGAGTACATCTTGTGTTATAGGAAGTGTTCCCGGTTCCGGCTGACCTAGTTTATGCAGCCTAATAATCCTTTAAAGGATTTGAAAATATAAATTGATAATGTGTTATGTGTATGCCAGGTTAAAGAGATGCGTTTTTAGTCTAGATTTAAACTGACAGAGTGTGTCTGCTTCCTGAACAATGCTAGGAAGATTGTTCCAGAGTTTAGGTGCCAAATAGGAGAAGGATCTACCGCCTGCGGTTGATTTTGATATTCTAGGTATTATCAGCTGGCCTGAATTTTGAGATCGCAATAGACTTGAAGGACTATAATGCATTAAGAGCTCGCTCAGGTACTGGGGAGCTAAACCATTTAGTGCTTTGTAAGTAATTAGCAAGATTTTAAAATCTATACGATGTTTAACAGGAAGCCAATGCAGTGTTGACAGAACTGGGCTAATATGGTCATACTTCCTAGTTCTAGTAAGAACTCTAGCTGCTGCATTTTGTACGAGCTGTAGTTTATTTATCAAGCGAGGGGAACAACCACCCAGTAGAGCGTTACAGTAATCTAGCATTGAGGTCATGAGCGCATGAACTAACTGTTCTGCATTTTTCATTGAGATCATATGTCGTAGTTTAGATATATTTTTCAGATGGAAGAATGCGGTTTTACAGATGCTAGAAACATGGCTTTCGAATGAAAGATTGGTATCAAAGAGCACACCCAGGTTCCTAACTGACGACGAAGACTTAACAGAGCAGCCATCAAGTGTTAGACAGTATTCTAGGTTATTACGTGAAGAAGTTTTTGGTCCAAAAATTAGAATCTGTTTTTTCTGAATTTAGTAGTAGGAAATTACTGGTCATCCAATTTTTTTATATCAACTATGCATTCCGTTAATTTTGTGAATTGGTAAGTTTTGTCTGGGCGCGAAGAAATATAGAGCTGAGTATCATCAGTGTAACAGTGAAAACTAACGCCATGCTTCCTAATGATATCTCCCAAGGGTAGCATGTACAGAGTGAAAAGCAACGGTCCTAGTACTGAGCCTTGCGGTACTCCATATTGAATTTGACATTTCTTCGTTTACTACTACAAACTGATAATGGTCAGATAAGTATGATTTGAACCATGACAATGCAATTCCACTAATGCCAACATCATTTTCGAGTCTATTTAAAAGAATGTTGTGATCGATAGTGTCAAATGCAGCACTAAGATCCAGTAACACTAATAGAGAGATACAACCACGATCTGATGATAGGAGCAAATCATTAGTAACTCTAATGAGAGCAGTCTCAGTACTATGGTACGGTCTAAATCCTGACTGGAAATCCTCACAGATACTATTTCTTTCTAAAAAGGAACATAGTTGTGATGATACTGCCTTTTCTAGTATTTTTGACAAAAAAGTGAGATTTGAGATCAGCCTGTAATTGACTAATTCTCTAGGAACAAGTTGTGATATTTTAATAAGAGGTTTAATAATAGCCAGCTTAAAACTTTTTGGTACGTATCCTAGTGATAAAGACGAATTAATGATATTAAGAAGAGGATCTATGACCTCTGGAAGCATCTCTTTCAATAGCTTAGTCGATATAGGGTCTAACATACATGTTGTTGATTTTGATGATTTAACAAGTTTAGACAATTCTTCATCTCCTAAAGCAGTGAATGAATTGAATTTTTCCTCAGGGACACTACAATGCAATCTGACGCGATACTGTAGTAGATGGTTGCATGGTTATAATTTTCTCTCTAATATTGTCAATCTTGCAAGTAAAGAAGTTCATAAAGTCATTACTGCTGTGCTCTTTGGAAACATCAGAAGTTGAAGCTTTATTTCTTGTTAATTTAGCCACTGTATCAAATAAATACCTAGGGTTGTGTTTATTTTCTTCTAAAAGATTTGAAAAATAGGCAGATCTAGCAGTTTTTAAGGCCTTTCTGTACTCAATCATTCTCTCTCTCCACGAAATGCAAAAGACTTCTAGTTTTGTTTTCTTCCAGCTGCGCTCCATTTTTCTGGCTGCTCCCTTAGGGGCCCAAGTGTGCTCATTGTACCACGGCGTTGGATTAATTTCCTTAATCTTTTTTAAGTGCAAAGGAGCAACTGAGTCTAATGTGCTGGAAAAGACAGAGGCAATAGTTTCTGTTGCAACATCGAGGTCTTCTAAGCTGTCTGGTATGCTAAGGCGATGAAACTGATCAGGAAGATTATTTATAAAACAATCTTTAGTGGTAGAAGTGATGGTTCTACCATATTTATGGCAGGGAGGCAGTTTTGCAGCCTTGACTAAATGTATTATACACGAGACTAGATAATGATCTGAGATGTCGTCACTCTGCTGCAGAATTTCAACGGCATCAATATCGATTCCATGTGACAATATTAGATCTAAAGTATGATTACGACAATGAGTGGGTCCTGACACGTGTTGTCTAACTCCAATAGGATCTCCTTCAAGGTGACCTGCTCGAGGGCCAACTACTTGGTAAAAGATCTAGAACTCCAGGGCTAGTATCAGGGAGGCTCCAATGGAGCCTGAGCTACCTGATAACCGTCTGCTCAATTCTAGGGAACTAGGACACTCAGGAACCTAGCTCAACCCAGAGGATCGCTTTCAAGGTGACCCAAGGAGGGCCAACTACTTGGTAGCAAATCTAACTCCAGCAGAGATAGCTACTAGAGGTATGCAGGCTTGAAATACTCGTTCGCATTGCCAACACGAGCCGTGTACTCAGCATATCGCTTTCTACCCTTAAAACAAGGGGAGTACAAAACTATGCAACCGGGCTGACGAGGAGGCCTCAGTCAGGGCCTACTACTCTAGCATAACATGGCCACAGGCCCGAGGCTAATGCTTGAGCTCTAAGGGAGCGTGCTCAACTCGCCCTGAAAGGAGGGAGTACTCGACACACTTGACCTGAGCATCACTGGTGTTGGGCACATATGGAGCACAGAGCTCTGGGAGCGAAGTGAGCTAACCCGTGTTGTGGCAAAAATTCAACAGACTCTACTGCATAAGAGACAAATTTGTCCAATTGTCTTTCAAAGTTTTATTTCTTGCAAGAAAGGTCAAACAGTCATACAGAGACACAAGTAGCTGCAGAATGTAAGACAAAGATTACAGTTTTTCAGTCCCTCTTATACTCTCTAATCTCCAAGGTTGAAACTCTATTCTCTTCCCATATTAGGCACATAACCAGGAAAAACCTCTGCCACCTGTCACGTGACAATCATAACCCTCTTACACTGCAAAACTTATACATTTGTTTCATACAAACATGGTCTTTTACTCAGGCTTGGCCACGAGCCAAAAATAAGTCCCCAAAAGTAGCTGTTCTACGTGACTGAAAAGCTGTACACACACACACTTGTAAGAGAAGACAGCTTAGACTTCTCCTGAGAAAACTTGTAATCATCAGCTCATACACTTCTAAGAGAAGACTTGTAATCATCAGCATATAAGGATAATTACCATAAATTTTAAAATTTCCACAACAATTCCTCCTCTTTATCATTTACTGATAACTAATCACTACATCTATTACAATGCTTCACTAAGGTAAAAATGCATATCTTCTCAAAAAATATGAAAACAAGCAAATTTACGTTATTACATCACATTTACACTCTTCATCTCTGATCTTCATACAAACAACTAATTGAGATACATCGCCCAATCACAAACTAAAGATCTCGTCCTTCATTTTACAGACATATAGCATGTACCATCTTAGTTGTATAACATCTTTTCACAACAGATCTATTTTGTAGCCCACGATGTGTCATTGTCCAACCTCAGTGGTGATTTGGAATTCCTTGAGCTGATTTCACCTGTACACAAACCTTAAACAGGATAGAAAACATTTCTTTGCAATAGTTCAACATGTCATGTTCACACCATTCAGTCGATGCCACTCATTGTTTAGCCCCTTCCATTCCAAAAATGGGATCTTCCAACCTAATTTTAAATTTTTCAGGCATATTATACAATTCCAGTTTTCCATAAATACTTAAACATACTCATCCAGAGAGTAATTCAAATCAACAAAAGTAGTCATAATTACCACTAGTAGACAGAGCTGGATAACCAATCCACTTAAAGCTCGTCCCATGTTCTGTATTGTCTTTTTATCAGATTCAATCAGAATTATCAGCTTGTCAAAATTTGTTGTTTCACTTAACCCATCTGTAATGATAAAACACTCATTCCAGAGGTTAATTACATATACACACACTCTGAGGACAGAATATTTCCCTAAACTACCACATACAAAACATAATTCAGTCACTCTCACACTCACTCACACTAGGCACACATGACTATGAACTGCTCAATTTCAAAGTTTGCTTTTGGTGTTAAATCTAAACAAACATATTTGAAGTTCACATTCTTTTTCCTGTAGTTCTTTACTTAGTTTTTACTGACCTCTTATCCAGTCTCAAAGCATGTCTGTTCATTATAATTCTTTTTTATAAAAGTCAGCTGGGTTGTTCTGGTTCTAATTTCATTGCTTTGTTTAAGCTTTAGCAGGCTGGGGTAGAGGCAAGGATACAGCAGTCTCTCTCTCTTTCTGCACAAATAATCTTTTCAACAGCCTCACAAGACTGTAACTTAGACTAGGAGCATTTTTAAAATTATCTTTAGTCTAATGCTGAATTCACTTAACTTTCTCTTGAATCATCAAAATCGGTCTTCATCTTTAGCCACCACCATGCCTTGGAATTATCCTCTGCCATGTCTAGTGACCTGCAGGAGTGGAAACTATGATAGAGACATATAAGTTCAAAATCAACACAGCCTCATGAATTCAGGGATTCATCGTAACGCTGAATCCTAAACTTCTATACAGTTCTTGCCAATAGGGCAACCAACATCATGTTACTAAATTTTACTATGGTCTCCCCAGAAATTACGGACAATCACCTCATGGTCTCAGTCGGCTCTTGAAAGCTCATTCCCATCAGCTCTACATCAATAATCTTTTTCCTCAGGGTCTTGTCTCCTGGCATAGTTGCTTGTCACAATGAAAAACAAGCCATCCTAGGAATGCGGTTTCTGGTGAGTGGTATGGAGGAACATTTTTGGGTCAGACTGCTATACTTCTCACAGGTCATCCCCTCTTTATGATGCTGCTGGCCTCACAGACATCCGCTCCACTCTCATACCCATCTCACATAAAACACCTCCCTTCAGGGTAGATGCCGCTAGTCCAAACGTAAATAGAGCACTGCTTACTGATATTGAGGACGCAAGAGACAACGCATCCTAAATCAGCAAAACACTCTCATAACAAAAACCTGTCCTGCTTCCCTTGAGAAGAGACAGACAAGAGAGTAGAGCTTCCTCAGCGAAAAACGCTCACAACGCATGCCGACAGAACTCTCAAGCACTGGGCATGCATGCTCTAACAAAGACGCACGAGTCAAGTGTCCTACCAGGTAACTATACATGAATGTGCACACTGACTGAAACGTCTGTATAAACAGCCGTTCTTAACTTTGAATAGCGCTTCAAAGAAAACAGTCCCTGAAAGATGAAGGAGGATGACTTGTTCTCTAGCGCTCCTTATGTGCGTTTGGGTCGCACTAGTAGTGATGTCATAGGCTGTCGCCAGCCAATACGATTGCCATGATTTGATAGCGTTTCAGACACCGGTTCCCGCGGAGGCATTCCCCAAATGCGTTAAGACGCAGTGCGAGGAAATCACTCAGCAACTCACTAGTCTTCTTTTACAGCAAACTATTCTAACGCTAACTCTTTGAAATTGCAGATTTTAAGTAAATATTAAAAGATTTGTTGGAAGCGTGGTAGTGACGTTGAAGTCATGAGACAATGTAGATCATTTATTTCTGCCAATTGAATTTAGGCTTCACAATTCAGAAAAGTTGTTTTCATTTGTAAAGATTAGCTTAGTGAACTATCGCCCCCAGTTTCAAAGACAAGGCTTAAGCCTAGTCCCAGACTAAAATGCATCTTAAAATATGTCAGTGCCATTGTCTTATCTTAATGCACACCAGTAATGTTTTTTTTTTCTAAGGCACATTTATAAAAGCTACTTAAATGTCCTAATCAAACTAAGGCCTAATTATGGCTTAATCTAAGCCCTGTATGTGAAACGAGGCCAAAATGTTATAAACTTTTGTTGTTCACAGAGCTTATTCAAAAGTCAATGGAACAATTCTATTGGCTTTTTGTAAAGGGAATCAAGGTGATACAAATTTTCAGCTTAGCCTACAAAATTACATCATCCCTACATCACGCTATGAAAAGGACTTTACATAAAAGGTGTAAAACTATCTTTACAAGATAAAGTGTTGAATAAAAAACAAACAAACAAACAGCAATGTTAAGGACCATGTCAAAGAGTCTGACTAGCATTATTTAGTAAAACTATTTAGTTAGTAGTTCAATAGAAGTACTCTCTTTTTAGTTTCTCTCTCATCCACAGTTTCCTCATGTGACCACGTTTTATCTTCATTTAGGGTATATTTACATGACAACGATACTAAAAATGGAAAAGTAAGTAAAAGCAGTAGTTGGCAATGTCACTTTGTAAAGAAACAATACTTGCCTATAGACTGAACACATAATATGCATGCGTTTGATGTCACAGTTTTCACAAATTCGCGTTTTTGTAGTTTACATGGAGATGATAACGTAGTTTTTTAAAAATGTGCACTTTGAAACCTGTTTTCCAAAGTTTGCATTTTCAGGCCCCCAAAACGCTGTTGTGTAAATGAACTGCCAAAAACACATAAAAAGTGTTATGTTTTTAGTTTAAAATGGTGTTTTGTAAATGGCCCCTAAAATCAGTTTGAGTTATTTGACACAGATGTACATTAATAATACAAGGTGTTGTGTGATGACATAAAACAATAGGGGGAAACCAGTAATAAATATAAATAAATGAATGAGTACATGAGGTTTTATAATGACACAGCTGTATTCTGATGATATTAAAATAAGCATTTTTAAAATACAAGATCTGGTGGGTGGTTAGAGTTGTATATAAATTAAACATAACCAGATAGACAGTCACAGTGAGATGATGGTGAGAGCATGGTTTGGAGTAGCAGTGGGTTGCTAGTTAGCTGGTTATTCCACATCTTGTATGGAAATCTGTAGTCTAAAATAGTATTGGAAAGTCTGATTCATTTGAGCCATTCATTTCAATTAATCAATTTTAATCACTTATAAGAACCATAAAAGATTCAAAGACTCAATGTGTTCACTCAGAAAAAAAGGTACAGAAGCTGTCACTGGGGTGGTATCAAAAGGCACACTTTTGTACCTAAAGATTGCATATTGCTACTGTAAAGGTACACATTACTACCTAAAGTGTACATAAAGTGTACCTTTTGAAAATATACCACCCCAGTGACAGCTTTTGTTCCTTTTTTCTGAGAGTGTTGAAGTCTCCATAATGAAAAATATAGTCTTTTAGGTCAGTTTGCTGCTCTCACCTTATTTAACCCCATAATTGTGTTTGTCACATGAGTAATGGAATATTTTTTACTGGTAATTAGAAACATGACAAATAAGTGATTGATGGCTTTCGCAACCATGCAACTGATTCCGTTTTTCCACAGTTGCCCTAAAGGATGGAAAAAGCAGAACTCAAGCATTCTGCTATCAGCTGATTCGCAAATTACAACCCCACCCATTTCAGCTGATCCGATTTCTATGGACTCAATTGGCAACTCTCAAATAAGGTGCATTACTTAAACGCAGCGTCTGTCTGTCTGCTTGCTTGGCAGCTTTCACTGCACGCTGCTTGCAACCCACCTCCTCCTCCTCCTTCTCCTTAATCAGTGTCATTCTGGAGGAAAAAAAAAAAATGGAATGTACTAACTTTTGTGACAGGTCACATAACCAGTTACAGCGGATTATCATGGGTTTTTATCATTACACATCAATCTCACAAATGTCAATCAATGTCTTGTAGAGAAAAGATCCCCCAGAGCCATGAAATGGTTTCAGTGATTTTAACAATCCTTGCACCGTTACAGCACTTGAAGTGAGAAGTTACACTAGTGGCCGGTTGCATAAACTCTATATAACCAGTGATTACTCCCTGTGAGAGTAAAACTTGCCTATTAGCCCTTACGTAAAGAAAATATATTTCCCTATATATGAATGATCAATATATTAAATAATTTAATGGTGTATTTGAAAATATACAGAACAATATATTATGTTCATTTATTACATTATATTGAATAATATATAAGGAATTGCCGCTTTTCATATATTAAAAAATATGTGACATATATTTACTAATATATCATTGTCACAGTCACCAGCACTAGCACTCCATTTCCCAGCATCCCTCCTGTTCCTCACCTGCACTCCGTTAATAATCACCACTGATCACCACCAGCTGTCTCTCATCACCTGCACGGTTTATAAGGACTCTCCACACACACTCCTTGTCTAGTCTCGTCTATGAGACCACCGTATGTGCTCCTTGGATATGACTCACCTATAGACTCATTACCTGATGTTTGTCTCCATTCTCCTTCGTCTCCATTCTCCAGCTCCTCGTCCCCCGTCTCCAGTCCTGTGTTCTCGTCCTGCAAACAAAGTCAAGTGCTCAGATTATATTCATCAGTGACTGTTAAATGTGTGTGTGTGGCTACTCACCTGATCTGTGTCCATCCTGCTGCAACCCCATTCCATGTCCACCACTGCAATTATCACTGTGTTCAATAAAGCCTGTCTTCATTTATACTTACTATCTCCCTGGTCTGTGTTCTGTGACAATCATAATGTATGTAATTTTATATTCAGTAACACTCTTCATAATATATAGATGTATATGTGATCAGATATGGTACTGAATGTGTATAAATATATTGCAGATATATTTACTGATGCAGTATAAACACACATATATAGAAATATATAATGTAATATATTTCATAATTATTTACATTATAAATGTTTCATATTTTTTAGGTTAGTTAACAATAGCACAAGCACACCTGCATGTACTAAAATATTTAGCAAAGAGACTATCACTGTGCTGAAGAGCACACAGCCATTACTTTTTAAATAAAGTAATTATAGTTTTAATGGTGTTCGGCTAATTGTCAACCTCTACTCTTCAGCACAATGATAACCCCAAAAACTCACACATACCAGAAAACCTTTTGAATTCCAAAATAATAGAACATTAAACACTAACAGATCTCCCTCTATATTAATATTGAGAAAAACACATGAAATAACACTTAATTTTTAACATTTACTCTCCTTTAACAGTCAGAAGCAAAGCATGCTGGGAACTAGAAATCCGCTGTAACTCATTCCATGAATGTGTGTATACAGTGCACAGCATAAATGAGTACACCCCCTCTGAAACTTCTGAAAATCAGCAATTACTCAATTACTTAGAAGACATATTAGGGTTCTTTAGAAATATAATGTTCCAGCAAGTCTGTTTAATCAATTACCAAAGAAGCATTTCAAAATTATTCAGGAAAATAAGATTTTCTTGTCAACGTTATAAAATGTTGTGTAGCAAAAATGAGTACACCCTCCTAAAAGTTACTAAATAAAACGAAATAAAAATTTTCTGGTGTAAGTTTAAGGCAATGTTTGATCAACAGGTAAGTATGTTGAACCAAAACATTTAAAGAGAAGTAATTTCTTGACAATTAAAAGTGTTATATAGCCCCCTGAATCATTCTCAGACTTAATGCTGACAACAATGGAACCACTTGGGAGAGAAGGAGGAGGAGACAGGAGACTTATTTCTTAGCACAAAAGAGGACATTGGGACAAGAAGATTACCAAATCATTGTTTTAAGTGTGAAAATATAGCAAAAGTAACACAGAAATTCAAAAACTATGGACTTGTGACAAGGCCCCTGAAATAATCAGGCCTTCATTTTTAAGCTTTCATTTAGTGATGAGGGATTTTTTTTTGCTAGACAAAGAGCAGGAGAAATACCAAGCGAGTGTCTCCGAGCAAGCAAAAGCGATGAAAAGAGTGACTGTTTATCTCACAGAGTAAGATGCAGCCTGCAGAAATTACATGCATGGTTGTTGTTCTCACTGGAACTATCTACTGTAGCCAAAGCACAATAAAGTCAGTTAGCCATTTCCAAATCCCATATTTACAAAATATAGATTCTGGGAATCAATACTCTGGTCTCATGAGACCAAATCAATCATTTTGGATCTAACAGCATCCAAAATGTTACGGTGTTGCTAGAGGAGGAGTACAGTGAGAAGTGCCTGGTTCCCACAGTAAAGTTCAGTGGTAGTAAAGCTCTTATACAGGGATGTATGAGTGCTGAAGGTGTGAGGGAGTTGTGCTTTATCAATGCTGTCATGAATTCCCACACCACTGTGTAATTTAATACCAAACTTGAAACAGAAGATGTTACCCTTTCCTCATTCCCTGCATTGTTGGGCATTTTTTCAACATGACCATGAGGATATGCATTCTCCCAAGGTGAAAAACCTTCTGTGGACATGTATTGCACTCAATCTTGACACTCTTGAGCACCTGTGGGGGATTCTGTAGAGACGAGTTGAGCAACACTCCCCATTAAAGATCAGTGCATTTAAGAAGCTCTTCCAGGAGTTAAACAGGACAATTTGTCATGAACTTGTACACTCCGTGCCAAGAAGGGTCAGAGTGGTATATTCAAAATTATGGAGGGCATACTAAGTGCTAGAATATTATGCATTTCTTGAATTAAATCTAGGGTGTACTCATTTCTGCAATCATTAATTTAAACAAAATTGGCTAATTTACTTATTTTATGGCTATTAATGACATATATTTCTCAGTTTTTATGTATATGTTTAATACATTTTAGTTTTGCCATCTTTCCATGAATTGTATTAGTGATCATAAAGAAAATACATCTTTTGTATTTGTTCAGAGGGGGTGTACTCATTTATGCTGTGCACTGTATATGTGTGTACATGCATTCACATTTATATGGGAACATGTATGTGCAATATATGTACACAATAACGGATAAAACTTAATGAATATTACATGTAATGCGATTTTTGTCTTTATTTCTAAATATTTTATATACCAATATATAGCCATACATGGTCAATGCATTTATTGCAGTATATTGAAAAATATAAGCACTAGTTTCCCATATATGGAAATGTATTATGTAATATATCGCATTATATTTTGCAGTATATTCCCATATATTTTTATTCCGTGAGGGAGTGCTGACTAAGGTAACACTCAATATGTCTGTTAAGGAGTGTTTCATTTAGTTTGGTTTAGTGTTTTTTATTATAATGAAACTGGGTGTAATCTCTTGGTGTTTTCAAGTCACCCATGTTATAGATTCCATTGCGGTTAAGAGCTTAAGGCTGTTCCACCTCACTCTCATTGTTTTCCATTTTCATTTGTGGTTTGTTAGTCATTAGGTTCCCCAATTTGAATTTCCTACTTCACTCAACTTGCCATTTTCTTCTGTTATATGCGTCCCTAATCCACTCAACAAGTTTATTATGTTAAAGATGTAAGAAAAGGCATTACTGACTGCAGAAGACATTTACCTTAAGAGTGCATTAGATCACCTCCATACTTATATTAAACTGTAAAGTCATTTATTTGATGTTTAAATTTTATTTGATGTTTGATGTTTATAGGTTCTATTAGTAGCCAATGCTGGGTAGATTACTAACAAATTGTAGTCGGTTATTACACATTTAATGTAACAATCTATTTTTTTATTTCTTTTAGATTACTTTTGACTTAAACTAGGTCAAAAGTAATAAATTATCACATTGATTTGAGTAGGATAATCTTGTACCATACTGATATAAAAATATAAAGAAAAAGAAAAACAACACAAAGTGCATTAAATATTATGTCAGGACTTCCCAAACTGGGGTCTGTGATGGCACTGCAGGGGGTTTGTAAAAAAAAAAAAAGCTATTAATTAAATCATATAATTTTAAAATTAAAATAAATAAATTTAAAATAAAAACAATCAAAATAATACACTAAAAAATTAAATATTTTATTTGTTTACCTGCTCATGTCATGTGTTGACATCAGAGAATCATGAAGTTTTTATTTTTATTCTTTATTATTGACTTAAGTTTTCTATTGACCAAACTTATTAACCTATTCTCAGGGGGTAATTTAAGTAAATATATTATGTCAGAGGTTCAGCTGACAAAAAAGTTGGGGAATCCCTGCATTTCATGTAAATATATGACATTAATTTTTATGTGTTTGAAAGACAAAAACCTTCAAAAGACCGTTATACATGGATTTTGAGGATTCGTCAGGCAGCTGCGTGCTTGCATACTATATCAATATTGCAAGCGTATCAAGCTGACCTGCTGAAGGATCTTGATGAGGGCGAGGAAGTCAGTCGTGAGGCGTTCGTTGAGCTTAGAAGGGCAACAGATCTCTCTCTCCATGCCACTAAGGAGACGGCCAAATCAATCGGCTGCTCTATGGCATCTGCTCTATGACATCTGTCCAACATAAAAGAACGCGACGAGCTTTCTTCTGGACGCCCTGCTTTCTTTCTCTGGCCTTTTCGGTGACACAGTAAACTCAGTCGTCGAAAGGTTTCAGGAGGCTAAGAAACAGGCAGCAGCGTTTCAAAAGGTTCTTCCTCACCGCTCTGGGTGGGAGCAGCCCCAGCCGAGTGCAAGCTCCTCTCACTTTCTGCTGTGCTCTGTGAGTTGAAGCCTTCTCGGGGTAGGCCGGATCTGAGGACTGTCCTTATTGCGAAGAAGGGTCCCAGAGGGGCCAGTTCAGTTGTTCCTTGCCGGTTCGCCGAGTTAGCCACTCATCTTACACCAGAGGCCAGTCTCAAGAGACTGGTTCCCTTAGTAGTTTTTTTGGCAGCGTGGAAACTTCTACCAAATATATCTCAATGGGTCCTGCAGACAGCATAAAAAGGGTACAGAATTCAGTTCGGGTTTCGCCTGCCCAGGTTCAAAGGGGTTTTGTCCACAGTGGTAAACCCCGAGCAGGCTCAACACAGGAAGTTCTCGGGAGGTCTGGAAAGAGTGCGCTGGGACAGGGTTCGTCTCCTGTTGGTAGCCCCATTCTGGCCGGGCCAAGTTTGGTTCTCGGATCTGGTTTCTCTCCTCAACGGCTCACTACTTCACCCCTGCCTGGAGTTATGGAAACTGTGTGCCTGGCCTTTGAGGGGGCTCAGCTCACAAGTTCGGGTCTCCCAACTGAGGTTGTGGAGTCTATACTCCATTCCAGAGCTCCTTCCACGAGGAAACTGTACGCACTAAAGTGGAGAGTTTTCACCTCTTGGTGTGGGGATCATTCTTTGGACCCAGTAAACTGCCCAGTTGGTACAGTTCTGGAGTTTCTGCAAGAGAAATTTGATGCAGGTTTATCCCCGTCTACCCTAAAGGTGTAGGTGGCTGCCATTTCTGCTTGCCACATTCCAGTAGATGGTGTCTCTTTGGGAAGACATCCATGGGTTACACATTTCCTTCATGGCACTTTAAGGCTTAGGCCTGCGGCACGTTCTAAGGTGCTGACTTAGGATTTGGCCATTGTGCTTGAGGGCCTTTCTATGGCTCATTTTGAATCTATTGAGGAGGTTCCGAAGAAATTTCTAACGCTCAAGACAGTGTTCCTCCTCGCTATTTCGTCTCTTTAAAAACTGGAGACTTACAGACCCTGTCAGTATCCCCTTCCTGCCTGGACTTCGCTCCAGGCATGGTCAAAGCCTTCCTTTTACCTAGGCAAGATTATGTCCCTAAGGTTTCCGCTAATGTGACGGGACCTATTGTGTTGCAGGCCTTTTGTCCTCCTCCTTTCAGTAATGCAGACCAGGAGAAATTAAATCTGCTTTGCCCGGTTAGGGCTTTGGATGCGTATATCCACAGAGCTGCCCTGTGGCATAAGTCTGAACAGTTGTTTGTGTGTTTTGGGTCACCCAAGAAAGGGTGTCCTGCATCTAAGCAGACTAAGAGCAAATGAATAGTTGAGGCTATCACTTGCTTATGAGTCGGTCGGCCAGCCTTCACCTCTTATGGTCCGAGCCCACTGCTTTCTGGAGTTTCCCTACAAGAAGTGTGTGATGCGGCAGTATGGTCCTCACCGCACACGATTGTGAGGTTTTATAACCTGGATTTGGCCTCGACCCCGGGGTCACGGGTGCTCTCATCTTAGTGTGCGCTTGGAATTCACACAGACAGGCACTTGGTTTTATGGCAGCGTGGGTATTGCGTTCCCACAGTGCTTTGACGCAGTTCCCTGGAAAGGGAATGTCTCAGGTTACGTATGTAACCATGATGAGGGTGTAGGGGTCGAGGGGCAGAGTGCAGCGGATGGCCCGCAAGTCCGTGGCAGAAGTGGTGCAACAACTGACCAAGGAGGAGCCGGCAGGACAAGAGAACCCAGTGGAGCTGCAAGTCCAAGAGTCTCCGGTGAAGCCGAAGGTGGAAGGAGCCAAGACAGGGTCGACAGGCCGAGATGGAGTGAAGAGATCTGAGGCTGGAAACAGACTCAAGGCTGGTCAGACTCAAGATGGAGCTCCACTTCCGGGGTGAGGGTCAGCTCTGTCCTCTTCTCCTCGGGCTCTGTTTGACGTGTTGCGACGGGTGGTAGCTCTCTGTCTGTGGGGAGCTCACACGAATTGTCTGCAGTCGAAGGTGGTGTGTTGGGCTCTGAGTCTGGCTGTGTACCAGATCGGGAAATGGAGCTCTCCAGACATCGGATGATGGCCTCCCTCCAGTCCAGTCCTGAGATGTCTGGGAGCACCCTACGACCCTACGAAGTTCACCCTGATCCAGTACAATGATTTGATGATGTGTTGTTCAAGGGGCAGGTGATGGCGAGAAGACAGAATCCCTCAGTGAATTTGAACAGATCATGTCTATTTTTAGCTACTGCTGTGATTTGTCCTGTGAGTTCACAACTTTTTTTCTTTTGGTTCGGTCTTCTGTCAGCAAGGTATGATGAAGAAGATGACCAGGAATAAAGTTCAAATACAGAGTTTAATAACGACCCAACATGAAATACAAACAAGTGCTAATTTATACGAGACTGAACAAACACTGAGTGATGGTGAGGAACTAATATACACATGGTGATTAACTAAAAGATGAACAGCTGTGATGATTAGGCCTAGTGTCCATTGGAACTGATGAGTGGCGGGAAAACTCAAACAAAGGAACACATGTAAAGAATGAAGACTGAACAAAAAGATGCAATTTGGTGCAGTTGCTGTTATTTATATTGTCAAAAAGTAAGATGAACATCAGTATACATCAGTAATGACATCTTTATAACAGTGCAACAAACTACTTAAATAAAAAGCATAGAAATATCAGTTATCACTATATATCTCCCATTAAATGTCTTAAGATGAAATTTAAATGGTTAGTTTTATGATCAATGCTCTTTATTTTTCATTGTGGGGAGCAAAACATACAGTATAATGCAATGCAATTCAATGATGATTGAGAGATGTACAAATAAACATTCCTCAAAATGTGTTGTATCATATTTGATATTTAGGGTTTATGGAGTTTACAGCTATGACGCATTTATTATGATGTTGCCATTCCTGAGAAACTCCAATCCTTCACAATGAGCAGCTTTTGTATGGCGTTAAAGATTTGGCATTGCTTATATCCTGTAATGATTTATCTTTTTTGTATAGATCACACTTGCGAAAGAACTGTGATGTGACAGCTCACTAAGCATGAAGAATCCACATAGTGGGTTCATAGTGGGCCTTCTTCCAGTGCATCTGCATG
Organism: Hypophthalmichthys nobilis; assembly: GCA_037950665.1. Classification (NCBI taxonomy): domain Eukaryota; kingdom Metazoa; phylum Chordata; class Actinopteri; order Cypriniformes; family Xenocyprididae; genus Hypophthalmichthys; species Hypophthalmichthys nobilis. Next base: position 17,942,086 of record CM075472.1, read on the forward strand.
TGCATGTTCCAGACTTGCTGTCTGTTTTGATATGGACCAAAGCATCCTTTTACAACACTTGTGAATGTTTAAAGGGTAAAATATTTCTCAAGAATGTTTCCAGTAAGTGTTTTTCATTACACAGCATTTTAATAATCAAACAATGAAACATGTTCAAACATTTTAAAATTGATAACTCTTTAGACTACTGTGTAACAATCATTCCACAAATGACTTTTTTTGATGATTAAACTGCCTGTAGAAACTTGTTTTGCTGTTCCTGATCTGCTGCTAATAGAGAGTGAAATGTAATCGGGCCTGTAAAATATTTTTTTACGTGCTGGAGCACTTTTGACTACAATGAAACTTTTTTTTTTGGCAGATTCACTTTTTTTCTACAGAAGCATGATGATTCACCTTGCTCATGTCACAAGTTCCTCATTTAAAAAAAAGGAACTGATGTCAGTCAGTCAGGGGGTAATAATTATGGGGGCAGGGAGTAATAATTATCTCTCTTCTCTCCTATCTTGAACATTCCCTGGCTGAAGGATTAAACTCAGTTCAGTCTATTAACCCAATTTTTAAAATAAGAGCAGATGCGGCCATTTTTAACTATATGCAAGACTTCTGGTGACAGCTACATCCAGTTATTTTAGCTGTACAAAAACATTCCAGTATGTTGCAAACTGGTATTGGTTTTTGGCTAATGAATCATATGTTTTGCACATTCACAGGAAATAGCTTACTTCACCATTAATAAATATGGTGAATAAAACATGGCTGCCTACTTTATAGCTCTTAAATACCCGAGGCAAGTTGGTCTTGACTCTGGAAACCCCCTTATGCATGGACATTACACAGGCGTTACACATTTTCTATTGAATATTGTCTGAGCACACATGCCTCATTTTTATTATAAAATTACCCTCACTGCACAATCTGAAAACTGCTGTTTTATCTCTGTCTTCATTTCCCTCAAGTATTTAATGTAGAAAATTTTTGGTTTGTGTTTTTTTTTTCCAAATCACACCACAGTTTAGTTAGACTTTGGTCGAGCCACTAGTGTTTTTCCCCTGAGGTCTTTAAGTTATGTTTCCTGCCCACAACAAAACCCCAATACTCAAGAATTCTGCTCTGACATTTTCTACAAGTCACATAACCAGATGTAGGGGACTAACTACCCATTACCCATTGATCCCTATCTTGCAGTGGAAAATGTGAGAGATATTTGCTCTTTCAGCATCACTGAACACATTAGATAAGGGGTCACCAACCTTTATCAAGTACCTCTTAGATGGAAGAGATTAAACCTGGTCAACATCATTCATTATAATAAAATATTTTAATTGGGAGGGATACATCAACTTGGGTTAAACCTAATAATTGTCTGACTGATCTTGGTTAACATTAACATTGCTTATACATGCACTAGGAAACACAATGCAGTTGTAATCAAAGTATATGACTGGCTATGTCTAAATGTTAAAATCTAAAAATCTTTATAATGCATCTCTTTGTGTCTACAGCTTGGAACCAAGAAAATCGAGTAGGAGCCAGGTCTCTTTTTTACAAAACACTGTCTGTCTGTACTTGTACAGGAAGTTACACAATATGTAGTTTTCAGTATGCCCTAAGGCAAGATCAAAGTCCAACCTTTTGTTCTCTGAGTATTATGTTTGAGAAGGATGTGTGTTTTGTGCTCAGAGGAAACTGAATTTTTAGCATACTCTCACTTTTGCTGTTTCTTCTCGTTCTCTTTCCTCTTTCACTTTGTGTCATCTTTTGGACATTTTGGATAAGAATAGTTATCCATGTCTCCTGTAGCAGACACAGCGATTGTTGTTGCTAAAAACATCAAACTTTTCACACGCATTTGATGTACCAATTTTACAGTTTCATATTCTCTGATAAAATCAATTCTGATAATAATAGTGCCTTATCTTTTCTTTTTTCACAAAGCTTTGTGTACTAAAAAGGATGTGACCTCACACATCCCATACGTACCCCTTACGTCGGGAAACCACATACCTGGGTATATACAGATACAGATAACAGACAAGACATGATCAATAATCTCTTTTCTTTTAAACTGTAAACTATTTTAATGGGCATTCATAATTTATTGCAGTACACCCATATAAAAATACTATTTCAAACCATGTATTATATTGTATGTTTTATTGGAATGCTGTTGTATAAACTACACTTTAAGTGCTTTTAAATGAAATAGAATGTAAAAAGTTACCTTATCATATACACGATGGTTAAAACAATATAATATTTTATAAGATAATACACATAATTTTACTGTAAAATGTTTGTTAGCACTAAAAAGTATGCATTTGTATTATATTGAAGAAGACAACACATTTACAGTAAAATATTGTTAAAATGAATTATTTTTTTAAGTAAAAAGCATGATTCCCCCTAATTCATGGGGAAAAGGGCATTCCCAGAATTCCCTGCATGAAACATCACATTTATTTAGAATTAAAAAAGGTACATTTCTTATTTTTGTTATCATTTATGTACATCTGGGTGTTTTCGGTTTTATGTTATTCACTTAATGTTTATTACATTCATTTACTTTTATGTGTGTTATTACAGTAATTACAGTTTTGTCTTTGTGTTTGTAACCCTGAGCTCTGTCTCTGTTATTATTGGCCACCAATGCTGGAGAGGTTAATCTGATGAACTTTAGTCCTTCCATTATGTTATTAATAGAACATTTTACGGCAAAAACAGATTGTAACAGTTCAAATATGTTAGCTTAACTATAAATCATTGAATGACATATATAGGTCCACCAAAATTCTGTCCAATAATGCTTTTATTTTTAGAGCAAAGTTTTGTTGCATCATTTGTGTGATATGTACACATGAGATCTGTTTCAAGATGATAAAAGCAGCAGTATACAGTGATTGTAATCTTGACAGATGTACATTTAAATCTATTATTTCCTCTGAAATTCTTGGTGAGTGACAATCTTCATTACTGCCAAGCATTCTTCTTCCCGCACATGAAACTCATTGTAAGGAGTGTATTAAGGTAGCCAATTTGTTAAGATAATTTCACAGGCCGCTAGAAGTATAGGGCAGAAAAGCATGTATGAAGAGGAACAGGTTCCACAAGGCTGATTGGAAATTCTGCTGCTTTTCATTAGTGTAAAAATGTGACTGCTTACATGTGCCAATAAAAAAAAAAAGGGAAAAAAAAAAGTGTGAGAACATTAAAGTGGGGCTGTATGGAAAACAGATGGATTAGAAGCGAGTTCAAAATAATAGTGTGTCTATATACAGTGGCCCCAAATAAAGTATTTGCACACTTTAAAAATCTATGAATATCTGGGTTAAGTGTGTAAAGGTACCATCCATTGAATGTCAGATCAAATACTAAATATTAACTCCATCTACCTAATAATCAAAGGCGCAAACATACTTTGAACTCAAGTAGTGTATGATGGGAATAGTGAGAATTATAGGAATTCTCACTTGACTTGGGAAATTCTCCATTGTCTTTTTCAGGATGTGTGCTCACTCTCTAGGGGTGTAAGCGGGAACTGGAGTTAATGAGAGCACATGACTAATCACAGATATTTATTATTTCAGATAGTTTAATTTGAGCTTTTTAAGATATGCATCTTTGCATCACTGGGAAAATTTTGTAGCAAAATTAAAATGTATGGAATCTGATAAAATATTTCTAATTTTTAATTTATTTATTTATTTTTTCTTATTTCTGGTAAGAGAAATAGTTCCAGGGCCACAATTGCTAGGACTATGATGCCACAATTTAAGTTATTAATATTAGTTTATTTTAATATTTAATTATTTTAGCTAACTTCTTTTTATTCTCTATTATTCTCTATTTATTCTTTAATGTCTCTTCTCTTTTTTATCTATATTATCACTTTATTCGGACTTTATTCATAGAATTGTACTATAAACATATTTTTTATTAAAGTATTCTTATTATGCAAAATGAAAGTAAACACAAACACTGTATTTATAGTATTTACTTCATAGCTTTATTGCCGTTTTGTTGCATCTGTTCTTCATGTTTCACACGTTTCATGATCCAAAACAGTTAGTATCAAAACATGTTTATAAATAATAATAATAATAAAAACAGGTTAAAGTTAACAAATGTGCTTCATATAGTCCTTACACATAGCATATTCATATCTCTTATTTTTCTTACAGTCACACTTAAATACAGATGTTCAATAAATAGAGAATTACATTAACACACAAACTATAAAGTTTTAGAGTCAAGGGTATTCATTCACAGAATGATAATGCACTTTTTACAAAAAAGACAAATGAAATCAGTTCATGTAGTTTGTTCCAGTTGTTCAGTTCATTCAGAGTGCAGTGTCCCAAAGAGCTTGTCCCAGTGAGTGAAGTATGGAGCGTAGTTGGACTTGAACTTCTGATGGTGGACATCATGGTGTGGAGCTCCTCCATACAGTCCAAAAGGCACCAGTCTGTGTGTCGCCCATGGCAGGTCATAGCCACAGTGGTCCTCAACTGACAACCACATGTTCAGCATATGGAAAAGCATCTCTGTCATAGGATGAACCCCCAGCAACATGGGATTCACTGCAGCGAAGAAACCCAGAGACAGAGTCTCCCAAGCCCCTGAGTACTCAGTGGCCAGGGCGAAGGTGGATGTGTACTTGTGATGCACCTTATGGAAAGTGCGGTAGAGCCAGGGTACTTTGTGATGCAGAAGATGCCATACAAAGTACTGGAAGTCAAAGAGAAGCAGGCAGGCTGCAAGGTCCCAGACAACTCGCAGGACTCCAGGTGCCGTCGCTGGGTAGTTGACCGGTCTCCAGTACCAGTGCAGGACGCTCAGCGGGAAGATGTACACAGCATGGTTGTAGAGTGAGAGTGCGAGGCAGCTCCAAATCATAGTCCAAGACACGTTGGTTTTCTGTTGAAGCTTGTATCTCCTTATCAGTGGTACCCTAGGAGACAGGGCATCCAGAACGACAAAAGGCAGACAGAAGCTTAGGTAGACTGTAAAGGAGAAGAGCACTGGGAAATATGGAGACCTTAGCATGGCCTCGTACTGCATAATGCAGACCCAGATGTGCTGTAGTCCAAACATTTCCATCTCTTTTGCAATTCTGTTTCTGAATGGCAGCACATGGCTTCTGTGGAGCCTTTTATCAAACAAGACCCGCCCCCTTTTCTAAGTAATTCTGCTCTTTCTCTGCCCTAAATGTCTCTGCCTTTTTGGAATTTCCAGGATTTTTTTTGTGGTAACCGAGTGTGTGTGAAGATCTCAGAGAGGGTATCTGCTTAGCTTATATATTAATCAGATAAGCCCTAATCTAAAATATAAATATCCTGAAATGCGGTAATGACTGAAAACTTGTTTAGGCTACTACAAAAATGTAGGCTATAATTAAAAACGATGATGGAAAGACAGTTTATTTAAATCACATGCAGACAGAATAACAAAAAACAAAACAAACAAACAAAAAACGGGAAGGTAAGATTCAGAACTTGTAAACGAACTTACCATTAGTCAAAGACACTGTAGCTACCAGTTTCTGTTTAGATAGCAGCTTAAGGAGTAAATCTCGCCCAGTCCCACTTCATATTTATATTCCACACTTTGGTACTGTAAACTTGACAAAATATTCATTAATCCTACAAAAATATTAAGTTTAAGATCAAATTTCCGTGCGTCATATTAACGTCTTTAGAGAACCTCGAGGAATAGCATTGAGACTGGCAGTGGAACAGTTAATTCAGTTTTACCAGTAACACCGTCTCCTGCTGTTTATAACAAGGAAGTGCTGCAGACACTGAAACGTGCTAGACAAATGTGTAATAGAAAGACAAACAAACAAACAAATAAATAATATAGTTAACTAAAACTACACATTCAAAAAATAGCCTACTAAATGCCTAATAAAATGTCACGTTATTTTTCACCTTTTTAGGGAAAATTTTGCAGTGTAATATATGAAAAATGTATGAAGTCTTAGTGGGGATTTCAATTTTAAAATTTTGTAGCAAAATTAAAATGTATGGAATCTGATAAAATATTTCTAATTCTTAATTTGTTATTTATTTATTTTTTTGTTTTTTTCTGGTAAGAGAAACAGTTCCAGGGCCACAATTGCTAGGACTATGATGCCATAATTTAAGTTATTAATATTAGGTTATTTTAATATTTAATTATTTTAGCTAACTTCTTTTTATTCTCTATTATTCTCTATTTATTCTTTATCGTCTCTTCTCTTTTTTTATCTATATTATCACTTTATTCAGACTTTATTCATAGAATTGTACTATAAACATATTTTTTTATTAAAGTATTCTTATTATGCAAAATGAAAGTAAACACAAACACTGTATTTATAGTATTTACTTCATAGCTTTATTGCCGTTTTGTTGCATCTGTTCTTCATGTTTCACACGTTTCATGATCCAAAACAGTATCAAAACATGTTTATAAATAATAATAATAATAAAAACAGGTTAAAGTTAACAAATGTGCTTCATATAGTCCTTACACATAGCATATTCATATCTCTTATTTATCTTACAGTCACACTTAAATACAGATGTTCAATAAATAGAGAATTACATTAACACACAAACTATAAAGTTTTAGAGTCAAGGGTATTCATTCACAGAATGATAATGCACTTTTTACAAAAAAGACAAATGAAATCAGTTCATGTAGTTTGTTCCAGTTGTTCAGTTCATTCAGAGTGCAGTGTCCCAAAGAGCTTGTCCCAGTGAGTGAAGTACGGAGCGTAGTTGGACTTGAACTTTTGATGGTGGACATCATGGTGTGGAGCTCCTCCATACAGTCCAAAAGGCACCAGTCTGTGTGTCGCCCATGGCAGGTCATAGCCACAGTGGTCCTCAACTGACAACCACATGTTCAGCATATGGAAAAGCATCTCTGTCATAGGATGAACCCCCAGCAACATGGGATTCACTGCAGCGAAGAAACCCAGAGACAGAGTCTCCCAAGCCCCTGAGTACTCAGTGGCCAGGGCGAAGGTGGATGTGTACTTGTGATGCACCTTATGGAAAGTGCGGTAGAGCCAGGGTACTTTGTGATGCAGAAGATGCCATACAAAGTACTGGAAGTCAAAGAGAAGCAGGCAGGCTGCAAGGTCCCAGACAACTTGCAGGACTCCAGGTGCCGTCGCTGGGTAGTTGACCGGTCTCCAGTACCAGTGCAGGACGCTCAGCGGGAAGATGTACACAGCATGGTTGTAGAGTGAGAGCGCGAGGCAGCTCCAAATCATAGTCCAAGACACGTTGGTTTTCTGTTGAAGCTTGTATCTCCTTATCAGTGGTACCCTAGGAGACAGGGCATCCAGAACGACAAAAGGCAGACAGAAGCTTAGGTAGACTGTAATAGAGAAGAGCACTGGGAAATATGGAGACCTTAGCATGGCCTCGTACTGCATAATGCAGTCCCAGATGTGCTGTAGTCCAAACATTTCCATTTCTTTTGCAGTTCTGTTTCTGAATGGCAGCAGAAGCCATGTGCTGAGCCTTTTATCAAACAAGACCCGCCCCTTTCTCTGCCCTAAATGGCTCTTCCTTTTTGGAATTTCCAGGATTTTTTTGTGGTAACCGAGTGTGTGTGAAGATCTCAGAGAGGGTATTTGCTTAGCTTATATATTAATCAGATAGGTAATGATAAACCATAATCTATAAATATAAAAATCCTGAAATGCGGTAATGACTGAAAACTTTAGGCTACTACAAAAAATGTAGGCTATAATTAAAAACGATGATGGAAAGACAGTGTATTTAAATCACATGCAGACAGAATAGCAAAACAAAACAAACAAACAAACAAACAAAAAACAGTAGGCCTAAGTTAAGATTCAGAACTTGTAAACGAACTTACCATTAGTCAAAGACACTGTAGTTACCAGTTTCTGTTTAGATAGCAGCTTAAGGAGTAAATCTCGTCCAGTCCCACTTCATATTTATATTCCACACGTTGGTACTGTAAACTTGACAAAATATTCATTAATCCTACAAAAATATTAAGTTTAAGATCAAATTTCCGTGCGTCACATTAACGTCTGTAGAGAACCCCAAGGAATAGCAATGAGACTGGCAGTGGAACAGTTATTTCAGTTTTACCAGGTAACACCGCCGCCTGCTGTTTATAACAAGGAAGTGCTGCAGAAACTGAAACGTGCTAGACAAATGTGTAATAGAAAGACAAACAAACAAACAAATAAACGATATAGTTAACTAAAACTACACATTCAAAAAATAGCCTACTAAATGCCTAATAAAATTTCACGTTATTTTTCACCTTACAGGGAAAATTTTGCAGTGTATAATATATGAAAAATAAAAATGTATGAAGTCTTAGTGGGGATTTCAATTTTAAATGTATCTATTTAAATGCTGTTTATATTAGGCTACAGTACTTTAATTCATTCATTCATTCATTCAGATAACCGACATCCGGACAATAAACAAACGGTAGACTACTGTCATACATTATGCGTTTATGACAAATTAAAAATCAAAAGTGATTCAGAACAACACGTCTTCTTTTACAGCGTATCACGAAAGCGAAACTTGCCTCTGCTTTTTACTTTCGTTTTCTTGACATCGAATCTTTCAGTATATGCGCGGTTTCAACGGAAAGAAGTTTAGAACAAACAAGTCAATAAATGAGGTAGGACAAGCACTGAATAGCACCTTGCAACACATATCAACTAAACGTGTAGTTAAAATGTAGTCTACGTCTATTGCCTACGCATGTGCTAAATAATCTTAAGCAATCTAAAACACGCCTAAAGACCGCATAGCAGAATGTCAACATAGGTCATTTGTATGTTATTCATTTGGATATATCTCGTAGTTACTATATTTTCAGCATATCTAAATTAGGTTTTTATATAAAAAAAAATATATTGTTAATCCTAACTTGCAAATTCCCCAGACATTGTTTACTATTATTTCTTTTCCTCATGTCTTTAGCAACGAAGACATGGAAGCGGAGCTCAGGCAGCTGGAGTGTCTTTTTACATGGGGTGTAGAAAAAACAGACATAAGGGATTTGAGCAGCTTACCAGAAAAACTCCATGATAGGATAACATTTTGTCCACAAAAGTATCATGGTACATATTTCAACCTTCTGGCTTTTATTAGCCACTTGGAGGGTAAAAACGAGAGTGCGCTGGACTACCTTCAAAAGGCTGAATTGGCATTAAAGAAAGACAAACGAAAGAAAGCTGAGTTCTTGGTGACATTCTCCAGCTTTGCATGGGTGCACTATCACTTACAGAGGCTAAATGATGCAGAAGATTACCTGAACAAAGTGAAAAGCATATGCAAAGATATAACAGGTTCATCAGATTACTCCTGCAGCTTGCCCGTAGTACATGGTGAGAAAGCATGGAGCTTTCTGCGACTTGGAGGAACATTCTATGAGCAAGCAAAAGAGAGTTTCTCTAAGGCTCTTGAGTCAGAACCAGACAACATTTTGTTTAATGTGGGCTACGCAATAGTGCTTTACAGGATAGATGGCATGAACAAAGCAGTAGACACTGGAAGAGTCACCGAACAGCTTAGAAAAGCTCTCAGCCTAGAGCCCACAAACACTGAGATAATGGTACTTTTGGCTCTGAAACTCCAGAGGTCAAGGAGACAGGAAGCCCAGAACCTTATAAAAGAGGCCCTCAGGTTGTCTCCTGATGTTCCACAAGTAACCAGATATGTGGCCAAATACTTCAGAGCAGAGGGCTCCATTAAAGATTCACTGTCTGTCCTCAAGAGGGCAGTAAAGTTAGCGCCAAACTCCTCCTTTCTGCACCATCAAATTGGCCTTTGCCATAAACAACAGCTTATTCAGATGTTTGAGGAGAGGAGGCCCGGGAGGCGCATTCCTGCTGCTCAAAAAGCCTCTAAAGTGGCTGAATGTATCCAGCACTTCTCAAAGGCTGTAGAGCTGAAGCCTAACAACATTTATGCCAAAGTGAATTTAGCTGAGGCCTATGGGGAGAACCGGCAACTTGGCGAGGCAGAGATGATCTTTAGCAGCCTGATAGATGACAAAGCTCTCAGTGAATCTGATAAGCAGCACTGCCACACATGCTATGGTTTGTTCTTCCTTTACAAGAAAAAGGATGAAGACAAAGCAGTCGGTCAGTTCAAGGCAGCATATATGATTCCAGTCAACACCTATGAAAGGAAACAAGCTGGTAAGAAGCTCAGACTGATTGCGGAGAGGAATAGATGGCTAAGAAGAAAGTCAGAGAAGCATTCGAGATTTTGGCCTTCATATCTTCTGAAGACAAGCAGGAGACTCAAGCAAAGGAGTATCTGCATAGAGCCCAGCAGCAATCCTATGAGGAGCTGTCAAGAAACTTTGCTAAGGGACTGAAATTTTAATACATTTTTTTGACTGTACATATATTTATCAAAAAGAAAAAAAAAAGAATATAAAGCTATTAACGTTTACTTATTTAATTACATTTATCCATTTATCAGATGCTTTTATCTAAAGCAACAAATGAGGCACACAATTTGCAGTAATGTCATTTATAAGCTAGAATATTACAAAAAAGCAGAAATAAAATGCAAAAAAGTAATAAATAAATAAAACACTCTTATATAATATATATATAAATAAAACACACACATATATACTGTATATTATATGAAGTGCTTTTGTTTATGGTATGGTTTAGTTAAGCTATAGAGTTAAAATGTTTGTATTTAAGGATCATGAAATTTCTTTGGTATTAGTACTAATACTGATTTTTTTAGAAGCATGACAACACTGGATCAAACTGATGGAAATGATTGGATTAAGTAAAGAGAATCAACCCCAGTTGATCGAACATCACCACTTTCAGTCACATCTGAATCAAAATTAACTTAAAGTGATTTAAGTTCACATGCTTTTCTGTGAGGCTAAACAGATATCAGAAAGTAACAGATAAAAGATGACACCAGACACCAGATGGCTGGGAATAGACCATCCTGTATTTGACTAGCAAATATCACAGAACAATTGAGGCAGCCTTTAGCTCTCTCTTTCCATCTTTCTTCAGGCAAAGTTTCAGTTTCCATTCTGAGTTTGACCCTCCCATTTCTAGGAGAGGACAATAAAGCCTGCAGCACCTTCCTTATGAAACATTTATCGTACAGACGTGACATCCAACATGAGGTAAGTACATGCCTACAATTACAAGGATTTGCAGTTGGTCTACAATATTTTTTTAGCAAAATGATTTATATATGCTACATATCTTTCAATATGTTTTTATATTTTTATATCTTTATATATTTAAAATCTGTGATACATATTTGTAGTAAACAGCACATCATACAGAAATATATATTTTTCAAATTGAAAATATATTTTGCTTAGCCTTCAAATGCCAAAGTATATTAAATACAATTTAGATAAATTTACTTTTTAATATCTACTTTGGTTAATTATTAAAATGTTAATTATTTTATTTTTTATTTAGTACTGTCCTGAATAAGATATTTTACATAAAAGATGTTTACATAATATAGTCCACAAGATTACATAACCTTACATACCCTTGATTTTTAATACTGTGTGTCTTTACCTGGATGATCTGTTTTTTTGTTTTGTGATGGTTGGTCATGAGTCCATTGTTTGTCCTGAGCAGTTAAACTGCCCAACATTCTTCAGAAAAATTCTCCAGGTCCTGCAAATTCTTTGATTTTCCAGCATCTTTTGCATTTTTGAACCCTTTCCAGCAGTGACTGTATGATTTTGAGATCCATCTTTTCACACTGAGGACAACTGAGGGACTCAAACACAACTATTAAAAAAGGTTCAAACAATCACTGATGCTCCAGAAGGAAACACAACGCATTAAGAGTCAGGGGTGAAAACTTTTGAACAGGATGAAGATGTCCAAATTTTTCTTAATTTGTTTAAATATCATATTTTTTTCATTTAGTACTGCCCTTCAAAAGCAACAGAAGATACTTACATATTTACCAGAAGACAAATTAATTTACCTTGATCTTCAGATTCAAAAAGTCTACACCCACTGGTTCTTAATACATCATGTTTCCTTCTGGAGCATCAGTGAATGTTCGAACCTTTTGTAATACTTGCGTATGAGTCACTCAATTGTCCTCAGTGTGAAAAGATGGATCTCAAAATAGTCACTGCTGTAAAGGGTTCAAATATGCAGAAGACGCTGGAAAACCAAAGAATTTGCAGGACCTGGAGGATTTTTCTGAAGAACAGTGGATAGTTTAACTGCTCAGGACAAACATGGAACAACCATCAAAAAAAACAAAAAACAAAACAAAAAAACAGCTGTGGATAAATATCTTATTCAGGACAGTACTGAATAAAAAACAACGCACTTTTTTACAATCTCTCTTATTTTGTTAAAATAATTTTGCAGATTCTGCAAGGGTTTCACAAACTTTCAAGCAGCACTGTGTATATATATATATATATATATATACACACACAATATATATACAGTATATATATATATATATATATATAAACTAATTCCCATATAGAAAGAAATTATATATCTTTTCATTTTTTTTTCAGTATGGAACCTGACAGAACTTTGAGAACAAAACTTCACCAGCTGGAATGCCACTTCACCTGGGCTCTATTAAAAGATGATATAGATCTAAATGATGTTATCAATAGGCTGAAAGAACAGATTAAAATGGGTCTTGGAAAGAAAGAAGTACTTGCCCGAACTTACAGTGCTTTGGCATATATCCAGTTCCTTCTGGGGTTTCACGAGGAGGCACATAACAACCTCATGATATCCGTGGAGCTCCACATGGAATGCCATAGGGATGAATTTCATAACACTCTTATTGTCACTTATGGAAACCTTGCCTGGTTAAACTACCACATGAAAAACTACACAGAGTGTGAAATTTACCTGAAGAAGCTCCAGAAGATAAACAAAACATTTCCAAAAGAGTTTTCATCTATTTCAGAGGTGCTTGGTGAGAAGGGATGGACTTTTCTTAAATTCTCACGCAAATATTACGACAGAGCCAAAGAATGTTTCAGGAAGGCTTTAGAACTGGAACCAGATGAAGGTGAATGGCACACTGGTTATGCCATTGCTCTGTATCGTACTGAATTCGAGAATTTTGAGTACACTGCGGAGGATTCGCCTACAATCAAGCAACTGAGAAGGGCCATTGACAAGAATCCAGATGATGACGTTCTCAAGGTCCTCTTAAGTTTGCGATTGGTTGTTTACAAGAAGTACAAAGAAGCTGAAAGCTTGGTAGAGAAGGCTTTAGAAAGATCTCCAGATCACCCACATGTCGTTCGATATGTTGGGAAATTCTTCAGGAATCAAGGATCTGTAGACAGGTCAATCACTCTGTTGAAGCGAGCTCTTGAACACTCACCCAATTCAAGTTTCATACACCATCAGTTGGCTCTCTGCTATAAGCAGAAGAAAATCCAAATTCTGCAAGAACAAAGTCACCATTCCAAGGGGTCAAGAGTTCAACAGATTCGTGATCAGTGCATCTACCATTTAGAAAAGGCTACCAGCCTGATGACCTCCTTTATTTCTGCAATGAGCGATCTAGCACTGATGTACGGAGAGAACCACGACTTGTCTCGGGCTGAGGAGCTGTTTCGGCTCACTTTCAAAACAGCTGAAGAGAAAAATGACAATTTACATGTGGTCAGTTTTTATTACGCTGAATTCCAGCTATACTGCCACAAATGTGAGCCGTTAGCTATCAAACACTACATGGAATGTCTGAAGATGAGCCCGAAATCAGTCGAAGGGAAGAGAAGTGCCAACAATTTGAGGAAGATCGCTGAGAAATGGATTCGGAGAAACTCGCAGGAAGGGGAGGCTTATGGGATACTAGGGTTCCTTCATAAGGAAAAAGGAGAGAAACGTCAAGCCATTGAGTGCTATGAGAAAGCTCTGAGTTATGAAGACAATGATGAGTTCCTCAGTAACCTTAGTGCACTCAGGCTGTCCTTACAGTAAAGTCATAACAAATTATATGATTACACAATTATGCAATATGCATTTGAGTGTGCTTCATGTATTGGCACTATATGATATTTATGACTGTATAATGGAGATACAATATATTATATATATTCTGACAATATTTTTTATCTTTATGCTTTAAGATTAAACTAACATATGTCTAACATCTAGTTGTAAAATATTTAACAGTATGCGAAACTGTGATACTTTATCCAAAAGGCACTTTATAAGAGTTTGAAAGTTGAAATAAAATTCATAATGTATATAATGCTTGTTTGATTGTCAGTTTTTTTTTTTACTTGTCTATACAGATAATGTGAGTTGTTACAAAGATGAATAGTTCATGTGTATTTGTGAGGACCTGCCTTTGCCCCTAATCATGGTTGTGCTCAAGTTTAGTTAGATGAATTTGTCTTATTTTCTTACTGCATGTGATCCAGCTTGGCCAGTTTATTGAGAGCCAGAATGGCCAGAATGCTGGCTTCAAATCATATTATGATCATGATCATATTTGAGAGAGTACATAAATGCCACCACATATTCATCATAATCACCAGGGGGAAACTTGGAATTTTCAATTAAAATGTGTGGTAAATGCTTACGCTTTTGAATTAAAATGTTTAAAATGAAATAGCCTTTTCTGAAACATGCAGTAGCCTACGTCAGACTATATTTATTTAGTTACAACAGCGATGTGATGATCGCACCAGCTAAGCCATATCACATTCTCACAACAATGCATTGTCAAAATTGATAAAAAGAAGGAAAGAAAGAAAAAAAAAAAAAAAAAAAAAGGGGGTGGATAGTGACTCGCAGATGGCCGCGAGCTCGTGCAGCGCTGTCAGTGCTTAAAGTTCTCTCTATATCTCTCTCTATATGAAACATAGGTAGCCTAGACTTTTTAAATCACAGACACACAAAAATATTATTTAAAAAATGTCCAAACACTCTTCTAGCCTTGGGTGAAGTCATTGTGTACATTAACAACGATTTGGGGCAAACATAATGTAACTTAATGGAAAACTGTGAGAGTGGCGCTCTGGCACTGCAGAATTTTGAACTAACGTTAATATATTCACCGCGTTCTACATTAACAATTTGTCGGACGTTAAAATAAATGCTTCTTTCAACAAGAGGTTAAATGAAATTTCACCCAGCATCAAACTGAATCGAATTCAATTTTGGGGTGGCACTGGCACCCAGGTTGGCCAATCAGATGTCACGGGTGTCCAGCGCCACCCTCCGACAGTGCTCGGGTTCAGATTATGCAGGAAACTGAACGGGTATGACGCATCTTTCAAGAAACGAAAGTGTCTACTGAGCTTGTGCAACAGAACTATCCGTATCATTTTCCACAATCAACAAGAAAAAGGATGTCAGAGATGAGGTGAATACCGTTCTATATTAACTAAAGATTTGTTTTGATTATGAAGCTAAATTACAACGGTTAATACTAACAGGCTGGAAAGTTTTGAAATCTGGTCGAGGAGACCTGAGGGAGAGACATAATGTTACAATAAATGCATAGCTAATGTATTTGCAATCGAGTTTCAAATGAAATTGTTGTTCAAATAAGGATACTCTGTTCAGATTACACTTCAAACTCAGTTATAGCATAACAACAAATGTACCGTGGTAGGAAACAAGGAACACATTTTCTATTGGATGAAAATGCTAATAATGTTTGCTAATAATTTCCATTTGGATGGCTAATTTAATACTAACAGTGTTTTTAATCGAGAAATTAATTATTGATTATTCAGAGTAAATTTGATAACTGTTATAGGCCTATTATTTACATGTTTATTTCAGTATATAAAATGGCTACAACAACCACACAAACTTTTAATTTAGGCTCCATGTATAAAAAAGGAAGAAATTAGCAAAAGCCACTGCTAATTAGACAGAGCCTTACTCATAACCAGCATAACCACCTCATAACCACAGTCATAGCTGCAGCTTTCTCCTTGTTTATACTGAAGCTAGCAGGGCTGGGTCTGGTAAATCCCTGGATGAGAAACTTCTTGAAAAACTGACGCTGAAGAAATGTTAGTGAGTTCAGCGGAGGGCGCACTTTTGCATTCAAATTCACAAGTATAGTGGTGGGATATACACTAATGAGCCAAAACAATATGACAAGTCACAGATGAAGAGAATATCGACGATCATCTCCTAACAAGGACACATAATTAAGGTCTGGTTAGATTAGATGGTAAGCAAACAATCAGTTCTCGTAATCAATGTTTTGGATGCAGGAAAAAATGGGCAGGAATTAAGATCTGAGTCAAGTCAAGTCAAGTCACCTTTATTTATATAGCGCTTTTTACAATGCAGATTGTGTCAAAGCAGCTTTACATTGATAACTGGTATATAATTTTGGCTGCACAGCAGCTCTTAAAGAATAGTGTCAATGTCGGCAGATCAAAGCACTGTTGAATATCAAATGTCAAGTGAGCAACACTGACATGGGCCAAATTGTTATAGCTAGGCGAATGGGTCAGAGTATTTCTGAAATGGCAAGGCTTGTGGGTTGCTCCCGGTCAGCTGTGGTGAGAATTTACCAACAGTGATCCAAGGAGAGACAAACCACAATCCAGTGACAGAGGAGAACTGGCCCCTCTGACTGAGCATGGTTTCTCCCAAGTTTTTTTTTTTTTTTTTAAATGAATAGAATACTTTTCCTTTTATCACTGTAAAGCTGCCTTGAAACAATCTGTATTGTATAAAGCACTATATAAATAAAGATGACTTGACTTCACTTAATGACAGTGGTTTTCACTAGTGAAAGTGGCCTCTTTCAGCAGGATAATGCACCTTGCCACACTGCACACATTAGCCACTTTTCCACCGTCGGGCCGAACGGTTCATAGAATGGTAAAGAACGGTTCCAGTTGTGTTTCCACTGGAGCCTGGTAAGGCACGGCACGATTACAAACCGTTCTCAGCCCGGAATTCTCGGCACGGTTGTCTAACCGTGCTGAATCATGCTGGTAGAATGCGTGAACTGACGTCGGCACACAGGATTGGTCACTTGTCTGTTGCCTGGCTACCAGTTTCTCCATAGCTGGCTAAGCGCTCTATTTGAGCGACGTAAACACAAATTAATAATAAAATATTACAGTTTTTCTCGATTGCTTAAACACATTTCTTGAAACTATGCCTCGTATTCTCAAAACAGTAAACACAAATCCAAAAGTCTCACCCAATTCCCCAAACATCCTATTTTCAGGTCAAAATGGAAGCTCTACACTCAAAACCATTCACTCTTGCTGAAAAACCAAACTTTGCCCTCAGACATCACACACAAGCCCTCAAAAACACACACACTACAACATAGTCTTACACACTGGTGAGATAAATTCAAAACAACATTTCCAAAACTGGTAAGTTATGTTGCTTGTGGTTCCCCCTCTCAAAAACCTTTTCACATAATGAACACAAAAGATACAACCAATGTATACATTGCACATTTTTATTCATTCATAACACAGTAAAAAAAAAATTATAATAAAATAATAAAAATAAAATTATTCCGCCTCAGCAGCTCTTTGGTCTGGGTCAGGCCAGAGAATCTCATCCACATCACAAATGGCCCTAGCCAGACAGCAGGGGTAAAATCCTCTACGTGACTTCCTGATCCACCCCTGGCATGCATATGTCTAGGCAGGCTTCTTCCATGGTCTGGAGGAGGTGAACACAAATATAAGGTTCTCGGTCATTCACTTTCCACTGCCATGCCGAAAAAACTCCTCTATCAGGTTTAGAACTGAAACTCTATCTGTATGCGAGGCAATCTGATGCATTTCTTGTACAGTAGCATAGTGCAAGTGTACTGTGTTGTCACAGCACAGAGTACAGCACTCAAAAGTTCTGTACAGAGCAGTCTTACTGTAAGTACACCTACCTGTTTTCCTCCCTGAAGGTTCTGATGATGGAGGCAATGGTGAAGCGACTCAAATTTGGCTGTACTCGTTGCATAGCCTCCCTCATAGTCATACCATGGACAAGGTCAACTAAAGTGGCTCGTCTCCTTGCCCTTGCCCTTCCCCTTCCTTGTTCTCGTCCTCCTTCTCCACCTCCTCCTCCTCTCCCTCCTCGACCTATTCCTTCATTTCTCTGTGGATCTATTGTTCCAAAACTCAGTGAACTGATTTGGGCTCTTTCATCTATCTATTGAAGGATCTGATTGATGTGTGTTCAATTTTGACTCTTAGTGTTTTCATCTGGGTATTTGTGTGCTAACTGAGCTCAAGCTGTGCTGACTTGAATGAACAGTACTGAATGCTAGTGCTTTCAAAATGACCACATAGTGTATGCAATAAGAAATTAAGAGATTTGTGTGTAGAGTTCTGCAATGACAGCTCAACAAATCTGAATCATGTGTCAAAATAGGGGAGTTGTTTTTAGAGTTTAGGGAATTGGGTGTGCTTTTTGATAAATGGTGTTATGGTTTTGAAATTTTAGTTCAAAAGTCTGGTTATAGTGTTTTAGCAATCGAGAAAAACTGTAATAAGAAATATCTGATCATCCTCCATAACACGGTCATTATTTACCTCTAATAGCAAAAGTAAACCGTTGCGTTACCAAGGCAACAACTGACGCTGTATTACATTCAAAAGAGCGGCCGTTATCAGCCCCACAGTGGAAAATGAAACTGTAACCGTACCAGCTGGCCCGGATCGGCACGGAATGGAATGGTTACGCAATGAGAACCGTTCGGCCCGATGGTGGAAAAGCGTTTGTTCAGGAATGATTTGAGGAACATTATGAAGAGTACAAGGTGTTGTTCAGGCCTCCAAATTCCCCAAATCTCAATCCATTTGAGCATCTGTGGGATGTGCTGGTCCAACAAGTTTGATTCGACCTGAAGGATCTGCAGCAAATGTCTTGGGGTCATCTGTCATGATCACCAGTTGGAGTGTTCTGGTTAGCCACCAGAGGGCACTCCACCCCGGACATTGTCTCACTATTTTAGACTCGATAGCTGTGTCTCATTTCGAAGGTCCTGTCCCAAATGACACCCTAAACCCTCACGGTCTTCCTCTGAGTCCGCACTTTCACAACGTAATGCCGCTTTGACTGCCAGGTAAAGTCCTCTGTGTAGCTCACAGTCTTGCGGGCTCAGCAGAAGTGCGCATCGAGGGCGCATAGCAGCCGCAAAGGGGGCGCTCATGAGCATTTAAGCTTAAATGATGAATGGGACACCCTACGGTCTTGTGAACTTAACGGACATGCGCACGCAGCGGCCATTGTAAGTCCACAAGACCGAAAGTGCATGAAGTGTGCCATTTGGGACAGCGCCGAAGGCTGCATCCTCCGGAGGTCGCATTCGAAGGTTGCATAGGTCATTGAGGTTGTATCGTTTCAGAAAAGTAAGTAGGACACTCCGAATACGACCTTCGAATGCGCCCTTCTTTGACAGGAATTTGGAGGATGCATAAGGTGCATGCTTCGCTGCTGCAGATAGCCCACAATTCTTTGCATCATTGTTATAACAACTGTCATTTATTTGAAAAAATAAATAAATAAATGGCGACGTTGGCAAATGTACATACAAGCGAAGATGTGTTTAAATGTAAGTAGTTTCATGCTTGTTTTTGTTTTAAACTTTGTTCTTCTTAAAGGTGCAATATGTACGATTTTTGCAGTAAAATATCCAAAAACCACTAGGCCAGTGTTATATATTTTGTTCACTTGAGTACTTACAATATCCCAAATGTTTTCAGCTATTTGTAAATCGTCAAGTCAAGTCAAGTCACCTTTATTTATATAGCGCTTTTTACAATGCAGATTGTGTCAAAGCAGCTTTACATTGATAACTGGTATATAATTTTGGCTGCACAGCAGCTCTTAAAGAATAGTGTCAATGTCGGCAGATCAAAGCACTGTTGAATATCAAATGTCAAGTGTCCCCAACTAAGCAAGCCAAAGGCGACAGCGGCAAGGAACCCAAACTCCAACAGGTGACATCAGATGGCAAACAGGTGGCAAATAGACTTCTGTGATAAAATGGAGAAAAAACCTTGGGAGAAACCAGGCTTAGTCGGGGCCAGTTCTCCTCTGGCGAACAGTGCTTTGTTACGATTCAGGTTGCTATCTTATGTCTGATAGGATCGCAACATTCAAAGTATTTATTCAGTTCAGTCCAGTTGAGGATCGTATTCATCACACCGGTATGGACGGTTTGTTGAGGAGCTGTGGCACTGGCTGTTGTGTCGATGAGGCCTTCACAATGGATGATCTAGTTGACTCAGTCTCTGCTGATACTTCAGGGCTACGTTGTGAGTCGTGTCAAGGCGCCGGTCCTCGGTCTCACCTGGATACGGCCCGGATCTGGTTGACTACGGTAGACCTCGGGATAAACAGAAAGACTAATATTAGCGTAGATGCCATTCTTCTTCTGATGTAACGAGTACATCTGGTGTTATAGGAAGTGTTCCGGTTCCGGCTGACCTAATTTATGCAGCCTAATAATCCTTTAACGGATTTGAAAATATAAATTGATAATGTGTTATGTGTATGCCAGGTTAAAGAGATGCGTTTTCAGTCTAGATTTAAACTGACAGAGTGTGTCTGCTTCCCGAACAATGCTAGGAAGATTGTTCCAGAGTTTAGGTGCCAGATAGGAGAAGGATCTACCACCTGCGGTTGATTTTGATATTCTAGGTATTATCAGCTGGCCTGAATCCTGAGATCGCAATAGACGTGAAGGACTATAATGCTTTAAGAGCTCGCTCAGGTACTGGGGAGCTAAACCATTTAGTGCTTTGTAAGTAATTAGCAAGATTTTAAAATCTATACGATGTTTAACAGGAAGCCAATGCAGTGTTGACAGAACTGGGCTAATATGGTCATACTTCCTAGTTCTAGTAAGAACTCTAGCTGCTGCATTTTGTACGAGCTGTAGTTTATTTATCAGGCGAGCGGAACAACCACCCAGTAGAGCGTTACAGTAATCTAGCCTTGAGGTCATGAACGCATGAACTAACTGTTCTGCATTTTTCATTGAGAGCATATGTCGTAGTTTAGATATATTTTTAAGATGGAAGAATGCGGTTTTACAGATGCTAGTAACATGGCCTTCAAATGAAAGATTGGTATCAAAGAGCACACCCAGGTTCCTAACGGACGACGAAGACTTAACAGAGCAGCCATCAAGTGTTAGACAATATTCTAGGTTATTACGTGAAGAGGTTTTTGGTCCAAAAATTAGAATCTCTGTTTTTTCTGAATTTAGAAGTAGGAAATTACTGGTCATCCAATTTTTATATCAGCTATGCATTCTGTTAATTTTGTGAGTTGGTAAGTTTCGTCAGGCGCGAAGAAATATAGAGCTGAGTATCATCAGCGTAACAGTGAAAACTAACGCCATGCTTCCTAATGATATCTCCCAAGGGTAGCATGTACAGAGTGAAAAGCAACGGTCCTAGTACTGAGCCTTGCGGTACTCCATATTGAACCTGTGATCGATATGACCTCTCTTCGTTTACTACTACAAACTGATAACGGTCAGATAAGTATGATTTGAACCATGACAATACAGTTCCACTAATGCCAACATAATTTTCGAGTCTATTTAAAAGAATGTTGTGATCGATAGTGTCAAATGCAGCACTAAGATCCAGTAACACTAATAGAGAGATACAACCACGATCTGATGATAAGAGCAAATCATTAGTAACTCTAATGAGAGCAGTCTCAGTACTATGGTATGGTCTAAAACCTGACTGGAAATCCTCACAGATACTATTTCTTTCTAAAAAGGAACATAGTTGTGATGATACTGCCTTTTCTAGTATTTTTGATAGAAAAGTGAGATTTGAGATCGGCCTGTAATTGACTAATTCTCTAGGATCAAGTTGTGGTTTTTAATAAGAGGTTTAATAATAGCCAGCTTAAAACTTTTTGATGCGTATCCTAGTGATAAAGATGAATTGATGATATTAAGAAGAGGATCTATGATCTCTGGAAGCATCTCTTTCAATAGTTTAGTCGGTATAGGGTCTAACATACATGTTGTTGATTTTGATGATTTAATAAGTTTAAACAATTCTTCCTTTCCTAAAGCAGTAAATGAATTTAATTTTTCCTCAGGGACACTACAATGCACTGTCTGACGTGATACTGTAGTAGACGGTTGCATGGTTATAATTTTTTCTCTAATATTATCAATCTTACAAGTAAAGAAGTTCATATAGTCATTACTGCTGTGCTCTTTGGAAACATCAGAAGTTGAAGCTTTATTTCTTGTTAATTTAGCCACTGTATCAAATAAATACCTAGGGTTGTGTTTATTTTCTTCTAAAAGTTTTGAAAAATAGGCAGATCTAGCAGTTTTTAAGGCCTTTCTGTACTCAATCATTCTTTCTCTCCACGAAATGCGAAAAACTTCTAGTTTTGTTTTCTTCCAGCTGCGCTCCATTTTTCTGGCTGCTACCTTTAGGGCCCGAGTGTGCTCATCGTACCACGGCGTTGGATTAATTTCCTTAATCTTTTTTAAACGCAAAGGAGCAACCGAGTCTAATGTGCTGGAAAAGACAGAGGCAATAGTTTCTGTTTCAACATCGAGGTCTTCTAAGCTATCTGGTATGCTAAGGCGATGAAACTGATCAGGAAGATTATTTAGAAAGCGATCTTTAGTGGTAGAAGTGATGGTTCTACCAAATCGTGAGAAAATTGCAATTTTAACCAAGGCTCCGGGACGTGTGAGGAGTCGCCTGTCAATTGCGTTATTCCGGTTTTATTTTGTAGAAACCATGGAAACACCAAAGACACTTTAATATATTACACGTTTTAATAGACAAGGGAACAACTGTTTTGATATATTTATAGACAGAAAACTAATTGTTGTTATATAGCTCAACACGTTTAGTCTTATTGTTTAAATCTAATTTTCTTGATTTTTTGCGAGTACCATGCTTTACCATGCCTCAGAGAAAAACACTATTTTGTCTAGTAGCTAACATAGCATAATCAAATGCAGCTTTATTTTTAGTAACAGTAACATGATTTCTTCCTGAGTCCTATCCCTATTCTTTTGCACCATCCGTTGAGGTGAAGACCACATGTCCCAAGATTCCGCGCTCAAACTTGGCGTCATCAAGCTACACCTTTGTTTTGAATAGGCCTCTAGCGACCTGTAGCGGACAGAAATCCTACATACTGCACCTTTAATATCCTCCTCCTTTGTCTCAGTAACAGATATCTGTTGTACAAACGCAAGCTCCTCAAGCATTAACCAAAATAAAACAAGTAAATACATTTTCTTTTCAAATTATTTTACAAATTCATAAATAATTTTCATTCATTTGCTGAGAGCGCAACAACGCTGCCGTGAACATGTTGGCATAGCAACGTAATACTTCCTGTTTCCTTTCCTTCCTGTGTGTCCTACAAAGGACGTCTCATTTAATTCTGGTTAAGGATTCTCCATATACCGCATCCTTCACAGGATTCGTCCTCTTGAGGATGCAGCCTTCGAAATTAAATGAAATGAGACACAGCTCATTTCCCATAACCCTTTGTCCCGGACTCATCATCATGTCTTCATTGCACTCAGCTGTTTTCACTCATGTCATTTAGTTCTGCCTATTTATACACTGTTTGTTTCTGTCATCTTCATCAAGGTTTAAACTGTTGTCACCTGCAATTTTGAGCACCCTGTTTTGGATTATTTGCTTCCTGCTGGTTTTGTTTTCTTGTTTTCGGACTGTTTCTATGGATTTTGACTCTTGCCTGGCTGTGACTAAGATTTTGGATTTTCCTTAATAAAAGCTGCAGGTGGATCTTACCCCAAGTCTCAGAGCATTCCGTGACATTATCACTCTGTGTCCTTGTGGAGTTCAGGAGATTCCCGTCTCACTCTAATGCACTTTGAGTGTGAGAAAAGTGTATATAAATGTAATTAATTATTGTGGAATGTCTTTATCGCACTGCCGCTACAGGTATATATAAACCTCCAGACAGATGTTTTTGTCAGAGGTATTATTATCATTATTATTATTATTATTATTAACAATATTGAATAAATAAACAATATATTTTTATTACATATTATTTAAAGGGTTAGTTCACTCAAAAATTAAAATTCTGTCATTTACTCATCCTCGTTCTAAAAAAGACTTTCGTTTATCTTCGGAACACAAATGAAAATATTTTTTAATAAAATCTGAGCGATTTCTGTCCCTCCATTGACAGCTACGCAACTTCCACTTTGATGCTTCAAAAAATTCATAAAGAGATTGTAAAACTAATCCATATAAATTGAGCGGTTTAGTCCAAATTTTCTGAAGAGACACAATTGCTTTATATGATGAACAGATTGAATTTATATTTTTATTCACAAATAAACATTCATCAACTCACACATCAGTTGTGGTAAATGGAAGCTCAAGCATGTTTGCTTGACGTGTGCGAGAACCAGTAAAGTTCATTCTTGTGTGTTACACAGGATGTTTGAGCAGGTTCAGTTGAGCTTCTGTTTATGTTCGCTCATCAATGTTTTTATGTGAATAAAAGCCTCAATTCAGTCTGTTCATCATATAAAGCGATTGTGTCTCTTCAGAACATTTGGACTAAACCACTCAATTCATATGAATTCATTTTACAATCTCTTTATTAACTTTTTGAAGCATCAAATTGGCAGTTGTGTAGCTGTCAATGGAGGGACAGGAATCACTCAGATTTCATTAAATTTTTTTTTACCTGTGTTCCGAAGATGAACGGAAGTCTTACAGGTTTGGAACAACATGACGGTGAGTAAATAACAGAATTTTCATTTTTGGGTGAACTATCTCTTTAAAACTAAATGGATAATGGTTATGGGTGTTCACATGGGTGAATGCATAACAATTTTAAAAAATTACAATAAATTCAGAAGCACTCTCTGCTTTCCCTACTTAATATTAAGGCATTTTATTACAAAGTGTAATGGTGTTCTAATGAGTTGTTTTCATTCTTTTAACAAATTCATTTGTTTTCTTGTCAGTTCGATCCAGGAGAGTTTACAACCAAAACTGGATCAGCTGGAGTGTCACTTCACTTGGGACATTAAAAAAGATGATCTGGTCTTAACAGATATCCTCAATAGGCTTGAGGAACAGGTCAAGATGGGTCGAGGGGGGGAGCAAGGAGTTGCAAGAACTCACTGCTCTTTAGGATATGTGAAATTCCTTCTTGGCCTCAAAGAAGTGGCCCTTAACCATCTGTTGAAATCTGAGACACTCATTAAAGAAAACCTCGGTGACAACTGTGACAAGACTCTAATTGTCACCTATGGAAATTTTGCCTGGATAAACTACCACATGGAGAACTACACAGAATGTGAAAGTTACCTGATGAAGCTTCAGAAGATAAAGGAAACATTTTCAACTGAGTTTTCATCTGTTCCAGAGGTGCTTGGTGAGAAAGGATGGGCCTATCTTAAAATCTCTCGCAAATATTATGACAGAGCAGTAGAAGTTTTCCAGAAGGCTGTGGAATTGGATCCAGAAAATAGCGAGTGGAACGCTGGTTATGCAACAGCTCTGTATCGCATTGAAACTAGCACTCGCACTGAGTCTTGCACTGTGGATTCACCTGCGATCAAACAGCTGAGACAGGCCCTTGACATCAACCCAGACGATGATGCCTTGAAAGTTCTTCTAGGACTTAAACTTTTGTCATGTTCCAAAGAGTTGATGAATGAGTCTGAGAAACTAATGGAGACAGCTCTGAATGGCTCTCCAGAAGATCCACATGTCATAAGGTATGTTGGGAAATACTTTAGGAATCAAGGATCTGTCGACAGGTCTATTGCACTGCTGATGAAAGCACTTGAAAGATCACCAAACTCAGGTTTCATACATCATCAGTTGGCAATGTGCTACAAGAACAAGAAAATAACTTTACAGAGAGAACAAGACAGAGGTAACAGAACTGAGGTAAACAATGCGCGAAATCAGTGCATCTACCACTTAGAAAAGGCAACTTCTCTGAAAGCTTCCTTTATCATTGCCATGTGTGAGCTTGCACTTCAATATGGAGAGAAACATGAACTGTCCAAGGCAGACAAACTGTTTGTCAGAACATTTGAGACAGCTAGAGAGAAAAATGATAGTGTGCATGCAGTACATTATTACTATGCTGAGTTCCAGAAGTACAGTAATAGACGCGAGGACTTAGCAATCGAGCACTATAAAAAGTGTTTGAAAATGAATCCACATTCTAGTGAGGGGGAAAGAAGTGCAAAGAAACTGATGAACATTGCTCAGAGATGTATCAGGGTTGACCCAGCTGATTGGAAGGCCAATAGAATACTGGGATTAATTTATCAAATGAAAGGGGAAATGTTTGGGCACACCAAGCGCTATGCAGCCACTTCAGACAATGAAGATGATGATGAATACATCAGTAATCTTAGTGAGTGCTTTAAAGAATGTGCAATTAATGGTTAAAAGGGGGCCTTATTTGTGTATTTCTGTGCACAGAAAACATGTGCATACACATACATTTCATAAATGGTTCTTACCCTCATTATAAGTAGGCCAACTGAAGTACTTTTTGAAGTACTTAAGGTATACTGCTTTTTGAAAAGATGAAATCATTTTGGCTAATGCAGTATGACACTGAAAGTGTGGCCACACCTCAAAGGAGGACTCCCTCATCATGAAAAGTAGTAAACACTTTGACATTTTCATTTCTACATTTTAAGGTTCACTAAATATAAACAAATATTGTGGTAAAAATGTTTTTGTATTTCTTAAGGTATTTAGATGTTGTATTTACAGTTTTTCTCAATCGATTTGACACATTTCTCCAAACTCAGATCACTGTTCTCAAAACAGTTAACACAATGATCTGAACACTTTATAATTGTCCTAAACAGTTTGTACGTTTTCATTCATTTCACAAAGTTTTCAAATGTTTTCATAATAGTTAATACATCCAACCAAAACTTTAATAAATCAGGAAAAAACAATCACAACTTTTTGTATTGGCTTTATACAGTTCGCAAACATTTATGTACCATTTGTCTAAACACAATAAACAAAACTCTGGAATTTGTCATATTATCAGATGCACTTGGTATGTTTTCAATTGGCCCCAAAGTTATAACTGCTTGGTTAATAATACACACAACACATGAAATTCAGTTTTCTGTCTGTTTACACATTTATCACAATTGCATAATGTAACAGGGAAAGTATGAAAGGGACAGTATACTTAGAGCAAAAGTAAAAGGGAAGGAAGAGTGGAATAGAGAGAGGGAGATCATATGAAGAGAGAGGAGGATGTAAAAAAGGAGGAGAGGAGAAGAGATGGGTGGAGGGCATTGGTGTAGCGGAAAGAGCAGGGTATAGGGGGGATTTTGGATTCAGCACCCCCCAAACCCAAATGGTGTTTTATTTATAAGAAATTCAAAATAAAATACTTTTGCATAATATACATGTAAACAAATTTTCTAAATATCAGTTGTTTTAAGCAGTTGAGATAATTGAAAACTTTTGCACGGCAATTTGTATATTCTCAATTAACAGGGTGGCACATCTGCAAATATGGCTGTTTTATATGAATTGACAAGGTAATAACATTAAGCCTGTTAATGCAACATCCAGAGGAAATCAATAGATCATTGTGGCAGAGTGAAAAGGATAGTAGATCTCTCTCAAATACTGATAAAAACTGCTAATTTCAAGTATAGGTAGGTTGGTACACTTTCCATGTCAGGTGGTACAATGATATAATATATATTTACACATATTTGGTTGTACCATCTGGCAAAAAAAAAAAAAAAAAAAAAAAAAAAAAGAATTTAAACACTTTGAAATGTTATGTGACAACCCTGACAGCAATATAGTGTCGGCCCAGAACCGGCCCACATCTGGTCTGCGTGTAATCCACATATACCAGATCTGGGCCACACTGTGTTGCTGTCTGGGTGAAACTTGTTTAAACACATTGTTTGTGACTCAAAAATATGCATTTCATCAGTTTTGAAAAGATTTTTTTTTAAAAATACCTTTTTTGAAGCTTTATTTGTCAATGACCCATATAACAAAACCTGTTGAAAAAACATTACAATAAATGTGTATTTTTGTTAGTGTATTTGTACATCTACAGCTGTACAAATAGACAATACACCTGTAGTTTTGATGTTAGTACTTACTTTTAATAAATGCATTACTAGAAAAAAATGCAGTGCTTTATTTTGCAGTAAAGTTGAACTGTTTGGCAAAGGTAAGAGTTTTGATCACTGCGTTTAGATCACTGTGTTAACTGTTTTGAGAGCAATTACAATTCTTTGGAGAAGTGTGTCAAATCGATTGAGAAAAACTGTAATAGTATTAAAATGTGCTATATAAAGTGGGCCACCTTTAATCGTCAGTAATTGTACACAAAAATTCTTTAAATGAATTGACATTCACTTATTTTTTTTATATCAGCAATGAGTGTCCAGTCAGGAATTTCAAGTAAGAGATGATGACTTTTTTACTGTAAACGGTGTTTTAAGAAAATGTAGAAAAAAGCTTTAAAATTCAGTTGTTCCACTCATTCAGCTTTTTTGTTTGCCTATTTGTTGCATATGTTAGACAAATACATTTTTATGTAGAGTTACGTAGATTTAATGTCAACATGTTCTCTCAGTTACATTTACATTTATGCATTTCACAGATGCTATTATACTAAGCGACTTTGCATTTAAGGTAGCCTATACGTATTCTCCTGCATTCCCGTGGGACAGAACCCATTGTTAGCACCAACCCATTGTTAGCCATTTTACTTTACAAATTTATTCAGTTGTTATACTATTCTGTGAAACACAAACAAAACAAAGAAACATACAAAAAAAAAAAAACCTGCTGATTCAGAATTGTACACTGTAGAAAAAAATCGGTGAAATTTACAAAAAAATAAATAAAAAATACAGTAGCAACATTTTAGATTTTATGGACTGAGCCTAAATTTACAGTAAAAAAGTATATTTCATCAACTGATATGTCAATATATCAACCAACTGAAAAAAAGTTTTGTATATCCTTAACATATAGCCTACTGCTGACAACCAGGTAAAAAGAAAGCCCATGATGAATCAGTGTTCATCACAAGGTGCTTTTCCACAAGCTGAGGTAAATACTAATAAAAGGTCATGCACCTAAATACAAAACACCATCATGGTAACAGAGACATGAATAAATAATACAATAAACATTAATTTAACAACATACTGTAAGATGTAACATAAAACCCTATATGTGCATAATAAAAAAAACTAAGAATAAACAATTATTTAAATGAAAAACCATGACACAGGGAATTGTTGGAATGTAAACTTTTGGAATGTAAATTGTTTATACTGCAGGTTATGAGATGACTTGTTCTTTTTCACTTTCAAAACCTGTATTTTACTGTAAAATTACAAGAAATGTTCAGTTAGATTTATTACATTTTTTTCTCTGGTAAGGAAGCATTTTTTTTCTTTTACCATTAAAATTACAATTATTTTTTACACTGTAGAATGTATTTGTTCAAAAAGTAGCCTCTACTTTAAAATTACAGTTTTTCTCAATTGCTAACACACAATTCATGAAACAATTCACCATTTTCTCACAACTATAAACACAATCTCATAACTACACACCAACTTGTACAAACATCAAACTTCCACGTCAAAATCAAATATTTCAGTCAAAAACAATAATTTCTGTCAAAATCTTTCCTGCCCAGTGAACACTAGTGAGATCAGTTCATAACACTAACAAAAATACCTCTTATTGGTATTCAAGGATAATTTGGCAGCTCAGTGTATATTACAGTATACAACATAAAAGAGAGCAGATAGAGTAAAATGCAACAATGAGCTTTAGGAAAAATTATTTTTATTTCACTACTGTAAAGTGATCTTACAGGAGATGAAAGTAGATGAAGTAGTTTATCTTACAAGAAGAAAAATTCAAAAACCAAAGAACTAAATTTGAAATGTGTATGCAACACAGTACAGTATACTGTCAATTACAGTAATACATATATAAAGAAATAAATTTGCCATCCTCTGCACTTTCATCCAAATTTCATTACAGTATACAATACTACAGCAGTTTCATGGTCTTCTGACAAAAGACTTTCTCTACCTTCCTTAGGCAGTCTTCTCTCAGTTCTCCAAAAATTACAAATTTGAGGGTGTACATGTGCTACAGTTTACTGGACACAGAATAGTGAAATTTCTCTCATATAAAGTACTGTTACTGTAGTTATACTGTATGTGTAAGTAGTATAAAGCACAATCAGCTGTGCTTCTGTTTATATTATCCCAATATCCCGCGATTCTGATGGGTGTGTCATCATTTTTGCTACTGAATGTTCACTGATGGATTAATGTGTGCTATTTGACTTTACATGGTGACACTTGAGTTAATTATACTATGTGTTTGTGTTTTCTGAATGAGAACATGGTTAAACCACTGTAAAATAAGGGCATTTTTTGTGTAGAGTTTTGCAGAAATCATTAAGAAAATTGGAATATGTGTGAAAACAAGTGAAATGTATTTATAGTTTTGAGAAATGTGTCTTTGTTTTGAGAATTGAATAAATGGTTTGGGAAATTGTGTCAAATGAATCAGTTATAGTGTGTTAGCAATCAAGAAAAACTGTAAATGAAATTAAGGTGATTGCAGTTGTACTTGCGTCTTCTGCTGTATATTTTACTCAATTTTTCTCTGTTTGTATTTGTTTCCTTCCCTTTTGACAAGTTGCTTTTTCCGGTTTCATTTAAAGGTCATTTTGGTTGTGAGTAATGAGTACTTTCATGTGTCATTATAGGGAACACATTGTAGGAATGTTGGATATGTTGGAAGTGCAATTATAATTTGTGTTAGCATGTAGTTTATTTTTTATTACTTTGACAAATAAAACATCTTGTGGCAGGAAACAACTTTTCTGTGCTTTTTGTGTTAAGAAATTTTACATAGTGACATGGTATTACAGTTTTTTTTTTTTCAAATTGCTTACACAATAAAAGTGGTACTTGAGGCCCACTCAGTGAAACCATTCACTCATGTACCGAATCTTCAGACCAAGTCTGCAAAACTACAAGCACATTACATGCTTTACACTCAGTTTGCTATTGTAAAACAAACCTTTTGCAAAACTTTAAACACAGTTCTCTAGATTAGACACATCACTGAAAATTAACAGATCTTGTGTTTCATTTAGCAAACACTGCCATTTAAATGCCACAATCATTTCCCAATTAACTATCATGTGTGAAAACTCTTATACATAATTAGTTCACTTAGAAATCAAAACTCAGTGTTTTGAGAAAGAAATTATTCTGACCCCCTTGCATTTCTGTCTATAGTATATATATACACTGATCAGGCATAACATTATGACCACTGACAGGTGAAGTGAATAACACTGATTATCTCTTCATCACGGCACCTGTTAGTGGGTGGGATATATTAGGCAGCAAGTGAACATTTTGTCCTCAAAGTTGATGTGTTAGAAGCAGGAAAAATGGGCAAGCGTAAGGATTTGAGCGAGTTTGACAAGGGCTAAATTGTGATGGCTAGACGACTGGGTCAGAGCATCTGCAAAACTGCAGCTCTTGTGGGGTGTTCCCGGTCTGCAGTGGTCAGTATCTATCAAAAGTGGTCCAAGAAAGGAACAGAGGTGAACCAGCGAGAGGGTCAAGGGCCACTGATGCACGTGGGGAGCGAAGGCTGGCCCGTGTGGTCCGATCCAACAGACGAACTACTGTAGCTCAAACTGCTCAAGAAGTTAATGCTGGTTCTGATAGAAAGGTGTCAGAATATACAGTGCATCGCAGTTTGTTGCGTATGAGGCTGCATAGCCACAGACCAGTCAGGGTGTCCATGCTGACCCCTGTCCACCGCCGAAAGTGCCAACAGTGGGCACGTGAGCATCAGTACTGGACAACGGAGCAATGGAAGAAGGTGGCCTGGTCCATGGTTATCATGATGAGTCATGTTTTCTTTTACATCACGTGGATGGTCAGGTGCGTGTGCGTCACTTACCTGGGGAATACATGGCACCAGGATGAAAAGAAGGCAAGCCGGCAGAGGCAGTGTGATACTTTGGGCAATGTTCTGCTGGGAAACCTTGGGTCCTGCCATCCATGTGGATGTTACTTTGACACGTACCACCTACCTAAGCATTGTTGCAGACACCCTTTCATGGAAACGGTATTCCCTGGTGGCTGTGGCCTCTTTCAGCAGGATAATGCACCCTGCCACAAAGCAAAAATGGTTCAGGAATGGAGGCACCACCTCACAACTTACAGGACTTAAAGGATCTGCTGCTAACATCTTGGTGCCAGATACCACAGCACACCTTCAGGGGTCTAGTGGAGTCCATGCCTCGATGGGTCAGGGCTGTTTTGGCAGCAAAATTGGGATCAACACAATATTGGGAAGGTGGTCATAATATTATGCCTGATCGGTGTGTGTATGTGTGTGTGTATATATATATATATATATATATAAAATATACAGTTGCAAGAAAAAGTATGTGAACCATTTGCAGAATCTGAGAAAATGTTAATAATTTTAACAAAATAAGGGAGATAATACAAAATGCATGTGATTTTTGATTTAGTACTGTCCTGAGTAAGATATTTTACATAAAAGATGTTTACATATAATCCACAAGACAAAAAAAATAAATAAATAGCTGAATTTATTAAAATAACCCCATTCATAAGTATGTGAAGCATTGATTCTTAATACTGTGTGTGGTTACCTGGATGATCTACGACTGTTTTTTTTGTTTTGTGATGGTTGTTCATGAGTCCCTTGTTTGTCCTGAGCAGTTAAACTGAGCTCTGTTCTTCAGAAAAAATCTCTAGGTCCTGCAGATTCTTCAGTTTTCCAGCATTTTTTGCATATTTGAACCCTTTACAGCAGTGACCGTTAGATTTTGAGATCCGTCTTTTCACACTGAGGACAACTGAGGGACTCAAACACAACTTTAAAAAAAGGTTCAAATATTCACTGATGCTCCAGAAAAAACATGATGCATTAATAGATGGGGAGTGAAAACATTTGGAATTTGAAGATCAAGGTAAATTGTATTTAATTTGTCTTCCGGGAAACATGCAAGTATCTTCTGTTGCTTCCGAAGGGCAGTACTAAATGAAAAAAAAAAAATATATATATTAGATATTCAAGCGAAATAAGAAAAATTTGGACCTCTTCATCCTGTTCAAAAGTTTTCACCCCCGACTCTTAATGCGTCGTGTTTCCTTCTGAAGCATCAGTGAATGTTTGAACCTTTTTTAATAGTTGTGTTTGAGTCCCTCAGTTGTCCTCCATGTGAAAAGATGGATCTCAAAATCATTCAGTCACTGTTGTAAAGGGTTCAAATATGCAAAAGATATTGGAAAAATGAAGAATTTTTGGGACCTGGAGATTTTTTCTGAAGAACAGAGCTCAGTTTAACTGCTCAGAATAAACAAGGGACTCATGAACAACCATCACACAACAAAAAAACAAACAAACAAACAAAAAAACAGTCGTAGATCATACAGGTAATGATGCACAGTATTAAGAATCAATGGTTCACAAACTTTTGAACTGGGTCATTTTAATAAATTCAGCTATTTTTTTTTTTGTCTTATGGATTATATGTAAACATCTTTTATGTAAAATATCTTACTCAGGACAGTACTAAATAAAAAATAACATGCATTTTGTATGATCTCTGTTATTTTGTTAAAATTTTGCACATTTTCACAGATTCTGCAAGTGGTTCACATACTTATTCTTGCAACTGTATATATATATATATATATATATATATATATATATATTTATAGATAGATTGTAGATAGATATAAATATATGTAAATACTTTACATATTACTACTCATAGTAATTATTTCTGTCGGCCTGCTTTTTCAGTTTGGTAATGAGAGGATCTTTTAGGCTTAAAAGAACCCTAGATTCCATCCTTTCACGTGAAAAAAGAGGAGTATTAGGAGTCTTTGGTCTTTGAGCCGCAGGAGGGTCTATATTTTGTGTTCAAAATAAGACCTTGTTTTCCTGTATAGTTTTTCTGAGCATGTAGTCAGGAAAAAGTAAGGGGTTTTGGGCAAACTGAAGTTGTTAGGCTGGCTAGAATGATATATTGTGCAGGCCACAAAATGGCTGCCTCTTAGCCACCTGTTGTTAAGAGTAGCTTCTCATCTGCTGTTTGCTAGAGTAGTTTGAGTTAGCACTCGTCACTTCAGTTAATATGTATGTTTAGGTCGGCCTTAATCGGCCGCCTGACATTGTTTGCTTGTGAGCTTCGCTTTCTTTCTCTTATACATGAGATTTGGAGGTGAAGCCCAGGCTTCACTAGGCTTGTGGCCCTGTAAGAAGGCCCGTAGCTTAGCGGCCAGGCTAGAGCTAGGTTAGGTGTGTTATATGTTAACCCCATGTATACTATCCCTTGTCAGGTGGTATAGTTCCTAGTTCTGGCCTCCTCCCGAGGGAGCTGTTAGGCCGTATGCCCATTGTCCCCTTGTTTATGTAGGTGCAATTGGTGAGGTTAACAGCTAGGTGGTAGACTGTTTTTAGACTCCCTGATGCTGTTTTCTCAGGTGGTAGGCCCTTATCTTTGCGTAGATAAGTTATGCAGGTGTATGCTAGGCCCCACTTTCTAGAACTTTTCATGCTATGGAAAATGTTTTTTCCTCTGAGCCACTTAATTCTCTTAATCAAGTTTGAGTTGACGGTGCTAGCTTTTAGCCTTTGTCCTCTAGGGCTTAGTACAGATTTGAGAATCTGTGTGGAGAAAATGTTTTTCCCTATTGGAAACAGCATGTATGTCAAAGCATTACATTTACTTTGAGTTCTAGACTTTTGCCCTACATTTGTATGTGAGCTTACTTATGCTGCCACAGGTTAGCACCTGTTCTCGTAATAGCAGGCTCTTTGAAGTTAGCCTCTATTGGAGAGATTGGTGACTATTATATTCCCCAGTTGAGGTTTATTTATGTCACTGAGTGCATCACCTGTTGGATTGCATACTCAGGGTAGTATAGAACCACTTTTTGAGAAAAGCTGGTTTCTATTAGCTCCCTTTTGTGATCTGTTAACAACTATATTGCATATAACTTTCATTGTAGGCTCTTATGGTTAATTAGCCTCCTTCTAGTTAGCAATTGTATTTCTAACAAGTGCTGTTAGTTGATCATAATTTGCTCACATAGTTTACACTGCCACAGGCTTTTTGCTACGTGTCCGTTTGAGGTAGTAGGCCATATAGGCCTCCCTTAGACCATGGTGGCTTTGTTTGGTTCCCTTTAGTCACATATGATTTAGGGTACATTGCCTGTTGGAATGTGTAGCCTAGCTCAGGTTGCAGTTAGCTTCCCACAGCTATTGTTGGGTTAGAGCTGGTTCCCTGTAGCTTGGTTCCCTTAATTTCACGAGCTGAAGCCACGTGTCATTGGAATGTTAGGCCCCAACAGGCCTCCTTTCTAGTTCACATGTTGGCACAGTTTTTGTTTTCATTCTGCAAACAGGCTGAACGCCACTTGTTGCTGAGATTGTAGGCCCCACAAGGCCTCCTTTTTAGCTAACTTGTTGGCAGGATGCCTGCGAATCTAAGAACCCATACCATCGGTCCAATACCACCATCGGCCACGACCCACCTCTGTTGGGTAGGCCTTAAGCAGGCCTCTCGTGGAGTATGGTGGCGTAATATGCATTCCTTCTCTCAGTATTATGCGTGAAAGGTTTTCCACTGAATGCATGGCCGGTTGGTTGGTATGGTCCTGGACTGGCTGATGCCATGTGTTTACTAAGGTAGGCCCTAATAAGGCCTCCTTTTAGTTTACATGTTAGCACAGTTTACGTTGATATGGACAAACGGGCTGAACGCCACGTGTTGCTGAACTTGGAGGCCCCGTAAGGCCTCCTTTTTTAGCTGACATGCTGGCAGGATGCTTGTGAATCTAATCCAATACGAGCTGAAGCCACGTGTCATTGAATCGGTAGGCTCCTTCAGGCCTCCTTTTTAGTTCACGTGTTGGCACAGTTTGTGTTTTTATTCTGCAAACAGGCTGAACGCCGCTTGTTGCTGAAATGTTAGGCCCCTCAAGGCCTCCTTTTTTAGCTGACTTGATGGCAGGATGCCTGGGAAGCCATACCACCATCGGCCACGCCCCATCGCTGACTGATAGGCCCTAAACAGGCCTGTTCACGATGTATGGCAGTGTTTTATGTATTCCCTCTTTGGAAAAATCTCTGAATACATGGCCTACTGGTTGGTATGGTTATGGTAGCCACTTGCTGATGCCACGTGTTTACTAAGGTAGGCCTACTTCGGCCTCCGGTGTAGCATGTGGAGTTTAGTTATGTACTCCTCTCGCTGTGAGAGTAATAGGGTGCTTTTACCGGGTACCTTTGAGTGGCTGGCCCCTCAGGGTGAATGTTGTGGTGAAACCTTACTGAGGTTTGGTTTAAACTACATCTGCCTCCCTGAGTCTGATTCCTACTCTAGTTGAGCTGAATAGCCACCTAGCGCCTAGGGTGGATCTATTGTGCTCCTAGAAATGGCCACTAGACTTACGCTGTATGTCTTAGAGGTTGCTAGGCCTTATGGGCCGCCCTTTTTGAACATACTGGTGTATGTTTGTGTATATTTCTCTTTGAGAATTATCTATATACACTTCTGGTTGGCCAAAGGGCCCAGGTGATAAATCTAACCTCCTATGGTTCGGTTATTTATCGGTCTTGGTGCCTAAAACACTGCCACGAGCTGATGCCACGTGTCTGTTAAGGTTATAGGCCCATCCAGGCCTACCTTAATACGTGTTGGCTTATGCTGTACTCCTCTTGCTTTAAAGAGTAAAAAGGTGCTTTTACTGAGTACACTGCTCTTTGGATGGTGTTAGGTGGATTGTCATGCGGGCACATTTGCAGCCTCTTTTGCTGCCATTAAAGTTGTCTGTCTGCCCCAGCAAGACAGGTGTTCAGAGTGGCCCCTCCAGGCCACTTTCTGAATTTACTTCTGTTTCACATATAGCTACTATCATGCTGTAGGCCCCTCTTCGGCCTCCATGATTGTGTGCCCATTGCATGGTCTACCTGTTAGGTGAGCTTTGTACTTCCCTATTAGGGTTATGTTTGTAATAGTGCTTAGCTCCCTAAGCTGATCATGGTGGTAGGCCTTAATCAGGCCTCCTCCTAAGATTCAGCCCTAGGCTGGTTTGTGCTCCTCTGTATAAACAGGTGTTTAGCGCACAGCCTCCTCAGTGCGTTAATTAAGCGCTGAGTAGATCCTAGGATGATCGGATTATACTCCCCTCAATACGAGGGTTCATAGCACTCAGCTGAGTTCTGCTCTCCAGGATGCCCGTCTCTACGCGTGGGTCTGAGTTGCTCCTGCCTTTTTGCAGTCACTCTTACCTGCTCTCTTCTATGAAGAATGCGTTTTGGAGATTCTGTACTCAGACAGGGTTGGCCAAGACTAAGTTTGTCCTATAACAGACCAGGTCGGCCTCCCTGGTGGCATTGAGGGTGACTTCGTTCCCCTCTAGTGACTGGCCGGGGTTCCTTTCAGTTCTCTGGCCACATTCCCTTAAAGGGACCACTTTCTCTTCAGAAAAGTTGGTTCCAGATGCCTTTAGCGGCTTTAGTAGGCCTTCTGTGGAAGGCCTTCTTGAGGCTCAGCTTGGGCTGTTGGCTGTAGGGAATGCTGTCACTGACAGCCTTTGTGTGACCCAAGGGTGAGTTGCTATCTGGCGTTTCATTCGAAACTGCTTGACGTTTGTCTAGCCATCTTTTGGCATGCACTCTCCTTAAGCATGGTGGCATGGGTATATCGTTCCCCATTCGAAAGGGAACGTCTCAGGTTACGTATGTAACCATGGTTCCCTGAGAACAGGGAACGAGACTCTGCGTTGCCCTGCCATGCTTCGGGGCTGCCTGCTGAACAGTCCCTCAAGACGAAAAGATACTGACTGGTTCTCTAGGCGCTCCTTATATACTTCCGGGTCGCGCTATGATGATGTCATAGGCTGTCGCCGGCCAATAGGATTGGAGTTTTTGATACTTGGCTTTCAGACATCAGCTCACGTGTGACGTTCCCTATTGCGTTTTCGAACGCAGAGTCTCGTTCCCTGTTCTCAGGGAACCATGGTTACATACGTAACCTGAGACGTTTTCCCAAAGAGATTTAACATGATTGCAATGGTAGAATAACAAGTGAAGCAAAGTTTCTTCCTCAACTTTGCAAAATACACATAAGTCAGAGAGATCAACAAAAGAGGCAATTTGGGAGTTGGCTGGGTAAACATTATGTAAAATTTTAAAATGTACCTCTCATTTTATTGGACATACAATATTTTTTAGGGAGAAACCATGCTCTCCTCCAGTGAATACTGTCAAAAAAAAATTGTTCCAGAAAAATTTACATCTAGGGGATGTATAAACTGTGTAATGTAACAATTGCTTTATATGTTTACTGTTACATTTTTTTATCAAGAAGGGAAACTCCATCCAATAAAAGTTTAGGCATAATTGTTTTTCTCTAATTAAAGAAAAGGTGTGTTTTAAATAAGTGCACGTAGCTTGGAGATAAAGCTTTGATGACAGAATTGAAAGTTCTAGCAGGCAAAGGGAAATCATACAAAGACATAAATTCTTCATATTCCAGTATACTGCCATCATTATTAAATAAATCCAAAACAAAAATAATACCTCTATCATACCATTTGTCCATAAAAAAAGGATTTGTTTTGGTATTCAAGTTATTCCACAGAATTTCTTTGTGGGGAGAAAAGTTGTGCACATAACACAATTTCCAAGCAAGTAAAACTTGTTGGTGAAATTTAGAGAGAGAAATTGGTAATTTAGAAGGGGCAAAATTACATTTTAAAAGAAACTCTAAGCCACCTAATCTATGAAATATGGCGTTGGGGATATAATACCAAATTGAGTCATTACTACGAATACATTTTTTTTAACCAATTAATTCTAAAAGAGCTGACAAGATCCTTAAAATTTAAAACTTCCAGTCCACCCTCATACCGTCTATTAGACAAAACAGATTTCCTAACTTTGTGAGATCTGTACTTCCAAATAAAATTCAATAACATTTTGTCAATATCATCACAAATTTTGTTGCTAACAAATAAAGATAAAGAGGGATAAACACAACGAGACAGACCCTCTGCTTTGGATATAAGAACTTTATTGCATTAATTCTGCCATAGATTGACAAGTCTCGTTGTAACCAACCTGTTGCTCAGGCAAGCGTCAGAGGCTAGTTCAACTTCGGCGCCAATCTCAACATCCATAGCTTTCGAAAAACCACGTCTCTTTCTTCCCATTTAGCAAAAGTTGATGCAAATCAAGGCAAAATTTTCACATAGAAGACACTAAAGTATATATGAAGAATTAAAATAAACTGATTAATCACATAATTACCACAACCGCCAGAACTACAAATTACACGTCCGTCCTCCACGACGCCATCTTGGCACCTTTTTAATTGATTATTAAAATCTGTCTGCGTACACTCATTACATATTAAGAGAGCAAGAGAGAATGAGAATAAATAAATGTGTGCGTTTATGTGTTGTAAAGTCAAATGTGTTTGTGTGCATGCATGGGTGGGCGTGGGGGATATGGGTGAAAAGAAATCTGATTGGCTAGTTTAGTTTCGTCGTTTTTTCCACACATGAAAAATGACGTTACAGATAATGTTTAAAATCAGGCTCAAAATGAGTAAATGCTCCCTAAAACAGCTAAATTCGATTGAAATATTTGCAAAAAGGCCTAAAACTATTGAGAAGGGATGGAGAAATGAAGCCTCTTGAAGCTTTTCTCTAAATGTTTCGGGAAAGGTTTCAAAGCATCAAGAGTGTTGAAAACAGTGCCATCTAAAATTTTCAGCAGCCATAAACCTGAATGCGCAGTTCCGTTAAGCACAAATAATCCATTAAGCACAACTAAAAGCCTGACGACGCTAAATGTGTTCCGTTTTCTGATAATATAATTCACATATTAAAGTTTGGCAATAAATAAAATGGATCAACAAAAACAATAATTATAATAATACTAATAATGCCTACTGAGTTGTTTGAGGCAAGTAAATTGTGCTGTTATGTATTTTTTTTTTATACTGTTTATATGACAGAACATATGATAAGTAAGGGATAATCCACAGCTAGCCATGCATTAAAGGATTTTAATGCACGACGTAGAGGCGAAGAACTACCCGACGCAAAGCGGAGGCGCATAATGCACATACATTATGCGCCAGGGTCAGGTACTCTTTCCCATTCTCGTCTTGCCGGAGAATGAAAGACTCTTTTGATAAGTTACGGTTTCCTTCTCGTCCCCTCCATGCAAAACACAGCTGTATGTCAAACCAAACTTTTCTTACAAGTCCTGTGGGTGTGAAAGGGGAGAGTGCAGGTGCATTTCTAATTTTCTCCAAGTCAGACTCAGTAATACACGGATGATGAACGCTGGTGTCTTTTCCATTTTTCCTGTAGCGCTTTAAAACTGATTTAAAGACGGCATTGCTTGACTTGAAATCTTTATCATTTATGATATTTTGTAATGTGAAAATAAAATAAAATTCACAAAGCATCTATCTACACAAGCACATCAGAGTGCAGTTACGTTTATCAGATTTTCCTATGTACATTTTTGTACAAGATTGAAATTAATTGGCAGAGAACACGTATTCACAGTAAACACGAAAGCAAGATTGAAACCAAGCTATTTTTTTTTTTTTATTGTAAGCATTTGTGGTTGTGAATACAGTATTACACGGAAATACATCAACAATGTGTAGTTGGACAGAAACAATGGTTGTGTTTGAAAAAAGAAATCAAGATACTTCCTGTTAGATTTTTGTGTTACATAGAGAATTGTGTGTTGTGTTTTGCAAAAAGGTTTCAGAAATTGTGTGACAAGGATTTTGTGTGTAAGCTGTTGAAAAAAAAAAACTGTAAACATATTTATTAGGCATACAAATCAAATTTGTAGTGACCCTATTCCATGATAGCATGAGATTTACAGTTTTTTCAACTGCTTACACACAAAATCTTTACTTGTCACAGAATTTCTGAAACCTGACACTCAAACAGCAGAACCACACACCAAATTTGAAAAACCACACACTAATTCTCAGCCTTTGACTCATTTTTCATAAAACACCTTTTGCAAAACACAACACACAATTCTCTATGTAACACACAAAAGTCTAACAGGAAGTATCTTGATTTCCTTTTTCAAACACAACCAATCAAAATGCCATACTAATTCACCAGTGCCTCACACTAACTCCTCACATGCGCAAACACTTATTGCTTTAATTAACACCAACCAATCATGGCTTTAGAATAGGCCTATAAATAGGCCAAAGGTCAAGTTATAGGTTTTGAACAACTTTTCTGTTGTCTGCTTGCTTCCATATTCATAATTTCTAAACCCTATTGAGAATTTTTTTTTCCACATGGTGCTGGAAAGTGCATGATCGTCGTCCCTATGTCAACATAACACTTCTCCAGGCAATGGAGGAGGCATGTGGAGACACTGACACTGCTTCCATCCAAGGTTGGATACGCAAGAGAGAATATAGTATGTGACGTGGATGAAGTATTGTGGCTGGACCCAGCCAGGAGGAGAGATGGAGCCTAGATACACCCAACCATCTCGCCCACCAACAAACACACACACAACACATGTTGGGTTTCCATGTTTTATGGGGACATTCCATAGGCTTAATGGTTTTTATACTGTACAAACTGTATATTCCATCCCCCTACACTAACCTTACCACTAGACCTACCCATAACAGAAAACATTCTGCTATTTTAGATGTTCAGAAAACATTCTGTATGATTTATGTATAAGCTTGTTTCCTCATGGGGACTTTAGAGTTTTTTACGATTACTTACACACTAAAATTAAAAATAACAC
The DNA here is from genome assembly GCA_037950665.1 of Hypophthalmichthys nobilis. Taxonomy (NCBI): domain Eukaryota; kingdom Metazoa; phylum Chordata; class Actinopteri; order Cypriniformes; family Xenocyprididae; genus Hypophthalmichthys; species Hypophthalmichthys nobilis. Next base: position 17,984,011 of record CM075472.1, read on the forward strand.
ACAGTTACTGAAACTCAACACTCAAGGAGCAAAACCTTAGCTAAGATCTGTACAACTATAAGCACATTCTCAGCCTCACACTTTTTACAAAACAATACACACATTGTTTTGCAAAACACTAAACACACTTCTCTACATTAGACACAGAAATCTAACATAATGTCACTTTTTTTGCCATTTCAAGACACTGCTTTCCAAAATACCACCCCTATAAACTAATTGATCAAACATGGCCATCAGGTCTGCAGACACTTAGGTGCTTAACTGTAAACTCAACAATCAGGTGCAAGTACTATAAAAAGGCAAAAGGTGAGTTTATGTGTCTTCAACAAAATGGAAGGCAATGTTGCAGTAAGAGGGAGAGGGAGAAACATCATTGGCCACAGAGCTATTTTGAATGTCCCGGGACAACGTGGTGGTAACATCACAATGTATGTTGCAATCACGCAGAATGGGGTCCTCCACCGGCATGCCAACTTAGGCCCTAACAACACGGCCCACATATTCACATTTTAGAAAGACTACACAAAATCGTCACAGCAGAAGACCAAATGGATGCAGAGCAGATCAGATACATTGTCATATGGGGCAATGTAAATTTCCATCTATCTGCTCTGGTCCAAAACTGGTTTCATAAGCGTCCACAATTTTCAGTCCAATACCTCCCACCATAATGTCCCTTCCTTAAACCCATTGAGGAGGGTTTTTTTTTTTTTTTGGCATGGAAGGTTTACAATCTCCAGCCCTATATCAGGATATGCCTCATTCAAGCCATGGAGAAGGCCTGACCTAATTGATGCAGGGTCTGTGCAAGGATGGATTCGCCATTCAAGAAGATACTTCCCTCGCTGTCTTGCGTGAGAGGATATCACCTGTGATGTGGATGAAGTGCTATGGCCAGATCCAGCTAGGCCAAGGGATGATGCTTAGGTGTTTTTTCTATTTTTTTTTCATTTAAAATCATGCTTTTGTTTTGTCTCCACAAATGTTTTTGTTTGTGTACTATATTGTATTTAGAATATGTTCTGATTTTCAGTGCAAAATGTAACCTTTGGAAAGGCATGGATGTATTGAATGGTTTTACAATGTGGTGAGAAATAAATATTTTTTATCAATGTGCAGTACTGGTCTTGTGTGTGTGTGTGTGTGTGTGTGTGTGTTTTCAATATATTCATGTACCTACTTTACGCTAACAATATCTCTGAAAAAATCAAACCCAGACTATATCATTAGAAAAGTATAAAAGTTACAAGTGTTTAAGATTGAGCACAGCAGTGTGTAAATAAATCAAACTGAATCAGAATGTATGAACCATGTGTGTTCCATACGGTGTCAAAGTTGGGTTTTGTTAAATTAATGTAAAGTTTTGAATGAAGTGTTTCATTTTGCAAAAGATCTGAGGTGTTCTGCTACTTGTGTGTGTGGATCTGTGAATAGTGTTTTGACAAAATGAGCCTTGTTTTTAAAATTGTGCTTAAGCAATCGTAAAAAACTGTAAAAATGTCCCCACAAGGTCAAAATGCACTGGTATTACTTTACTTTGGTATTACACACATACACACCATTCCTTTGGAATATTCACCTTTTCACAATTATGCTAGTTTTTTTGGTTGCTAGTTTTTTTTTTTTTTTTTTTTTTTTTTTGGTCCAACTACACATGGTTGATGTATTTATTTTCTTTCGTACTGTGCAATACTGTATTCACAACCACAAATGCTAACAGTAAAAAAAAAAAAGTTTCAATCTTGCTTTCATGCTTACCATGAATTTTTCAACATCTCTCTGCCAATTACTTTCAATCTTGTACAGAAATGTACATAGCAGCTTATGAAAGAAGAGCTTTAGATTTTGAATAACTGTATATCCAAAAATAGAATATTATGGCAAATGTGTTTGCAAAGTAAGACAAATGTTTGCTTTTGAGATGTGTTTGTGATATTTTGAATGCAGTGTTTCATTTTGCATGAGATGTAAGGCATTTTGCATTTTGTGTGTGCAGTTCTTGGTTTTGTGTGTAAAGTTTTGAAAAAAAGAGACAAAGTTTTGAAAATGTGTATGCAGCTGAAAAAAACTGTAAAGGAGCTAAAGATATAGAGAAATGTGCATCAAATCTGATATCGTTACTGATATTAAATATTGTTCAGCAATATTTGTCTTACTGTGATATCCTTTAGAAGTCGTTGATTACAATGCGGCTAAAATGCACAGGTGCAAAAGGGACTGTTTCACAGTTTAAACTGATCACAGTCATGTTGATTTTTTTTAGCTATTTTTTAAATACTTTCGCTGACAGAGGGGTACGTGATACTACCAAGAACCTTTTGTCATTCAAGCGTTGAAGAACTGTAAAAAGATGCAGCAAACTCACAATCATAACAAAAGGCATTACTGAGCAAAAATGGCATACTATTACAAACCATTTGCAGAACAAGGGCAGATGTACAAATGTACCCTTTATATCTGAATTATACAGCAACTCAAACTGTCCAGATATCCTCTGTCCTCACTGCTCTCTACTGACATAAATAACATACTACAACTGGACCTTCAGTTATAAAAACCTACATTTGTAATTCTACCGTCCACAGGAAAACAGTTTACACAAGGAAATCTCACCTACTCACCTACTTATGTGCATAATTGCACATAAAACTTCCTGCCCCCCAGTCAATGTAAGGTTGTCTGAAATGTGTTAACAGTGCTTTATTGTGTAAATGAATCTGAGATCTCTGTAGGTTAGATCAGTTCACCTAATTTTTACTTATTTTAGCAATAACTTCAATTATACATATAAAATAATTATTTTAGGAAAAAAAATACTAAAGGTTATTCATCTAAAGGTTATTTTCCAGTTGCTATAGTAGGTTGTGGCCACATTGACTTACTACAGGTGAGATTTTGCCAATACCTCCATTTATGTGAATGCAGTACTTAATTATTTTAGAGACAAATTCATTATGTTGTTGTTTTCACATTCCAAATGTAGTAGTTTCCCAGTGGATATAGTATAATTACTATAGGTGGGATTTTTCTTCAATTTTTGACATTCCTACATTTATCTTGTTTTGAGCAGGACGATCATTGTAAATAGTTTTTATGTTGTCTTCTGGGCAGTACTACTGTTACAGTTGTTAGTAAAGGAGAGAGCACAGACACGGACTTCAACATAGAATGGGTTTAATCACCAAAACAGAGTTACTACACAACACTAAGCAAACAATAGAACGGACAGGGAGTGCTAGGAGTGAGTCCAACTTAAAGGGAGTGCTAATGACAATGAACAGGTGCAGGTAATCCAGGGAGAAGCGGGAAGGGTGATGAGGAAGTGCAAGCAGGTGATGAACAGGGAGGATTCTGGGAAACGGAGTCCAGGAAGGCGTGGTTGTAACAACTACATTAAAAAAAAAGATATTTAAAATTAAATGAGGACAACTGACACCAATTATCCTAATCAGAAGAGTCAGTCAGTATGGCTACTACAACCTTATAAAGGGGTCATGAATTGTAGTTTCAGATTTTTGTACTATGTGGTTAGGTTATAAAGTTTCCAAAGTTTTTTTTTCACCATAAATGTGTCTAATATTTTAAAAATTATATGGCCTAAATATATATAAAAATAAACATCAATAACCTCACGCCCTGGTTCCCTCGAGATTTTCCTATAGAGTTTTATAATGGTTTTTTTTCAATTTATGAGTAAAATAAAGTGTGTGGTAAACATAACTTGACGATACTTTGGCGTTTTGTTCTACAATGTAAATTACACACACCCACACCAAAAACACAAATTTTGAAGCAGTTATGTTAATTTTTGAAAACATACTATGTTAATAAATAACAAGATAAGACAGTTTGGGGTGTGAGTATATGCAGTTTACATTGTAGAAAACATCACAGTATCATCAAGTTATGTTTACCACAGGCTATTTTACTTATAAATTGAAAAATGTCTTGGGTTACATGTTTCCCTAAGAAGGGGAATGAGGCACTGCATCCTAGGACACTAATGGGGAATGCCTCCGGCAAGACCAGTGTCTGAAGCATGTGTAAAAACACAACAATAACATTGGCTGGCGACAGCCTATGACATCACTACTGGTGCAGTAAACAGCGTTGTCATGTAAATGAACAGCCTAAAAAGAAAAACGCATAAAAAAAACCTAAACGCATAAAAAGTTTTCCATTTATAATGAAAGCAGTGTTGTGTAAACAGCTCCTAAGATTTTAAACTGTAGTCTTTGAGATCTTTGAATGAAATATTATAATTTCAAACTAGGTAATCAGTCTTACCTTAAACTGAACTTAATTATTCTGTTATTCATGCATTTAATTATCTGTTATTCTCAGTATGTTTGCTAAAATGTCTAACAATAATCTTGGAATCCTTTAAAAAAAAAAAACAATTTAATTTTAAAATGTGGCCCAATGGTCACAAGCCTGATTTAGGCCACATGATCACTGGACCCACCAACAATTGGCCCTCATATTGTTACCGCCATTGCCACACATGGCCCAGCTTTGAAAGACAGGACACATGCCGCTGCTGACAGTAGGCCAGCAGTGCCAGCTTGAGGTCACATTCGGGCCAAGACTCTGCTATGAGCTTTATACAGCTTTTTACAGTGGATTCCATTAAAAACATGGTAAGTAAATGGACTTGTGGAAGGGCCCTTTGTGAAGGGAGGTGTTCACAAATGGCATCCCCTTTTCTAAGTGCCCTTCAAGAGCGCAAAACGTTGCACATTTTTTTAAGATACATTTATGTTTTTGCTCCATCCATGCAATAAATGTGCATCCTTGAATAAGCTTGGTTTTACTTCAGCTGCTCAGGTAATGGCAATGTTAGGGGTTTATCTATTTCCATGACTTTATCTGAGCAGTTTGATTTAAGACTATAGTGCTATTGTGAGAGAGCTGTCATCTGCTCAAGTTGTAGCATTAGCTGAGGAGAGATAGAGATTAAACACAGTCTGCTCTCAGGGGCAGTTGTGGCCTAATGGTTAGAGTCGGACTTGTAACCCAAAGGTTACCCTCAACACCACGACTTGAGCAAGACACCGAATCCCCAACTGCTCCCTGGGCGCTGCAGCAAAAATTGGCTGCCCACTGCTCCGGGTGTGTGTTCACTGCTCACTGCTGTGTGTGTGCACTTGGATGGGATAAATGCAGAGCACAAATTCTTGTCATGTCACTTCACTCTAGCTGTGTACAGGCAGAATGCGAGTGTGTATAGGCTGTGTGAGATGCGCCTCGCCTGGAATGTAGGTGAGATTAGGCGGCTCTTATATGAAAATAAATATGATGAGCAAGACACCAAAAGTACTTATTTAATTCCATTTGAAAGACGTGTTTATCAATCATTTTTACTTTATATATATATATATATATATATATATATATATATATATATATATACACTACCAGTCAAAAGTTTGGACACACCCTCTCATTTAATATTTTTTCTTTATTTTCATGACTATTTACATTGTAGATTCTCACTGAAGACATCATGAACACATATGGAATTATGTAGTAAACAAAAAAGTGTGAAATAACTGAAAACATGAAAATATTCAAAATAGCCACCCTTTGCTTTGATTACTGCTTTGCACACTCTTGGCATTCTCTCGATGAGCTTCATGAGGTAGTCACCTGAAATGGTTTTCCAACAGTCTTGAAGGAGTTCCCAGAGATGCTGAGCACTTGTTGGCCCTTTTGCCTTCACTCTGCGGTCCATCTCATCCCAAACCATCTCGACTGGGTTTAGGTCAGGTGACTGTGGAGGCCAGGTCATCTGGCGCAGCGCTCCATCACTCTCCTTCTTGGTCAAATAGCCCATACACAGCCTGGAGGTGTGTTTGGGGTCATTGTCCTGTTGAAAAATAAATGATGGTCCAACTAAATGCAAACTGGATGGGATGGCATGTCACTGCAGGATGCTGTGGTAGCCATGCTGGTTCAGTGTGCCTTCAATTTTGAATAAATCCCCAACAGTGTCACCAGCAAAGCACCCCCACACCATCACACCTCCTCCTCCATGCTTCACGGTGGGAACCATGCATGTAGCAACAATCGTTCACCTTTTCTGCGTCGCACAAAGACACGGCAGGTGGAACCAAAGATCTCAAATTTGGACTCATCAGACCAAAGCACAGATTTCCACTGGTCTGATGTCCATTCCTTGTGTTTCTTGACCCAAACAAATCTCTTCTGCTTGTTGCTTTTCCTTAGTAGTGTTTTTTTAGCAGTTATTTGACCATAAAGGCCTGATTCGCGCAGTCTCCTCTGAACTGATGTAGAATTGAGGTAGAGATGTGTCTGCTACTAGAACTCTGTGTGGCATTAATCTGGGCTCTAATCTGAGGTGCTGTTAACTTCCGATTTCTGAGGCTGGTGACTTGGATGAACTTATCCTCAGCAGCAGAGGTGACTCTTGGTCTTCCTTTCCTGGGGTGGTCCTCATGTGAGCCAGTTTCGTCGTAGCGCTTGATGGTTTTGGGGACACATTCAAAGTTTTTGCAATTTTCCGGACTGACTGACCTTCAGTTCTTAAAGTAATGATGGACTGTCATTTCTCTTTACTTAGCTGATTGGTTCTTGCCATAATATGAATTCTAACAGTTGTCAAATAGGGCTGTCATCTGTGTATCAACCTGACTTCTGCACAACACAACTGATGGTCCCAACCCCATTAAGAAGGCAAGAAATTCCACAAATGAACCCTGACAAGGCACACCTGTGAAGTGAAAATCATTTCAGGTGACTACATCATGAAGCTCATTGAGAGAAGGCCAAGGGTTTGCAGCGCTGTCAACAAAGCAAAGGGTGGCTACTTTGAGGAATCTAAAATATGAAACATATCTAGAGTTATTTCACACTTTTTTGTTTATTACATAATTACATATGTGTTCATTCATAGTTTTGATGTCTTCAGTGAGAATCTACAATGTAAATAGTCATGAAAACAAAGAAAAAACATTAAATGAGAGGGTGTGTCCAAACTTTTGACTGGTACTGTATATACACTACCAGTCAAAAGTTTGGAATCGGTAAGATTTTTAATGTTTTTAAAAGAAGTTTCGTCAGCTCACCAAGGCTGCATTTATTTAATTAAAAATACAGTAAAAACAGTAATATTGTGAAATATAATTACAATTAAAATAACTGTTTTCTGTTTGAATATATTTTATAAAGTAATTTATTCCTGTGATGGCAAAGCTGAATTTTCAGCATCATTACTCCAGTCTTCAGTGTCACATGATCCTTCAGAAATCATTCTAATATGCTGATTTGCTGCTTAAGAAACATTTATGATTATTATCAATGTTGAAAACAGTTGTGTACTTTTTTTTTCAGGATTCCTTGATGAATAGAAAGTTCAAAAGAACAGCATTTATCTGAAACACAAAGCTTTTGTAACATTATGAAAATAAAAATTCAGCTTTGATCACAGGAATAAATTACTTTATAAAATATATTCAAACAGAAAACAGTTATTTTAAATTGTAATAATATTTCACAATAATACTGTTTTTACTGTATTTTTAATTGAATAAATGCAGCCTTTGTAGTATATATATATATATATATATATATATATACTGTTAGACCTACCTAAAAAACCTTAAAAGTACTGATTATTTCATTTGTATCTTTGTTCTATTGTATTTATTTATTTATTTATTTGTGCTATTGCTTGTAGTTTAATTATTTGTTCTTTTTTTATTAATGACTGTTTACTTATCTTTAATAATCTTTGAAATTTATATTCGTAGTTTTAGCTGTGAAAATGTAATTGAGTTTTTAGAAAATGTAATTGAGAATTTCACTGGTCTAAAATATTGGGTGTCATAACCTCATTTATTACAATACAAGGATACATGGGTCAAAAACAATAAAAACAATAACTATTTTATTCATTTATTTCTTTTTTTGTGGTGAGGCCAGTGAAAATTTAATCATTGAATTCATTGAATCGAATTGAAAATCAAGAATAAAATCGAAATCGAATCGAATTGAGATCTTGTGAATCGGAATCGAATCGGGACATCTGAATCGATACCCAGCTTTACATAATTTATACACATAAAACATGACATCAGAGTTTTAACATCAAGCATTTTAAAAAGCATTTAAAACATCACGGTACCGCGAAGTACCGCGAGAGCGATTGGAGAGCAAACGACTCCTTATGGTTTTGAATCGCTTTCACGGTACTTTTATGTCATACGCCGATCAGTCTGTGCAGCGCCAATGCATCTTGAACAAGCCTTTTTTTAACCGGCAAAATCACAGGTGATCTCGCGGTGATCACCTGTGATCAGTTCTGCGCAGATTTTGCTCATCTCAAACGAGCCTAACCGAAACAAACAATTCACGATTCAAAAATGCATGTTTCAAGAGCGATAGCTACATCAAGAAAACAAGTGAACACCCCTATACACTAATAGAGAGAACTGTCTGTCTTGACTGCACTTATTATTTCACTCCTACCCTCACTGCATTCAAGTGGTATCTGTAGTTGAATGGGTGTGCCGAGAGGTTAAAATGCGGAGAAAGGTCTTTTATCATTGGTCACAAAAGCTGTCTTTTAGGGTGTGGGGTAGGTTAGGGTTAGTTTCTGTTGTAGCAATTCAGGGAATAAAAACTGAAAGTAGCCTATACGGCACTAGATGTACTGATCTTGTGAAACCACTTTGCGTAGGCTATCATTTCTCACAAGCAAAGAGAAAAAGGATGACAGAGATGAGGTGAGTGCTGTTTTATTTCTGAATTTCACTCTGAGGATTTGACTATTTTGATTATTTAGGACAAGCAGTAAAGCAACAGAGTTCGCAAATAAATAACAATACATTCATAAAATAAAGTCTGCAAAGCTGCTTTGGAAGAATGCGAATTGTTAAAAGCTCTATACAAATAAACTAAATTAAATTGAATACCACAAATGCAACTGTGGTGGGAAGAACCTTTGTATCTACAGTTCTACATCAGTGCTAAATCCAACCCCTCCAATACTTCATTGACTATATGGCTAATTCATATTTAACTTTATCCAAATTTGTGGTAAGTAATCAGTGCATGATTAAGGTATATAGTAAATAGAAAAATAATTCTTGTTTATTTGACATAAATACCTTCATGTAGTTATAGCATCATGAAAGCATGTTTTAACATTTTTAGCATTTAAGAGCATATTAGCTCATATTAAATTTAATTTAGGCCCAGTCTACTTAGCTAATTTATTTCATCTTGTCAGTTCAATCCTGGACAGTTTAAAAATGAAACTGGATCACCTGGAGTGTCACTTCACATGGGATATTAAAAAAGATGAAGTAGACACAGCTAATCTAATCAGCAGACTTGAAGAACAGGACAAGCTGGATCTAGGGGGGGACGAAGGAGCAGCACAAGCGCAATGCTCTTTGGGATATGTCAAATTCCTTCTTGGCCTCAAAGAAGAGGCCCTAAACCACCTGTTGAAATCTGAGACACTCATTAAAGAAAACCTCGGTGAAAACTGTGACAAGACTCTCATTGTCACCTATGGAAATTTTGCCTGGATAAACTACCACATAAAGAACTACACAGAGTGTGAAAGTTACCTGATGAAGCTTCAGAAGATAAAGGAAACATTTTCAACTGAGTTTTCATCTGTTCCAGAGGTGCTTGGTGAGAAAGGATGGGCCTATCTTAAATTCTCTCACAAATATTATGACAGAGCAGTAGAAGTTTTCCAGAAGGCTGTGGAATTGGATCCAGAAAATAGCGAGTGGAACGCTGGTTATGCCATTGCTCTGTATCGCACTGAAACTAGTACTCGCACTGAGGATTCACCTGCAATCAAACAGCTGAGACAGGCTCTTGACATCAACCCAGACGATGATGTTCTGAGAGTCCTTCTAGGACTTAAACTTTTGTCATGTTCCAAGAGCTTGATGAAAGAGTCTGAGAAACTGGTTGAGACAGCCTTGAATGGGTCTCCAGAACATCCACATATCATGAGATATGTTGGAATATTCCTCAGGAATCAAGGATCTGTAGACAGGCCCATTGCACTTCTGAAGAAAGCACTTGAAAGATCACCAAACTCAGGCTTCATACATCATCAGCTACAAGACCAAGAAAATTAATTTGCAGGTAGAAAAAAAGGGCAAGGTGGAAGTGGATGGGGCTCGAAATCAAATAATATACCATTTAGAAAAGGTAATATCCCTAAAAGCTTCCTTTATCTTAGCAATGTGTAAGGTTGCGTTTCAATACGGAGAGAGTCGTAATCTGCTCAAGGCAGAGGAAGTGTTTGACAAAACATTTAAGACAGCAAAAGAGAAAAATGAACATTTACAATTAGTCCATTTTTATTATGCTCAGTTCCAGCTGTACAGTAACAGACGTGAGGATTTGGCAATCAGGCACTACCAGGAGTGTTTGTCAGTGGCTCCACAAACCACTGATGGGACTAGAAGTGCACAGGAACTGAAGAATATTGCCAAGAAACGTCTTAAGGTTAACCAAGATGATTGGGAAGCCCATGAAATACTGGGATTTGTTTATCAAAAGAAAGGTGAGATGTTCGAGAGTTCTACAAACATTTCAGACAATGAAGAGAATGATGAGTTCCTGAGTAATCTTTGTGAGCTTATGTCTTTGTAATAAAAAATTAACTGTTTACAAGGACACATAACTAGTGATAAAAAAACAAACAAACAATGGACCTAATTTGTGAATTTATGTGCACAGAAAACTGGTGCATACGCATATAATTAACTTGTTCTTACCCTTGTTCCAATGTTGATGACGGATGACAACGTGAGTCTCCATAACTTTTTTTTAATTTACTCTTACTTAGAATGAAGTAATGTGTTTATAGGGTAATTAACTGATTTGATTTGATTTGCTATGATACGGTATATATTTATAATACATTGGATTGACAAATTCCTTGTTTGTAAGACTACCAACGGTATGCGATTGTTGCTTACTTGTGGTTTCAGTTGGTTCTAAATTTTTATCATACATTTAGAATGAATTTTAGTATGCAATTGATGAATCATGATTTCTGCATAAAAATGTTAATGCACAAGACCCCATGTGTAAAGTTGCATAATTGTTACCTCAGAATTTTTTTTTTTTTTTTTTTACCTTGATTTATTCAGTTCTTACAATTATAGGATGTTGTGGTTATGTGGGGGAAAACTTTTTTTCAGTCTTTGCATTGTCTTTCAAAAGACTAGAATGTATTAAAATCTATTAAAACAAACAAATAAAATGTTGTAAAATTATGTGCAATATGTGATCTTTGTCAATGAGTAGCTTCATCTTTAAAGGTAATTAAAGTGATAAATGTGATCAGGAGAAAGGAAAAAACAACATCTTTAATGAAATGTTATGGGTCTTAAAAATGTTTCATTCAGGTGTTGCAGTTGTACTTTTTTTTTTTTGGAAACTAAGTCAGATGATCCATAACTATGACCCATCATCCTGACAATGCTCCCCCCCTTTTTTTTTACTGGTCCAATCAGATTTTAGTGGCTATGGTCCAATTCAATTTTAGTGGCTAAGGCAATTGGTCCACTCAGATTGTGATACCTATTATGCCTAGTGACATTGAAATGCACAAGTTACATTGGTTTGCTAAATTAATGCTTAACAATGGATCCAGTGTTTCCCATAGAATTTTGTGAGATCATGAGGGGTAAATCTCTGTCCCTCTAGGGAGGTCCAGGGGCAAGAAAATTTTGAAGTTAAATGCATCAATCTGGTGCACTTTGAAAATTTAAAATTAAGAGCTCCAACCCAGTATGTGCAAATGTCTTTGCACCTGGACTTTAAAGTGGACTCAAACCTCTTTTTAGTTCTCTTTTTCTTAGTCTACATTACATTCACACTAGTTTTAAGAAGCCAAACGATCAGAATATTATAATAATAATATTTATTATTATTATTTTATATTTATTTATTTCTATTCTATTATTATTATTATTAATGTAATACCGAAATTTATATTATAAAACAAATGCATTGTGAAATAAATGTAAATTAATAAAGGAATATTTCATAATAAGTACACTATTTTACTTTACACTACAGTAGGAAAATTACAGTACTTTTGCCTTAATTTCTTCACTTGCACGAGATAAACACTTGAGCATTTACAGCTCTGGAAAAAAAATGAGACCACTGCAAAATTAGCAGTTCCCTTTCGAGGGAACTCTATGCTGTGTCAGAATTGTGACGCTATGGGAACGCCTCTGCGTGATTGCGTCTGAAGCACTCGAAGAATCACTCCAATCTCATTGGCGAAATCACCCCACGGTCACCCCACACACAATCTGTGTGTGGTCTGCTTGGGAGTGGAGCATGCACTGTGAGCTCTTGTAGTAAAGGGGGCTGGCTGTGTTCATTGATGAATTTCCCGTTTAGTTCAAGAAAAGAAAGTCTTATGCAATAAAGAATTGAGTGGCTTGGATCTCACATTTGCTGAGGCAACGTGTGGGTTATGGGTCTGCAAAAAAAAAAAAACGAAGAATAATAATAATTTCGGAGGAAACTTTGAGCAGACGGGAGATTCCCGTTCGATCTCTTTCTCCAATGCATGCAAACTAATTATGTGTGTTTGCATGCTGATTCCATGATTCTTTTTAATTGCATATTGACTCTATTAATATGAATATTTAGCTTATCATCCAGACTGTTTCATTTGTTTTGGCTGCATTTAATTCTGAGGAATTAAGTGGTGAGATAGTCATCTGGCTTTGTGGAGTTTAAATGTCTATATTAATATAGCTTATTCAGCCTATCATCCAGACTGTATTCACTTGTCTGGTTGTTTTTGGCTGCATTTTATTTTGGGGAATTTAATTGTGAAATAGTCATCTGGCTTTTGAGAAGTTTAGATGTCTATATTAATGTAGTATATTCAGCCTGTCATCCAGACCATGTTCAATTTTCTTGTGGATTATGGCCACATTTCATTCTGAGGAATTAAATGGTGGGATGGTCTTCTGGCTTTGAGGAGTTAGATGTCTATATAGAGAAGTTGAGTGTCACCACTCAAGCCCCCTTCTGAGAGACTGCACTTGCAGCTGAAGTCCTCCTAGGAGCAGACGGATCTGAGGACCATCATCCTCTTGAGGAAGGCTTCAGTCCTGAGGACTTTGAGGGCAAGCCCCTCTGAAGAGAAGTTTTAGTGTGCACTTCTCCTCTGTGCCCTCGGGAGGCCAGTCTGCCAATCTCGCCACCTTTGTGTTTTTTGGGGCGCAGCGGTTTCTAGTGAGTTTTTTGGCTCAGTCTCCACCTGGGGATGTTGTGGAACTGGGAGGCTCACTGTTGGAGAAGTATGTTTGGTTGTTCCCTGCCAGTCATCCACTTCAGGGAATCAGACATATTACTCAGTCTACACCAGAGGTCAGTTTCTAGAGACTGATACCTCTTTCAGGCAAAAAGTCATGATGCCTCAGGGCTCGGGACTTTGAGGATGGGCCCCTCCAAGGAGAAGTGGCCTACACCAAGTCTAAGTGTGCCCGCTTCTTCTCGGTGCCATCTGCCAACCCTGCCACCATTGGTCTGCCTGGGAATGTTTGGTCACTCCCTGCCATTCAACCACTTTAGGGCATCGAACAAATGCACCCGCTTTGGCTCTGTGCCCTTGAGAAATCATTCTGCCAACTCGCCACCTCTGGTGCTTTGGGGTGCAGAGGTTTCCAGTGAGTTCATCGCTCAGTGTCCGTCCAGGAACGTTATGGCACTAGGAGGCTCGCCACCTCTAAGGAGGGTACTGAAGTTTAGTTTTTCCTTGACAGTCAGCCACTTCAGGGCATCGAGCATACTACGCAGAATGCACCTGGGAGAAATGTCATCGAGAGGCGGATTCCCTTAGACTATGTGGTAGCATGGCGATTTCTGCCAAATGTGTCTCAATGGGTCCTGCAGTTTATAGAAAGAGTTTACAGAACTCAGTTTGGTTCTGTTCCACCTTGCTTCAATGGGGTCCTGTCCACACTCCACTGTGGTCAGTCCTGAGCAGGATCAGGTGCTGGGACAGGAAGTTCAGTCTCTTTTAGCGATAGAGGCCATAGAAAATGTTCCTCTTCCCGAGAGAGTCTTTGTTTTTTTTGTTTTTTTTTACAACTGGTACTTCACGGCATCTGAGCCATACTTTGAGGACGTACAGGTTCAAGATGTTAACACTGAAGCTTTTTGTGACTCAGGTCGGAAGGCTGGTTTGTCACAATAAATCTGAAGGATACATACTTCCATATATCCATCCTTCCTCGACACAGGAAGTTTCTCAGGCTTGCTTTTGGGGGTGAAGCTGACCAGTACTGGCTTCTTCGTTTCTGCCTAGCCTTGTCACCTCACACCTTGAAGTGCATACATGCAGCTTTGGCTAAGCTGCGACTTCAGGGCATCCATACCTCTACTGGCGTAAATAACCTACTACAATTGGAGTTTCAGTTGAAATGACATACATTTGTAATTCTATGGTCAACAGGAAAACAAACAATTTATACAAGGAAATCTCACTTACTGCTGATACATTATTATGACATATGAGATGTGAAGAAAACAAAAAAATGTCTTGATGTGTTGTAACTCACCTTTTAAAGTTTGACAATGTAAATGAGAATAAAATGCTTTAGAGCATAAAGTCAATAAAAGGGAAATGAGAATTTTTATACACACAATTCTGTTGTCAATTAAACATTATTAATTACTCTATATATGAAAACAGTATTTCATACAATTGATTAAACCAAATAGACATTTAAAAAGGATACAAATTGGTATCCCAACATTATGAAGTTGCTGGTATAATTATTATTATCAATATATTTTTAGAAGTATAATAGTCCATTTGTTTAAAAAAAAAAAAATAAAGAAAATGAATTTTGGGGGAGAGGATGAGGAAAAGAGTTACAGTCGCAGCAACTTCTATTTGCCCAATTGAATCATGATTTTTAGAATATTGCTGTGCTTGTGGGGAAAACTGTCAAGTTGGTTGTCTTTCTAAACAGAATATTACAAAAAATGTATCAAAAAACATGTTGCCAGATCTTTGTTCAAAATGGAGAATCTCTTTTATTGTTAAATTAAATGGTGTCTTAATGCATTTGGTTTTCAGTATCTTCATGTGGCATGTTTAAATTGTTCACCCAAAATGAAAATTTTGTTGTTATTTACTCACCACCATGTTATTTCATACCTGTATGACATTCTTTCTTTTGTGTAACATAAAAGAAGATATATTGAAGAATGATGGTAACCAAATGTTTTGGTAACCATTGACTTTCATTTTCACTCTTAGAAAAAAAGAGATTCAATGGGGTTCTATATAGAACCCTAGGTATCTTGACTCAATTTTAAAGAACACTTTATCCACAAAGGTTGTATATAAAGAGAAATGTCTTAAACGATTGCATAATTCTTTCAAGTTTAACAGGTTATTTCAAATTTTCTTGTGATAAAGTATTTAATAAAGTATTTATGAGTTGTTTCATTCATAAAATTTAATTAAAATAAAAAATGAATTGAAGAAATAAAATAATTAAAATTCATTTCGTAAAATGATCCCATGATGGGAACCCATAAAAGGTTCTATATATGAAGCACCTGACAGAACCCTTTATGGTTCTACATAGAACCTTTTCTTCTAAGAATGGAAAAAAGAAAGAAAGAAAAAAACAGATATTATAGCTACATTTTTATAAACATGTATTGCTTTGACAGATAAAAACCCTGCTTTTTGCGTGCATTGCTTGTTATAAAGAAAATTGTTTTTACCAGTAACTAATATCACTTAAACTTGCAGAATCATGGGATGAAAATATGTGGATTATTACATATATGTGGAATATTACCTATAATACTTTTTCTGGTTTTATATAGTCACATTTTTTTTAACCCAATGAAACTAATGAAATTCACTATACCTAAAACTATTACTAAACATTTAGTTTAGACTGTTGACATCAAATTCTAAAGGTTATATATTAGTCCCATGCCCTAGTAGCCTCCATACAAACAATATATCTTCAGCCTCTTGCATAATAGTCTAAAAAAACTAATTTAAAGAATCGTTGAAGAACTGCTTAGTTGTAGCAACTCATGACCATAAAAAAGGCATTGCTGAATAAAAATATCAGACCTTTACAAACCATTTGCAGAACAGGGGCAAATGTACTACCCTTGATATCTGAATTATACAGCAGCTCAGACTGTCCAGATATCTAGGGATCAGCACTGTCCTCTACTGACTTAAATAATGTACTACAACTGGAGCCTCAAGTATAATAACCTAAATTTGTAATTCTGTCCACAAAAAAACAAAAAAAAAAACAAACAAAAAAAAAAAAAAAACACAAACTAACTGAATGCTGACACAGTAAATATGAGACACAAAGAAAATACATAAAATCTAAGTCTTGATGTGTTGTAACCCACTTTCTTGAAAGGCTGCTACTGTAGATGACAAAATACTTTTTTAACAAAATGTCAACAAAAGGCATGTGAAAAAATGTATACACAAACATTTCTTCTCTCAATTAAACATTATTAATGACTCTATATATGATAACAATATGTCATACAATTGATTAAAAAGAACTAGACAATTTAAAAAAAAGAAGAAAATTACTATTCCAACGCTAGGAAGTGGCTGGTATAATTATTGTCAAGTCTTTATTTTTAGAAGTAAAATAGTCCACTTGTTTGCCTTCACATGACACCAATTTTGGGTCTTTGGTCAGGCTGTTCTTTTGGTTTCTCCGGCAATGGCGAATGATGGCAACTGAGAACAGCAGGAGAGAGCTTGAGATCAGGGCGAACCCACTCAAAAAGAATGTTGCTGTGTAAGTCCCTGTGGTGTCAACCAACCAACCTATGTAAAAAAAAAAAAAAAAAAATTATTGAGCATGTTGTTGATTTCCACAGAAAATATTTTTGACTCATCACTCATCAGTGTGACAAAGTTCCATTATAATGTCTATTATAATAGAACATTGAACTAATAAAAAATAAAATAATTTGTGGCTTTTACCTCCAATGGGTGGGCTGACCAGATAGGGAACAGCGTGGAGGAAGTACACAACCCCAAGAGCTGAAGAGAGGTATGCTGTCCCTACAACATCTGATGTTACCACAGGAATAAGGGCAACATAAGCTCCATCAAAATACCCATAGAGCACAGAGAAGGGTACCAGCAAGACAAATGTGTGTAAAAGGGGGATAAAAAGACAACATAGTCCCTCCATTCCCACAGCAAACATGTAGCATATATTCCTGTACTTCTTCAGACACCTGGGAGAAATACAGAAAGGGTTAGTCAACAAGATCAGAAGCAAATGATTGACATTCACTATCTGTTTTCCTAAAAACTGAGCTTTTTTTTTTCTTTTTTCTTTTCTTTTTTTTTTTTTTTAGCTTTTTGACCTTTTCAAATTTTAACTGACAGAAATTATGTCAGTTTGATGAATGTTTAAAAATTCCAACATATTTTCCTTACACCTTGAATACATGTATACACATCTTAACCTGTTCCACTGTACCAAGGCATACCTTTCAAAAAAGACTAAAACCATGCATGTACTCCAAATGGTTCAAGAACAGCATGCAATTTACTTTGGGTATGCCTTTTTTAGGCATATTAGGCAAATTTTACAGGAATGCTAAGGGGTTAAACATTATCATTAAACTTTTAAAGGTTTTAAATAAATTTCTAAAGGTTTAAATTCACAATTCATTAAAGAATTTATCTTAGATTAAGTGTATCAACGTCAGTGTATTAAGATCTGGACAAAGAAATTGTCATGTCAATGACCCAGCTGTTTATTGGATAACAAAATCTGTGCTTAAAAAAAATTAAATAGATCTGAAGAAAAGAAAAACAAACAAAATGTGGCTCAGTCAATAAATGACCTATTCCTGTTTTTGACTGTAATGCAATACTAACACATTGCACAAAACAACACACCTCCTGTCAGTGAGCCAGCCAAATGTGATGTTTCCAACGATGTCAATTACCCCTAGTATGGACATCAGGAAGGCAGCATGCTGATGACCAACACCTACATCCAGTGCGTACGGCACTAGGTACACAAATGGCAGACTGCACCCACTGGCCAGCAGCAGGAAAGAGCCTGCCAGCACCAGGAAGTCAGGCATGAGCAGGAAGTTGTATTCTTGCATGGACTGAAGGCAGCGTTGTTTAGCATTCACTTCTAATTTATCGCCTTCAGCCTTCCCTGTATGAACGCCATTTACTGCAGGTGGCTTAATGCTATACCCACACTCTGAGTCCACTGGAAGAGGACAGGCCTCCTCTTCCTTTAGAACGATGGGCCTTAACAGAGCTCCACAAACACACAGGTTAGACACGAAGCCCCTAAAATGAGAAGGGCCCCACGCCATGAATAGTGTTCGATTAGCAGCTGTACTACTGGGGCCAGGATGAAGGTCCCGATGCCACTGCCAGACATGGCAATGCCATAGGCCAAAGCCTTCCTCTCACAGAAATAGATCCCGACCATGGCAATAGCTGGAGTATAGCAAAGGGCGAAGCCAAGCCCTAAAAAAGAGGAATATAAAATAAAACTGTAAACATGCTGAACTTGCTACATACCAAGTGTAGAATATGGGTTGTAGGTCAGTGTTTTAGGGGTCTTACCAGTTACCACTCCCAGGGTAAGGTAAAGATATTCCAGACTTGTGGCGAAGGAGCTGAGGACTAGTCCTATTGAGGCCAGGAATCCTCCTAGTATTACAGCTACGCGGCATGACAACCGATTCCCAATCAGGCTTCCGAGTGGAGCTGCAAAAGTAAAGTGAATAAACATATATGTTGTGCAAGTCATACTGAACAATCTATAAAAAAAATGATAAAAGTAATATTTAAATAATATTTATTGTAAGCCCGGTTTCCATCCATGCACACTACAGTGTGGAAATTAAGACTTTTTACTTTTAAATGAATACTTTCATTTAGCAAGGATGCATTAAATTCTTTAAAGGTGACAGTAAAGTGACAGCTGTTGTTTTGAACTTCTATTCATCAAAGAATTCAGGAAAAAAGTATCATGGTTTCCACATAATTAGGCAGCAGCACTGCATGTTTTCGACATTGCTTACAATAAGGAATGTTTCTTGAGCACCAAAACAGCATATTAGAATAAACTGTGAAGTATCATGTGACAATGAAGACTAAAGTATTTGCTACTGAAACTTCAAAGTTTTGAACAGTAGTGTATTTTTGAACATAATTATTACATAATTTTTAGATAATTGGTCACTATTACTGCCTAGGAAATGCTTGACAAGCTCCCAAACATGGAAACATAATTTCATCAGATCTTTTCATCTGGGTCATTTTCTTCAGGTTTTTTTTTTTTTTTCTTCTTCTTCATTATGCATTTTGGTATGTATTTAAACATTATAAAATGATTTACTGGTCAAGTTTTAGCATTTTAAGTTTTAATTTTGAGCATTTTTATTTTATTTTTCTATTTATATTGAAGTGTCAGATATTGTAGTAATTCAAGTTAGTAAGGTGGACAGCAGTAAAAGTAAAACCTTGAGGAATATTTATTTGAAAATGCAGATTTTAATTCAGAATAAAAAATGCTATTATAATTTCACCATTTATTTTGAATTTGTGTGGAGGGGTGGGGTTGGGTTGGGGGTGCGGTTGTTCTGCATTATAAATGTGTTGGCTGGCTGATTTTTATTTGGACCCCCCTCAAAAAACAAAAAACAAACAAACATTGTCCCTATTTTATGACACCTATTTTAATGTATAACAGTTTGCGAATGACTAATTTAGTTACTTTGTGTTTGGTAACAAAGGGCCTACTTTGCATCAGCAACACTGACTCAATGACAAACAAGTCATTCATAAGAAGACAACTGATGGCACCTGTATTCATAGCAACTAGTTTCTAACTAATTAATCATTTGATTGTTAATCATAAATATAGGGGGCTGCTGCTCAGTATAATAGTTTTCAAGAACATTATGTAAATTGGTAAACTATTTAGCCTATAGGCAACTAAAACGAACACCAAAACTTAACATGAATTGTTAAAAACTATAGCAATTTATGCAAAAAATTGATGGAAAGCTTGCAGCCTGCACGTTTCTTACCTTGACCACCTTCTTCCATGTGGATAAATTTTCTGTTCCCTTTCAAGGGAACTCGCGCTGCGTCAAGCGCTTTGGGAACGCCTCTGCGTGATGTCGTCTTGAAGCACGTATGCAATCAGTCCAATAGAGTGACGGAACGTCATAGGCGGGTGACGTCACCGACCAGGAAACTATAAAGCCTACCCGAAAACACATTCATTCAGCTTCTGTGTCTTCAGCAAGCGCTACGTGTGATCTTGTCTGTTCTATTTATTGTTGTCTGTCCAAGTTGCAAAGCATATATTCATATATATATTATGGCGAAGCGAACAGCACTTCAGAAAGTGTGTTCATCCCTGCCCTCGTTACATCACGGGTGGGGATACACACCAGATGTGTGTTGTTTGTTTGGGAGTGCAGCATGCTCAGGCAGCTCTCGAGGGCTGCCTGTGAGCATTGCGAGCAGCTACCGTTGAGAACGCTGCGCTCCCGCCGAGCCCTCTTTGAGGAGGGTGGCTCGGCTCGCGTTCCCCACGGCTCGGGTCCCGCTGTTGCCGAGGCAGAGCGGCGCCTTATGTCGTGGGGTTCGCAAATGGATGTGGCAGAGGGGTTAGAGACGGGCCCCGCCCTATCTCAGCCTTCACCTGCCGCATCCAATGTATCTTTTCGGAGTCAGGAAGCACGCATTGCGGTTTCTTCCGCTCCGATTGATACAGTCACATTGATGGCGTCCAGTTCTGAGGAATTGGACGTCGTCAGTGTGGCAACGGGAGAGATCGAAGACTCGCCACTTCACTCTCCCGCTAGTGAAGAGCTTGTGGAGGTGTTGACTCGTGCTGTGGCCAAATTAAACATCGATTGGCCGGCCGAGAAACAAGAGCAACAAACAAAGAGTAAATTAGATGAACGTTTTCTACCATCTAGATCAGCTCAACCTCCACGTCGGGGCTTACCATTTTTCCCCGACCTCCACACTGAGGTGTCGAGGTCGTGGAAGAAGCCGGTGTCATATCGTATTTATACACCTCAGACCTCCACCTACAGTAACGTGGTTGGGATGAGGAAATATGGTTATGGGGCGATGCCGAAGGCGGAAGAGACGCTCGCGAGCCATCTCTCTCCCCAAGCGGCATCGTCTCTGAAAGCCCCGACACTGCCCACCAAGCCCCTAAAAACTACATCTGCTTTGGTGGGCAAAGCGTACTCGGCTGCAGGTCAGGCTGCGGCGTGCTTGCACACTATGTCCATTCTGCAAGCATATCAAGCTGACCTGCTTAGAGACTTGGGTGAGAGTGATGAAGTGGGTGCGGAAGTGATTCAGGAGCTACGTCAGTCTGCCGATCTTGCCCTCCGTGCCACCAAGGAGACGGCCAAATCCATCGGCCGCTCTATGGCAGCCCTGGTGGCCACGGAGAGGCATCTTTGGCTCAATCTCACTGATATTAAAGATCGTGACAAGACGTTTCTCCTTGACGCCCCACTAAATCCCTCCGGCCTCTTCGGTGATGCTATTTCTTCCGTCACCGAGAGGTTTTTGGAGTCGAAGAAGCAGGCTGCAGCTCTGCAGCAGTTTCTTCCCGCCGTCCCCAAGTCTCTGCGGCTGCTGGGCGGAGCAGCCCAAGCCGAGTACAAGCTCTTCACACAGACAACAACAGAAGCAGAGCGTTGCCACCCGTACTCCCCTCCTAGGAGCTGGGAGTCGGGGCATCGCTCTCAGGCGAGAGTCTCGAAGGGCAAAGTCGATCTGAGGACCGTCATTGCCGCTAAGAGGGCTTCGTTTAAGAAATCCTGACGCCAGAAGCGTCAGGATCCTGAGTGGTCCTCCGAAGTCAGGCGGCGTTCACCTCTTCCATCGGTGCCCGTCTGCCTTCGGTGCCCTCAGGGGGGCGCTCTGCCAACCCCGCCGCCATGCCGGGGCGCAGTAGTTCCCCGCGAGTCATCCGAGGGTGGCTCGCGCCCTTCGGGGCAGCCCAGCCAGTCGTTCCCTGCCGGGGTGCCGCTTCAGGGCACTGCGCTGGCTGCCCTTATTACACCAGAGGCCAGCCTCGAGAGGCTGGTTCCCTTAGTAGATTTTCTAACAGAATGGAAGTCTCTGTCAAACATATCTCAGTGGGTCCTGCACACGATAGAAAAGGGGTACGCCATTCAGTTCAGATCACGCCCACCCCGTTTCAGCGGGGTCCTGCCCACAGTGGTGGGCCCCGAGCAGGCTCTGGTGTTGGCGCAGGAAGTAGAGACTCTGCTGCGAAAGGAGGCTATAGAAAGGGTCCCTCCTCCCAGCAGGGAGTCAGGATTTTACAGCCGCTACTTCATTGTTCCAAAAAAGGATGGGGGATTACGTCCGATTTTAGATCTACGTCAGCTAAATCGAACAGTAGCCAAGCTCAAGTTCAAGATGCTCACCATCAAACACATCGTGTCACAAATCAGGTCCGAGGACTGGTTTGTCACGATAGATCTAAAGGACGCATACTTCCATGTATCCATCCTCCCTCAACACAGGAAGTTCCTGAGGTTTGCTTTCGGGGGCGAAGCATACCAATATCGGGTTCTTCCTTCGGCCTAGCTTTGTCACCCCGCACCTTCACCAAATGTGTAGACGCGGCACTGACGCCTTATGCGTATGCGGGGCATCCGCATCCTGAACTACATAGACGATTGGTTGATTCTGGCTCAATCAGAACAGATGGCGGTTCAACATCGAGATGTTGTTCTCGCTCACATGAGAAGGTTGGGGTTGAGACTAACGCGAAGAAAAGTGTGCTTTCTCCAGCTCAGAGGACCACTTATCTAGGCGTGGTGTGGGATTCGACTGTCATGCGCGCTCGTCTATCTCCTGCTCGCATAACATCGATTCTCTCGACCGTCTCGAACATAAGGCTAGGCCAGTCACTCACTGTGAAACAGTTCCAGAGTCTGTTAGGTCTCATGGCAGCAGCGTCCAATGTGATCCCCTTTGGCCTGCTGAACATGAGGCCATTGCAGTGGTGGCTCAAAACCAAGGGGTTCTCACCGAGGAATCCTTTTCGTGTGATCAGGGTCACGCAGCGCTGCCTCCGTGCCCTAGTCATATGGAAACAGCCTTGGTTTCTGTCCCAGGGACCGGTGTTGGGAGCTCCTGGTCGTCGCCTCACGCTAACGACAGACGCGTCCCTCACCGGCTGGGGGGCGATCATGAGTGGTCGCTCTGCTCGAGGTCTGTGGCAGGACCATCATCTCTCCTGGCACATAAATTGCCTGGAGATGCTGGCGGTGTTTCAGGCCCTGAAGCACTTCCTTCCAGACCTCAGGGACCATCATGTGCTAGTTCGCTTCAGACAATACGTCGGTGGTCTCGTATATCAATCACCAGGGGGGTCTGAGGTCGCGCCCGCTCTACAAGCTGGCTCATCAGATCCTCCTGTGGGCCCAGGGGAAGCTGCTCTCTCTCAAGGCAGTTTATATCCCGGGGTACCTCAATGTGGGAGCAGACATCCTGTCGAGGCAGGGGCCGAGGCCGGGAATGGAGACTTCACCCGAGGTGGTGAAGCTCCTTTGGGAGAATTCGGCAGAGCCGAGGTGGATTTGTTTGCGTCTCGAGAGACGACTCACTGCCCCTTTGGTTCTCCATGACAAACCCAGCACCTCTTGGGCTGGATGCTATGGTGCAGCTGTGGCCGAGGCTGCGGCTGTACGCATTTCCCCGGTGCGCTGCTCCCGGGAGTTCTGGCGAGTTCGCCGGGACGGGTCCGTCTGTTGTTAATAGCCCGTTCTGGCCGGCCCGAGTATGGTTTTCGGACCTGATATCTCTGTTGGACGGCTCTCCGATGGAGATTCCGGTCAGGAAGGACCTTCTCTCAGGCGGGCGGTCTGATACTGCACCCCGCCCGGAGTTGTGGAAACTGTGGGCTTGGCCTCTGAGGGGGCCCAGCTCATAAGTTCAGGTCTCTCAACTGAGGTTGTTGAGACCATCCTCCAATCCAGAGCTCCCTCCACGAGGAAACTCTATGCTTTGAAGTGGAAGTTGTTCACTTCTTGGTGTGAAAATCACCAGTGGGACCCAGTTAACTGCCCCGTTGGCGTGGTGCTGGACTTCCTGCAGGAAAGGTTTTCTACAGGGCTATCCCCCTCCACAATAAAGGTTTACGTGGCGGCCTTAGCTGCTTACCACGCTCCTTTGAGTGGGGTATCTTTGAGAGAGACACCCACTTATCACTCGTTTCCTCCGTGGCACTTTGAGACTCAGACCTGTGGTTCGCACGAGGGTACCGGCTTGGGATCTGGCCGTTGTGTTACAAGGCCTCTCTCTGGCTCCCTTCGAGCCCATCGAAGAAGTTCCCGAGAAGTTTCTCACGCTTAAAACTATCTTCCTTCTTGCTATCTCGTCTCTCAAGAGAATTGGAGACATTCAATCCCTTTCGGTTTCTCCTTCGTGCTTGGAATTTGCTCCTGGCATGGTCAAAGCTTTTCTGCATCCCAGGCCAGGGTATATTCCTAAGGTCCTCACTAATCCTGTGAGGCCCATCGTTCTGCAGGCCTTTTGTCCTCCTCCCTTTCGGACGTCAGACCAGGAAAAGCTTAATCTGCTGTGCCCCGTTAGGGCTCTTGATGCCTATGTCCACAGAGCTGCCCTGTGGAGAAAATCTGACCAACTGTTTGTCTGTTTGGTCTCCTAGGAAAGGTCACCCTGCATCAAAGCAGAGAATGAGCAAGTGGGTGGTTGAGGCTATCTCACTTGCTTACGAGTCGGCCGGTCAGCCTTCTCCTTTGGCTGTCCGGGCCCATTCTACTAGGAGTATGGCTGCCTCTAAAGCTTTGCTATCAGGAGTATCTCTTCAGGAAGTTTGTGATGCGGCGGGCTGGTCCTCACCGCACACTTTCGTTAGGTTCTACGAGCTAGACCTAGGCTCCACTCCAGGGGCGCAGGTGCTTTCATCCTAGCGTGTTTCTTTCACACGGACGGTCACTTGCTCGCATGGCGACGTGGGCATTTCGTTCCCAAAGCGCTTGACGCAGCGCGAGTTCCCTTGAAAGGGAACGTCTCGGTTACGTATGTAACCTTAGTTCCCTGAATAGGGAACGAGACGCTGCGTCGCCTTGCCATACTCCCGGCATGCCCGTAAGCGACTTGCTTCAGTATTCAGAAGCTGAATGAATGTGTTTTCGGGTAGGCTTTATAGTTTCCTGGTCGGTGACGTCACCCGCCTATGACGTTCCGTCACTCTATTGGACTGATTGCATACGTGCTTCAAGACGACATCACGCAGAGGCGTTCCCAAAGCGCTTGGCGCGGCGTCTCGTTCCTATTCAGGGAACTAAGGTTACATACGTAACCGAGACGTTCTGATCTCAACAAGTCTGGGCAAACTTCTGAGCAGGCACCAATCAGAGGCCGTATTTTTATGATGTCATCATGTAGACTTCTTACAAAGTATTTTACAGTATTTTAAAGCTACAAAAATACAAAACACTAAAGTATTTTGATACAAAATACGAAGCCATTTTCATCAACCCTATCAAATACAAATTACAAAATACTATTTTATATTTGAAATACGTATTTGAAATACATAAATACTGCCCATCCCTGCATGTGAGTGTGTTCTGCATTGTTCCATAGTCTCATGCCTCATTTGTGTGTTAGTTTTGGACTGTGCCAGAATTACAATATTTTTTGACCAATAAAAAAGTAAAAAATCTCATTCTATTCATTCTTATGGGAGTCAAATTGACCCGCAAGGGAAGGATTTGTTACTTTTTTTTAATTACAAACTCGTTGAATCCACTCAATTTCTTTCTTTCTTTCTTTTTTTTTTTTTTTTGGTCCCTTGTGGGTTCATAAGTCACAGTCTTGTACCACTCCAATGAACACGATTTAAAAAAAAAGAAAGAAAATTAATTTCAGGGGAAAAGAGTTACAGTCGCAGCAACTTCAACTTCTTTTTTTTTGTTTTTTTTTGCCAATTTTCCCAGAAGTATAATTTTTGTTATCTTGAACACATGAATGGAACAGGTGGAAATGCTTTATTCCCTAATTGTTTTTGCGATAATCAAATTGTTCTGCTAATAAGGGGGAACGCTGCTCTCTCATATTACATGACAACATATTACAACATATATGATTTGCAACTATGTGCTTACAGAAACCTCTGAACAGCATGGCCCCATAAACTAATCAGCTTTGCATGTGGTAAAAAAAGAACATGTCAGCCGAACACAATATTGGAAAGCTTTTTGTAATAACAGCATTTCTTACGTCTTTTGTTTACTAGTCAGCAGCCTAAAGATGGCCTTGCCTTAGCGATGTAATTCTTAAGATTGCTGTACTGTCAACAGCAGACATCACCGGGTGTAAGGAAAGCAAACAGGCCTGTTTTTTTGGGTCAAGCTTGCGACACTGGCGTGTCCTCTCAAGATGTTCGCTGTGTGTTGCTGACTTCAAGAGAACTCCCACAGACTGCAGGTCTTTCTTAGTTTCTTATGCAACAGTATTGTCTCAGATGTGCAAAAACTTTGTAACTGAGTTCTGCAGATGGAAACCCTATTTCAAACTGGCCAATGATAATGACTGTGATACGCCAATGTGTGATGGCTTTAGTGTCCAATATGATCATTACGTACCACACAGCATGGTTGTGCAGTCCACTAATGAATGAATCCATGCTGTCCCAGAGTAATCTCTTGCAAAGTGCATCTGAAACTCAACGAAGAAAATGGAGATGCATCTGGAAAAGAGAAAATTACAAAACAACTCTGATCAGACAGAACACACACACACAAAAAAGTTTGTGGTCTTTAAAGGACTGTATTGTGACACTTCAGCCTAACAACATGCTTTAAAGTCCAGTGCCATTCACAGCCAGTTAAAATTCACAGATTGTGGGTATCTGGATATGAAAGACTGAGAAGAGGTAATGAGGCAAAAGCCTCTGCAGTGCCTGTTCTGCACCTGAACAAACAAAACTAGATCACCAGGCAGGTCACTCGGGTCAGAGCACTCAGTGTGGGTATGACAGCCAGCAACTCACGTCTTCCGCCACTGAGACAGACGTGTCTGGCCATCAGCCATTAAAGAAGGAGATGTCATTCAGTCAACCATTCCACAGTCAGTGTGAAAACACCATTGGCTTGAAAAACACACACATACTTGAATGATAAGAGCTTTTTAGGGGTTAAGGGTAGAGAAGAGAATATCCATAAGATAAAGAAGAGATTAAAAAGGCACATTTTCCATCTAAAAACCACTGGCTGCACTTTAAGCTCAAAAAGAGTTTCATCATCTGGTACTCCTTGGGTTGATTATCACCACTTATCTCAGCAGGACTTAAGAAATGGTCAAAAGAGTTCTTGTTTCAGAGGTGAGGTCAAATGAACTCTTTTGTTCTCACCAGCCCGCTTGTAGTTTCATCCTAGTAAATGTGATTAGCAGCTTTGCAGAACTGTTCATCAGGTTCTCGCATTTCACACAATGTACCCGTACATTTAAATTAAATAATGACATAATTACAGGGTCTAACCAGTCAGTTTAGCATTCACTACCTGAGGGGGGAGCTCAAAATATCTAAATGTAACAGCTTGTCCAAAGCAGTATAAAAGGAAGACTTTACCTGTTTAACATATTATAAAATAACTATTGAAGTTTATATATATATATATATATATATATGTTAAAGAGGTAAAGTCTTTCTTTTTTTGTAGCAACAAATGACAAAAACACACAGATGTGTTAACCAGTCAAAGCAGTAACAACTCCTTCTAAGAGGCCAATAGATGTAAAAACAACACTGTGTTATCTATATCCATTTGTGAATGCCTGAAAGTTGTTTACAAGTCTGTCAAATGTAACCTGACCTCAAAGGCTGCAGCAGAAACACCAGATAGCACTTGTCACTTTGTGAACCAATGACTCATTCTAGGTAATTCTCAGTGTGGAATGAACTAAATTTAGCATTCTGTTGTACCTCATGTACTGAACTATACAAGCGTATGTACTTTTTGACAGGTTAAACTCATTTGAGGAACAAATCAAGACATTTTTAAGGATAGAATGTTTATGAGATTGTGTAGAGAAAATGCAGCAGACTTTTCCCCATGGATCTGACTTGTGATTTGGGAGGTCTGTTGCTTCCCTCTCCTCTGTTTGTTCTTATTGGATATTTCCTGTATATTTGCATTATGTATTGTTGTTTTTTTAATATTTAAATTCAATAAACATTTTTGGTCACACAAAAAAAAAAGTTTAAGAGCAACGTTATTCTTCAGCTATTGATTATCACCAAGAAATCGGTCAGTTAAAAACCTGTGGTTTAATTATGGCTGAAAACAAAACACCTAGCCTATCACTATATCAAACTGTTCTAGTTCTATACAGGTATGAGCAACAGCATACACGCTCCAAAAAGCTTACCTCGTAACAGCTCTTGTGCAAACAGTTACCACAAAGCAGCCAGCCACGATCATCCATCCCCAGCCTCCATCTGGAGGAAGGACCCCTCCTTTCTTCCTTTCCTGTGCCATGGAGTCTGTCCTTCCCACTGCTTTTATTTCCCTCAAACTCCAAAACTCCCAGTCCCAAACACAAGTTGCACCTCTCTGCCGCCACACTCACTGGTCATGGAATTCCTTCTGCAGATGTGAGGCCCAGTCAGTAACTCCGCTGAGCGAAAGATGACACACACAGCAAAACAGGCAGGAATAAGTAACAAGCTCAGCTAAAATGATTAACAGGCACGATGGGTGATGCACGTCTTCCGTAAGTACTCAGAAAATGTGACATCTTCCAGGTTTGGGGCTCCTTTTGGGTCTTACAAATGATTCACAGTGAAAAGTGAAATGATGCATGACTGCATTAATGAGAAGTGTTTCTGAGAGAGAGCTCATTCTAACTGACGGGTTGCCATATTAACTTGAGACCTTGCAGTCTGCCTTCCTGACCCTTCTGACACTTTTGACCCAATTGAAAGGCTGATCTATTCTTTTAAATGACAATTCTTGTTTTTGATGTCCTAAAGATAGATGGAAATTAACATTTATTAACATAAATTAATATGTTTAATAAATGAACATTTATTAATAAGTTTAATGAATAATAATTAAACAATAAACATTTATTACATTTTAAAATCAAAGGTTCACCTTTTGATTATTATTGTTGCCTCTAGTAATTATGTGTCTTGATTTTTAATTTCCAACCTATTATGGGTTCATTTTAATCCAGCCATAGAGTTATTTTAAACAATAGTTGGGTTAAATAAAACTGCCCAGATTTCGGCAAACATTTAACTCAGTTGCTGGGTTAAAACTACCCAATCACTGGGTTTGTCCATTTTTATCCCAACTTGGGTTGTTTTTAACCCAGCATTTTTTAGAGTGTGCAATGTTCTTTGTCGTACACAATGTACACTGTCAGGATAAGACGATTCCAGTTTTTTCCCTTATTATGCAACTGAACTTGTAGTTTATGAGTCTTCTAATCTAGATATCAGCCGACTGTGTGAACAGTTCCAATTCCACATTGTTTCACTGCAGCATGAAAAACACACATCAACTCAATAGATTTCTTTGAAATTGGGCTTGTCTAATTGTGACAACTGATGATTTCTGAGCTTACGCCCTCCTCCTCTCCCTCTGTTCAAAGTATGCATTGTCAGTATTTAGTGAACTGCAAATTATATGTGTCTCAATTCTGATCTTTGACATGCAAGTCCAGTCACATGCGAGGACTTGTAAAGAACTGCATTGGTGTTTTCACAGTGTTTCCCTTCAGAAGTTGTCTACATCATTTTAAATATGTCATTTTAAAGAATATTTGTTCTACATTTGCCTAATTATCAAATATGTTAAACCTTTTACTAAAGACATATTAAAGGCAAATATTTGATTATATATATGACATCTGGCACACAACACAACATCTATTGTTACTATTTTTAGAGATTTATTCTTTAGATTTGTTAACATTTAAATAATTATTTGTGAAATAACTTATTTGTAAAATAATATGTAAAATATAGAATACAACAAATGCTATAGAAATATATAATAATAACAATAATAATGAAGAAACGTTGTTTTTTTTTTTTTTTTTTAACTGCCGAATAGCCTATAAGTTCACCAACGTCATTTGCTTCTAGAAACCAGATGTTTGAAAAACTTCTCAAAGAGGTAAACTGAGGCACTTACCATTTTCTAAAAGAACCGCAAACACGGTCCAAACATTCCCCATTCAACTCTTCTTCAATCACATGAACTGATCCAAACGTTTGAAACTCTTCTGCGCATTAGTTTAATTGATTTGGTGCAGCATGTTCATGTTCATCATCATCATCATCATCATCATGACCCGCGGCTTCCACAAGTGAACAAGTTTGCAGCTGCGGGAATGTCACGCCACGATAGGCTACTTGAACGTGTTTAAGCGTGCGAGCAGTGAACCTATTTACCTCTGTCTCCACTCCCCCTTACACGTGAAAAGAAAATTATGCAAGTATGCATGGCTGGGTATCGTGAGGATTTCCTTCTCTCACTTGAAATACGGGCTGCTTGGGAGTTGCCCCTGTGGTTGTGGAAGAGCAACACCACTGTTTACAAACATTCTCAGCATCGGTTTTACCATCCCTGCTGAAAAAACCAGCATATGCTGGTCCTATGCTGGTCTTATGTTGGTCCTATGCTGGTCCTAAGATGGCCCAGGACCAGCATGGACCAGCATAGGACCAGCTCAGGGCCAGCATAGTCCAGTTTAGGACCAGCGATCAGCACTTGACCAGTGTGACCGTATGAATCAGGTAAGGGTGGTGAATGACACTTGGGATCACCAATCAGCAGCGAGTGTGCACTATTTCAGGGCTGGTTAGTTTTAGCCTGGGATGCGTCACGTCCGGATCCTCCCCTTTTTCTGTTGCTACAGTGGTTACAGGTATTTGCTGTTAGCACGTAGCGTTGTGCTAATCTTTCTTTATCACTGTTCGTTGTATTAATGGCTCGTTTGTTGTACCCCAGCCTGTCTTTCATCGGTTTGTATGTGTTCCCATCGGATGCTGTATTGGATTTGATTACTGCCCTCCTTTCAGGTATGAGAGTTTTGTTGTAATCAACGTCTAGCTTTACGGAGGGGCGGGTGGTTTGAGTAATGTGCAGTCCCTGTACTCCAGTTTAACAGCGGGTTATTTGAAGGCTGCGTATCCGGAGCG
This sequence comes from Hypophthalmichthys nobilis, assembly GCA_037950665.1. Classification (NCBI taxonomy): domain Eukaryota; kingdom Metazoa; phylum Chordata; class Actinopteri; order Cypriniformes; family Xenocyprididae; genus Hypophthalmichthys; species Hypophthalmichthys nobilis. The sequence goes on from CM075472.1 coordinate 18,015,294, forward strand.
GTGAACTGATTGTAAAACTCATCTATCCGCATTTTGGTAAGTTTTTGCTTGGGGGGGATTTTCAGTATGTGATGCGTAACTAGTAGTAACCCTGTGTATGTATTTGTATTATTTATTTGTTATAGGATTCTCCTTTTCGTCCTGGGCGATTATTGTTGCAACTCGGTTCTTCTCCGCTGCGCGCCGCACGAACAATATTGGATTACAACTATTTAAGGGGACTTTTGCTGCTGCCGTCTGGTTTCTGTGATCGTTCTAATTTACATTTATTGGTTTACTTTGGGGTGGAGGATCGTGCGTTTATTGGAGCTGGCCTAAGGACGTCGTGGCCGCTCCTTACGAGTCCTGTTTTTCTCCTGGTTTTAACCAAGCTCTTTCGTTGTGTTTATACTTTCTTTTGAATATTTGTATATTGTTAATTGTGCTGTGTTGTGGTGACTGTTGTCCATCGGTTTACGGTGGAAGTGTGACTTACTTTGATTTTCATTTATTTCTGTTTGAGATTTATGTATTTTGTTTTTGATTTCTTTCAGGAGCTGGGGTCCCACGGGTGAAAGATCTCTTGTGGCGGTGGTGCTGCTTCAACGTTTGCCGTGTGACACTTTTGAAGTGTACGAGTGTGTGATCTGAGTTCACGGTGGGGTGTGTGTGGAAGTGTACTTTTGGATAACTAGCGCTGGTGATCACTCCGGTGGGTAACCTCAGCCCTGTAATTAAGTATACATTTTGTCTTGTTTATTTGGTTTTCTTTTTGTTGTTTGTATCGTTGTCTGTCACTGGATTTTTTTAACAGTGAGGATATTTTCTTTTTGTTTTTGTGTAATTGTTTTTCTTTGAGTTGTCACTGGAGCCATATCATTGAGGCTGTTTTAAGTGATTTTTTTTCTATCTTGAATTCAAGTTGTGAATAAAGTTTGTCCTTTTTATATGATGCCCACGTTTCCTGCCTACACTTCTTCGTAAGAGAACTGAACCTGTGTGACCTAATAACAAACTTTGGGGTTTATTTCTATTTCTTGGGTGAAACCCTCCCAGGTGGCGTAGTCGAATTTTCTACAAGTAAACTTGGGCTTGTGTGTGTTAACCTGTACTGCTTCGCGCCACATTCTGGCGTAGTCGGCAGGGTCTCTATTGTGTAGTGCAGAAGACGTGGGTATTGTTTGTGTATTTGTGTTTTGTATATTTTGTATTCTATTTTCTTTTGCAGAAGCTGGGCAGCAGCAGTTTTTTAATTTTGTGGGTGTGAAGAGTAGATCCTGAGTTTCGTATTTTCATCAGTAGTGGTAAGTGATTGTGTGGTTTGCAATTATGGACGATGAACTACATGAGTTGAGAGAATTGGTAGCCCAATTAAGGGCAGTTAATGAAAGATTGCGACAGGAACAAGTGCCAATTGCACAACCTGGCCCGTCTAATGCTCCTATGTCTGCCATGGTTGATTCCCCCACTCACTCGTACTGGTGCATCAGCGGCAGATCGTTTTGTTTTTGTTCCTCGAGATCGTAAGTGCCCAAAATTTAATGGTAGGTCCGGCGTTATGATCGAGGAATGGGTGGAGGAGGCTCAGGCCTGCATGCGGCTTCGTCATCTCTCTGCAGTTGATCAAGCTTTTTTTTTTTTTTTTTTTTTTTTTTTTTTTTTTTTTTTGGTTGATCATTTGGAGGGAGAGGCGAGGGAGGAAATTCGATATCGGCCAAGGGACGAGAGGGAGGATCCAAACAAAATTATTCAGGCATTGCGTGAATTGTATGGTTGCACAAGTTTGTACATGGCTCTTCAAGAGTCATTTTTTTTTTCCAGAAAACAACAGGACGGGGAGACCTTGTTAGAGTTCTCCCTGGCCCTGTTGAATCTTCTGGATAAGGTGAAACGTCAATCACCCCATGGTATGCCTAATGCGGATATTTTACTGCGAGATCAATTTGTTGAACATGTGAGTGATGGCACTCTTCGACGTGAATTGAAACAGTTGGTCCGCCGCCAACCCACTGTTATGTTGTTGGACGTTCGCAGTGAAGCTATGCGCTGGGAACGTGAGGGAATGCCTGGGGGGGGGGCACGCGGTCGAAGCCAATCAGTTCCTTCCGCTTATGGTATTCAGTATGGGGTACAGGGACATCAGCGCACAGGGAAAAGTAGTATCTCGGCGACTTCTGAATTGAGTGAGTTGCGAGAAATGCTGAAAAAGCAGCAACAACAATTGAATCAACTTACTCAAAGTGTGGCTCAAATTCAAAATCCTCAGCATTCGCAATTATCCCGGCCTAATCAGATCATTTGTAGAAGGTGTCAGCAGCCTGGTCATTTCGCCAGGGATTGTGATGGGGAACGGAGACCTTCTTGTTTTCCACCAGCACGTGCAGACTCAGCGGTAAGAAGGGGTGGGCAGTCACAGTCCAGGCAACCGTCGGAAAACTAGTTCCCGCTGAGCTGCAGGGCCACAGCTTGGTCGGGGAAAAGACAGGCTCGGGTGTTTTAATTGATGCCGATTTTGTCTCGTTTCATGTCGACGTGTCCACAACTCGACGTGTGTATGGGGTTATGGTGCCTTGCCTGGTGGACACTGGTTCCATGGTGTCCACCATCACAGAGTTGTTTTTTGACAAATTTTGGGTCGTGGGGTCAGGAACAGCTTAGGTTGTGCCACTGGTTACAGCTCCGGGCTGCGAATGGCCTCTCAATTCCTTATATCGGCTATTTAGAGCCGGCGTGTCGCATCCCAGGGGGCACAATGAAATTGGTTGCCGTAACGTGCTCTGCACAGTACTCAAGTGGTACAGTATTGTTTGAGCCACCAGATTCTGGTCTTCCAGCAGGTTTGTTGGCATCTCCTGCTCTGGTACACGTGGACCATGGCACAGCTTATGTGCCTGTGGTTAATGTGGGTACAATTGATGTAGTGATGTATGCTAGTATGCTAGTATGGTTGTAGGCACTGTCAACCAGGTTCATGTGGTTAGCCTACCCCCAGAGGTCACTGAAGTTCAGGAGGTTTCAGCTAGGGTGAGTACACAAGTTGTGCAGGCTTCCCTGTCTGTACAAGAGCAGATCAGGGCAATTGACTTGTCTGTGTTGTCAGTGGAAGAACAAGGTAAGGTGAGGGCGCTACTGGATAAGTATTCGTCTGTGTTTTCCATACATGATGGGGATTTGGGATGTACTGATCTCATTTCACATGACATCCCCTTGCTAGATGAGGTCCCTGTGCGCCAGCGGTATAGGCGTATTCCTCCTTCTGAGTACGAGGTAGTAAAGGCGCACATTAACCAACTTCTTGAGGCCCAGGTAATTAGAGAGAGCTGCAGCCCTTACGCTTCGCCCATTGTTTTGGTCAAGAAGAAGGACGGTAGTCTGCGCATGTGTGTAGACTACCGTCATTTAAACTCTAAGACCAGGAAGGATGCCTTCCCTCTACCCCGTATTGAGGAGACGTTGGACTCGCTGGCATGGACCTTGCCAGCGGGTACAATCAGGTCCCTGTTAGTGAGGCAGATAGACCCAAGACAGCTTTCTGTACCCCATTCGGGCTCTTTGAATGGAACAGGATGCTGTTTGGGCTTTGCAACGCCCCCAGCACCTTCCAAAGATTAATGGGACGGTTGTTTGGGGACCAACAGTGCCAGTCTCTCCTCTTGTACCTTGATGACATTGTTGTTTTCTCCTCTTCAGTTGACTAACACCTAGCTCGGATGGAGGTAGTCTTAAGTCGATTACTCAGGGAAGGTTTGAAGGCCAAGTTGTCTAAGTGTGCCTTCTTCAAACATGAAGTGCAGTACTTGGGTCATGTGATCTCATCAGAAGGGGTCTCTACAGACCCAGGTAAGATTGAGGCAGTTTCTCAGTGGCCTCAGCCAACCAGTGTTGCAGGTTTGCGGTCATTTTTGGGGTTTGCTAGCTACTACCGCCGTTTTGTGGAGGGGTTTGCGAGGCTGGCTGCCCCCCTCCACAGATTGGTGGCGGAGCTAGCAACCCCAAAGCGGTCAAAGTCTGGGTCCCGGGAGTTTGCTGAGGCATGGTCTACTGAGTGTCAGAGTAGCTTTGAGGAGTTAAAGGGTAGACTTACCACAACCCCCGTACTCGCCTATGCTGACTTTTCACTTCCTTTTATTTTGGAGGTGGACGCCAGCCATGGGGGGCTAGGGGCGGTCCTTTCACAAGAGCAACAAGGTAAGGTGCGTCCCATAGCTTATGGTAGCCGAGGTCTTGGGCCCACTGAGCGAAATACTTCAAACTACAGTTCTATGAAGGTGGAGTTTCTTGCGCTTAAGTGGGCCATGACCGGGAAGTTCCGAGAGTACCTGCTGGGACATAAGTGTGTCGTCTACACCGATAATAACCCTCTTAGCTACCTGACCTCAGCTAAGTTGGGTGCCATGGAACAGCGTTGGGCTGCCTAGTTGGCAGCTTTTGACTTTGAGCTTAAATATAGATCAGGTAAGAGCAGCCGCAATGCTGATGCCTTGTCATGCCAAAATCCACTTGTGGTGGAGGTTCAGGATTTGTGCCCAGGTGTAGCTGTTCCAGTTGTGTTGCGTCAAGTCGACCAAGGCGGATTAGTGACTCAGGTAAACCAAATCGTATCTTTTCCTGGTTATTCCACCAGTGATATGTCTGCTCAGCAGCAGGCTGATCCAGTTATCGGAGAGCTGCTGGTGTTTTGGAGGCGGAAATCTCCGCCCAGCCCTGAGGAGCGTAGGAAACTTTCTAGGTATGCTGTGCTTTTGTTTCGGCAGTGGGATCGCCTGGTGGAGAAGGAGGGGGTGCTTTATCGTCGGGTGTTTCGCCCGGATGGTGGAGAGGAGGTCCTCCAAGTGCTATTGCCAGCGGCCATGAAGTCAGAGGTGTTGACGCAACTACACCAACAGCACGGGCACCGGGGGTGGAGCGCACCTCTCAGCTGGTGTGGCAACGATGTTATTGGCCAGGGATGTCCTCGGACATTGCTCGGTGGTGCCATGAGTGTGAGAGGTGCCAGTGTGCCAAGGGTGTCCAGCCTGCCCCTGTTAGTTTCATGGGACACCTGCTGGCTGCACGGCCAAATGAGATTCTGGCCTTGGATTTTACGGTGTTGGAGCCCTCAAGTTCCGGTCTTCAAAATGTGTTGGTCATGACCGATATTTTCACTAAATACACCTTGGCTGTACCCACTAGAAACCAACGAGCTGAGACGGTGGCGCAGGTTCTGGTTGTTGAATGGTTCTGTAAATTTGGGGTGCCTGGTCGTATCCATTCGGACCAAGGCCGTAATTTTGAGTCGGCTCTCATTCATCAGCTGTGCGGCTTATATGGAGTTGAAAAGTCACGCACTACCCCATACCACCCTGCTGGAAACGGCCAGTGCGAACGTTTTAACAGAACATTGCACAATCTTTTGTGCACCTTGCCTGTGTCAAAGAAGGGGGATTGGCCATCTTGTCTTCCCCAGGTACTATTCGCCTACAACACTACTCCTCACCAAGCCACGGGGGAATGCCCGTATTTTTTGATGTTCGGGCAGGAGCCTAGACTTCCAGTTGACTTCCTGCGGGGTAGAGTCGAAGAACCGCTGGCAGGTAGTGTTCATCGGTGGGTCCTGGAGCATCAGGATCGGTTGCAGGTGGCTTTTGAGGGTGCTCGTGAGCGGTTGGGGGCTGCTGCTGACCGCCGAAGGGCCAGGCACGATCTACAGGTACGAGAATCACCACTGAAGGAGGGTCAGTTGGTATATCTCCGCGACTATAGCGTGAGAGGTCGACATAAAATCCACAACCTGTGGAGCTCAGTGGTGTACCAGATTTTGAAGGCACCTAAGGAAGGAGGTGTGGTGTATACAATTGCTCCCACCACAGATTTAGGTAAGGTAAAGCATGTGCACCGATCTTTGCTGAAATCTCAGATTGGTAGGAACTCCTCCCCGATATTGCAGGATTTTCCAGTAGTGGAACCTGTGCGGCCTCGGGAAGAGGAGTTGGATGAGGGAGAGTTGTTTGTCCTGGTACCTGAAACACCGCAGGTTAGTAGTAGGCAAGCACCTTGGGGTATGGTTCAGTCTGAACCTCAGGGTTCTGGTGAAGCCCAGGGATCAGAAGAAATCCCTGAGGCAGGGGTGAATCCCCCTTTACAATCTGCTTTGATGGGTGAGAGTGTGGTGAGGAGGACTGGAAGGAGTACTGCTGGGCAGCACTCTAATGTACATCACCTTCCACGATCATTGGGGGCAGGTACGGTGTCTAGTATAGTGGGTAGTACAGCTGTGGCTTGGTTCCGTCCTTGGAACTGAATGCTAAGAGGGTAGGTTTTGGTTTGGTTTACCGTCGGGGCTGACGATTTTCAGTATGTGATGCGTAACTAGTAGTAACCCTGTGTATGTATTTGTATTATTTATTTGTTATAGGATTCTCCTTTTCGTCCTGGGCGATTATTGTTGCAACTCGGTTCTTCTCTGCTGCGCGCCGCACGAACAATATTGGATTACAACTATTTAAGGGGACTTTTGCTGCTGCCGTCTGGTTTCTGTGATCGTTCTAATTTACATTTATTGGTTTACTTTGGGGTGGAGGATCGTGCGTTTATTGGAGCTGGCCTAAGGACGTCGTGGCCGCTCCTTACGAGTCCTGTTTTTCTCCTGGTTTTAACCAAGCTCTTTCGTTGTGTTTATACTTTCTTTTGAATATTTGTATATTGTTAATTGTGCTGTGTTGTGGTGACTGTTGTCCATCGGTTTACGGTGGAAGTGTGACTTACTTTGATTTTCATTTATTTCTGTTTGAGATTTATGTATCTTGTTTTTGATTTCTTTCAGGAGCTGGGGTCCCACGGGTGAAAGATCTCTTGTGGCGGTGGTGCTGCTTCAACGTTTGCCGTGTGACACTTTTGAAGTGTACGAGTGTGTGATCTGAGTTCACGGTGGGGTGTGTGTGGAAGTGTACTTTTGGATAACTAGCGCTGGTGATCACTCCGGTGGGTAACCTCAGCCCTGTAATTAAGTATACATTTTGTCTTGTTTATTTGGAAGTTGTATAAATTCGTTTTTTTTCTTTTGGTTTTCTTTTTGTTGTTTGTATCGTTGTCTGTCACTGGATTTTTTTTTTTTTTTTAACAGTGAGGATATTTTCTTTTTGTTTTTGTGTAATTGTTTTTCTTTGAGTTGTCACTGAAACCATATCATTGAGGCTGTTTTAAGTGATTTTTCTATCTTGAATTCAAGTTGTGAATAAAGTTTGTCCTTTTTATATGATGCCCACGTTTCCTGCCTACACTTCTTCGTAAGAGAACTGAACCTGTGTGACCTAATAACAAACTTTGGGGTTTATTTCTGTTTCCTGGGTGAAACCCTCCCAGGTGGCGTAGTCCAATTTTCTACAAGTAAACTTGGGCTTGTGTGTGTGTGTGTGTGTTAACCTGTACTGCTTCGCACCACACCAGCATAAACCAGCTCAAACCAGCATACCAGCTCCAAAACCTACCTTAACCAGCATATGCTGTTTTTTTTTTTTTTTTTTTTTTTTTTTTTTTTTTTCAGCAGGGATTTAATACATAGACCAACTAGGCTATCTATTTTTATGTTGCTAATAGGCCAGCCACATTTTTTTTTTTTTAATTAGCCTACTGGAAAATAAATTCTTCATTAGAAACGTCAAGATGTCAGGCGTTCATCATTGCAGAATTTTTCTTTTTTTTTTTTTTTTTTTTTTTTTTCATTTTTCATTACATCCATAACTGAGACAAGTTGGGTGACCACCTGGCTATTGATCTGTTGCAGGACAGGCGAGACTATTTTTACAACTATTACGCTATGTAAATATTGATTTACATTTGTTGGCAAACTTGGCATATGCGCCGATTAATGTTTCTGCCGGTGGGTGCCCACACTATAATGTTGTGCTTATGACAACATTAATCCTGGAGAGAAGACAATTCTAGATTCACGGCTGCACATGCAGGAGGACAAAGTTTGAGAACGCAGATGTAATATCTGAGCGAGAGCGCGCGCGCGCGTCCAGTTTTGTGCAAGGGAGTCCGCCTGTGAGTGGAGAGATTGCTCGCGCATTTGATGCGCTCTGGTGATACAATAATGCGCTCTCGACATTTGTCATTATAATAACGCCATAGAACCCGCATTAAATTAACTATTAACGTGAGAAGAAAGTCGTGTCTGAACGTTGCAATTTTGTATTAAGACAAATGGAGAAAATCTCGTTTTTCCGTAGGTGCTCGACCATTTCCGTGGGTGGCGCTTGATCGCCGCCGTTCGTTGGAAATATTTAACATCAGGATGGATGATTACATGTTTTAAATCATCAGTTTGGGCAGCTTTGAGCAGCTCTTGAGGTTCTTATCTAGTATGTGAGATGAAATCCTTGCTGGTGTAGTTGTGTTTACCGACTTTGATGAGGCCCGCTCTTATCACTTTGCGCTGTCCACTCAGTTGTCATCAGCGGGGAAACCTCTCTATGATTGCATTGGTTGGTTATTTTCACAGCTAGAATATGACGGCTGCACAAATAGATTTTTAAATGCTCATTGTTTTTATTATATTTATTTAATTTTAATATATTAATTTACAATACTGTGGTATTGTAATTTCATGGATGAAAAAAAAAATTACAGAATTACAGACTACTTCAGTCTTGCGGGACGCGGGACGAAGCTCCCAATTTCGGGACTGTCCCGCAAAATGCGGGACGGGTGGTCACCCTAGACGTAAGATGATGCTATTTGCGTGTGTATGAAACCGCATAAGATCAAAATGGACAATTCTTATTTTTTATATTGAATTTTGTAGCTTATTCGTGCACATTATTTTTTCCTCTTGCAGCAACATTTCTTCACTGATGACATGTTTACAATGGCGAAGGCGGGACAACCTGTCAGTCACATGAGATTGCAGCAATAGACCTTATGTAGCCCCGCCCATTTTCAGCGTTGCGCTCGTTGTGTTCTGTCTTCCGGTTTGTATTTCCACAGCATGAAGGTAAGATCTTACGTATTTATGAATGAACAGCTCGTTTTTAAATATTCCCGGGCTACAGACATTCGTTATGACATCAGCTTCAAACATTACATTGCTCATTATAACTTTTGTTAACTCTACAATAGGCCTAAGTAAATCCACTTCATCAGCTAATTACTCTTCGACAGTGATGCCATAGAAATATACAGGGCTACCGCAAAAAAACCAAGTTCAAGACAAAATTCTAAAGATGACTGGTTACTTGTTTCTCTGGCACATTCATTTTTCTTGTTGAAGTCAATAAGCCATTTCACTTGTATATTATATAGCCTACTTCACAGAAGGGAAGTAGAGAGCAAATTTAATTTCATGTCGACTTTGAATGACATTTTCAGTTTCCCGGTTTTAGTGATATAAAGCATTGCCATGAAAACAGTGAATATTAGAAAATATCAGCTGGATTCCCTGGCTGACCAATCAGAAATAAAGGGTTAATTCAACCAAAAATGAAAAATTCTGTTAGCATTTAATTTTTAAACTCATAAGACTTTTGTTATTCTTTTATTTTAGGCTTTCATTCGCACAAAAACATTGATCAATGCACATACATAGAGCACGTCAAATATGGTCAGTGAAAGCTCAAACACGCTTGCTTGACACATTACAACCAGTGAGGTTTATTCTCACAAGCAAGTACAGTCCAGAAGGTCTTCATTTGTGTTTGACGAAGAAAAGTCTAATGGGTTTAGAAAGGCAGGATGGTAACTGATGACAGAATTTTCATTTTCCTGCATTACATCAAGGCTGCTCTTCCACTTACTCTGGACCCTCACCAGTATGCATACAGGGCCAACAGGTCGACAGATGATGCATCTGCACTGCCCTCCTCACTGTACTGTGCCACCTGGAACATCAAGGAACATATGCACGGCTGCTGTTCGTGGACTACAGTTCTACATTCAATGCCATCATACCTAGCAGACTGTTCTCCAAGATGTCCGACCTAGGCATACAACACAATATCTGCCTGTGGATTAAGGACTTCTTAACACAGCGGCCACAGTCGGTGCGGATGGGCTCACATCACTCCTCAACTCTGACACTCAGCACAGGAGTCCCACAAGGCTGTCAAGTCACCTTTATTTATATAGCGCTTTTTACAATGCAGATTGTGTCAAAGCAGCTTTACATTGATAACTGGTATATAATTTTGGCTGCATAGCAGCTCTTAAAGAATAGTGTCAATGCCGGCAGATAAAGCACTGTTGAATATCAAATGCCAAGTCAAATGTCAAGTGTCCCCAGGCTGCGTGCTGAGCCCGTTTGTCTACTTTTTGTATACTCATGATTGTACACCATCTCATAATACTAACATCATTATCGAAATTTGCAGATGATACGACTGTGGTGGGGTTGATCACCAGAAGCGATGAGTCTGCCTACAGAGAGGAGGCACAGAGGCTAATGGTGTGGTGCACAGAGAATAATCTGTCTCTAAACATCAAGAAAACAAAAGAACTCATCATTGACTTCAGAAAGAAACAGGTTGTTCACACACCACTGTACATCAATGGGGAGAGGGTGGAGAGAGTGTCCAGCTTTAAATTTCTGGGCACATCTCAGAGGACCTCTCATGGACGACAAACATGGCGCTAGTCAAGAAGGCACAAAGCGACTGTACTTCTTAAGAACGCTCAGGAAGATTAACCTGTCACAGCAGCTTCTGATGTCATTCTATCGCTGTTTCATTGAGAGTGTACTTACACATGGCATGCTGGTGTGGTATGGAGGCAGCTCTGCAGCTGACAAAAAGGCTCTGCAGAGAGTCACAAAGACTGCAGAGAACATCATCACAAACCAACAGTTACCTGTCCTGGAAGACATATTCATCACACGTTGCCTGCAGAAAACACACAACATTCTAAAGGACTCACATCACCCTGCCCATCATTTGTTTGAACTGCTACCATCTGGGAAACGCTACAGGTCTATTAAAACACGCACCACAAGATTCATGAACAGTTTTTATCCAAAAGCTGTTACCCTACTGAACTTTGAAATGAAAAACACTGCCTAACTACAATACATTCTTGACATTCAAGACCATGCATTCAATGACAATAACATTTGAGCGCTTTACATTTATCACTTATGTGCAATAACATATAAGCACTTTATTTCTTTCCTGTGCAATATGGCCTTTTTTTTTTTTTATAATTTCTTTTTTTTTTTATAAGTTTATAATTTCATTGTATGTTTTTTACAATGACAATAAAAGAAGAACTGAATTGAATTGAAAAGTGGTCTGCAAAAAATTGCTGAGCTAATTTTTTTTGTACCATCTAGTGGTTTAAATAAGAATAAAGTCAAAATGCGCCTTTTCCCCTGGTGTGACTTTAGCCCCACTGTACCCTACCTATTCATTCAGTGTCTATATATTACTTCTGTCACTACCATACATTTGCTTTGCTACTAACCACCCCAATAGTGACAAGTAACTATTTTAAATCTTAAAAAATACACATATTGACACATACTGACTAGGAAAAGAAAAAGTACTACATTAAATGAACAAGTAGTGACTTAAATTGATATGTGGAATAAGTATTAGTAGGCTATATAACGGATAAATACTAGCATTTAATGATAGAGAACCCTCAGCATTGGTGCCCCCCAGGGATGTGTGCTCTCGCCTCTGCTCTTTTCAATATACACAAATGACTGCATTTTCGCGGACTCATCTGTTATGATCCTGAAATTTGCTGATGATACCACAATCATCAGACTCAATCATCCGGGACGGCAACGAGTCAGTATACACGCAGGAGGTGGTCCCCCGTGAGACAGTTGAGATGACAGTTAACTTTAAAAAAGTAAATCTTCCTCTGCCTCCACCCACTATCCAAGGTTACCGTGTCCAGCACTAATTCCTTCGAGTTCCTTGGTACTACCATAAGTGGGAGAAGAACACCATTAACATAATCAAGAAAGCTCAGCAAAGGATGTATTTTCTCCGCCAGCTAAAGAAGCACAACCTGCCGAAGGACCTGGTGTACCAGTCCTACAGGGCCATCATTGACTCCATACCGTGTTCATCAATCACTATTTGTTCAGCTCTGGACAAACACCAACTTCACAGAGTAGTTAGGATGGCAGAGCGCATCACTGGACCAATCTGATCTCCCTCAAGGACCTGTACACATCCCATGTCAGGAAACAGGCTGGGAGTATTGTAAGGGACGATCACTGCACTTAATGTCACAGGCCATGTGTACTGCTTTCTATGATTGGTCATTTAATTGTTATTTTTGCAGGGTATTGTGTTTCTGTCATTTTCTCATGTTTACTGCTCTATGTGCAGTACTTAGATGTGTTTGCACTTCTACTGTTGTGGTATCTGTAATCATGTTGTTTTAGTTTGTATCATTTAGTCCAGCACTGCTGTGCCTGTATGTAAAAGTGCATTGTTGGTTTGTTCTGAACCAGTAACAAATTCCTTGTCTGCTCAGGCATACTTGGCCAATAAAGTTGATTCTGATGCATGTCTGTGAATATCTAAAAAACTGGTTTAAGGGTTGATTTTTGGATGAAATGAAAGAAAATGAATGAAAAGCCATTAGACTAAACCATTTTCCACAAATAACACATTTATTAGATATTTACAAAATAGTTTATTGACAAATGAAGTTAGCTTTTCACATGATATAACTCAAAACCAATATAAAAATCTCTTAGTGACATGAATTTCAGAGCTAGTATCGTGATCAGTTTATTCCTTATGAGGCGCAAGTAAATCAGGGGTTCCTATACGATCAACATCAAATGTTATATCATAAAAAATACACTTAAAATTTGTGTAGTGATTCTGTTTGAGATTCATACGTGTGCTGAAACTTAAGTTAAAAATTTTTAGTAAGGAATTATACTCATTCAGATCACATACATCAGACAAGTTTGTCAGGAGATTGAGGTCATTAATGAGGGTTATGAGCATGGAATATTATCATCTAATTATCTAAAATGATATGATTTCTAAAGACAATTTAGCTCTAGAAAAAGCTTATAATTCAGCTGTAATGGCGATTCAGCATTTACAATTTAGAACATGCTTTCTGAAAACTGGGCATCAAACGTACAGTTGGGGCAGACAGAATACATTTATGAAAGGAGAGAAAGGTTTCGTACAATTTTTCATATAGCGCAAAGAATGAACATGCGTTGACATATGATCTGGTTTACAAGAACAAAACCTGATAAAAAGGCAATTTGACTACCTTAGATGGAGCGATCCATCCAAGGAAATGTCACCCCCGTTCAGAAATTGCTTACATGCTTTGCATTGACTCAGTTAAAATACAATGTACCGACACATGCATTCAGTCTGCTGTGGCATAGGAAAAAGAAATCCCCCCTCCCCCTCCCCTCAAAAGAAATTGAAAACAAATACACTGTTAAGGATTAATGTACACAGTGACATCTGGATTTAGCATTAGCGACAATACAGAGAATACAGAGATAAAGCCTTGTCTCCATCAGTAAAAGGCACCCCATAATACTTGGAAGTTACTTTTGTGGCTCAGAGAGATGTTGGGGTGCCATTGTGCATAATCCAGACATCCAAAGACAGAATGGCACCCCACTGCATAAGGCAATTCTAAGGACTGAGCAGAGGAAGTAAAGCATGAATCAACAGAGAGAAGGAAAAGACATAGAGGCAATGCACTTAATGTGCCGTTTACAGATGTTACAAGCAGCTAGAAGACACTTTCATATCAGCACAGGTCTGTTGTTGAGCTACAGTAACTGATGAACATGTAGTAGGTTCAGTACACGCACAATAGGTGAATATTTTTGACAGTCAATCCTCCAATAAAAATTGCATTATGGTATTATTCTTAATGCACAATTACTTCCTCAAAGAAGTTTTGGTCTTGCTTGCATTCATGATGATCAGCTTAAAACCCTACAAATTACAAGCTCGAAAACTGTTTATTTTATCAGTGCTGTAAAAAATAAAGGATTTAATGTCGAGTACATATTTACACTGCTGAAGCCAAATGAGAAAATGCAATTAGTAGAAAAGTAATTGCTGTCATACTGTGGCTCAAAGGGAGGGAAAGGCAATACATTTTTCTCTTGGAAGTGCTTATGTTTCTAATCCTACATATTTAGACAGATTATAGTGACTGGAGTAACTATTTTGGAATTTATGATTCCAGCTTTAGGAACACATATTTAACATACATCTGGTTCTGAACAATAACCTTCACAGTTCACAGTCAGACCCAGCTGTACAGTATTAATACATAAACAGTTAAAAGGTGTTTAGGCATAAAGTTAGAGATCCTCATGTTGATACGTGAGAAAAAAGGCAAAATATTTTCACCAACAGACAATGTTTAAGCTGAAAATGTTTAAAGGATGAAGGCATTTGCAAGGTTTGACAGAATATATAAGTCTTGGTTAGCAGTCTCTAAAGAAACATGAGACATCACTGCATAATGGCATGAATATGACAAGAGATGGTTTGTGCAAATGTTAAATTAAATAATAATAATAATAATAAAAAAACATTATATACTACAGTGTATATACACAGGGTAAACTGTTAACACATTCAGGTCAGAGAAATATTGGCATTAGGGACTTTAAAACCAAATAAAATTCATCATGGTAAGAAAGGACTTGCTGTATGTAGTGAACTATGAGAATTCTCCATCTGATTAAGATACTGTTTTCCAGTCAATATTGACAATTTGGTCCCGACACAATCAGTCTTAGCTCAGGTGCATATGTTCACTGTTAGACAGACCAGTTAAAAGGAGGTAAAGATATCTTAGAAACTACAGCTACTCATGTCAACAATCTGCTAATCATACAAGGCCCAATGAAGATAAAACAGGTCTACCTGACGATTTTTTGCTAATTCTGTGATTGAAAAAGTACTGAAATTCAATTGCCATTTACTGTATTAAAAAGATGTCAGAAATATGAACTTGGACTCACGTTTTAGTGTCCAAAATGATTTTACGCTTAGTAATACAAATTAGCATTTTTAATGTAATACAGATATGATGAATGCTCAAATGTGACAAGAACAGGGAGAGCAAAGTCCCGTGCAAATGACTTTTAAGGACTGCTCGTCTATGCGGTTAATGAATGATAAATCTGATTTGCAGTTCGAAGCATGATTTGTTTAAAGGGGAAGGTTGTTTTTATCCTGTCCCACTTATAAACATAATACTCACCTCCAAACCCTTTTCACATGTTTATCACAATTATTTTCATAAAGCTCACAAACAGGGTGTAGAAGGAGTATACAGGCATTATAATTAGTGTCCTAAATTATCTTCCACTCAAAATATCAATAAACAGCAAAGCCAAAGCTGTGCTGGATTTATAGAAGCAGTGATGAGGCATAGTTAACATGAGGTGCAGCTCATCACACACTAAAAGTGCGTTGTTGTTGCGTCATTTCCTCTTGGTCACCTGCTTCTGTCACAAGCATAGAAGGGCTGACGTGTCGATGATTTGAGGGGAAACGGAAACTCGGTCATATTATTAAATGGCTTTTTCTTATTAGAGGATGTGGCTTTCCTGAAATCTTACAGCAGCTTCTGGTTTGCAGGTTGGGTTTTCCTCAGTGTCTCAGGAGTCTTCAGTCATCTTTAGTAGCTCTAGGAAGGCACCAACAGCTCCAAAATATCCCTGCAGTACAGAAGCATTATTATATTTCCATACATGCTCATTTCATAAGGTATGATGTGGCATCTGTTAAGGCCTAATGATCAATTGATGGCTGATATTTTAATATACTGTATATAAAGTATGTTCAAACTTTTGGGATCAGTAAATTTTTCTTTGCTGAATAAAATTATTAATTTCTTTCCAAGGATACATTGAATTGAACAAAAGTGATAGTAAAGTCATTTAAATTGTTACAGAAGATTTCTATTTGAAATCAATGCTATTCTTTTTTTTATTATTATTATTCATAAAAGAATCCTGAATAAAGGAATGGTTTCCACAAAAATATTAAGCTGCACAACTGTTTTCATCATTGATAGTAATAATAATAAGAAAAATGTCTTGAGCACCAAATAAGCATTTTAGAAGTATTTCTGGAGAACCATGTGACACTGAAGACTGGAGTAATGGCTGCTGATTTGCCACCAACATTTTTTATTGTAGTAACATTTCACAATATTACACTTTTTACTGTACTTTTAATCAAATAAATGCAGCCTTGGTGAACAAAAGAGAAAATATTAAAAACATTCTAAACATACATTTGAATGATAGTGTATAAAAAATATAGAATTTAATGATATATTATGAGACGTACACAACATAGCTGAACCTAAATGGTTTATTTTACATAATATCTTCTCAAAGTGCACAATATTTGACAGCAGAAATCAACACTATCCACTGACAGGCGTGTGGGTAGATTTTGGAACTTTTGGACACAAGGGGGAGCTAAAAAGTCCTGTTAATCAGCAAAGCCATCATACAGTGACAAGCACAGACTATTGCAGGGAAGGAAAGACAGGTAAGTTAATATATTCAAATTAAACCTAAATAAACTTGTACAAACAGTACTTACACCTTGTTTGCTTCTAACATTATTTAAACATTTCTCATTTATTATATACCTATATATATATATAATGAAGGCAACTCATCTGTTGTTGTTTTACATCTTACTCCCTAATATTTAAATACTCACATTCATCTTCAGTAACACAGTTTACCATTGTTTCTGGTCACATTTCTCCACTTGTACCTTCTATATTGGGACTGAACAGCACTGAAATTCACAATGTGAAAAAACTAGAACGCCTTGTTATAATCTAAGTTATAATTAAGTTATAATGAATCTACCTACATGTCTATTAAAAATGTTAGAGTAAATACATTGAAATGAACTTCTAAGTTTTGACTCAAAGAGATGTCATAGAAGCAAAGGATGATTTTGTTTTTGGATGATTTCTGACTTTTGGGGAATATTCACTGAATTTTAATATTTAAATATTTTTGTCCAGTCTTTAAAGGCTTCAAATTTTAAATGTGTATGAAAATTAAAAGCCACAAAACTCAAATTTTGATTTTGTGAGGTGTTTAAAAGCACCTAATTTTAATTCATCTTTAATGTCTCCACTATAAATAATCTCACGTGTATTAAACCATTGTTAATAATATGTGCGTGCTTGTTGGCTGATTCCAATAGTTATAAAATGCCAAATACTGGCTTGGCTGATACATTGACTGAACACTATGGAGAATGTTATGGTAAGTCTAAGATGGACAAACATTATTAATGAAACTGATTCTAGCACTGACAGGGAATTAAAAATTATTTTAAAAAAGGAAGAAAATCTTACTTCATGTTCTAAGAAAAGGGCTTTCAGTTGACTGTTAGACCAGAAGTCCATGGCATAGGCTAGCAGCTTAGTTGATACAGTGTTGATTCGAAGGAAATTCCCAACAAAAACCACTTTATCGATATTCTGAAGAGAATTAAACACAAAAACAGTTAGAATAAACAGTAATACTGTTCAATTTTGAATTTGATGAAGAGAAAGAGTAAATATCCACATTACACATGTTCTTGACATTTACACCAGAGTATTTTAGGAAAAAGAAAAAAAAATGTCTATCCATCTTGTGGCTGTTCAGTGTGCTGTGATAGCCCTGTACAATGCTGCTTGATCTCCATGCCACAAGACAACACTGTAAAGAAGCTCAGAGCACACAGAGTTCAGGCCCATCTTTAGTACCATGGACTTGGTCTTGATATTGTTTGTGTAACTTTTGTATTTTTAACTAAACAAAATCAATTAATGTGGCTGGAAATATGGATAGAACCTGCTAAAACAGTTCTTAAACATAATAAATAAGCTTTTGAAATAAGAGAAAATGTTTTCAAACCTCGTTCACTGCACACATACGGGCGATGGAGCCGATGTTGTTTGTGATTGTGACAAGTGTGGCCCTGGCCAGGTCCTCTTTACTTATACTATCACGTTTTTCCTTGCTCATCATATGACCAAAACTAACAAATTAAAGAAAAAAAAAAAATTACAGATTTTCTTTAAAATCACAAACATGATCATATTTACACACGAATGCTGGCAAATCTGTCTGTACCTGGATGCAACGGCAGAACCCTGGAGACCAAAGCGTTCATAATCACCACCGTAAATGTCCTTCACTAGTTTGTCCACATTTGTGCTGTCCCCTTTAGTTGCCATCTCTAAGGCCTCCTCAAATGTATCACAGCCGGTCAGCAAGCAACACAGGCCTAGAAACGTACCACCCCCTAAACTGAATCACAACCAATGAAGCAAATGAATGTTAGTCTATTTAAAGAATGTTGCATTGCTTTAGGTAGGTTCATTAGAGATCTTGTTTTTACAACAAATGTGACAATTTTCATTACAAAATAACGAAAAAGAAAATTCATCATTTATAATTTATCATTAATCATTTTTACTTTACAGTTAAAGGGATAGTTCACCCAAAAATGAAAATTCTGTCATCATTTACTCACCCTTATGTTGTTCCAAACCTGTATGAATTTCTTTATTCTGTTGAACACAATTGAAGATATTTTGAGGAATGTCAGTATCTAAACAGTTGATAGACCCCATTGACTTCCATAGAATTTTTTTCCTTACTATGGAAGTCAATGAGGTCCATCAACTCTTTGGTTACCCATATTCTTCAAAATATCTTCTTTTGTGTGAAGAAAGAAATTCATACAGGTTTGGAACTACTTGAGGGTGAGTAAATGATGACAGAACTTTCATTTTTGGATGAATTAACCCTTTAAAGCTGCACTACAGAACTTTAGGCTTTTTATTGCCATCTGTGGTTGAAACATAAAATTGCAAGTTTGCAAGTTGATTTCAGATTTATTTTTTTTTGGCATTTGATATCATGACCACGAATTAAGAATTTGTTCCTACAATTCATTAATTAATGTCCATGATTTATAAATTCTTTCCTTTGTTTTAGTTACATTGTTAAAACAATTTAAAATGATAGAAAAAATTAGTACAAACATGGCCAACGATTTAAAGCATCAGTTCAAACAAAAATTTAAATTCTGTTATAATTTACTTACCCTCATGTTGTTCCAAACCAGTAAGATTTCTGTTCATCGTCGGAACACAAATGAAGATGTTTGTCGCTTCAAAAATTTTATAAAAAGATTGTAAAACTAATCCATATGAATCAAGCGATTTAGTCCACATTTTCTGAAGAGACATGATCGCTTTATATGATGATCAAATTTAATTTAGGCTTTTATTCACATATAAAGATTCATCAATGCACACATCAGTTATGGTAAACGGAAGCTCAAGCATGTTTGCTTGACGTGGGAGAACCAGTGAGTTTCATTCTCATGTGTTACGCTGCATGTTTGAGCTTCTGCAAGAGGTTTGTTCTCACGTGTCAAGTAAGTACGGTTGAGCTTCTGTTTATGTACGCTGATCAATGTTTATTTGTGAATAAAAGCCTAAATTTAATCCGTTCATATAAAGCGATCAAATCTCTTCAGAAAAATTGGACTAAATCGCTCAATAATATGAATTCATTTTATGATCTCTTTATGAACTTTTTGAAGCAACAAAGTGGTTGTTGCATGGACTGTCAATGGAAGGACAGAAATCTCTCAGATCTTCATTTGTGTTCCGAAGATGAACAAAAGCCTTACAGGTTTGAAACAACATGAGGGTGAGTAATTGATGACATTTTTTTTGTTTCATTTTGGGTGAACTAACTCTTTAACTAAAATGACAAAAATTAACAAATTAATATTTGTTAAAATTTCTCCATACTTTGGCAATGCATTTCTGCGTGAATAAATCTGATGGTTTGAGGTATATCTTTGGTTCTATAATAACATATATGATAAATGCCATCAGGTCAGGAAGTAAAATTAAGTCAGGAAGTAAAATATCTGCCGCTGTAGTAGCCAAATCAAACTTATGCAAGTCACGTATACAAGCAAGGACAAATGACATAAACCTGAAATGAACAATGCTTAGCTACAAGAAAAAGATGATGCAGGAATTCACCTGGTGCCCGTGACCCGCTTGTAATCATCCTTGGAGTAGACAGCCAGGATGCTAACCCCTGAGCCAATGTTTACCAGCAACATAGGGAAGGGGTTCTCCAGACTAAATGGCCTCTTGACACAGTTTTCAGGGTCAGAGGGATTTTGGAAAAAATAACACTCGGGATGGCCATTGAACCCGACTGAGTCAACGTACAGTAGACCATGAATAAGACAGTCCAGTTCATCCAGCTTCTGCAGCTCCAAATCAGCAATCTGAAGGAAGAAATAAATACACAATCATAAATGTGAGAGGTGTATCCAATGTTAGCAATTTCTTGTCCTGATAACAGTAACAGGATAAGTGGCAGTAAGATAACCATTTGTCATTATGTCAACAAAACATTAGCCTGGCACGGATCAACAAATTTTTCACATTCAACCTTTTGCAAATTTCATAAATCCCATTATTATGTTGCCATTCCTCTGTGGGTAATGTACCGTTCTGAAGTCTTCCTCAAACTTGTATGCACCCCCACCCGTGGCGCACAGCGTGGTGTGCAGGCTGGAGAAGTTCTTGTCTCGGCCCATTTGGATGAAGCGGTGCATGTCTTGAGTGGGGAACCGAATGAAGTGCAGGTTGCCTTTGCGGCCACACATGGTGAGGTTCTTCAACTCCAGGTGAACGTCACGGATACCCGTGTTTCCATAGGCCACGTTGGAGGTCAGGTAGCGGCGGATGCTCTTCAGGCTCTCCACTTCCTCTTGTTCTTCTTCAGCAGTTATGTCCTTGGGCTCAAAGTAAACCAGCTTTACCAGGGTGCCTCCAATATCCATACCAAACCACGGAAAGGCTGAAACAAAAACACAAGTTTTAGAAAGGGAAATTTTACTATTTCTTTCCCTCAACAAGCATAACCTGAATCTTTCTGTGTGGTATTAATTGGTGTGAAATGGGACTTGAAAAAAGTGATGTTGCATTATTGGTAATACTTAAATGATTTTTACGATGTTTTTACTATTTTAGTTTAATACGTATATTAATTAATACTGTCTGATTGCAAATTACTATGACTGCTTTGGCAGGGGGGAAAAGAAGTATCTCGGTCTATTCACACTGTGGCTTGTGGGGCCTTTTGTTGCCATGGTAACAGCAGTTTAAAAGAGACTGCCTAGCGATTCAGAGAAACATCCTGTATTTAAAATAAAAGTTACACATCTCACACAATCTGTCTAGCATAAAATAAATCTTAATAAAAACTGCTTAGACTTACCTTACTCATATAATCAGTATTACTTATAGTAACCTTAGTGAATCAGTGAAATCGCTTTGCAGTGTTTCGCTTTGCAGAGAAAGCAGTTTCTTATGTCATCGATTAGTTAAGGCAGTCTGCGTTTAGATCACTGATGATAATGTAGCTGGCAGATGTACATGTGGGTGAAAGGTGTGTGTACTCCTTGTCTCAGAGAGCAAAGTACTCCAAAGTCACCAAGAACACAGTGACATTACAGAAGTTAGTGCACAAAAAGTGAGATTACATTAGTTTACAGTAAACATATTTAAAAACAATATTGAATATCAACAACGAATAACTATATACTTATACTAGTTATAGATACATTACTGTTACTGCAACTACTTGTTTAGTAGGTTTGACAGTACACTTCAAAAAGATGAAGAGCAACTGATACTAACAAAACAATAATAAAAATGATTTTTTTTTTTTTTAAATGTTGTTTTATTGTTGTTGTTTTACTGTAGTTTACTGATTTTTTTAACTGAATAATATTACGTAAGATCTTACCTGGCTTCTTCACAGTTAGTTTCATACTTTCAGGTGAGACAGACAGGATTATGCAGACAGCAATGTGAAGCACGCAGCGATCTAATATATGTATATATCATTCAAATGCAGCTGTCAGAAGAATAAATGTCCTCATGTCAGCTTGCAGGTGTGCTATTGCCTTTTTATGTTTATTTTACAACAACTGTAAAGTCTGCAAGCTCATACGGAGCGATTTCCCCACCCCCGTTGTGTGATACTTCAATCTCATTGGTTGATCAAGCATGCCCTTCATATCTGGCGTGGTTTGGTCACACCCCCTGATTCTGATCTGGCCAATGAAATCTGCACAGCGAACATCACATTGATTTCACAATACTAAATAACCCGGTCTTTCAAAAACAAAATAAACCTCTTAATACAGGCAAGTTTTAAGTGTGCTTACAGTTTAAGCTATTTCTCTTTTAAATAAACCTCTTTTTTAATTACGAAGAATAGTTGACTAAAACACAAAAAGAAAACAAAAAATTCGTTCATTACTTCCGGGACTTCATGACACTGAATAGGCTCATCCTTCAAGATACTGATACAAATATGAATAAAAACATAATGCGAAAAATGCTGGTGCATCGTTACAAACACTTTAACCAAACAGTGAGAAAATAAAATGGACATTTTAACGTACAGTGAGACCTTTATTTATCTTGACGATACGAAAAATGAATGCGTGAAATAAATTAAAATAAAGAAAATGCACGTTTAATGCCCTGGAATCATTTATTTAGTTGCTTAAATTTTTTTAATAAACCATACCTCAAAATACTTATTTGTAGGCCTATGTTGTGTTAATTGTCATTGTTCAGTTTAAGTTACAATTTAATATAGGCCTATTAATAAAATGCTGAAAAACTCGACTTACGAGGTCTGTTCTTCTTTCCCGAATCCATGCGTCTTCTGAGTCTGCAGCGCTTCGCTGGCGAACCATTGTTGTGTACATCCTGATGAAGATGGTGGAAATTTTCAATACCATTATGGCCACCGCTACTGTCACTAGCAACCAGACCACCTCCGTTAGACGAAATACAGTCCCCGTTACCGGACTGAGGGGTGTGAAATCCGTTCACTAAACCGTTCGTGTAGTGCGTCGTTCCGTTTTGATCGGATGTTTCAGCATTTTCCATTATTTACGTTGCAAATGTAGACGCTCGGAAGACAGATGCGTAACGACTCGACGGTTCGAAGGCGCTTCAAAATGTACAAGTGTTTTTTATCAGAATCCTACATAAATGCTGATGTGTTGTAAAGAGATGAAGACAATAGGTAGGTCTTCAACATCTCATTCGAGGTCACTGTCGGTCATTTCTTCTTTACACGCTGTATGGCTGTTTCCGAGTCAAACAGCCGGTATATGCTACGTCACTAAGGAAAATGCCTCCACTCCCTCTGCTGAAACGTCATGTTTCAGAGCCGCCTACTTACATATAGCATTGGCTACTATTTGCTATTAGCCTAATGTATTCTACACTGGTATCCTAAGCTGACGAGGCGTTCGCGTAACATAGGCTAAGTAAGTTTAATTAGCTTAATTTTAGACCACTCGGTAAGAAAGTGTTTTTCAAATGTCACTTTTTAGACTGACTGGTGTCTAAAGAGTGTAGAATGTTGTCTTCTTTGAACTTAATAGCCTATTCTCCACAATTCCAACATAAGAAAGCAAAACAAGTTTACGGTCAGTAAAGCATTAAAAACAGTTGCATTCAGATTTTTAGGTTCTCTCAACGATTGTCTTAAAACATGCCCATAGTAACACTACTTTATGTCAATTTGATTTTGTTAATTCATTACATGCAAAATGCCTAATTCAGGTTATAAATTCATCAAGGCAACAGCAGACTTCTTGTTCAAAAAAATAAATAACAAATTGACCTAAGCTATTTTGATATACCACATAGTTTTAAAGAACAATTGATTAAAGTTAACATAGGCCTATGTGTTTCTGAAAGCGCAATCACATTATAAAGCAAATATATTTTAGAAATAGCAAAACTATTAAAAGTTTGTAGACCTCAACACCTGACATTCAAAACGCAAGAACAGTGACAACCAACATGTAAAAAGATGAGCACTAACTATAATGACAAAACAAAAGTTTTGAAAAAAACGAGAAAACAAAACAGAGAAATCCATATATATATATATATATATATTGGTAAGTTAGTTTCACATTTCTTAGTATTTAGCATGTAAATTACACATTTTGCACACCAGCATGAAAAGTAAATCAATAGTGCTTCAGTCGCAAGATTAGAGTGGCATTGCCTCAAGAGAGCGCTATAAGCGTGATAGAAATTTTTTTCACAGACACTGTCACAAGCTGTATATTGCAAACACTAACCCTATCCCTAAACACAACCCTCATAGAAAACATTCTGCATTTAAAAAATAAAAAAAAGATGATTTATAAGCTGTCCTCCCCATAACGTAGGGTGTGTGTGTGTATATATATATATATATATATATATACTTCCTTGCAGAATTGCTCAAGTTAAGTCAAATTCCGTGGTGAGTGGCAATGGACAGCTCTCTTCAAGTCTATCCGCAGATTTAAGTCAGAACTCTGACTTGGCAACTCAAGGACATTCACTTTCCTATTCTTAAGCCATTGCATTGTTCTTTTCAGCTGTCTAGCAGAAGGATGCAGGTTTTTCGTAAGAATTTGGATGTACTTGGCAGCATCCATTTTCCCTTAAGTCCTGACAAATCGCCCAGTCCCTGCTGAAGAGAAACACCCCCACAACATAATGCTGCCACCTTCACAGTAGGTATGGTGTGTTTTGGGTGGTGTGCTGTCTTTGCTTTTCACCAAACATAGCACTGAAAGAAAGAAGCCTTTCCTGAAAAAGTACCACACTCAGTCTCGTTTGCACTATGCAAAAACAAAAGGTGCTATGGTCTGATGAGACCAAAACTGACCTTTTTGGACTGAACTCCAAAGCACTAATATTTGGCAAAAGCAACAGCTTAAAAAAGTTAGACTTTACTTTATTTTCAGGGTGTAATGTGACAAAAGGTAAAGAATTTCGTAGGGTACGATGACTTTCTATAGTGTATGTATGTGTGTGTGTGTGTGTGTATATATATATATATATATATATATATATATAAAGAGAAAGAAATAAAGGGCCAAGCCAAAACATTTTAGTGGTCTTTTAATTGTCTTTTTAATCACAAATAACTGGTCAGGAATTAGCAGGAATTGTACAAATACTATAGATAAAGTAACTTAGAACGGAATAGTCTTCCCCAACTTGCAGACAGCTTTTTACAGAAAATCAGTTTTGTACCATTAAATGTTAATGGCTTCAAACAGTTCATGAGTAGTTGAAAATGTCTCCCAGTTCTTTTGAGTTTAATGTGAGGCCAAATATTAACTAGGGTTTAAATCTGGACTCTGACCAAGCCAAAAGATGAGGTTCTCAAGCCACTTCTTGACTGTCTTTGCAATTTGGGCAAGAGCAAAAATAACATCTGATCATTCCTCTTTAGATAACAACTTTTCATTTGTGGGAAGCAAGCCATTCTGCAAAATTATCCTGTACTCCAAAGCATTAAATGACTTTTCACAGTGAAGTAGCTCACCAATGCCAGCAGCTTAAAAGGCTCCCCACACAATGACATGCTTCACTGTGCTAGAGATGCATTTATTATTATATTTCTCACAATATTTTCGAAGACACCGTGCTGGGGCATCACCATGCAACTCGTGTTTCATTGTGCTTCATCACTACACACAAAACTTCCCATATTCTGCCAAAAACTTTAATCTAAGACAACAATGGCTTTTTAAGTAGTGCATTTGCTTAAATTTTGCTAATTTCCTGACCAATCATTTGTTTGTAGTTAAGACAGTTAAAAGCTTGATGTGTAGCCATTTTGGGCTTGACCAATATGCACTCATTCTCCCACTGTAAGGGTAAGTTTACATGACAACAATGTACTGAAAACGGAAAGTTTTTTTTTTCTTTGTACAGATGACAACGTTATCAAAAACATCCCCGTTCACGCAGATCTGCAAAAATGACTAAATACGTTGTATTTTGCATGGCAGGCCAGTAGTTGGCGATGCTCACTTTGTAAAGAAACACTACGTGCCTGCACACATACACATTCATTTACAGAGCACTCACGCCAAACATGCATGCCTATAGACTAAACACATAATATGCATGTGAATGCTGTCACCGTTTTTGCAGATTCACATTTTTGTAGTTTACACGGAGATGATAACGGTATCATTCTGAAAAAAAATGCACTTTGAAACCTGTTTTGAAAATTGTGCATTTTCAGGTGTTGTGTAAACAGACCCTCACTCTGTGGTGTGCTGATTGGCTGACTGGACCTGAACACGATTACCTTAATCACCCTGCTCAAGCAATATAAGGACCTGCTAACCAGTTAGTGTTTGTCTGGCCTTGTATGTGGTACTTTGACTGGTTCGCTGTGGATCACTGTTGGACTATTCTTTGGATGTACTTTCCTGTATTATCTCCTATGTGGATTCCTTTGTTTCTGAGACTGTTACAGTACTTACCTGTTTCTTGCCTTTGATGAAGGACTTATGTGCCTGTGTGATGAGGTGTCTGTTTGAGTTTTGGGTGTTATTGCTAAACCGTTTCTGAAGGACATAGTATCTGTTTGCGTTATTGCTTCTGATTTCAGCACCTTCCACAGAGACATTGAGTTAATTACTGCTCTTGTTATGTTTTTTTCTTTTTTTTTTTTTTTGCATTCTGGTAGACTTGTTACACTAATTTGAAGTCCTGGTCTCATTGCAAGCACTACATTTTCCTGACTTGGTGACATGAGAACATTTCTGAGTTTTCTATGATGAAGTACTTGAAGTGTCTTATCTGAGTGTATTTCTGTTGAATAAACCCCCACACTGTGTCCAGAGACCTACTTAATTTCTTTTGTTACAGAAGGCCAGACCAATTAACATGAACTCTTTTCACTTCAAATATGGACCACCAGTTTGCTGAGATGAAATCTGGGGAAGACATTCTGTGCTCCATCAATCAGAATTGGCCACATTATTAAGATGTATGTGGCGGAATTTGTCCAGTATTGCCATTAATTCCCTGGGATGATCCATTTCTCATGGATTTGTTCTGGATTGGATTAACCATCACCTTGTACAACTGATACCACCAGACAATCCAACCCTCTCCCTGAGGCAATATCTGTACTGGGTGTTGTGGATTTGTGGCTCTCCCTGTACAGTTGGTGAAGTCAGTGAGGTGAAGGACAACAACGCCACTAAGCAGCTGTTCTCCGGTAGCCAATCCCTTCCTATGTGTCAGTCTTCATCGTCCAGCATCAAACCAGTAACAACCATTGGTGGCACTAAGCCACCGTGTCATCAGGGCAAGTTGGCCAAGCACAGTTTGGAGAAATCAGCTCCAGTGAGTATTAGGTTGGATTCTAAACTGGAGGATTTTCCCATCATGTCCATCTGAAGGGCTTGGAGATCAAGATCAGCAGTTCTAAGTCTGCCCATCAGCCCTCAGTTTCCTGCCAGTCCATGAGTCTGTTCCTGTCAAAGCACTGTCAGAGTCTGCTCCAGCCTCTGTATTCCATCAAATACCTGCTCAATCCACAAAGCTCAGTCAAGAATGCACTCAGACCCCAGAGATTTGTTACAAGTCCGCTCTGACCCTGGAGCTCAGCCCAGAATCTTTCAACGCTGCCAGTCTGAGCACCACACTATCCCCAGCTCAAAGGAGGAGGGTGAGGAGGAAGAAACGGTTCTCCCTGATTGTCCTGTGGGGATATTCAGTTCAGTGGCGGCTCCAGCCCCTGAGCATGGTTAAGTGTCTACTCCAGCCCCAGAATCCATTTCAGAGTCCGTTCGGGCCCCGGAGATCAGCCAAGAGTCATTGCTTCTGTAGTCTGCTCTGCCATTATGTGTGTTTGGGCTTAGCTGTTCCATGTTGACCAAGGAAATCATTCCAGAGTTGGCTACCTGTCCTGTATCTGTTATAACCAAGGAGTTTATTCTAGAAATTCTTACCTATTTCACATCAACTAACAAAACCCTGAGTTATTTAACTATCCAGGGTTGGCCATAGAAGCCATGTCAAGACCCATAATGTCTGTCCCATTTCAACCAGGGAGGACGATTATGAATGTTCTGTCCTGGAGGTCATCCCAAGCCCCCTCATCTTAACTAGGGTGGCTATTCTCAGTTCCTTCATTTCAGCCATTATAGTTGCTTGGGATCTTTTTGTATCTTGTTCTCCTGTTTTGCCAGGCTTGCCATGGTGTCCATCCCTGACATCAGAAGTTCAGCCGGCTCGCCAGATATCCATCTGTCCACAAACACCCCAGTCTTTTGCCCGTCAGCCTACATGCAAGACCTCAATCAACCGATTCTCCTGATTAATATCTTTCTGCTGACACTTCAGATGGTGATCCAGAGGATCCCTGTTCCACTGGCATTCCATGAGTTCTCGAGTTGCTCAACATATCGAAACCCAAAGAAATCTTCAATCTGGTACTCTGACTTAACCCCTTCTGCAGAATGTGTACATCGGCTCTACTGGTTCCATCATTGAGGTCCCCAGTCTTGCCTGTTTCATTGAGGGCCCCTAGTGTACTCTGTTCTGCCCTGGTTCCCTGCCCTGCTGGCACTGCCCTGGCTCCTTGTATTGCCAGTTAATATTCATTTACCTGTTAAAAAAAAAAAGCAGAAAAATATTTTTGGGGTGTTCATCTTATTGAATAACTGACACATTGAACAAAACAGCAAATCTTTTGGTGTACTTCAACAGTGTCATTCTCCAAATATACTAAAAAATGTCACTAGAAAAACATAAAATGCTTTATTAGTCATAGTGAGCTGTCTGCTGTGGTTATAGTGCTGTGGTTATATTTGACCATAAAGGCCTGATTCGCGCAGTCTCCTCTGAACAATTGATGTAGAGATGTGTCTGCTACTATAACTCTGTGTGGCATTAATCTGGGCTCTAATCTGAGGTGCTGTTAACTTCCGATTTCTGAGGCTGGTGACTCGGATGAACTTATCCTCAGCAGCAGAGGTGACTCTTGGTCTTCCTTTTCTGGGGCGGTCCTCACATGAGCCAGTTTCATCGTAGCGCTTGATGGTTTTTGCAAGTGCACTTGGGGACACATTCAAAGTTTTTGCAATTTTCCGGACTGACTGACCTTCAGTTCTTAAAGTAATGATGGACTGTCGTTTCTCTTTACTTAGCTGATTGGTTCTTGCCATAATATGAATTCTAACAGTTGTCACATAGGGCTGTCATCTGTGTACCAACCTGACTTCTGCACAACACAACTGATGGTCCCAACCCCATTAAGAAGGCAAGAAATTCCACAAATGAACCCTGACAAGGCACATCTGTGAAGTGAAAATTATTTCAGGTGACTACATCATGAAGCTCATTGAGAGAAGGCCAAGGGTTTGCAGCACTGTCAACAAAGCAAAGGGTGGCTACTTTGAGGAATCTAAAATATGAAACATATCACACTTATTTCACACTTTTTTGTTTACTATTATGCCATATGTGTTCATTCATAGTTTTGATGTCTTCAGTGAGAATCTACAATGTAAATAGTCATGAAAACAAAGAAAAAACATTAAATGAGTGGTTGTGTCCAAACTTTTGACTGGTAGTGTATAATGTGCAAAAAACACATCTGGGGTGTATTCCAGAATGGAGGTTCAACAAACTCTGAGTTAAAATTTGAACTCTGAGTTGACTTACCCTGAGATGGGAGTTTTCGTTTTCAGAACAGCTGAATTAAGTTAACTCAGAGTCAACCTTCTCAGAGTTGATTGAACTAAGTGCATGTACCATGACTATCCCTGCGTATCATTCAGCTTCCTAGCTCCCTAGTTCGTGAATCAGTATATCATGTAAATAAATGTGGCTGATTCCCTGATCAGTGCCCTGACTACTGAACTAGGGAGCTGATTGAGATGCACCCAAAGCCATGATCAATGGAGCTCCGATATTACGATTCACCATGGCAACAGCACCCGACAAAAAGACGCTTGCATACTTCCGAGTCAATACAAGTTAAATTCTTATCACAATATATTATAATATCAGAGGTGAAAACTGGCAGAATGGTAAGTTATTGAACTAATATTCATTTTCATGGTATCCCACGGACAAAAAAAAAAAAAAAAACATTAACAGAATGCAATAATAACATAGATAACTGTCAGATAATTTTACTTAAGTAAATGCACTCCATTCTGATTTACCCACAACACATTTTTCTGGAATCCAATGTTGGTCCTTAATGCAAAATGGAAGAAGAAAAGATAAATCACAAATGAAATCTCTTTAATATCTTAGTCGTGTATGCTAGACAGCAATGAGATTGAATAGAGATGAAATTGAGATTTTGCTTTATTCTACATTTCATATATTATCAGAATCTCACGTCTCCGCTCAAAACTGTCAGAAATTGTGCTCATATTTGGCATAACAGTCTTGTCAAAAATTCTTCAAAATAAACTGAGCTATACAATTACTTTAATAGCTCTATATTCTTAATGTATTGCAACAATTGTCATTTGTATCTCAAGGTAAAGGAGAAATATCTTAAATAAAACCACTGAAAGGACTCCATTAGCAAAAAAATTAATAAAATTAATAAAAAATCATAATTTTGAAAACATTTATTTCAATACAGAACATCGGATCCATTGTGTCTGATATACATAGGTGTGTTGTTGTCTTATTTTAGACCTCGTCTTGCCTTGTCCTTGTGAAACAGTCTGTTTGAGTTCATGAGTCCTTCTATACAAAGACAATTATAAGAGGACAAAGGAGAATGTTTGCCTTTACCTTTTTCCTATACTATGGTGAAGGTTGAAGAAGATCCCTGTTCAAAACAACAATAAAAACACCCTCATTTGTCAATGCTGCAGTCACACATACTGTATTCATGCACTTCATGACTTATTAAATTGTGTTATTGTAAAACGTTTTCTAAAGTCATGCTTCAGAAAAGTTAATATCATCTACAGAATATAGTCAATCCTGATAAAATAGTACATAATCAAGTGGTATTATCTACAGTACAACACAAGAGACATTATAAGTACTTGTAGTGCTGCAAAAATGTCTTGCTGTCTTGCAACCACTGGAAGTAATATAACTCCCCAATCTCAGAATAACAATGAAACAAAAAGACAGATGATAGTCAGACCCTGGTTTACAATATATATATATATATAAAGACAACTGGTTTCATTACCAGACTCTTCATGTAAGCCCTGGAGGCAATAGAATGGAAGAGGATTTTGTCTGTTGAAGGCCACAATAAGCCTCTTAGGCACAATAACTGGCTCTTAATATAAGGCATTTTTTCCCTTTTAAAAATATAATGCATCCCGTTACTCTTTTAAAGGTGCTTAGCATTTTTTTAAGCAATAAATAAAAGTTTTATAGATAAAGACATGAATAATACTTTAAATATGTTTAAATTGATGCACAATTAGATGGCACTATGACTCATGTCAATAAGGAAAGTTGTTGTAGTGTACATGGAGAGTTCTGTTTGTGAAAATATGTTAAAGGGATTGTTCGTCCAAAACGAAAATTCTGTTATCATTTACTCACCTTCATGTCGTTTCAGTGAGGTCAGTGTAAAAAAAAGTCAGTGAGGTCCAATAATGTTTACTTTCATTGTATGAACAAACACAGTTGAAACCTTTTAAAAAATATCTTCTTGTGACTGTAAACAAGGACTTGTATTGCTGTAAAACGAAATTTGTTACAGATTATTAAGCAGCCTCAAAGACCAGGGCTCAATTCGGTGCCAACATTCTCACAGCTTGATTTAACTGTAAAACATTCACAATTCCATGGCATATATTAGTGAAAACCAAACAAGAACTTATCTTGTGACTGAGCTAATGGATAGATTGTTTAATAGAGTAGTACCTGGTTAGTACCTGGATGGGAGACCTCCTGGGAAAGCTAGGTTGCTGCTGGAAGAGGTGTTAGTGTGGCCAGCAGGGGGTGCTCACCCTGTGGTCTGTGTGGGTTCTAACGCCCCAGTATAGTGATGGGGACACTATACTGTCAAAAAGCACCGTCCTTCGGATGAGACGTTAAACCGAGGTCCTGACTCTCTGTGGTCGTTAAAAATCCCAGGATGTCCTTTGAAAAGAATAGGGGTGTAACCCCGACATCCTGGCCAAATTTGCTCATTGGCCTCTGTCCATCATGGCCTTCTAATCATCTCCATACACTGATTGGCTTCATCACTCTGTCTCCTCTCCACCAATAAGCTGGTGTGTGGTGGGCGTTCTGGCGCAATATGGCTGCAGTCGCATCATCCAGGTGGATGCTGCACATTGGTGTTGGTTGAGGAGATTCCCCCTTCAATATGTAAAGCGCTTTGAGTGCCCAGAAAAGCGCTATATAAATGTAAGGAATTATTATTATTAATAATTAATTTCAAAGCTATAATATTTTGAAGTTTTATTCAATCAGCTGCTTTATGTGTTGCATTTTTGTCTGGAAGTCACATTTTATTCTTTGTGCAGAAACATATTTGGAGAATAAGTTTCTTTCATCAATGACATTGATGAGTAAGCATTATTCTTATTTCAAATCACAACAACACAAACAATCTGGGCATCATTTGACAAGGTGGCAAGTTTACGGAAATGATGATATAATTTATATTAACAATGTTAGATTTATACATTGTACAGATTTTTTAAAGTTGCACTGAAACTGAAATAGTGACAGATCTTTTCATTCATATTGTAACATAAGAAAAAATGAAGAAAAATGTAGAAATGATGTTTTATTAACAAAATTCCGGAGGAGCAGGTGCAGATAATTAACCTAATTAGCACAAGTGGAAAGCATTCAGCTAATCAACCAACAAGAGGTATATATACTGCAGACTTACCTCTGTTCGTTGATTGTTTATCAGCATTTTGGTTCGCCCTTCTGCTATTATGTCGCAAATTAACCTCCGATGACGGAGCTAACTTCCCCGAGGATCCTGCCCCTAAACCTGCCAGCCCTTCGACAACTCCTCCTCCGGAGCAGAGCTGTACGATCTATACGTCAATTTACAGTCTACCTACCTCTCTCCGAAGTCCACTCCAGCTCCCAAGATGGCCAGCAGGCAGAGCAAAGCCCACAAAGTCCAACGTTCGCCTCGCTCAGCTCTATCTTCCTCCTGCATAAGGTCTGGCTCGACTTAGTTGTCGGGCCGCAGCAACAGGCCTTCACCTACGCCTTCAGCTCAAGATTACACAGCTCACCTTCATGCTCTATTAAATCTTCTTTTTCAAGCCCCAGAGGCTGATTCAAGCATGAGGCTACCACTGCTGACAAACACATCCCCAGCCCCCGCTTCTTGCAATCCACTCCTGCAATCCAAAACACAATACTCTCTCTTCACAGCAGCAGCGATGCCCATCCCACCGAATGCGGTCGCCTTGGATGTTGCCGTTCAAAGCCACAGGGGGGCGCCAAAACCAAACGACAACTTCATTTGGTTCAAGCTGAGCCAGCTGTTACATCTGAAGAGGCATACCTCTACACAATTTCAGATGATAAAAAAAGAAAAAAAACTCCTCATACAGACATTAAAATCAGAGGCAGAAAAATCTGAGCAATGATCGATACAGAAGTGAGTGTCAACATTCTACATGAAAAAAACATTCAAGACTCTGTGTGATCCACCTGTCCTAAGTAAAACAGATGTGACTATTTTTGCATAGGCTTCCCAGACGCCTCTGTCCTTGGAAAATTCACAGACGTACTTGAAACAAAGTCATGATTTCTGACAACAACTTTTTACGTTCTTAAGGGAGGAAGTACCACATAGCTATGATACTGCTTCTCAGCTAGGTCTTATCAAAGTAGTGAACAGAGTGCAGTCCAAACAAGACGTGAACGTGCAAACTCCTCAGGTCCCTATTCGCATTCCCCACAACACACCCAATGTGAACTGCCTTCTTGCTGAGTACGATGGCCTCTTCCAAGGCGTTGGCAAACTGAAGGACTTTCAAGTTAAACTTCACATCAATAAATCTATCACACCAGTCAGTCAGCCGCATCGTAGGGTCCCCTTTCACATTAGGAAACATATAGAGACTGAGCTTACACGACTGGAACAGCTGGACATTATTGAAAAGGTGGACAGCCCAA
Source organism: Hypophthalmichthys nobilis (assembly GCA_037950665.1). Taxonomy (NCBI): domain Eukaryota; kingdom Metazoa; phylum Chordata; class Actinopteri; order Cypriniformes; family Xenocyprididae; genus Hypophthalmichthys; species Hypophthalmichthys nobilis. The sequence continues at coordinate 18,049,293 of CM075472.1, forward strand.
CGCCATGGGTGTCCCCTATTGTTGCAGTGCCAAAACCAAAGGACCCTGACACTGTTAGGATCTGTGTGGATATGTGCTTACCTAATAAAGCCATTGAAAGAGAAAGATATTTGACTCCTATGGTTGATGATGTAATTCATGCCTTAAAAGGAGCCAGGTACTTCTCCAAACTTGATTTAAACTGTGGGTACCATCAGTTGGAACTAGAACCAACCTCAAGATACAGTACATTACTACTTTTTCCATCATGTAGGCCTTAGACGCTACAAGCGACTTAATTTTGGCATATCCTCAGCTGCTGAACTTTTTCAGCATGTCACACGACAAGCCCTAGATGGAATCCCAGGGGTAATCAATCTGAGCAATGATATCATGGTGTTTGGCAAAACACTGCTGGAGCATGATGAAGCTTTGAGAAACACGTTCCAAAGGCTAAAGGAAAAAAACCTGACGCTGAACAAGGCAAAGTGTGTGTATAGGCAGACATCACTGGATTTTTTCGGATACACATTCTCTGATGGAGGCTTCTCACCTGACCTTACAAAGCTCAAAGCACTTCAAGAGGCTGCTCCACCCAAAAACGTCAATGAAGTGCGGAGTTTACTTGGCATGGCAAACTACAGTGCTCGCTTCATCAAGATGCATTCCAGAAGCTAAAGCAAAGCCTCAGCAGTGACACTGTCATGATTTATTTTGACCCTAAAAAAAGGACTGAGCTAGTCGTGGATGCAAGTCCAGTTGGCTTAGGGGCAGTGTTAGCCCAAAGAGACTCTCCTCATGAACCAGCTCAGGTGGTGAGCTATGCAAGCCGTGCACTCTCTGATACTGAACAAAAATATTCCCAAACTGAACGAGATTGTCTGGCCATTGTCTGGGGATGTGAACATTTCATTATGTATGAGCACAGTTTACTCTGGTTACTGATCACAAACCCCTTGAATGGATATTCAACAATCCAAAGTCAAAGCCACCAGCTAGGATAGAAAGGTGGAGTCTCTGGATGCAATCATATAATTTCATCGTTCAGTATAAGTCAGGAAAGGATAACCCTGCAGACTACATGTCTCGCCACCCCCTGCAATATATTTCTACCTCACAATCAAATGCGGCTGATAAGTGTGCTGAGGATTATGTAAATTTCCTTGCTGCCAGTGCTGTGCTGAAGGCCATGATGCTACAAGAAATACAAATTGCCACAAAGAATGATGTGACCCTCTCTTAAGTTGCAGAACTCATCAAACATGGTGGGTGGAAGGATGCTGTAAAAAAGTCACTGGACGATAACATTGACAGACCTGCACTAATCTCTTTGTACAAGATACAAAGTGAGTTATCTGTTACAACAGCATGTGGTGCCAAGAGGGACAAAGATAGTGGTGCCAGTGTCCTTACAAAAAAAGCTGTTTCCCTTGCACATGAAGGACACCAAGGGATAGTGAAAACAAAACAATTGATCCGTGAAAAAGTGTGGTTTCCTGGTATTGACAGACTAGTTGAGAGAATGATAGAAACCTGCATTCCATGTCAAGCTGTTGTGCCTACTAATAACAGAGAACCACTGGAAATGTCTGAACTGCCATTTAAACCATGGGATAAAGTTAGAGTTGATTTCTGTGGCCCATTTCCCTCAGGAGATTACCTCCTTGTCGTGATTGATGAATATACCAGGTATCCTGAGGTTGAGATTGTTCAGTCCTCATCAGCTAAAAGCACCATTCCTAAGTTAGATACGTTTTTCTCATCTTTTGGTGTGCCTTCAGAAGTCAAAACAATGGCCCACCTTTTAATGGACATGATTTTGCTGATTTTTCCTCATATTTAGGGTTCAAACACAGGAAAATCCCCCCACTATGGCCGCAAGGAAACGCAGAAGCAGAGCGGTTTATGCGGACGCTGGAGAAAGCCATTCAGGCAGCTCAATTTACCATGGAAGCAAGTTTTGTACACTTTCCTTCGCAATTAAAGTGCCACCCCACATTGTTCAACAAAAAAGTCACCTGCTGAAGTTTTGTTTGGAAGGCCCATACGCACAAAGCTACCTGAGCTTTCTCTGAAACAACCAAGCTGCGATGACGTTTCGCCGTACAGATGCTGCAGCAAAAGAAAAAATGAAATGGTATGCAGATAGGAAACATCACGCCAAACCTTCAAACCTAAAGGTGGATGACATTATTCTGTGTTGGCAACAGAAGAGTGGGAAGCTCTGTTCAGCTTTTGAACCTCAGCCATACAAGGTGATTTCTGTAAAAGGGCCAATGATCACAGCAGTCTCTGGCACTCATAAGATCACAAGAAATTCGTCACACTTCAAAGTTCTGTGTTCCTCAAAAATTCACACAGAAGGAAAAGAAGAGGAAAGTAAAATGGATGATGGCTGGGAATTAAATATTCCAGGTCAAACCAAAACAGTAACACCAGCAACACCGCTTTCATCAGCAGCTGGTCTACAGTCACAGACTTAAGAGGTCAGAAGATATCCGCAGAGAGAGCACAGAGGATCTCCAAGAAGACTAGCAGATTATGAACTCCACAATATATAATTTGAGAAACTCTTTGGATACTGAGTAAAATGTTTAATGTTCACTGTTAATGTTTATTTGATTTATATGAAAATATCTGAAGGTGAAGAGGGTTGTAATGTTTAATGTTATGTTAATTATAGACACTAGGGGGCAGGAAAACATAGTTAAGAGTTTTGGGGGAGACAACAGGAAAGAAGAAGTTAAGTGTGATGAGATGCATGTGTGAAGTGGAGGGAGACTACTGGAGGAATAAAATGTGTTAATTCCTACACCAGCCTTGACCGTGATTAAGAAAAGCACATTATAGCCGTGAGTATTGATCTTCCATTGGTTGCAGCGAGACCTCCCGGTCAGCTTCCATCCTTTTATCCTTTCTCTGTCTGCCGAGGCTTACCCGTCTGACATAGTGAGTCTTGATCTCCCGTAGGATGCAGCGAGAGCCCTCCTGATCAGCTTCCATTTTAATTTCCTTCTCCGTCCGGCGAGGCTTACCCGTCTGATGCCATGAGTATTGGTCTCCTGGAGCCTTGGTCTCCCTTCAGACGCCGTGAGAGCCTCCCAGTCGATCTTCAGTGCTTCACCTTCTGCCTGTCCGCTAGCGAGGCTTACCCATCCGATGCCATGAGCGTTGGTCTCCTGGAGCCTTAGTCTCCCATCAGACACCGCGAGAGCCTCACGGTCAGTCCTCATCTTTCCTCGTCCAGCGAAGCTCACCCATCCGAGGCCCTGAGCATTGGTCTCCTGTCGGATGCCGCGAGGGCCTCCCGGTCGAGCCTCTGCACTTTACTTCCCGCCTGTCTGCTAGTGAGGCTTACCCGTCCAATGCCATGAGCATTGGTCTCCTGGAGCCTTGGTTTCCCATCGAACGCTGCGAGAGCTCTCCTGGCCGGGCATTCCAATTCCGTTCACCCCGCTATTGACCAATAGGACCCACTCACCTGTTGGAGCCGTTCCTGTCGGAAGGTGAGGGGGCCCCCTTTTTCCTTTTTTCCCCTTTTTCCTAAACCAGGCCGCCCCTCGTCTTTCGGTGGGTAGGGCTCACCCGTTCAATGCCGTGAGCCTTGGTCTCCTGTCGGACGTAACCAGAGCCCTCCCAATCGGGCGCTCCAAATCATGCGCTCCTCGTCAATTGGCTGGTAGGGCCCAGCAAGGTCAAAATTTTAAAAAAATGAAACCAACTTTAAATGGTTAGGTATATTTTTTTGAATGCTCAATTAAGATAGTAGTGCTGACCTCAAGGCTTTGGAATAAGGTGACTAATCTCTAACCTTTCTGGCAGAACTGAAGAACATGCAGCCAAGAACAGAACAGCGGTCATGATGAGCTGAATAAAATTAACCAAACCTATTTCAGGAATACACATGCTTAGCTAAAATATCTAGTTTCCGCCAGACCATCTTCCGTATTCAACTTACGAAGAAAGTGTGAAACTATCGCAGTTCGTAACGCTTACAGTACATCCTACGCCTTCCGTATTCAACTCACGAAAAAAGTGTAACTGATGTCGCATCAGTTACGATTTTTTCGTAATTTGAATACGGAAGGTGGTCTGGCGAAAGATAGATATTTTACTTTATAACATGTTAAATATGGATATCTTTCTAACTCAAAAGCTTCAGATGGCCTCTATTAACCCCCTGGAGCCATGTGGAGTACATTTATAATTGATGGCTGCACTTTCTTGAGCTTCATACTCATTGGTCCCATTCACTGCCATTATAAAGCTTGGATGCATCAGGATATTTATTAATATAACTCTGATTGTGTTCATCAGAAAGAAGAAAGTCATATACACCTAGGATGGCTTGAGGGTGAGTAAAGCTTGGGGTAATTTTCATTTTAAAGTGAACTAATGCTTTAACATTGTTGCTGTCATCTTTGCTGGCATGTTGCATTAAAAAAAAATCTAAAAAACTAAATTTAAAATAGCAGTTAGGGAAAACTGGTGATCTAGGGAAGACTGGCATCATCATACTTCATATGACCCAAAGAATTGAAATGTGTCAAGAGTCTGAATATTTAATGCTTCTTCACCACTAGGTGTAGCTGTTTTGAAACTCCTCATACTTTCAATTTTTGGATGTGTTACAGATGGGCAGTCTGAAATCGCATTTTATATGTTAAATTATTTCTTATTTTAAATTTTATTTGACAGTTATCTTTTTATTTTTTACTCTGTGGAGGAAACTAGGCTTCTATACTTTCTCAGACTCCATAGGGGGAAAAGGATAAATAAGAAGAAAAAAATAGGGGTGTCACACCTTCTGGACTCAACAAATTTTACACAATGAGGATTATTAACATAAATGAATAATTTATGTCTGATTGAGTTATCTAGTGACTGGCAGATAGAATTACTATCTGCAGTGACAAACTGATGATACTGTAAAACAACAACAATAATAAAATAATAATACAGAATTTTTTTTGTAATGTGCTGTAATTCTTTGTCTCTTTTTGTTGTTTATATTTCTCTCTTTCTTTTCATTTGTATTCTGCTTGATCTATGTTCTTTCCTCTTATATTTGACTAGTGTTGTGTAGAGAGGGTTTGTAGTAATATTGTTTCTTCTCCTTAGCAGTGACCTGTCCTTGTGCAGAACTTAATGCTAAACGCTCTGAGGATGAATGTTGTGGGGTGGGGAGGAAAATGGGGTCCACAACTGCTTCCATACAAGACCTGACCTTGACTTTTATGGTTACATTTATTCTGCTGTATAAATTCAGGAACCATTGTGAGTATTATGATTTGGATTTTGAAATAATGCCAAATCCCTTGGGTGCTTTCACTTTTTACAAAGAAAAGTCAGTTTTCATCAGCAGATGGAGATTTCTGAAGCTGCCTTTCTCCTTTATACATCTCCCAGTCTAGACATTTATTATGCATGTGAATGTCTTTTGGAGAGATAAATAAATTTCACTAAATTCAGATGACAAATGACCCCAGATGATATATACTTTTTTAGTTTCCTTAGACAATCCTCACACCCATGAGATGGGTTTTGCAGAAATGGAGTCCACCAATTCAAAGAACATATAGATAAGGCATAGTGTTCAGTCTGTCGGTCATTATCGCAAACCTTGACAGTCAGGAGCCCAACACGATGCCAAGAAAAAAGGTCACTACAGCCTACAAAACAATTGGCCTGGCAACAAGATCATGGGACCTGACTGTTCACACTGGTTTCAGTTTACCTGGATGAGCGGTCTAACATAGGGCAAATCAGAAGTGAACATCTCTATACTCAGCGCCCTTGTAGTGGGAACTCTAAAGGACACAGGGCAATTGTGTGTCTCAATCAGCTCATAAATATGTATATTGTGTATATACACTCAGTGGTGTAAAGTATTTGATTAAATATAATTAGTTACCGCACTGAAGTAGTTTTACTGAGTATCAAAGTATTAGCAAGTATAAGTACTCTTTACTCCAATACATAATATTGTGATAAGTAATGCAATTGCTTGCTACATTTTGCATGGCAAGAAGTGATATCACCATCTACAGGGCATTGAAGGTACTATATCTTGTGCGTTTTGCTCTTACCCAAACTTGTTGTCAACATGGCTACTTTGTGCGAATGCCAGTACATTAGCAGGTTGCTGATGAATCGCAAATGTTTTATATTTGAGATGAGGACATGGTTGCAGCCGCTGATGAGGCTGAAATGTCCAGTGCAAGTGGGCTTTGACTAATTAATTTTAATTAACATTATTTTATTTAGCTGTTTGAAGAGACCCTGGTAAGGATATTGGTTTACTTATGCCCTTTTTGAGCACTTGAGACACTTAAGAGGCTGTTGTGTTGACCTTGATTTATTGCAATACTGAAGTGCTCGGTTTTATTTTGATTTTAGAAAATAAACGTGATCGCTATCCTCACAATTCAACTGTTTCTTGTTTTTCACTGGCATGTGTATCAGGACTAGTATATCTTTGAGCCTACATTCAGTATGCATAAAATACTTAGGTACTGTTAAAATCATATACTCTAACCACCAGTTTCACAGACAGTTAAGCCTAGTCCCAGACTAAAATGCATATTTGAGCAGTTTTAACTGAAAGCAACTTGCACCGACATATCTTAAAATATGTCAATGCCATTGTTTTGTCTCAAGATGCACACCAGTAATTTTCTTTTAAGGCGTGTTTATGAAAGTCATAAATAAAAAACAAAATAAATGCAATGAAGGCCAAGTTCCAATGAAAATATATTTATAATCATCTGTGATGTCTTTACATTTATTATTTTGTTTGTATTTTGGTGTAATTTAGCGGCAATTTCTCTGATGAGGTTGTGGGGTGTGACAGCATTGATCTGGGTAGAAATACACAAATAAGTTTAGAGTTGCAGTGCATCTCTTTCATTTGTTTAAGTAAAAGCAAATTAAGTTTAGGACGGTCAAAAGTAGCCATTGTGAATGGACAGTATGTGAACCCTTCACAATGTTTAACTAGTGAACCTTGTTGTAAAGTGTTACCAAGTTTATTTTAAAAATTCATGGGACAGATTTAATGTTTGTGTGACTGGGCATGTTTATGCATAAACCCAAGTAATAATTGAAAATAATATGGATCATAAATTCAGTATCTCTATCACTTACTTGCTTAGTGGAGAAGAGGATAGAAATATCCTCAACTAAGCTGGTAAGAGCTGGTTACATGTTCTGTTAAAAAAGACATATATATATATATATATATATATATATTGACATTTTAAGAGGTATATCAAGTACCTGTTGACAGACTTTGTTAGATGGTTGAGCTACAGAAAATCAATAATGAGGTGTTTTTGAAAGGATTCTTTGAAAGTTACAGTTTTTTTTTTTTTTTTTTTAAAAAGACAGTAATAAAGAACCTTTTCAGCATAAAACATTTCTTCGGGATGATAGGGTTCTAAATAGAACTGTTACTATGAGTAAAGAACCATCTTTTTAGAGTATAGATAATCACAATATTAAATATGCTGTTAATAAAACTCATCTTTCTGTTTGACATTACATAATAAATACAATTCCCACTTACATATATAAACTTAATTTAAACTGGCCTTGATGTCTCTCCTGTCACTCTCTTGATCCTCCTATTTAGTGTACTACCTCTTTCCATGTTGCCTTCCTTCTCTTCTTGTTCTCTAGCGACTCATCCCTCTCTTTTTCTTACCTGTCTTTGCTGCCCAATGTTTTTTTACTCCTCTTGAATAATACATGGCCTCACCTCTTTATTTCTCTTCTGCAGGGTTTTTCTGACTGCTGTTGTCCCTTGTCGTGAGCTAAGGTCATTTTGTAGAAGTATAAGACACCATCATATCCTACCTCGATGAGTTAATGATGACTGGAAGCCAAATACTGTTCCTGTGCCTCAGTGTTCATCCAATTTTGGAAGCTTTATTCACAAATACTACAGCTTTCTCTGCAAATTTAAATTATTATTTAAAATTATTCTGCATTAACACATCTTATACAATGCTATACAACGTAGTTTACAGGTTTCAATCATTTTCTCCTTATTTCTTAAAGTTTCATTCACCTACTGCCATGCTACTTCTTAAATTTTAAGAAAGATATTATTAAACAGTTTGTTTTGCTAAACAATTTACTGGTTAAGGAGAATCAATCTAAAGACATTTATAAAAGAGAATCAATCTAAGAACATTTATAAAAGTTATTCACATAATGAGGACTAAGAAAATAAGAGGAAACTGTAGTAAATTAATATCAAGAAAAAATGATAACATCTTATTATAACCACAATACATTCTACTAAAAGTTTCCAGAGGATTTAAACTCGAAACTGATCAAATAAGTGCAATTAAAAGCACTTTGTAATTGTGGCACCACTTTGATTTTACTTAAGGTAGCATTTAAACTTGTTCAATTTTACATTTTATAAAAGTGTAAATACCACTATGATCAGACAGTTGGTAATCGCAATTCTATATAAGGCCATGAGGTGGTAGTAGAGAAAAGTCTTTCTAAAGCAAAGCAAAAAAAAAAATTATTTGCAAAACAATTTTACTTTTTCTTTACATTATCTCACAATTCTTTTAAAAATGTCTGTCTAATGTGCTATGATGTTTAGGCTACTCTTTTTTTTTTTTTTAAACACAGATGATATTGTCATGTTTGTCTTGTCTCATAAGATCCCATTCCTACAGTCATAGTCACAACACTGCACATTTGCAAACAGACACGTTTTTAAAGAGTTACGCCCATAAGCACCTCACGTCATTACGCACAGTCAAGACGCCAATTAAATAAAAGCCGTGAACAGCGCGCGGTTCGTTCCGTGAGCGTTAACTTGACAATTTGTGTGGCGTTTCGCGTATAGCTGGAAGTTCTTCTGTTATTCCAGATAGCGCCAGAAAATCAGTGTAGTGAAGGAGTGCGATTACACATAATGTTTTTAACTTGGACTCGAATATCTGATGGATAATGAGAGCAAAATCTTTTCAGAACCAAGGACAGCTCTCAACGGTCAATATGATTTCGGCGCTGACGAAGGATCGCGTGCAGGCACTCATGACCAGTTTGACATCTGAAGTGATGGATGTGCGCTTTCTTAATAAGATGCACGACACCACTACAACTTTGCCGACGGCAAGTTTTATAGATAACGAGACCAGATGCGGAGAGCAGATTTTGAGTTACGGACATGTTGAGAAAGTGCTCATCGGAGGAGTTCTGACATTGCTTACCTTTTTAACAGTTTGCGGGAATCTGCTGGTGGTCATATCAGTGTGTTTTGTGAAGAAACTAAAGCAACCTTCTAATTATTTAATCGTTTCTTTGGCCGTTGCAGACCTGTCCGTGGCGGTGGTCGTAATGCCGTTTGTCAGCATCACGGATCTCATAGGAGGACAGTGGATCTTTGGTCGTGTTTTCTGTAATGTTTTTATCGCCATGGATGTGATGTGCTGCACCGCTTCAATAATGACACTGTGTGTCATAAGCATAGACAGGTATGTCTCCCAGAAATAAGTGCTGTATGATATAAAGCTAACAAAGTAGAAGTTACAAGTAAATTGGTTTAACTATCAATTGCTATAGTGCATTCAGATGTTTCATTCAGTCTGTATATTTATGTAGAAAAGATCGGGGCAAGTTGTCACACTTTTTTACTCCAGTGAAAATATCAGTCCGTTTCTGTAAAGACATATACTTTGAGACTTGACTACAAATAAGCTACTGAACACTTTCAGTTTATTTACCTGCAGCGGGCATGTTGTCACAGTTGGACCTGCCATTAAACAGCCTATAGGCTTATCAGACAAATCTAATTATGAAACAAAAAATGTATATAGAGAGAGATTAAAGAATTAAATAAAAGTACAGCATACAATACACTGAAAAACGGATATACCTAAATTAGCAGGTTTTATTTAAGTAAAAAAATATTATTAATAACAATATTATTAACAAATTTTTATTGGTTAAATCAGGCAGAAATAGCTCTTTAAGGTAACAATTGCAGGCTACCACTTTTTTATATATATTTGACTATTGTCTGAATGCATGTCACTGTGATTTTATTATGTTCACTTGTTTATCAAACAGATATTTAAAAAATAAATCATCATTTTAAAAATTTTAGTTTGGAGGACAGAATTCAAATATATTATTCTAATTTACGATGGTTTTGAACTAGATGTTGCAAACCACCATACAAAAACACTCATTAGCTACTGAAATTTAGCACTTTTGACAATTAGCCAGGGTCTCTTTTCAAGAAGTTATAGAATGTAATATTCCAAAGAAGGTCAAAAAGAGTCACTGTGAAACTGCCCACCTTTATGCATTCTTTGACACTAATGCACTTTAACAGTTCTTTTTTCCCCCTTCTTTCATTTTTCCCATTCTCCACTCCATTTTCTCAGGTACCTGGGCATTACTAAGCCACTGACGTATCCCGTGAGACAAAGTGGAAAGTGCATGGCCAAAATAGTGCTGTCTGTATGGCTTCTCTCTGCCTCCATCACCCTACCCCCACTGTTCGGATGGGCTCAGAATGTCAACGACGACAATGTGTGTCTGATCAGCCAGGACCTGGGCTACACTATATACTCCACTGCCGTGGCCTTCTACATCCCCATGTCCGTGATGCTCATTATGTACTACCGGATATACAGGGTGGCGAAGGTGAGTGCTGCCAAGCACACGATTGCTGGCTTTCCCAAAGCGGAAGACGAGGAAAGCGTGAACTGCGTGACTGCAGCCCTAAAACTGCAGAGGGAAGTAGAGGAGTGCGTGAGCTTTTCTCGCCTTCTCAAAAGTGATCGTAAAAACATCTCCATCTTCAAAAGGGAGCAGAAGGCGGCAGCCACCCTTGGGATTGTTGTAGGGGCTTTCGCCGTGTGCTGGCTGCCCTTCTTCCTGCTGTCCACGGCACGTCCGTTCATCTGCGGGGTGCAATGCAGCTGCGTGCCTTTGTGGGTGGAGAGGACGCTGCTGTGGCTGGGCTATGCCAACTCACTCATAAACCCCTTCATTTATGCATTCTTCAACAGGGACCTCAGGACCACCTACCACAACCTCATTCGCTGCCGCTATCGGAACATCAACCGCAAGCTCTCGGCAGCCAGCATGCATGAGGCTTTGAAACTAGCTGAGAGACCTGACCTGGTGCTGTAGGCTATCCGTACCCTTCATGTCTCTCTAGGGACTGATGCAGGCACACGGAGGCTGAGACGTTTTTGATGAATCCCTTATTGCTCTCGCGGAGGAGCTTTTCAGTCACTTCAATTAAGTCAAATTGCAATGACTTCAATTAAGTCAAATTGGAACGGTTGTAAAGCTTCATGAAATGTTTTATAAAATGCTTTATAAATTAGATCTTATTGCTGTAAAATGTGCTTGATGAAAAAGAAAAATCAAAATCAATGAGTGATGAATTCTCCAGTATAATGTTCGTATTTCTTACAGTATACTTTGTGCTGTTTACATTATATATGTAATATTCCTCAATAATAATGAACCCATGGCAGCATGGAATTGACGTTTTTATGTCATAGATTAAAAAGGATTGTTCAGCCAAAAATTTTAATTCTGTCACCATTTACTCACCCTCACGTTGTTCCAAACGTCTATGACAAAACAAAACAACAACTGACAACTTAAAAATATCTATGAACTATATGAACTCTTCACTTCGTTGCAGTCCCCTCCCTTCTGCCCTCCAAACAGTCACCTGATTTGACCATCAGTGATTGCCACTAATAATGTGACCGCAAGCTGAGCATGTCTCACCCATAGTTGTATTATTAGAAGCAAGGCATTTATTGTCTTCTAGCTGTGAGAAAGGCAGGGGTGGGCAGGTGTCTTTAATTTATGTCAGCATGCTTGGCCAACAGATGGTAAACAATACATCAACACTAAGTGGCCCTGTGTATTCATCAAGCTTTTTAGTGACCGTGTTTTTGGATATGAAACGTCTATGCATATGAAGTTACAATTAATACTGTAAGAAAAAGTACTGGACATGAATAAGTTAGAGTTTGAAGTAGGTTATTAAAAGGCATGAAAAAAAAAAAAAAGTCATTACTGCAGTGAAAGAAAGATTGAGACCACCTGAGTGAAAACATAGCAGACAGCTCTGCTATCAATACAGCCAAAATTATTATAATAAAACTATTAAAATTGAAAAAATGTAATGAAAATGTAATAAAAATTAATACAATTAAATAGAAAATTCCTTTTAAAACAAAAATGTAAAGAAACCAGTTCAAAAACAAACCAACAAAAAATATACAGAGGTAAATGCATAACATAAAACTAGGGAATGACTGATATTAAAATTGTAGCCAAAATAGAAAAGCTGATTATTTTCATGTTATGCCTAATTAGTAATAAATATTATACTGTTTTCTCTAAATAAATATATATTTATAATGGACGAAAAAGTAAAGTGTTAGATGACAGCAAAACTTTAAAAAATAGGGGCATACACTATTAAATAGCCTGTATTGACAGATATCTTTAAAAAAAACTCTAATATTGACCGATAATAAATATGGTCTTGATATATATTGCCCATCCCTACCTAAAAAAGAATTACAGGCCTGAAAGAGAAAAGAGAAAAGTATCATTAAGATGCTGAGGGCACCAAACAGGCATAAAACAATGAATCTGTTCTGAGCAACCAGCTGTTGTTTGAATTTATAGAAGATGCAAATTTTGGGAGGTTTTGTGAGGAAAATAAATATATCTGATGCTTATTCACAATGACAAATTGCTATGGTCATTGAATTAAATAATTTAAAAAAAAACTTGAGATTGTGCTGTATTGGTGATACTATTACACATGAACCAAAGTCCACATTAATCTTTCATTGTTACATTTAAAATGTTTTTAATATAATGGTTTGCATGCATCCCATGTGAGGTGATATATTATACTTTATTCTATAAACAGAAGGAGAAATTAATGCGAATGTCATCAGTGTAACATATTAAACCTCCAAGACTAAAAAGCAAAGGATAGCTCTATTAGTAGTATAGAAGTTATATTAGTCCACATTACAAAAAGCAAAGAAAAACAAGAAAGACTTTCAGAGAGTTTCAGAATCTATACCAGGCAAGAGGTTTTGTTCTCATGTTATACCTGAACTGAATGTGAACAACTGAACTTTTTCTGAGTGCTGTGACAGCGACACGCTGCCCTGCTGAGTCTTTCAGCCTTGTTTTTCAATCTACCGCAGCACAGCATGAGGGCTGCTTCCTGTGCATTTCCCAGGGGGCTTTTTGGAATCAGTGTACCTGCAAATATATTCTGATTTAAGGCTTAAATGTGATAAGAAATAGCTGTGTACTTTATTCACAGAGGATATCTGTCCGTTTAATATTGTAAATTATAAGGTTAAAGACTGTATTCCTGTAGTTTAATTCTAGACATGTATAGCATCGTTCTGAAATAGTAAATTTACACTTTCAGTGAAAAACTTTGATATAGTTTATTGTTTTTGATATTCACCATGCAATCTGGCAAAAATTGTCTGATTAATTGAACAAAAACAGTATTTGCAAGGCAGCACTGTCTTGATATTCCTCAAACATTTAGATAATGATTTGTTCTATTGGTTTTAAAAACAAAAGTATAAAAGATATTTAAGAAAATCTCCCATTGACTTTCATTGATAATTGCTTAAACTTCTTACACTACTCTTAAAAGTTAGTCAGCTATTTTTGTCATCAAGACTGGTGCTAACTTTTTAAAGTCAGTTACATAAAAAGATAGATATAATTTGAATCAGAAAAGTAAGACCGATTACCTCTTGTCTAACTGCCAGTTGGTAAAACTAGACACAGTTTTAGCATAGCATAATTCAAATTGTAACTTACAGCAATAGTGCCTTTGTAATAATTGCATATAATGAATTACAACCAGTCTTCTTTGTTATACTTATTTGCATACTCAATTGTGATTAGATTCTGTGTCATAAAAATAGCCTAACAAAAACTAAACCTAAAAACTAAAATTATTTAAACCTTTAACACTGTTAACATGTTTCGCTGCCTTGCAATCACTTGTATTTGCTTTGGGAAATGCAAATCTTGTATTAAAATAAATGTATGTCATTTTGCACAGTAAACATTATTAGTAAACAGTACTAATCATCATTTTGTGGTGAGGTTTATATTTTTCTTGCTCCATATTTACAGATTATCACACATGAAATCCAAATACTGACAGTTTCATAAAAATATGTTGGTAATGAGTGAAGTTAAAGTAGATTAACTTAATCATAATTATCCACTCTTTGTTGTAATCATACTTTAGATTTAATATTGTCACATGGAATCGATGTTGATGGCGTTGCAATTCTACAGCAGAGCAATTTCATCTCAGATTATTATCTAGCCTTGTGTATACTCCATTTAGCCAAGGCTGCAAAATCAATTCCTTGTTACAAATTTTCATGGTGGGTTGTAGAGAAGCACACGACAAAGGTGTAGAAAACAGAAACAGTTTTTATTAAATCAACACGGAACACACTTAAAACTTAAACACGACCACATATAACAGATGATACCAGACACAGAACTAAGGAAAGTCAGGGCTTAAATACATGGGGAACATAATCAAACAGAAACAGAACAGGTGTGTGGAAACTAATTAACAGCCAGGGAAACTAATTAGGAACTCAGGCAAACAGAAACAGAGCAAACAGAGTAAAAACAAAACACAACATAACAGAATATACACATTACACAAATATGGTGTAACTTCTACTACTAAATATTGCTTTGTAAATAATCTTCCTCAGCATACCTGACAGTTTAGAAAAACTTGAGGTTGCAATAGAAACTATAGACTCTCTCTTTTCTAGCACTTTAGACTCAGTTGCTCTTTTACACTTAAAGAATATTAAGGAGAACAGTCCGAATAATAATGAGCATTACTCCTGTAGAATAATGAGCACACTTGCACCCTCAAGAGAGCAGCCTGGAAAATGGAGCACAACCGGTAGAGAACAAAACTAGTGTTTTTTTACATTGTGTGGAAGGATATTTTATCTACCTATAGAAAGGTCTTAAAAACAGCTAGATCTGCATTCTTCTCGAAGAAATCAAACACAATACTCTATACTCTATAATAAATACTTTTTATTTGATACAGTGGCTAAATTAATGATAAATAAAGCATCAATGAGTTCAGACATTTCCCAGCAGCACAGCAGTAATGACTTCATGAATTTCTTTTCTTATAATATTGATACTATCAAATTATAACTATGCAACTGTCTGCTACAGTATCGCATCAGGCAGTGCACCATAGACCCCCTGAGGAACAATTCCATTCATTCTTTGCTAGGATAGGAATACTGTAAATGTCTAAACTTGTTAAATCATCTAAATCAACATGTATGTTAGACCCTATACCGACTAAGCTACTAAAAGAGATGCTTCCAGAAATTCTAGATCCTCTTCTTAATATTATTAATTCATCATTGTCATTAGGGATATGTCCCAAAAACTTTCAAGCTGACTGTTATTAAGCTTTGCATTAATAAAAATTCTCAAATCTCCCTTTTCTGTTACAAATACTAGAAAAAGCAGTATCCTATTTTCCTTCTTAGAAAGGAAGATGACTGCAAGGATTTCCAGTCATGATTTAGACCATATCATAGAACTGAGACTGCTCTCACCAGAGTTACAAATAATGCTCTTATCATCCAGTCAAGATTGGATCTCTCTATTAGTGTTACTGGACTTCAGTGCTGCATTTGATTCTATCAACCATAACATCTTAACATTTGTTTATTTATTTTTTTAATAGGCTCGAAAATTAGGTTGGCATTAGTGGATTTGTTCTGGCATGGTTCAGATCAGTTTGTAGCAGTAAATGAAGAAGTATTATATCAGTCACCATTCAGTACCATAAGGCTCCGTACTAGGACCGCTACTTTTCACACTGTACATGCTACCCTTAGGAGATATCATTAGGAAACATGGCATCTGTTTTCACTGTTATGCTGATGTTACTCAGTTCTATATTTCTTCAAGGCCCAACGGAAACTAATGGAATGCATAGTTGCTATAAAAAAAATGGATGACTTGTAATTTCCCACTACTATAAATGAAAAAAAAAAAAAACCTCCTCATGTAATAACCTAGAATACTGTTTAACACTTGATGGCTGTTCTGTCAAGTCTTTGTCGTTAGTTAGGAACCTGGGTGTGCTTTTTGATCTTTCTTTTGAAAGCCACATTTCTGGCATTTGTAAAACCGCATCTTAAAAATATCTCAAAATTATGGCAAATGCAGAAGAGTTCATTCATGCATTCATGACCTCAATACTAGATTATTGTAATGTTTTACTGGGTGGTTGCCCTGCAGGCTAAATAAACAAACTCCAGCTGGTCCACAATAGCAGCTAGATTTCTTACTAGAACCAGGATGCATGACCATGTTAGCCTGGTTCTGTCAATACTGCATTGGCTCCCATTTGGATAAATTTTAAAATCTTGCTCATTACTTATAAAACCCTGAATAGTTTAGCTCCTTATTACTTCAGGAATCTCCTATTGCATTATAGTCCTTCATGTCCACTGCGTTCTCAAAATTCTGGCCAGTTCATAATACCTAATAACAAAATCGACTGCAGGCGGTAGATCCTTTTCCTATTTAGCACTGAAACTCAAACATCAGAACAGTCTTCCTAGCATTGTTCAGGAGGCAGACACACTCTGTCGGTTTAAATTTAGATTAAAGACCCATCTTTTTAACTTTGCATAAACAGCACGCTATCACATTTCTAAAATTCAAATCCCTTTAAAAATTGTTAGGCTGCATAAATTAGGTCAACCAGAACCACAACACCCTGTAATTGTTACATCGTAAGAGGAACAGCATCTAGGCTAATATTAGTCTGTCTGTCTCATCCTTATCCCGAGGTTTCCGCCCTGATCAGGCGGAATCCAGTCCAGATGATAGACCTGCACCTAGAGATGACCACAATGCAGCCCTGAATGTTAGCGGAGACCACGACAACTAGACAAGCCTTAAAGACAGATCCCCTGCGAAGACCTCATCGACTAGATAGCCCTCAGCACGGATGCTCAGCAAAGACCATGAGAACTAAATCCTCTGCACAGATCCTATGGCCAGCTTCAACTCCTCCCCTCCATATGCTGCCGTAATGTATCTCGATCTTCAAGCAGAAGGAGCTGGATGTAATATTCTGATATATTCTGATATGACATAAATCCACAATCTGACTTGTGATGCAGCCTGGAATCATAATCATGTTCGTTCGTCTGGCCCCCCAACTGAGCCTGGTTCCTCCCAAGGTATTTTGTTTTTTCTCATTATGGAGTTTGGGTTCCTTGCCACGGTCACTGTTTTGTGTAGAGCTGCATAACTGAATTGAACTCATTCCATAACTGATTAACTTTACGCAATTGTTGAAGTAAACGGAATCAACAATGAACTGATTTCAGCTGAATAATGCCACTATTGTCTTTTTAGAGCTGTTTTACAGCAGAATTTAATTCTGTTTGAATCACCAAATCATTAATTTCCTGTTCATCACTGTAAAGCTGCTTTGTATAAAGTGCTATATAAATTGACTTGACTAATAACTCTACTATTATTAATTGCAGAACTATAATATTGTACTTTTTTTGACAGTAACAGCTGACAGTGTTATCTTTTTTTTAAAGAATCTAACAAGAATACTTACCAACTACTTATTGCACCCTGTTTTAAATTAGGCCATCTGCATATAAATAAAAATATTATTTCAATAATAATTGAATAAATATTTCAAGAATTTATTTTAGCACGCCAGTGCAGGGAAGATTTCAAGGTGAATCTATAGCTACCAGTTTCAGAAGCACCGGCACACATATCGGTTCAATCAGAGAGACACGTCCTTCAACCTACACCATGTACAAAGAAGGAAAGGGTGATGTTTTCCAGTCTGAAAAGATACTTCAGATACAGATCTTCTGTATGGCTATCAAGCTGTAGAAGCTACATTCTTTATGCTTCCCATCCTGCTGATCAAACAGAAGTTCACACTATCTTTGCTTCTTTTCGTTGGTTTTATCATATATAAAACATAAGCATGCTCCACCACCCTGATGTCTTTGAATACTAGTTTAATGACACTAATTCCACCTGGCATCACTATAATTGCAGCCTAAACTTACAAAGGAAAGTAAGAATGACCCTGTCAGTGCTCGGACCTACCGTCTGCTGTTCTTCAATACACTGCAGGCCCCGAGCAGATTTCACACAATACGCCACTCCATGTGAACATGCTCTCCGCTGCTACCTCTGAAACAAAGAAGTCTCAAGACTAATAAATCACACAGTCCTGAAGGACAGTCCCAAATGCGCTGAAAGCGAGAGGAGGCGATATTATTAGCCCGACATCATCAGGGCTCTGGCACACAAACTGGACGTACAGCATAACACAAAATTCTCATTAAGCACTCTATGCATGTTTGGACGTTTTTAAAAATATGGATGTTACAGTGCCTGACATGGAGGATCTATTTCCAGGAGCCCTTCCTTGATTAGGAGCTGCAGTTGGCTAGATGTCCTGGCCATTAAAGTATTGCCCTTTGATACAATCAGACTATATCATTAACAGAACTTGACAATCAGTCAGGAATAACACCTCAGAGATTTCTTCACAGCAGGCACCATTACTAACAAGAAGTCAGGGATTAATGGATGACAGCAATTAGGAACAGGTATAAAAGAGAGACAGAACAATCTCTGTAGATGCTGATTGATTTGTTCAGCTGTTTTATGCCGTTAATTTACTAATGTTTAAATGTTTCCAATGGGAATGTCACAGGAACTGAATAGGAAAAAGAAAAAAAGAGAAAAAGTAAGGCTTGGCTGCATGTGGCAATGAAGGCTGCTTGTGGTCAAAACGTTGCAATTTATTAAACTTCTTTGGAAGCAGAAATAGTAGTGTGCCGGATCATTTGCATTTCAGCTAAGTTTTCTTTTGATTGAGAACCTGCTTAAGTGATGTTTGGGTGTGTGCATACTACTTTGAATTTGAACAGATGGAGACCATCAACGTACTCTATACATACTTTCTGCTAATAATAGTATAAAAATAACCAACATAATTTTGATTTATATTAATGAAAATATGTCATAGATGAGCACTGCAAAAATCACATTGCACTCAAAAATTCATTGAATATATTTAATAAAATATTCAGTGAGGCTCTAAAAGTCCTAAATGAAAATCTGGAATATAAAAAAACTCATTTAGCTGGTAGTGGGACACTTGGCATGCTTTTTTTATTTCTATATTTTATAGTTATCATCATAGGTATTGTTCGAAATCTTTAATACTCAAAATTCATCATGTGAAACCCGATTTGAAATTAGACATTGTGCTATCATGGAAACAGTACTTTAAACCTTTTAGGGGGCTCAACTTCAAATTTGGAACACAACTTGGTTAGACATGTGGCTTGTTAAATAAGCTAACTTATTTAACATGACTGTATGGCACACCATTTATATTCATATAGAGCAAAATATGTGGCTGATCACACCAGAGGGTTCCAAGAAAAATATTTTCTTCTTTTTTTTTGATCACACAAATGCAATAGTTAAATTCACCATTTTGTTCATTGTTTATAAATACTTTTTTAGTAATGAATAAATACTAAATTCTTTATAATAAGTAAACACTTTATAAATAAACTTCCATGCATTCATTTTAAGCTATTCTTAGATTCTAAATTCAAATAAATGTGGTTTTACTTAAAACTTCAGGCCTGGGTGACAAATTCAGGTTTTAGTTGACATGTGCAGAGCGTACCCTTCTGCTGACATTCTGTTATTCACCAGGGCAACACTTTTCAAGGACCCTTCATCAGGCAGCAAGGTGCCAAGGGTTTCTGGACAGAATGTCAGGTGTCAGTTTATTGTCTAAATTGGAAATCCTCAGAGGATTTATTCACATCATGTTTTTCAATGAAGTCCGGGAGTGCCATAAATCCTAAAGAGGTCATCTTACAAGCTTTCTTCTGTGTTCAAACATGTATTACTTCAGTGAGACTCAATCTATAATCAATCAACAGGGGACTAAATTGTTATCATTGAAATTCAACTTGGCTTTGTTTGTTGAGGCATTTTTGGCAAATAAGGATCCCTGTAACTCATTATAATTTATCTTCACAGGTTGTCTGTGTTTATAAGTGTGAGAGGGATGATTGAAGTCAGAACGTATGGGGTGCCAGCCTGAAACACAGGGTGCAAATTGCAATCAAATGACACAGTTGCCTTTGTCTTTTCAAGGTTACATTTCATTCGTGAATTCCATCACATTATGCTCCCTGATGACAAAACGCACTCAAAATCAGAGGATCTTCTTGTTCGCGATATGCAAATTTTTTTTCTTGCTTCAAGCAAGATTTCATTTTCATTTAAAACCTCCCAGTATCCTGACCGAAGCTTTGGGTCATCCAATCCTCTCTCGCTGTATTTTACATCTAAATAGGATGGACCTCAAGGCAAGAATTACAGTCATGTACTGTGATGTCCAAAAATTATTCATAGATGCTTATGTAAGTCAATCTCTGAACTTAAGCAAAGGCAGACGCCAAGTTAATGCAAGACTGCTGCACTCTAAGAAATAAATTAGGCAATGCCAGAGATACATTTTTTAACATCACTTTATTCATTTATATGCTGTGATTTGTAACAAGCTCCGTTTCATCAGAGGTTTTATTGCAGAGTTGTAATAGATTAATTTGGATGGGTAATTATGAGGGAAAAAAATAAGTTAATGGCGGTTCACTGATTGCGCAGTGGCTAAATTAAAAATGTTTCTATTAAAATCAATTACCCTTGCAGTGCTGAGACCCCCATTTCAAATGGTTGAACCAAAAACATTAAATGTATTTCTTTCAGGAATTAAGAAAAAAATCTTGGTGCCTGCTGTCGAAGCTGTTTTAGAGAGATTATGTGCTGACATTTGAGGTTGCAAAACTAAAACTAATTCTCAGTTACGAAATGTAATAACTTTTATGCACAAGAACAGTGTGGCATACAGCCACAGACTAATTCAGTTTCAGCACTCCCTATTAGAACATGGTCTCTTCATTAAATTGTACCTGTTTTGTGCTGTACCATCAAAAAAAAGAGTTCAATATGCACATTAGATAACAAGAACAAAGAGTGCCCTATCAGCGCACAGCCAAAGAAACCTATTCGTCCTGTTTAAGTAATAATTTATGAAGGCCATCACTAAAAAAAAATTAAAAAAAAAAAAAACACTTTTAAATACAGGTAAATAGTTACGGATTCAGGCCTATGATGCGTCAACAGTAGCTTTAGCTTTCCTGTAGCTCAGTGGTTAGAGCATGGCATTAGCAATGCCAAGGTCATGGGTTCGATCCCAGGGATTGCACATACTCAGATACAAATGTATAGTATAATGCAATGTAAGTCGCTTTGGATAAAAGCGTCTGCCAAATGCATAAATGTAAATGTAAACAGTCTTCTTAAAAATTAGATAATTCCAGTGATGGTTTATAGTAAGTAAGGATGAAATTTATTCCTGTGCCTCTTGGGTCAGTATTTTTTCAAGCACTGTGCTAAAGCCCTCCTGCCACATTAATCACAGAGTTATTGCTCCTGAATTAGTGTATTATATTTCCCCCCGGTGTCACAGACAAGGATGCATTTTTTAACCTGTTTTAACTGAGTCCGTGAAAGACATATCCCACTATGCTCATCCATGCCCTTGTAAATCACAACAGTAAGGTCACCCTCACCACAATAATTGCACAATGTCTTAAAAACCTTTCCGTAGCCACCAAAACAGATCACTTTTTTTTACAAAGGAAAAAACTGGTAACACTTTACTTAAAGCCTTTATATAGAAATGCATCATAAAAGTATTTTAATGCATTAATTAGGTATCATAATGCAGCTTATAATGCGTTGTATGGTCTCATGAATAATTGTAACCACAGTTATAATACATTATAATACTTATCTATTAAATATTACACTTTTGAAAAGAATAATGCATTAAAACACATGACAAACAACCAATTTCAGATGAAACAAGGAATATGCAAATAATATAGTGCATTTTACCTTTGGTTGCAATTATTTATTAAATATGAATACCTTTATAATGCATTATATATAAAGGTTACCAAAAATTCCATTAAAAATAGGCTATATTACACAAACATATATATATATATATATATATATATATATATTAGTATATAAACAGAAAAACAAAAACAAAATGTAAGTCACCTTTTGTTGTGCTCTTAAGTGAAGCGTAGATTTTATAATAACAGAAAACAGAAAAGGTAAAAAGCAACATTTGAGTATTGTCATCTAGAGACTACGGTCATTACGACATGGCATGATTGCAGCATTTATATTCTACATGGCCAGTGAGCCTGGCAGGGACAGACATGTCTAAATCACATGAAATAAAATCATTAATATAATCCTTAATAGTAATAAAATCATTGATGACTAAGAATACAGCATTTCTGCAATGGTATAAGTAATTTGGAATTTTTTTTTTTTTTTTTTTTTTTACAAATAAATAAAAACTTTTGTGTAGGTTTTGTACAGTGCTGTCTGTGTTTTCTCATTCTCGAAGCATGTTTCACTTGCTAGTGAGGAAAATGAAATCCCTGAGTGGAGCTGGAGTGATTACAGAATTAACTCTTTAAAGCAGAATGCTTATCAGCGGTAAAACAAAAAACAAAAAACAAAGTTCTGAAATTGATTCCAGCAATATCGTTCTACTGTGTCATTGTTGTTACAGTTGTGGTGTAAACTTCCCTATTTCCAAAGAATTGGAACAGTTACTACAACTTTAGTTCTCATTACAGTTCATTCTAAGTTGATGTGAAGTGAAGTCAACGTGAAACAAAAAGTTGTAGTAGTCATTTCTTCCCTATTGTGACGTATTTCTGAGTAAAGTGGCTTCTGGAATGAGAAAAAAAAAAAAATGTAGGGCAGGACTTGATTTCGTCCTTGGGAATTGACTAGATCATAGGAAGTTGGGCGTTGCTAAATGGAGGTAGATTTAAATACCAGTCTGCAATCAGTTGAATACAGTTCAACAGTTCCCACCCTCTTTTTCAGCAGCGCTGGTTTCATACTTTTTCCATTCATTTTTCCCATAGGTGTTTTAAAAAAGTCAGGAAAGAGCTATAAGTCATGAACCAAGCCAATCAGCTACCCGGTGAATCATAACATTACAAACTTTTTTTTGAAAATCAGACAAAATGACAAAGGTACAAGACTGTGTACTTAACGGCTTTAGTGAGGGAAGCCTTTTTACTCAGACTTTTATACAACTTTTTAGAAAATTCCAGCTTCATATTACTCATCAATTAATCAATGGCCCGTATGAACCAATCTTCCTGCTGTACGAGTATCAGTCTCTGTAACTCATTCTTAATAAGCCGGATGTCCTTCCTCTGTTGTTTACGCTGTTGTCTTCTTTTAGCACTCTTCCTCTTCTTTACTCATCTGGCTCACCTCCGCTTGAGGTTGCAACATACTCCCTTCACCCTTATGTACCCTCTTCTCAACCTTTATGGTTGGTTACAAACATCAAACTCAAAAAACCTAACTTTCACAACTGCTGCTTAGCCATTTTTATCTTATAACAAACAAAGGAAGTATTGCAGTTACTTACTTTCATAATCATTCAAGCATTCAAGCATATATGGCCTTAACTTAAAAGCAAGCAAAAAACATAACATTGAAACAGGTAAACAGCAATATCAATCTCAATATCCAAAACAGTCATTACCTGCCGATTCGCTTCAGGGCATCAAGGTGACTACCCAAATCACACCAGAAGCCAGCCTTGAGAGGCTGGTTTCCTTAGTAGACCATCTGGCAGCGTAGAAGCTTCTGCCAAATGTGTCTCAATGGGTCCTGCAGACTGTCGAAATAGACTACAGAATCCAGTTTGAGTCTCGACCACCTAGGTTCAATGGGATTCTATTCACAGTGGTAGACCCCGAGCAGGCTCTGGTTATGGAGCAGGAAGTAAAAACTCTCTTGGGCAAGGAGGTCATAGAATGG
Source organism: Hypophthalmichthys nobilis (assembly GCA_037950665.1). NCBI lineage: Eukaryota > Metazoa > Chordata > Actinopteri > Cypriniformes > Xenocyprididae > Hypophthalmichthys > Hypophthalmichthys nobilis. Next base: position 18,073,374 of record CM075472.1, read on the forward strand.
TTTCCTCCACCCATAAGAGAATCCGGATTCTACAGCTGGTACTGTTCTAAAGAAGGATGGGGAGTTGCGTACGATTTTAGATCTGCACCATCTGAATCATTCAGTCATAAAGCTCAAGTTCAAAATGTTCACTTTGAAGCGGATTGTGACTCAAATCATATCCAAGGACTGGTTTGTCACGATAGATCTAAATGATGATTACTTCCACGTATCCATCCTTCCACAACAATGGAATTTCCCGAGGTTCGCTTTCAGGGGGAAGCATATCAATATCAGTTTCTTCCCTTCAGTCTAGCTTTATCACCCCGCACTTTCATGAAATGTGTGGATGCGGCCCTGGCTCCATTGTCACTCCAGGGCATCTGCATGTTAAATTATTATAGACAATTGGCTAATCTTAGCTCAGTTGGAGCATATTGTGGTTTGGCACGGAGATGTTCATTCTCAAGTAAAAGTTGGGGTTAAGGCTGAATGCCAAGAAGACTGTGCATTCTCCTGCACAGAGGACCACTTTGTTGGCGACACATTTCCTCCGTAATGCCTTGAGGTTGAGGCCTGCAAGCCACACTGTGCTAGAAGGTCTACCTATGGCTCCCTTCAAGCCTATTGAGTCTGTTACAGAAAAGTTTTTGACCCTCAAAACATTGTTCCTTGCCAATCACGTCTCTTAAAAGAGTGGGAGACCTCCAGGCCCCGTTGGTGTCCCCTACGTGCCTTGAGTTTGCACCGGGGATGGTTAAGACATTCTTAAACCCTAGACCGGGCTATGTCCCTAAGGTGCCTACCAATGTGGCATGGCCTATAATTTTGCAAGCCTTTTGCCCTACTCCTTTCAGAGATTGGCACCAGGAGAAGCTGAACTTTGTGAGTCCAGTGAGAGCGCTTGATGCTTTTGTCTACAGAGCTGCCCTGTGGAGGAAAACTGATCAGCTGTTTGTTTGCTTTGGATCGCTGGGCATTAAGCAAGTGGATAGTCGAGTGGATTGTCTCTTTTGCCTACAAGGTCTCTAGTTGGCCTTCACCTTTGGCTGTCAGAGTTCACTCAACCAGGAGTATGGCGGCCTCAAAGGCCTTACTGTTGGGGGTGTCCCTGCAAGATGTGTGAGATGCGGCATGCTGGTCCTCTGCTGGTCTACTCACATTTGTAAGGTTTTATGATTTGGCTTTGACCCAGATTCACAGGTACTCCTGTCTTAGCTGTGCTCGCAGTATTCACAGAGACAGAGACTGGTTTAAGTATTATTGTTCCCAAAGCATCAATACTATGATGCAACACAAGTTCCCACAAAAGGGAATGTCTCGGGTTACAACTGTAACCCTTGTTCCCTAAGAAGGGAATGAGACGCTACATCACCCTGCCATACTTCATGCATCATCTTGCTTTGGTTAGATAACGCCAGTCATTCCGGATGTGCCTTTATGCTTTCCTGGTGACCCGCCTGTGACATTAGGTTTTGCCATTGGACTGATTTCACACGTACTTCAGACGCAATTACGCAGAGGCATTTCCTAAAGTGTCAATAATATGACGCAGCATCTCATTCCCTTCACAGGGAACAGGGGTTACAAGGGTTTGTAACCAGAGACATTTTTCACTAGGAATTCTGCTGTTAAATATGATTATATTAAAAATAAGCTGAAATAACGTGGACTGACAACTTCAACAGAAGCAATTAACATGGATTAACAACCTCATAGCTCACAGTAGGCCTGTCTTTAAAGGTTTAAAAGGTATTGTTCAAAATCAATTTCCCTATAGAGAATGGCATTTTTACTTCCAGAGCCCGACCGTTGTACCCCACCATCCGCCAAGACATATACCATGAAGATAACAGACGTCATTTCGAGGGGGGGGGGGGAGGTTAAAGTTTTTGTAAGTAATGATGTGCATGGATAAATCATGTATAATAAACACCTCAACATTCTGTAAAAAAAATAAGAATTGTCAATTTTGATTTCATGGTGACCTTAAATCTCTTTCACTAAGTGCCACTCATATATGCCATACCAGAATGACTTTCGGCCTATATTTTTTTGTGCTCTGGCTTTGGCTTCTAGTGAAAATACAAGCTAGCTGGGCATGTAAGTTAACCTGTCAACTGAAGTAGTGTTAGCGGGAAACTTGGTGTGCTTTTTATTGCTTTTTTGCCTATCACATATTTTAGAAATCATCATAAATTATTAATGTATTGCAAGCATTTAAGCTTGGATAGTGCATTTTCACGTCTATGCTCAAATAGGGGGTTGACAGTTAACAGGTTAATTAATGGCTTATTAATGGCTTGTTTACAGAACTGTTTAAAAGCAATGCAGACTCTAATTATATTCAGTTAAACACACTTGCTTGTATACTATTGCTGTTGCTTGTGCGAAAAGAAATACTACTATACATCCCATATATTCTGTTGCATTTAAAAAGCAGTTTGCCACAGAAATAAGTTGCTTGTTTTGCTGAGGGATCTTGCGATAATTGATAAGTGAAGTTGTTGAGCTGGTGCAGTGACCCATCTGATAAGAGAATAATGAAGCTCAATATGGCACTCCTGACAAGATTCAGAAGGAGGCTGGGAGTAGAATGGGATTTTCACTCTGAAACAAATGAAGTAGAAAATGAAAGCTGACATGCTAGCACAGATTTCAATATTTAATGCCACTTTTCATAAGTCATTTCGCCTGCTGCTGTCTCTAAAATCGGGCATCCTGACAGTGTTTACATTAGGGCACCAAAGTGCCTTGTACATGAAAGCACTGTGAGGCCACTATACTGTTAACTCCTGTCAGACTTACAGATGTAGATGAGCTTTTATTTATTGAAATAATAAACATGTTTTCCCCTAATATTTATCACCCACAGACAACCAAAAACATCACACAGTACCCAGTGTTGACTGAAATGATCGTCATCTTTGGCAGAAATCCCCAGCAGTTACAAGGAAATTCATACTGATTTTATTTCATTAAAATGAAATAAAATTAGGTTAGACTAGATTTAAATGAGCTAGCGACCACTAAATTTATCCCTCAACCTTCAAATGACCATATTAGCAAACGGCACCATGCAGCGTTGTCCTTTCTCTGTTCAGTGGTGTGGACAACAAATGGTCAAAAACATAAGCACTTTCCATTAACGGACCACTTGCTGCCTAGAGAGTGAGCTGATGAACTGCCACGACAGAGTAAAGATGTCAATCAATTTATCACACTGTGGCAGGGGCAGGGACCAATCCCTCTTCAGGCTGGCCAATTATAATCCACTTCTCCGTTTGATGGTGTTAAATTTAATATTACACCATAGAGCATTGCAATTGCATTTACACATATTAAAACTCACAATGCACTGTAACTATAGTCGGCATGAACTATTTTCTGTGTTATAGATCTTATTGTGAACAATTCATCTGTGCATGTTTTGACCTCGTAATTAGGTGACTAGATTTATGAAATGGAAACCATTGACATTTCCTAGTTCAGTGGTCAAACTAATCCTAATTCATTTTAATTTCAAATAATACAATTCAACAAAATGATTTTTCAAAAACACATCACAAAAATAAATAAATAAATGAGAAAATATAAATAAAATTGAACAAATTGAACAAATATTGCATTTATTTTGAGTACTGTATACTATACACAGTAATAAAAATTTTTGTAACTATTTTTGAAATGTTATTTTATGTTTGTGCTTTTGAAATCTTTACTATTCTTAAACAGGCTCATTTTGAGCACAAAGTATGTGATATCTGCAAATGTAATTGTTGCAAATGTAATTGTTTACTTAATTATTCTTATCAGGGTGTACTTTTACCGACGTGGTATAGTTAAGATGTGTGTGTGGGAATTACTGCATTGTGACGGCGAGGACATTTAAAATTTGGTGCAAAACAATGACTCTCGCAACCTGCTCAGGCCCTGTTATAGTAAAAACATACAAACAGAATTGATTTAATTTAACATGAATAGTATGTGACTGCTTGAAACCGATAACGGTGTCTCTTTTGATAAATAGTAGTGCTCTGCTCTCGTCCAGGTTAATGGTGCAATAGATGAAAATTTTTTGTTAAATGAAATAATACGATGTCCTACTATACCCTCGTGCACCCTATTCGCGGCTCGCGCAGACATCATACGTCATCAGCGCGTTTCATGCATGAAGCACCGCAAACATACAGCAGCCACCTTTTACAGTTCCTACTGAATCAAAACAATGAGCTTATGCTGCGTTCAACCTGTGACATTCTAACCGTAGCTGTTTACGTCCTCAGACTCCAAATTATGTTTCCATGTCAACAGTATCAACACCGAAATTAATCTGCAGCAGTCAGGTACAAGTTGTTTACGTTCATTATTATTGTAATGTTATGTGCTTTGAGACATGAGATAGCCTAAGTTTAACGGCGTGTCTTGTGACTTTGCAGAGAGCAGCTGTGTGCGCGTTCAGTGTTTTGGAGGAGGCATGGCTTTGGGCGGCGATTTGCAAGGAGGGTGGGATTGTATGCTTTCAATGCTAGCAGGCTAACGTTAGCATTTCCCAGATCACCTACTGCACCTTTAAGTTTTTCATAAAGTAGCAGCACGCGACAAAATAATCAGCATAGCTTGCTGCCCAGCCCTATTTGTTGACAATTCTTTTTTTTTTTTTTTATGGAATATTGTAGTATTTATTATAAATGGATACTTTATATTTATACTTGTATACTTTTAATGTGATTTTAACAGTTTTTCACTTGTACTATTTTACTCAATACCTAAAAACATGCCTGTGAAAATAAGAAAACAGTTGATTTGTAAGATGAGAAATCACATTTATTTTCTTAAGTTAAAATAAAACTGAATACCTCAAAATTTCAATAAATCAAGGTCAACACAACAGCCTCTTCAATATCTACAAAGTCTCAAGGCTCAGTTAAGCTCAAGTGCACAAAAAGGCCATAAGTAAACCAATATCCTTCAAAAAGGTCTCTTCAATACAGTGGATAAATAAAATGTTACGTAAAATTAACTAGTCAAAGTCTACTTGCACTTGCTACTGTACGTGCTGGCTTCGGCCTCATCACCGGCTGCATGTCTTCATCTAATAAATCAAACACCCACGATTCAGCAACTACCTGCTAGCTGCTGAAAAAAAACAGCATATTGCTGTTTTTTTCAAAAGTGCACTCACATTCACGTAAAGTAACTCTGTTGACAAGTTTGGGTGAGTAAAGTCAAAACGCACAAGATATAGTAGGGGAGACCGGGGCAATTGTAACATCTCAAATTACACCAATCAGAAACAAGACAGAACCATGAAACTCATATTGCATGTGCTCTGTGGAGATCCCTCTCTGCATGCCAAGGGACAAGCTTCTAAATCATTCTTGGTAAAGTTTTTCTACAAAGATTCATTTTTGAGGTATAAAAGTAATTTTTTTCATCTACAGTATTTTCCTCATACTGTCTTAACCAGTAATGTCTATGAATTTAAATCTGTCTTGTTTTGATGACCATTCTGTTGTCTATCATTTGATATCTTTGTCAAACATTAGCTTTGTTGTTTCTAGCTAGCAGGGTAGCTTGTCACAGGGTGGTACACTGCATTACAATTGCCCCCGACACCATCAAAACAGTGTCCAGCTTAGTAAGGACATCAAAATAGATCGATAGATTCCAATAATTTAAGAAAAGTGTTTTTGCCTCTCAATCTGGGGATCCATTTTACTGAATAGGCCCTGTACACTCTCTGTTCACAGCATGTCTAGGTTTAGACCAAAGAAAACAGCTAGGGGAGTTAATTAATTGTTCTGGATAATATGGATGTAATGGATATTAAATAGTTTTAACTATATCTATATTCTCTGGAGTTTATTGTGGTCATTGGTATTTATATGAAGGTATTACATGTGTTGTTACAATTGCCCCTGCATGTGGGGGCAGATGTAACATTTGGCTTTAATGTTTCAATCAATATTGTGACTTTAACATTACTTGTAAAAACATTTGGTGACTTAACAAGTTGAACACAGATACAAGTTACTAACATAAAAATTGTATCCCAATATTTCAAAAGGTTATTAAGTAATGACGACATTACTAAAATTTATTACAATTGCCCCATCTCCCCTACCTTCAATGCCATTAAATGGCAATATTGCTTCTTTATAGCACAAATAAACTGCTGCAGAAAAAGTTAGGTGCCATGCAAAATGTAATGTGCAATTGCATTACTCATCACAAATGTATTGGAGTACAGAGTACATATACTTGTTCAAAAATGTAGTCAAGAGAGTAAAAGTTGCTAATATCTTTGATACTCAGTAGAACTACAAGGTAGCCAAAAATATACTCAAGTACAGTAACTAATTACATTTACTCAAATACTTTACACCACTGCACTGATCCAATCAATTCCTGATGGACAAAATCAAGTCCTGCCCTACAAGTCCTTTTTTTTTTTTTTGCTTGAGAAGCTGTTTCACTCAATAGGGTGCAACGTTCGTTTCATGTTGACTTTAAACAAAATGTTATCACATGCATTAAGGACAGCACTTTTATAACCCAATGCCATGAAGCAACTTGAAATTTGCCACAGTGATGACGTGCAAGCACACAACCACAAAAAGGTTTGTTTTCAATGTCACATTAATTTCACCTCAGAAAGTGAAAAGTATATTAGTGCAGGTGTGACCTGTGTTAGTGTAAAGTGCAGAGATCACACAGTGCAGATAAAATGTATTACTTACTGTTCTCTGATGACAGCCACTCTCCCTTTACTGACAGTGGAAATAAATGAGTATCATACAACAAGTTGACCCCAAACATTCATCTGGAACATTCTCTTCATCCCCATTCACCTTGCTTGTTTGGAACTGTTTTCTTTATAGGAGCTTTTTTTAAAGGATATCATGAAGTGAAGGGACAATAATGCTTTAAGCATATAGTACTAATATATCTCTCTTAAGCATAAGAAATGCAACCCAAATGATGTCTGCTTTTAGGCATTTTTATTTAATGAACAGCATTTTGTTTGTCATGTTTTGTCCAATAACCACAGGAAATCAAAAGCTAAATTTAAAAAGAAAACTTTTTTAGAAAACATTTTTAAATGTTGTGAGCTACATACATAAAATATTTACAAACATTTCCAGTGTTATTAAAACAAATATGAATTGTTCAACAACATTTAGGTATTTAACAAGCAAAATATGACAATTTAGAAAATAAGTAATGCAAAATAACTTAAATAACACATCTCTTGGCAGTTCTTGTTCTGAGTTTTCTCTTGATTATGAGATGATCGCTCTCTTTATCATCTTCATTGCTTCCAAAGACCTGTAAAATGATTTCATGTATTTAATACACATTCACCTGGCAGCCTTGCTGCAGTTTTAATGCCTTTAAAAACCTTTTAAGACCTGAACAAATAAATGGAATACTGTACCTCCATACCACAACAAACCCATCTCAAACAACAATGTATCAGATTTCTTTTCTTTTCCTTTTCAACATTCAACAAAGCCTTAGAACTTACTGCTTTAAATACTCGTTTTAATACTAAAAGTTTAAAATAATCAAACTCAATGTCAAATATGGAAGAATAATTTTTAATTATAAACATAAATATTAATGATATTAAAAACTGAATGTGGCGCAATGTTGTTGTTTTTTTTGAAAGCATAATGTTAACGCGGTAATGTTAGTGTTTCGTACCTTTTTAATGTTTAACACATCTAGTTCCCATTAGTTCAGAGTAGGGTGAATTCAGGTTGATTGGGACACTTTTTTCAATTCATCTCAATGGCAGAAAGTGTCCCAATCACCCTGAATTCACCCTATATTAACACTGAAAAGCTTTAAAAACAAATAGACTATCAACCTTTTTTGTCTCTTGGGGGCTTAAATAAAATGTTACAAAGTTGTCGTAACATTACCGCTAACATAAGGCATGTTTCTCATTCATTCCTACATGCATTTGATTCACTCTTCCATGACTTCTGCAAAAGAAACACTACTTACAGGATAAGAGGGGATGTCCAGTGGGGAGGAAACCTGAGTCTTGAAGAGCTTTCGTTTGGATCTCTTTGGTTTGTTGTTTTCAGAAGCATTTGGCAGTTCAGGGGATTTCACATTCACCATGCTCATGATTTTCTTGGCTGAAGAGGAAGTTAAAGGTTTGGTCATGCTGAGATACAGTATGAAACACTGAGAGCTCCAATCGATACCATTGACTGAGTGTAAAATTAAGAGCCAGAGCTGACCTTTGCTCCCAAAGAGGGTTGGAGAGCTCTGGATGAAGCCACCAATCTTCTGGAGGGCTCCGTCTTTTTTACCTTTCAGGCTGGCAGGAGAGTCTTTCTGCTTTAATTGACTCACCTTTTTTCCTTGCACTGTGGGAGTCTGGTAAGGTGCAAAAATATTATCAAATATTATCAGAGACAGATGTAAGATGTAACATGTAACCATATTAATAGACAGAAAAAAGTCACCTCAACAAACTGCAAGTTTTCCCTGTTGTTCACCTTCAGCCGTCGGTTTTTCAGATTTTCTGACTCCACTGAGTTCTAGAACAACAACAAACACACGCAATACAAGTTATATGATTTGGTTTGTATTACATGTAAGGATGTCAAAATTAATGTGTTAGCGCATGTGATTAATTCAAGTTGTTTAATTAATGTCATTAAATTTGATAAGGATGTGATATCTAAAAATAGACTGGAAGTTTATCGCAGTAGCTGCAACACAGAGACCCTCTTCGCAGTTAAATTATTTATAAATCCACCCTTTTAACAAAAGTAAACTCATTTGCATTTTTTTTTATTGTGAAACATAATTATCATTAAATTACTGAATGTGTCAACTATGGAAAAAAATCGATTAATAGGTATAATTATATGCATTTTTAAAATATAAATGAATATATAGTTAAGAAACTATTGCAGGAGTAGTTAAGGGCTCTAACCAGTGAATAACCATGATTTTTTCCCAGTCATTTGTAATAAAAATCATTTTATAGAAATCACACTCATAAAAAGTAAATTTTAACCTAAGAAACACTTTAGAACTGAGCGTAACTAAAAATGTATATAGACTATAGAAATTTACATGACTTTTCCTGATGTGAAAATGACTTAAAAATCCCTGACATTTCCAGGATCGTGGGAACCTAGATTGTTTAGGAAATGTTATCTGTATACCTGCATCTCCGGGCTCTTTCTCTTTCTGGCCGTACGTCGGAGTTTGATCGTGACAGACTCTTCTTCTCCCGGTTTCCTGACATTAATTCGGTCAGGTTTAAGTGGTGTAAAGCTTATTTCTAGCTCAGGTTTGGGGAAGCGCTCATCTCTGAGGCTCTTTGTGGAAAGGACAGAGGAGTCCAGTACTGCAACCTGCTTTGAGTGATCACCAACACATATTATATATGCACAGTAACCAATTATCATACAGACCAGACCTATGCCCATCTCTGCATGTGCTAATACTTCTTATGAGCTGCATGCATTTTGCATTAATATCACTTTACTGACCTCTTGTGTTGGACTAAATGAATCGCCTTCATTCTTTGTCTTCACCTTTGAAGTCTGTTTGGGACTGTCAACTTTCTGGGTAGCAGAAGCAGCCAAAGCACCTTTTTCCCTTTGTAATTTAAAAACAGTAGCCTGCTTTTCAGCCAGCTGCTGCTTTAACATTTCCTGTAATTAGTATTCAGAGAAGCAAGGAAGAGAACAATATTATTTTATTAAAATGTTTTAATATCATATTATAGCACTACCACAAAACATTGTTGCTGATTTGAAGTATTTTAAAATATTCTAAAAATTCCACATCTTAACTAGTGATAGGCTGTTATACTGGTCAGAACGATCAGTGAGGCAGCATTTGGTCATTTTTAAATTATTAGGCTTTGGACTTTGGTCAATAACATTCATCAACAGGCCAAAATCCAAATCCAAATTTAGATTAGTGTAATTTTACAATTATTTGGTGAATTTGAGCAAATATTTGGATTCTGAAAGAAGAGTTCATTTAATTAATTAATTAATCTATTACTGTACTGGCCAACCTTCTCTCTTAGGTAGTGTTATCAACCATAAAAAAAAAAAAAAATTATAGTCATCCAACAATCAACTAGTTGACAGTTGTAACCAGTAATATACTCTTAAAGAAGGTGCATCATCAAAATGAATTCTGTTTAAAGCACTGCCCCTTACAGCGATACACATTGAGATGGACATCACTGGGCTTGCATCATATCTTACGCTGCTTTTAAGATGTCTTTTCGAGTTAAAAATAGCCTCACATATTTTAAAAAAGCACCCAAGACCTCTGCATTCTGCTCCACTTCATCATGCCTTTGCTAAAAAACATATTATATGAACAAAAGTACACTTAATTTCATCAGATGATCCTGTCCCCAGTTGATTTATACAGGGCTTAGGTAGGACTGATTAGTGAATTAGTCGTTTAAGAAACCGAAAAAATTAAGAGTTTTGCGCATTCCATTTTTCTGCTGTGCTATTACTGTCCTGCTGGAGTCCTGTCATTCTTCCTGTTGGCAGGTCACTCGAACCACAGAAGTGATATTAACTCAGAAACCTGCTGTGTAAATAAATTACTATTCTGAGCTAAATCCTGCCCTCAAGCCTGTGAAAAAGAAAATAACGAGGCAGGGTGAGAGAGATGGAAATGCTGATCCTATTACCGGCTCCAGCTGCAGCCTGTCCTGTTGGTCGCCTTCTAGCTGCCTTGCTGCCTGGGCCGCTCTCTCTTCTTCCCCCATGGCTGCTCCATCCAGCCCCTTTCCCTGCTCCTCATTAGGCTGCTGAAACATCAAAAGAAATTATTCTACTGCTGCCAAAAAGGAAAAGTCGGAGAGATTAAAGACTTCCAGGTTCTTACCTTTGTGCTTTCTGCAGGTCTGCAGGCTCTCTGTTTCTCTTGCTGGGGTTTATCAGAGAAACCAACACTTGGTTTCTTATACATCTCCTGCAGTTTTGCAAGATCTGAGAAGAAAAAAGAGATGTTTGTGGTGTTAAGGTTACGTTACAGGTGAGACGTTGTTAAAGTGTAACTGAACTAGTGTTACCATGAAACCAGAATTTCAGTAGATGATACCAATACCAGGGAATTTTCACAATTCTCAATGCCAAATGCAATCCATTCTTCAATGTCATATTATGCTCCAGAAATCATTCTAATATGCTGATTTGGAGCTCAAGAAACATTTGTTACTATTTTTTACTATTATTCTTATTATTATCAAGGAGTAGAAAGAAAACAAAAAATTAATAAGTCAATATTGCTAATTAATTAATATCATTGCCATTATAAAGCTCGGATGCATCAGGATATTTATTAATATTTCTCCGACTGTGTACATCAGAAAGAAGAAAGTCATATACACGTAGGATGGCTTGAGGGTGAGTTAAGCTTGGGCTAATTTTCATTTGAAAGTGAACTAATCCTTTAACCCACCTTTAAACCTACCCATACCACCAAACCTAACCTTACCCGTATCCCACCTCAATAGCAGCAAAAGTGTTTTGTAATACAATATGAACACAATAAGTACATTTTACTTATTTTTTGATGTAAGTACATAGTAATTAAGGCCACCTAATATAAAGTGGGACAAATGTTTTAAAAGCATTTGCATGAATAAGAGTGTGATCATATAATGTAACTACCCAAATTATGATGGAAAAAAACAAATGCAGTGTTAATTGAGTTAAATATTTTTAACAAGTTAAAATGAAAAAATTAATCGCATGTGTTAACGCGCTAATTTGGACAGCCCTAGTAATAAAATAACAGTCATTTTGAAATCCCTACAATGAATCTTACTGACTTCTCACAGTGTGTTGTCTAGTAGAGATTTATAGGAATTACAATTAGAACAGACTCAGTCACCTTTGGTTATGGATTCATTCTCATTCAGTCTGGCCTCCAGCAATTCCTCCTCATCTGTCTGTGTGCAGACTTTATTTAAGTTTACACACGTCTCCTCAATCAGCTTCTGCTCTGCCAAAAGATCTAGAAGCAAAATCAATCTTATTAAGGACAAAACGTAAGCCGATTTTGTTAACACCAAACAGTATTGTGGAAAAACGGTATAAATGAAAAGACACATAGGTTACCTTGACAGGTTGTTTTGAAAGGCTGTATGTTTTCTTCTTCTATTACAGGGTTTGGCTGCACCTGTGAGTGAAAGGAAGTGGAATAATCCAGCATCTAAGACCTGATAACATCATAAACTGAACAAAGCTTAGGGAAAGAGCAGCACTCACAGTCTGCAATGGATCAATAGTTTGCTCTGTGCTGCTCAATCTGTGTCCAGCCTGATCCCTCATCTCCTCCGCTTCACATGGTCTCTGCTGAAACATTTTGTTTTTTCACTCAAGATCGAAATCTGAGGGAATAAACAAAGCACTGTTTAAAAAAAAACTTGCTTAAATCACATTAGGCACACCAACAACAGACAAAAGTGGTGAATTTACCAACCTGTTTCTCTAACTGTTCTTTCTGCAAATTAGCCTCACATAACTGATCACTGACATCAGATCGCTCCCTCTCCACCTGCTGCAACTTGCAACTCATAGTCTTGATTTTATCAAGTCCATTGGTCACAAGTTTTCTCGACCTGTAACAAGACCAAAACAAGGTTATTCGGACCAGCTATTGTTTATTAAACCATTTTTCTAATTTCCATGCTTTACCAACTAGAAATAAATAGAAATGAAAAGAAAGAGTATTCATGCAAGATCTAGTGCATATCAAACAAGACACTCAACAGAATTGAGGACCTACTTTTTGTGTAATCAGAAAGTTTGGATAAGAAATGAGGACTTACTTCAAAAGCTCTTGGGCTTTGATCTCTAGTTCTGCATCTTTATGGGCCAGATCATTCTCCATTGCAGTTATTCTCCTCTTGGCCTCATCTCTTGCCTTAGAGATCTCATTTTCTATAATCGCTCTCACTACATTCAGAACCTCCTCATGTTGGTTCAGTTTGCTCAGCGTTTGCATGAATTTGTCCTGCAGAGTTTTCCAGCAATCATCTCTGGAGTCTTGCTCTTGTTCTTCCTTCCTCCCCTGCTGATGTTTCAGAGCGGTCAGCTCTTCCAGGAGCTCAGAGTTGCTTCTTATTTGGGCCATGACAAACTTTTGAGCTTCATAACGGCTCAGTAGGCTCTGGTATTCCTGTGCCTGGGCATCTCGCTCATATTTAAGCTGAGTGCAGAGCTCTTCCAGCTGGCACACATTCGCTCTGGTCTGGCTGATCTCCTGCTCCAAGTCACTGATCTGTCTGCTCTTCTCCTGAGACAACTCCACCATCCTCTCACATTCAGCTTCGTTTTTGTCATGTGAGAGCTGGTGGGCACTGAGTTCTTGACGCAAATGGTCTGCCTCCATCATTAAGGATTCAATGGTTTTGGACTGACTGCAAGACTCTGCTTGATGTTGCTTAATCAGAGCTCTGGCTGCATCAAGTTTTTCTGAAAGCTCACTGGCCATCTTTGTCTGAGTGCTCAGTTCCATCTGAATAGTTTTGAGCTTTGAGCTCATCTCATTGACTGCCTGTTGAAGTACATGTAACTCATTGGCAAGAGCCTTGTTCTCATTTGTGACTTTGCTGACCTCTGCTCTCTCCATCGCCACAGTGGCTTCATGTGCACGAGTCAGCTCTGCCAGTCTATCAGAGAGATCACACACTGTTTTTTCAAGTGAACAGTTCTCAAGGTTAAGTTCATTCAGCCGGTCATCTTTCATTTTCAGTTCTTGCAGAAGCTGTTGAGTTTCTTGACTTGTCATTTCCTCCTCTCTAGGTTCAGAGTCTTCATTCAGCAAACACTTGCAGTTGTTTCTGAAATGTAGGATTTCTTCTTTGATATTGTTAATTAAGTCCCTCTGTACATGTGAAAACAAAAGAAAAATCATGGGTCATTACAGTCCACATGTATAACTTAATGTATTTTGTATGTATGACTTCATAAAAGTTAAAGGAAAGCTATTACTTTTCCTTGGAACACAACAGGAGAATTTAAGAGTTTTCAAATTTTGTCAAACTCTAAAACAAGACAAAAACACCATAAAAGTTCACACAACTACTACTGGATTTTCAGTAGGGTTGGTAATCAAAAAATGATTCCAATTGTAGAATCCGATACTTAAGGTCAGGAATCAGATACTTGTTATAAAATTCCACTTATCCGATTCCACTTATCCATTCCTGTGTGCGCATTTTAATGAGGTTTTAAACATTTTAATGAGGTTTTTGACATTCAAGTCAAAGATGACACGAAAAAGAACTCAATTCGGCAATACTGATCACTCACTGATCTTGACTGAATAACTTTTGTAATTTTATTAAGGATTCATCTGTACTTCATTTATAAAAAGAAAACTATGCAGTGTTATTTTACATTTGATTTTAATTTCTGAACTTTGTTCAGTTGTATTTATTAGCGCTAATGCTAATTTGCTTATTTGTATTACTGACGGTATACTTGTCTTTAATAATGTTTGAAATTTATGTTAGTTTATTAGTTGGTTGTTCTCTAGGCTGCTGATTTTTGTTCATGCCATTCAGCAGCAACAGATTGTTTTGCAAATAGACAGAATAAATATGTTTGATATCTAAATATTTGACTTTTTGTTTTTACCATATTGGAATCGAAACTGGGAATTGATAATCAGAATTAAGTTGAGCATCTTCAGGCTCGTGAGAGTGAAGCTCAACATCCATATGAATGAATTGAAAATGCTCACTCTGCTCCGTGCCGGTGGACACGCACGTAAGCACACGCAGCGTCATCTCACAACTGCGGTTAAAAATAAGCTCAAAATCGATTATGAAATTCTCAGAATCGATCAAGAATCGTTGAAGAGAGAATTGCGATGCAGCGATTTTTTCTCCCACCCCAAATAATAGGTAATGAATAATAAACTTACATCTTTAGTAGTTGCCTCCACATTTTGATCCAAAGCAGTCTGTAATGTAGAGACCATGTCATCTTTCTCCTGGCAGATTAACATGAGTTCCTGACATCTCACTTTCTGGTTTTCATAATTCTAAAAGAGACAAACAAAAATATCAACACACAACAGAAGCCATGTAGTACATATAAATAATCAATTTACAACAACCTCTGATATTCAAAATAAAACTTCATATTACCCTATTTGCCTGGAGAAGCTGGTCATTTGATTCCTGTGCCTGAACACGCATTGCTTCAAACTCTGAAAAGAGAAATATAATTAGACTTATGTCACAAAACATTGAGTTTTCCCCTTTAAGGCAAATGAATATACCTTTAGTTTTAAGACTGAGAAGTTCTTGGCTTTTAAGAAGCTCCTCTTTCATCTCCTCCAGCTGTGTTCTCAGATGACTGACTGTTCCAGGTGATTCAGGGACATTTGTCAGGCACATGTGTACTGCCTCTGCATCTCCCTTTATCTTAGCCAGATCATCTCGCATAGCTTCGATCATGCTGTCCAAAAGCTTAATCTTAGCCTCCTAGAATGTTGAGAAGGAAAACATTATATCTTCAAATGCCATGTTGTCTGTTTTTAGTCTTTTCTTTCATGAACAGATATATCATTATGTTCAAATGTGTGCCTTGATACAGGTATGGTAGATTACCCACTTTTGCTTTGTCTTTAACCTATAAAATTTGTCTAGCTGTAATTAGTTATATCTACAGTCATAAAATTCTACCATTAGCTATTAAAGGGATAGTTCAACCAAAAATGGTAATGAACGAGCTTCTTTTTTGAAGCCCAAAAAAATGCATTCATTATCATAAATATAATCCATACAGCTCCAGGGGGTTAATAAAGGCCTTCTGAAGCGAAGCAATGGGTTTTTGTAAGAAAAATATCAGGCAGACGGCTGTACTCATCAATTTGCGGCAGAAGAATAACCGCTGACTAGGGTTGTAACCTAGTAATCATTTGAATACTCTCCTCCCATAAATTTTGCATCTGAAAAGGAAACTCCTACAAATGCATATGCAGTAAGGTCAGCTGCAAAAACAACTCAGTCCACGCCTTTTCAGCGCTAATTTTGCACTGCGTGTCTTTAGTAAATCCTGAAAGTAGTTTTTTAATGCCAAAAGAGGGTTTGCGCTGACGCAAGTTCTTAGTAAATCTGGCCCTAAATGTTTTTTTCCCCCACTATAATAATAACTATAAGAATAACTTTTGCTGCTGAATTATCCAATAAACTCATTTATAATAGTATTTTTGCCATAGATTATAATAGTGTTGTCAAAAGTACTGGTACTTCGGTACCAAGTTGGTACTGAAATTTTGAAAATGTGACGGTACACGCATTTCTGTAGTACTGGTAGTACCGAGAATCCGGGTATATTCGGTACCCACTGATAGGGCTGTGCCAGTATTTACTTGAATATGACACGAGTAAAGCACAAAGCTTTGTTTACAAAAGAAATAACAGGTTAGCAATTAAATGTGACATCGCAGCCATGGAAACATTTTGGTTCATGCCGAATGAGAGAGGTACGTGAGTCCATAAAATTAAGCTTTGTATTCTGTTTTGCGAATCGCGATCTGGTCACCCGATTAGCAGAGAATTGAACAATATTCCATTAGTAATTCCACTGAACATGGAATCTCTGTTTCTTTTCCCAAATCTTCACTCACTCAGGGGATTATAAACGTTTCTTTCTTTCGTTCACATAGGCCTATTATAGGCTATTCGCATTCTTTACTGTGGTAAAGTAGTAAAAACACCGTAGGACAGAAACCTTTTTGCTTGCACGTCAATTTCTATTTAACACAGTTTGTGCTTGTTATTATAAGGTGCGTCAAGATTAAGATGTTTTAAAATCTTATAAAACTGAGATGTTTATAAATCAATTTTGTACAGTGTACAAAACAATCGTCCAGACAAGATGATCACTACAACAATATTATAGTAGTATTAATACTAAAGTCTTCTGAAATCATTTTAAATACAATCAAAAACTGAGACGATGTCAAGTTGCATTTGAATGAAATGAGAGAGCATGTTGGAGGTGATACAAGAGACATGGATGTGCACTGTGTTATAATGCGTTGCCTTTTGAAGATGGTTATATAATTTAATGTTTATGCATTTAAAAAGTGCATAGAGCTGCTAATTTCATTTGTTGTTTGTTGATTTTCAAATATAAAACTGTGTTCATAAAAATGTTTTCATTGTGCATATAAGTTCTTCTTGAACATTTTCATCTTATTTTAATAAAACCTTGATAATATTGATAATCATGATAATTTTGGTCACTATAATTGTGATTTGAAATTTTCATACAGTTCCACATCTAGTTATTTTAGTTTAAGTTTTAAAAATTGTGTGTTCGTCTGAAAGAAGATAGTCATATACACCTATGGCTTGAGGGTGAGTAAATCATGAGATTATTTTCATTTTTGGGTGAACTATCCCTTTAAAAACCCACTCCATTAGATCCATCAGGTTTGAAGATTATGGGTTACAAGGAAGCTAAAGAAAGTTCAGGCCCTGAACCAAAATGATTGAGGCAAACAGCAGAAATGCTGTTATAGCAGCTATAAACACAGGTCAGTGTTTGTAGATTATTTGGGTACCAAAAATCTCTATGGAAAATGCACACAGGCTTATAACAGTGGGTGTGAACTGCACTTGTCTTTATTCTTTTATATTATTAGAATCATCTGCATTCACCTTTGCTGCATTCTCGTCAGTGGCCATTTCCCCAATAGTTCTGTTCACCAGATTCTTCAGTATCTCCAGCCTCCTTTCTGCTCTTTCCTCAACTATTTCTTTCTCTCTTTGGAGACGTTCACTGAAACATTGAAAAACAGCAACATGAATTAGTTCATTTTCAATAAAATCAAAGAGAATTTCACTAAAAATGATTTGCACCCATTCACAGTGTTGTGCTGTCTACATTGTCATAATGCCCTATTCACTAAAAGAATTATACAAATAAAAGAATGGCATAAAAAAAAACTAAAAACAATTTGCACTGTACAATTACCCAACTGGCATGCTCAATCTGAATGCTACATCTGTTAATATACATCATCAGTTCACCACTATGATCAGTAAAATAGTGTTTGACTTACTTGTAGTCTTTTTCCATATTAGAAAACAGCTCCATAAACTCTGTGGTGACTTCTTCACGAATACGAGATTCCATAGTTAATTTTTCAGACTCCTCTTTGGACAGCTTCTCTTTGAGCTCTTCAATTTTTACCTGAAGCTGTGCCGAATATATCATTTTAGTATTTCATATTGTTTAAAACAACACTGAAAACTATAAACATGCATTCATGAAAATCGAAAAGAAACCTTGAATACCTCACACAGCTCTTGACTTTCCACAGTCTCTAACACAGTGTTGTCCTCCATGCTCTCATCACCACTCTCTACATCTTCCTCACCAATTTCTTCATCATCTTCATCCTCCTGCACATCCTCTAGACTCATCTCCCAGCCCATGAGTGAGCTTCTCCTGGTCCAATCCTTCTTGTCAGCATTATTGATTATCATGGACACATCTCTGGCAGATCTCTTGAGCACAATGCTAGGAGCTGGTTTAGGGTTGAGGACCACTACCTAAAAGGGAACAAAGTCAAAGCACAAAATAAATAAATAGCAAAGAATAAAAAAAAAAATGCCTTTAATCAGTGCTTCTCATAATCTGAAGCTGTCAGTGTAAAAAAGAATAATTGTCCTTTGCAGACCTTCTGAGCCACTGCTGAGAACTTAAGGACATTCAGGGTTTCATCGTACATTGAGGCACACTGGTTTATGTTGATGATCATGCAGGCTTTTCCACGACCACAGAAAAAACCCTGCAAATAATGTGTGAGCTTGCTCTCTCTGAAGGGAACGTGCTGATGAAACCTGCACAAAAAGACATATTAGTTCAGTTCCAAGGAAATTTGCATCTAATGCAGCCCATTAAACAAATTAATTGTTTTAAAAGGGGACATTGTCTCACTTGGATTGTGTTTGGTTGAGCCTCAGAGCGTTGATGCATTTTCCCAGAGTTAACAAGGAAGTGTTGATGTTTCCAGCTTCTTTTAAGCGGTCTCCTCGGTTCTGAGTCTTTGCACATCGCTCAGATCCAGCCAAATCACATAATGACAACCTTTAAAAAAGAATCAGTTAATGAATAAATTACTAATTCTATGTTAAAGTAACAGTGGAGTGATTGAGGTCACCTACTCGCTTATTGTCTGAACTCGAGGAACACCCACATCTTCAATTCGCAAGATTCGAATGGAAAATATACTGTGGCTATGGAGAAAATGCATATTTTAATTTTAGATCACTTTAAAAATTATAATGAGAGTTACATATTATTGCTAAAGTGGTTTAAAATGAAGTACCTTCTGCTTGAGATGTTGTTGAGCTTTGTGGATGAGAAACTTTGATTTTTTCTTCCAATTTTCACAACTTTTAATGCTTCATCTACACTGTTAACTTGAAACCATTTTAGTTCTGGAGAAAAAAAATATTTAGACAAAATGTATAAATAACCATATAACTATAGGTGTACAACTATAAAGATAATATCCTGATTAAAAAAAAAAACTATATTTAATTATTGAAAGAATTATTGAAATGTAAACATTTAATTATTATTTTAATGATTTACTATTACATTTTCTACACAGAATGAAACAAGAGAACTTTTAGGGGGCTTTCACACTGGCAGTTTAGTTCGAAACGGGGCACAGTCCGCATTCTATCATGCGCCGTGATGACGTAAGATGAATGCAAACCCACCAGTGTTCAACAGAATTAAGAAACCAGACCAAAGCAGCGGGGAGGAACAATTGAGCCCAGGCTCGGACCGCAGCAAACGAGTCCAGTTTAACAGCCCCCTTGGTCTTCCAAGTTATTTAGTTACCTTTGACAAATGCATTGCCTTTAACATCTTGGGCTAGTCGCAAAACACTCCTTCTGTGAGAGCCATTTGAAGCAAGATCAAGCAGATCATGGATGCTTTCGTTGTAGATTTCACAAAAGGAGACCCACACTGAGTATTTAACATAAGAGGTCTCATCCAAACAGACACTGTCCCCATTTGTGTCACTAGAAGTGGAGCCTGGAACACGAAATTAATGTAAAGTGTAAGCTCACATTTACTGACACAATGCTCAAAGGCATAGAGAAAGACATAAAACATTTGATAATGCTTACTTTCAAATGATGAACAACTAGAGCTGGACATGCTGGACAGCATTTTTTGGGAGTCATTCTGATAAACATCAAGAAACAGCCATTATGTGAGTATTAGTAACATGCTTCTCTGTACTAAAAATGGTATATAAAAAATGTAACCATATATATATATATATATATATATATATAAAATTTACATCTTTAAATCGACGAAGAAGGTTTCTCTTATTTGTAGCTTCCTCATCCTGCTGCTCTTTAGTCAGTCTCATAAAGTCGACACATCTGTGAGGTTTGATGTTATTTTGAGAATAAATTCTGCCTTCTATGCTGTTAAAGATCACATTTAATGACCTGGGCAGAATTCCACCATCTGATTCAGGGCCTATAACATAAAGGTAGCATAAATAGACATAAAAATTTATTAATATACACCTGTACATACATTTTATACATAGATACATTACAAACATCTCATTCAAAATCATTACCAAGAAAAGTAAACGTCTTCCCAGCATTGGTAACGCCATATGTAAAGATCAAGGAATTCCCTCCCTCCAAGACTTCTTTCACAAGGCTTTTAGTTGTTCCATCAAATATCTGTCTTTGAGTTGTTTTTGGACCGTACACCTAAAAAAAATGAATTCAGCATTGTTACAGCAGAAACACTTAAAGGGTTAGTTCACCCAGAAATTAAAATTCTGTCATTAATTAATCACCCTCATGTCGTTCCAAACCCGTAAGACTTTCGTTCATCTTCAGAACACAAATGAAGATCTTTTTAATGAAATCTGAGAGCTTTCTGTCCCTCTATTGACAGTCTATTCAACTACCATATTTAAGCCCCAGAAAAGTAGTAAAGACATTATTAAAGTAATCCATGTAACTCCAGTTTAACCTCAATTTTATGAAGTGACACAGTGCTTAAAAAGATCTTCATTTTTGTTCCGAAGAGGAATGAAAGTCTTACGGGTTTGGATGGAACGACATGAGGCTAAGTAATTAATGACAGAATTTTTGAGTGAATTAGCGCTTTAAAAACATTTTTCAAAGCCTGTTCACAATAAATGATAATGCTAGAGGTGACTGTGGCCGTCCTCCTTATACCTGTGAGAACTGAAATCGTTGTGCCAGCTGTGGGCCGAATCTCTCACTGTGCCTGGCTGTCAGAGATGCTCTAGGTGCCTTAAGAATCACAGTATCTGGAGGCTCGATTGAAATGCACTCCTGTTTGTGGAGATTACAATAATAATAAATTACATTAGGGACACTAAAGTGATAGTTCAATAACAAATGAAAATTCTGTCATCATTTACTCATCCTCATGTTGTTCCAAACCCAGATATATAGTAAAATTGAATGTTAACTGAGGCTGTAATTCAACCTAACAGTTTTTTGAAGATAGTTATACAGGTATTGGAACAACATGTGGGTTGTAGTGACAGAATTTCTCAAAAATGTTTTTAAAATATTGTGAAATATTAGTTTAAAAAATTTCAGGCACCTGTGATTCTCCTTCTGCTGTCTCTGCAGAAGTGAACGGACGTACACGGAGATAGACCTGCAAATGCTCTTTTTCAAGCAATACGGAGTCCTGTTGGAAATAGAAATATGCAAAATAAAAAAATAATTACAGCCTAAAAATCAGATTCAAGGGCTTTAAACATGAGTTATGTCTGGTAATAATAAATACCCTTGATAATTTGGAGAACTCGGAGAAGAGATCTTTCCTGAGGTCTTCAACCGTTATAGATCCAACTCTCTCAGGCTTGTGATTTAAACACGATTCCATCATCTTGAGAAAGCCTATCAGATTGTTTGATGTTTAGCTATACATCTTGTTATTATATGATAATACAGATTTAAGTGGCTACAAGCAAAAAAAATAAATAAATAAAACAATGATGACGCAACGACCATTGAACGTGTTACAACGAGCTCATAACTGAGATGTTATCCTATTAAACTAAGAATCGATTTTGAATTACATGTAAGAATATTAAAGTATTACCTATGTGTTTTCATTATCGCTAATTTCACTTACTTGTTTTTATTTTCTTTTGTTTTTCCAGTTTAACGTTACATTGCTAACATGCTTCTTTCCTGCCGTCGCGGTTCTCTGTTCAAATCGGACCAATCGGAGAGCTCGCTACAGACGTAGCTCCGACTCCAAAAGAGGAAATTAAATGAATTGTAGTTCTGGTTAACTGACAGGAGTAACGAAACTAAGGAAAGAAATGGCTTCTATGAACTACATAGCCCATAAAGCTCCATTGACTCACGTGGTCCACTCTTCTGGTTCACGCTACTTCAGCGTGTAGTCGAGTGTGTTTGTGCATGTGGTTTTCAGTACGTTAGTTGAAATGGTTTAGATTTATTTGATAAGAAGTAAACTATAAATTTGCGCTTGTAAAACCTTTGCGGATCGGTGTCAGTAGAAGAAAGATGTCTGTGTTTATGGATTTAAACATCATCAGCAGTAATGATAAGAACAGACTCAAAAGCATCATAGAGACAGCTGCTCACCGTAAGTATCAGTAATAGTAGTTATATTTACTGCAACGTTTTTTTAACATCAGTAGTTTAATTATTTGATTTATTGTGAATAAGGTGTTCAATAATAATTAATTTTTGATTGTGAAGGCTTAATTTTATCCTAATGTTAACGTCATTGAAAATCTAACTATTGAAAACAGGGTAAACAAATGCCTAGATCTGCTGTACTTTTAGAGAAATCCTTAATTCTGTTATGAACTTTTACTCTTTATATTACAGTTGGCTACTCAACAGTCGCAATAAACTATGTAGTTGAACCACAACAAAAGAAACCGGTATGATATAAAGAAGTTAAACTCATCTGTAAACTTTGAGAGACTTCATGTGATGATGCTCTTATTTTCTTGTAGGAAATTCCTAAGCCACAGAGTGTGTCAGACATATTTGATAAATTCCCAATAGTACAGGTAAATTACTTATAGTATGTTTCCAGAGCATAATTACCCATGATGAATATTCTTTAATGAATAGTCTCTGCTTTTTTTTTTTTTTTTTTTGCTCTTAGGGAAAATCTTCCCCCATCAGAGTACTGAATCGATTGACCATCGTGGCCTCTGATGCATCTCATTTTGTGAGTATACAATGAGGTAACTATAAGAACATCTTTGTTACAGTTTTATTTATATAGTGAGATTTTTATCCTCTTGTTGTTATTCTCAGAGACCAACTAATGAATACAAAAATTTTGACCTTGTGGCGGTGTACCCCAAGACAGAAAAAGTCTTTCATGTAAGTGAAATTGCAATTCTGGATTAGCTTCAGCTTAGGCCAATCAGTATTCGTTATTTTCTTTACATTTCTGATGACAACCAACAGTTGTGTTATTAAAGTGTCTATATGTGTTCCCTCATCTGAACCAGGCAGCCTGCATGACTTTTGATGTCGACATTATCTGCATTGCAATGACTGAAAAACAGCCTTTCTATTTTAAAAGGGCTCCAGTTAATGGGGTGAGTGTATAGCATGTTATATCCATACCTACCATGTGATTTCAAGCAGCACTGTAGATTTTGAAAGTAGATTTTGGTAACAAAATAGCCAAAATTACTACAATGTGAATACAAGGACATATTTCACACCAAAATTAAAATAAATTTACTCGCCTCATGTGGAGTTGTATGGACCACATTTATAATACTTTCTCATGGTATTTTTGCATCCTTTTCGAGACTTTTCGGCCCAGTTTTCTTATACTTTCATTATAGTGTTGTCACCGTACCAAAATTCCAGTAGTCGGTACCAACACCATTAAAATTTTACGGTTCTCGTTACCAATTTCGGTACCACAGGAAAATCTGTTGGAACTATTTTACTATTTTATTTAACTAGCCTATTTTAAAAACATATTAAATATAATGTTGTTAATCATACATATAAATATTTGGAGCGTGTGTGTATATATACCTCAATGAAATAAATTATGAAATATAAAAAAAAATAAACAAATGCTCAAACATCCATTTTGTAATAGACGTGCGCTTATTTTAGCTATTTCGTCAGTGAAACGACACACTACAGCCTGTAAAACTATGAAATAAATATCAGTAAATAATGGTAACCTAAATAATAAGTTAAATTTTTTTTTTAAAATAATATTTTTTTTATTTCCACACAAAGATGCGTCACATAGCTTACTGCTCTGCGCTTTGAGAGGGACACGAGCAGGAAAGAGACCATCTCTTTTATAATATCTTAATGTTATCTCCTGATGTTACAAGCAACTGACACTTGTTGTAAAAGGTCTGAAGAGCAAGGGGTATCCTCCGCAGGGGCAAGACATTTATGCCAAGTTTAAACTACAGGATTTTAAGCCTGATTTGCAAGTTAACAAGCTCAACGACAGGTGTGATTGGGGGAAAATCGGCGAGTGATCGGTGCTCGCCAATATTTATGTGTGAACTACTCAACGACGCATCAAAGAGGCTCGCTGACGCACCGCCGACACCTTGCGACACAAATATCTAGCATGCTAAATATCTGGAGCTGTCGGTGCCTCCCTATAAGCGAACTAAGCAGCTGCTTAGGGCCCCGCTGCCACCAGAGGGCCCCCAAGAGCAAATAAAATGACAGCTTGATTTTCACAGCGCTTATTCTATCAGTTGCAGTTCTGTGCCTCCGTCCCAATACTGTACAACTCGACGTACAATTACATTGCGTTAACGCAGCGTTAGAGTTACACTTACGGGACTCTGCACTTATTCGCTATCACAAAAGTTCATTATTTGCATGTGCTTCAAAGCCTTTTCGGTTAAACATTTCATTATTTCATTCTGACATGCGCTTTTTCTGAGCGCGTACACGAAAAGCCTGTCAAACAGCGCCCGAATAGTGGACTTTATCTTTCGTGTCTGATTGCACTAATACTGTCAAATACACACAAGGTTTACATAAACACAGTTGGTTATGTCTAAAGTAAAAGTAATCAGTTGAGAGAAAATCGGATGCGTGTCTGTATTTTAGATGTGTGCAGGTCTTAAAGGAACAGCCGCCTAATAGTAAACATGCTGTCCTTGTCCTTAAAGGGACAGTTCACCCAAAAATGAAAATTCTGTCATTATTTACTCGCTCTCATATCGTTCCAAACCTGTATTAATTTCTTTCTTCTGCTGAACACAAAATAAGATATTTTGAAGAATGTGGGTTGCCCACATTCTTCAATCTTATTTTGTGTTCAGTAGATTCCATGTTTAGTGGAATAACTAGCAGAGAATTTAACAATATTCCATTAATCGGGTGACCAGATTGCGATTCTTAAAACAGAATACAAACCTGACAAAGCTTAAATTTATGGACTCGCGTACCTCTCTCATTCGACATGAACCAAAGTGTTTCCATGGCTGCGATGTCACATTTAATTGCTAACCTATTATTTCTTCATAAACAAAGCTTTGCGCTTCACCCGTGTCATATTCACGTAAATACTGCCACAGTCCTATCAGTGGGTACCGAATATACCCGGATACTCTGTACTCCCGGTACTACAGAAATGCTGGTATTGTCACATTTTAAAAATGTCAGTACCGACTTGGTACTGAAGTACCGGTACTTTTGACAACACCATTTCATTATATCTTTTAAAGTGCTCCAATTATGCTATTTGAAAGGTTAAATAGCATAATTCTGTTTAGGAGGTCTCCTACAGCATGTTTACATGTATCAAAGGTCAAAAAACACTTTCCTTTTCTCATAACATACATTGCACATCACCACATTTTTCAATGATTCACAAACGACTCGTCGGATGAATAAGTCTCTCTAAATCCCTCCTTTCCGCGAGCCTGCTCTGCTCTGATTGGCCAGATGGCCCAGTCAGCTCCGGAGCTTCCTTAAGCTCAGCGATTGTACAGACAGTAACGATTTTACCATATCAATCCGAGCGCAAGTCAGATGATGAAATATTGGAAGAACTAGTTATTCAACCCAAACCTCCATCGCAAGGACGACTTGAGCAGGATGTTTCGCAGTGATACGCTACTCAGTTTGAAGTTCATCATGAGATGTTGCAACTGTAATTCCTCACCATCAGCATTAACTAGTGTATGTCCAGCAACAAACCGATGTGTATTTTTCCAATTTATTGCGGTGCACATGCAAGAACTGTATTAACAGTATCAATAACAGTGCATAAGTTAGCACTAATGTGAATGACTGATGTAACATTAAAGTTTGTCAAACAAATCTTGCTCCATCCTTTATCATTACTCAAAGTAGTAAGAATGACAGACAGTCTGCATTAATGGACACAATTTTAGGTAATTGTGGGCCCACAGCTGATTAGCTGATTAAGTATTTCATTAAGACAGTAATAATGTGAGAAAGCCGGAGAGGTTGTGATTCTGAGGAGCAAGTTGGTCCAAATAAAGCAGGTACTCTCCCATCTTTAACCACTGATTCTTCACAGCCTCATCCTTTTGGAAGTGAAAAACCGAATTTCCTTTCACAGCGCAATTTCCTTTTTACAGCATCTTGTTGACATGTTATCCACACTAATGAGCTACAGCGTTTAAGAGGGATTCAAGTTCATGCAGAACGCAGGCGGGCATTGTGCAAATGTATTAACTTGTGACGTGTGAACTTCGCAGAAATGGGATTCGAATTACAAACGACTCGTTTAAGTGGTTCAGAGTCGACTCTTTCTTTTGAGAGACAATAACTTTATCTATGATGCACTTTCAGCTTTACAACTTTTCAGACTGTTTACATTCACATACAGCTACATTACACACTGCATGAAAGGTAGTTTTCATCCATAACAGGAAAAATCCATAATGGGGGCAGTTTAAAATTGCACCTTTTAATTTGGGTTTGAAAGAACATGAGAATTGTTATTTTTGTGTAAGCTATCCCTTTAATTTTTTTTATCATATTGTTTGTCACTTCAGGCTATTGACAGGGGGGTTTTCTTTGAGATCTGTTATGCAACAGCCATCAGAGACTACATTATGAGAAGATACACCATTTCCAATGCCTTCGCCCTTATGGAAGTCTGCAAAGGAAAAGTACGTTGTCCCCTTTTACACATAAATGCCCATAAAACGTTACGATGATTCAGAAATTGCATTTTTCCCCCCTACAGAATATCATAGTGTCCAGTGGAGCAGAAAGGGTAAAAAGTCTTTTGCAAATTATTATAATTTCAATGTTACTGTATTGTATGGTCAGTGTGACGTTGCCATCTGTTGTTTTTCTTTCCTTAGCCTCTTGAGTTGAGGGGCCCATATGACATTGCCAATTTGTATCCTTTTTAAATTAGTATATGAATAAGTTGTCTGAATATGTCATGGTAATTTTAAGGCACTTTATGCATGTTGCGATGTTCCTTCATTGAGATTTTAGGGGGCTTGTGTTCAGTCTGTCTGAGAGAGATGCCAAAGCTGCCGTTTCTACTAACTGTCGATCTGTCTTGCTGCATGGAGGTAAATTGATTGGAAAGAGCCACACTATTTCTCATTTCTCCAGTGTAGGCATAAATCTATGCCACATGGTCCTGTTTCCAGTTAAGGTGCGTTCACACTTGTAGTTCAGTTTGTTTGGTCCGGACCAAAAAAAACAAAACATTTAGTCCTGGTCCGATTAGCGTTCAGATTGGCAATTTAATCACCAAACCAAAAGATACCGAACCTAAAGGCATAGGGATACGTTCACAACCTGATTGGTCGGATTTTATGACGTATTGCCTATTTTAAGAAGAAACTTCCCAAACATCCAAAACAATGCTGTGTGCTGAGATAAATGCACTTGTTGAGTGTGTGTAGCCTGCATATGATGGTATTTTGGCCAGCTGGGGACTCGTGAATAGCTTTTAAAATGTGTAAAGGACTCTGCGTGGAGACGTGCATCTGATGCCTGTGATGGGCAAACTCGCAACTATGTTGAGAAAAAATGATATGCGTGAGGATTCTGTCATTGACCCATCTTTTCAGCGGTCTCGGACCGCTTGTTTGGTGCGCACCAGGGTTCGGATGGCAGCATTCATGCATGTTTAAATGAACCACACTAACAGAGCAATCGCACCAGGGTTCGTTTTAATCGAACCAAACATGACAAGTGTGAACACACCCTTAGTTTGCTTGTCGATTGCTGAATATGCATTTACACTGGTGGGCATGAAAGAGGTTTTATTGATCTTTCAGTCTGTCTTTTTGATATTGCATTTGTTTAAAATGATATATGAATGTTTATAGGTGATTTTCATGTTTCTTTATAACAGAGACGAGAGCTACTGCATGTGGTGTTGTTCACACCATGAAGAAACCACAAACTTCTGAGAAACCAGAAGAGGAAACTCCAGCATCTAAAAAGGCCAAAATTGAACCAGTGTAGCTAGTTATCAGCTGGTATTTAATTATTCATGAATAATAACTAAATGTATATATTTCCTGTTCCTTAAAGTCTTGCAATCTACTTTGATTGAAAAAATTGGAAAAAAAAAAGACATTTATTTCATCAACCTTTGGAATAATTGCATGCAAAATAACAAAACAAAAATAAAACTAAGTACAAAATTGCTCATGTCTTACAAAGTACATTCAGAAATAATCAATCAAAACTTTACATGAAGCCAAATAATCTTAGTTACAGAGCTATTTCAAACAATGCATTTCCATGTGAAAAAAGGAAGCATATTCCATTTTCCAAGTTTCTCATTCCTTTCTGCCTTATCTATACTTTAATAAAAAGTTGCTGTGCTTCATTTTCCAAAACTCTTATAAAGCTTTCACATAACCTTTCCTTTTGAAAAGCTGTAATGTCATGCAGAGCTCAATAATATACCTTTCTTAGATCAGATTCTAATATACAGGCAATCTCTAAAAATGCAGGTTTTGAGCATATTATGCTCAAAGTGTAGCTGTGGTCAAGATGTGCTTCTATTTTTTACCATCCTTAAAGTTGTCAAAGATGGTTTTAGCTCCGTTCTGCCACTCACAAACACTGTCCATTGGTGACTTTCCCTCCTGGAGAAGACAAAGCAACAGCAAGTGTGACCAAACAATAGTGAAAACAAAATGTAGTGCAAAAAAAGTCCTTTTCCCCACTAGCAAAAGGAAATTTACATAATTACCAGAAGATGGCACTGCGCACAGCTTAAATAAGTATCATAGTGAATACATTTAGGCATGACAGCTGTGAATTGATTGGCTACACCCTATGTAAATTTATATATTAGTATTTATCAGTAACAACATCCTAATACTACATCAACAGGGTAATAGTATATAGGCTAAACATTAAGAATTCTTACACAATTCTTGAGTTTTAAGTCTCCTCCGTGCATCAGAAGAAGCTGGATAAGTTTGAAGCGATTTAGTCTGACAGCATCATGCATTGGTGTGTCACCCTCCTGTAACAGAATGACATTTAAAGTGACCATTAAAATGTTAATTCAACTATTTACTGACTCAAAGTCTATGTTGCCACATTTCTTACTATGTCTTTTGCGTTGATGTCTGCGCCGCAGTGTATGAGATGTTCAGCACATTCGTAGTGTCCTGTCCTGACTGCCACATGAAGGGGAGTGCTGCGAAGCTAAGGACATTAAGTGTGACCGAAAAAGACATTTCAAACCACACCAGCTATTATTAAAACATATTTGCAGTCAAATAACTGCTTCTACCTTGTCTCTGGAATCCAGTTTTGCCCCATGATTAAGTAGTGCTTCCAGCACAGGCAAACTGCCGCCACGACAAGCCCAGTGAACTTCAGTTGCTTGAAGCTTGTTAAACACAACCGTGAAAGTACAGTAAGTTCCATAGTATTATCTAAATTAGAATCCACTGAATAGATGTACTGTGGAGGAATGGCATGCTGCTCATTTTTAAATATTAAATAATGCGATTAACACATTCACCTAATGAACATGGCAATTTATGAGTAAAATGTATATAATAATTTATATAATAAGCAGTGTCAGTTTTGTTCAAATTTACATTTTTGAAAATTTTGAATAAATTTGGTGCAACCCTGACCCCTATGATATAAAGATCAATGAGGCTCAAAAAATATACTTATGAATTAATTCAAAAATGGTATAAAAGTTTTTAAAACCACAAGAAACTGACAGGAATACACATTTTTCTAAGAACTTGGCATGGATTTTAAGCAGTATTTTAAAAACATTTTTCTTGTCTTTATCTTCTACACTTTTATCAAGCACTCGTGTGTTTGTACCCATAGAAAAACTACATGTAAACATTATTCAGTATACCTTGTCCTTATTTTCAATTGAAGCACCAGCCTCTAGCAGTGAATTCACAATCTCCAAGTTTCCTTGTGAGCAAGCTCTGTGTAGAGCTGTACGGTTGAACTAGGAAAAAAAAAAAAACAGTATTTTGTGTTTTAGTCCTTTAGTGCTCCCAAATGACTATTATTCAATGTGTTGGGTAAACACTCACATTATCACACGCATCTGGGTCCGCGCCTCTGGCGAGGTAACTCTTGATCATTGGCAATTTGTTGTCCACTGCTGCTTTCAGGAAGTCATCCTCATCAACAAAATCATTCTGTGAGAATATGAGATATGATTACTTCAGGGGTTGAAATATCTTATTAATAATGATTATTTTGAAGCACAATGACCATTGCTTACCACTATCTCTTGTTCAGGCTCTGTTTTGTAGACTGGTGTACTTCGTTTTATCTTCTGACTTCCTTCTAGAATCTCCCGAAGGTCATTTGTGCTGTTGTCAGTCTGCAAAATCATTTCAATATGCCAAAGAAAATACATTTCTAATCAAATATGCTTGCTTACGTATCCAAATGCATGGTTCACAAATCTATATCTTACATTAAAACCATCTTCACTGTCACACTGAAGATTATTATGGGTTTTCAGATGATGGTCAACAGTCTTGCATTGTTCAGAAGGATATTTCTGTGACACAGGATCGTCCTGCTCTTTGTTTCCACTTGTGATGTCTGTAACCTAAAATAATAATAATAGCATAAAAATAGAAAACCTATAATATGATAACCAAAGAAATTGCTACTTAACCCAAAATGAAAAGGATGTCATCATTTATTCACCCCCATGTTATTCCAAACCTGTATGACTTTCTTCTGCAGAACACAAAATAATATATTCTGAATAACATAATGTTAGTAACCAAACAGTTTTGGTGAATATTGACTTCCATTTTATAGACTAATTAACTATATATATATATGTTCCACAGAAGAAATACGAAGACACACACGAAGAAGACACACTGGTTTGGAAAGACATGAGGGTGATTAAATGAAAGAATTTCATTTTTGGATGAACTATCCCTTTTAAACCATTCTAAAATACCTATTATAAAATTCTTTTTTTTTAATAATAGGTATTTATTGTATTTATTTAATAGGTTAAAAATGAAAAACAAACAAACAAAAACCCAATGTTTTTTAATAGACATTTAGAAGTGCCTACCAGCTCATCGACCTGTAGAATTCCCATGACCTTACTTGAAAAATCCTTGTGTCAAAACTAAAGCATCTGAGTCAAGCATCACTTATATATGTAGTGGCGACAGTTGGAGGAGGTCATGGTCCTGCTGTTCAGTGACTCCCACATCTGAGGTGTCCCACGTCACTGTGATGTCACATTTTGGGGGGGGTGTTGAGGGTGAAAAACCACCATTTTCAAAAGTCAAATGCTGACATTTGACGGAATGGAAATGAAACCTGAGGGGAACTTGAGGTGCCGCCATAGAGCCCCTTGTCTGTCCAAAGATGACTTACAGCTGTCCACAGAGCCGAAGTCACAGAACACTACTTCACATCACACACAAAGATGACAGGAAATGTTTATGAAGTTATATGGAGACATATAACATCTTAATCAGCTTTGACTGTCTCATATATTAGAGGAGTTGTCTTCGTTTATGAAGCTATTTTCTTCTTGGGTTTCATCACTTAAATTACTTCTGTTACGAGAGCAGGTAAAATTGTCACACCCTGTGACTATTTTTAATGGAGCTGCCCATGAATCACTTAGAGTAATGAGTCACATGTGTGGTTGACTTGCATGACAGCTGTGATTTTACTAGTTCTCCACATGTCCAGGGTCTATAAACCTGGGATATGATGCAGTGTGGATGTAAAGAATTTATCTGTTAAAATGAATATTAGTGACATTGTACCATGTCTAATTGAGTGCCATTTTCAAAGCTTTCTTAAGCACTGTGGGAGACTACATATGGCATCTTTTAACAAGCTGAATATTTCACTGGTGTTAGACAGAGAGATCCCACCATAATACCAATATTTGTTTGTATCATCAGCACTGAAGAAAAGACAAAATATTGTCATTGTTGTCTATGGAAATGCAACATAAGGAGGTGTCTTATTTATTCATTTAAACTTTAGAGTGCACTGTATCAAGAAATACAGACAATCTGTGATATTCAGAAAATGTATTTTTTTTATAATGTATTTAGTTTTTAGGGCTGTCAAAGTTCACTAAAACTGCAATGGATTTGTTTTCAGAAAGAAATATATATATAAACTAGCCTGACAAAACCTGTCAAGTTTATTTAGACTGTTTATTTAATAATCGTCTAAATATTTTTTTGAATACACAATCTGAATTTCATTGTGAATCAAATCAGTGTTTTTGAATTTGCACACATTGTTTTTAAATTGAATTGAACAGAACTGTAAAATTGAATTGTTTCTCACCTCTACTTAAACCTTCATTTGTATCATTAAAATCACCATGAAGTCAAAATAGACAATTCTTTTTTATGAAATATTGCAGTTTTTATATATATATATATATATATACAGGTGCTGGTCATATAATTAGAATATCATCAAAAAGTTGATTTATTTCACTAATTCCATTCAAAAGTGAAACTTGTATATTATATTCATTCATTACACACAGACTGATATATTTCAAATGTTTATTTATTTTAATTTCAGTGATTATAACTGAC
Source organism: Hypophthalmichthys nobilis (assembly GCA_037950665.1). NCBI lineage: Eukaryota > Metazoa > Chordata > Actinopteri > Cypriniformes > Xenocyprididae > Hypophthalmichthys > Hypophthalmichthys nobilis. The sequence continues at coordinate 18,106,503 of CM075472.1, forward strand.
AACTAAGGAAAATCCCAAATTCAGTATCTCAGAAAATTAGAATATTGTGAAAAGGTTCAATATTGAAGACACCTGGTGCCACACTCTAATCAGCTAATTAACTCAAAACACCTGCAAAGGCCTTTAAATGGTCTCTCAGTCTAGTTCTGTAGGCTACACAATCATGGGGAAGACTGCTGACTTGACAGTTGTCCAAAAGACGGCCATTGACACCTTGCACAAGGAGGGCAAGACACAAAAGGTCATTGCAAAGAGGCTGGCTGTTCACAGAGCTCTGTGTCCAAGCACATTAATAGAGAGGCGAAGGGAAGGAAAAGATGTGGTAGAAAAAAGTGTACGAGCAATAGGGATAACCGCACCCTGGAGAGGATTGTGAAACAAAACCCATTCAAAAATGTGGGGGAGATTCACAAAGAGTGGACTGCAGCTGGAGTCAGTGCTTCAAGAACCACCACGCACAGACGTATGCAAGAAATAGGTTTCAGCTGTCGCATTCCTTGTGTCAAGCCACTCTTGAACAACAGACAGCGTCAGAAGCGTTAAAGATAAAAAAGGACTGGACTGCTGCTGAGTGGTCCAAAGTTATGTTCTCTGATGAAAGTAGATTTTGCATTTCCTTTGGAAATCAGGGTCCCAGAGTCTGGAGGAAGAGAGGAGAGGCACACAATCCACGTTGCTTGAGGTCCAGTGTAAAGTTTCCACAGTCAGTGATGGTTTGGGGTGCCATGTCATCTGCTGTTGTTGGTCCACTGTGTTTTCTGAGGTCCAAGGTCAACGCAGCTGTATACCAGGAAGTTTTAGAGCACTTCATGCTTCCTGCTGCTGACCAACTTTATGGAGATGAAGATTTCATTTTCCAACAGGACTTGGCACCTGCACACAGTGCCAAAGCTACCAGTACCTGGTTTAAGGACCATGGTATCCCTGATCTTAATTGGCCAGCAAACTCGCTGACCTTAACCCCATAGAAAATCTATGGGGTATTGTGAAGAGGAAGATGCGATATGCCAGAGCCAACACTGCAGAAGAGCTGAAGGCCACTATCAGAGCAACCTGGGCTCTTATAACACCTGAGCAGTGCCACAGACTGATCGACTCCATGCCACGCCGCATTGCTGCAGTAATTCAGGCAAAAGGAGCCCCAACTAAGTATTGAGTGCTGTACATGCTCATACTTTTCATGTTCATACTTTTCAGTTGGCCAAGATTTCTAAAAATCCTTTCTTTGTATTGGTCTTAAGTAATATTCTAATTTTCTGAGATACTGAATTTGGGATTTTCCTTAGTTGTCAGTTATAATCATCAAAATTAAAAGAAATAAACATTTGAAATATATCAGTCTGTGTGTAATGAATGTATATAATATACAAGTTTCACTTTTTGAATGGAATTAGTGAAATAAATCAACTTTTTGATGATATTCTAATTATATGACCAGCACCTGTATATATATATATATATATATGATTTATCTGTGCACATCATGTTAAAAAAAAGACTATCGCAACTGACTTTAAAAGGGGTCTGGAGTCCAAGCATCTGCCTCCACTGTATTTTATGTATTTTATCAACTATATTTTATTGCAAGGATTATTTAAAACTGCATCTTTTTGCAGTGTTTAATCTCAATAAGCGCATTGCATCTCTCAGAACAGGTCAAATAAAAAAAAGAAATGTCCTGAAGGGGCTGGACTTACAACCCCTCTTCTTATATTATTTAATGAATTGTAAATCATAGTTTTCTTCAAAGCAGTGTATCTATTGTGGTATTTCTGTTACAGGCAATGTCTGTATTTGGTATCTGAGAGGTGACTGAGGGTCTGACCCATGTCAGGAATGCAGTAACAGTGTTTACTCATTTAGCCCAGCTTCCAGAGAATAAATATGTACTTGTTTTGAATTTAATTAATTTGCTCATACAACCACATTAATCAAGAGTTATATTTCGTAGAAAGAGAACTATAAGTTTTAACATGTGTAAGACATGTTAAAGACAACTGTGTCTAAAGTCATGAAGGTCCATAACATACTACATGTATCCAGCGCATATGCATACTTAGTATGTGTAAATCCTTTTAGAGTTTATAGCACTATTGGTCACTATATAAACTACGACTATGTGTAGAAGTTTATATCAGTACTCTGTGCCCTGTGTGGATGTAGTTTGTATGTTCTTGTCCAAAACTCAACCTTGAAGGGAAAATATATTGCCTGTATGTTTTACGTAATTGTGCTTGCAGGGGTTGTTTATTATTTTTAAAGGCATGTGACCATGCCAAAGGAATAGTGTCCAGGAGAGTTCAACAGCGCCCCAGATGAGAAGAGTCCCTTTTGGAATTTATGACTCACCTGTGACTTACCAAAGTTTCTTATGTATATAGAACAAAGTGTGCCAAAGATAATGTCCCATTTGTGTAAAGAACAGAATACCATGTTCGGATGCTGCTAGAATGATCTGTACTGTTAATCAGAACTTGTAAGAAAAAAATATGTCAATTTATTATCCATATATGTATATAAGTACTAGTGTTTCTGTATAGTTTGAGGCTGGATCCTCTTACTCATTTTCTACAGCCTTTGGAAATGTGGAGAACTTTTTCTTTAGTAAACTCTGTCACATGATTGAACTTCAACTTTGACTCCTGATCTTCTCTGAGCATACTGGTCTCTTTATGTGGCTTACTGTAATTCAGTCCCCTTTTCAGGATACTGTATTTAAAAGATAATTTTGTGAAAATCCAAATAAGCTTCACAGATCTTGATTACAAAGGGTTTAATCAATGTTTCTGATGCTTGTTCAATAAACCATAAACAATTATTGCATAGACACTAACAGTTTACAGGCAGTAGACAATAAAAGCTGCAGTCTGTAACTTTTTTTGGTTAAAAATGATCCAAAATACATTTTTGAGCAAGTACATAACCAGGCAATGTTCAAAACTATCTCTTTATCTTATAGCCCGATTCACAACTGCAAGCATTAATAATGTTAATGGTGGGTTTCCGCTGGAAATTCAAGCATGTAGCTGTTCGTCTTTGTGTCATTATGTCACGTCTGTTTACATGAAGATGGGGTCCCAGCTAGTAGGCTATATGGCATGTGAGGGCTGCAGTTTGCGGATCATTTATAGCCTTTTCTCACAGCAGCTGCAATAATTAAACGCATTATTTTGACGGCGGATTGTAATCCAGAAATGTCCAAATGACAGTCATCAGTGACAACTGGATATTCACCAGTAGTCAAAAGCAAAAGATTTCAGACTGTGGAGTGGCTACAGAAATTGAAATCTACAGGTAATGCTAATAGACACTAAATACACATAGTCTGATGTTGTTAACATTAACAATTTGAGAACAAAGTATACCAATAATAGTCATTTGCATAGTTTGACATGATTCGAGCTAGGCGATCGTTAGATTTAATCACAATTGGCAGCGCGATTTATTGTAATGCTTTTTTCCCCTCAGTTGGTCAGAACAAAAGTGGCAGACATGTTACTTACTTGTTCAGATGACATTTTCTGGTGAAAATTCTTATTTTGGTCATACATCCAAGACAAAGAATCTGTGATTCCGAATGCACAACCCAGGTAAAGATGATAATTCCGCAAATAACTGCAATTGCAGGTTTCAAACAGAGATGGCGACAAAGAGGGTTACGTGTTACAATTATAACTTATGACACTAAAGAGACCTTTACTGACTCTGAAAAACACCAGAAGAAAGATGGCCAAGGTCCCTGCTCACCTGCATGAACATGCCATAGTCCTGCTACATGAAGGCATGAGGACTGCAGATGTGCCTTCCATGTCTGTCTGTTTGTTATTCTGTTTAATTTTTCAGTTGATGAATATTTAAACAAATTTTTACACGTTAAGATAATTGCAGAAAAAAAAGCAGTTGAAAATAAGAGGATGTTTCTCTTTTTTTGAGTTTTCATTGGTAAGGGAATCAATCCAATCGGATAAAAACGAGACTTCTACATTGTGATAGAAATATTTTATGTCAACATGAAATGTACAGAAAATGCAGACTAAGGATGCTCAGGTCAAAGACCAGTCATATGATTAGCTTAGATCATTACAAACCAATCACCAGAACAAATCACAGTGAAGAAGACATTGATTTTTACTCAACTGTAAGACTTAAATGAGCATGTATCTTTCCATTTATTGAGACTCACTCAGATGTTTTGACCAGTGATCTCCCGGCCGTAAATAAAACTTCATTTCTACAAAGAGCAACTTGGAAGTCGTGTCAGGTATATGCTGTGCAGCTAAGAAATAGAAGATCCTACGCTCAAAAGACAACAAAAGTAACAGCCAAAGTGTGATTGAGGTAGTGAGGAATAGAAGTACTAAAGATTCTACACTCAAAAGACAACAAAAGTAGCTAAAGTGTGATTGAGGTAGTGATAGTAGCTTCTTGACGGGACGCCGTCACCATACTTCAGGGAAGTATTGGATTGAATTGTAAGTATACAGGAATTCAAGGAATTACCTCGAGATACTGTAGTATTATATTAACAACTAGGAGTTGTTTAAATTGTCAGTGGTGAAGTCAGATTTGTATTGAGAATTTCCACAACAACATTTACCGTATATGTAATATTTTGTTGATGTATTTAGGCCATATGTCAGTAGGATATTTGATACGTGATGTGAAGCTTCCCTCTTGTGTTTTTATCTGTCCTCATTCTTAGAGTGTTTAAAAATGCTTGTAAAAGATGATCCGTAACTTAACACATTGCCTGAATACCTAGCAACAATTTCTGGACCATGTAACAGCCTCTACCTGCTCTTTAATGACCTCAGGTCTGACAGCCACACGCAATGCTGTAAACAGTTTTTCAGTAAAGAGACCACTTGAAATGATCTGTGGCTTTGCATTGCCATTTTAGTTTTTTCTTAATCCATGTGATTTATTGTCATTTTTTCTATTTTTTAAACAGTATTTTTTAATCAGTGACTCTATTTCCATAAAAATATCTAAACATGTTTAAAAAATGTTACTTTTTTTTTTTTAAACATAACTTTTGTATCTTTTTATTTTTCACAGTGTGCAGTGTTCCTCTAATATGAACTTCATGCTTTGAGTTTTCAGTCAGGTGGTGCTCTGACTGATTTATCTACAAAATGGCATGTGTGTGTGTTGAACTTGTCACCACCCAGCTGTGGTACAGCATACCTTGAGCAATATTAATATAGAATATGAAATATGAACCTTGTACTGATACATGTTTATATAGTATATTAGAGATACTGTATGCATGGCAGGTTTTCAAACCTTTCATCACATTAAGTGATGCTTACTATCATATAAAAATATTACTCAGTGTTGATGCATGAAAGTTTAGCAGTCATATTACAACCATTTGAATAAGCAGCAGAGCAACAGGTCATGAGCCTCCTGCATTAAACACCCAAGACCCTTGAAGAGTGTGAACCGCACAGAGACTGCAGTTTGCAAAGATAGTTGTTCCTTTACTAAAACATTATTTCACACTCTCACTAAATTATTTAATTTATCTAATAATAATGTCAAATATAGTGGACATAACCAGAGCATTTTGATATTTTTTCATTGTAATAAACAATTTAACCACATCTCACATTATGTATTGTTTAATAATTTCTGTGCATGGTTAATCTGATAGCTAGCATTTTATGTATTCTAAATACATACTTAAATACAATTAAATATATATTTTTTTGCATTACACATATTCATTTTTTGCATATTTGAAAAAAAAAAAAATTACAGCTTAACACAAAAATATTTAAAAATTTTACTGTTTTTACAGACACTGTAAACAAGCATGATCCTTTAAAAAAAAAAACTTAATAGCAGCAATATTGTAGCTTGTGGTGGAAATGACACCAAACAGTTGTAATTTATGTACAGATTTGTGTGAATGTAATCATTTTCATGCAATAAAATTTGAATATTTAAATTTATATTGTTTATGTTTATTTATAATAATGTTTTGATTATATGGTGAAATCCTAGTGTCTCTATACAGCATTCCATTACAGCATTCATTTCCAGGTCTTTTGTACCCAATTCATGGAAAGGGTTCTTCTATAATACAATATAATGTACAGTAGCTGATCATTTCTACATTGTATAATGTGCTTTAGATTTATCAGGCCAACTTTTAATAAGTCTTTATGCAATTACAACCATCAGACAGCACAAATATGTACATATGTGTTATAGGATTTATACAATGCACAGTCCTTAATATAGGTGTGGCTAATAATGATCTATGATCTATTCCACTTAATTAAATAATGTTAATTTGTTTTTAAATCCTAACTCCTAATCATAATGACGGACCTGAACAGTTAAAAATGATGAGAAGTAATTATGTCATGTACAAGCATGACAGCAGTTTAGTTTCACGAAACTGAGCATAACTGTGTTCTATGTTCTTTCTAACTACTTGTTGGCAGACTGTTGTAGAGAAAGTTCAGATGTATTGGGTTCTGAATCCCTTTCTGCAGCACTGCTCATTAGGAGGCATACCACACATTCCAGTCCCACTGCTGTCTGCTCACTCAGCACCTCACATCAGTCACACCGATCACACTGCATGTGAAAATCCTGCTCGTCATAGTTTTAAATAGTTATTCTCAGTGAATTTTACATGTAGGCCTAGTTGTCAAATTGTGTTAGTCTAGGAATTAAATTCATGTTCACATTTGCAGCTTGTTTTATGCACTTTTGTAGAGTTAAATGCTTCTTGCGTTATATTTTCTGTTGGCATCAACTGTGGAAATTTTACAACAGCCACATTTCAGTGGTCTTTAGTTCCATGTTGTCACAAATGTAATATCTGAGTATGTGATGTGCACACCGAACACTAATTTAGCCTATATTTGTTTGTGTGTGTATAGGCCTATATTTGTTTTACCTATCCCATATTTTTACCTGAAATAGCCTATCTATAGGCTACCATATGGCATTCTTGTGACGCTGTGAGAAAAAAATAAATGACAATTTATATAAATTTAGGGCTTTTTGGAGAACAATGTCAAAACATTATCACTCACGCCTCTCTTTATTCACGCAAGCCAGTCTGACTTGAACTGGCAAGTCACATAATAATAGGTACCTGCCTTGTACAGGTCATAATCATATTAACGAATCCACCGGCTAGACAGGACTGCCAAATATCTGTGTCTTCATTGATAAACTGGTTCTAAACTGTTACTGGACTAGCTGGTAATTGAAGGCTGCGCCCTAGTTTGTGTCCAATCAGAGACAATCTGCCATGGAATGAATAAAACAGCAATGCGTAAACAAGAACTGGAAAGTCCTCCGCCCCCTTCCCCATATCATCTCAAATGAAAGCAGTTCCGTATTCCGTGCCGCTGCTACAACCATCACTTTCAATAGCCCAAATTCGTTTAAGCTTCTTTGTAAAAATCAATGCGCATCATCGACATGGACCCATGATGCGTAGAAGGTAAGAGATGGTCGCTACTGTCTGACTGCAGCTGCGTGTCGTTTTCACGCTCTCCCTTCATCGTAAAGTTTCGGGTGGGATGGGAATGCGGTCTCGTGTCATATATCAAGTTCGTCAGCATGTCTGTGTCTCGGTAGGATACTAGTTGTCAGGGTAGAGTTGGTTATTTAGTGCGCACCGGTGAGCGATAAAACGCTCGCCTCTCGTTTACGGAAAGTGACACTTGTACAAATGGCAGCAAGTTAAAACGAGTGCAGCAGTGATCGCACGTTATTCGTTATCGACGTAACGCAGCGCAGGGTTTTTACAGGAAGATGACGCAGAGAATGACACTGACGATGGCCAAGTGAGGATTAACCGACTAGTTTTGACAGCAGACTTGAGAAAAACACTTACTGTCGTGAAGATGTCATGATAAGCGACGTAGCTAATGAGGATTAACTTTGGAGTATAGATGATAGGCTATAGGCTATGACAAACCCGCATTGAAACTGTATGTCAACACCTTTCATGTCTGAACCCAACATAAGATAAGGGGCGTCAAACTAATATAAAATAGGACAAAATGCTACGTTCACAGGCCTAAATTTTGTGTCGGTTGATGACTATTTATTATAGCATACAAAATAACACGAGTCTATCACTTTATACAAGGATAAAAGTAGTTAGACATTTATTGAATGAGTTAGAAACGTCATTTTTTTAAGCCCCTCTGTACTGTGACCCAATAGTTTCGTTTTGAAGCAGTAGGCGGGGCTTAATCCGCATGTGTCATGATGCACCTGTAGACCGCTTAGGCAAATGTAAGCTATTCACTTTCTCAAACATTAAAGGTGCACTCAGAATTATTGATAATAATTAATCGTATATTAACTTTATATTGTGGTTTTAGTCAGTGCTCTGTACAAAGCATAAAGATAAAAGTGCATCTAAGAATAAACAAACCAGACAATATAACAACAACACAATATAGGCCTACATAGACCTTTAGCTTAAAGGCAGAGGCATAGTCCAGAGTGGTGGACCAGTATATGTGCGATGAACTGGCCTAACCACAATGAGTAAGAGTGGAAAAACCATAGATCAAGGATGATCCATAGGGAAATATAGAAGTAAACTGAGGAATGTCCATTGTATGAATGTGCTGCAGGAGTAGCAGTAGTAAGAAAATAGTAAAAAATAGAAAGCTTCTGTGTGCAGTTAGTAAAACATACTTAAGTAGGCCAGTAGGTGTCACTACAAAATACAAAACCACTGGTACTTTTGGCATAAATGAGAGTAAATAATAAAAAAAAAAAAAAACTGCATACTTCCGTACATACTAAACAAAGTAAAAACAGTATGTGAAAAGAGAAGTATTTCAGAATTCACAGTATTCTTAAAACAGTAGGTGAAAAGTACCTTTAATGACTTCCTACTTCCTGGGAGTTTCTGAATTGTGCATACAATATACAATATACAAAAGATGTTCCTACTCAGAGACTTTGCGATTTTTGGATTCAGTCTCACTGAATGCGCCATTTATCTTTGTGTGTAACTTTTATTGTTTGTTAATGTTCACAAAGCAATAAATTTAAAAAAATAAAATAATCTTTTAAAAAAGATATCAAATTTTTGTTTCAAAGCATAATTGTTGAATCCACATCCACAGGTCTGTCTTAATGGCATGTTGAATTACCAGTGATGTCATGAAGAACAAGAAGGCCAGGGGCCCTTCAGCAGAACACTGCAGTTGAGCCACAGAGTGGCTGAATCTCCATTCTTCCTTCATCCTTACGCCATCTGTTTTCCCTCCATCCCCACTTTGGTAACTTGACAATGACATCACATAGGAAACACCTGGTGAGGGACTTCAACCATTTCATCACCTGTTATGTCTGTAAAGGGTACCTGATCAAGCCCACCACTGTGACAGAGTGCCTGCACACCTGTGAGTATCTACAGGCTTTTTGAAAGTTTAGTGAAATGTTTATTGACCAATGAGCCCTCACCCCAGAATGGTCTGTTAGGATTGCTTGATGGGCAGTAGGTGATAAAAGCAATGCTAAATGCAAATAATGAATACCTATGTATTGCCACAGAGAGTATGTGAAAATCAGAATTTAGTGTTAATTAATTGTCATATTATTGTTAGGTGTAAATGATCTACTTTCCTTTTTGCATTATATTGATAAAGCACAATAGATGTGAATACTCTTTTAAAATGCATGACCAACACACTGTCACAGTTCACAGTCATCTGTTGATCAGTCACCATGACCACCAATTTTCTCCTCAATGCATAAGCTATTTTCACTCATAATATTTTCACTATATAATATTCTTGATTGAGTCAGTTTCTGATTTGTGCTTTATTGCTTGATTGTGGCATATTATATGTGAACCTTAGGAAAGTTTAATTGAGTACAGTTTAGTACAGATAGTAAAATTTACATTTTTATTTATTTTTTTCTTTTATATAATGTTCATTGATGGCATAACAAGAATTCCATATTTTGAATGCACTATGCATTTGTTGGAGGACTATGCACTATATTTTACCCCTCTGCCCAACCAATTATTCCACACAGTGATGACCTGATTGTGTCTTGTATCATTGTCAGTGTGTAATATGTGAGTGTGTGGTGGCTGTATTGTCCACCACCCACTAATGAGGTAAAGCAGTTTGATTTAGTTGTATGTGTTGACAGCTTTGTGTGTGTGTATTCACAAAGCAATAAGGTATATTAACGGCTGCTGTTTTGCTAGTGGAATGCGATAGGTGTTTCTGTCACACTTTATATTAGGCATCTTTAATTAATAATTGCATAAAAAAGTTAGGTACAGTGTACTTATGTATAACATGCAGATGTTTGGAATTTCAATTGAGAAATGTAAAAGGGGATTGGAGAGATTGAAAGACAAAATTGTAGAAACAACAAATACCACCATGGAAGACACCTAGTTTGTTTAGAGCCCATCATTATGTTCACTGCACAGATACAGCTGTTATAACTGTATTAAATAATTTTAATCGTTATTTGTGCACAGTTATTTAAGAATAATTTCTTCTGTCTTCTTGCTTTTGAACAGTTTGTAAAAGCTGTATAGTCCAGCATTTTGAGGACAGCAATGATTGCCCAAAATGTGGTATCCAGGTTCATGAAACGAATCCCTTGGAGATGTTAAGGTAAACCACACTGATCCATAATATCAAACTACTAAGACAAAACCTCTTCAGCAAATGTGCTTCAGGTGGCCTGGGATCAGATTCAGTGCAGCATTGTAGAGCACACCACAATACAAACCATGATAAGGTTTAATCAGATTAATCTACTTGATTTCTGATCCTGGTTGGGAGGCATTCCAGGCAACAGCCGTACTGTTTTCTGGAGCCAGAGTGTCAGCTGTGAGAATGACTCGGTGCAGGATTGCCTTTCCACACCAGTGATGCATCTCCACCCCAACACCAAACAGAATGATAACATGATAACAAGAGCTAGAGCAGCATTAGCCTGAACTTGCTAACAGATGGGACAGGGACATTAAGGCTCTCGTCATGTGTTCTGGTAGCTCACATTTCTTTTCTCCAAAGGCTGGACAACACTCTAGAAGAAGTCATATTCAAACTTGTGCCTGGTCTTAGAGAAAGTATGTATTTTACTGAATCATTTTAAGTAACTTGTGTGTCATATATAGATACCAAATATCAACTGTCATTTAATTAACTTTTTTCCTCCCTTTCGCTTTCCTTCCAGAGGAACAGCAGCAAGAAGTTGAATTTTGGAGAAGAAACAAATCGAAAGAAAATCCTGATGGTAAATAACTCACATAGTGAAATGATCTGCATTTACTTGATATCCATGTTATCACAGAGCTTCTCTATTTTAAATGGATAGTTCATCTGAAAATGGAAATTTTGCCATTCATATACTCACTCTGTTGTTATTCCAAACCTGAATGAAATGTGAGAGAATTTAAGCAGAATGTCGACACTGCTCTTTTTCATACAAATGAAAGAGAATGGTGACAATGAGCTCTGAAAATAACAAAAAACACCATAAAAATAGCCAAAAAATAGGATTTGTATGACTTCAGAAGACTTAGGCTACATCAGAAATCATCAATCACAAAATAATCCTCTCCAATGGCCTCACTTCAAAATCTTGCCAGAAGTAGTAGGTCACCCAGGAACTTATTAAAGAATACTGTGAATTCGAACAAACTACTCTTTTCACACACTATTTTTTTGCCTACTATGCAGTAGGGACGTATGCGATTTCAGTTGCAGCCTTAGAATAGAGCACACAAATTGTATGGACTAGTGTTATGGTACGTTTATGCTGCATGTTGTCCTTTTTGGAGTTTAACAGCTCCTGGTCACTATTCATTTTCATTATATGGAAAAGAGCAGAATGAAAAGTCTGCATAACATCTCCTTTTGTGGTTTGGAAAAGAAAGAAAGTGATATGGGTTTGGAACAGCAGTTTAATTTTTGGCTTAACTATGCCTTTAATCCAACACATTAGGCTCTCATGGCAATGAATCAGTCCTATGTGACCTCATGGTAGAGTTTACTTTGCTGTATCAGCATTTAAACTTCTTTCATCAGACTTTTGATATAACTTTTGTTCCTTATCAAGTAATGTCTTCACAGCTGAATCTACAATCCCAATCTGTTTCTGTGACCTTGACTCACAGGTGGTAGATTGATGTGAGTCATCAGTATAGGTGTACTCTATCTATGTCTCTCTGCTTCTTTGACTCCAGAGGGAACAACAGAATCACTCTGTACAGCTATTTTATACAGTTACAACTTTGAAGATGAGCACAGAAAATTTAAAACTGATAGACTTTAATGGTTGTATGGCTTTGCAGAAGGTGACAAATATGTACTGTCAAGTTTAGACAAATTTAATGTTTAATTGTGCTCAAAGACACGAGTAACTGTTTAGTTATTTACACTACCACCACCTATGCATACCAAGGCTGCCTTTATTTTTATTATTATAATTTTAAATAACAGTTGTTTTTATATATATATATATTTCAAAATGTAATTTATTCCTATGAATTTTCAGAAGCCATTACTTCAGTGCAGTCTTCAGTGTCACATGAGATTTCAGAAATTATTCTAATATCCTGATTTATTATCAATTATTATTGGTGCTCAATTATTAACAATGCTTCTTATTGTTAGCAATGTTGAAATTCCACAAATAATAAGCAGCAAAAACAGCATGTTCATGCAAAAACAGTTTTCAGCATGCACCAAATCAGCATTACAATAAATTTTGAAGGAGCATGTGACACTGAAGACTGGAGTAATGGCTGCTGAAAATTCAGTAATAACCTACAGTTCTTGTGCTCGGTGTATGAGCCAGAATGAAGGACTTTCATAATAGTTGAAGTCTCCAAGGCAACTTGTAAGTGTTTGCAGCTGTAAGCAGGTCTTAATGATGAGATAATAACCACATTTATAATTTTCCCAAGAGCATCGTTTTGAATATTATCTATTTCATATATAAGAAAGTCTGAGAAAACATGCAGATGCTGTTTTGCATTAGCATATCTATTCAGCTTTGTCTGAAATGTTTTGCTTTTGTGGCCCACATTATTGAAGAAGCACATAATGTAGCACATCATTTTTTTTTATTATTATTATAAAATTTTTGCAAGAAATCCATATGAAATCTGTTGAGATTTTTCTCAAGGAAATCTTCAATAAGATGTGTAGATTGGTGGATACAGGAATTTTGTGTTTTAACAATATTTGGAAGAATTTTTTTTTAAATAGATTTAAAATATTTATTTTTATAGTGCTTTATACAATACAGATTGTTTCAAAGCAGCTTCACAGTAATAAACATGAAAGTAACAGTGTTAATGTTGAAAAATTCATGAGTTATGAAACTAATTCAATTTCAGCTGTAAAGCAGCTCTATAAAAGACAATAGTTTCATTAGCTCAATTTAATTAAATAAAAAAATAAAAATAAAAGCAGCAGTACAGTTATTTAAGAGAACATCTGTGCCCCCCGACTGAGCCTGGTTTCTCCCAAGGTTTTTTTCTCCATTTTAACACCTGTTTGCCACCTTATGTCACCTGTTGGGAGTTTGGGTTCCTTGCCGCTGTCGCCTTGGGCTTGCTTAGTTGGGGACACTTGACATTTGATATTCAAGTGTTTTGACCTGCCTGCATTGACACCATTGTATGCGAACTGAACTGAGCTGGATGATGACGTCACTGTTCACTCCAGAGCTGATATAGATAAATTAACTAAATTAATAACTATTGATTCTTACAACCGAATGAATCAATACTGAATTTACTTATGATGGACAATGACACCATTTTCTTTAAGAGCTGCTGTGCAGCCAACATTATATACCAGTTATCACTGTAAAGCTGCTTTGACACAATCTGCATTGTAAAAAGCACTATATAAATAAAGGTGACTTGACTTGACTTGAAAGGTAGATAAAACTTCATAAAATGATTTAAATGACAATCCTCCACTGTTGTGTCTTTTTCCAGAGGATGGCCCTATATGTAAGAAAGCCCGAATAGATGAAGAGGATGATGATAAAGGTGATGGAGACTACCACAGGAGTGATCCTCAGATAGCCATCTGTCTAGACTGCTTGCGTAACAATGGGCAGATGGGAGAGAACATTGTTAAGGTTAGCCATCTTGAATTATACAGTATATCTCTCCTCTTCCTATCAGCCTTTCTGGGTGGCCCTCCTTGTCTTATGCTTCCTTTATCTTCTCTGCGTTGGTCTTGCCTCCTCATTCCTTCTAGGGATGTACCGATACCAAGCTCATGTACTTGTACTCGTAAAAATACCTAAGACCGATACGTGACGTAACTGACAGGATTTTCCGTGCACAGAGACACTAGCGGCAGCAGCATAAACAGTGTCAGCCTCAGAGGTGTGGAAATACTTCAAAATTAATGATGACAACACACACATTGCGAACTGCATGCTTTCAATCACAATTCGTTATCGATTAGTGAAGGCGGAATCGCGCTGAATGACAGACCAGAAGCACGCGCTCTCTCTCTTTCTTGCGCGCGATCCCAGTTCTCCTTGTATGAGGGTAAATCAGTAGCAAAACTCGAGAGGTTGATTTGAATGTGAGAACTTGTCGTATTAATATTTGTATTTGTAAACTGAAATGTACACTTACAGCCCTGATGTGAAAAGCTGAATGTTTCGATTTGCACACACAGACAACAATCAAAACACCCGTATTACGAAGTTGAAGTTGCAGATTAATAGTTACAAATGTGTAAAATAGCATTCACATAAACAAAATGACAGACACAAATGTGTGAGACATATTTGAAGCCGTTTTATTGGTCGATGTCTGACCAATGAACAACGCCAGCCAGTGTACGCACTGTGCGTATACCATAAGAGGGCGCTATTTTTTATTTTTTACATAATTTTTAAATCGATTATTAAAATCTATCTGCGTAAACTCATGACATATTAAGAGAGCAAGAGAGAATGAGAATAAATAAAGGTGTGCGTTTGTGTGTTGTAAAGTCAAATGTGTGTATGTGTGTGCATGGGTGGGCGTGGGGAATATGGGTGAATATCTGATTGGATAGTTTAGTTTCGTCGCTTTTTCTACACATGAAAAATGACGTTAATGTTTAAAAACAGGCTCAAAATGAGTAAACGCTCTCTAAAACAGCTAAATTCGACTGAAACATTTGCAAAAAGGCCTAAAACCATTGAGTAGGGATGGAGAAATGAAGCCTCTTAAATCTTTGAAGCTTTTTTCTAAATGTTTCGGGAAAGGTTTCAAAGCACCAAGAGTGTCGAAAACAGTGCCATCTTGTGGCGGGTAAAATTTACAGCAGCCATAAACCTGAGTGTGCTGCTCCGTTGTTTTATCCCTTTACAAATAAAAGCCTGACGACGCTAAATGTGTTATTCAATAATATAATTCACATATTAAAGTTTGGCAATAAATGAAATGGATCAACAAAAACAATAATTATAATAATACTAATAATACATACTGAGTTGTTTGAGGCAAGTAAATTGTGCTGTTATTTTATTGTAGCCTAAATACTATTTATATGACAGAACATATAATGATGTAATATAGGCTACAGGCTTTAAAATGTTTAGTAAATGGACTTGAACTTCCATATAGTAATGGTCTGGGTTCAAACAAACATTCTGACAGGCAAAGTGAAGCATTCACGTGACTGGAAACAATGTGCGCCCCTGTTTTCATTAAAATATCATTAGTTTTAACCGGTTTTTATATTACAGTAAAAGAGTAGTAAAGTCGTTCATTGGTTGGAGTCAGCCAATGAAATGGGACGTTTTTGTACGCGATGACGTCACTACATAGAGCAGATCGCGCCGTTTTGGTGGTCCATGTAGCAGCCAATAAACGACTTTATTACTATTTTACTCTAATATAAAAACCCGTTAATGATATTTTAATTAAAATATTGTCTCATACATATGCATAAAATGTTTATTTCCGCATGCCAAGTCGCACTGGCTGGCGTTGTTCATTGGTCAGGCATCGACCAATAAAACGACTTCAACCCCCCGCCCCCACACCCCCGTTCTGCTCTCTCACTTCTGCGTTCAAGTGCACAAGTCAGTTTTGCAACAGGAATATCGCAAAAAGAGTAGCAAAAGTCAAGGCGCCAGTAATTGAACTTGTACTGCCAGATCTGAGAGGTTGTAAGCGCCGACTTGAAGTTGTACAGCGAAACTGAAGTAAAGTGCAAAAGTAAATATTTCTCACACATTTGTGTCTGTCATTTTACACATTTGTAACTATTAATCTGCAACTTCAACTTCGTAACACGGGTGTTTTGATTGTTGTCTGTGTGTGCAAATCGAAACATTCAGCTTTTCACATCAGGGCTGTGAGTGTAAATTTCAATTTACAAATACAAATATTAATACGACAAGTTTTCACATTCAAATCAGCAACCTCTCGAGTTTTGCTACTGATTTACCTTCATATCCTTGCGCCTGAATGCACACATAGTTGTCAAAATGTCCATCGTGTGGAGTATCTCACGTAAATACAGTTGGTTATGGCTTAAGTGGACGTAAACATTTGGGTGAAAACAGAATATGTGTCAGTATCCATGGATTCGGTCTTAAAGGGACCGTAGCCTATATTTGTCATTAATAAAACAACAAAATATGTTAAATAAATGTATGTAAATAAAATGTATGAAAATGTTGGTAAATAAACCTACTGTATCTGAAAAACAAGTTTATTTAATATGTATCTCTATAGTATTTGTTGTATTGTTTGTAAATTTATTTTTATATAACAACAATTATACATATTGGTAATTATGCCCTTTGAAGGTTACTGGACACTGAAATTTTTGTTCTTTAAGTTTGTGACAAGCACATAAAAATTACTACTTTTTTCATTACAGTAATAATAAAGAAGCTGTCCTACATTCATTAGTCTCACTGTTCTTGGAAAACTCCAACATCAAAAAAAAAAAAAAAAAAAGAGAGAGAGAGAGAGAGAGATTAATAAATGTATAGGCATCGGTATCTGCGAGTACTAGAAAAAAGTATCGGTACTCGTACTCGGCCCTTAAAAAATGGTATCGTGCATCCCTAATTCCTTCTAAGGGAAAAGTGATCCGGGATCAGATTTTTCCCACAAGATCCTTGGCAATGATCTTGACAATGGGCAGATGGGAGAGAACATTGTTAAAGGTGCAATAGGTAATTCTCTACAGAATTTGTTTTGTCATACTGTTTGAAAGTCTCCTCATATCCTGATAGCAATTACTTTGTTAAACGGTCTAAATGTATTTTTCAAAAATCAGGCGTAGGACCATAAAATGTTCATCCAATCATTATATTCAGTCCGAAAGAAATAATACGATCTCCTACCTGCCTGTCAACGTATGTTTTTACATACCCTTGCGCACCTTGTTTGCGCACACATCATATGTCATCAACGCGTTTCATGCTATGCAGAGTTTATGTAGACAGATGTCAGACATGGAGGACTGCAAACAAACAGCAGCCACCTTTTACAATTCCTACCAAACTAAAACAACTAGCTTATGCTGCATTCACACCATAATTAAGAGATGGCAACCCGTGACATTCTAACCGGAGCTGTTCACTTTCTCAGACTCAGAATTATGTGTTTCCATGTCAACAGTATCAACACCGAAATTAATCTGCAGCAGTCGGGTACAAGCTTTCTGAGTTGTTTATGTTCATTATTATTGTAATGTTGTGTGCTTTGAGACAAGAGGTAGTTTAACGCTCTTGTGGCGCTTTGCCGAAAGCAGCTGTGTGTGTGTGCCTTCATGTGTTTTGGAGGAGGTGTGACTTTGTAAAGCGCGCTGAAGGGAGGGTGGGATGTTATGATTTGAAAGCTAGCCCGCTGTTGCTAACCTTGCTGAAAATGTCCTATTGCACCTTTAAAGTTAGCCATCTTAAAGTTGAGGCTGAACTTCAGTCTTTACTAATCAATCAGTATGACTCCAAGGCTCAATCCTTTATGTCAGCTTTACCACTTTACCATTATCTCCCTAATTTCTTTCTTTCTTTCAGCTTTATTTTATTTATGATTTTTTTCATGTTTTTGAAAGAAGTCTTTTTATGCTCACCAAGGCCACATTTATTTAATCAAAAACACAAGTAAAAACTAATATTGTTTAACATTACTACAGTTTAAAATAACTGTTCCCTATTTGTCAGTCACTCCTGGGGCATATGGTACCTTCAGCTGCAGTAACGCCGCTTGGGTTGATGCATATGAGACCACTTGAGTCCCGAGTTGGGCATGGCGCGTTGGCACACATTGCGTGACCATCACGTCTATCTCTTGCTGCACTTTCAGTCTTTTCAATCTGTTCACTTCCGAGGAATCCTCCCACTGTCCTCTGAGGCATTCCCTGACCGAGCCCCCCCGCGGCACGGATGCACTGGCACACAGATAGCCTCAGGATTTGCACAAGTACGCGTTTATCCCAGTGAGCCTGATTGCACAGATGTTGTGCAATGTCAGGGAGGACGAAGAGCAGGCCCTACTGGTTGCACGTATTGGCCCAACCAGACTTAGTTCTCGGAGCTCATGCTCCTTGCGACAGCCCTTTCCTTGCGAATTCCCTTGAAGAAGGACCTCCTTTGTCACAACTTGGGCGCAACTTGGCACCCACGCCCAGACCTCTGGAACCATGTCTGGTCCCTGGACGGGACTCGGAAGACTTGATTGGGCTATGGGAAGTCGGGTCAGTGCTTTCCTCCCTACAGGACAGGTTGGAGGGACGGCTGTCCCCCTCCACCTTGAAGGTGTGGCTACCATAGCGGCACATCACAGCACAGTAGAGGGTAAGTCTTTAGGGAAGCACAACCTGATCATCAGGTTCCTCAGAGGTGCCAGGAGGTTGAATCCTCCTAGGCCACGACTTATTCCTTCATGGGATCTCTCTGTAGTCTTGCCCCTTTTGAGAGAGCTTCTTTTGAGCTGCTGGAGTCAGGTGAGCTAAGGGCCCTCTGATTGAAGATGGTGCTCCTGACCGTGCTCACCTCCACCAAGAGGGTTGGGGACCTCTGTCAGCGAAACGTGCCTTGAATTTGGTCCAGCACACTCTCACGTAATCCTGAGACCCGAACCGGACTATGTGCCCAAAGTTCCTACTAGCCCTTTTTAGGGACCAAGTGGTGAACTTGCAAGTGCTGCCCCAAGACAAGGCAGACCCACCCTTATCGTTGCTGTTTCCAGTACATGCCCTGTGTATTTACTAGGACCGCATGCTGAGTTTTAGACACTCTGAGCAGCTCTTGGTCTAGTTTTGGGGGCTAGGCTGTCTCTAAACAGAAGTTGGCCCACTGGATCGTGGATGCTATTGCCTTGGCATATCAAGCACAGGGGAATGTTAAGGCATAATACATAGGCGTAATTTGTGCATGGGACATATCCCCACCACTTTTTGCTAGGGTCGATATCGTCCCCACCACTTTTTGAAAAACGGATGTATCTAAAACAATAGAAACATCTCTAGTTCATTAGCAATTCGTTCATTTGTGTTAAATAAGAGGCAATCTGGTGCTGGGATGTGTTGTTTTTAAAATCATGCTGAGTGTTCATTGCCGCTGTTATTATCAGTGGCGCAACAGTGTTCTCTTTGTGCACACTGCACAGTCTTCACATGGACAAGTGCTGCAATCTATCGCTTAACACTGTTGCAGAGACAATCTATTCGTTCCAGTGAAATCACAAAACAAAATACACATAAATGTGTCCCTCCTGGCTCTTCATATGCAATCACATCTTTGGTTTTAGTGAGGAAGAAAGAAAAAACTATACGAGGGCAGTTTAGAACCCAGAACCTCTGGCACGCTTAATGAAAATTCTACCACCAGCCCATAAGGACAAACAAAACCTTAAGGCGGATCTACATATTTATTCACTAGTGTAAATACTCTCGAGACTAACAATATATTGTATTATATCACCTTAAACATGAATTCTATGTCAATAACTTTTGCATTTATTATTGTATATTTCTGATATACAGTCTACACAACCCATCCACCCCCCACTCACACACACTCCTGTCCCACCCACTTTTTAAAGCAAAGTTCGGGGGAGTGTATGGCATGCAAATTCCACTCGCCTTTTTTTTTTTTTTTTTTTTTTTTTTTTTTTTTTTTTTATTCCTGTGATGGCAAATCTCATGATGTCACATGATCTTTCAATAATTCTTATTCTAATATTCTGATTGAGTCACATTTTGGAAATTTGTCTTTTTTGCTTTGTTTTCCAGGGTTTAATGAAAAAATTTATTCGCTGCTCAACAAGAGTGACTGTTGGAACAATTAAGAAGTTTTTAAGTCTGAAGTTAAAGCTTCCCAGTTCTTATGAGGTAACATTTGGATATCTTTGTAGTTAATGTAGTTGACCATTTTCCTGTAAAGAGATGGAATAATTTGTTTGAAATTACATATTGCCTTTGCATTTTGTTTAAATCTCACATGTACTGTATATGAATATGTTGTTATCAGGGAGTGACATTAACACCCACCAACCCGTCAAATGCGGGTGGATTTCAGCAGTGGCATGTAATGCAGTCACTCCTACTAGCCACTTTGGTGGGACGAATTTTATATATACATTTTTAAGTTGTAGTCTTTTGAAAAACCATCTGAAATAATAAACTAAGTTCAATGTAGTGTTGTCAAAAATATTTTGATACATATTGATACTGAAATATATGAACGCTTCCAATACAAATTTTCTGGAGGACAGATGCACGATACCAACTGCACTTTCTCGCTCTCTCACCAGATAAATATTGTTGGTGTTTCGGGGTTTGAATTTCGCGTGGGATTGTGCATATTCTGCATAAATTTACTCCTTCCCACAGATTTTGTGCTCACACCCAAAGTGCGTGCACATAAAGCCGCCTCTGAGTACTAAATTGAGTTCTTTTTCACTGATTATTGTGCTTAAACAGTCAAATACACACAAAATAATGTCAAAATGCCATGTCTTGGCAAGTATTCACTTAAACACAGTCAGTCAAGTGAACGTAAACAGTTGAGAAAGAAAACGCATGTGTAAAAGTGTAATGGATCTGTGTATAAGGTCTTAAAGTGATAGCAGCCTAATATACCGAAATTATGAGGTAACATTAAAAATAATTATATGGCAGTTGTTCCCCATGGTATCGATGTCAAAATTGTGGCCAGTGAAAATGCTGACTGGCTAGTAACTTTGGAAAACCACTAGCCACAGTGGCTGGTGAACAAAAAAGTTAATGTCAAGCCCTGGTTGTAATGCATTTTGCTGACACGTTTATGCAAAGCTTATAGTGTGATAAACTTATGTTTTTGCAGTACATGGTAATTACCCATGAATTTGGCGTTGCTAGTGATATACACTACAAATTAAATATTCTTGTCTAGGACTCAAGCATGTTTCTTTTACTTTTTTCTTTTTTCTTCTTTCTTCTTTTACATTGCATGTTTCACCACTTACCATATTCCTGCTGTTTATGCTTTGTTTGTTTGATCCTTGTTTTGTACTACCATACAATTAAACAGATCTGATAATCACTAATTGTTTCTGCAGCTAGACGTTCTATGCAATGGTGAGATCATGGGTAAAGACCACACCATGGAATTCATCTACATGACCCGCTGGAGGCTTCGGGGAGAAAATGTAAGCCATGAGAATACCAGCATCTCCACCTCTCCTCTCATGTGTGAAATCTAAATCCTCTCATCTTTTCCACTGGGATGAGCAGTGTGGCAGACCCTATTACCTAATGCAGCTTCATAGCAAGTTATTTAGCTTTGCTCTTCATGGTATTTACAATGTAAAGGAAAGAAACTAAGACAGCCATAAAACTTTAAGATTTATTCTAAAACAAATTGTTTCAGTCCCACATTCCCCCCTTCAACTGAGCAGGCGCTTTATTTATTCTAGCATTATGATTGTAACTTTTACACAAGGCTATCATGGAGTATGGAGGTATGAGGTTCAGGTTGTAATGAATCACTGTAGAGGTGAAGGAGGTTACAGATGCCCCACCGGAAGGGTCCCCACTCTGTTCTCATTCCCAAGCGTCTCCTCTTGCAGCTTATCTAGGGTCTATTATGGTAATGCCACATTTTAATGAGGGTCGCTGTTTGCTCTGTTATATGTGTACGACTTTCCGTCTGTTTGGTACAGCCATCCATCAGGCTCTATTTTAGGCCATGTACACACTACAGCTAAATCTTGTTGTCAGTTCACCTTTTAGTGCTTAATTTTGTTCTGTACACACAGAGTTCAGTAGTTTACGGGAGTGACGACCACATTCTACAACCAAATTAACTCCCAAACAGAACCAAACTGAGCTACTAGTTTTTAATGACTTTTTTTTAATCTCTCTTTTGTATGTGTAAGAAAACCACTGGGAAAGAGGTATGAGCCTTTAATTTCATGCTGCCAGATCTTGATATAAAAAACAAGAAATCATCAGGAAATCAAAATTGACAATTCTTATTTTTTTTATGGAATAGTGCAGTATTCATTATAAATTATTTATCCATGCACATCATTATTTTTTTAATCCATGTGCCCTCATAATCTTTCATCTAAATAACTTCCCCTTCCTCAGCAACATCTCTTCTCTTCTCTGATGACGTGTTTTTCGACAACCTGTCACTCACATGAAATTGCAGCAATAGCGAACGACAATGATCCAGTCCAATTCCTGATGGACATCAAGTCCTACCCTGCATTTTTTTTCTTGTTCAAAAAGCTGTTTGACTTCGATATATAGTACGTCACAATAAGGAAGAAAAAATTATCACAACATCTGTTTCATGCCGACTTTAATAACTCTATAAACTTGTTCACTTTATGAACAAAGCTCATACAGCAAGCCCAAAAACACTTATAAGTGGACATGGCAACACTTCAAGAGGCCGCTATGCAAAGCAGCCTTCCAAGCATAAAACAAAACATGATGCCTCTGTTGAAAGTGGTTTAGTTAAAATGTCCTTAGATTAATCTTTGGATTACTTTGGTCAAAAATAGCACATGTCAATTATAGCAATTTCGGAATTGAGTTGTGTTCCCTAAATGCATGGAACATGATTTAGGGAATTCTCTCTCATATTTAAATGCAGTTGTCACTCCTGAAACCTTACAGTGTGTACGTGGCCTTAGTAAAAGTACTTCAATCTGTTTTTTTCTGTACTGTAGTGGTTAAAAGAACTACTCATGCAGTTATTAAAATTTCACTGTTTTTTTAAACCACATATATATATATTTTTTTTTCAGTTATAAAATTTCCTTTGCCTTTAAGATTAAATATAATAATTTAAAATTGTATATTAAAAACAATATTTTTTTCTGAATATAATATAATATAATGTTCCTATAGTGTAATTACACAAATAATTACTAAATAATATTAATTAACTACATGTACTTATTATAGGGTTAGTGTTTGGTTTAGTGTTAGTTACTTTTAATTATGCATACATTACTCTTATTATAGTAAATACTTATAAGTCAAGTCAGCTTTTTTATTATATTATATAATTTTATTTATATAATATGGATTGTTTCAAAGCAGCTTCACAGTGATAAACAGGAAAATAATGATCAATGATGCAAATTAAATATGAGACAAATTCAAATTTTGCTGTAAAGCTGGTCTAAAAAGACAATAGTGTCGTTATTCAGTTTGAGTCAAGTTCAATGTTGATTCAATTCAGTTTCATAACAGTGTTGATGTCAAATCAGCTAGCAGCTCTGCAGAAAACAGTGGTGTCATCATTCAGCTCAGTTCAAGTTTTGTAACATGCAGCTACATCCCCTTATAATAAAGTGTTAATATAATATAATATAATATAATCAGTTGACAGTAATCAGTAATTAGTAATTGAGTTTGTTCATGTAATCTGACAGAACTGCCATAATATTAAAGGAGTCATGAATTGAGAAATCAAATTTTCCTTGATCTTTTGACATATAAGAGGTAGTTGTACTATAAAAATATCCTGTAAGTTTCAGAACTCAAAACTTCATAGTTACTCCAAAAACAGCTTTTATTGAAACCAAGCTCAGAAAATGTTTAGTTTCGGATTTCGCCACATTATTGTCATAGTGCGATGAAAGACCGCCTCTACAGAAGATCGTCTACTTCTAGCCCCGCCCACCAATTCACGCATGTCATGTATTAGTAAATAACAGACAGACACAAACACAGGATTACTCCAGCAACAAAACTATAGAGATGCATCTGATGATTACAAGACGTTTTGAAGTGCCAACTTGTGGAAAAACACAGTCTTTGCATTGCCATCCTTGTGATCCCATTTGTTTGCTTCATTTTACTGCGGATTCGTTTTTAAACAAGACAGTTCGAGGCAGGCTTTTCAGAGAGACTGAAAATAAAAGATGATGCAGTGGAAACTACATTGGATCAGACAGTAATGTCGCATCACACAAGTGTGAGTAACAGTATTTTTACCATGTGTCGCTATTGCCTTGTCTGATACAGATCATTTGATCATGTACTGAGTATTTATAATGTTGTGCCGCAGTCAAACTGAATAGATGTGATTTGATGTTCTTTCATTTGCTTCGGAATTTATGGGGTTAATGCATTGGATTATTGGATGTTTTGTCATCAGTAAGACATTACACATGTAATTTTATTTAAAACACTGCAAATGACAATACATTTTTCACTTTATCGAAAAGGATGAAAATTAATAGCCTAATAGAACGACAGTGACAAATGGTAGATTCATTCATAATTCCGTTAACATGAAACACTATACGTTATCATTTGTCAACCATAATTGGTAACTCCAAGTACTTAAACATTATTTGCCAGAACCGAGACTTATAAAGCAATACGGATAAATGTTTCACATTGTTGGCAAATGTTTCAAGATATTTTTCAACATCATAAGTTTTCAAAACAATTTTCACACGTGTAATGATGGGGATGTTGAAAATTATTTTAATATGCAAAACTGTTACCCAGTCATAGCACTGGGCATTTACTTCCAAGTCTTGAATGTGAATGTGAATGTCCATCAAAATGGAGTGTTCAAACGAGAGGGTACAAAACAGAATAGAAAATAGCTAATTACTTCTAAATTAGGATGTTTTTTTTTTATGTAAAAAATCTTGATAACATTATAAGTGGACCCCCAGAGAACATAAAAAAAAAAAATGTTCATGACCCCTTTAATATCTCATAATCATATTAGATGACAACCATTAGAATAGAGTGCAACAACACTGGATGTAAAAATCTCATTCATTTCTCCATTGAGAAATTAACTTTTAAAAAATATATATATTGAAATCTATTGTATTTGTAATCAGTGATCATAAAATAGTTTGGTTACACTTTATTTTAATGTGTCCCTGTTACAGTGTAACTATACATTTAAGTACTAATTATTTTGAATGAACTACATGGGCTTACTATCAGGTAAGGGTAGGATTAGGGTTTGGTTTGGTTTAGGGTTAGTTGCATGTAATTATGCTTAATTTATAGTTATTACTATAGTAAATACATGTAAAATGTAACAAGGACACATTAAAATAAAAAGTTACCAATAGTTTTATATTGCATGATAGTTTTTGATTCAGTTACATAACTTGCAGTGGTTTATAGGATGAGTAGTCCATTTACTTATAAAAGTTGCTACAGTCTCGTACTTGTAAAATCTGAAAATACAAACCAATGTCATGTGAATTTAAAGCTTGCATACCGTCATAAAGGATATGTCAGTTTTACTGTCAGTTTTACACTCATCTACAACATGTCTCTTTCTCCAGGTATACCCAATGGTACTTGAATATCGACCACGCATTGACTTTGGCTAGGTTGAAATACCCTGCACTAATTTCAGCTTATGAACAGACAGCGAATTGAATGGACATGTCCAATTCTGAAGATGTGCTCTACCCGTCTCTTTTTGTTTAGTTTCATTAGTTTAATTCTTGTGAAAAGATTGTCACTTACAACATTGTGATTTATGTCTCTTCCTGTGTTGTGGTTTATTTACCAAAGTGACATGAAAGTCATGGCCTTCAGCAATTTGCATATGATGGTAGCTCCCTTTGAAAATGTCACATGATATAAAAATCTCAAGTATATGCGGCAGTGCCTTTTCCATTACATCATTTTATGAAGAGCTTCTGACAGATGTTGAGTTTATAAAGAATTTTTTTTAAAGGATTTTCTCCTTTTGTGTTCCATAGACAAAACAAGTTCTACAGGTTTTGAAAAACATGAGGATGGTTGACAGATTGTGAATTTTTAGGTAATTTTAAGTGGTTTAATACTAGGCTCCTGAAGTTTAAAGCTTCTGGGCTTGATCAGAACTTCAAACATCCTCTAAAGGTTTTAAGCTGGTCTGTTTTTGATTTTGTCAACTTAAGGGGTTTTATTTATTATAGGCCACCTCTGTGGCCTATGTGCCTAGTTTTTTATTTTTTATTATTATTATTTTTTTTTTATGAAGTTGAATTAAACTTTGCTAAACACATTGAATAGAGGTTTTACAATCATCATACTTCCCTGGCATCCTAACTGAGAAAGAATTGAGTTTACCATTGTGTCTTTGTTTTGGTTAATGGCTGGCAGGCAATAAGTTAAAAACTTCCTCACAATTTGTAAAACTCTGGCTTGGTTTTTCGGAGTTATAGAAACATTGGTATAATGTTCATAATTGCTGTCTTAAATCAAAGCTTTTGAGTCATGCTTGCCTGTTTTATGTCAGAATAAATCCTGAATCAAGTAGTCCAAAGAAGGAAATGTCAAAGCAAACGAAGAACCCATAGTTTATTCTTGCAAAATAGAATTAAGGGATTTGCTGGGCCACATTACAGTATTAGTCTGGTCATATTACACCAAAGACACTCAACAGCATCTGACCACATGGGATACAGGCTAAAACTGTTTGCCTTGCCTTACAACTATACTTACAGAGGCCATGTGTCAAAGATAAAGCTTGAATTTCTGAGTATGGAACAAAACTACCTAATTTGTTCAAAAACATTTTTTTTTTCCAATATATTTGTATTTTTTTTAATGTCTTAACAAATCTCCCTGAAAAATTACTTCTGATAAAATCACACACATTTGATTGAGTTCTAGTAAAAAATCTTAAGCAACAATCAAGGTCCTCAAAAATAGAAAATATTATTTTGCAATTGTTTTCACATTTAAAAAAAGTGACTTTGAAGTGCCGGTATAAAATATTGTGTTTAAGTGGAAGACTAATAATATTTGTTTAGAATAGACCCATGAATTTCCTTGTACTGCAACAATGAACATGTATTTTTGTAAGAAGCCCTTGTAGATATTTTATCTTTAAAAATGGAAATTTCAATTCAGTTTAATTATAAAATGGAATTGTATGTTGTATGTTTAACAAACATGAAATGCTGCTTAGAATATTCTATTTTTCAATGTAAAGTCCCTGAGGTGATTCCTATAGACCGTAGAAATGTATATAACATATGACAGTTATTGTATTTGTGTGTCTTTGTTCAGAAGAAAAATACACTCATGAATGTTGAAGATATTGGTCTCCATGTGCCATTTTTTTATTTCATACTTGTGTCATGGTATATTTAAAATTGATAAAGAGACAAAACACTACATTATTATATTGAATGTGTTACAGATGGTTCAATTCTCTCTCCCTCCTGAATGGTCTCATTGCACAGCGGTGTGTGTGGAGCTCTGGGTGCGGCAGCACTGCCTCATATTTTCTATGTGATTTCATCTTAGGTTCATCTGCCAAGGATAGAATTTCTCCACGGCCAAAATCATTCGACTTTTGATTTGGCTTTCACTGCTTTTGATGAGGAGAAAATGCTGCCAAAAGATCATAAAAAAAGAGACAGCTATCTCATTTTTTAGAAAGCTGACGAAGTTGATGTGTGTGTGTGTGTGTGTGTGTGTGTGCGTGTTTGTGTGTGTGTGCTTGTGTGTGCGTGTATGTGTGTGTGTGTCCATCACTCTTCAGTCTCTAAAATGGTAATGTCATACAGCATCATATTCATAAAGGCCCACCAGACTGCGGCTTTTTGCTTTCTGGGAGTTGATGTTCTGAAAGATGCACTGCTCTGCAGAGAGACACTGCCGGCTCTTGAGCTCATGAAAGTGGATTTCTCCACTTTCTACAGGTCGGTCACACCACTTCTGGTTTTCCACTCTGTGTCATAGCCAGGCAGTCATTTTTTTTCCCAAAAGCACTCTCTTCTGTCTAGGAAAGTGTATGAATCTCCTACCTGTGCCAAATGCATTATCCATCTGCACAATAGAGAATTTTTGGAACCCTTGTGTCTTTATACTGCCTTTTTCTGTGAAGGTGAACAGGGGTTATATTAGGAATTTGGAGGTGGGAAAACACTAAAATTTGGTGGTGATACTGCCTGGTGCCCTTGACAAGAAACCCACCCCAAAAAAACATAATTACCTACAGTTTGTTAAAACCATTTTGTTATAATACTATATACATATATTTGCTGGGAAAAAAATAAAATATGAAATGTATTTAGGGATAAATACAAATACAGTATATTACTAGATACTATGTACACAGGGCATAAAACTAACTTTTTGCCACACCTGCCAATATTTACTGGCCATAAATGTTTTATTGGGCATGAAACTGTTTTTGGAAAAACAGGCAGTTGACAACAAAATTTTAGATGCCAGTGCAAATTCACAATTTTCAGGTATATAGAAAATCAATAAAGAAATCAAATGTAGAATAACTGCATAGTCTTCACTGTATAAATTAAATATAGATCCTGAATAAAGTTACAAAATTTATTCAGTCAAGAGTGGTGAGAGTTTTTTTTCTTTGTCGTTTGATGTTTTATTAACATTAAATACACAGACAGCAGCAGGAATATTAGGCTGCTGTCACTTTAAGACAGGCCTAATGCACGGATCCAATATATTGATACTGTAATAATAATATGTTTAATTTATATAGCGCTTTTCCCAAGCTCAAAGCGCTTTACAATTAATAAACAAATACATAAAAACAGAACAAATACAAGAAACAATACAATATACTAATATCAAACTAATATATAATATCAAACGCCACAGGTGATCATGGAATCTGAGTCAGATGCATGAAAAATATACAATTATCTGACCAACAGTCAAAACAGTAAAGTAGAGTAGTCCCTCATGAAGTGGGTACAACGAGCAACCCGAGTCAAACTGCACTTTGAATGCCGCACAGCCTGATTGAGTGCAAACTACAGACCCCAAAACGGCAGATGGGAACAGCCGATGATGACAGCCACCACACTACGAAATCCTCCTGTCAAAGACTCTTTGTCCGCAGCAACCACACTACAAACACCATCAGGTAGGCAGGTCGGTGGAATCAGGTAAGCCGGATGAAACACCACAGCAAGTGGCAGAGCAGAACACACCACCTCCGTGCACCAGAGGGAATCACAGAAACCCAATCACAGTTGAAAGTCCATTTTTTAGGTGCATAAAACATACATTTGAAACAAGAAGACAAGACCAAAACAGAGAAACAGCCCCGGTGTGAAGTGGCAGCCAAACACGCACAGCGTACTCACACCAGAAGCCATCGCGTTTTTGACACTGTACACATGTTGTCTTTCTCGACTGTACGAGCAATATATTTACGAGCAATATATGTATTACAGTATTTATTAATCTTTGTTAATGTTAGTAAAATAAAAAATACAACTTCTCACTGTTAGTTCATGTTAGCTCAGGTCCATTAAATAATATTAACAGGTATGATTTTTTATTTTAAAAATGTATTAGTAAATGTAGAAATTATCATTAACTAAGAATATTAAATGCTGTAGAGAACTATTCATTGTTATTTTTTGTTTACTATTATAATGCAGTTAACTAATGCTAAGAAATTAAACCTTAGTGTAAAGTCAATATATTCTTGTGATAAATTCAGTCAGGCTTTTAAGGTATTTACAAAGATTTGTCACATTAATTTTTGTTTACTTTTTATTTTATTTATTTATTTATTTATTATTATTATTATTATTATTATCATCAGGGTTGAGGAGAAACAGAATACCTTTAACTTAGTTATATATTTAAAATACAAAATATGAGTAACTGTAGTTCATTACAGTTACATTTTAAATGGGTGGTTGTAACAAACTGCCCTGAGACACGAAGGTAGAGGATATCAATGCAGTCTTAAATACAAGGGTAATCCAAAAACGTAATAAAAAACAGGCAAATGTCATGCACTCAGGTGAGCAATCCAAACAACAGAGAGTCCAAGGCCCAATCCCAATTCTCTTTTATACCCCTTCGCCTACCCCTTCACCCTTCCCCTTGCCCCTTCAAACAGAGTGGCAAGGTGTAGGGGTGAAAATATTCCCCTAAGAAATGGGACACCACTTCTACACCATTACACATGTCATCATACCTAGTTTCTATTATTGGTGTCCTGTAACATTTAACCAGTATGAACAGCAATGAAGTGTGCATATCAACAAAAATCAGGCGCGAGCACATTTAACAGATTACTCACTCCCTACGTTTTGCACTGTATTTTGGACCTAAGAAAACGGCGCTCCGTTTCAGTTCGAAAACGTATGAGCCTTAAGTTTCTCAAGACGATACAGAATGATACAGAATGTATAAGACTGGTGGAGCCGCTCTTCCATCGGGCCAAGTTTCATTCCGTGCCGAGCCGGCCGGTACAGTTTCGTTTTCTACTGTGGTGCTGTGATAACGGAGCTCTTTGCAATGTAATACAAACGAGTCAGTTGTTGCCTTGGTAACGCAAGAGTTTACAGACGATACAATATGTAAATAGCGACTGCGCTATGAAGGATGACATATATTTCTTTTAACTGTATTATTCAGTTGTGTTCACATCATTCAAATAGTGCTTTAAGCAAGCTACGAAGAAACTGACAGCCAGGTAACACACAGGTCTGGACATCCTGTCTGGAAATATCATTACCGTGATCACCACACGCATTCTAGCAGCATGGTAGGCGGTGTATGCAGAGAAATTTCTTATACCACTTCGTTCAAAGTGTGGTCCCGAAAAATCTTCGTTTGAAGGGCTATCTGGCCTTTCCCCTTACCCCTACCACTCCAGCCAAAAGAGAATCGAGACACCCCTACCCCTTCACGTGAACGCGCAAAACGAAGGGTAGGGGAAAGGGAAGGGGTAAGGGGTAGAATTGGGACTGGGCCCAAGGCACAGGCAAACAGAGTTATCCAAATACACCAAGCAGAATGCAAAAACCATGAAAAACAAGAGAGTGAGAGTGCTCAGAAATGCAGTACAAATGCTTGCAAGACCTAGCGAAGAGTGACTGTGTGAATTAGGTTTATATAAGGTGGCTAATAAGATTTAGCTGAAAATAATGAGTGCTAATGGGTCCAGGCAATGGATTATGGGGAATGTAGTCTTTGATGAAAATGGCAATGAACAGGGGCTCCCAAGGGCACTCCAGTACAGGACTGTAACATAGCCCCTCTCCTAAGGAGTGGCTTCCAGATGCTCCTAACATGAACTGAGACATCCAGGAGGGGGGCGGTGCGGAGGCAGACCAGGGGGTGGGATGGAGGGCCAGGTCCATGGAATGGTAGAGGGCCTGGAGACATGCTGAGCAGGTGACCAGGGTGGTGCAGGCTGAGCAAGAAGGGCTGAAGACCACCTCAGCAATGCTGGAGACCACCACAGTGGAGCAGATGACCACCGCAGCAGATCAGATGGGACTGAAGACCCCCACGGCAGATCAGAAGACCACCACAGCACCTCTGACGGGCTTGAAGACCTCCACAGCAGCGCAGTTGGGCTTGAAGACCCCCACGGCGGATACAGAGATGGTGGTGACCACCTCCGCAGATTAGGTAAAACTGGAACAAAGAGCACAGAGAGGATAGCCTTGGCCACAGGGGCTGTGTCAGAGCAGGCAGGGATCTCGAGGACGTCCTCCATGGACATAATGGGACTGGCATGGTGTCTCCGGTTGGCCTCAGTGGTTAGCTCAGGGCTGACAGAAAGTTCATGGACTACCTCTGCGGTCATGTCGAGGCAGACAGGAAGATTAGGTACAACCTCTGTGGTCACGTTGATACAGACAGGAAGTTCAGATACGACCTCCAGGGCAGGGCAGACAGGGAACTCAGGGGTGACCTCTGTGGTCTGGAACGAACTCATGGGCTGCAGCAGGCTCTGGAGTGAACTCATGGGCTGGAGCAGGCTCTGAAGCAGACACTTGAACTGAAGCACAGTGCACGGCCCAAACACACCATCGCCATGACAGGGACTGCAATTGTCAGTGGGACCACCTCTGCGACCCCCCAGACTTGATACCACCACAGAGATACCAGTTACTCGTACCGACATCAGCAGTGTGTCCTACAGACTTGAAGCCAGTCTCAAACTCCTAGGGGCTACCTTAATGGCTTTATGTGCAACGTTCATGACGACCAGGAATACTGACGTGGCGTCCATGACGGCTGAAGACTCTGGCGAGGCACCCGTGAAGGCTGGAGACAGGTTTATGACCTGAAGGAATTTGCAGAGGGTTTTCTCACTTAATTATCATTGAAAAGGACAAATATACCCTTTTAACTCTATATATTTTATATACATATATACAATCTCATGAGAAATGTATCAACATGTATTCGATTTCACTGTGATCATTCCTTTATAGTGTTTTGCCTATGTATTGATCCTTGAATGTATTCGTAGATATCAAGAATGATATATATGTGATCTTGATTAATCAAGTAATACTAACATTACTTGATTAATCAAGATCACATATATATCATTCTTGATATCTACGAATTTGTCTTTTAATGAACTACAATATCATGTATATTATATGGTGATATCTATGCAACATATTAGTATCATAAGAATCTTGAAGGTTCCTCTCTTAAACAACCAATCAAATTACATGCAAATACTTGTATTTCCATTCACCAAAGCAGTGCTGCCAATTGCTTTCAGTTGAAAGTAGCTAAAACTGGTCGCTAAATGTTGCTAGACTGTTCATAGTCCATAGACTGTAAAAAAAGATGGACGATATACCTTCACTTTCTTCCATTGTAGTAACTGAAGCCGCCAGTGTGCCAATATGGCGCTGACATCTTGAGTCTCGAGTCTGAGCATTGTGAACTTGTGAAAAGTGTCAATGTTTATTGGACACTGGGTCACAAGTTACAACAGTCCCCAAGTCCTTTTATGAGCAGCTCACTAGCACACCTATCCTGGGTTTTGCTGACCCCAAACTCCCCTACTTTCTCCATATAGATGCCAGCACCAAGGAGTTGAGAGCTGCACTGTTTTAGGTGGGCAGATGCGTGCAAATGCATTTGCGAGCAGAGGGCTGTCGCACAGTGAGTCAAGGTATCCCACTCACAAACTTGAATTCCTTGCCTTTAAATGGGCAGTAACTGAAAAGTTTAGCGATTACCTTTATGGCAGCCAATTCATTGTCATTACTGATAGCATCCCTCTCACTCATGTTCTTATGACCGCAAAATTAGATGGTACTAGTTATTGGTGGCTGGCAGTTCTTTCCACTTTTTCATTTAAGTTGCAGTACAGGGCAGGCAAGCTGAATGTCGATGCTGATACCTTTTCAAGGCGACCTCAAGAGCCATTTCCAGAAAACCCCTTGTCCCAAAAGGAGCATGAAAGGATCCAACAATTCACACAGCATCAGCTTTCCAACACAGAAGATTCTGTCAGCACCACAGATGATGTAGTCCAGGCCATCTGTGAGAAGCACCTCATTAGGCAGTCATTCCGATGATATTATGAATGAGAAGATAGTTCTGATTGGTTACCTGTTATACCTCACCTTCCAAAAGACCTTGGTGACAGACCAAGGGCTGATCCAGTTCTTCGAGTGGTGATGTCTTGGAATCGGGAGAAAAACCTTCACCAGCAGTAAGGAAGGAACTGGTCTTCCTTATTTCTCAAAGGAGTGGAATCGCCTTGGGTTAAAGGACGGAGTACTTTACAGAAGACAGAAAGACAAGGATTCCATTACAATTACAAACATCTGAAGTCTCACCTGGAAGAAAGCTATTTGCTTGCCTCCCATAGGGCAATAAAAAATGCAGAGAGGAACAAAACCAGGTTTGACAAACGTGTGACAAATTCCTCCTTGGAAGTCAGTGATCGAGTACTGGTGAGAAATGTTCATTTGCATGGTAAGCACAAGTTAGCAGACAAGTGGGAGTCCGAGGTGTAGTGGTATTCAATGATCTGATGATGACAACTCGACAGACTCGTGCTCAGTTTTTCTCCACTTTCGGACACCCTAAAATAATGCAGACTGATCAGGGCACAAATTTTTTATCGAGACTTTTTAAACAAGTTCTGGAGTCTTTGGCAATTTCTCACCGTGTTTCAAGTGTGTACCACCCGCAAAGCCAGGGCTTTTCATCACACACTTAAGTCTATGCTTAAGAAATATTGTATGGACACTGCTCGAGATTGGGATGAGGGGGTTCTCTTGGTTTTATTCGCAGTAAGAGAGACTGTACAACAATCTCTTGGCTTAAGTCCAGCCGAACTCGTATTTGGACATCAGGTAAGAGGACTGATTCAATGACTGATTCAAGTCCGAACACTAATGTACTGGATTATTTTAGTACATTTTGAGATTGTTTACATACTGCTTGGTCGCTAGCTAAAGAATCTTTAATAAATGCTCAAAAAGGCATGAAGCGCAAGCTCGATCAGAAAGCAATTGCACGATCTTTTGTGCCTGGTGATGAAGTGCTCGTGCTTTTACCTGTTCCTGGATCATCTCTGTCGGCTCATTTCTTTGGTCCGTATGCTGTGAAAAAGAAAATGAGTGAAACTGATTATATGTTTTGTCACATGAACATGTTAAAAGCTTACCATGCCAGGGAGAAGCCCAAGGTTAAAGCTCCGGAACAGACTGCAGGGCCTGCTGTCTCTTC
The DNA here is from genome assembly GCA_037950665.1 of Hypophthalmichthys nobilis. NCBI lineage: Eukaryota > Metazoa > Chordata > Actinopteri > Cypriniformes > Xenocyprididae > Hypophthalmichthys > Hypophthalmichthys nobilis. Next base: position 18,141,461 of record CM075472.1, read on the forward strand.
TGTCGCGATGGCCATAGAGCTGATGCCCTCTCCTGGTATCTCAGGTGCTGACGAGGATGGTGTTATACTCCGCAAGGTTCAGACCAGAAATCTGACATTGGTAAGTTAATCTCTGATTTTAAGTGTCTGTTTAAGAATGTTCCTAGACAAACGAATGTTTTCCAGCATGACATTATTGTAAATGGTGCTCGCCCTATTAAGCAGCATGCTTGTCATGTAAATTCAGTCAAGAGATCTATTATGCGTCAGGAGGTAAGTTATTTGTTGGAGAATGGTTTAGCCAAACCCAGTTGCAGTCCCTGGAGTTCTCCATCTCTACTCATGCCTAAATCTGATGGCACGTTTAGATTCTGCACCGATTACCGCAAGGTAAATGCTGTGACTGTGCCAGACAGTTATCCTTTACCGCGAATGGAAGACTGTATAGATAACATTGGTTCTGTACGTTTTGTTAGTAAACTGGATATGCTGAAAGGGTACTGGCAAGTCCCACTTACATCACAAGCGTCAGACATCTCAGCATTTGTAAACCCAGATAACTTCCTTCAGTATACCGTGATGGCTTTCGGGCTCAGAAACGCACCAGCAACGTTTCAGGGTCTGGTAAATATTGTCTTGGCTGATGTACCGAATTGCAATGCATATCTCGATGATCTGGTTATATATTCAGTGGATTAGAAAGAACATGTGTGCTCGTTGAAAACCGTGTTTGAACATCTTGTCAAAACTAATTTAACACTTAACTTGGCAAAATGCGAGTTTGGCCGAGCGACTGTCACTTGTCTCGGTAAAGAGGTTGGACAAGGCCAAGTGTGTCTGGTAGAGGCTAAAGTTACAGCCATTGCAGAATTTCCAGTTCCTACCACCCGACGAGAGTTACGAAGGTTCTTGGGTATGGCTGGCTATTACCGCAGGTTTTGCAAAAATTTCTCAACGGTTGTTAATCCTTTTACTGTGTTACTCAGCCCATCTAAACCTTTTGAATGGTCCTTGGAGTGTCAGCATGCTTTCAACTGTGTAAAGACTCTTTTATGTAATGCACCTGTTCTTATTGCACCTGACTGTACATACAATTTTAAACTTGAGGTCGACGCAAGCATTGTTGGCGCTGGAGCTGTTCTTCTGCAGGAGGATAAAAACGGTGTGGATCATCCTGTCAGTTATTACTCTCGTAAGTTTAATAAGCATCAGCTTAACTATTCCACTACTGAAAAGGAAGCACTTGCCTTGTTGCTCGCCTTACAGCATTTTGAAGTTTATCTTGGCTCCAGTAACCTCCCCGTCACAGTGTATACGGATCACAATTCTCTTGTGTTTTTGTCTCGGATGTATAATCAAAATCAGAGGCTGATGCGATGGGCTCTGGCAGTCCAAAATTACAATTTGGTAATTAAACACAAAAAAGGTGTTGAAAATGTTCTAGCTGATGCTCTTTCGAGGGCTTAAGTATGATGTATTATGTTTTTTTTACTTTTTGGAACAAACAGGTTTGTTCTTAAGGGTGGGAGTGTTACGTCCCGGTAGTTGTTTGTGCCTCTGTGTGTGTTTTCTCTCTCTCCTCCTGTCAATTTCTTAGGCACGCCTATACGTAATCTTCATTAGTTTGCGTGACGGCATGATTTCCGCTGCCAATCCTGTCTGGCGCCAGGGTTAAAAATAGAGTCATGACGGACGCGAACCCTTTTTGTTAATTTTGCTTTGTTTAATGACACTCTCATGTTGTACAGTTTTTGAGTTGTCATTTCGTTTCCTTTTGCCATTTATTTTCTTATCATTTGTTACTTCGATTATATTGATCTTCTCCTCGCCCTATGGGAAAATGGACAGGTAGTATGTCAAGTGACGTACACGTTGCAACACCTAGTGACTTCCATGAATAGACACATCAGTTTAAGAGTGAGCGCCACTTTTGTATGTTCTGTTTTGTTTAGAGAGAGTAGGTAAGTTACAATATGCTGAAGACTTGCTTTTCTAGTTTTTCTTTTCATTAGTTAGGTTAGACATTGAACTTGAGTTAGATTGGTTTTTTGTTCTTTTCTTTTATGCCACTTTTTGTCCTTTTCCCTGGTTTATTATTTTTGTTTTCTTTTATTGTTTATTTAAATATTGTATATATTTTTCCTTTTGCTATTCTGTTACTTTTCATTATTTCTATTATTATTATCATTATTATCTCACGCCTTCTTTTTCCTGATTGTAAAATAAATTACGTTTATTGGCAGTTTGTGTAGCATTTTTGTCTTTTGTCTTTATGGTCACAATCTCAATGTTACCCCTTCTAACTCTAGACCAAAATTAGGAAGTTGTAACACTCTCATTTATATTGTTAACTATATTCTAAATAAACTACAAAATAAACTTTTGTCCTCATGCTATTTCCTTTAGATCTCTCTCACATACCTGACTGAAAGGCTCACGTGGCTCATTATGCGGGTCATTGTCTCCTCAGGTGTGAATCACAGCATTATTCATGCTCTTATGCATACTGTCTTTCTAAACAAAAAGTGTCTTACAAAATTTAAATCAATATATTGTTTTATGTGAATGAGTAGGCAGGATGATTTTCACATCATTTTGAAGCAAACATTTTTGGCTGGTGACGCTTCAGGAGTCCCCGAAACAAGAAATATACCTGAAAAAGACCAAACTGAAAAAGAAAAGGACCTACCTGTTCGAAGTGAAGATGAAGTTGAAGTGACAAACGTTGCTGAAACCTCAGATGTTTCTGTTGAAGGGAGAGAACAACAGCCAGATATTGAGGGGGAACAGAATTTAGATACTCCACTCAGGCGCTCTAGTAGGCAGAGACAGGAACCTTAGAGACTTACCTACTTTCAGCTTGGAAACCCCCTGTCTTATGATGCTCAATCTTTGTTTCAGGGGTTAAGCAATGCTCTTGTTGGCTCCCTCAATGGTGTTGAAAATCCAGGTGCCCTTTCCAATTTACCTGATGCTTCACCAAATGTAGTGACTAATCAGCCACTCAGGGGGGAGTGTAACCCTGGTTAAATAATTGTTTTATGATTATTATTATTATTATTGTTGTTGTTTATAAAATAGCTTGAATAGAATATTATAACTATCAATATGTCTGAAATTCTTTATAAATCAACAAATATATGTATATATTTACATCTGAATTGAGTTAAGAAATGAGAAACAACCAATCGGAGCGTTGGAATTTTGGCTCCACCACCCTTGCCTACGCATCGCGGTGCGCAGGTTAGAAGAGAGATGCAGAGCGACTGAGAAATCTGATCTGACGTAAGAGTGTTGAAATGTGAAAATATGATTCTTAAACTGTTTAAAGTTCACATAAACTGAACGAATTAAAGTGTAACTTCATGGTTTTGGAAGATCCAGTGTGATTGTGTCGATTGGCACTACAGAGTTTACATTTTGGCTCAGTGAGTTTACCAATGTATGACAACACATGAAATGTTATAGTATTTTATTTGTTTCATGCATACGACACAAAATAGTGTTAATATTGTGATGTTGTATGGATTGGATTGTTCATTTGCAGTGTGGTTATTTCAGACCGCATAGTGTATTGAGTGTTCACTGCCGTTCGCTGACGCCATTTTGGTTGCGCGTGCTTGTGAAAAAAAAGAGACATGAATGGACAGGTATTTGAATATAATGTCACTTGCTATGATGATAGTATTCATGTATGTGTTTTATTTGTTTCTCGTGTTATGTATAATTGTAAATCTTTATGGATACAAATATTGCATGCATATTCTGGTCTGTGATCAGGCAAAGACTATAGATATAGAAAGATGGTTCACTCCTATTACTCCTATTATGATGCACAATATGGCAGAATATGTCCCACCTTCTAAGTAAAAGAGCCAATCACTGATTGATAAAGTGCGTCACTGCAGCTGCTGTTAGAAGCTCCGGTTCCATAGAAACCTGAGACTCGTGTTTAGGACTGCATATGCAAATTGGCTGGTCTAGCCTGAAAAATAAGCTTTTTTAATGCTACTTTAGCATAAGAAACAACATTTATGGGACAGCTCAATGTCAGATTTTGTTGCTGATTTAAAATATGTTATTTAATTGTGAGTTCGCCAAGCAGTTTTTGAGATTTCAGGAATCCCCCATTCAAATAGATAGGACTTGGCCTTGGATGCCCGAAATAGGCGTTGCAAATATGGTCGCCGAGTGAACAGCCTTTCCTTGAAAGGGAAAGTGATCAGGCCAGGTTTTTTTTTTTTTTTTCTCTGTGTGAACATTTTTTCAAGTTGGATTTCACTAATCAATGGCGAGCCTCCCACTTTGACCCTGAAAGGATCATGAACCTAGAGGAAAGGGCAATTTTCCATTCCATTATTTCTCTTCATACAAGTAAGAGAACACATTCCCAGAGACTGGTTCCCTATATTTTTTATTGGACTGAAAAATTTCAGGAGCACAGTTGGGAAAATTTAAGACTGATCAATCTTCCTATTAGTAAAGACTTTGAACTTGAAAACTGATTTCAGTGTGGGTTACATGTGATATCACTGGTATTTGTTTTCATTTGTTTTCAAGTTGTGATCTTGATTACTGTTAAGTGAAAAGTAATTTAGAGGGTGCATCCAGGGTATATATTTTTTATAAGTTTATTATATTTTCTCTGTTTGTGTATTCTGTGATTGAGATAAAAAGAAAAAACTAAAGAAAAAAAGATCACTAAATACTCAAAGTCATTATTGGTTCAACTTACCTTCTGTCTCCACCTGTTGCTCAGTATCACTGCCACCTCCCCTTATGTACCATGCAGTCTTTTGATTTTATTTGTCTGGTCCATTAGTAAGTGAGTAAATACATGATGGTTTTCTTAAGGCTGTTGATCTACTGGATTTCAAACAATGCTATACAGTACTTTCTTACTTTCCTGTATTTTGCTTCAGCTGTCTTTCCCTTGGTAAACTGTATGCATGTATGTTTGTGTATGTTACAGTAGTTTAAATGTTTAGTCTAGTTAATAAAGTCTTGTTCATGTCACACGCAAAGTTGTCCGTGTTTCATGCTCATATCACGATCGGATATCATATATCCCTAATCCTGCAGATTTTGACTACATGCTGCATGCTTTGACTACATTTCCCGGAAATGAACATTTCTTAGAATTAATAAACAATTAATAATGAGTGTTCGCTGGACAAACAGGTTAATTGATTGTAATATTAATTCTACATTAAGTTAATTCTATTAACTGATCAAAATATTTATAATTAATTATAACTAGTTATAATAAATAATTCATATTTCTTTTGAGCTAATTGACTACAAGCGATCATCAGAACTGTACATGCTGGTGACTGTGATGCATGGGCCAAGCTCCGTGGCCACTGGAGCTTGGTGTATTGTGAAAATAAGGGATCATAAAATTGCATGTTATTTTTATTTAGTACTGTCCTGAATAAGCCATTTCACATAACAGATGTTCAAATACTGTCACATGTTCAGTTTAGTTCAGTCCTGTGTTGTCTGCATTAGTCCTGGTTAATCACTATGGTTTCTAATTAGTCAAGTCAGCTGTTTCCGTTTGGTAGTCATTATCTGTGTATTTAAGTTCCTGCCTGTTCATTGTTGGTTATTGTTTGTGTGTGAGCACACTGTTACGTATCTGCCTGCTTGTTGAATTAGACCCTGTTTACTATAATAAATCTGCATTCGTCTACCTTTGTTCCGTGACAAATACAAGCCACAAGACAAAATAACTGAATTTATCAAAATTGTCCCATTCAAAAATTCCCTTGAATCTTAACTGTCTGTCGTTACCTGAATCATTCAAAACATTTCATGTTTTGTGCTAGTTTGTGAGGCCCTTGTTTGTCCTGAACTGGTAAACTGCCCACTGTTCTTCAGAAAAAGTCCTGCACATTCATACACAACTATTGCAAAAGATGAAAACATTTAGTGATGCTCAAGAAGGAAACAATGCATTAAGAGCAGTGGGCATAAACTTTGAAAAGGATGATGATGATGTGTAAATTTTGTTTAAAGATCTTTTCTTTTTTTTTTTTTTCATTTAGTACTGCCCTTCAGAAGCTAATACTTCCATGTTTCCCAGAAGACAAAATAATTACAATTTACCCTGTTTATGCAATTCAAAAAGTTACGCAAAAGGTAACACATTACAAGTAACTTGAGTTACATAATCAGATTACTTTTTCAAGTAACTAGTAAAGTAATGCATTACCTTTTCAATTTACAACAAAATATCTAAGTTACTTTTTCAAATAAGTAATTTTTCTCTATTTATTGACTGACAGCTCTCCTGTTCTTATATTGAGAGAAATAAAGAGGTGTTGTGTGTGCTGTGTAAACATATGTTGTTCTAGACTAAATGTGAACACGAATTTACTCATCTCACTTGCATGAAAGCATTCAGTACAGTGAAATGCAATCTCAGAATTTTTGTCACAGTCACCGTCTGTCTCACCTTCCCCGGACTCCACTTCCCAGCATCCCTCTGGTTCCTCACCTGCGCTCCATTTCCAATCACTGATCACCACAAAGACTGCATCAGTCACAGATAAACTGAACCCTAAGACTTTCCTTATCCTAACCCACTTACCTGGACTGCTTTCTCTGCTGTGTTGTTGTTTCATCTGCATTCAATAAACCTGCTGTTGTTTACATCACTTACCTCTGTGTTCCTCGTCTATCCGCTGACAATTTTATGAAAACCAGTAATTATTAACTATATTAATTATACAGATATACTTTATTTAATCTCGCTTTATTAACCAATGTCTTTGCTGCTGACCTTCAATGATACTAATAAGCAAAAATAACTTTAGATTAGATTTAAAAATAAGAGTGTTTAACTTCCTTCTCCTGTATCCTATTCTTCTCTTATCTAGAATGGCAGCACAGCTGAAAGGTTTATTTGCACTACTGTACAGGCGTAAATGTGCATTTTCTTCAGCCTGAGGCTTATTCATTTCACTTTCGGTGTAAAAAGAACCTTAACCATTGCCAAAAATAGTACTATAGTATATATATATATAAAAACAAGCAAGCTCAGCCAAGATGAGAAAAAGTAATGCAAAAGTAATGTAACTAACACAATTAGTTACTTTTTTAGGGAGCAGTGCAATATTGTAATGCATTACAATAACTTTGAACTTTTTACAATGAACTTTTTTGATCCACTTCAAATGTTGACTACTATATATATATATATATATATATATATACACACACTACCAGTAAAAAGTTTGGAATCGGTAAGATTTTTAATGTTTTAAAAGAAGTTTCATCTGCTCGCCAAGGCTGCATTTATTTAATTAAAAATACAGTAAAAACAGTAATATTGTGAAATATTATTACAATTTAAAATAACTGTTTTCTGTTTGAATATATTTTATAAACTAATTTATTCCTGTGATGGCAAAGCTGAATTTTCAGCATCTTTACTCTAGTCTTCAATGTCACATGATCCTTCAGAAATCATTCTAATATGCTGATTTGCTGCTCAAGAAACATTTATGATTATTATCAACGTTGAAAACAGTTGTGTACTTTTTTTTTTTTTCAGGATTCCTTGATGAATAGAAAGTTCAAAAGAACAGCATTTATCTGAAATACAAAGCTTTTGTAACATTATACACTACCGTTCAAAAGTTCGGGTTTAGTAAGAATTTTTATTTTTATTTTTTTGAAAAGAAATTTAAGAAATTAATACTTTTATTCAGCAAGGATGCATTAAATTGATCAAAAGTGACAGTAAAGACATTTATAATGTTACAAAAGATTATATTTCAAATAAATGCTGTTCTTTTGAACTTTCTATTCATCAAAGAATCCTGAAAAAAAAAAAAAAAATATCGTACACAAATATTCTGTACAATTGTACACAATAAATTCTTGAGCAGCAGATCAGCATATTAGAATGATTTCTGAAGGTGACACTTAAGACTGGAGTAATGATGCTGAAAATTCAGCTTTGATCACAGGAATAAATTACTTTATAAAATATATTCAAACAGAAAACAGTTATTTTAAATTGTAATAATATTTCACAATATTACTGTTTTTACTATATTTTTAATTAAATAAATGCAGCCTTGGTGAGCAGACGAAACTTCTTTTAAAAACATAAAAAATCTTACCGATTCCAATATCATAAAATATCAGAATATATCAGAATATCAGAATATATGGTTAAACTTTATATCAACAGTCCGCTTTAGCAACTTGTCAACTACATATCAATTAACTCTCGTTAGAGTAGTAGTAGACTGTCTGCTTAAATCTGCTAACACTCTATTTTGAACACTCTTTCTGAACTTTGCCAATATGTCAACTTATTCTACTTACCCGAACCCTAGCACCTAACCCTAGGTGCTAGGATTCGGGTAAGAAGAATTTTTATTTCTTTTTTATTATTTTTAATCGGCGGTGTTCCTACAATTTCCTTGCAAGCAGGTCAACTCTGCACCATGTACTGTACTCTTGTGCAAACAGTTTGGCATCTCAGTTTGGCCTAATTAGTATCTTTATTTGCTCAGCTGTCTGCATTTATATGTCTGTGCTGGCTCCCCTAATGTTTGACCAAACATTTGTGCCACACTTTTAACTGAGACTCTTTTCAGTTTTTGACTGTACAGTATTAAATAAACATTTGGAAACACTTCTCAAGGTGAGACAGGGCTGGAAATGATTAAGCTCCATATATAGAGTCAAAGATATTGCGCAGCACTAGTATAGTCAATCATCAGTGTTCAGAATTCTCTTATACTGTGAGTTATCATTAGCAACAAATCCTAGCATATTTGTGCTAGTGGCTTGATGTTTGCCAGTCGAAGGCATAATGAGATCTAACCCACTGGCATAATTATATTCAGACTTTTTCAGATATGAGAGAACTTTATTCATCCCCTCAATGCCCAAACTTTATTATGATGGACAGATGTTGATTTAGACTATCTTGAGCAGTTTAATCCATTAAGAAAACAAGTGGCGGACCAAAGCGACAAAAATCAATGGAAGTGTTTGCTCAATCTTTCATCTGCATGAACGTGAGAGACCGTGAGACTGATTTCTTGGTTGTGCGCCTTGTGAGCCTTAAAGGTGACAAATGTGATCTGGGAAATGCTAACATTAGCCTGCTAGCATTGAAAACATACGATCCCACCCTCCCTGCAAATCGCCGTCCAAAGCCACGCCTCCTCCAAAACACTGAACACACACAGCTGCTCTCAGCAAAGTGTCACAAGAGACGACGTTAAACTTCTACCTCATGTCTCAAAGCACATAACATTACAATAATAATGAATGTAAACAACTTAGAGAGCTTGTACTTGACTGCTGCACATTCATTTCGGTCTTGATATTGTTGACATGGAAACACATAATTCCAAGTCTGCAGACGTGAACAGCTCCAGTTAGAACGTAACAGGTTGAACGCAGCATAAGCTCATTGTTTTGATTCAGTAGGAACTGTAAAAGGTGGCTGCTGTGTGTTTGCGGTGCTTCGTGACTGAAGTATAAACTCTGCACAGCATGAAATGCGCTGATGATGTATGATGTCTGCATGAGCCGCAAACAGGGTGCGTAAGGGTATGTAAAAACATACGCTGACAGGCAGGTAGGACATCGTATTATTTCATTCGGACTGAATATAGAGATTGGATTAACATTTTACGGTCCTACGCCTTCCACAGACAATATATACGTATAAAAATACATATAGACCATTTAACATAATGATTTCTATCAGGATATGAGGAGACTTTCAACCACTATAACAAAAAAATGTTTCTTTAGTGAATCACCTATTGCACCTTTAATGAACTTTCCATCCTGTCATAAAAAGTGATCTGCTTTCTCCAAAGAGTTACTCAATGAAATTTCAGTGCTTTTGTCAGTGGATTTAGCATTCATATCTTTCTTGTTTTGGCACAGAAGAGAGCAGACAATCGGAAAGCAGATGATCAGATGGAAAGTACGTTTTGTACTGACCTATATTATAGTCAAAGGTGCAAATACTACACATGTGAATTCCAGCAGCGATTCTTCATGTGCTTCACTATGTTTGGTAGTAAGCAGAAAGGCCTGTGTCAAAAGTCAATTTTGCAACATGGATTTCTGTTCAATCTTATTTGTGGACCTGCAGGACAATAGCTTCTTCTTATAAAAGATCTGTTCTTACATAAGATTTGACTAGGCTCTGTTTTCTGTTTACATCTGCTATTAACATGCATCTCCGTTGCATTTCCTTTGACCAGTTGTGGTTGGATTTTGTGGTTGGAGTCTCTGATGTTTATATATCATTTACTACATCAAAACATACTTTACTTTTCAATATCAGCATAAAAAAGGTGATGTTCAGTGTAGAATACTCCAAGCTATTTTGGTTGAGCAGTTAACTCAACTTCAAATGTGCTTTACCATGTTGCGAATACTGAAGATTTTTTATGACATCTTGTGCATGTACTGTATATGTTTTGGCTTTTCCAATTTTTCAGGGCCTAAAAATAACAGTGTACATCATTTGTTCATTGCCTTTAAAAAAAATCAGCCTGTTTTTCTTCAGCTGAGACCCTCAAATCCCCAACAAACATTAAATCTTTAAAATTAAGATCTCATTGCACTCAAAAATATTTAGGCCTAAACTTAAGATTTATATATTCGAATTACATATACAAGTTCCATCCATTTGCATTAAACTTTTTAATATAAACAAATATGTGATGTCATATTTGTCAGTCATACATAAATGAAACAGGTAAGAAACAGGTTAGTTCCCCTTTGAAGTGGAACTTTAATGCTGCATCTTGGTGTTGACGCTATGGGGAATGCCATTAGCCTGACCAGTGTCTGAGGCACGGTAAGGATGGGTAGGTTACTTTTAAAATGTATTTTACTACAGATTACAAAATGCATGCTTTTAAAAAGTAAATTGTAACGTATTTCATTAGATTACCCAAGTTTTATAACTTAAAGTCGGCATGAAATCAAAATTGACCCTATTTACTTTGTTAGTGCATATTACTAGTCTTGTGGTAAACAATTAATCCGTGCAAGTTAATACACAGAAAAAAAATTGTTTGTCGTGGTAATCTTTAATCAAAATCTGAAAAGTTACTTCTGGTCTGGAATGGTGTTCCTTCCCTGATGACGTCAGTTTGACGGATTGGGTTGAAAACGCTTAAACCACTCCCCTCCAACCATTAGTCTGCTATGAGCGAGAGATGGAGAGGAGGACCATTAAAGTAAAACCCTGCCCTCAATATTCAATATTCCGTTTCACTTGGAAATGCGTCACAACACTGGAGAGAAGTCGTTTGCAACTTCCGGTTCATGGGGACTTTAATCTAAATACTTTGAAATACTAATAAGTATGTAACACCAAAAAAAAAAAAAAAAAACGTAATTGCGTTTTAATCTCACAATTCTGACTTTTTCTCAGAATTGTGAGATATAAACTCACAACATTGAGAAAAGAAGTCAGAATTCTGAGATATGAACTCTCAATTTTGAGAAAAAATTCAATTACGAGAAAAGAAGCCAGAATTGCACGTTTTTATCATGCAAATCTGACTTTATAACTTGCAATTATGAGTTTGTATCTCCCAATTCTGACTTTATAAAACACAATCTCGCAATTCTAAGAAAAAAAAAAGTCAGAATTGTGAGATAAAAAGTTGCAATTACCTTTTTTTTTTACAGTTACAAGGGACTCACAAACAACTATCGCAAAACAAAAAAAACAGCAATGGATCATCCAGGTAATGACAGGACAGTTAAGATTCAAGGGTATGTAAATTTTTGAATGAAGAAATTTTTATAAATTCAGTCATTTTGTCTTGTGGAGTATATGTAAACATCTGTTATGTGAAATAGCTTATTCAAGACAGTACTAAATAGAAATAACATACCATTTAAATAACATACCATTTTTATGATCTCTCTTATTTTGTTAAAATTATTAAAATGTTGCATATTCTGCAAGGGGTATGAAACTTATGAGCAGAAATGTAGCTTAGTATCAGTTTACCTTATTAAGGGCACTAAGCAAATTTCCGGGAGGGGGCCCCCTAGGTAGTAATACAGCCCTTCACAAGCTCCCGTTCAAGATACTCATGCTGCACATGCGTTCTCTTCCAGGACTGGTTTGCAGCGATTGACCTAAAGGACGCGTACTTTCATGTTTTGATTTTCCCTCGAACAAAGACCGTTTCTTTGCTTTGTGTTCGAGGGTCGAGCATACCAGTACAAGGTCCTCCCCTTTGGGCAGTCCCTGTCTCCCCGTGTCTTTACCAAAGTCGCAGAAGCTGCCCTTGCACCACTCAGTCAGGCGGGAATAAGCATCCTCAACTATCTCGATGACTGGCTCATTCTGGCCCAGTCCTGAGATCAGTTATGCGAACACAGGGACCTGGTGCTCAGGCACCTCAGCCCTATAGTGTGTGGTGTGCCATAATGTGACAAAGACAGCACACCACACACTAACAGATTTTCAACCAGATTCCCAAACACGGGAAATCTCGCAAAATCTCTCAAGACTTCAGAATAAGCATGGCGGATGATAGGCAGGAGGAAATTGCGATGATAGTGTTCGGAATGATTTTGGTATGTTTTACATGTTGTCTAAACACTTGTGCTGTCGCCACAAATTGACAAGCTGATCCTTCATCTCTGGTTTCTAAATCCATTTAACTTTGTGCTGTGCCATGATTGTGTTTGTTATGCTTCTGTCTTCTGTCAGCTCGCTTTCTGATTGGATATTGTTTAGATTCACGTGATAATCTCCAGAGCGTGCACGTGTTTGTCCTCGGGGTTCCCCCCACACATCAGGATTTCTGATCTTAAATATTCAACATGTCACACATCTCACACCACAGGAAAATCTGATAAGATAATCTGTAGAACCATCAAGATAATCAGGACGTTACCTAGGATTGTCAGAAGGGCAGAAATCGACCCAAAATCAGCCCAATTATCTTGTGTTGTGTACCCAGCATAAGGGTTTAAATACACAGGCAATGGTAATTAACAGAACTAGAAACAGCTGAAGAACTAATGTCTAACTATAGAAAATAATAAGGAACACAGGCGGGCAGACAGGAAAACCGAAAACACCAGTTACATTTACATTGTTATATATATATATATATATATATATATATATATATATATATATAATGTCACGGACTGGTTTGCAGTATTCAATGCAGGATGAAGAATATACAATAAAGTTTAATAGAGTATTAGGAACAAGGATCAGGGAAAATAACCAAGAAAACAACTACAAACCCAGTGTAACCTAAACAAAGCTAGACAAAGGACAGACTGAAACTAAGGGCATATATACACAGTGAACTGAGAAGTTAACGAGACTAATAAACAAGAAACAGCTGGTATAAATGAACTAATAATGATGGTAACCATAGAATCATAGGAAAGGCGGGAAACTGAACAAAAGAGAACATGTGACTACAGACAAACCAACTAATACATGAACAGGAAGGGAAACATAAAAACCAAACTCAAAACAGGCTTAACCCTGACATAACTCCCCCCTCCCGGAAGGTGCGACCTTGCGCCAAAAAGAGTCCAACCAGGGAGGGGGGGGCGGGCACCATGGAGGTCGTGGGCAGGTGCGGACAGGTAGGATGCCTATAGGGTGGTACCGGCAGTTCGGGGCGCCATGGCGGGTTGGGCAGTTCGGGGCGCCATGGCAGTGTGGCCTCTGTGGCCTTGGCCTGGACCCCAGCCTTGGCCACTCTGGCTACGGGTATATGGCCCCCCCCAAAAAAATTTCCTTGGGAAGAGCCACTGGAGCTGCCTCAGGGACTGGAGCGGAGTCTGGAGCTGCCTCGGGGACTGGAGCAGAGTCTGGAGCTGCCTCGAGGACTGGAGCGGAGTCTGGAGCTGACTCGGGGACAGGAGCGGAGTCTGGAGCTGACTCGGGGACAGGAGTGGAATCCATCCCTAAACTCAGGACGAAGGAGAGAGTCGCCTCTGGACTCGGGTAAGGGAATGGGAACCATCACTGGATGGAGGTCAGGGACTGGATCCTGGGTGAGGAAGAGAAACAGAGCCATGGCGGCAGCCATCTTGACCGGGGGCTCAGGCGTGGTGGCGGCCATCTTGACCGAGGGCTCAGGCGTGGCGGCGGCCATGTTGACCGAGGGATCAGGTGTGGCGGCAGCCATCTTGACCGAGGACTCAGGCGTGGTGGCGGCCATCTTGACTGAGGGTTCAGACGTGGCGGCAGCCATCTTGACTGAGGGTTCATGCGTGGCGGCAGCCATCTTGACTGAGGGCTCATGCGTGGTGGCGGCCATCTTGACTGAGGGCTCAGGTGAGGCGGCGGCCATCTTGCGACGGGGCTGGGGTGTGGCGGAGACCATGATGGGAAGAGATACTGGAAAGGGATCTTTATCTCACCAACGGTATAAGCCATAGCAAGCCATAGCACATGATCGAGATATTGTGCTAGAGTACCTGGGGTTGTGGCTGCTGGTACTTGCCGGAAGAGCCCATCCCGTCGTTCCAAGGAACCTGGTGAGCGAGCTGGAGAAATTCCTCAACATAGCACTCAATCGGGCAGCCCTCTTGGGTCATGGAGAGAAGCAGGTTGGCAGGACCAAATGAAATGGTGATCATTTTTTTTATCGGTAGTTGGTCTGGTCTTCTGTTTCTGGTCTAGCTTTCTGTCACGGACTGGTTTGCAGTATTCAATGCATGATGAAGAAGATATATACAATAAAGTTTAATGGAGTATTAGGAACAAGGATCAGGGAAAATAACCAAGAAAACAACTACAAACCCAGTGTAACCTATACAAAGGACAGACTGAAACTAAGGGCATACACAGTGAACTGAGAAGTTAACGAGATTAATAAACAAACAGCTGGTACAAATGAACTAATAATGATGGTAACCATAGAAACATAGGAAAGGCGGGAAACTGAACAAAAGAGAACATGTGACTAAAGACAAACCAACTAATACATGAACAGGAAGGGAAACATAAAAAACAAACTCAAAACAGGCTTAACCCTGACAATATATATATATATATATATATATGTATATATATATATACAGTGGGTACGGAAAGTATTCAGACCCCCTTAAATTTTTCACTCTTTGTTATATTGCAGCCATTTGCTAAAATCATTTATTCATTTTTTTCCCTCATTAATGTACACACAGCACCCCATATTGACAGAAAAACACAGAATTGTTGACATTTTTGCAGATTTATTAAAAAAGAAAAACTGAAATATCACGTTCCTAAGTATTCAGACCCTTTGCTGTGACACTCATATATTTAACTCAGGTGCTGTCCATTTCTTCTGATCATCCTTGAGATGGTTCTACACCTTCATTTGAGTCCAGCTGTGTTTGATTATACTGATTGGACTTGATTAGGAAAGCCACACACCTGTCTATATAAGACCTTACAGCTCACAGTGCATGTCAGAGCAAATGAGAATCATGAGGTCAAAGGAACTGCCTGAAGAGCTCAGAGACAGAATTGCGGCAAGGCACAGTTCTGGCCAAGGTTACAAAAAAATTTCTGCTGCACTTAAGGTTCCTAAGAGCACAGTGGCCTCCATAATCCTTAAATGGAATACGTTTGGGACGACCAGAACCCTTCCTAGAGCTGGCCGTCCGGCCAAACTGAGCTATCGGGGGAGAAGAGCCTTGGTGAGAGAGGTAAAGAAGAACCCAGCCCTCCACCAGTCGGGGCTTTATGGCAGAGTGGCCCGACGGAAGCCTCTCCTCAGTGCAAGACACATGAAAGCCCGCATGGAGGACTCCAAGATGGTGAGAAATAAGATTCTCTGGTCTGATGAGACCAAGATAGAACTTTTTGGCCTTAATTCTAAGCGGTATGTGTGGAGAAAACCAGGCACTGCTCATCACCTGTCCAATACAGTCCCAACAGTGAAGCATGGTGGTGGCAGCATCATGCTGTGGGGGTGTTTTTCAGCTGCAGGGACAGGACGACTGGTTGCAATCGAGGGAAAGATGAATGCGGCCAAGTACAGGGATATCCTGGACGAAAACCTTCTCCAGAGTGCTCAGGACCTCAGACTTGGCCGAAGGTTTACCTTCCAACAAGACAATGACCCTAAGCACACAGCTAAAATAACGAAGGAGTGGCTTCACAACAACTCTGTGACTGTTCTTGAATGGCCCAGCCAGAGCCCTGACTTAAACCCAATTGAGCATCTCTGGAGAGACCTAAAAATGGCTGTCCACCAACGTTTACCATCCAACCTGACAGAACTGGAGAGGATCTGCAAGGAGGAATGGCAGAGGATCCCCAAATCCAGGTGTGAAAAACTTGTTGCATCTTTCCCAAAAAGACTCATGGCTGTATTAAATCAAAAGGGTGCTTCTACTAAATACTGAGCAAAGGGTCTGAATACTTAGGACCATGTGATATTTCAGTTTTTCTTTTTTAATAAATCTGCAAAAATGTCAACAATTCTGTGTTTTTCTGTCAATATGGGGTGCTGTGTGTACATTAATGAGGAAAAAAAATGAACTTAAATGATTTTAGCAAATGGCTGCAATATAACAAAGAGTGAAAAATTTAAGGGGGTCTGAATACTTTCCGTACCCACTGTATATGTGTATATATATATATATATATATATATATATATATATATATATATATAATAAAGCTGATAATAATTAATAATAATGAGAATAGTTAAATCAACAAATTAAAATGATTAGTGAATGATTACTTGACACTAGAGACTGGAGTAATTGCTGCTGAAAATTTAGCTTTGCCAATACATAGATACATTTATTGTATAATATACAAAGAAACAGAAAACATTTTAAATTGTAATAATATTTCACAATGTTACTGTTTTCACTATATTTGTGGTAAAATGCAGCACTTCTTTCAAAAACATTAAAAAATCTTACTGGCCCAAAACGTTTGAAAAGTAGTGTAGATGTTTGAATTGGCTTGAAATGTACACCTGGTTAACTTTTGATCAAATATAATTTAATTTTATTATTTAACATGTTGTATTTGCACTTGAGCTTGGTTGGATGGAGAGGAAGAGAAGGATATAAAAAAGGCACTGGTTTTTGGACAAAGACCTCCATTCTGCAGCAGTTTCAGCTGCTTGCACTGTGAGGGCTGAGAATGAGCCAAGACACTTTACACTTCACACACACACACACACACACAGTCACACCCAAAGCCAAGTGTGTGAAATGTGCCTTTGTGCTGAAAGTCAAAAAATGATGCTGTACGACTGAGAATATGTTAAAAATGTGAATCTGGGGCTACTTCGGGGAAACGATTTCTCTCAGCATTGTGTTATTTGTTGTTCCCTTTCGAGTGAACTCCCGCTGCGTCAAGGACACTTTCGTAATGCCTCTGCGTGATTGCGTCTGATTGTGTGTGTAAAATCAGGGTGATACGGTACGTCATGGGTGGGTGACGTCATGACCAGGAAAGCATAAAAGCACATCTGGAATGACCAGCGTTAGCTTCTATGTCTCGGCAAGCACTCTGTGTGTGATCTGTTTGTCCTACTATTGTTGTCTGTCCCGAAATAGTACAGTTCAATTACTATGGTGAGCAAACAAACATTTAAATCACTTGCTTCTCCCTGCCCTCGTTTTATTATGGGTGGGGATATGCACAATTTATGTGTTATGTTTTTGGGAGCGGAGCACACTCAGTCAGCTCTCGAGAGGGCTGACTGTGAGCATTGCAAGAGACTACCATTTCACACGCTCCGCTCCCAACTGTCACTCTTTGAGAAGAGTGTTCAGGTTTGTTTTCCTGCGGTTCCGAGATCGTGGGGTTCACAAATGGATCTTGTGGAGGGGTTAGAGACAGGCACTTTCTCTGCCTTCACCCGAAGGATCTAGCGCTCTCTCACTGGGATCAGAGGGCCACGATGCTTCAGCCCCAAAGTTCATGTATATTCGGATATTAGGAGGTTGAAAGAGTATTGCAACACTGCCCACTAAGTCTCTAAGGACATCCTCAGTGCTATTGGGTAAAGCGTATATGGCAGTGGGTCAGGCTGGCGCATGTCTGCATACCATGTCTATTCTGCAGGCATACCAGGCTTACCTGCTGAGGAACCTGGATGAAGGCGAGGAGGTAGGATGCAACGCTGTTCGAGAATTGTGTCTGGCCACAGATTTGTCTCTCCGGGCCACTAAGGAGACCGCTAGAGCTATTGGGCGATCTATGGCAGCCCTGGTGGCCGCGGAGAGGCATCTCTGACTTAACACTCTGGAGTCAGCGGTCATGCCAGCGATACCACCTTGCTTTTTTTCTTATCAGTGTGAAAGAGACACAAAATACTCAATTTTGGACATACAATTAAGAGTTATAAACCATTCTAATCTGTGAAATGTCTTCTTTTATTTGCGTACACTTAAAACAAAATGTTGTGCATTTTGCAAAATAAAGAAAACTAACATGATGCACGAGCCGCAGTTTCTCTCTGAATGAAGTCTATTCTATTCTTTCCTCAGAAAATGAACTGTAACTTAGTAAATACTAATCACACAAAAATGAGACATATGTCTAAAGAAATGATGAAATGTGAGTTTTTAAATCATGTAAGTCAAATCGAAAACAAATATTCTCTGTTTATGTAATCTGTATGAAAATAGAGACATGTCAGACGTTCACGAGTCAGCTCATTACCCACTAATTCGACCACGCCCACAGAGCGCGCACTATTCAGATGCAAATTCTGAAGCGATACATGCAACAGAGAGTGAACACCTGCTGCGCATCAGCTCAGAAAAACGCAGCAAGCTTAGTCAGTTTCATGTACTTTTCATCGTTTTGACATGCGGTGAGGAATAAATTTAAAAGGATTTGCCTCAGAGGATGAGCATGACTGGCTTCACTTTCATTTCGAGGATCAAGTAGATCAAGCCGATGATTGTGAATGGTAAGTTTTTTTTATTCTTAAGTTCTTTATTCTAATCGTGATATAGTGTCTGTGAATATTAAACTGCAAAAAGACTGTTTAAATATGAATCCTGCAAGTTTTGTGTCTCAGTGTGAATTAATGGGGCAGATCGATGCACGTCTTTCATTTACTACACACAACTTACATTAGTAAATTGCCATATTGGCTATTCCAAAACTATATTACTATACTGAGATGAGTGAACTCGACTGAAATACGTAATAAATACTGAAATAAAATGTGTTAGCAATGTATTAAACTGCACATTAACATTTAGGCTCTATAATATAACAAATATAATATATAAAATGCCATAGAGGTAATATGAATGTTTAGACTTTGCATTACAGAAATACATTATTTTTAAAAGTATATTTAAATAGAAAACCATTATTTTAAATTGTAATGATATTTCACAGTATTGCTGTTTTTTTCTTTATTTTTGATCAAATAAATGCAGGTTTGATGAGCATGAGACTTCTTTCAAAAACAGTATAAATAGTAATGTGTCCAATCTTTTGACCAGTACTCTAATTTAAAATATAGGCCTATACAAAATTTTCTTCACATGATGTGCAATAATACGTGCATACATAAGATCACAAAAATCATGTTTTCTGTTAAGAGTGGACATTATATTAATGTTAATGCAATAGCTGATATGATCCTGTTATCAGCATGCTCACAGAGGGTTTTTTCATTTATCTCACTGATTTGAGAATCATAGTGACCAGATATTGGCCCACACTGGACATTCTGAATTAATATAATGTTGAGATCACTGACTGGAAGCAGGAAAGGTTTTTTTTCTCCAGTGCAAAGAAACACCAAACACCTTGGAATGCCAGGTAAGTGATGTTCACTTACGTATCTTTGAATATGATTTATTTCCAGGTAAAACTGTAAACTCAAAATGTGCCCTCATTTATTCAAAATGTGTCTCATTTATATGGTTAACTATATTCTGAACAAACTACAAAAAAAAAAAAAAAAAAAAACTACTTTGATTCTTTAGTTTTTTCTTACCCGACTGAAAGGGCTCATTATGCGGGCCTTTGTCTTCTCAGGTGTGAATCACAGCATTATTCACGAAGATTCACGCCTCCATGCATACTGTGTTTCTTGACAAAAAGTGTCTTACAAAATTTAAATCATTATATTGTTTTATATGAACGAGTAGGCAGGATAATATTTAGACATAATTTTGAATCAAAAACCCAAGGTGGTTGAGCTTATATGGGGACTGTATGGCCAAACAGAAGTGGATCTGTTTGCGCCTCAGGATACGACACACAGTCCACTTTGATTCTCCCTCTGGATGCCATGGTACAGACATGGCCGAGGCTATGAGTTCTGGAGAGGTTTGCCAGGATGGAATAAGTCTACTACTAGAAGCACCAAACTGGCCGAACTGAGTGTGGTTCTTGACAGCTCTCCTTTGGAGATTCCGGTCAGGAAGGACCTTCTGTCTCAGGCAGGAGGCACAATCCTTCACCCCTGCCCAGAGTTATGGAACTTGTGGGTTTGGCCTCTGAGGGGGCCCAACTCATAGACTTAAGTCTCTCAACTGAGGTTGTTGAGACCATACTTTACTCCAGAGCTCCATCCACAAGGAAACTTTATGCTTTGAAGTGGACAGTTTTCGCTTCATGGTACGGAATGTTACAGTGGGATCCAGTGCTAGAGTTCTTTTCCACAGGGCTATACCCTTCCACACTAAAGGTATAAGTGGCAGCCATAGCTGTCTACCACGTCCCTTTGGGTGGTGTATCTGTGGGGGAAAACCTGTTGGTGACACGTTTCTTCCGTGGTGCTTTGAGGCTGAGGCCTGCAAGTCAGAGTTCCTGCCTCGGACCTGGCTATTGTGCTAGAAGGATTATCCGTGGCTCCCTTCGAGCCCATCAAGACTGTTAAAGAAAAGTTTCTGACTTTAAAGACAGTGTTTTTTCTACCCATAACATTTCTTGAAAGTGTTGGAGGCCTCCAGGCCCTGTCGGTATCCCCTACGTGCCTTGAGTTTGCACCAGGGAAGGTCAAGCCATTCAAAGATTCTGACTGTACTTCTGCTAAGGACTTTATGGCTATATTGGACTGTTTTTCATTTAACACAGCACATTGATTTTCCTACACACTGCCATTCTCATACCCTTGACTTAATCTGCTCTGTTGGTATTAATAATGTGTGTGTCCAGGGTCTCGAAGTTGGCATATCTGACCATAAACTCATTGACTTTAGTTTCTCTCTCCCCCTTGCCAAATCTAAAATCAAATCTACAATATCTTATCGAAACCTGAAAAGCATAAACGCTGACAATTTCTCTACTGCTATTGCTGCTTCCTTCTTGCCTCTCTCTGTTAATCTCTGTTGTCCTGATGAGATTCTCTCATCATATAATGAAGCTACATCTAATGTCCTGGAAGCTCTTGCCCCAGTAAAGACCAGAATTGTCCCCTCAGCTTATTCTTCCCCTTGGTTCACCCCAGAGCTCAGATTAATGAAAACGAAGGCTAGGTGTCTTGAATGTCTCTATAAGAAGACTTGTCTTCCTGTTCATGCTACCCTCTACTCTGAATTCATATCACAATATAAAAGCCCTTAACACTGCACGTGCTACTTACTTGTCTAATATTGTAAACCCAGGACCCTTTTTTCTGAGATCAACAAACTTGTTAAACCACCATCTCCACTTCTTAATGGTTCTTCTGACCTTTGTGAAAATTTTCTGACATTTTTTTACACACAAAATTGACAATATCTATCAATCTTTTTCTTTTATTCCTTCAGAAACTTCTACTTTCCAGATACCCTACCCTGAACGACCTCCTCCTCACCTCTGATTCTGGTGTCCTCAGCCTTCTGGTCCTTTTGAACCTGAGTTCAGCTTTTGATACCGTCTGCCACTCTATACTTCTGTCCCGTTTGTCTGCGATCGGCATTTCAGAAACAACTTTACAATGGCTAAGTTCATATCTCACAGACAGGCAGCAGTTTATTAGCATTGACAAATTCAATTCTCATTCTGTCACCTTTTCCCGTGGAGTGCCTCAAGGATCTGTCCTTGGTCCACTTTTATTTTTAATCTACACACTTCCCCTAGGTCAGATCATCCGGCGCCATGGCTTTAATTTCCATAGTTATGGCTCTCCGAGGCACCTGACCCGCTGTGGCTCTCCGAGGCTCAGGACCCGCCGTGGCATCCCGCGGCTCTCGAACCACCATGGCGCCTAGATCTCCTGGACCCACCCTGGAGACCAACGTACCAGTCTGCACCTCCACCCTCACCTGCCAGTAGGTCTCCAGGGCACCCACCCCCCCTCCCCGGTTGTTCCATCTACGGTGCGTGGACGTGCCTTCCGGGAGGGGGAGGTACTGCTCCCTGGATGATCTCCCATCATCCTCCCTAGCCCACACCTGCACTCACTTTCTCATCACCTCTCCTGATCAGTAATCACCTGCACCTGCAAGCCAGTTACACTTCATCACAGCAGTATATAAGCACACCACTCACCTTAGTATGTTGTCCGTTCTCGTTTGCTTTAGGACTCCCTTTATGCTTACCACTAGGACCCTTATTATACTCACTACTTCCACTCCGGTGTCTTCCCTGTATCCTCCTGTGGCTTCGTCTGTGTGTTTGTCTCCTGGTCACCATCATCCCTCCATACCACTCTCCAGTGAGCACCTTCCACGATCATCATTCCTGCAAAGCACCAAGGACAGTATCAATATTCATCTTACCATTCACCTAAGTCTATATCTGCCGTTCACTTACCTGCATCCTTGTTTATACCTGCTGTCGATCCAATAAATACCACCCTATTGTATTCCTGTTGTCTCTGACTCCTCTGTCCGTAACAGATTATTGCAATTCCTTGTTTTATGGTCTACCCAAAAAAGTCGCCAAAAAATAAATCGCTTGCAGTTCATCCAGAATTCAGCTGCTCGGGACCTCACTTTTACCAAAAAATGAGCTCACATCACCCCTGTCTTACAGCAACTACATTGGCTCCCTGTTAGTTACCGCATCCAGTTTAAGATTCTTGCTCTAGTTTTCAAGGCTTGTCATGGTTTAGCACCTTCTTATCTCTCCGAATTGATTATCCCCTATGTCCCTGCCCGTACTCTGAGATCGAGCTCTGAAAACTTACTTGCAGTACCCAAGTTCCATCTTTCTAGTGTGGGTGGTAGGGCTTTCAGCATATCAGCTTCTAAGCTCTGGAACAATCTACCACAAGACCTTTGTGATGTCTCTTCTCTTCAGACCTTTAAAACTGCTCTCAAAACTCACTTATTCACATTATGTTTTGTTAATTGATTATCTGTCTCAATTTTCCAGCTCTGTGCTTGTTTTTGTAAGTTTAATGTAGATTAACTTTCTTTGTCTGTTCCATCTGGTCGATCACGTGTTATATACTGACTGTATACTTGTATATGTATTCATTTTATCTAGCAACTTCATGTAAAGCGTCCTTGGGTTCTTGAAAGGTGCTAAATAAATAGAACGTTATTATTATTATTATTATTATTTACTCAAAGCCGGGCTATGTCACTATGGTGCCGACCAACGTACCGCAGCCTATTGTCTTCCAAGCCTTCTGCCCTCCTCCCTTCAGAGATCAGGACCAGGAAAAGCTGAAACCAGTGTGTCCAGTGAGAGTGCTGGATCCTTATGTCGACAGAGCTGCCCTGTGGAGGAAAATTGATCAGCTTTTTTTCTGCTTTGGGTCACCTAAGTAGGGGCTCCCTGCGTCCAAGCAGCCAGTCAGTGAGTGGATAGTCGAGGCTATTTCTCTGGCTTTTGAGGTTTCTGGCCAGCCTTCACCTTTGGCTGTCAGAGCTCATTCTACAAGGAGTATGGTGGCATCTAAGGCCTTACTTTCGGGTGTGTCCCTTCAAGATGTTTGTGATGCTGGTCCTCCCCGCTCACATTCGTGAGGATCTACAACGTGGACCTGGGTTCTTCCCCTAGGTTCACAGCTGCTCAAGTCTTAGATCTGCTCACATTATTCACACTGACAGGCACTTGTAAGCATGGCATTTGGGTATTGTCGTTGCCAAAGCATCCTTGATGCAGCATGAGTTCCCTCGAAAGGGAACATCTCAGGTTACGCCTGTAACCTTTGTTCCCTGAGAAGAGAATGAGACACTGCGTCACCTTGCCATACTTCCTTCATCCCTGTGATCAACTTGCTTTGGCTAATTGAAGCTAATGCGAATATTCCGGATGTGCTTTTAT
The DNA here is from genome assembly GCA_037950665.1 of Hypophthalmichthys nobilis. Taxonomy (NCBI): domain Eukaryota; kingdom Metazoa; phylum Chordata; class Actinopteri; order Cypriniformes; family Xenocyprididae; genus Hypophthalmichthys; species Hypophthalmichthys nobilis. The sequence continues at coordinate 18,165,638 of CM075472.1, forward strand.
GCTTTCCTGGTCATGACGTTACCCGTCCGTGATGTACCGTCTCACCATTGGACTGATTTTACGCAAGTGCTTCAGACGCAATCACACAGAAACATTCCCAAAGCATCCTTGACGCAATGTCAGTGTCCCTTCTCAGGGAACAAGGGTTACAGTTATAACCTGAGACAATTTTTAGAGGAAAAATTTCTATGACTGTAGATGATATATAGCTTAGTTTACATGACTGAATGAGAGAAATATCAAATGCAGTACTATCCTGCCATACTAAATCAGGATATCAATCGTGATTTGAGTCAAAAAGAGTGACTTCTTGTTTTTCTCCCTCAAAAAAATTCATGAGCAGCTCAGCCATAACATTACAACCTTCAGGCAACTGATAGCTGTCAGGATGTGTCCTTGACAGAAGCCTCCTGCTGGGTTTGGCTTGCTCGGCCAGGGTCCAGCATGACTCTGGAATGGCATCCAGCCAGCAGGATACAGATGAAAGTTCAGTGCACTCATCCACGGTGTGAGATTCCTCATGTGATGCAGTCAATGAGTGAGGCCATCGGTCACTCTCAGGACTCTTCATGACACGCTCATTGTGTCATTAATGATGTGTTCACTGAGACCGTGTAAAACAGCTGTGATGCATCACGCATGGTGTCAGTGTGTGAAGGACACACGGCTGAAGTCCTCTTATTGTTTCCATCCACATATTTATTCACTTTAACAATGGATCTTAAAGGAAATGGTATGAGTATCAGAACAGTAAGTTCTCGGGTTAATGAAACTGAGATGACCTCTATGTTCTTTTCCTCACAGTCACATTGATTACTGAAACATATATGGGAAGTGGTGTAATGGAAGATGTTTCTGAAGATGGCATATGAAACTGATGCTGTCTGGGACATACAAGAATCATCACCTTCTAAACAGTTATGTATGTTACATCACAGCAGTGAGTCATACTCCCATACAAACTATTACTTAGGTCATTATCAGAAATTAACAAAATATTAAATATAATGAGAACGAATGTTTCATACTGCAGTTGAAAGAATCTCAGATGCTGAATGAACATTTCAAAATGTACATTTGTCCTATTGTATTTTGGTATTGATTTTTGTTCTAATAACGTGCAAGAGGTTGTGTAATTAAGAGAAAATTGAGTCAGAAAATTGGGACAACATATCTGCATAGGAACATTGCAGAAAGTGCAGAAAGGGTACTTGCTGCCAACAGAAAAAAAAAGGTTTTATTTTTAAATATAAAATGTGTTTCTGACAAGATGATGCAGAATGAATGATTTCAGTGAATGTTGTGTTTAGGGGTAGGGGATAGAATATACAGTTTGTACAGTATAAAAATCATTATGTCTATGGTAAGTCCCAATAAAACATGGAAACCCAATGTGTGTGTGTGTGTGTGTGTGATTTATGAAGACACAAATTTGTATAATGACATGGGTATTACACTGGTATTACGAAGTAAACATGAAATATGAGGACATTTTATGAGTCCTCATATTTAAAATAGCTTTAAAAACATACTAAACAATGTTTTATTAAAAATGTAAAAATGCAAAATGTTTTCTGTGATGGGTAGGTTTAGGAGTAGGGGTAGTGTAGGGGGATATAATGTACAGTTTTTACAGTATAAAAACCATTACGCCTATGGAATGTCCTCACTTTGATAGCAAAACAAACGTGTGTGTGTGTGTGTGTGTCTGTGCATCTCTGATGGTAAACAGCCTGGCTCTCAGAAACAGTCTCAAAGGCACTTTCCAAATGTTTTTGAATTTCAGAGTTAACGTTTGAGTTTCTAAAGAATACAAAAGGGCTGGATGTGCTTATTGGGATCCAAATCAATTGTGTCCTAAGTGATTAACCACATTAAAATAGGACACTGAAGGAAAGGCAAACTCCCAAACTTGTCTTTCCTCAGTCCATATGCTGGATGTATTAATGGAAAGCTTGTACAAACTGTCTTGTTAATTAAGACATTATGATCTGGTTTCAATTTCGGTTCCATCAGTAAAGAAGAGCGTTTTCAAACGTGGTAATCTAAAGACATAAACAAATCAAACAGTAAAGCATGCTGTTAGTCTATGGCTTAATGTCATGCTGTCAGGATCAGTTGTACGACAGGTTGTCTATCCAGTTCTAAGAGCTGAGCCATATTAGTCAATGCCAACTGCAGAATCCAAGTCGTGTACTCAAATACTCATGTTACTGTACAGGAATGTTCGTCTGACTGGCGGGAGACAGTGAAGGCAGATGCCTGATATGGGCAAAACAAGTGTTGTAGACATATATCACGTTTAGAAATCTAGTGATGGTTTAGTCTAAGTTGAATACCGGAGATTATTTTAAAAGGAATACGCTCTTGAGTTGTTTAAGTAATAAAACAAGAGCCTTGTTTTCACTTCAAAATACATAATTTTAACTGTGTTCCATTGAGGAAATAAATGTTGCCAGGTGAAGGTTTTTTATGCCATTCTGAGAGGTTTTATTTTAGTTCTATTTTATATTTTTGTTCTGTGGTTCTCCAACAATGTTTTGTGAGTGTGTATGTGTTTAAATGAATCATTTTAATATCCTGTTGAGATTCATTGGAAAAAAAAAAAAAAAAAAAATCCCTTAACCTGTCAGTGTTATGCTTGGTTAGAATTATAGCCTACTAAGATCCATATCATTGCAATTGATGAAAACACATTCTTTGAAGAATACTGTTGTATATACAGACTGTGCAATGCAGCCAAATTGTTTTCACGTTTTACAAAGACAGATCTCTTCCTCCACCTACTGGCCGAGTGTTTCAGCAGTGCAATATCCTCCTGAGACCCAAGCATAGACTTATTATAGACTTATTCCGCCGGTTTCACAGACAACGCTTAAGCTAGTCCTAGACTAAAATGCATGTTTGAGCTGCTTTAACTGAAAGTAACTTGCACTGACATATCTTAAAATATGTTAGAGCCATTGTTTTGTCTCAAGATTCACACCAGTAATGTTTTTTTTTTTCAAGTATACATTTATAAAAGCTACTTAAATATCCTAATTGAACTAAGGCTTAATCCTGGCTTATGCTAAGCCCTGTCTGTGAAACCGGGACATTATATTTTAGCAAATTTCTCTGACATCGTACTTGTCACAGTTTTAAGTCTGGATGTCCTGTAAAGAGCAGGTTCAGGGCCTTTCAGAGGTTTCAGCTTGACAACTCCCTCTCCTTGGCCTTTAAAAATGACTGACATTGATTGAATGATCAAATGTAACACCCTTATGGAAATATGATAATATTTTGTAATTATCATTTAAATCTGACTCATTTTCAAATTGTTTATCATAAATCAACATCTCAGGAAATTGTTATGGGGTTTCAAATCAGAATATTACTTTCTGTGACGAAACAGGACATTGATTTCATTCATCCACTGTAATGGACACCAGGACTTTTGGGAGAAACAACAAGTGAATAGGGAAAGAAATTATATATCAATATTCCTATGAAATATTAGATATTCTTATGAAAATGTTGCCATTTATTACTCCCATTATTATGCTTCTTTTTTCATTACATGTTGCCCCAAGAACACATTAATATGCAAATAAGATATAATGTATAGATGCATTGTATTGAATGGGACAACCCATTTATGGCTATTTTACACACATATCGCAAAAAGTAAAATAGTATATCAAATCATTCTGTTATATAACATACTTGATAATCATATTTATGTCTGGTTAAAATCCTGAAACTTAAAAATTAATTGGTAAATGGGAAAAAAAAAAAAATCCATTGTTTTTGCCTACACATGTCTTTTCATGCCTTGTTATTTTTTGAATAACTGAGCCCTGATGTCCACTACAGTGGACATAGCATAACATATGAATAACATTTTTTTTTTTTTTCAAAAATGCTTTTTCCCCCCTTTTGCTTCTTATGCTCCAAACAATGTAATGACAATAATAAAAAAAAAATTCACAAAACTTTTTTCCCTTCTCAGGAGGATATGTTAAGTAATAGAGCCAAGATGCAGAGCTAATTATTGGTGGCCAATACGGCTGGTTAAATTTATTAATTGTTTTTTTATTCATCATTAGTTTGACTTCATCAAAATATGAAGACTTCCATTGCAAAAGCCTCTACAAGCCACCTCAGTCAAAATTGAGATAATGATACTGAGTGAATGCTCTCCGCACATAGTTTACGTTCATCAAATTCTTTCACTTCAAACCCGCTAAATCCCAGCCTCAGCCTAATCAGAAGTACCAGTACTTAGGTAGAAACGGAGCCTGATAAAAATGCTAATTTTTAAGAAAAACGTCATACGGACTTAGAGGCTTTTGCATCTTAAGTCTTCATATATAACCTACATAAAGCATATCTAAATATTACTTAGATTATAACTTTAATATATGTTTATGTAAGGCACTCCTATTCTCTGGTCTGTGGCAAGTCCAAAAATAATAAAAGATTGAAAAAGAAAAAAAACCCAGAACTGATGCAGAATATGTGGTTTGTTCGTTCTGACACCTCTGGTCAAAGTCACGACAAGAGAAAGCTGATGCACAAGAAACAGACAATGCCGAGATTTCTCCCTTGAGACTTGAAGCTCTTTCACTCAATGCACACAGACAGAAAATTTTACCTCTGTCAATATATTTCTCTCATACCATATTTTTGGAGGTGTGGCAAAATGTTCTAAATAATACATGTCCCAATATCTATATATATTTTTTTACAGTCTATGCCTAATATGCTTATAATATAATATAATATAATATAATAAATAGCCTATTCATCATCATCACACTAGGCTACATTGTTATTATTTGTGTTATATTATATTATATTATATTAATCACAGTTTCATCTTTAGGCCATATACTATTTAGCACATTTGGCCACACCCCCAAAAATATGGTATGAAAGAAAAGATGAGAATGTAGATTTCACATAACACAAAGACATGCATGGTCTCAGATATATTAATAAAATCATACATAAACATATCTACTATAGTGGGCAGTACACATTGGCCTATTATCTTTCACCTTTCTGTGCGCTATGATAATCCTTAGTGTTTTTTTATTGTTCGACCACCAAAATGTGATTTTGATGTTACATACAAATATAGATTTTTACTGGGTGTATGTTTACTTCTAGGAAAGATCTTTTAATTAGAGGTGTGCAATAAATCTGACTCAGCACAGCACGGCCCCAGTGTTACGTCGAGGCAGAGGCCGTATCCAAGTCCGTAACTACAAACCTCATCATCATCATCATCCTCAACAACATGGCGCCAGCGTACAGCTGGGCTGCACATAGACGCCACGGCACTTCTTCAACAAGTTACTTCACTCACTAAACGCAGCTTCGCGAAGATTTTTGTAGCTTTTCTTTTTACTTTTCTTCTCATCCAGTTCGTTTGTTTTCTTTGACAAGCAAAGATCAGCCTTTTTGGTCATCGTGGTCTCCAAACTCACCTGCTTAGCAGCAGAAAGAACAGACAGTACTGGACTCACTCACTGTTGCTGTATTTCTCAAAGTGAAAGGAAAGTGAGCACCGAGATTACGCAGACGGGAAAGTACTTTTTTCCAGAAAAATAAGCCATGTAACTTTGCTCGAAAAGGCTTTTCTTCAGAGGACATGCATCTAAACATGAGCGAAAATAACTGTCCACTTGAAGAAAGGGATAGAGACAGACTTCCTCCTATACTAAACAATGTAAGTATTTTTCTGCGTTTCAGATAGGCTGCTGCTGACTATGGTTAATATACCTTATAATATACAAATATACAATATAAAAAAATTAACGTTATCATACATAAATGCAGTTTTTTTTTTTTTTTTTAATAAAATTTGTGATTTTTGCTTCATTAAATCACTGCTTTTGAATTGGAATGACATCAGCTCCTACGTAAAAATTAGCCTACAGCTGAGAGAACACTTTTTGTAGTGTAAAAAGTCAGTAAAACGAAATATTCTGCACATGCAGCGTATTTTCTCCTAGTGATTTTGTATTTTCTTAGTGTTTAAAGCACACAGAATACATCAGCCATTAAAGTTTCATTTCTGCAAAACAACCCTGATGCTCCTAGTTATGCAATGAGTGACACAATCTCAATTAACAAGGTTTTGTTTTCCTCCACTATTGTTTAAATCTGTTTTAATGTTTTTTTTTTTTTTTAAACTGATGCTTCTTTTTATTCAAATATTTCAATAAGAGGGCTAAGCGTATCTTTAGTCCTTTTTTTTTTTCTCATATGTTAATCTGTCAGTTTAGTGTAGTATAGAATATATAGTTTATTGTGGTATCTATTTTGCAGGTCCATATGTGCACATTTTTATCAGTAGTGTACAGGTGTACTGCAGCAGTTTTTTTCTAGAAATAATGGAATATAACATGGATTGTTTTATCAGCAGAGCTTGGATCGTGGACCGAAGCTCCCTTTCCCCTCTTATGGAAGTTTCATCTCCACCCTGAATCACAAAAGAGAGTCAGGCAGCCAAAGTCTCTCTTCTCCATTCCTGCTACCTGCAGTTAAACAAGGTCAGACCCCTTCCAGTGTTGCCACTTTTGGCTAATTCTTGTTAGATAACTTAATTATAAAACAAATTTTATACATGCACAGTCTGTGCTTTAGGTCTACAAGCTGATAACACAAGCAAAGGTTCTATGGCTTAAAAATGATATGCATGAGGGATTTAAAGGTAATTCCCTTTTACAACACAGGGAAAAAATCTCATTGCATTTCAAAGCTGTCGATTTGGCTGCTTTGAATTAATAACCACTTCACTGTTTTAAGCAGATGTTTTCCTTTCTTTGTCTTGGAGATCAAAGATGTTGTCTAAGTGATGCATTCATCTTCAAGTCTCTGACAAGGCACAAGTGTGTTCACTCCTAACATGTCTTTAGCACAGATGAGCTGGGGTCTCATTATGAAGGCACTACACAGGCTAGGGGCCTGACGCAGTGCTAAATCTCGTTAAATATCTCACTTTACCTTGTAAATTCACTGGCCGAACTCGTGAAAAAAAAGTTGTTCCTACTCTAGTCCACAAGGACAAATCGTTTTGTGAATTTTAACTCATCAGCTTTAATCTGTGCATTTGTTGAGAATGAAAGGACTAGGGTGCCTTTAAATAAAATAACACTCTCTGCTGATGGTAATTGCATGTTACCAGGTAGTTGTTGAAATGCTGAGAGTCATTGTTTAGATAGTTGTTTCTGATAAGATAATGACAAATAATTGTTAGCTGGAGAGTGATTGCAAAAATCCCCTTGGAGAGCATGATGAATGGCCCACCTTGATCATATTGTGAGCTGCTGTTTGATTCATTTTGTGTGTGTTTTTTTTTTTTTTCAGTGAGAGAGCTTCCACCAATATGTCCAGATGTGAGACAGAAGCATCGTATCTCTATTGATGTTCTCCCTCCAGAGGTGAAGGCTCGTTTTGTCTCAGAACCCATTATTCCCATTCGGACCAAAACCACCAAAGAGTTTCAGTACGTACTTCTCCTTCCCTCAGTCACCCGCAGTATTTCCAGATCAGTTACAGTATGTTTAACCTTGTATTTTTCTGGCCGTAGGGACGATGTTGAAAGGGCAACTATCTCAGGGGATTGGAAGCAAGTCCATGATTTCTACTTGACCACATTTGACTCCTTTTTGGAACTCAATGGTGCCTTTAAGGTGTGTTGAAGCTCCCAATACAGTGTGTTGTTCATGTTTCAAGTGTTTTTTTTTGTTGTTGTTGTTGTTTTGGTCACACTTTATACTAGGTGTCTTTAACTACAATGTTAATATGTAATTATTGTGTATATGTAAATATACAGCTGTTAGCTGTAATTACATGGTATTAAATACAATGTAAAAACATGTATGCACACAGTAAGTGCGTTGTGTCAAATGATCAATTTAAATACTAGTACACAGTAGTTAAAGACCTTTTTTTAATTAAGTTGCTGTTGATTTTCATATTGCTTGAAAACTCTATTGCGCATAAGCTTACTTTGCTAAATGGCCCAAATTAATCACAGTCCACTGTAAATTATCTGTTAATTTATTTTGTGTAAAATGTAACAACAATTAGTTAATATATAACAGTTTAAAAAAATATTTCACTAGTTGCACACTTACTAATATCAATATAATTGACTTGTCTAAATGTGTCTTTATTTAGACTTTTGAATAATGGTCATTTTATGAATGAAACATCCTTTTATGTATAGCCAATGTTTTTAATAAGAACTCTTGGAAGTCAGTGGAAAACGTAACTGTGAAAGTCAGGAAAGGAGGAAAACTGAACATTTTGGTCTCCAAATGAATCAATGAGCTCATTCAGGGAGAAAAAGAAACATCTGCATATGGTTTCATCAGAAGATTTCATTCTTATGTGAGGTGAATGTTTTGCCATCCATTTTATATGGGAAGTATATATGAAATGCACCATGTAAGTGGACAGAAAGTGTGCTTAATGTTTTTATGTTGTAATGTTCTCCTTAGAAAGAAGCAAATGCTCCCTTCAACACTATTGAAGACTCAGGAATAAACATCAAATTTGTCAATATTGTTTATGATGCCTTACTCCACACGGTACGTAAAGAAACTTTCCATTACAAAAACTGACTGAAGTTCTTAGTTCTAGTAATTGAATTACACAGTAAGCTATTGTGCTCTGTCTGTTATTTTGAATTTGGTTTTAACAAAATTGGTTTAATCTGGCTAATTTGCAGCCCGCAGACACACAGAAATCAGTCCTGAAGGGAATTATTAATAGCTTATTAAGAGAATGGAAAGGGTGAGTAGTGCATTGTGTTCTCTCACTGAAGCACTAAAAGAGGACATGAAGTCTTTGCAGAAAATTTTGATTAAAAAAAAAAAAAAAAAAAAAATCACGATCAGCTTTGTTTCTGTATTTTTAGGCCCCGCACAAAGGATGACCTTAGAGCATATTTTGTTCTTGTGCAGGTAATGCCATTGTTTTTACACACTTGGGTTTTCTTTTTGTTCATAAAGAAATGCATGAATTTTTGTTCTGTTTATCTCCTAAGAAAGCAATGCTTTCTTTTACTATAGCATCCTAGCTTGATGACTGATCTTCAGTTTTAGTGAAGGTACTTTGAAATTACTTTAAAGCTATCAGAATTTAAGTTAGAATACAGTCAAGATACAGTACTTTTAAAAAAGTAGCTTCAAAACAAGCTACTAACAAAAAATAGCTAACTACATTGTAGCTATTTATTAGGACAATATTCTAAATGTATACTATAAGATAATATTGTTTCTTGTTAAAATCAGAGCAACATTTAGTCTCTAGTTTTTATTGTCATTACGGTGGCAGAATTAACATAATGTTCACAAAAATGTATTTAAAAAAAATACAACTAATAATTTTTCAGAACATTTAAAAACAAATTGATATCAGCATGTAACTAAATAATGTGCAACAAAAAAAGATGTGGGGACTGCACTGATCAGTGATTCATTTATTTAATCAGCGAATCTTAGTCGATCTATGGATTGGTTACGTGAATCATATGAACAAACTAATTCACCATAATCAGTCATTCTGCCAACACTAACTAATATACGAGAGTGAGAGAAGATCGTTTAGGAGAGTGTGTCTGAATATTGTGAATATGAATATACTTATTTTTGCACAATAAAATGCAATTAACAAATATTGTGTTGTTGAGTTTCGATGCTCATTAAAAAAATTAGTTTTGAGAATAGCTGAACTACTGTCACGCTACCGGAAATTTAGTTAAGTTAGCGTCTTTTAGATTCCCCAACACTGCTGATCTCTAAACTCCTCTTACTAGTGACCAAAGTTATGCCATTAATACAAAATTGCCTTCATTACACAGAACCCAAAGACATGTGATACTTTTCTGTAATACCTGTAATTTCCCTTTGCAAACCAAACCAGTTATCTGTGTGCGATCCTATAGATGTGCACTTGCACAGCAAAATTGCTCTTATCTTTCTTTGAGTTGCCCTTTGTGTTGGCAGCCATGTTAAACACCCCAGGCTGAGTAAGAGGCGAAACGGAGTTGCAGGAAACTCTTGATCTCCTCTCTCACCACATGGCCCATTGACTCCAGCCATAGCTCTGCTCTGGTGCAGACAGATCGTGAGCTAAGTGTTTACTTCACACATGACCAGTGCAGGCTGGCCTGGGACTGTCCAAATAAGGACACAGCAACTGGATTTAAGCCTGGGAAGCCGTGGGCAGAGAGAGAGAGAGAGAGAGAGGCGATGGCTTGGTTAGCTGGGATTCGGTTCATTTTGGGGTTTCAGCTTTATAAAACATTTTTTTTCTCTCTCCATTTGATGGGGATCAGTGGTGGTGGGAGTTAGACGTTTTCATAAACAGAAGCATGTACAGATGTCGTTCTTCACATATAGCGTTATTCATCCCTAGACTGTTGATGGGCTCCCTGACCTACATTTCTCTGGAGGACATGGTGAAATTGAAAAGCAGAGGCAATTACTGGGCTGATCTGTCTGCCACTAATGTCAGGCAGCCTCTGTATTATTTGCGTTCACCATGCCTAAGGAAGGGATGAGATCATGCTGGAGAGGAAAAGAGCTGGTTTCCGCTACAATGCCACTTCTTATTAAAAGCCAGACTTCTTTCTCTGCTCCTAAACGAAAAGTTATATTTCCTTTTTGAAGTTTGCTGAAATGCTTCTCTGTGTCGCAGAACCCTCAGTACACCAGCCCAGCCACATATGTCATCTATGCACACTTACTGAGGCAAATAGCAGCCCTGGCTGAAGCGGACCACCATTTTCTGATGCACTGGTTTAAAAAGTGAGTCTGACGCAGCTAGTCTGTACAAGAGAGCAATTCACAATGCTCAAAAGTCTAGCTCAGTTTGTTTTAAATAATTTATTTCTTTTGAATAAAATGTGTGCAGTTTGTACAATTTATGTGTGAAACGTCATTAAAATACAATACCATTCAAAACTTTGTGGTCAGTAAGATATTTTTTATTTGTTGGTGTTGTTGAAGAAATTAATGCTTGACCTCATTTCTTTTAAATAAATGAGCTACTTGCCTTTGTTAATCTTAAGTAGTTGTTAATTGTGAAATATATAAATTCAACAAATAAAGTTGAATTGTGCACTATATAACAGCCAAGGCAGCCGGTGTCAAGGCATTACACAAATTCACAGTAAAAACAGAAGCGTGTATGGATTATATCTTTCTGTTTACGATGTTTCATCTTTCAGGCTGCCTCAGAAGCGTTTCAAACAGCTGGTGGAGCGCTTGCAGCTCTTCATCACCACCCGCCTATTTCCTGCCAAACCAGAAGAGTTGCCGCCCATGGCCAAATGCTCTTGGTGGATTCCCTCAGCCACTAAAGTCCTTTCCTTGCTTAGTGAGTACCACTGTGATAGCCACTAGAGAGGGCTTGGAGAAAGTCAAGATGCTTTCCCATAATATTTTACAGCTGAATCCTAACAACAACAAAAAAAATTAACATTGAGCTTGTTTTAACAGATGCGGCAAACAGCATTTCCTGTCCCCCTATCGTCCCTTTCACTGATTTCTACAACCTAACCCTGGACCACATAGACTTTATGGAGGATTACCACACGTGGCAGGCTCATGGAAATTCGAGCAGGTGTGACAGCAAAAATATCTTTTCAAAATAAAATATTGTCTTAATCTCAAGTAAATTTTCTTGTTTTAAGGATGTTTTACCAAACAACGAGGCGAAAGTATGATTTATGTGTGAAACGTTATTAAAATAAACTACAATTAGATTAGGTTTTTAATTAAATAATTTTTTTTCAGGATGTATGCATTAAAATTATTAAATTATTATTACTGTGTCAGTAAAGACATTTTGTCAAGTGAAGTCACCTTTATTTATATAGCACTTTTTATAATACAGATTGTTTCAAAGCAGCTTTACTGTGATAACAGGAAAATAATGCAACAAAGTTTGTTTTAGAGCTGCTAGAAAAAAATAGAAAAAAATAGTGTCGTTGTCCAGCTTAATAATTTCATTGTTGATTAATTTCTGTTGTAAACAAGTTATTAACTTAGTTCATTTATCTATAAACAGTGATGTCATCGTCCAGCTCAGTTCAATGTTTTGATGTTAAAATTTTTTTTAAAGAAATGCTCTTCTTTTGAACTTTCTATTCATCACTCCTGAATCCTGAAAAAATGTATCATGGTTTCCACAAAAATATTAGTACAACAGTTTTCAGCATTGATAATAATAACAAGACAAAATGTTTCTTCAGCACCAAATTACCATTTTAAAATGGTTTGTGAAGTATGGTATGACACTCTTGATTAATCAACCTGGTCGATGTATTGGTCTATCAATAGAGTACACTTTAAACTCCTCCCCCCAAAAAAGTAATTTCTGATCTATATTTTTCTCAGGTTCACCTTCTGTCAGTTCCCTTTCATCCTGTCCACAGTGGTGAAGAAGGCCATCATCCAGAGAGACTCTGAGCAGCAGATGATCAGCATGGCCAGGGTGAGAATTCACATGCACAAAGAGCTCTCACTATAGCCAAAACTATCTTAAGATTAAAAAGCTAGTCTCTGTTTGAGAGAATATGTCTTCTAGTCTGAGAGTATTTTCTGATAACAATCCTAGCATGGGTGGGGCAGCATAATCGCCATTCCTATGGCTCTCTCCCAAACATATGTGTCCAGACTGTAGGATAAACAGACATGTGGCTAGAGAATAATATCATCATACACCACAAATAGACAGACATCATCTGTCTAAGAAATGTGTTAATCAGAAAAAAGACATCTAGAGGCATGGTATAAAATCTAGATGTGGCCATGTTCTGTAAACCCTTTTTCTTCCAGGGGAATGTTAACTGATAAATGCATTCCTCTCAATGTCTAATGCAGCAAACTCTGGTGGACAAGGTCTCTCGCAGGCAGAGGGTGGATATGAGTCTGCTGTTTCTCAACATTAAAGTTAGGCGTCTGCAGCTGGTCAGTGACTCACTGGATGAGGTAATACTGCTCGGTCCAGATCTCTAAACGTAGAATTGCGTCTGTTCCTGGAGATGTTACCATGATTTCCTTTGAACCACTGAAAACTATTTAGCTCTATAGTAAGAAAGACTTTTGTATGGGCTGCATTGCTCTGGATAAAGTAGCACAAACCTACATTTTGTTTTCCTAGGCTGAAAGCATTTTCAGCCAAAAGCATTTACATTATGTTCTGGAAAGTTCTAAGTCTGGCTAAAACTTAATTTGGAAAAATGGCCCCTCCATAAATGTGTTCCCTTTTTTAATAGCTTTCGAGAAAGCGAGCAGACCTGAAGAAAAAACTGAAAGTGACGTTTGTTGGGGAAGCAGGGTTGGACATGGGTGGACTCACAAAAGAGTGGTTTCTTCTCCTGATTCGACAGATTTTTCACACAGACTACGGTAAGATGGTCAGGACAAATAGTGCCAGTCTTGGATGAAATACAGCTGGTAAATGCTGCATAAAAGCAGTCTTGTTTCCCCATAAAATTATCAAATACATTTTCTTGAGACTTACTACTTCTCTTAACCTCTTAACGGAGATGTCTCCTCACTAACAAACTTTAGTAAGGTTTATGTTGAAAAAAAAAAAAATCACAATAGTTGAGCATTGATACTCAAAAACAAAATCAGGTATTTTTCTAATGGTATGGCACTTATTAAAATTTTAACTCCAAATTATGAAAATATCTGATTCAACAGGGTGCTCTATAAGAAAGTACCTGTAAGTACCTGTCTGGGACAGACTTTCAGTCGTTAGTTGTTACTTCATTTGCCTATTTTATATTCATTTCTATTTTCATATTCATTTCTGGCCTATTTTACTTCATTTGCCAAGTGCTTCTCTTCAATGTTAATTGTTCTATTCGTTGTCTGTGTGTCATGTTACAGGCATGTTCACATATGTGAAGGAGTCCCAGTGTCATTGGTTCAGCAGCTGGAAATGTGACAACTACTCTGAGTTCCGATTGGTTGGAGCCGTATCCTTTCATTTCCCTGCAGTTTATACAGTATAGGTGGTCACGTGTGGGTGTGACAAACTTAAAATAGTGCATAAATATAGAGTCAGCTCCCACTTGGCACACACTTCTGAGTTTCATTCTCGTCCTTCTGTTTTCTGGTGGGAAATGTATTTTCTGCCTGCAATCTGTGCTATGATGATGTGAAAATGGATCGTATGCTATTTTTATGCCATGTGATTTCTAAATGTCAGTTACACAGGCTTATAATGCAATATGACATTAATGAAAGATGCACAGATATAGTTATGGTTATGAAATGGTTTTGTAAATTATGTGGTGCGTGGACAGGCACGTGTCAAGACCTGGTCCGCACGGTGCTCTCGGGAATGTGTGAGGAGAGACACGGTGGCAGCCAAAGCCTGCCATGTCCTGCTGTTACCCCTCTAATTGTCCCCTCTGGCTCGGGCTTCTCGATACATGTGGCTGCCGGTCCAGTGCATGACACAGCCTCTGAGTTCTCTCTCCTGCAGCACAGAACTGCTGTGTCACATCAGTAAAAACGTATGAAATAAAGATTCTTTTGTTTTGCCCCGTTAGAACAACCGGGGCTCGGTTTGTGTTGTCTCATCGCTCGGTTTGTGCAGTCCTCATGGAAACAGTCCTGCCTGTCTGCTCTCTCCGTTCTCTCTCTCCTGAGCTGAGGACTTTTTTCCATCGCCCTGACTACACATATGGAGAGCACATGGGATTGAGTTGTCAGCTACAGCTGAAAGCACTTATTCGCAGGACTCTTCACATTTTCCTCTAAATGTATTACACACCTGTTGGGTGTTCTTCCATGCATCTTGCTGTGATGCTTTAGTTGATGTTGTGATATTAGGAAATATGAAAGGCACTAGTGGCACTCGTTTCATCTGCTCCCTTCCTCTCCAATTGGTATTCAGTTGGGGCGCTCAGACAGATTCCAATTCCATTTGCTGCCACTAGTTGCACAGAAATTACAAGTTGTGTCCCAAATGCAAACTATACATTATGCACTTATACTATGCACTACTGAACCATCTAGTGTATGGTTTTTTAAAGGTTGTTATGCCATCCAACATCAGAGTCTGATAGCGGCGACAATTTATTGCATGAAGTGTCCAACATCCACACTTTTTTTCGGATAATTAAGTGCATCATCTGGGTATTTGAAATACACTTTTTTTTTTTTTTTTTTTTTGAAAATTGAAGAAAAAAAAAAACAAGAAAAACAAGACAGGGTTCTGTCTTGTTGTTGGTTAGATAGAGGCAGATCTGAAGCTGATTGTAAGAAAGGGACGGGATGATCAGACAAAATGATTAGAGAAGTCCGGCATACGTCACCAGAGAGATTGAGTTATGATATATTGATTAAAATTAATAAGGTCAAAAAATTAAACATGAATGAATAGTTCACAATAAGATCAAAAACATGCATTTAGAAAACACATATGGTGAATTTTCATTTTATGCCGTCAAATTTGAAGGATGTATCAAGATTTCTTTCTTATGGTGACATATCAAAGAACTCTTCTTTTTTAAAAGCCAGTAGGCTTAAGTTTCCATTACAGCCATGAATCATTATTTGTAACTTGCTATTGCGAGTCAGAAGTTTGTGGGTTTCTTATTCAAGTGAGCGCTAGTACTTAGCATATACAGCAGCTCTGGCCTTCAAGGTCCACTTTCCTGCAGAGTTTAGCTCTGATCCTAATCAAATACACCTTTGATATCCCACAATCCTGTGCATATACACTACCATTCAAAAGTTTGGGGTTGGTAAGAATTTTGTCTTTTGCTTAAAGTCTCTTATGCTCACCAAGGTTGCATTGATTTGATAAACAATACAAAAAAAAAAAAAAAAAAAAAAACAGCAATATTGTGAAATATTACATTTTAAGATAACTTTTTTTATTTTAATTATAAAAATGCATTTAATTCTTGTGATAGCAAAGCTGAATTTTCAGCAGCCATTACTTCATTCTTCAGAGATGCATGATCCTTCAGAATTCATTATATTAATATATGGATTAAATCAATATGCTGATTTGATGCTCAAAATCATTTCTCATTATTATCATCATTGTTGAAAACTATTGTGCTACTTAATATTTTGTGTCGAAACAATGATCTTTTTTTTCCAGAATTCATTATGAAATATAAAGTTCAAAAGAACATTTATTTTAAATAGAAATCTTTTGTAACATTATAAATGTATTTACTGTCACTTTTAATCAATTTAATGTAATCCTCATGTAAAAAAAAAAGTATTCATTTCACTAAAAAGTCTTACTGACCCCAAACTTTTGAATGCTTGTGTAGTTTGCTAGTTAAGAAGTAAACTAATTTATAGATGTATGCTTTTGTATTAATATATTTTTTAATTTATTTAATTTCTGCTCATTAAAAAAAGCATTGCAGCCATTAAATATTTGCTTGGTTTTGACTAAAGCTCGCTTGACTTTGCTTTAGATCATTAGACATGACAATTATGGAAAGCAGACTGTTAAAGGTGCCTTCATACAAACCACTGCCTGTTAAATCATTGACCGTCAAGCAGTGAGGAAGCTGCCTTTGGTTTCAGAAGGCTGGAGGTGTGTTGCAGGTCTTTGAATTTCTCCAGCTGTGTGCACTTAACCCCATCTGTCAGCTTATGGGCTTGGCTGTGTATAACAGCATCACACTGGACATCCGCTTCCCCCCCTGTGTCTACAAGAAGCTGCTGACCCCGCCCATTGTGCCGTGTGACCTCGACACCCCCGTTGGCATGGCGACCCTCACCCTGGAGGACCTCCAGCAGATTATGCCTGTATGTACACAAGCTGTGACACACCACATGGCATAACATTCAATCCAGCCAAATCCTGATGAACACAGAGTTTGTCAGTCGCTGATGGGTGAACCAACAGCTGTCATTGTGCAGTGTAACACATTATTCCAATATAAAGTAATGAAATCCAGCAGCCCATATAGCTTATATGTACTATTTAGATGTGTTGCTCATTATATGGTGAAATTGAGCTTACTCAGCCATATATGGACAGTGTAGATGGCTGACAGAATAACACTGAGTCACTGGAAGCAAAAATAGCTTTTGCGTTATCGTTTGCACTTTCAGGGTGTCACCCAGCTATCACAGGCTCACACACTCCCGTTGTCTAGTCTCCTGGATGCGATTAATAAGCCTCAGATGGTGCATTGTTCTGAAGACAGCAAAAATAGCGCTCTGTTGGCTTTCAGCTCTGCTGATAAAGTCATGCCTGTCTTGTGAATCTCACAACGGCCTTTGAAGTATCATGTTTGTTTTTTTCTTTTGAACTCCTTAACCCTTCAAATGCTAGTTTCTCGTGTTCTGTTTCTAATATAGCAAAATATCAAGTACAGAATGTCCCATTACTGTCAATTATGAAACAAAGAAGGTAGTAAAAAAATCGTCTGAATGTATACGTATGTGTATAATGTATACTTATTTTACTTACAAAAGTTTGGAGTAAGTTTTTTTTTTTTTTTTTTTTTACTTTTATTCAGCAGTGATACATTAATTTGATCAAAAGTGACATTTATAATGTTGCAAAAGATTTCTATTTCAAATAAATGCTGTTCTTTTGAATCCACATAATCTTGAAAAAACAATTATCATGGTTTTGAGAGAAATATTAAGCAGCACAACTGTTTTTAACATTTATGTTAATAAGAAATATTGCTCGAGTATTCATCCAAACATCTAAGAAATTAAATCAGCATATTAGAATGATATATGAAGAATTATGTCACACTGAAAACTGGAGTAATGGCTGATAAAAATTCAAAATTGATTTGCCATCACAGGAATAAATTACATTTTTAAATTTATTAAAATAGTTATTTCCAATTTTAATGATATTTCACTATGCTACTGTTTTTACTGTATTTTTGTTCAAATAAATGCAGCCTTGGTGAGCATAAGAGACTTTTTTTTTTTTTTTTCAAAAACATTAAATATTCTTAGCAACTCCAAACTTTTGAATGGTAGTATAGTTCACTTATTTAACAGAATTGTACTAGGCGTTTGAAACCAACATGTAAATCCACCGCTGAATAAAACGCACATTTGTGCAATTGGACTTTTGACTCAAAACCTTTTTAGTTAATGAGATACAAACCTTGTAGCAATCAACTTCACTGTTTGACAACTAGCCCTGGTCTCCCCTATATCATTACAGTTGTTTTTGTTTTTAAATGGTATATTATTAAATTGAGTAAGATCACAGACAGATTTTAAATACATTTAATTAGAAACACATGGGGTAAATCATGATTGAATGGTTCCAATGTACTACTAAGCTAAGTTTTCTTTGAGGAAATAATGATATGCCTGTTCAAATTAAGCAATTGCCTCACCTGTGTCCAGCAGAGGGCGCCCAATATTAGCTATTTCTTCTGCAGCAACACACTTTGTCATAATACAGACCAGTATGTATGCTGAAATATAATGTACAAGAGGTTGATTGTATTTAGAAAAATTAGTTAAGCTCCGCTTTCATATTGATTTCCCTTCACTCTCCTGTTACTGCAAAGTCAGATTTAAATGAGCCAGATGTTCTGTTTTAACGGTCTCTGGCTTCCTCCAAACTTACATAACTGCCTGCGGGCGTTGTTTGCTTCCTTGTTTCAAACTTTTTTCAAAGGTAATGTGGACGTGGAACCTCTAAAGCTACTTTATTAAAATGACAAAAAAAAGCAAGATTTCCACCATTTGCCTCAAACAGCACAAACATCCCATCTGCTTTTATTTATTAGCCGCACAGACTTTGAACAGAAAATGAAGTGCAGCCATATAACAAGATTTATTGCTCTCACAGTCACAGATACCTCACATAATGTCACATATGCTGAGACATTAGTCATCTCTACTTTATTGAATTGTTAATGTAATTTTTTATGATTTGTATTAAAAAGTGTTCCTTCTACCGCAAAGTAGAAATATTCATATAAAAGTTGCAAATTCAGAATATTTGTCTAAAGTGCTTTTGTGTGCATTTCAGGATCTTGCACATGGGCTTGGGGAACTCCTCAGCTATGAAGGAAATGTTGAAGAGGACTTCTACACCACGTTTCAGGTGAGTCCCCTCTAAATTTGACCTGTACAATCAGGATGTTTGCTCTCGTTCTATGGTATCTAATAGATAATCATGTTTGTCTGATTGAACTAGACAATAAGTTGTGCAGATAATGGAAATGGAGGTCATTTCTGTACGTGTTTCTCTAGGTTTTTCAGGAAGAACTTGGAGTGGTCAAGTCATATAATCTGAAACCAGGAGGGGACAAGATCCCTGTAACAAACCTAAACAGAAAAGGTGAGAGAGTCTCCACTCTCTAGTTGTGTGCATGACTGGGTTTTCCCTTTTCAACATGAATTGCCTCATTGTCTTGTTTCTGCTACTGAAGGATTGATCTGTTTGTCCCTGCACAGAATACACCCAACTCTACATTGATTTCCTGCTGAATAAGTCCATCTACAGGCAGTTTGCTGCTTTCTATCATGGTTTTCACAGTGTTTGTGCCTCAAATGCCCTGATGGTGAGTTCGCTGTATAGTTTTTGTCAAAATCCTCATTGCATGGTAATTGAATAAGAAATTCTGAGGGTAATATTCTACTCAGCAAGTGAGTAGAAGCCAAGAAACAGCTTGACTTTTCACTCTAGCTAATCATTTTTAACAGTTAGTGCTGTTGTGAGGCACAGCAAGCTCTGGAATATTCTACTAGTGGCTCTCAGACAGAGAGAGTTTCAGGGGCAGTAGAGAGGGCAGGGTCTGTGGGCCATTTTGTGTGTGTGTGTCTGTGTGAAGGCTACATCTGTGTATGGGCCATCCCTTCCCCCTCTGTTGGAAGGGTGCCCTGTAACTGGGCCTGCTTTGTTTGTTCAATCTCCATACCGTATCCAGGCTCTTCTGCTACTGGCTGGGAGAGACCTCAGACTTCAAGGTCGTATAGAATGAATATTTAGAGACCCCCAGAAAATTGCAAGTCTCTTGCCCTGCTTAGCATGTCAATTGGAATCTGAACAAAGACGCAGTTTCTTGCAGACTTTGCACAGCTCATGAGTATGTCACATAACATCCTCTCCTCCATTTGTTTAAATACAGCCAATGCTGACTCAGTGACCTGGCTAGTTTATGATTTCTGTTCGTATCTGTATATCAATTTCAATTTATATTTTTTCTGAAAGAATTTCCAGCTTAATTTAAAGAGACCAAAACTGATAGACATTATTGACTTCCTTCCTGAACTCTTTAGATTCTTTTATTTTTCGTGCCAAGCTGTTGCATGCTGGGAAAATGTCATTATTGTGATTTATAGATAACAATGTTTTGTATCAGCAGAAGTTGAAGTTGTTTTTTTGTTGCTTGTTACGCATTTTGGCACTAGTTGACATTCCCTGCAATTTGCTTTAATTGTTCTTAATTAAAATTCTTGTGTCTTAACGCATGTTGAAGGAGTGTGTTTCAATTCAAACTGTGTGCTGGAATAGTCTGCATAAGAAACCAATACACATTTTCTTTTTTATTGAAAAACTTTCCTTTGTAAGAACAACAAAGACTTTCAAAGAACCTAAAACTACAGATGATGTGTTCAGTGTTCAGGATCATGTGTATTTGTTGGATATTTTTCTCTGTGCACCAGGGAAAATAGCAAATTTCATGTTTGTTTATCTTGGCGATGATTCAGCCTCGATTTAGACTTCCCAAAATGGTGCTGCTCTCTTAATCAAGATATGCACACAGAAAAAAAAAAAAAAGAAAGCAGAGAGATAGTCATTTCATCAGACCATTTTAAGAAATGATCAGCCTGTGAGTCACTATTTTCTCTCTGGGTTTACTGAACTGCACAATCACTGGTTGCTCAATTTTTTTTTCCTCTCTGTATGCTGTAGGATCAGCTGTACATGTGTCTGGTTGGTTAACAGAGTGACGGTGGTGAAAGAGTGTTACAACGAGAAAAGATAAACATAATTTCAGACCTCCTCTGGCCTGATTCCACTAGCCATGATCAACTTTAGACCCTCCCCTTCTTTAGTGATTACGCAACAGTTGACTGTGTCCCTGGCTGCTTATGTAAGAGGCTCTGTAACGGTAATATCTGAATCGCTGGTCCTGGTGTGGTGTGAGGCGGGGAGTGGGGAGGGGAAGGACGTGGCAGATTGATTTGAACCATAGCTATCTATTTTGTGGCTTAAAGACCTATCTTTATCTTTCGGTCTCTGTTTTTTTACACTGTCTGTCTGTTTCTCAACACACTGCACAGCACAGTCTGTGTACATGCAGGGTGTGGCAATAGAAAGGGATGTTAATACCAACATGGAGTAATTTTACTTTACTTTATCCTTTATTGGTGTGAATGAAAAGTGTGATGCAAAACTTTAATTAATATGCAGATATGACTGCTTATTTTTTTTTCTTCTAGGCCTGTCAATCAACCCTTCGATCAAATCTTTATTTTAACTGAAAGCCTTATTTTTTTTTTTCTTGTTGATTGATGAACATTTATTTTGTTGAAAATTTAATTTGGTTTATTTTGTCACATCTTGCTGTTTTTCAGCATCTAGCACGATTTTTTAAGATGCTGTGTCAAATTAAAAGTGCAATAAAGAATGCAAATTCTAGAATTGTGATAAACATAAACTGATCAGTTGATCAGTTGATAGAATACTTTATTAATCCAATTTGTTCAATTTGTTAACATTAATTAATATATTGGGTATCATAAACTAACAATAAACAATCATTTTTATAGCATTTATTAATCTGGGTTGACAACAATTAATAAAAGTACTATTGTTCATTACTAATTCAAACTCATATTTGTTCATTATAAACTACACTGTAAAAAAAAAAATACTAATTGTCTGTCTTAAATTTTAAGTATAATCAACTTGGCTGTACAAGTCATTTTAACTTAAATGATATTAAACTGACTTTAAAAATTAGTTTAAAAAAATACTGTTCTTTTGAACTTTCTATTTCTCAAAGTATCCTGAAAAAGTATCACAGTTGTGCTGCTTAATGTTTTTTTGGAAACTGTTTTCAATATTGATGATAAGAAATGTTTTTTGAGTACAAAATCAGCATATTAGAATGATGTCGGAAGGATCATGTACAGTAACACTAAAGACTGTAGTAATGGCTGCTAAAAATTTCAGCTTTACCATCACAGGAATGAATTATATTTTAAAATATATTAAAATAGAAAACAAATTATTTTAATTTGTAATCATTTTTCACAATATTATTGATTTTACTGTATTTTGATGAAGTGTTACCCATACTTTTTTGTTGCAAAGTTTATGTGCAGGATAGGGGGCAAATCGAATGCATTATTTTTTATACTCTATTTAAATGAACAATTTTTCTCCCACCAATATGCATGTAATTGCAACAATGGCAGTACTACAAGGACTCATTAAATCTATCATTTATGTAGCTCTTGAGGCCAGAAGAAGTTGAGATCCTGGTTTGTGGAAGTCCTAATCTGGACATGGGGTCTCTGCAGCGAGTGGTGCAGTATGAGGGCTACAGCAAGACTGATCCCACCATTCGGTACATGTCTTGTTTACAATTTGTTATAGTTATGCTTTCACATGCATGTCTATCAGTGGAAAAATGACTGTTTGCTCTGGTGTTGCAGGGCCTTCTGGGATGTGGTTCTGGCCTTTTCTTTGGAGCTGCAGAAGAAACTGCTCCACTTTACCACAGGAAGCGACCGCGTTCCTGTGGGGGGAATGGCCGACCTCAACTTCAAGATCTCCAAGATTGATGTCTCCACTGACTGGTAATCATCACAAAGGCTGATTTCAGTGAAACAACTGCATGCATGTTCATTCTCTACAGTTTATTTATTCATTTTCTTTGCAGGCTCCCAGTGTCGCATACATGCTTCAACCAGATCTGTCTACCTCCATACAAGAGCAAGAAAGAATTAAGGCAAAAGTTGACTATTGCCATTTCAAATGCAGAGGGCTTCGGATTGGAGTAGATTACAGTTGTAGATCTGATAATCTAAATCATGACAGCCTGCATTCACTGAAAGGTAATAGGCAGTGATATTATTTTAAACAGCCAACAGGGTTGTGCATCAGTTGAATTGAGAATGCCTTTTAAAATATTTTAACAAACAGGATGCAGAATTGTAATTCAAATATGTAAGGAAGTAGAATTAAAGTCAAAGTTCATGTACACTACTGTTCAAAAATTTGGGGAAGAAATTAATACTTTCAGCATGGATGCATTAAATTGACCAAAAGTGACAGCAGGGACGTGCACACAGCCACTGACCCTTTGCCCTCATGGGCTGAGGTGCCCCTCCAGTAGGCAGATTACAGTATATGAGCGGAGTGGACTTCAATCCGCGCTAAATGCATTCTGTAATGATTTCTCGCTTGCACCCCGGCCGCACTCCTAGTTCCCTTCGTTCCTCTATGGTGTCGACATAAATTATAGGCGTAATTTGCAGGTGGGACGGGTGAGACATGTCCCCATCACTTTTTGAAACATCTCGTGGTACAGATGTATCTAATACAAATTAAACAGAGTATTAATTTTGTTCGTTTGTGTTAAATAAGCGGGGATCTGGCACTGGAATGTGTTGTTTTTGAAATCATGCTGAGTGCTCCTTTGCCACTGTTTATCAGTGGCAGTGGCTAGTGCGCAGACAAGTGCTTTAATCTATAGTTAACCATTGCGGAGACTCTCTATTCGTTCCGTTAAAATCACAAAACAAAAATGCACACAAATGTGTCCCTGCTCTTGCTATACAATCACGGATGAACATCTTTTGTTTTAATGAGAAAAATAAATAAACTATATGTGGGCGGATTAGAACCCAGAACCTCTGACATGCTTAACAAAAGTTCTACCACCAGACCCTTAGAACTCATGAACACTAATAGCGGATCTAGTATGTATTTATTCACTAATGTGAACAATCTCAGGACTAACAACATATTGTATTATAGTAGATGTAAGGATGAAACTATCACATTAGGCTAAACATGAGTTCTGTATCGATAAATTAAACTCAATGTACTATTGAAATTGATTTCTGGACATTGTAATGTTATTTTTTGTGCCCCCCCCCACACACACGCACTCCTGTCCCACCCACTTTTTAAAACAAAGTTATGCTAATTTTACACTCCAGTCTATGGTGAATCTGCAGAAACTCATCGGCGGAGATTGTTTTTGTTGGCAGTGTTTTGCTCCTTTTCTGATGTTTATTGAACTTGTTGTCCGTGTCACAGATTGACCAACCCTTTCCTTGGTTTGGGCCACTGCCTCTCAAAATGTCTGTGCACATCCCTGAGTGACAGTAAAGACATGTTACAAAAGATTTCTATTTCAAATAAATGCTGAACATTCTATTCCTAAAAATGTATCATGGTTTCAACAAAAATATGAAGAAGTTGCATATTAAGCATATTAAACTGTTTTCAACAGTTTAATCAGCATATTAGAATTATTTCTAAACAGTTATGAGACACTGAAGACTGGAGTAATGGCTGCTAAAAAATTCAGCTTTGCCATCACAGGAATAAATTACATTTTAAAATAAAATAGAAAACAGTTCTTTTAAATTGTAATAATACTTTACAATATTACTGTTTTT
Source organism: Hypophthalmichthys nobilis (assembly GCA_037950665.1). Lineage (NCBI taxonomy): Eukaryota > Metazoa > Chordata > Actinopteri > Cypriniformes > Xenocyprididae > Hypophthalmichthys > Hypophthalmichthys nobilis. Next base: position 18,190,276 of record CM075472.1, read on the forward strand.
ACTGTGTCAAATAAATGCAACCTTGGTGAGAAGAGACTTCTTTCAAAAACATTCAAAAATCTTCCCCAAATTTTTTGAACGGCAGTGTAGATGTATGTATAATTGTAGCAAACTGAATGTTGGTTCATTAAAACCTTTGGCGCATTGGAGTTATAAGTTTATAGACTTCATTTCCCATAATGCATTGCCTGTGTTAAATATCAGTCAATTCCACTTCCTGTGGTCAATTCAGTTCACATTCACACTCATGAAAGAATTAATAGGGAGACCCTGACAGTCACATCAGGTAAGCATGGGGATAACGCACAGCAGTGATAATGTAAGCTCTAGATGTAAAGTTTCAGCAGAATTACTTATTGTGGATTGTGTGTACAGTGTAGTATTATTTGTTGTGAACCAGGGTTCTATGATGAACCCAGTTAAGCTGTTCGTCTTTAGTCGTTATGTAACTTGGACTCCTCATTGCTGACTGCTTGAATGAAGGTCCCAACATTTTGTGTGGTATTAGAATATGTGGATTTTATGGATAATATAGTGTATATCTGTTCAAGAAGCTCAATTGTGCTGCAACATGAAATTAAAACTAAAATGTTTAGGATTTTTCTCTTCAACATGGGCCTGGTCTAATGTCCCATGCTTCTGTTGAAAGTAGGTCAGTAAGGGGCTTGGTCTCAGCTAAAATAGCCTGGCAAACAGGCTGTCAAACTTACCCAGCATTCTTAAAGAGACAGTGCCTTGTCTCCAGGGTTACAGAAGCCCACAGTTAATAAAAGCTTCTGTGTGAAACGTTCCTTAACTCAAGCATTCCCTCTGGTTCTGATGGGCTTTTAAAATGTAGCTGTTAATAAACTATAAACTTTAAACTGAAGGTTTGTGTCTGAGCTCAAACTTTGTGGTTTTGTTAAGTGTAGTTTAGCAATTGTCGACAACCCTTTCTCAACCTCTCTTGGGCATGAAAGGAAGATTGGTAATGTGATTTTTGTGTGTGTGTCAGTGAAGTTTCATGTTTGTTGACTAGCCATAACATGGATTTTTTTATCTTCATGGTTCTGATTCATGATTCTGGTTATTCTTTAAATAGAGTGGTTGACAGCAGTATTTGTCACGACAAAAAACATAATTTATTTTACAAAAAATTTTTTTGCTTTGTGCCATCAGTTTCATGATTCATTTAGGACTCAATCAGAGGTCTAGTGATACTGCAGTATGCTAGTAGATGACCTCTAACCTCAGTCACCCTTCTTATCCTGGCTTGGCTCGCATATTTGGATACTTGTATGTGGTGTATTTTTGCATATTTGTGGCTCATCATGTGATTTTCATTGGACTCATGCAGTGGCTTCATTTGTATTTATATTGTCTGTTAATGAATCACTCCAGTGTTAATGCTATGGTTTTATGTTCTCCATGACTGAATACAAATGTATTTACCATGTATTTATTTCAACTTTGCTCATTCATTTTTAATGAATAAAGTTATACAGCAAAGTTTTTGTTTTGTTCTGTAATGAAAGTGAGATCCCTTGACTTGAATTTTTGTTAGCCTGGAGTTATTGTCACCTCCTGTCTAGAATGTGAGCCTAGATCATTTCTTAAAAGTCATAAGAAGAATCTGAAAATCAAAAGAAGAACTACAGAGAGCACAGCGAAAGCCACCTACATTTCACCTCAGGCTCTTTAAAAGAACAAATTATTATTTGCTATATTTTACTGTTATATTTTCTGCTTTTATGAGTGATGTTTTATGCATATAGTCATTTTATTCAATCGTTTATATGTACAAACAAAGAACAGGGGTAATTAATGACTGTATCTTCACTATGCAAAATATGGTTATTTAATGGATGTACCAAACGACACTATATACACTATTATTCAAAAGTTTGGTGTCAGTAATATTTTTTGTTGTTGTTGTTGTTTGTTTTTATAAGTTGCTTATGCTCACCAGCACTGCATTTATTTGATCAATATACAGTAAAAACAGTAATACTGTGAAATATTAATAAAAATTAAAATAATAATTTTAATATTTTTAAAAATGTTCATTCCCGTGAAGGCATAGCTAAATTTTCAGCAGCCATTACTTCAGTCTTCATTGTCACATGATATTTCAGAAATCATTCTAAAATGTTGATTTGATGCTCAAGAAACTATTATCGATGTTGAAAACAGTTGTGCTGCTTAATTATTTTATTAAACCATGATACATTTTTAGGATTCTTTAGTAAATATAAAGCTCAAAAGAACAGCATTTATTTGAAATTTTTAACAATATAAATGCCTTTAATGTCACTTTTAATATATCATAGCTGATTTTTTTTTTTTTTTTTAATGGAAGTAGGCAACCAGGTAGTCACGCCCCCAAACTCATGCTATTTGTTCAGCCAATGATGCTAATTGCTAATGCAATGTTTTAGTTTACTTATCACAAAGAATGACTTTCTTGGTACCTACCGTATAGCAAAATGAGCCTCCCAGCTCACAATTTTTCAGCTTTTTGATTCTGGTTGCACACTTCTGAATATCAATAGATGCGGACAGGTCATCCAGGTTTGTTTGCCTACTGTATCATAAATATTGAGTATTTAACCATCCTATTTGGTATACTGTATAGTGAGAAGTACACATATTCAGATATAGGCAGTGTCTACATATTGGTTTAAAGCATGACCAAGACTAATATTTGAGAAGAAAACAAAAATATCAATAAATAATACATCATGAGATTGTAAATATATAGAGAGAGTATATTAAATGTTGTTTTTTCCACACGTCTAGTCTAATCTTTTTGCTCTGTAACCCCTGGTGAGATCAGTGCATAATCTGCAGCTGCTGCAGTCTAATGGTGCTCTAGCCCATGCTTTGGGACACACTGCTACTCAAAACAATGACCCGTCACTATAAAGATTCCGACACTAAAAAGTGAGAAGTGCCGTGCAGTTCAACCGAAGCTGTTTGTCATGTCATATCACAGGACTCCAGCTGTTCTCACCTGAGAGAAAAAAAGCAGCTGAAATAAGCACTCCTGAAATCTCAGAGAGATCTGATCTCAATTGCACTAAGGTCACAAATGTATCAGGTTGTCATATTAGGAAACTAGGTGGGTAATAATATAACTTGTCAACATACAAGACATTTACAAAAGAATGCCAGATATCTCTGGCTGCTGTCCAGGATGGATGAGATGACAGTCAAAGACCAGAGGGGTTGGGCAGACAATAAGTTGGGTTAACAGGTGTTTTCTGTGTTGAGATATTAAAAAGGTACACTGACACTGTCAATCAATGAAAACCTTTGTTCAGGTTCCAGATGTACCATGCACACAATAGTGGGATCAATTCTTCTCTCCTGTGTAGGTTTACTGCATATATAGTTACGAAACATATTTTTTAAGCATTCCATCATGGATAAGAAATTCATTAAAGTGACTATTGGCCCCACTATATATTAGGTGTCTTTAACTACTATAAAAATACAATGTTTGCAAATACTTTTGCTGGGTCAACAGTGTAATTGTAGATATAATTGCAGAAATTAATTACAAATGTAGTTAGATGTGTTATAACAAATTAATTACAAATGTAGTTAGATGTGTTATAACATGCAGGTGTTTTTTAAATGCAAGTAAAATGTAAAATACATAAGTACACAATAAGTACACTGTATTAAATGATTAATTAAAATTTTTGTACATAGTTGTTAAAGACAATATAATTGGGACCTGATGGGTCATCATTTAACATAATTTTTTTGTTTTTTCCTCACGGGGTTGTCGTTATATGCAGGCATGATCTTTGCTTGGTAGGAGAACACAAAGGAACATGCAGTAAAGTGATTTAGCCTTTGGTTACAGCAGACCATGGAAAACAAACAGAAAACATGAAGGAAATGACCACTATTTCCCAGTGTGTCCAAGGCTGCAAGCTCATTACATAATGCAATAACACAATCACACAATGAAGTAAACAGAACCAAGGCGGAGATTAAAATAAAACATGAAAATAAAGCATTTTTTCAAATAAAGATTTTATTCCAGGAGCAAGAGGAAAAAAATCAGCATTTAAAATGATAATTGCTTATCTTGTGTACAGCGCTTTGAGAAGCTGCTTTTAATGGCGCTTTATTAAATAGTTTATTATTATTATTATTATTAATCTAAATCGTATTGCCATTTTTATTATATATACATTGTTAGCGAATATAATGTAGGAAGTCAATTCAATTTATATTTTGCTTGAAATATTTTGTATATAAAGCAAATAAGGTTTTTTAAGTAAGTTGGGGCAACTATGCAATGTAATATTCTACAGGTCAGACCCATTAAAGCACGCATTTGTTTGACGTTAAATGGAAAGCTTTCATGGCAGTTTAAATGCATAGATTGATTTTCCATGACAGCAGGGCATCGATCAAACCCCTGATCCTCTGATGATTTGAGCCTGTAATCAAAAGTTCTCATCAAGCTTACCTGCCATCTTATTTTAAGGTATGATCATCACCATTATAGTTTTAATAATCAATACTAAATACTTCTACTTGTGGTTTATTCATAGCTCAATGCTGTGAAGTATTGCTGACATCCCTGCTTTAAATATCCAGCACTGCTGTGGTGCAATAAAAACTCTGGGTGCAGTACTAGAGGGCTTGTTAGACATCCCAAAATGCAGTGTTGTGTGGCCTGGTTCTGTCTGTGACACACAGCCTTCCACAGAAAAAGTGCCCAGTTCAGCACAGATTCTGTGTGATTTGCAGCACTGAGAGATATAAGCCTTAAAGGGATAGTTCACCCAAAAATTAAATTTTGATGTTTATCTGCTTACCCCCAGGGCATCCAAGATGTAGGTGACTTTGTTTCTTCAGTAGAACACAAACGATGATTTTTAACTCCAATCGTTGCAGTCTGTCAGTCATATAATGCATGGCAATGTAACAAAATCTATGAGAGTAAAAATAACATGCACAGACAAATCCAAATTAAACCCTGCGGCTCGTGACGACACATTGATGTCCTAAGACACAAAAATGATCGGTTTGTGCGAGAAACCGAACAGTGTTTATATCATTTTTTTTACCTCGAATACACCACTATTTTCAACTGCGTACGCGCTCTGGCGTACGTGCTTTGGCATAGTTTACTGCTCAAGGCAGTTGGACATAGTGGTGTATTAGAGGTGAAAAATTATATAAAGTTCAGTTTCTCGCACAAACCAATCGTTTCGTATCTTAGGACATCGATGTGTCGTCACGAGCCGCAGGGTTTTTAATTTGGATTTGTGTGTGTATGTTTTTTTTACTCTCATAGATTTTGTTACCTTTGCCATGCATTATACGACTGACAGACTGCAACGGTTGGAGTTAAAAATCATCATTTGTGTTCTACTGAAGAAACAAAGTCACCTACATCTTGGATGCCCTGGGGGTAAGTAGATAAACATCAAATTTTCATTTTTGGGTGAACTATCCCTTTAAAGGCATAGTTCATCCAAAAATTACAATTCTATCATCATTTAATCACCTTGTGTTGTTCCAAACCTGTATGACTTTTTTCTTCAAAGGAACATAAAAGAAAATATTTTAAAGAATGTCCAAGCTGCTCTTTTCCACGCAGTGAGTAAACATATCTTTGCCATTTAATAGTATGGAAAAGAGCAGTTTGGACATTCAGATAACCTCTATATTCCACTTGAAATAGAAAGTCATACAGGTTTGAAACAACATGAGGGTGAGTAAAGGATGACACAAGTTTCATTTTAGGCTGAACTGTCTCTTGAAGATCAGAGATTATATTTGCCTCATTATGTGAAAAGGGTGCCATTACATTTTTTTTAATGCAGCTTTTAAAGCAGCTGGTATGACTTTATATCGAAGCCATCATTTATTTACATAGAATCGTCTTGCCTAGTTCACCTGTTTATTGTGGCTTTAGTGTAGCTCTTTGCTCAAGGGTGGCTTTAAAGATAATTTCTCCTGCAGATATGAAGGTTATTCTGAAATATTAGTTATTCTAGCTCAGTCAGAATAGTCTGCTTTAAGTCTGGTTTGGACTTCTGACCCTAAAGTCCACTATTGTACGATATATTAGAGTTAAATATAATCTTGCCATTACATCAGATTAGAGTGCAAAATATGTTTACAACAGAAACATGATCTACTGTGGCCATGATGATCTGTGCTAAATGAGCACATGCTTTAGTCATCACATGGTTCTTTTGTGAGATTGTACAACCATATGAGCTGCTCCTGTGCATGTGAAAGTGATACTTTAGAGAAAATTCAGAAATATTTTGAGATGAAGATACTGTATTAGAGTATAGAAAATTAAAGTATCCTCTTTTTATCTTCTTAAATGTGTACAAAGAGAAGAGAGGCCTGCTTGGTCACAACAAATACAGCCTACAAATATGGATTCAAGGGCATGTGAATTCTTTACTTTGGTCATAAAGTATACTTAAAGAATTGACCTTTACATATGATTGAATTATAGACCTGTAGATTATGTCAAACATGTTACTCTTTGGCCGACCACCCAGCCCTGCCCGAGTCTAAGTTTAGAGCAAACTTGTATACCCTCACTCTGGTGCATGCCAGTCCCCACGAATTCCAGTCTAAAATTTTGCAATGGTTATATGTCAACCCATGCAGAGCCTTGTGTTGTAAACCTGTGACATTGTGGTCGTTCTATATAGGGCTAATCCCACCTTCACCTCAGTATGTATATCCATCTGGTGCAGTATTGTATGTGCTTATATGAAATTATTGATTGATAAATTCACTGTGTGGATATCAACTGTTAAAACAGATACTTCGTGATTTTAATGATTTCTGCATATTATAGAATCTCTGTGTACTAAAACTGTCTTCCCAATTCTTGTGGAAAAGTACACTTTAGCATACTTTTAAAAAGAGTACTTATTGCGGTAAATAAATAAATAAGCAAGCAAAAAACCTTTTTATAAGGTTTCCGGGACTCTTACATGTTATTTGCAATAAAAATAAAAATGTTTAAAATTTATGCTAAATGCAATTAGTTGAACTCAAGATAGTTTTTTTTTTTAACTATATATATATATATATATATATATATATATAATTTCATGTTTATTTCTATAGTCTTTTAAATATGGTTAAAGTGTAGTGCCGAATGTACTGACAAGCATTTATGGTCAACTAAAATATCCTTTAATATCATTTATATTCAAACTTGTGTGTCATATATTTAAATATATTCATTACACATTTGTATGTTTTTGATGTTCCAATGTATTACATTTTAAATGTATTAACTTTAAATGTAATATAAAATAACACACTACTTTACATGTGCTTTAGTTTGCTAGTCAACACACCAAAATAATTCTACTTCTTTAAAGCACAACAAACGATTATAAAACATAATGGTATAAAATGTAGGCTACTTTAAAATTAAACTTTTAATTTGACAGTATTACAAAGTGCACTTTTTAAAAGTGTACATGTGATAAAATGAGATAGAATGCCACTTAACACAAGTACAGTTTTTTTTAATACAATTATAATACTACAGGTGCATTCAATACAGAAGTGCACTTCTTTCTCACAAGGGTAGTGTTAAATCAGCACTTTGAAAGCATCAGCCATGGTTTCACACCATAATAGATGCATTTCAAAAGAAATTTATGCTTGAATTGTGAATTGCATTCCTTCAAAGCAATGTCCTTACAAAACATCTTTGTCATTTGCCTTTGGCAAGGTGGGGATTTTGAACACATTTCCTGTGATGTGATATATGAATTTTTTCCCAAAGCTTGATATTGGTAAAATCAACATAGCAAGACAGAAAGATACAAACAGTTGAAAGGTTGTAAATGCATTAATGTTACTGATATCTTGCTGATATTACTGATTTACTGATATATTATCATATGTGACTGCAACATTTCCATCGGTCTAGATAGTAAAGGTACAGGGTAAAGAACTTAATGTCTAGGTTTTGAGAGGTTAGTATCAAATTAAAGCACATATAGACCTTTACAACTCTTATTTAAACACTGGATTAGAGGCATTTATTCAGTTTGCATCCATATTTAATGTCTCACGAATATTTCTCATGGTTTGATAATAACTAGGTTAATGCTGCAAGTAAACTATGATCTTGCTAATGCAGATGGATATTGCTACAATCTATTGATTCAGAATAATCCACGCTGTGTGATTATTTAAATATCTCTAAAACATCATTTTATTCTTATGTCTTGTAAACAAATACCTTTGTCAAGAGGAATCTGTGTTGATGGTGCTGTTGTCATCCCTCATTCATCAGCTCTTTTGAGCTCAGTGCTACAGTCAGACTCAATCACGTACTGGTGCTTAATGAAGCAGCATATTTTGGCCGTGCCAGTGCCGCAGGCACTGAGGTGGCGCTGTCTACAAACCAAACCCTCCTAAAAATAGGTTAGGCTACTCTGTCGCTCGTTATAAACAATCCAGGATTTTCTACTCAAAGCTATTCATGTCCTAAGACTCGAATTTATGAGTTTCTGTGGTAACACTATGATGAATGAATCTGTGTAATATGAGTAATCAATAGAAAAAACAACAATACAACAAATACTGTAACAGTCATTATGTAAATACATTATTAAGAATGTTAGTTCATTTAGCTGGACATTAGATAGTTATTCAACTCTGTGCTAACTACCTTAAACTGTATTGTATGTTTTTAGTTTATTTTCGATTATTTTTGCACTGAGACATTAACAATATTCAAATATAGCTGCAAGCAGCAATTAAGGGGCAGATCACAAAAAATGGCATGATGAGTTATGCAAACTTGACTGGAAGCATCAGACCAACTGCAGCAATGAGTAATGAAAGAAATTTTTAGAGGATTTTAGTCAAAAGGACTGAGAAATCATAAATACATTCACTAGTTAATATCATTAGGAAGCATGGCATTAGTTTTCACTGTTATGCTGATGATACTCCACTCTATATTTCTTCGCCCACGAATCTTGCCATTATTAAAATTAACAGAATGCATAACTGATATAAAAAATTGGATGACAAGCAATTTCCTACTACTTAACTCTGAAAAACAGAGATTCTAATTATTGGACCAAAAACCTCCGCACGTAATAACCTGTATGTTCTGTCAAGTCTTTGTTGTCAGTTAGGAACTTGGGTGTGCTCTTTGATACCAATCTTTCGTTTGAAAACCACGTTTCTAGCATCTGTAAAATTACGACATATGCTCTCAGTGACAAATGCGGAACAGTTAGTTCATGCGTTCATGACCTCAAGGCTAGATTATTGTAATGCTTTGCTGGGTGGTTGCCCTGCACGCCTAATAAACGAACTCCAGCTGGTCCAAAACGCAGCAGCTAGAGTTCCTAATAGAACCAGGAAGTATGACCACATTAGCCCAGTTCTGTAAAAACTGTTTAAGGCTTCCTATTAAACATCGTATAAATTTTAACATTTTGCTAATTACTTACAAATCACTAAATGGTTTAGCTCCCCTGATGCTCCAGATGGAAACACAATGCATTAAAACCCAGGGGATGAAAACTTTTGGAATCAAGGTAATTTGTACTTAATTTGTCTTCCGGGAAACATGCAAGTATCTTCTGTTGCTTCCGAAGGGCAGTACTAAATGAAAAAAAAAAAAAAAAAAAAAAAAGAAGAAGAAGATATTTCAAAAAAATATGAAAAATTTGGACATCTTCATCCTGTTCAAAAGTTTTCACTTTTGTCTTGTTGGGTCTTATTGCATCGTGTTTCCTTCTGGAGCATCAGTGAATGTTTGAAACTTTTTGTAATAGTTGTGTTTGAGTCCCTCAATTGTCCTCAGTGGGCAAAGATGGATCTCAAAATGATACAGTCACTGCTGGAAAGGGCTCAAATATGCAAAAAAATCCTTGAAAACTGAAGAATCTGCAGGACCTGGAGGATTTTTCTGAAGGACAGTGCTCAGTTTAACTGCTCAGAACAAACAAAGGACTCATGAACAACCATCACAAATAAATAAATAAATAAATAAAAGTCATAGAACCACCAATGGTTCCCAAACTTTTGAACGTTTTTTTTTTTTTTTAAATTCAGATATATATATATATATTTTTTCTTCTTGTGGACTATTATGTAAACATCTTTTATGTAAAATATCTTACTCAGGATAGTACTAAATAAAAAATAACATGCATTTTGTATGATCTCTCTTATTTTGTTAAAATTATTCACATTTTCACAGATTCTGCTAGTGGTTCCCATAATTTTTCATGCAATTGTAACTGCATTTTACTGCTGAAACTGCTGCTATTTTGAGTGTTTCTGCATGATGTTGCAGCGCTCAGTAGAATTACAAGTACAGGTAGAAATCTGAGTTTACAAGTTGTAATTATGATTTCTACAAGGACATGAATGCTTTCAACAAGTCATAATCTCGTAATTACATAATTCTGAAATGAACGCTCCTTGTGTACTGTTAAAACTTCCCAAAACAGCAACATAAATAAAATATTGTGTGCACAAATTAGTATGTTGTCTTATTATCAGCTATTTTCAGTCCTTTTGTTGTGAAAAAAAAAAATTCTTAGGTCAGTTTTTATAATGTTTATATATGACTTTTTAATGTTATGCAGCCACAGATTTAATCATGTACACATAACCAAAGTGTCTGTGTTTAGCTAGCCAGAAAAAGCAAAGAAGCGATGCCAGGCAAAATAAAGTTCTTGTGTGCAACAACATGGCATTTTTTTATTTTTTTTATTAGCAAAATCCTGCAGAACTGTTTCTAACCTTCATTCATACAGAAGGCAAAAGGATACTAATGACTGCAATGTAACATTCCTCATTTGTTTATATTTCAGAAGGTCAAGTACGGTCAGTGATTGTTGCTGGGCTGGAATATGTTGTCCTGGGAAAAAATACCTTGACCTTTTTAATGTGCTTGACACCTCGGAACACAATTGTGATCTTCAAATCATCTAGATGTCAAAACGTGGTATGTGTCACATGTGATATGGGTCTGCATTTCAACACTATCCCTGTGCTATATGCAGGAGGTATGAGAAGAGTGGTTTCTTTTGCCTTTTGCCCCAGATCACAATAAACAACCCCTTATTTTGTTTTGGTCAAGTACTTTATCCCATCTCATGATATCCCCTGGCTAGGTCACAGTGCCCTTGATTTGCTGGAAGAAACAAAAGGATATTGTAGAATAATATAATAGAATAGGTTTCAGGTTTGGTCAGTTTTCAAGCACAACAAAGTTTGGGGCAGGTGTGGAAAGTTTTGACCTCTGTGTGCCCTGCCATCAGGTGCTTTTCTTTGGCATGGCTTTACAGGTTGCCCTGTGTGTAAAATACTAGGGTGATGGAGAAAGATTTTTTTCCTTTTGGAAAAAAAAGATTTTGGAAGCCTCTGTGGAGCGTGCGACTAAGATAAGAATTCAGGAAAGAGTTTTACCGCCAAACTTTTCAATTTCCGTCTCATCTCCAAAAGATTACAGTGGATCGCCATATTCAAGGCCTTCAAATGTTTGTGTTTGTGAAGGAATGGCGTGTTTTCTATTAAGGCTATGCTGTTATTGTTATGAAATATGGTTGCATGCTGGAGTAACCTCGGTATTGGAAGGGGGGGAAATAATATCACATTTAAACACACTAGAAAGGTTACAGCAGGAATAGTACATGAAAGAAAAAAAAAACTGCCCAGAGCATTTCATTCTGTTGGATTCTCTAAGTCCAATTTCATGCAGGTTTCACTGAGATATTTCAAAAGCAGGTAATGCAGGTAAAGTTTCTGGGATTTGTTCTTCTCGTCGCTCTGTGATTGTACTGCCGTAGTTTAGTTGCACAGTATTTGTGATATAAAATCGACCCTGAGGGGGTCTTGACGGCAGATACAGATAGATACTGATTTTAATTGGATCTCAACCACATATGCGATCAAAGAGTGCATGAGGTCAAAAAGTGCAGTATGTAAGAAACAATGCCAGGCAAAATATGTTTTCTTTCTTTCTTTCTTTCTTACATTTAATTCAAGGTATATTCTTGGAAAACAACTCTTAATAGCTGTTTTGTGTCTACAGTAAATATTGTATTAAGGATCTTTATATATTTTTACTGAAAACATGAAAAAAATTCTGATTAAGAAAAAAACATGTTTGTGGTGAAAATCTGCTAATGTGGATCACATGATGATGTGTGCTTGTATATGACTTTGAATTGTGCAGTATTTCGCACACATGTCTATGTCGGTTGTCAGGTATATAGGCTTCATGAGATAAACACTGGCTATAATAATCCCTGGATGTGTCCTACTTTAGAGACCCGGCCCACTGTCATGTGTTATATTTAATCTCTTCCTATACAGCACAGCTGATGATCTCTTGATTTCACAAGTACAGATTCATCTTTTCCATTGATGAAATGCAAGAAATAAATACTTGTATTGCTAAATACTTGTTTAGCTAAATACAGCAACAGTGCCTGACAGGTCAGAGTTATGTTGATTTAATTGATTTAGACTTTTCTGAACCCTGGATCATCACTATTTAAACAAAGATCATTGGCAGGTATTTGATTTATACTTTACTCCACAGTAACCTTTCATGATTACAAATCATGATATGACATTGCAGTTATTTTCCATTTCTCTCAATACTAAAAAATCCTTCACGGCATTTGCTAAAATATTCAATTTTGGAATTATTATTATTTTTTTTTAATCTCATTTGTGTTTTTGCATTTAAAAAAAAAAAAAATGTTTCAATGTATAAAATATTTATGTTTATGTATTTATTTATGCATTTTCTTTTTGACTGTTGTGCTGAATGTGTGAGATTAAGGGTATTTGTGTACAGAAATGTCTGACTTGCTGTGAAAATCAGCAGCTCAGTATTCAAGATAACATGACAGACGTGTCTGTTCATGCCTGTCATCTGTTAAATCTGTTAAACTCAAATGCAGTAAGTTATGGCATCTACCACTGTGGTCAGCACCTCCCTTTATTCACTGTAGTCATCATTCCAGCCTAGGCACTTTACATAATTCAAAATATATTCAGTTACATAGTTTAATTAAAGTTTTTATTACCTGGTTCATGGCAAAATATATATTTTTTTTACAATCTTCATCTGACTATAATAATAAAAGTAATAATATAATAAACATGCTAATTAATTTTGAAAATTTGAAAAAAAAAAAAAAAAAAAAATACATTTATGCATTTGGCAGACACTTTTATCCAAAACAACTGCAATCAAGATATACATTTGATCAGTTCATGCATTACCTGGGGATTGAATCCCATGACTTTAGATTTGTTAACATCATGCTCTATTGTTTGAACTACAGGAATACTTAAACTACAAAAGTTTTTTTGGAAGTTAAAAAATCCACTTGTCTCACAAATCAAAGCTCTCAGATGGAAACCAGTTGATAACCAGACCATTTTCCTCTTCTATTTGAGTTCGTTAGGGCCCAAGCACAGATGAAAATTTACATCTGATATGGGTTTCAGAATTAGGTGTGGCAAAATGGCTCGATAGTGCCACCTACAAAAATTCAATTATGTGCCCTTCACGCTTCATTTCACATACAAGTATGAAATTTGGTAGACACATGTAACAGCCCAATACCTACGGAGCATTATGAATCTTTTGTGTCGAATCAGAAGTTCGCAGTGCCAAAGTCACGTGATTTCAGATCATGATTCGACACAAGATTTATAACGTTCTGAAGCTTACCGAAGCAGTGTTTTGAAATCGGCCATCACTATATAAGTCGTTATTTTATTTTTTTGGCACACCAAAAATATTATCGTTGCTTTATTATATTAATATTGAACCACTGTACTCACATGAACTGATTTAAATATGTTTTTAGTACATTAATGGATCTTGAGAGAGGAAATGTCATCGCTGGCTACGCAGGCCTTACTGAGCCATCGGATTTCAACAAAAATATCTTAATTTGCGCTCCGAAGATTAACGAAGGTCTTACGGGTGTGGAACGGCATAAGGGTGAGTAATAAATTACATTATTTTCATTTTTGGGTGAACTAACCGTTTAAGGCCTTAGCGATGTTAAATTGCAAAGATCTTGAGTTTTCGTTAAACAGTGTGTCCGTGGAGGCCTGACTAAGTTTGATGTTTCGCCATGAAACAGGAAGCTGTTGTAAGTCAGGCATACAATGTTCGATCTATCCGAAACTTCACATTTTTGATAAAAGTCCTGGTCTAAAGACATCTACATGCCAATATATTTAATTACTCATAGCCACACCTATGAGTAATTAAACATGCGAGAAACACTTTAAATCATGCAACACTTGGCTAAGTGCTAATGTATGCGATTAACGCCACAAAACAGGAAGTTGTTGTAACTCTGGCATACAATGTCCAATCTGCCCCAAACTTCACACATTTGATAATAATCCTGACCTGAAGACATCTACATGGCAGTCTTTAGTCACAGTCAAAGTGCCACCAGGAAGTGTGGCACATCAAAATGACTGCCATAATTCTCCAATATTTATCGCCCACTGTTCACTGTTTTCCTAAGGCCACCGGGTGGCGGTGGCTCCGGGTGCGATGGCCCTTTCAATGCTTTAATTTTAATTGAACTTGTGCAATGCTTTTTATCTGATAACTTGACGTAATGTTTAGTAATATCTGACCCAAATCAATTTTTTTTTTTTTTTTTGGATGTGTGTCACAGTCTCCACAGTCCGCCTCCCAATTTTGCCCCGGGCCCAGCGGAGGTCTGTGCATGCCACTGAAGGTATTTTAGCACTTAGAGTCTCGGAAGATACTTGACATTTAGTGCAGTTGCCACACATGTTTATAAACACAACCAAATCTAGGACATGCATGTCACCTCCTAGCCTCTGGTTGTTTTGGCTGGTATACATAGGGTCCTGCATTCATTGAAAGCATAGATTGAAAGTATATCTGTTTAACTTCTGTAGTATATCATGAAAGATGCTTGACATTTAGTTCAGTTTCTGGCATGTGAAGCAGGTATGAGCTTAGGACCTAAGAATAGACATGATATACAGGGAGGAACGGTTTCCAGCTCTCCCTGTGCAAACACTTACCCAGCAGGCCAATCAGTGATACACATATGCATGGGATTTCAAGTGCTGAGTAAAATTGGGCTCGGTGTCCTCAACTGGGCTTTTAAGCTTGAGCTTGACCCTTGAAGTCATATAGGGGAGTGGAAAACTCTGTAATCCTTCTAAAAGGTCATATGCTACCCAGTGTTGATGATTTGTTTAGTGCAACACTGAAAATAAGAATATTCAAGATCACAGATTAGGAAAAGCTCAAGATTCAACCAATTACTGTACTTGATGTGCCCTTTTTGTGCTAAATGTATCATTTCCTCTCATTAATGGAGCAACTGAACCACGCAAAAGCGGCCTTTTGTATGTTTCACCCGTTTCACTTGAAATGGGCCCCGCAACAGTAAGGGCCTTCGCTCAAAAAAGAGCCCCGGCCCCTGCCATCATGCCGCATACACACCAGATTCGGATATTATTAGAGCAAAAATGTCACCAAAATTGATACAAAAATGCCCCCAAAATTCAAGGTATGGGGCAAAAAAAGTTAAGCAATACCACATGAGCAAGAGTGTCGTTTTCCCGAATATCAGCACAATTTCAAATAATGTGATATTCATAATATTAATATTAGGTGACTTACATTTTAGAATTAGAATATTGCCTATTTTTGCTACTTTTGCCTTCCCCAAGAAACTCTGCATTTGCTTACAAACTTTTGCATTCTCTCGGAAGAACACTGCATTGCACCTACATTTTGCATTCGCTCTCAAAAGCATTGAAATATAGTTTTTTTTTTTTTCCCCCACAATATTTTTGTACACAAACATTCTGAGGGAGCACAAAGCTTTTGCAAAAGCATTGAAATAATATAATTTTTTTCTCCCATTTCACTCAACAAAAGAAGCCAAATGGCAACACTTTGTAGCCTCAGCTATTGACCTGGTTTATTATCATTTTTTATGCATTCTCTCAGTGAAGAAATAAACTTGTTTACTTGAAATTATTTGTGGTAGACAACAGCATAATGAAAGCTGGAATTTTAATCAGCCACTTGTTTGCCAGTGTGTCGTGTTTAATCAGAGAGCCACAATGCTGTCGGTTTTGAACAGGCATACTTCCGAAAACTCTCTACATTAAATTTTAAGACCTGTTACAGATGAGAGACTGTGAGAGAGGTTGACATTTAGTTGGCTGAACTACAGGCACATATTAGGACATGCTAATATACCTTAGGCTTGGTTACATATAGGTGCTAATGGTGGTGTTTTTTTATTTTTTATTTACTATTAAATCAACAGACTGATCTGCAGTCTTTTGCAAAAGGTCTGTACTTCTGTGATCAACCCATATAATTAGCTTAGTTTAGTGTTTTTCATGTAAAAGTCATTGCAAACCATATGAAAACTGAATTGAATTGTTGGATTAGGACTCTATACAGTAATTTAGTTAGCAGTTGCTTTTATCCAAGGTGACTTACAACAGACTTATTATGAGGATAATCTTACAACTAACTTATTATGAGGAGTATCCCCCCTGAGCAACCTAGTGTAAAGTGATTGTTTTATGGGCACATAGCAGCAACTCATAGGTCGATCCTTATGTTAAACCAGCAACCTTCTGAATATTAGCCCTGAGCTTTAACCTCTACACCTCAATGCCTTTATAATGTTAATATTTTATAACACTTATTTGTGTACATAATAAAGTAACTATTGTTCCATCTTGTGACAGAAGTTTAATGATTCTGGATCAGGAGATTCAGCTGCTCTGGTTTAATGGCTGAAGTCTGGTTTGCTGTGATGCTTCTAATGGAAGAAGCCTGTAATTCAGCACAGTGCCAGCCTTTACTGAAAGGGCCCTTTTCCACATAGACTGCCTCCCCATAAGTGTTTTTTTTTTTTTTTTTTTTAACTTGTAACACACGATTTGAATTACTGCATCACCTTCATTACTCTGAACACAATACCATGATTGTGGAATAATGCTTTGCTGCTCATCTGCAATTTGGTTCAAACCAGTTTTCGAATTGTAAGCCCTCTAGGATTGCGACTTCACATCATTTTAAGTTACAGACTGACTATTAAGCTCTGCAACTTCTTTTTTTGATTTCAAGAATGATAATACAATGACTCATCAGAATGCACATACATCCCAGCACCACAGATTTAGCTTAATGTTTTGATGAGGTGATGCATGTGAAAATATGCAATTGCAACAGATTTTGCATAAAGCTGGTTAGAGCTGGTTCTAGCATAGTCATGTTGTTCTCAAGCAAAACTGAGCTGATGTAGCTGCTCCACCAGCAGGTGACCAGCAAACCACTAACCAGCATCCTTGCTGGTCCAAGCATACAAAATACACCTTATGCTGGTGACCATCAGTGCAGGATTTTTCAGCAGGGTTCAATATTAAATTGAATTAACTCCACAAGTTTGTGTAAAACCTGATCATCATGTTCTCCAGCATGACTTTTGTTTTCTGACAACTGAAGAACAACTGCCAAAAAGAACAACTGTCTTCATCAAAGAGTCACATGATCAATGTCACAAATTTACTTTTTTGATTAGTGACCAAGAAATAGTGCTACAGAATCTAGTTTATTTCTAGGTTTAAATTAGAATCCCAGATTTAAAATGTGGTCTCAAGACTTTTTAACACTATATATTTCCACTATATCATTCTTAATGTGAAAAATTATATACCTAGGTATATCATTAGTCAGTTTTCAGTCACATTAGTAAGCAAATCATGTCCGGACAAGAATGTGAATTACTGAACACCAATACCAAAACCAAACATTTGGCTAAACACTGCACTGAAAACATTTTCCCACAAAAGAAATTACTCATCACTAAGTTATACAATATCTGGGAAATGACTCTATGTCAAGAGTAAACAATTGGTTAATTTCCAGCTGAAGTTCTCCTAGCTATGGGAGCAAATATTTGTCAGCGATCTTAACAGCTCTCAGTATGTTACTGGAAATGGACTCTACATTCATTTAAACAACTTTGTGCTCATTGGCCGTCTGCTCACTACACTTTTCTCTCTCTCTCTCTCTCTCTCTCTCTCCCTCTTTTTTGAGGCAAAACAATTTATTCCTCTCACTCAGGACTGATAGACCATAAAAGGTCAAAACATTTATGGTAATTATAACAGAGGCCTGGAAGTTCATTCTGAGTCACCATGTATTTCCCTATGATATTGAAGTGATAATATTAATCTTAAACAGTGGAAGTAAAACTTGACATATTTACAATAAAAAAAAAAAAAAAGAAGTTCACACTTTTCATAGAAACATTAGGTTTTATTTCTAACAGTAACACAGAGTATAGTACAACATTCTTTCAAACAAGCATCTTTCTTTGCAGTAGAAAAATATGTAGGCATACACTGTGGCTTGTGTAGGCCCCTTTTTACATTCAACCTACATGATCCCTCTCCGCAATTACAGCAGCTCACAGTTCATCACAGTCCACGATCACCTTTGTTCAAGGCATCAACCTCAACCTGTTTTTCTATTTCAGCGGAAGGGGGGAAAACAATCATGAAAAAGGCAACAATCTCATTCAGTATTATTGTTCTCCTTAGCCACTCTTCCTCACATACTATGACCTCCTTAAAGTTACATCCAAAGTCTCTCATCTTCCATCCTCCAAATAACACTGGAGAGTTTCCACACACCATGGGTCATAAATCACAATGCAGCACACACATGCACGCACAAAAACCATAGCAGCAAAAATGTTGTAGGAAAGAAGTGTAAAATACATCAAGAGTGCATCTTTACAAAAGTAAAACAGACGTAGGAAAAATCGGAAGTGCAAAAGCAGGGATTTAGCACTTAATGGGCATCATCTCTCATGGACTCCCTTATAATGCGTCATGCTAAGTGCATTCACTAGAAAGTGACCGATAAACTGGTACTATCAAATGAGATACACAAACTTCAATATGAAGCAATCTCATATTGTACCAGATTATTCCACATCCATAATCAGGATTACGTGTTTTATGCAGTGCTGCTCTTAAAGGGACATTTCACCTAAAATTGAAAATTCTGTCATCATTTACTCAGACTTATGTCGTTTAAATATTTACAACTTTTTTCTTCAGTGGAACACAAAAGAAGATATTTTTAAGAACTTTTTTTGTCCATACAATGACAAAGAGAGTCAGTGGGGTCGAAAACAATATTCGACCTCATACTTTTTATATTTTATCT
Organism: Hypophthalmichthys nobilis; assembly: GCA_037950665.1. Taxonomy (NCBI): domain Eukaryota; kingdom Metazoa; phylum Chordata; class Actinopteri; order Cypriniformes; family Xenocyprididae; genus Hypophthalmichthys; species Hypophthalmichthys nobilis. The sequence continues at coordinate 18,209,549 of CM075472.1, forward strand.
TCTTTTGTGTTGAGAAAATGACAGAACTTCCATTTTTGGTTGAACTATCCTTTTAGGGATGATTTAAATTATTACATATTAATGTCCAGTTGCATTTCAGAAGCAGGATTCCCAAAATTCAGTGACTTCAGATGGGTAACAACAAAATCATTACCCTTCAAGGTAACAAAATAGTGTATTAAAGAATCTATTTCGGAGCAAGTGCTAGTTGTTCACTTCATACAAGGACATATGGAAAAATATCCGAAATTATGCCATTGTATTACAGTTAATCACAGAACAACACAAAGAAAGGCATCTATGTTATGAAAATTATTGGTTTACCTCATGTCAGATCTACAAAATAGCGTACATAATGTGCTACAAAATTCGAAAAATAACATAAACCAACATTTTTCATTTTGAGTAACTGCCATATGGTTAACATGGTTAGTCTCAAATTTGCATAATTTCAGAGCCCAGACATCTCATTTTAAGATAAACGTGTATCTTAAAAACATACACCAACAATGAATTTATTTGGACAACCATGGCCAAAAAGGGTTTTCTTTTGAGGGCATCATTGCTAATTTCTACTCTTCAGACTTTTCAGAAGTAATTTCTGAAATAGACCAAGCGCTTAATTTGCATTTGTCCTTGTTACAAGATTTACTTCAAATTCATCAGCGGGTCTTGAACTGTCACCAGTAGGGGGTGTTGTTCTCAATATGACCCCAGCTCTGCCACTCAGGGAAGAATCCACTAGATGTTCTCGGGCTCCCGAACTGATCAAACTCCATCTCAGGCCGTTTGCCTTGATTCTTAAAATCTGCTGTCATCGTCTGGGTGACATTGGCCTGGCTGGGGTCATTCTCTGTATGTACCAGCTTGTAATTTTTCCCGTCATTATTGTCCCAGTATGTTGTTTCATGGGTTTTGTAGGATATGCAGAACTCCGCCAGCTCATGTGGGGCCACAGAACTTGGAAGGTCGATGGAAAACGAGAAGGTGTCAACATCCTCACATCCATAAACATTATTCATGTATGTACAAGGAATGTCTGCATAGCTTTTCCATGAATCAAATGTTATTCGCACATGGACGACCTTCTCGAAGCTTACATTGCTCACTTTGACCGTGCCAGTGAGCGATCTCTCTTGAATTATACAGTTTTCTAAGCACACCAGGTTCTTCTTTAGACGGTTTCGGAAGTCCAAATAGTCTGCAGCAGGCTGAGGAAAGTCCAAAATTAAATTCTTCTCCTTCTCCGCCTTTAGGCCCACAATGGCATCCTCAAGGTCTGATAATTCAAACTGCAGGTCTAACATGGTGTCTTCCTCGAATTCCTTAAACACATGGACTGCTGTAAGAGACATGCCTTTGGAGTCAGCAAACACCACTTTCTTTTTAGCTTTGGTCTCGGGACTCTTCCATCCTAGGTTGGCAGTGTCTACGTCGGTCTTGGAGCTGATGCAGGATCGCAGAGGTTTGTATTGGTTGACTAGGTTCCTGGACTTGCAGTCCTCATATGAACTGAGGAAACTGCGAAGAGGTGGCGAGTGTGCCAGACAGATTCTCATTGCCACATCCACAGGCATAATTGGACTTGGCATTGGCCTGGGGTTCAGTATCTGCAGAACCCTGTCATGAAGACAATAGTGAAAAACACTAAAGTGACCAATTAAGCAGGAGATGTGACAGTCACATAGATACAGATTTGCCCAGAATTTAGAGATTGAGTTAACAAAACCACTATTGTTGCAGCTAGCTTGAGCTATTTGAAAAAAAAAAAAAAAAAAATAGCTACTGATTTAAGCTTTTCAAATTATAATAATCAATTTTTATGAGGAAAATTTATTTTTAATATATGACAAAATATCAGATGTCGAATTAAGAACTGGAATTAAATCCAAAAGCAACAAAGTATACAATTTACAAAACTATAAAATATCTATTCCAGTTTTCTTAGCACTAAAAGTACCTTGTTAGACACTAGTGTGCATTTCAATTGTTACTAGTAACATTTTTTTTTTTTTTTTTTTAATTAATATTACTGGTGACATTTGGGATAGACAGTGTCTCATAAACAGGTACTAGTATCTAATAAGTACTAGTAAAGCTAGAAAACAGAGACTAGAATGTAGAATAAGTACCCATACTTCAATAAACAGATACTAGTAAAACTGGAACACTTACAATACTAGACTAGGCTATAGTGAATAGAAGTGATATCTATACAAGTCCTCACCAGAATTCACTGATAAATTAGCAAATATAATAGAATAGTTACTTTGTGACTATAGGTTAGTAACTAGTCTTATTAGTAGTAAAAATATCAAATGAAATATGAAGTACTAGTGACAAATTAAATAGTAGCAGGCTATTAGGTACTTTTGGAAGAAATAGCCTACTAGTATCTGATGAATAATATTTATAAGATACTAGAGAAATTAAAAAAGACAAGTCAACATTATTACTGTTGGACTAATTACCAGCAATTACAAGTACTAGTAACATAAACAGATACTATGATGTTTACAAAAATAGATGCTGCAGTAGCTTGACATTGCCAGTGTCCAAATAATAATTTAAACAAGTAAAAATATTATTTTACAATGAATCTAAAAAAAATTGGTGATAAACAGAGACCATCTTTAGACTTTTCCTGCGCTCAGTGCGCAATGATAAACCCACTCGCTGCACTGTGACGCATTCTGTATTCTTACCTGGTGCAATTCATTGAAACTCGCGGTTTGTTTCCCAAACGACAGACCGTTTGTTCTGCTATAGTTTAAACAAGTAGAGGTTTTTCCTGCGTGCTTTTAAAATTCATTTAAAAACGTGACGACCACCATAACTAAAAACCCGCTGATGAACAGTCGTTTGCAGCGGCACGCCCCCTTCGAGGTCCAGCTGTACTGCAAAAGCCAAGAGAGTGTTCAGCCGGTACATCAAGCTTCTGCTCGGATTGGTTCACGATAATTCATCCCGAGAGCCAATGAGAGAGGAGGAGAGAGAGGCGCTCCAGCAATCAGCGCGCAGCAAAAAAGTCAGCCATGGCGCGCGTGCAAGGCAGATCAACCCAGCAGTGAGCTGAGCTGCGAGAGAGGCGGGTGCAAAGCGTCACCCAAATTCTGTGGAACAGGATAATTTCCTTTCTGCATTTCCTTTACTCCTACTATTATGCACAGGCCAGTCTGTCATTCTAGGACTGTAAGTATTATAAAAAATAGTTTGAAAGTTCTATGGTCTTCTCATATTCAGATATAATAAGCCCGCTAGGTTGTCACATTTTTGCAAGTCTAGTCTTTCCTTTTTTCATTGGTGTTAAAGATTATGTCACAGAGTATTCATACCAATGACAAGCTGTCATTTGTGGGTGTTAAAAATTTATGAAGCTGTCATGCTCTATTGCTGTTTCAGTGGATATTGTATGGTGCAATGACAGCAGCCTATTGAGTAATGTGACCTACATTAGCCAGATCCATAGGCTATCGCAGCATTTTACGGAGTGTATAGGCTAATTTATGATCATCACAAGATCACTATTATTTATGATAAGAATGAACAAAATACAGAGTACAATACTTACAAAACATACAAAACATATTTCATGTTGTTGATAAGGTTAACTTATAAACATGTATAAAACTTATAAAATTATATAAAATAAACTCTCTCTCTCTCTCTCTCTCTCTCTCTCACACACACACACACACACACACACACACACACACACACACACACACATCCTTGTTTATACTACTTTGTGGGGTCCAAATGACCCCACTAAGATAGTAAGATGAGGAATTTATGACATTGTGGGGTCCTTTAGTCTGAGCCCACAAAGAAAACATCTTAAAAATCATATATAAGAAAGTTTGACAAAATCTTAAAAGTCACTATAGTGTGATCCCTCCCTACATTATACCTAAACCTACCTGTCACAGGAACGTAACGTAATTTAACATTCTTAAATATAGAATAATGTTAAAACATTCTTATATATATAAGAATGTTAAAATTATTAGATTTTGACGGGTAGATTTTGCCAAAAATGTATTATAGTTAAATTCTTTGGATACATTCAGGAGACAGAAAAAACTATTAAACCATACATAAGTATATAAAGTTTTTCAAAATCCATTGTCTAATGAAACACTCATGAACACAAACACAATATTGTTTTCACAAGATGAAAATACTTTAAATTTGAGTGCTCTTCCAGAATATTCATTCAAAAAAACGACTGGACAAAATATAAAATATTTTTACCTTTTGAAAAAGGTCCTCTATTCCTTTTGAGATGTCTGAGACTGTTTTGCTAGTCTAATCTAAACACTAGTCCCTATCTCAAGAGTGGAAACTTAAAGCAACTATTGGTCCATTAACCACACTTGCAAAACAGGAAGCGCACGGACAGCCTTCTCAATCAATTTAGCTACAGCTGGCCATCAGCAGAATTCTGAAATACACTAATTAAATCACATTCTGCTTACGCTGTTAATGATGGTCCAAGGTGACGGTCAGTGAAAATTTACCTCTGTATTTTGGAATTGAGGAGAGTGCGTGATTTTTCCATTAAACCAGGTGTTTTGCAACCTTCAACTTGTTAGCGCAGTCACAGATCGTTGAAAAGTATGCACTTTCACATAATCAGGACTAAACATTTACAATGTTTAGTGCTTTATTTATTTATTTATTTTTATTCGATTGACTATTGGATTATTTTCATAGTGAGTGGTGTTGGTATTGGTTATGGATGATTTCCTGAGATAAGCTGAACAATGCAGGGTGTGTGCTTGATATCAGCAGTCATGCAAACATGTATTAAGGCAAAGAGAGTCTAAAACAAGACATAGCTTGCATTGCGAGAGTTTATTCGTCTGTCATTTTGTTTTTTTTCCTTTTTCAAAAATGACTTGCATTACTTAAACTGTGCACAAATATGATTGATGAGTATGATGTGCGACTGTGTATACAGTGTTTTTACCGTAACACCTTTTTACCGTACCGTGACAGGTTTTTACATGTCACTTCCTCAGTAAACTGAGGTAGACCTGTGGTAGTTTGACTGAAATGTGGGTAATTTTGCATAGTGTGGCATGACAGAGCTATTGCAAAAATAGCAGTATTTAGAGAACCAGACAGTGAAATCGAATCAGAATGTGCTACAGTTCATTAGATTCCCATGAGAATATACTTCCAAAATATAATAAGTAAATATATAAGTGCTTATAAATGTTGGTTTCATATGATCTTGTTAATTCATTTAGAACAATCCCTCTTGTTAAGGGACAGAAGATACTTTGGTATCTTTGAAAAATTGTAACTTCAACATTAAACAAAAAAGAGGTATTTAAAATGGCCCATTTTTACTCGTTATTATCTGCCTGTTTTGTTTTGTTTTGTTTTGAGAGGTTTAAATATAGAACTAACAAATCCCATAAAGCCTGTTACTACCATCTGCTGCTGGATGGCTGTATTAGCAGTCACTGAACTATATATATCAAGACCAGAGTCTTTCCTGATAAAAGAAGTTGTAGATTCAAATCCATGAAATATCTATCTATCTATTAAATATTATTATTTAATAAAGTTTTTTATGTTCTCTCTAATAAAAGAGTTCAACAAAGAGATGCAGTCTGTATTTTTTATTATAACAATTCACATTCAAAAATACTCCATATATTCTAAAATGGTACACATTCATAACATTCTGAACAGTACTGTATATCCCTAAAGACATTGACATGCTCCATGATTTTAATGTGACATTTTCCTAATGAACTACACAGACATCAACAGTCATCAGTTTGATAAAAACATTGACAATTACAACCAAATTAGTACAGGCGTGACCAAATACGAAATTTTATTTTACACAGGTATAAACACTTTTGCAAATATACAGTATGCTATTTTACATCATTCCCATTTACATTTGATTAAATATACACAATCAGCATAAGATGAAGATAACAAAACAAGAGACCTTCACACTAGACAGTTTGCCTGACAGAAACCAGCTTCGACACAGTGAGTAAACCTGAGTCAGTGTTGTCCTCTTTCAAGTGGTACAGTCTTCATTTGATGTTTATTTGTGCAGCTCATTTGACAGAAATAAGGACAACCATTTTTCCCGCAGAAAATAAATTCTTTCAGCTAATAGTGATACGTTTCTCGTCAATGCTACAGTGCTTCCATGCAAGATCTTATGAACAGAAATCTTCACCACTAGCGCAGAACAACAGACCTCACTTTCAACAATTTAGATGGCACTTTTATTTTTCTTTATATTACTTAAGTCGAACAGGATGAAACAGAAACTCGCAGACAGCAGACTCAGAAAGAGGCAGAGAGGTCTATGTTTTCAATACACCATATGCGAGTGTAAGAATTTAAGGAAGTAGGGAAGATCAAGTTCGGACCCAGCTGACAGGCACCCACTGCGGCTCCCTCTCGAGTCGTTCCAGAATATTCCTCAGCTCTGCACAGGCACTGGCAGAGTCCTCCTTTACCAGGACCCTGTCCACTAGATGGCCATATTGCTGGTCCATCTGCTCGGCTGACTGCCTCATGTCCTGCAGGTCTTCATCCTTTTCACAATGGGAGAGAGAAAAAGATATAGAAAAAAAAAAGACTTTTTGTCAACTGTGTACAATATAAGAGTTGAATGACTGAGATTTACTAGCTACATTTGGGTAGTATGGTGATATAAATCAATCTCACTGTGATGTGTCCATTGTCACCCCTTCCTGGTGATGAGGGAGAGCTACGTTGCCGATGAATCTCAGGGATGCGTGGCTTTACAAAGATCACATAGGGCTTAAACTCTGCCGTACGGAGGATTTTCAGGGCCTGAGAATTACAGTAAAATGAAATATAAATCATAGCATGGGTTTCCAATTATGTGCTCCGTAAAAATCAAGACCAGAGTCTCTGCTGATAACAAAAGTTGTAGATTCAAATCCAGATTAGGTTGAGCAGAAAAATTACCACCTTGGAAGAGATCACCATTTACACTGACATTTATTTTCTAAAGTGACTTACAAATCTGACTATAATACAATAATCTACCTCTAAACTGTGTGACTTTTTCTGGTTGCACTTTATTTTACAGTACACTATAAAAAAATAAATCTGTACGTGTACGTGTACTTGCATCTACTTACAGTGTATTGCCTAAGAAAATACTGGGTAATATAAGGTAACTACAGGGGTTAAGGTTTTTTTTAGGGGTGGGTTCAGGGTTAGTACCTAGTTATTACCCAGTTATTGTAAATACTGTAATAAGTACATTGTATGTACATGGGTAACAGGAGTGTAAAATAAAGTCTTACCCTTTTTCCCATGAAACAGGGAGTTATCAAGTTCGTTGCAATTTCTTATTTAAACAAAATTATGTAGTACTGTGGTGGAAAATGAAATGTTTTCTTTCAAAAGAATGGTAATGGAAGTGTTACAAGGAATATGGAAATTCTTATTTTATTATTTTATTTATATTTTATGCTCTCAAAATAATATACTTATGTTGTAAAGTGAAATGTTGATATGTGCTGTGCTTATGCTTTTTCGGAAGGTAAAGGGTACGTTCAAACAATAGGCCCCAGAGGGAAATGGAACAAATGTGTTAGAACTTAAAGACCCCCTTTGGTGAAAATCAAGTTTTTAATGTTTATATATGTCTATGTGGTGTTTTTAATGTACTTTAAGAAAACCATGTGCAAATTCATCAGTCAACAACATTGCTGAGTATTTTGCCTTAAAACTCCAGTGTCCCAAAGACAGTCTCAAAAATGCGGTTTGAAACCGCCCCTAATTCCTTCCATCATGAACATGTGACCAATCCTGCCAACGTGTGGGGCGGGGCTTTTCGTATCATTATTTCTAATGATGCTGATGGTTAGAAGGCAGCTGTCTGACTCTGAGATGGCAAATGGGAACATGGTTTGTGTAACATTAGCAACACATTATTAGCTGTTTGATAATGTAGTCATACCAAAGGCTAATCATATCAACTACCGTTATGTCGACTTTTATTCAAATTCTGAATGGATTATATATAACCTAGAAAGCGTGCAAAGACAGCTCCCTTTATAATCACTAAAAAGCTAACTTGCATATTCATGGATCCGCATATACTAAATGAAGCAAGGGTGTGGTGTCACATTGAAGCTCTTTTAAAGCATTAGGAAATTATTTTTACAGGATTTTTTTTTTTTTTTTTTAATTATTTTAATATCAAATGAGTTTCAAGAGAAAAAATTATTGACTGGAGGGGGACTTTAAGTGGCCAGGGCCATGTGCTATCTTTATGCACATCACATGATTAAAGGGTTAGTTCACCAGAAATTAAAATAATGTCACTTATTACTCACCCTCATGCCGTTCCACACCCGTAAGACCTTCGTTAATCTTCGGATATTTTTGTTGAAATCCGATGGCTCCGTGAGGCCTGCATAGGGAGCAATGACATTTCCTCTCTCAAGATCCATAAAGGTACTAAAAACATATTTAAATCAGTTCATGTGAGTACAGTGGTTCAATATTAGTATTATAAAGCGACGAGAATATTTTTGGTGCGCCAAAAAAACAAAATAACGACTTATATAGTGATGGCCGATTTCAAAACACTGCTTCAGGAAGCTTCGGAGCATAATGAATCAGCGTGTCGAATCAGCGGTTCGGAGCGCCAAAGTCACGTGATTTCAGCAATTTGGCGGTTTGACACGCGATCCAAATCATGATTCGATACGCTGATTCATTATGTTCTGAAGCTTCCTGAAGCAGTGTTTTGAAATCGGCCATCACTAAATAAGTCGTTATTTTGTTTTTTTGGCACGCCAAAAATATTCTTGTCGCTTTATAATATTAATATTGAACCACTGTACTCACATGAACTAATTTAAATATGTTTTTAGTACATTAATGGATCTTGAGAGAGGAAATGTCATTGCTCCCTTATGCAGGCCTCACGGAGCCATCGGATTTCAACAAAAATATCTCAATTTGCGTTCCGAAGATTAACGAAGGTCTTACGGGTGTGGAACGGCATGAGGGTGAGTAATAAATGACAGAATTTTCATTTTTGGGTGAACTAATCCTTTAAATAGTCTAGACATCAGTGTTTGACACCAGGAAACTGGCAGCTGCCATTGTCAGCCCAGATGAGAATAACCAATTTGATTGGTTATTAGAAAATAACCTGCAAGGTATAAATGTGTGTGCATTTTTCTGGTTGTAGAGCTGCTCTGATGTGTCTGAAGTGACTCCTGGCTGGCCACTAATAAACCGTATTACTGCAAAGAGTAATTTGGGAGTGGTGTCTTGATGTTGCACAGCTAAGGAAGGGAAGCACTAAAGAATATAGCAGACACTTTGGAAGTGGTAAGACGATGATAACCACCCCCAGGTGGTTAGAGCCCGGCATAGGCAACTGGGTTGCTAAGCACCTCAAGTCAAATAAAATTAGTTTGAAAATTTCTATGACACTGCACATTTCACAAGAGCTGAGACTCAGAAATACAGAGAAAATCAAGTAAACTGACAATAGTAACAATAAGAGAATGCTATATTTACCTCAGGTTGAACATCTACCAGACACACTTTATTTCTCGCCAGGACACTCCGGATTGACTCCAGACTCGTCCCATATTGGTTATTCTTATATTCACCATATTCAATAAACCTGGACATGCACAATATGTGTTTTTCGTCAGTTAAAACAGCAGTAAAATCAAATTTTATAACACTACTAAAGGGATAGTTCACACAAAAATGAAAAATCTGTCATCATTTACTCATCCTCAAGAAGAATTTCCATGCAGTTACAATAGCTGGTAGCCAAAGTATTCAATTTTGGGGTGAACTATGCCCTTGACAAAATACCACACAGATAATACCACAATACTGATCAAAAGTGCATTCAACATATTAGAAATTTCTTAAAACATACTTATTAGATTGTATGTCAGCCTCAAAGGCCTGCTTGGAGATGAAGTGGTATTCTACACCCTCCTTCTCATGGCTCTTCCTGGGTCTTGTTGTGTCTGTTGGAAAATGATTATACAAGTCTACAATCATCATTTCAGTTAATATCACATGTGATCTTGCAATATATGACATGTAGTTGACATATGACATGATTTTGCAATATATGACATCCAATGAGATTAGAAGCTCTTCAACTTCAGGTTGTCAATTTGAAGCAAGAATAAGTACTTTGATTCAGCTTCTTCATGTACCAGGAAGGACCTCCCAAGTCTCTAATGTATAACTAATGGAAAAAGTAAACTCACGTGGCACAGCAACACCGTACCGATGAGGATTCTCAGCAATCACCTTCTGCTTCAGCTCATTGATCCGAGCACCAAGAGATCCTGAAGAGAAAAACAAAACAAAGAAAATGACATTCTGAAGGCAAACAAAAGACTGGCTCATTTCGATTGTTCTGAAATCCCTCGAGTCTTACCTATCAGAACCACAAGTCGTGGTTTATCTTGAGGTCTCATCTGGTGCAAGGTCACCTCTTCATATATGAGGAACTCATTCTCTGTGGACTCCGCTGGATGAGACTCTTTAGTCGAACCCTGATGATCCTTGCGGCTCAGCCTGAAGCTTCTTCTTAGACCAGCTGTGAGAGCAGAGAGATTTTCTAATAGATCAACAAAGGAAAAGACCATCTAAAAACAGAGAAGATGAGACATGATAGAATTATATGATAAAAAGATCAGACAAAAAGACAAGGGTGGAAAGAGGGGCATCCTCCAGACTAAAAATATCATGTCTCTCACATGGCTGCTGATTTTATGTAACTGCTGCATCTCAGGGGGAAATAGCAACACGCTGTTCATCTGCTTTGTACTATTTAATATGCAGTGAATAAGTTAAAGCAGCAATGCATCTATTCACCTTACAAGTATGAAAGAAACGTGGTACCTGAGTAAAAATCCCAGGAAAAGGCCTGGCCACAGGACGGTGCCACCGCCTTACACTTTGGAGAAACTACAACTAATGTTAGACCATCACACATCCAGCATAATTCTATAAAGACTATCACAAGCTATCAGCCATGCCAAAGCCTGCGTGAGCCATCAGCACAAAGCAATAGTTCCCTGGCTATAGCAGTGCACCTGTGCTTTATACTTAAAGAAAGTTCATCCAAAAATAAATGTTTCAAACCATAGTTCCTTTCCTATGGAAGCCCATTTCCATCACATAAGAAAAAATATCATGCTTTGGTATATCAGAAATATGAGATAAGTTGAAATAATGAGATAAAAAGTCAAAATTATGACACAAAAAGTCAAAATGATGACTAGTTTGACTTTTTATTTATGTCTTTTTACCTCATAATTCACACTTTTATGAAATAATTATGACTTTGATTTGGTTTCTTATATGGCGGAAATGGAACACAAACAGAAATGCTGAAGAACGTACTGGCCATTTTTTCCCCATAAAAAGAATAGTGAATAGGGACTGGGACGGTCAAAATCTAAAATGACAATTTTATGTCAAAGTGACATGACAAAACATTAAAATTTGATTATGTGGAAGTGCAAATGAGACATGAGATCTACAGCAAAGGGGAAGATTATAATTATTACTGTATATTTATATTATATATGTGAATAATGACTTAAATGTATATGTGTTCCTCACACATAGGTACCACATGACTTTAGAATACTTGAAAAAAAAAAAAAAAAACAGCAGGCATATTCTTCAATGTTTCTCCTTTTGTGTTCCACAGAAGAAAGGCATACAGGCTCAAATGAACAATGTGAAGATTTCATTTTTGGGTAAACTGTCCTTTTAAGCAGTAAGCGCCACAAAGAGTAAGTGCAGAAAAGTCTTCCTCTTAGCAAAGAGCACACACTAAAAACCATTGAGACTAAAACTCAAAGAGGGAGTTGTCCAAAGCCAGCAGCAGAGCAATGGGCTGTCAAGATGTGACCAATGGCTGGGATCTTAGGATGTGCCAAGCGCATAAGCTCATCAGAGAACTCACAATGAAACCAGATGATATTTTAAGCAATTAACACCACACAAAAAAGCATCATCCAAAGCCAAAGCCATGTGGAGTGCATTTCAGTGTGCATCTCTCACCTACGTGCTGTCCACTGAGACTGCCCTCACTGTCACAGTCCTCTGGAGGGTGGGTGGGTCAGGAGAACACAAGAGATGAAAGGGTACAGGGAGGAGAGGAGAATCAGTGGGGTAACGGGATATATACACTTTACAAGGACATTTTGTAGGTCAGAGTTATTGGAGGGGCCAAGAGAACCACAACAGCAAAAATAAGCAGCAAGCACTGAGCGCAGGGATTTCAGCATTTGTACTGGGTATTTAAATGTTGAGGCTTGTAGTTCTTTTCATGGACTAGCAATGATTATAAGTTAGTAACAAATACCTGAAATACCCATTTAACAGATTTAAGAATAAATTTGAGAATAATTTATAAATATTTTCATTTTTATTAGGTTATACTTTACTTTAAGGTGTCACAGTTACAGCGTAATTACACAAATAAGTAATACTACTGAGTAATATTAATTAATTAACAACTTACCGGGTTAGGTTTATGGTAAGTTGCTTGTAATTATGCAAAATTTACTGTTACTCTACACTAAGTAGGCTACAAGTGTGTAACAAGGACACTGTAAAATAAAGTGTTACCTTTTAATATTTCATATTTAATGACATTTTGTCAAAATCACCTACCTTTTTCACAAGATTGGTCACCTGGTGTAAGCAGAATGAGGAAACAAACACAATTGCTGCAACATGAACAAGTATGGAAAAGCAAATGAATATGGAATATTGCAACTAGTATTATCAATTCTGACAGTCCTGGTCAAAAGTATAAATTCTCCATCTTCATTTAACCTGTGCTGATATCTATTCTTAAAATACTATAAACGATTTCAGTATATTGTACAGCACTTCTTGCAGATGGGGTGAGATGTGAATATTGAATGCGATGAGATAACTGTGACTTTTATGAGTCGGTTCTTTTTAGTGAATCAAAATAATAGACCGCGACCGGCGTAGCCCGATTCCAGAAACGAAAGCACTATGCGCCATTTTTTTTTAAATCGACTGTTAAAAGGACTGCCCTTTAAAAATTACAGCATTACAGAGAAAGAATATGTAAGCAAAATGAACATTATATAGCTTAAATTGATTAAATTGAAAATGGAATCGAATTGAGAACTTGTGAATCTGAATCAAATTGAGAATCTGCATCGATACCCAGGACTCTTTGGAAACATTTGAAAGTGTAACATAAACAACATTTTTTCTTGCAAATAACACTATATTGTCTGGGTCATTTAACAGGAATGGGTTAAAAAATGAGGAAGATCTGACTGAACTGAAGAATTAATCTGAATATACCAGCGTTCTTCTCCATTTGTCTTTGACAGGTACGCTTTCATATTTTCTCTGAGGGTTTTGTCAGAACACCCCAAAAAAGATGCAAGATATCCACCTGTCTGCTGAATAACTGCTGCATTTACAGATTTTTTGTTTTAATGTTTATAAGCAACTCACATCTAGATAAGTAGTAGGTACCCTACTTCCCTCAGCTTCCCAATAGTAGCTTCTGAGAACTTACATGGTGTTGCTCTGGGTGATTTAGGGCTCTGGTGTGTTCCCATTTTCATCCTATACAACAGTCGTCTGCAAATTTAGGACAAAGAAACAGGATATAGTTACAATAAGAACCAAAGACTTTCTTTTAGAAGAATCATAGCGGCCGAATGTCAGAAAAGACATAAAGAGGATGAGTGTGTCCTCAAATATTTATTCAAAATGAATAAATCAACTGTTGTTTTAGTTAATTTACATACTAATGTTTAACTGTTGACATGATTTTTGTTGTGTACCTCTCCTGGAACTGTCTTGAAGGAACAAGGCCGGCACGCAGGTTGCTGTCTCCCACTCTTTTGGCCTGCCACCACGTTGGGTCGTCCTGGCTCACCACCTGCAGGATGTCCCCACGTGTGAAAGGCAGTCCTGCCTCCTGGCAGGGTGTGGCCTTGTCCTCATATGGTGTGTAATCAAACAGGGCTCTTAAATAGACCTTAAAGAGACATAAAATAACACTGCATACATTACCTGCAGCAGCTATCTATTCTGTCCTATGACTTTCAAATAAAGTGATTGCAGTCACCTTACTCTCCTTGAATCTGTCCTCCTCCTTAATGGCAGGGATAATCTTCAGAGTGATCGAGCCCTGAGACTGAGACTGCAGCCCGATAAACAATAATCAAGGACACTAAATCACTCACTGCCTTTTCAGATAAGGAATCTTATGGGAATGACTCAGCTTTTGTAAAACAACAGTGGAATAGGTAACACACCAGAATCTGGCTGATCTCCTCAGGACGTTTGTGTATAATGAGATTTCCATTGACTTCCCTCAACTCATCTCCAACATGCACCAGACCTGAAGGAGAATTCAGTCAAGAGTCATCAATAGTGCATTCAAAAAACTGTCAGATACTAAACATTTATTTCACGTTCTTTTTCAACCGATTTTCAACCTGCTTTGTATTGTTACAAATAATATCTATTTTTTTATTATTATAAATTATTCATCATATTATACTATAGATTATATTACATATATTGTACATATATACATGAATATGTATATATGTACATTATATATGTGTGTGTGTGTGTGTGTGTGTGTGTAATGTGTATATCTATCTATATATATATATATATATGTAAAATATGTAAAAACTTTTTTTTCTAAACCCTAAAACTGTCATTTTTTTTATAGGATTAAATAAAAATCCTAGATTAGTCTCAGATTTTTGGACACCCCTATATATATATAAAACATAATTATTAAGATAACACATTCATATCTACAAACATTTCTCAATCATATTTTTTTATTTTTCATTGAACGTTATATCATTGAATGCATACTAAAGGCATTATTCAGTAGGACAACCTTGCAGATCATATTTCAGAAGAATTTCTATGGCAACCATTAAATCTGCTCTGTATATTTCCAGTATAATCTGTAATCCCAAAGCAAATCATAATCTCAAGGATTTTAGTCAATATTTTGCATGTGATCAGAAAAATCCGCTATGAATGCTATTAATATCAAGAAAATAATGAATCTGCTGTGATTACAGTCTCCCTTGTTGCTGACATGTAATTTTCATTTTATTTAATTTGTCACTTTTTAAAAATCATTTTGGATTTCTAACAGGAGAGATTCTCAGTAAATTCTTTGCATTACAGTTGAATAAATGGTTATTCAATTCCCTCATTTTATCTCTCCATTGAGAATTGAGTCATCTGTCATGGTTTTACAGATTGAACAGTTTTTGACTTGGATGGTCCCCGATCACGGGATTATGTTACATCAGATCTGCTGAGAGAGATTTTGCTTTTGTCTGGCCACAGTGTAAAAACACACAGTTGGCACAGAAGAAAAATTGTTGTGCTGACAAGGGGAGGGACCAGGCTGTCACTCACCACTGCGGTCTGCAGCCCCGCCCCTCATGATCCTAGCAACCACCACCGCTCCAGTTACCTCGTCCCTGCGGATGGTCGCACCCTAAAAGCCACAATCAATTGCAAAAGTTATATAAGCCTATATTTCGCATGTCTTGATGATGGTGGACAAAATAGCCATTTTATACACAAAACAGCTCACCCATCGTAAACACATTTAATATAACCTGTTATGATGCATAAACTATTATATTTGTTTGCTGAAACTCACAAGAGGCTCCTTGTTCTTCACCAAACGCACAATCTTCACTGATTCCTCCTCCAGTTCATCGTCTAGATCATCTGGTAGAGGGGGGAGCACAGGCTCAAAGTTCTTCTGTGCCACCGTGTCATGTACTGTTAGTACTGCCTGATGGGTCATGGAGAGAATAATCACAATAAAAGTTGACAGAATGATTCACTAGTGCTGTGGAAGAAAGAATGTGCATGTAAAAGCGAGAGCAAGAGAGAATTAATATGCAGATAATACAGTATGGACTGATGGAGAATAGAAATAAAAAAAAATAGAGAAAACTGATGCCTGTGGCACGTGGAGGAAATCTGATTCTATTTTGTAATGCCGCACACTATCAAATAAAAATTAATTAAGATTATTACGCAAAGATTCTTTTAAATAGCCTACTGATTTAACAGGAATTGTGTCAGCCTCATATCTGTAAAAGAAAATAAAAACCAATGTAATTTTCAAATTAAAGAGGCAGGTGTTTATGTGCGTCTGTTTCTAAAAATATTGTAAATTATACTGTAGAGCCAAATATAAAATTAGGAGAAAATTTCTTCACCACATTCACCACAAAGACATGATCACACAGTTAGGGAGATCACACAGTGACTTTCGCACCTTCACATGTGGAGCGGTAAGAAGTGTTAATAGCTCTCTCTCATCGTCTTCCAGTGGTCCGTTCTGTAGCTCCTCTGCGACCTGTCAGTGCAAACCACAAGACCAGTGTAATCAAAAATGCAAAAACGTGACAACAATTCAGGGGCGAATATACCTGCCACCCTAAGAAAAAGCATTGCCACCCCAGATTATTCCCAGAATAAAATATAAATGTAACCAGTATTTTCTGCTACCGCATTGTACCAGCTGCGCTGTAATACATGATGACATAAAAAGATGTAGGCCTACCGCGAAAAAAATAAAAGACGACTGCTGCATTCATTAACAGGTGACTCATATGTTGCCCAGTTCAATTGTTTTTCCATTTGTGTTCGTAAATCGGAAATTAGAGAAAATTGTGGTATCGTTTTCCACAACGCTTCTCGTTGTTTATTTTGAACTGTAACTATTTGTGGCGCGCTGATTCTCCGACTGTCCGCTCCACTTTCATCATGGATATAAGCGTATTTATAGGCCTATTTTCCATCTGATACGACTAAATAATGGAAACCAATAAGAAGATCCTGATCACGGAAACTCATTTTTTCTCATTAAATCAGCAGAGTTTGGTCATTTAATTAAAATATTTGAAAGACAAACCTTATGTTGGCATGACAAGGTCTTTTCTTAAAATTTATTTAGTGTCTCATCAGAAAATTTGGACTAAACCACTCAATTCATATGGATTCATTTTACAATACCTTAATGAACTTTTTGAAGCATCAAAGTGGTAGTTGTGTAGACTGTCAATGGTGGGACAGAAATCTTTCAGATTTCATTAAAAATCTTAATTTGTGTTTTGAAAATGAACAGACATCTTATGGGTTTGGAACGACATGAAGGTGAGTAGGCTAAATGAGGGTGAGTAGGCTGAATTTTCATTTTTCGTTGAACTAACACTTTAAGTCTCAGTGCTTTTGTTGCTCTTAAACTTAAGGCACTAAAACCTGATTTTTATGTAATACATAAAATTAATAAACTCTTCTTTATGTAGTAATGAGAGACATTTAGAATATGTTGAAGTGTTTAATAGACACTGTCTTGGTGCCCTGGATATTGATATTTTGTTATTAGGGGTCCAAGCACAAAAGGTGAATTGGACCCCAAATGAATTTATGAATCTGAACTGTCTGCCATTTCAACTGAAAGATGAAGGCTGTAATATTAATGTTGCCTACTAGAGGGAGCCACAGGATAGAAAGTCTTTTAGTCTGTTTTTCTATCAGTTTCCATCCCTTTGAGTGGAAACAAATGTTTTGATCTAGTTAATTTGTGTAACTATAATGTACTGACAGTATAGTTTCATATAATAGGCTACAGAGAAATCTGTGAAAATGCTTATAAATCATTAAATGTTAATTTAATGTATAGACCCCAATAAAACATAAGTTGCTAGTCATGATTAAATTTATTGATTGATTGATTGAAATATATTGCTGTCCATACAAAATAAAGCGACCATTTTATTTATCTTTTTCAAGATAATGTATATTATACAATTTCTATAAAGACATACTTATTTACTGTTGCGGTATGAATAATAAAATGATGACACACACTTACGTCTTCGGCCAGGCAGGATGCGCTATGGAACACTGGGGTCGGACACTGGAGCTGGTACTGCCTCAGTCGCTCATGGATCTGCAGGAAAGGTCAGTACAGATGGATAATCATTCACAAAAACACTATTAGACATTTCATCCAACATTACGCACTTTCATAAGATAGCTGAGGCTCCTCTCACTGAAGACCTCTCTGAGGAAGACCAGGTCCTCCTTATGATTAGCTTCTGGATGCAGCTGGGAGGTGAGGAGAGCTAGCATCTCATGTAAACCTGCAGCATGCAAGAAAACAAAAATAGTTTACTTTTTAAATCATGAATAATATAATAATGTTGTTGCGTTGAAAAATTACTTGTGTTTCTTTAATATGATGATCAAATGAATTTATTTTATGACAGCATCACAGCTGTTGTATGAATTACCTGTGGTAGGTGAGAGAACAGGCATGGCTGCTCATAAATCAGACAGAGACACAGGAAAAATGGTTCTCCTCTTCTCTCAGGTCACTCAAAATGTGGGCTCATCTGAAAAGCCTGTTATCCACAAAACCTTAAGAGAGAAAAAGCAAAAAATTGGCAACTTTAGGAAACCATTAACATTTTAACTGTTCCTTTCTGTGGATTGCATGGTAAATAGCTTTTCAATAATTATGTGGCACATCAAATCAATGAGGCGAATCCTGTATGACAATTAGAGGGTAATAATATTTTATGCTCATTTGATCATTTCAGTTTGAAATGGCTTTAAATGCCATTGCTGTTTGCATGGTGAGGTTTGCTAATAACATACCACCATTATGGTGAAATTTTGCTTTAAAAAAGATGAGACAAGAATAGATTGGGTACACAAAACGAGGAGAAAAAAGAGGGAGAATGAAAGATGTGACGATAGTCATTAGGCATGGCATTAAATTCAATTACACTTAGTCATCTCAGTTTAATCCGGATAGAATGTTGCTGTGATGAGTCAATTGAAGAAAAGCATCTCTCTTCAGAGGGGATATAGATTCTGGTGGTCTGCACAGTTCCCTGTAAATGAGTGAAGTAAGTAGAAATATGATCACTTATCTTGAAAAGGAGTCCCCGGGGAAATAATCCCCATGGCAACAACAATCAATACTTTATCACTGCTTTTCATCCAGAGAGAGACAGGAAACGGTGTACTCTGCACTGCATTAAAGTCCCTTTAACCAAGTCTGAAAATGATGCTTTTCAGTTTTACTGCAAGCATGGTGAAATCATTTAGCCACACTATGAATAATTAGTTACACTATGTACTAATTACACTCACACTATGAATAATTAGTTAAGCATTAGTAAATAGTTAATTCAGCATTTATAAAGCATTGTCCCTATACATTAATAGACATTAGTAAGCAGTTTATAAATATTCTTGATTTATAAGCATATCTATAATGTGTTTAGTAATTTTATTTTTATACTTTATTAATGATCAATTTATCATTTCTAAATGAAGTATTACAGTATTTACAAACCAGTTATTTAGGAGTTGTCAGTGGTTCATAAGATAATTTAGAATGTGTACATAAATGAATAATAAACTATTTAAATGTACATTTATACGTGTTATTATTTAGACATATAGTAGTTATTCAGCGTGTTAATAAATGTTTTATTAACACATATTCCTACTGTATTTCATGATTAATTCGGGTAGTTGTAAAACATTTAGTAGTTTTCAGTTAACTGTTTTGTGAGCTAAAGTGAGGACTATTTATGCCTCATAAAGCTTTTACAAAAGAGATTTAAAGGCTCAGTTACCTTCTAAACAGAAAAAGGAAACAAACACAACACAGAGTGATACAGAACATTTATTTCAAGATGCAAAAAATGAAACTGTACAACTGTACACTTGATATAACATGATATAACCTAAACAAGCAAAAAGCAACAAAATGAACAAAAAATAACTTAATTATAAAGCTAGTGAATATAAATAAAAAATAAGCAACAAAATGAATATAGGTCAACAAAATTAGTAACAAAACTATCAAAAAGCAACAAAATGAAGAAAATAAGCAAAATATATTGGCGTAGTAAGAAGGTTCTCTTGTTTCAGTTTCATGGCTGAGTGAAAGTTCAGTGCAAACAGTGAGTCACAAATTAGGGCTTTTCACACTTGAAATAGTTAACCCTGGGTCATCGTAAACCCCGGGTAAATGGAATCCTGGGTTTTCTTGCTTCACATTTCACACTGCTTATACTTTACCATTCATTCCACTCAATCACTGCATCGTGCTCAGAAAGCAAACTCTCAGTCCCATTTTATTTGTTGTATTTTGGCACTCCTGTAATCCAGTGTTGGCACTGGTACATTTTTATTCAGCAATTTATTTTTATATCAGACTGTAAATGCCTAGTTTCATTTTACTGCACAGTTGTTTTCTGGAGGTGTACAGAAATATTTTCATTTTCTATGACATTACAGAGGTTTATTTTTCATGTTATATCAAGTGTACAGTTGTACAGTTTCATTTTTTGCAATATTGAAATAAATATTTCTATGTTCTGTATCACTGTGTTGTGTTTGTTTCCTTTTTCTGTTTAGAAGATAACTGAGCCTTTAAATCTCCTTTGTAAAAGCTTTAGGAGGCATAAATAGTCCTCACTTCAGATGAGCTCACAAAATAGTTAACTGAAAACTACTAAATGTTTTATAACTACCTGAATTAATCATGAATTACAGTAGGAATATGTGTTAATTAAGCATTTATTAACACACTGATTAACTATTACTATATGCCTAAATAATATGTATAAATGCACATTTAAATAGTTTATTAATCATTTACTTACACTTTCTAAATGATCTTATGAACAACTGGTTTGTAAACAATGTAATACTTATGAAAATACAATTATTAAACACATTATAGATATGCTTATAAATCAAGAACAAAGCATTTATAGCTGTATTTATTAACTGCTTACTAATGTCTATTATGCTTTATAAATGATGAATTAACTATTTACTAATGCTTAACTAATGATTCATAGCGTGCAGTTATTATAAAGTGTTACCAGTATGATGGAATAGCATATTGGTACCTGCTACATAAACTACCAAAATCTACTTTGTTCTTAATGTGTACTGATAACCACCATTATAATACAAGTGGTACAATAGAAAACATGACACTAAAATAATGTAATCAACATTAACTGAATAAAAGGAAATGTAACACGAAACACCACAATGTACATTACTGAAAATAACAAAAATCAGATGACACAAAATTATTTAAATAAAATATAAATTCCAGGAATGTCCTTTTACTGGTTTTCACCATCAATGAAATGGTTATTCCTAGTTTTTACTTGCAAATACTATTACTTTAACAGTGTTTTACAGTAAAATTAAAGTGTTACTAATACAACTCATGTTTTTCCCTAGACATCTACATTTAGAGAACATATTGACGTTTTCTATTCCCTTCCATTTATTCCTTGGATATTCATTAATTGGTTCTAAAAAGGTCTTTAAAAAGTCTTACATTTACCTTCATAAAACCTGCAGAAACCCTGTACAACCTGAATTCCGGAAATGTTGGGACGTTTTTTTAAATTTGAATAAAATGATAACTAAAAGACTTTCAAATCACATGAGCCAATATTTTATTCACAGTAGAGCATAGATAACATAACAAATGTTTAAACTGAGAAATTTTACAATTTTATGCACAAAATGAGTTTCATTTCCATATACCTTTCAGCATTCATAGTGCCTTCCAAAACATGCAAGCTGCCCATAACATATGCACTTATGCATCCCCATACCATCAGAGATGCTTGCTTTTGAACTGAATGCTGATAACAACTCTGGAAGATCTCCCTCCTCTTTAGCCTGGAGGACACGGTTTCCGTGATTTCCAACAAGAATGTCAAATTTGGACTTGTCTGACCACTTGTTGAACACTTTTCCACTTTGAAACAGCCCATGCAATGAACCTTGGCCCACAGGACACGATGGCGCTTCTGGACCATGTTTGCATGATAGAGCTTTAGTTGGCATCTGCAGATGGCACGGCATGTTTACTTCTGATACTCTGCCTCTCTAAGACATCCCTTTTATAGCTAATCATGTTACAGATGTGATATCAGTTAACTTAATTAGTTGCTAGAAGTTCTCCCAGCTGATTTTTTTCAAAATTTCTTGCTTTTTCAGCCATTTGTTGCCCCCGTGCCAACTTTTTTGAGACCTGTAGCGGGCATCAAATTTGAAATGAGCTCATTTACTGGATAAAAGTGTAAAATTTCTCATTTTAAACATTTATGTTATCTATGTTCTATTGTGAATAAAATATTGGCTCATGTGATTTGAAAGTCTTTTAGTTTTCATTTTATTCAAATTTAAAAAAACTTCCCAACATTTCCGGAATTTGGGTTGTATATGGTAAGGTAACTAACTTACAATTAATCTATGAACAAGTTTTTACTGTAGCATTTTTACTATATTTGTCTGTAAAAATTAAAATATATATATATATATATTTTTAGAAAACTTTAGAGGACTTCACATTTCTTGTGCCAATAAACAGATCCAGAAAACCTATTTAAGTTTGAAAAGAATTATATAGCCCACTCAAGAACCTTATACAAAAAAAAAAAAAAAAAAAAAAAAAAAAATATGGTTCTTTATAAGAGATTCTTTGCTGAACCTAAAGAAAGAACTACTGTAGGCAAAACACTGAAGACTGTACATTGGTAAAGACAGGACAGAAAAAAAATGTGGTTTGATTGAGTATATTTGTGGTTTTAAATTTCAGCAAAAATTAAGTTCTCAGGCCCTTTATCATACAAACAGAGGCCTATGGTTTCAGAAATCACAACCTTGCGCCAATGAAAGATTCAATTCTGAGAGACATTCTGAATTTTGAACATTTCACAGAAGGAGCTTAAACCCTCAGTACAGGTGATGAAATATTGAGGGGTGTCATGAGTTGAAATTTTGGTACGGCTTGTCCCAGACCAGCTGTAACCTTACTACAGACTTTTGGTTTTCTGAAAGCCCTCTAATCCATGCTGATTCTCTCAAAAGACTTCCCATTCGCTCTGATTATGACGTGTGTGATGGAAAGATTATGCTGCTCTCTATCTCTCTCCATCTGCAGCTGCATTGTGGGGATTCTCACCAGACATATGCTCAAATCAGGGTCATCTCGCTAGTACTTTGCAACCCATCTTACCATCTGAAAATACCATCGGTGAAAGTGTCATATGCAAAACACCACCCCATCGCCACCAAACACAAAACCTAATTGTCATGAATGCCAAATTGCAAATGGTTCTCCCCAGCGAAACCACCTTTTGGTTTGCAGTCAGAAGACCTTGGGCCCGTTCTGTCTGACCTTTATCATCCTGTCTTGCTCTAGAAGAACAGGGGGTCTTTCGCCCAGTTCTCGCCCTTACAGAATGATTCATGTAAGGCTGAAAACGTGTCCTGATGGGGGACAAGGTCATTCAGCCACACTTTTGCCACCATCTGTCCCTTTCACTATCACGTACTGTTAAAGGCCACCATTAGTGCTGACAGCTCTGGCTCTCTCTTGGTGTGTGTGTCTGTGTGCATTGTGCAAATAAACGCTTGTATGGACACAAAAATGGGTGGCAAACACGTCAAATTAAATCTCTTTGGAGAAGATTATCATAAATGACATCAGCAGGAGTCACTGAGCCCTATGGAGTCTAATTCATTCAAATTCAGCAGATTATCAGAAAACAGCCTGTCCATCAAATCAAAACATGTCATAATACTGTATATGCGCCTGAAAAATGTGTTACGAGCAGATTCATTAGATGACAGGTTGCACATGATCATGCATGCCTGTACTCACACATATGCTGGAGACTTTCCATTGACTTTTATTGGTCAAATTATATTTTCTATCCTCTACACCTCATATAAACATTTTTTTTTTTGCATTTTTATATTGTCACTAAGATATTATTTAGTATGTTTATTGAGACATTTTTATGGTTGAGACCCACACACACACAGTCATGACAACACAAATCATAGGTGCACAGGAATACCTTCTAAAAGCATGTAAAAACAGGAAACACACAAAATACAGCATTTACATAACTATTTTTCAATTCTCCCAATTCAGTAATGCTTTCTGAATGCATTTACTGTGACAAACTAAAGGGAATCTGAGAAATATTAAGAGACACCCAGCATCCCTCTACCTCATTCCAGCGGACGTGCATCCCAGAGTCTCTCCGAAACTGTCCGTCACGGAATGTGGCCAGTGAAAAATGCATCACTGGATGCTGAGATCCTTTTAAGTGCTGAATCCTTCCCCCCTGCTGTTCACTCTGTCTGCAGAGCGGATTATACAGCCAGCATGCAAAAGGGAGAACGCCCCCGTATCTCTTACCTTTCACCGCCAGTGCGTGCGTGAGAGCGTTTCCGCTTTCATGGAAAGACCCTCGGCATCTCCGTGGCAATTCCTTCTACACTGGCTCAGTGTGTCTCGGTTCTTCAGTACCTCCCCCCTTTCTCGCTCTCTCTCACATACAATCTTCAGCCCTCCCTCTTCAATCTCTTGCTCTATCACCATCCCCCCACTGGTCCTGTTCCTCTCTCTCCTCTAATGATGCTCACTGTGATATGGCAGGAGCTGATCGGCAGCGCCTGAATCTGGACAGTTATGTACTTACAGTACAAAAACCTGGTGTTCAGAACTTTTCATAATAACGTGAGTTCACAGTATGGACACAATAGCAACAAAAACAGACATTTTAACATGTTCTTTCTGACATGAGAATTCAAGTGGATCATTGTTACTCTTGGGGATCTGGGTCATAACATTGCTTTTCCTTAACCTTTTATTAGATCATACTATATCTCCTTCTGGCATTTAGGTATATATATATATATATATATATATATATATATATATATATATATATATATATATATATATATATATATATATATATATATATATTAGTAAGAAATGTTCAGCAAGGATGCATTAGTTAGATTAAAGTGTCGGTAAAGACTTTTACATTGATAAATATAAAGTTCAAAAGAACATCATTTAGTTGAAATAGAATCTTTTTGTAACAATTAATCCTGAAAAAAAGTATCACTGTTTGCACAAGTAATAAGCAGCACAACTGTTTTCAATGATGGGTAATAACAAGAAATGTTTCTTGAGCACCAAATCAGCATATTAGAATGATTTCTGAATGATCATGTGACACTAAAGACTGGAGTAATGGATTTGCCATCTTTGCTGTCCAATAACAAATTACATTTTAAATTATATTCAAATATTTCACAATATTACTGTTTTACTGTATTTTTTATCAAATAAATGCAGCCTTAGTGAGAATAAGAGACTTTCAAATACGTCTTACCAACCCCAAACTTTTGAAGGGTACAGTGTAATTGCCAGGCACAATTAGATTTTTAGGATATTTTTTTATTAAATTTAGGAGTAAACAAAAATTCATGCAAAATCCATTTTGCAAGACATAATTACACTTTATTATTAAAGTAAGACCAAGCAGTATACGTATCGATCATACACATACTGAAAACTACATGAAACCATTCAAAGTGTTAGTATCTCAATAATTACAGAGAATCATTGCACCAATTTACAGATGTCTGTAGTATTTATAAAAATATACTTAAAAGAACAATCAACAAAACTATTCAGAGTTAACGGCATGTTTGTCATCCAAAACTTCATTGTGACTCCGTGTAAATGCAGACCTAAATCACAAGTGAGTAGATGGATAGTATACCGCAGCCATAATTTACCAGCCATACATCTTAGCTGCCAAAGTAAGAGCCGATCCTGCAAGATGATCTCAAACTGTCTTCAAATTGTAGATTCTCCCTGGCTGTGTATGCGTGTTGCATCCTGCCAAAACACAAGAAATGTGTATCAGGTGCCTTTCCTCTAATTTATACAATTTTGGCCAATTTTCCCCACACATTTGATAGCACAGGAACATTTCAATTTTTACTTGAATCACTATATATCATTATCTACCAAGCCATTAGGTGCCTTTCGTTTCTGCTGAGGTGGGGAAATTATGTCATGGTAGATGAAGGGAATGATAAGTGAGTGGAAACTGAACATAAAGAGAATTAATCTGCATTTGCAGAAATCAATCTCCTCGCAGGTTTCGACGGAGCAAATCAGAGCTAGATCTGTGTCACAGCCATATTTTAAGCATCTGAGAGGCAGGTCAGGACCTTTCATTAATCTATTTCAAATTAAGTATTTTGAGCTAATTTTACGATAAGATAAAGACAGTCCATGCCTCACTTGCTGAATAGTGCAGTATATAGACATTTAAATACCACAAAATATGAGAACAAGAATGCTCTGATAGCTGTTAAAAATATGACCCAAAAGTATCATATTTAGACAACATAAAGCAAATTACATTAATAAAAAGTTTTTATTTTTAGTAATTAATTTATTATATATTTTATATTTATACCATATACAAAATATATGATAATATTATTATATGTATTGATAATCCGAAATTATATATATATATATATATATATATATATATATATATATATATAATGCAATATGTCCTATTGTGCTCTATTCAGGAAAGATCAGTTTTCTTTTTGCCTGCAGTATGCCTAAGCACAGAATAAGAAGAATGCCTCTCTCAATCACTCATTTCAAAAATGAGACTTCCAAGGTCTTTCTCTTTCTTTATTTGCCATCTTCACCAGTGAGGGAAATTATTTTTCCCCAAGAGGCCTTGACATGCCTTCACGAGCTGTTAAAATGAACCCCTCCTTCATGGCACACTTTTATAGCTTTCATTGTATTACAGCATTCATCTTCCTGCTTTTAGCAGCATAAGGAGAGAGAGGATGTCAACAGGACCGTGTGCCTCCATCAGTGAGCCAGAACCATATTACACCAAGTCATGGTATTTACCCCCATCCCATACACATTCCCTCATTGAACACATTCAATCTTTTAGGTATTTTTACATTTATCTCACCGTATACAAGGGGTTGTCGATCATATCATGCATATCCACCTCACTCTGTAGCTGTGAATTATCAGCCTGTGTAAAGGAGGACAAGAAATTAAGACACAGCTTAATGACAGACATGCTCAGAACTGACTGGAATAACAGTTTTGACCAAAACACATCTATCTGCACTAGCATGCTGTGAGGTATGAAGGTCGCCTGTGGGTTTTTGCTGTTTTTTTATTGATGTCTCTCTAACTCCTCTGTGTCCTCTTCTCCCACATACTCTATATCTTTCTTCCTGTCACATCTTCAGAATAACTCCTGCTGTGTGGGTGTGTTTAGGTTTTTTTTTTTTTTTTTTTTTTTGCTGCCGTGCAAACACTGTAGCACTATGTTGATATTCCTCAAACATTCTTGGTAGGGTTTGTTTTAAACCCCAATAAATTTCCCCCTTTACAAGCCTGAAACCAAATGTTAATTAAAACTTTAACACCATTTATTTTTGAGGTGTAACGGTACACATACCAAAAATATTGTATATATTGATATATTTGTATATACTGATATATTTGTCTAAAATTTTATACCATTTATATCATAATGCTTTGATGTTGCAAATGCAACTGAAAAGGACACAGGGTGAGCTGTTACAGAAAAAATACACAATCCTAAACACTGTCCTAAACGTGAGATATGCTTTATATTAAGCACTTCAAACTAACTCAGAAGCTGACAGTTTAAAGTGACTTGTCCTCTTGTCAGATGTGTGTGCTAGTTAATATATTTGAGAGCTTTTTCCCTTACATCTTATGGTTATATCTGTAAATGTATTTCCATTATGCATAAAGGCTCATCCTGACAGCAAGCAAGACTCTGCTAAACTTCTCAGACTTCAATGAACGAACACCAGCACGTGCTTGCGTATTAAACAGACTAAGTACAATAATTCAGACTAAAATATGCATTTTTCTAAAATATATTGCATCCAAAAGTGGAAGGACTTAAAATTTCTTCCATTTACAACAGTAACATAAACTGCAATACAAAGTGTACCTCAGCCATTAGACACAGTACCAACAGACTTTTTCATTTTAAAGGTGCAATATGTAAGAACTTTGCAGTAAAATATCCAAAAACCACTAGGCCAGTGTTATATATTTTGTTCAGTTGAGTACTTACAATATCCCAAATGTTTCCAACTATTTGTAAATCGTGAGAAAATTGCAATTTTAACCAAGGCTCCGGGACGTGTGAGGAGTCGCCTGTCAATTGCGTCATACCCGCGTTACCCTCAGTTTCCGGTTTTATTTTGTAGAAACCATGGAAACACCAAAGACGCTTTAATATTTACATGTTTTAATAGACAAGGGACCAACTGTTGATACATTTATAGACAGAAAACAAATTATTGTTATATAGCTCAACACGTTTAGTCTTATTATTTAAATCAAATTTTCTTGATTTTTTTGCAAGTACCATGCTTTACCATGCCTCATGCCTAATCAGATTGCAGCTTTATTTTTTAGTAACAGAAATACAGAATTTTCTCCATCAATACAATACGTTTTAAAATTAATTGCATGCCATTTATCAACACAAGCTATCCAGCATTTAATATGATATTCTAAAATCGATCTAGCTAACTGCAGTGTGCAACAAGTGTCTCACAGCAACAGCCAAGCGAACTCACAGAGTAACGTAATAACATCATTTGCAACACACTCAAATGTATCTAATATGTTAAACAGAGCTGTGTTACCTCATACTTATGACCGGAAAAGCAGAAAAGCGGAAGCAGCGCCGGCGACTGTGACATAATAAAAGTTCCACTGCACGCGGCGTGTGTTGCGCAATCGCTCCAGCGGCCTCGTTCAGCTCCCACAACACTCGGTCCTGCTCTGCTTCATACTACAATAACGTTAATAATCGAATCCATGAACATGATTTCTTCCCGAGTCCTATCCCAATTCTTTTGCACCGGCTGTGAGGTGAAGACCACATTTCCCAAGATTCCGCTCAAACTTGGCGTCATCAAGCTACGCCTTTGTTTTGAATAGCCCTCTAGCGACCTCTAGCGGACAGAAAATCTTACATATTGCACCTTTAACACAGAGTCATAGTTTGTTGACTCTGAAAAAAAGAAATAAATAGAAGACATTTTATATTTAGTTTTTTCCCTGCTGTACTAAGTATGACTTTAAAACTGAGGTACATACCGAACTACCATTTTCGTGTACCGTTACAAACCTTAATTTATTTGCAGCCCTTGTGAAAGCTGCTATTTCCTTTAGCAAATCTAGTTTTCCATCATATTTAGGCTGGGGTCGTTTACTAGAGCTAAATGAGTGCAGGAGCTCATGGTCTTCAACTGACTAATCAGCTGGATTCACACAAACAAACAAAGCGAGATCATTTCCATGTATCATGTGGTTACTGTGACAATGGCTAACCTTATCAGGCTCAGTGTTGGCTGGTCTGTCATCTGCTTTGACAGGGGTTGCAGCATCAATTGGCTGGGTCACAACACTCATTTCAGCAGCATAGAGTGGGTTTTCAACACTCTCCTGAAAGTCAGAGAATTTAAAAAGAACAATGAGCCTAAAAATCTTCTAAATTATTAAATTCACAATTTCAGTCAACATTTGAGAGAAAGTTCACCCAAAAGTCTGGGTGATAGTTGATCAAAAATATCTGTGTAAAATAAGAGCTGTGTAAGCTCCTTTTATATTCCACAAACCAAAATAAGGGTGAGTAAGTGATGACCGAATTTTTATTATTGAATGAAATGATTCCTCTAAACAGATGCAGTAAATTCTTCAAGCCAGAAGAGGTCATACTTTGCCTGGCCCGTTCATGACTGCAGTGGCTACAGCGGTAGGGGCAGCAAGAGAGCCCTCTGTGTCATCATTGTATGCTGGGTTCTCAAAACTTTTCTCCACTTCTACTGATGTGCTGGATTCCTGGTATTGACAAGGGCAAAAGTGGAGATATTAACAAGACAAACAAACCTAGATCTTCAAACTAGCATGAACCTTTTTAATTGTCAAAATATTTCCATTCTAAATATTTAAATTATAAATATTTCATTATTTTTTTTTAAATGTTTCAAACACAACATATAATAAATTTAATATAAATTTATATAAAGTTTGGTGTTGGTAGGATTTTATGTTTTTTAAAGAGGTCTCTTATGTTCACCAAGGCTGCATTTATTTGATAAAAAATACAGCAATATGCTGAAATATTATTACAATTTAAAATAACTGTTTTCTATTTTAATATATTATAAAATTATTAAAATAGTTTTAATTAATAAAAGTTTCAGCAGCCATTACTCCACTTTTCAGTGTCATGATCCTTGAGAAATCATTCTAATATGGTGATTTGGTGCTCAAAAATCATTTCTTATTATTATCAAAGTTGAAAACAATTGTGCTGCTTAATATTTTTGTGAAAACTGATACATCTTTTCAGGAATCTTTGATGAATACAAATTTCAAAATTATAGCATTTATTAAAAAAAAAAAAAAAAAAAAACTGTAACATTATAAATAAATTTGATCAATTAAATGCATCCTTTTTGAATAAAAGTATTTATTTATTTATTTTTTAAATTTTACTGAACCCAAACTTTTGAACATTAGTGTATATACATATATATGCATATAATAAACTATACTGTATATGCTTTGGATATGTTTAAAATACATGGAGTACAAACCTCTTTAGGAAGGTTACTGCTTTCATTCTCAGATTCCGGTGGGTTGTTAAAACATTCAGAGTTACCACCCCTAATTATGTGAATTAAAATCAAATCAAAGCTTTAATGTGTTAAATACTGCAACTTTAACTGTATTAAAGTGCCCCTTTTATGCTATTTTAAATGTTCCTATTTTTTACAAGCATCCAAGGTCAAAAAGCACTCATAAAATACATTGCATATCACCTCATTTCTCAGTCTGAAAAGGGTTCGTTAAAGCATAATAGAGGCACTTTAAATATGTAATATCTGCATTCATTTTCAGATGCTTTTTTTTTTTCATCCTCACCAGAAGCTGGGCCTACTGAAGTTGGATACACTAATAGGCAGATTAATGTTATGCAGCGTGTTCATGATTTTCTCCTTCTTTTTTGCAGAATATATCAAGCAACCCAGGAAAAGAACCACAACAGCTGTAACTCCAAGAGCAATAGCAACTGTGGATGGACAGAGAGAGACAGACAGGATGTGGGTCATGGGGTCTTTGTTGTCCATGTGGTTTGTTTGCATAAGAGCTTGAAAATGACAGTTTGAAATGTTGCTGCATGATAACTTCAATGCTGATATCATGTACTGCCATAAATTTTACCTGAGGTTGTGACCACACCATAAATACTGGTCTCACATAAATCTCCTTTCCATTCAGAGGGGCAACTGTAGGGGCAAATTAACAGTCAGCATTACCCCATCCATAAGTTTATTCATCCCTGCTTTTTAGTTATGAAAGATATGTGTCAATATCAGATCACAAGCTTACATGCAGAGTGCTTTATTGTCATCAAAATAACAGGTTCCGCCATTCTTGCACTGGCATGGAGGGGGCATGGTTGGTTCAGGCTCAACCCCTAACAAATCACACAAAACAAAACAACAATCGGACGTGAGGACATTACATATTTAGAGCTGGACATTAAAATGTGCCTCACTCACATTTTCTTGTAAATGTGTAAGCGCCCTCTTACATACTTTATTATTACTGGAAACCAGAGATTGACGTCAGCAGTGTTGGTTTCCTCACAGTGTTTGGCTACAATGAATTAGTTTATGGTCACACCATTAAGATGACTATAAAGACAGAGATAACGAATATGAAAGGTACCTGCGTCACATTCAGTACTGCTACCAGGGAAAAAGCTGGTGCCCTCTGGGCAGGCACAGGTGTAGCCTCCCGGCCTCAGCAGACACAGGTGACTGCATGTGCCCTTACAAGGGTTCTTCACTTTTGGGGAGAGACAGTTTACAGACATTTAACTCTCTCTATATCTACGAAATCACATCACGTTGCTACCAAGCTAATGACCATCATTACTTATTTTATCAGCACAATAAAAGTTATATTTATAAATAGATTATCATGCAAATCTCACTTTACTGGGATTACTCACAGGTTATAGAGTTGTATTTCTGCTGTTGGTAGACATTGATCTGGGTGAGCCAAGGTCCTGCTATTAGAAGTCTGGTTTTAGTCCCTTTGCCAAACTTGTCCTGTCGGAACACTTCACCCTTCTCCTGCGTGCTCCAGTACACATGGTCCTCAAACACATTCACACTGAAAGGGTTTCTTACATCTAAGAGGAAAGAAACGTGATAGGAGATACAGTATGAATGTCCCTTGTGAAAAAGAAGTACACCTTAGCATACTTTTAAACAGGGTACTTATTACGGAAATAATATACTTTAAAGAATATACTAAACTGAAAGTACTGAAAGTCTGACACTTAATTGCATGTTAATTGCAATTAAATATAGTTTTTTCCCCAACATATATAGTGCTTTTTCCCCAACAAATACATCTTTATATGTAATTTCATATAATTTTTATATGTAACTTGGTTAAAGTGTACTGCTGAATGTACTGACAGGCATTTATGATAAACTAAAATTTACTTTAATGTTATTTCTATTGAAACTTATATGTCATGTATTTAAATATTTTTGTAATTACACATTTGTAATGAAGGTGCAAATTATTGCATTTTAAATATATTCACTTTAAATGTAACATCATTTCAGTGTGAAAGCACTTTACATGTGCTTTAGTATGTTAGTCAACACATTAAAATAAGTGTAAAGCATGAAAAAGATGAAAACAATAATTTATGTACTTTTAATTTGACATTATTACAAAGTATTATTTTTAAAAGTGTACTTAAGTGTGTTAAGAAACAGTCATGAAAGTTTACTCTCTTCAAGTACACTTGAGTGGCCTTTTATTTTAATATAATATATAATATAATATTATCTGTACAGTTTTTTAAAATGTTCTTTTAAGATTTGAGGTATACTAAAAGTGCACATTCAAGACAATTAAATGCACTTGTATTTCACAAGGAGTTTAATAATATATAGTGGTTTCTACTTAGGACAGTTGATTGTTGAATCAATTGAACCCTTACCTATGAAAACTGAAATTTTTCTGTTCTGTCCATCTGGCAGGATGGACTCAATGCGACTCTCCTTTGCATCTGACCAATAGATTCGGTCACTGTTTGTGAAGTCGATGGACAGGCCTGTAGGCCAACCCAAAGCACTGTCTACCAGAACCCTTCTCTCTTGTCCATCCAACCAGGAGCCTTCAATACGGGCTGTGTTGCCATTGTCAATCCAGTAAAGCATGCTGCACCACAACATGACAACAAAATTCAAACATTGGCATTTAAATGGCGAGCTTGAAGAAATAGTTAACTTGTTATGGTGTAGTTTCTCATTTTCTGAGCTGTTTCTTTTTGGAGAATCAACAAAACTTTTATGTTCCAGAGAAAAAATAACAGCATGTGATTTAGAATAACATGAGTATTTTTACTTTGGGGTTAACTGTCCGTTTAAACAGACCACAAGCAAAGAGGATGCAAGTCTCACCCTAAACGAGGGTTCACAGCTACAGAGGTGGGTTGTTCCAGGTCAGTCTTAATCAGATGCTTCCTGTAACGCCCATCCAACATGGCCACCTCTAGACGTTTGAGCTGTGCATCAGCCCAGTACAAATTCCTACAAGAATTTTAAAGGCTCATTTGCTGTTACAGACTGATTCATCAACTCCTGTTGCCAAAACTATTAGTTATTATTCAATTTTATTCAGCTTCAGGGCAGAGTCTGAATATTTTGAATATTTCAACAAATATAATTGTAAAATGGTTCCCACTTTTTATTAGGTGTCTTTAACTACATACTATTAAAATTATTCCAATTAATCATTTGACACAATGCACTTATTATGTACATACATGTTTTTACATTGTACTTGTATTATTATAATTACTTGCATGTAATTACATCTGTAATTACATCTAACTACACTGTTCTCACTTCCCCTACAACCCACCCTTAAACCTATCCATACCACCAAACCTGTCCTAAACTCATCCGTATGCCACCTCAATAGCAGCAAAAAGTGTTTTGCAATACAACATGAACACAATAAATACATTGTACTTATATATTTTTTTGCAAGTACATAGTAGTTAAAGACACCTAATAAAAAGTGTGACCATAAAATGTAATACGAGTGCTTTACCTGCCGACCCAGTCCACTGCAATTCCATAGGGCTTTGTGATGTACTTGATATCCAGGTCAACAGCAGCAGCAATGTTATTATTATGATCATCCACAGCTGGCAGATAAGCTCTTTTAATAGCACCAGGCAATGCACCCCTCCCTTCTACTGTAAAATACACCACACCTGAAACACACATGAGAGGGGACATACCACATTAATGCAATACTGTTTCTATGAAAGTGATTAAATATGATAAGGAAGACAAAGACATGTAAATGATGACAAAGGAAGCCCATTTCTGCCACAAAGGGGAAAAAAATCATGCTTTGGTAAATCATAATTAATTATGACTTAAAAAGTTTCATTTAATTGTCTATTTATGTCATAATTATAACTTTTTGTCTCATCATTATGATTTACCGAAGCATGATTGTTTTTCTTATGCGGCAGAAATGGTCTAGAGAGTACATGATAGATGTAGTGTCATTTTTGAGGGGCTGAAGGCCTAGAATTGAGTACATACTAAGTTTGGTGTTGTTGTGGTCCCAGTCGTAGTCCAACGCCACAATGCGCTCCTCTTCCTGCAAGAAGTCATGGTACTCCTCTGTCTGGAGGTTGTAGCGACGAATGCGAATGTTCTCTGGCAGCAGGAGCAGCGGTTCAGGACCTAAGAAGGAGAAGCTTTAAGAGTCTACACATGCTCAGAAATGCCTTGTTTCTTACGATTTCTGTCTTACCTTCAGCCTCACACTGATTGCCTGTGCCCACTTTCCTGTAGCCCTGGGCACACTCACAGTCATAGCTTCCTTTAGTGTTCTTGCAGGTCTGCGGGCATGTGCCATACACTAAACACTCGTCTATATCTGCAGGGAGCAGACAGACTTAAAGTCAATTAAGGCAATAAAAACCACAAGGGATAAGGTGGTGATGCATTAAGTGTGGCAGCATACAACAATACAGGTGAAAATTTCTATTTACAGACTCATTTTGAAAATTTGACTCCATGCAAAAATTTTCTCTACTGTGAAGGGAATTTTGATAAGGTGCTTAATATGGGTGCTTGTGTGTACCATTGCAGCGGAAGGTGTTATCCGGATCTACGGTGTAGCCTGGTCTACAAGAGCAGATGAAGCCAGTGCCGTTCAGGTTTGTACACTCGTGCTGACATAACTTCTCATCACAGTTGCGGTCGTGGCCAAAATCTGAAAAGAGTCACTCATCATCAACTACCTGACAGAAAAAAATCTAATGCAGTTCTTACAAAGTTCCATTATTAGCTACTGATCATATATGGTGATATTTGTTGACTTACTACAGCCCAGTTCATCAGTAAGGTCTCCACAGTTGTCGTTGTGGTCACACACATAAGGCAGAGCCACACAGTGGCCATTAGTGCATTTAAACTCATCGGGCGTGCAGGGTGCGAGAGTGGGTTCCTGACCTGATTGAAAAACGCAATTCATACCGTCAGCATGAAATACATTAGACACATAATAGAATATGTAGCCACACTGCACAAATCATTTTCTTAATCAGTATATTTGTCTCGTTTTCCAGTAAAAATATTCTTTTACTCCAGAAGCAAAAATAAACTACCTAACATAAAGTTTATTTTATTAAAAATACTTACAAAAAACACTTACAAAATGGTTCCATTTGTTAAAATTAGTTAACATGAACTAACATTTAAAAATACTTCTAAAGCAATCTTTATTCTTCAACATTTACTAATGCATTATTAAAATCAAAAGCTGTACTTGTTCATATTATTTAATGGCCCTGAGTTGACATGAACTAACAATGATAAGTTGTATTTTTATTTACTAATGTTAACAACAAATACAACTTTTGATTTTAATAATGTATTAGTAAATGTTGAAATGAACATTAACTAAGATTAATACATGCTGTAGAAGTCTTGTTCATTCTTAGTTCTTGTTAACTAAAGTAGTAGTTAACTAATGAAACCTTATTGTAAAGTGCTACCATTTGTCTTTATTGCCAAATTGTCTTTTATCTTGTGTTGAGAAAAACATGTAACAAAATTTAGGCTTATGCTTAAAACAAGGGACAAAGTAGAGTGAGAAAAATAAACTTCATTCTAGATATCATTTAATATATTATGCCACACAACAGCAATAATTAAAAATCATAATAAATGTATTTTTGAGCACCAAATCAGCATATTAGAATGATTTCTGAAGTATCACGTGACACTGAAGATTGGAGTAATAGCTGAAAATTCAGCTTTGCCATCACAGGAATAAAATTATATTTGTATATTTATGTTCTATAAATAGAAAAAAGTACATAAACATTCTGATTTTAGTTGTAGAAAAGATATGGGTGAATCTCTTACAGTTGTCCTCCTTTTCGTCACTGCCATCCCCACAGTCGTCTTTTTTGTTGCACATGAGACCACTATAAATGCAGTAGCCATTGTCACAGCGAAACTTGGCTGGCATTTCACATGTAATATTCCCTGAACACAAAACAATTGTGACAGTAAGACACTGTTATCATATTCCTGCTGAAATGACGAGCTTAAGCCAACATGACCTAAGGACTGATAATGTACTATAAAGAGACAAATGTATTATAACTGTAATGGTTCAAATTATCTGTTAAAATAGTATAATTTCAGTTTTCTATAATGTCTTACAGCAGAGGCTGAGTTGCTCATCTGATCGGTCTCCACAGTCATTGAAGCCATCACACACCCATTGCTGGTTCACACACAGCTTGTTGTTACACTGGAACTGGTGTGATGGACACCAGCGTCCTCCAGGATAGCGAGTTGCTGTTGGGAAAACAAAAAGTACAGAACCATTTCAACATTTCCAGTATATGGAATAAGAAGATTTAAAGGTCCAGCACACTCACGGCAGGTGGACTCATCAGAGAAGTCCAGGCAGTCAGCATAACCATCACATTTCAGAGCTTCTGGTATGCAGTGTCCAGATGTACACTGGAATGTCCCAGGACGGCAGGTCCGCAGCTCTAGGAAGAAAAAAAAAAAAAAAAAAAAAAAAAAAACATATATATATATATATATATACTTTGTAAACCCATAGTAATCTAAAAAAGATGTGAAGGGGAATCCATGTATCTTAGCATTGTTTAAGCATATTCTGTTTATATGTTGCATTTAGTATGTGACATATTTCTGAGTGAAACTTTATATTCAACAAGAAAAAAAATGTCAAGAGGGACTTAATGTTATCCATCAAGAATTGTTTGAATCATGAAAAGTGGTCTTAAATACCATGTGGTTAGAGGAATTGAAAAATAAGGGTGCCATTTTTGACAGTCAAAAAAGAGGTAAGAGCTAAGAGAGTAAATTGGGTTAATTTTTTTTTTTTTTTACTTCAACTTACCACAGTCCCTCTCATCAGAATTGTCCCCACAATCATTGTCATGGTCACAAACCCAAGATCCTGGAATGCACTGCTGGTTGTCACAGCGATACTCGCTCTCAGAGCAAGGTCTGGGTTCTGTGAGCACATACACAAAAATTGTGAGCTACAAAGAGCTTCAGTAGATACATGATAAGGTGACCTACATGCATAGAGGGAAATGGATGGCAAACGCATTACTCACCACAGTTTCTCTCATCAGATCCATCTCCACAGTCATTGTTCCCATCACAGCGCCAGCGAATGGGCACACAGCGATGGTTATCACAGCGGAAATCACCCAGAGGGTCACAGGTCAGCTCATCTGCATGAAATAAAATTTCATGTTAAAAATTAAATTATAATCCTTTTATATAACACATCACAGTTGATATTTATTGGGGCAATCTTTGTTAACATTAAGTCAGGGGAGTTGTGGTTATAGAGTCAGACTGGTTAGAGAGAGGTTAGAGAGTCAGACTGGTAACCAAAAGGTTGTGGGTTCGATTCTCAATACTGGCAGGAAATGACTGAGGTGCCCTTGAGCAAGGCACCTAACTCCCAATTACTCCCAGGGTGCCGCATTATTTGTTTATTTGTTGAATCATGACAAAGGAACTTTGACGAAAGAGTACAGGCTCTGATATTAGCCTGTTTGGTTATTGTTTATATTATAGATCTTATGCAAGAATCTTATATATTACATGAATATATTACACATACTCAGATACAAATGTATAGTATAATGCAATGTAAGTCGCTTTGGATAAAAGTGTCTGCCAAATGCATAAATGTAAATGTAAATGAAATAGACCTATAACAAAAACAGTCAAAAGCTTAGACACACTTAATTGTTTGAAATTAGTTTTGTAGATAAAGTTTAAACATAATTTCCTATTTTTAAATGGATAAGCAGCATCAGTGTCAAGCATTCTAGGGAAATCCTTCAATGTGGTTTAAAAATCATCCCAGGATACGCCTCGTGTCTAGACAAAGGGTCACTTATATAATACAGAATATGGAATTAGATTTTTTTTTAAAATTTTCTAAAAATACATTTTTTATATTCTACAACATGAAAG
This sequence comes from Hypophthalmichthys nobilis, assembly GCA_037950665.1. Lineage (NCBI taxonomy): Eukaryota > Metazoa > Chordata > Actinopteri > Cypriniformes > Xenocyprididae > Hypophthalmichthys > Hypophthalmichthys nobilis. The sequence continues at coordinate 18,248,252 of CM075472.1, forward strand.
ATATTGTTATTTAACATACAAGTTTATTTTATTAGTTTTGATTTGTTATTTTTGCTCACACCTAAATGATCATACTTCCATTTTGTGTTTTTTCTTTCATTACTTTCATATCAATTTCATTAATAATATAAAATAAGTGTGTCCAAGCTTGTGTACAGACTGGCCATTATACTAGCCATTATACTGCCTCAGTTTTTATATAAGAGAACTGGATTGTGTATTAAAAGAATATGTTTTTGTGTTGAGTTAGCCCATGTCATGCATATATTTTAAATCATTATATAGGACTTACGGCAGCCCTGCTCATCGCTGTTGTCTAGACAGTCATTGGTGCCATCACACACAGCCCACTGAGGTATACATCGATAGTTCGTCTTGCAGGAGAACTCAGTGTCTGCATCACACTTATGATCAGGACCCACTACAAAAAGAGATGCAGGAAAGAGACAAATGTCAGGGCTCAAGCTATTAAAGAAAAGCCAGTTTTCCCAAAAAGATACTCACTGCACACATCATACGGCTCATCTGAATTATCTCCGCAGTCATCCTGTGCATCACACACGTAGCTTGGTGGTATGCAGCGTCCGTTTTTGCATTGAAACTGTCCAGGTTTGCAGGTCTTCTCTGCACAGCTGTCGGCTTCTTCATCGCTGCCATCTGCACAGTCCTGCACGCCATCACAGTGCCAGGATATGGGGATACAGTGCTTATTTTTACACTGGAACTGGTTCTCGGTGCAACGGTGGTCACCTGGGTTTACAAAGAGGATTTTTAAAAAAGGATTTTTAAAATATCAAGGGCCAGATTTACTAACAGCTTGCGCCAGCGCAAACCCTCTTTTGGCTTTAAAAAACTAGTGTCAGGATTTACTAAAGACAAGCAGTGAGAAATTAGTGCTGAAGAGACATGGACAAGGTTATTTTTGCAGCTGAACTTATTGCATATGCATTTGTAGGAGTTTCCCTTTCAGATGCAAAATTTATGGGAGGAGAGTATTTAAATGAATCATGCAAGGTGATTTGCTAAGATTTGCACTTGTCAATTTACTGGTGTTTGTGCCATTATTTACCACCCAAAAAGACCGTCTTAAACATAGACTGTAAAACAATATGGACGTAGTGTCCGTGACGTCACCCGTGGTTTCTGAAGAGCATTTTTGAAATCTAAAGCCGGCCGTTGCCATCTTGGCGGTGCATCACTCCCGGATAACAGAAAATGGGCAAAGAGGCGGGACATGGGTGGAGCTGACGTGATGTGACGGCAACAGACAAACGGCTAGTGGTGACAGTAGCGGCAATCCACCTGTCACTCAAGTGGCCGTGCCCTTAATTATGAACTTTAAGGCTAAATATAATTTAAACGGATGAGTTATAAAACAATCCCCTTCCCTCACAGTTGTCATGAAGGGTAAAATTAGCTATAAAGACCAAAACCACAATTTGTACCAGGCTGTAAACATGTTTTTTTTCTGCTGTAATGTTGGGCATTTTAACATGGGGCTCAATGAGATTCTGCTCTGTCCCTAGCGGCCAGTTGATGAATTGTAGTTTAAGTCACTTCCGTATTGGCTTCATGGTTGCCGCTTGGTCTTAAACCAGACGCTAACCTGCAGATTGCATTGGTCATTATGGAAATGATCCGGCTGCATCTGTGTTCTTTAATTTGCATCTGCAATTGTCAGTAGATCAAGCGCAGAACTTTCCACTCCCATCAGCGCTTTTTTGGAACTACACTCTATTTTGCCCTGTTTACTAACTGTAAAAAATGAACAACAGGAATCAACTATGCAGTTCAATTCCCAGATACAATAGTCAACCACAAACTGCTCTGTTGATACCAACTTACGTAAACTTAAACATTTTCTTGTGCTATTATAGCAATAGCCCGGTAATACCGGTAAATTACAGTTTAGAGATCATGCTTGAAACAGGATCTTTTAAAAACTATGCGTCTCATGTTTTTAAGAGCAAAATCAGGTGGGTAAAGAAAATGGTGCAGCGCTTTAAGGATATTTCCGATGACTGACCTCACAGAGTTTGCCAGTAATGTGATACTGATGTATGAATTGTATCTTAAAAAGACGGCACACCATTGCTTGTGTGAACAGCACATTTTTGTGTTTACCGGAAAAGATCAATCTGGTAATTTTACGGTAATTTACCGGGTTTGATGTGTGAAAGGGGCTAATGCTCAAACATCCATGGTTAGGATAAACTAGAATATAAGTGTTGCATACTGCAGAGTGCAGCATCTTCATCAGATCCATCAAGGCAATCATTGTGGCCATCACACAGGAAAAACGGATAGGTGCAGTTCCCGTCCTGGCACTGGAAGCGTCCAATTGGGCAGTAACGTGGAGGACATGTCTGAGGCTCATCGGAGCCGTCCCCACAGTCTGACTGACCATCACACTTCCACCATATGGGAATGCACCTGGAGACAAAAGGCAGACAGAGAAGAGAAGCAAGAGAGGAAAAGCACATGATCATCAGATTATCATCCTGTGTTCTAAAAAATCCTCAATAAAGCATCACCAAAAGAGAACAGATTCACTTACTTCTCATTGTCTCCACAACGGAACTGAGTGCTGGAGCAGTCAGCCACACATTGGATCTTAAAGCCAACAGCCAGACCAATGAAGTGATCCGGACACTCACATCTGGCCGTTGTCCCGCCCGGGGCAATCAGACACAGGTGACTACAGGTCAGGTGATGGTCATTGCAGGGATTGTCACCTAAGAAAATGTTAATAAAACATTCAAACAAACATCATGCATTTAAAGTTAATGATGAAATTAATGATATATTGTCTTACTGCGTGGCTGTCTGTAAGGGTGATAGACGTGGATGTCATTAGGTCGGTGTGTGTTGTTGCCCATTACAACACGGTTAGCGCCAGTGTATTTGTGTGCTCTCTCTATGGTGTGGGTGTTCCAGTCGGTCCAGTACACTAAATCCTCAAACAGGGTCAGAGCGTAAGCATGGGGCAAGGAACCTGTTATAGCCCTATGTCTGTTTTGTCCATCCATATCGGCATAACTGTAGGAAAACAGACATTAGAAAGGTAGTTTTTAAGGGTGCACAATATATAGTAATTATATCCATTATCACTCATATTTCAAAATTTCTATTTATATACTTGAGATTTTATTTATTTGTAGATCTTTATCTGTAGTCTACTTTTATATATTTTTTTAATAACACTGTTAAATGTCATATCTGCCACATCAAAATTAATATCATATTGTACATTATGATGTGATGCTAAAAATCTTGTAGCATTCTAAATGTCTTTATTTTTTTAAAAAGTAGTAGAGAATTTTATTTGGGTTTATTTTGGTCATTTATCAGTTACTGAACATAAATTGTTTAATGTATCGGGCAGAATTTTAATATCAGTGCGTCCCTAATACTCTTGTTATTGTATTTCAAAATACATATGAGCTTGCGATGAATGTTATCAAAACAACTTAAAATAAGCATTTTGCATGATATTGACCAAATTCATAATACTCTATGTGTTACATGAAGCAGGCATATCTATTACTGCCTGGAGATAAGATTTGGTTTGGATACAATACAGGACACAACTTACTCAAGGAAATTTAGGTGAGCATCGGCAAAAAAGATTTTGTTGTTGGTGTAGTCGATGGTCAGGGCATGAGGCCACACTAGCTTGGTAGTAATGATAGCTGATGTATTGGTTCCATCCATGCCAGCCCTGCCAATGAAAGCCGTCCGCCCCCAGTCTGTCCAATATAGCCATCTGACCAGGAATAGGAAAGGGAATGTTTACACACATAAAAATAGCAGATTTTCAACTAAGCAAATAAAATAAATATCTGCTGTTTTTTTTAACTCACCCATATTTAGGGTTAACAGCGACAGCTCGAGGACTGGCAAAGCAGTATGTAGAGTTGGCATCAACACAACCTTTCAGGAGTTTCTTCCGATAACGTCCATCAAGTTCGGAGACATGAATGGCTCCCATAGTCTCATCTGCCCAGTACAGCTTTCTGCAAGGAAATATCCACCCATAGATTAGCCCTGCCCAGTTGTTTTTAGAATATACTTCAAGTAAATGAGTGAATCAAGCTCCTCGTTAACCTACCGGCCCACCCAGTCCACAGCCAGGCCTTCTGCTCCACCCAGGTCATTCTGCAATATGACATCCCTTCCTGTCCCATCTAAATACATTCTCTCAATGTGCAGTGTCCCAACATCCACCCAGTATAAACGCTTCTCAGTGGTATCAAAGTCTAGAGCCACAACGTTTGACAAGCCCTGCAGCACCACCGACAAGGACGATCCATCAGCGGTCAGGTTACGGATGTAGTAACGGTTGCTGTAGAGGAGGTATGGTGCGATTCCACTGTTCTGACGGCAGGTGCGTCCATCAGGCTCCCGCAGGTATCCCGAGGCGCATTTACAGAAGAAGGAGCCCACAGCATTCTCACACACCTGACTACACACTCCCGGTATTTCCTTGCACTCGTCTATGTCCTCACAGGCCTTGCCATCTGGCATGAGTTTGTAGCCGTCCCTGCAAGAGCAGTAGTAACTCGTCAGTGTGTCTGTGCAGTTTTGAGCACACTGGTGAATGGCTGGGTTACTACACTCATTTATGCCTGTGGAGGGACAGAAAGGCACATCATTACCTAATTCATTCAGTTCATTAGATCCATTGTAATTGTAAATGTGCTATTTACAAATTCATTTTAATTTATTTGTATATGTATCTGTTGCTATGACAACATGATCTGCATTTGCATCTGTATTCAACGAATGAATGAGCCAAAGAGAGTTAAAAACTTAAAAACAAACAAAAAAATCTTTCCATCCCCACTTTTTTGAAAGGTAGTGTATTTAAAGGGTTAGTTCACCCAAAAATTTAATTTCTGTCATTAAGTACTCATCCTCATGTCGTTCCACACCCGTAAGATCTTCCTTCATCTTTGGAACACAAATTAAGATATTTTCGATGAAATCCGAGGAAATCTTTCCACACATAGGCAGCAATGTCATTGCACCTTTTGATGTCCAGAAAGGTAGTTGAAAACATGGTTAAAATAGTCAAAGTGACAACAGTGGTTCAACCTTAATGTTATTAAGCGTCAAGAATACTTTTTGTGTGCAAAAACTAAACAAAAATAACGACTTTATTCAACAATTTGAACTGTTGTCATACGTAGTGCAGGCTTCCTTGTTTACATCCGAACGCCTCATTATTGGCCAAAGCTGAACACACACGCATACATGTGATTCTGATACAGGATCCGGCCAATAATAAGCTGGTATTCGGATGTAAACAAGGAAGCCTGCACTGAGTTCACTACGTATGACAACTTCAAACAATTTGATTCAAATTGTTGAATAAAGTCGTTATTTTTGTTTTGTTTCTGCACGCAAAAAGTATTCTCGTCACTTCATAACCACTGTAGTCGCGTTGACTATTTTAACCACGTTTTCAACTACCTTTCCTGATGTCAAAAGGTGCAATGACGTTGCTACCTATGTGTGGATCAGATACCCTCGGATTTCATCAAAAATTTCTTAAACTGTGTTCTGAAGCTGAACGAAGGTCTTACGGTGTGGAACGACATGAGGGTGAGTATTTAATGACAGAAATTTCATTTTTGGGTGAACTAACCCTTTAAGTATATATATGTATATTTCAATCATGACAACTCTTAAAATATTTTTAGCATGTTATTAAATATGGCAATGTTATTGTAATTAGTGTTGGTTGATTAGATCGGCTGCTGCTGCTGCTATTAATTATTGCCGTTGCTGTAGAGCAAATTTGGAGTTGTTATAGCCAATTTATGCACATACATGCTGCTGTGAACATGTAAGATATGCTGCTGCATAAATAGACAAACATAAATCCCGTAGCAGATCTAGGCAGGTGGAGCTGGGGGAGGAGGAGGGTTTCAGAGGAACTCTGAGCGCACTGCAGGACTACCCTACAGCAAACACTGAACCAGACTATTTAGATGCTGAGCAAGCTTACCTTTCTAAATAATTTAATAAATAATCTATTTCAGGCACATCCATAAAGTAAGCCTTTTCCCAAATACGAAGTGGTGTCTTACCGCAGCCCTTTTCATCACTGTTGTCAGAACAGTCCCTCTGCTGGTTGCAGACCTTGTGGATGTCAATGCACTCCCCAGAATTGCACATGAAATCTCCAGGTGCACAGGTGGGTTCTGGGCTCCTGCACAGGCCCTCGAGTTCATCAGAGCCATCCAGACAGTCTGTATAACCATCACATACATACGTTGATGGGATACACACTCCATTCTGGCAGGTGAACTCCCGATTGGAGCAAGTGCCATACATGCAGCCGATCTCATCACTGCCGTCCCCACAGTCATTTACACGGTCACAGCTGAGGAGGAGATTTACACACACAGTATATATTTTTAAAATATTTTGAAAAGCATTTGATTTGATGTGAATTGTTGGGTACTGCCAGAGAGAAAGAACTCACTGGAAGGGCACTAGAATGCAGCGACCATTAGCGCAAGCAAACTCGTTCATGTGGCATGTGCGGTTGGGGCAGTTGTGCAGCTCATCTGCGGCATCTACGCAGTCCTTCTCACCGTCGCACACATAACTCCATGGAATACAGCGCGGAGAGCCTTGGTACCAAATGGGGCATGTGAAATCACTGGGTTTGCATGTCCTTGATCCTGAAATACAAAATACAAGTCAGACTAGCAAGTAATAAGTGCAATGACTTGCAGGTTTATACAATTTTGAAAATAAATGACAGGCCTCACCACACTGCAGTTCCTGGGCCTCATCACTATTGTCTCCACAGTCGTTGTTACCATCACATACCCACGTTTCCAGAATGCAGTTTCCATTCGCACAGCTGAACTGCTGAGGGTTACAAGTATGAACCTGATTCTCTGTGGAAAGAGACAAAGAAAGCATTAGATAATGATTTCATGCTCTGCTTTGCAGACAGGAGAGGGATTCAACATGTACCGCAGGTGGGTGGCTCATCTGTGTCATCCAAACAATCTGGGATGTGATCACACACCCATGACTGGGGAATACACTTCCCGTTATCACAGCGGAACTCGTCTGCAGAGCAGGTCCGGCCAGCTGTTGACCACAAGCAGTACAGGACATGAGTTTAAGGACATGCATGAGTATTTTTTCATATTAAAGGGACATTTCACTCAAACATAAAACTTGTCATGAAGGACATCTGCAGGCAGCAGCTAAAAGCTGAGACCCTGTAACTCACCACAGAAGAGAGGATTTTCATCACTGTTGTCCCCACAGTTGTTAAAACCATCACATAAGCTACTTGAAAGAATGCAGATGTTGGTGGTGTCACATTTTACTAAGCCAGGTGCACAGGTTCTGTCCGCTAATAAATCAAATAAATATGATGAAATTACTAAAACTAAAACAAAAATAAATTAAAGCTAAAAATACATTAAAAAAAAAAAAAAACTATGACAAAAGCATGTAACAAAAAATGAAAAAAGGCACATAAAAAATTTAAATGAAACCTAAAAATATAGCTAATTCATAATATTAATAGAAACTATAACAGTATATAAAAATACTAGAATAACACCACACTCACGGCAGTTAACTTCATCCGTGGTGCCATTGTCTCGGCAGTCATTGATTCCATCACACACAAAAGCAGCACTGATACAGCGTCCGTTAGCACAGGTGAACTCTGTGGTTGGGTTACAAGTTGGGAAGGGACAGCCATGCTCATCGCTGTTATCTCCACAGTCATTTGTGTAGTCGCACACATAGTTCAGAGGCACACAGCCTCCGTTATCGCAGGTGAATTCCGTAGGTGAGCAGGTGTGGAAAGCTGTAGAATTTTTACAATTTTCATTAATTCATGTATAAACACAAAAAATTATGCAAAATTAAATTAAACTATTTTTTAATTGCTAAGGTCACTTACCACACACTCTTTCAAGCTCATCTGAGCCATCCGAACAGTCCCTGTAGCCATCACACTTCCATTGCTGGAACAAACAGTTTCCGTCCAGACAGGTGAACTGATCCGCATGACACCGTTGCCCATTGTCGGGGATGCAGTCTTTCCCATCATTGGCCAGATACCAGTTACCAGTGCTGGGACACTGACACTCTGGACCAGATGGACCTGAGAATGTGATAAACAAGAGACATGAGATGTAAGCTTCTCAAAAAAGAGAAAAAGAAAAACAATCAAACACACTTGAATTTGTATATGTTTGGGTCCAAAAGTCTTAGAACACATAAAATGGATCCATGTTGCATATATATATCTTGAGCTTCAATGTAAGAATATCTGAATGTATGTCCAAAATCACACGATCAATGTCACAAATTTACATAGTGAAATTTACATTTCTTTGCTTTCATTTATTTTTTAATCCTAAAATTTTCTCTTATATTTCAGGTTTCTATTTTAATTTCTAATTTAACTACTAATTTAATTTAAATTAATTTAAAGGTTGTAATTTAAGTCTCAGACTTTTGATGCCCACTGCATGCATGTTCAAATTGGTGCCTTTCAGATCGATGTGCGCTGATTGGCTATAACATGCATACTTGGCATGGGACACCAGACTGACCTGGGACACAAACATGGCTGCATCCTCCGTTGAACAGCTGGCAAGGACTCGAGCAGCTCTCCTGCCTACTGGCCGAGAACACATGGATGTCATTGGGTCTATATTGGAGATCAGTGGCCATTATAGTCAGGCCAGTACCATCGTCCTTGTTGGCGCGGTACACAATCCGTGTGTTCCAGTCAGACCAGTAGATATCCTGCTCGAACACTGTTAGAGCAAACGGGTACTGTGTCTGACTAAGAACGACCTCCCTGTTTTCTCCAGTTAAAGAGGCACGCTCAATCTTATCCCTGTGAGTGAGAGAGTGAAACATTAGTTTGTCAGTTGAATGTTTCTTGTCTTTCTGCACTAAAAATTATGTAAAATGACTAGTAGGTTAGTATAAAAACTCACAGTGTTGCATCAGCCCAGTACAGCAGTCGTTCCTCATAATCCAAAGACAGAGCATTAGGCTGAGAAAGACTTGTGTTTATGATAGGGAACCGGAAGTTTCCACCAAGTGTGGCTCTTTCAATTTTAGCAGGGGATCCCCAGTCGGTCCAGTACAGGTATCTGTGTGAGCAAAATCAGTTTTCAGAGAGCAACTCTTGATTTTTTTTAGACAAATCTGGCTGGAACTACCTGAACCAGTGTCTTTAAGCTTGCAGGCTTTCACACTTGTAATTTTGACGGGGGTTAACACTGCATTGTGGTGCCAAAGGTATATGGTATGGTGTGGAATGATGACATGTTTGCATTTAACAGCAACAAACAACCAATTACATTAATTCACTAAATATTCATGTTTTTCATTTCAGCATTTAAGGGCAAAATCAAAATTGTCATGGAAAACACAACAATTGAAGTGAAAAATTGAAGTTATAAGTGTAAGTGTGACATGACGTAGTCAAGTATGGTGTCCCATACTCGGAATTTGTGCTCTACATTTATCCCATCCAAATGCACACACACAGCAGTGAGCAGTAAACACACACACCCGGAGCAGTGGGCAGCCAATTTTTTTGCTGCAGCACCTGAGGAGCAGTTGAGGGTTCGGTGCCTTGCTCAAGGGTCTCACCTGAGTCGTAGTATTGAGGGTGGAAGAGAGCACTGTACATTCACTCCCCCCACCAAAAATCCCTGCCGGTACTGAGACTCGAACCCACAACCTTTGGGTTACAAGTCAGACTCTCTAACCATCTCATATTTGCTTTATATATCAGGAATATATAAACCAAATCAATATGCAAGAGTGAGACAAGGCATTATAAATTTACAAATACAAATAAAACTGTTGACAAGGGGTTTACAAATGTACAGTGTAAAACCACGAAAACTGAATATCAGGATTAAAGGCCAAAGTGTACATTGATTTTTACGTGTATGTCTGGGTATGTATGCTTACTGTACACACACAGCCAAATACTCTCTATGCTCAAGTCGTACATGTGCCTTGAATTTTTTACACTCATCAGTTTGTGCAGAAGGTGGCCCATTGTTTCACAGTTAAAAAATAATGAAATGAGATGTAACAACAATAAACTGGTGATGGCAACAACAATGTCTGTGATGAATCTCCATGATTACCCATAGCAGGGATCCACTACGATAGCTCTGGGGCGGTCGCCATGTGCAATGAAGGAACGGTTTTGGCCATCTATTCCCATAGACTGCACACTCCGGTTGTAATAATCTGTGAAATAAAGACGCTTGTGGACCCAATCGTAGGCCAGACCATCAGGATCATCCAGATCTAACAGATGAAAAGAAAGCAGAGAACTCTTTCACATTGTTATTGGCTGGTTTCTGCTTATCATTCGAAGAACGTTAAAGCATTAGACTGTACCGCTGGCTATGGTGATCGGTGGGCTAGTGCTGCTGGTGGTTGTGATGTATCCTATTTTACTCCTGCCTAAACCCACATACTGGGTAAAGAACACTCTCTTGTCTTGGAAGTCAAACTCTGTGGCTAAAACGCCGTAGCCCAGGCTAAAGGTGGGAAATGGGGCGCTGTGGTCCTCTGGGTCCAGCCTCATGCTGTTCACGGTGTAATCCGTGGTGAAGATCAGGTACTCATCCAGACCGAAGCCACACGAGACTCCATTGCTGAGCAAAGAGCCATGGGCACAGCCACATTTGGGCTGCTGCTGCTCAGGCATTGCAAAACAAAACTGTTGGCAGCGCCCATTGTCCTCATGGCACGGGTTGAAGCCCACCAGGTTGGCAGAAGTGGGCTGAACATGCAAGTCAAACACTCCAACATCAGTCAGATCCTCAATGCCATCTCGGATCACCTCAGGCATGTCTGTATTCCCAGGAAGCTTACTAGCCTGGAAGAGTTTGCCCAGTTTGCGATCCACCCACAGCATGTATTCACCAAATATGGCAACACTGTATGGCGCGGGATAGCGACTACCGTAGCGTACAATCTGCCGCTGAGAACCATCAGGTGCCATGCGAGATATCATATCCAGAGTGTCATCAACCCAGTACAGGAAGTCACTGGTATAGTCGATTGTAAGGCCTCGGGGGGATGACAGGCTCTCAGAGGCAAGAACTGTCCGATTGGTACCATCCAAAAGCGCGCTTTCAATCTTAGGTGACTGGCCAGCATCAGTCCAGAAAAGGAGACGCAATTTGGGGCTGACAGCAAGATCTAGAGGACGATCCACTGAACTCTTCATCAGGGTCAGTTGAATGCTTGTGTTCAGACGTAACACCTCAAGGTATGTCTGAGAGGTGAATGCATTAGTGAAGTACAAGTTTCCTGACATAAAAAAACAAGGATCAGCCTGATATATACAAACACATAAAGGCATTTTCACAAGTATATATGGTGTCACTTCATTTTCACAGTAATTTACCTGCGATCCAATCTACCGCCAAACCCTGGATCCTTCCAGTGCCCAACTGACTGATGACAGTAGAATAGCGTGAGCCATCTGTCTTGGTCCTGTAAATGCCTCTGTAGGATGAGTAGGTGCTGTTATCAATCCAGTACAGGAATCCAGAGGCGATGTGCATGTCCAGCTTGTCAATAATTGAGTAAGTTCCTACAGAATAAAAGCACATTATATTTTGTAGTATGCAATACTACATCATAGTACTAACCTACGGTGTATTTTTTATTATTATTTATTAGCTATATTTAAATATTAATTTTATATATGATTTATTCCATTTATTATTATGTACACATTATATATTTTTTCTAAATATTTTGGTTTTCTCTCAGACTTTTCAGTAAGCATTAAGTAAGTTTTAACAGTGAGACAATATACCAAATCAATATACCATACCATAGTATACCAAATCTGTGAATAGTTTTATGAAAACAAAGTTTCTTTAGACAGTTTTTCATTGCCACTCTCTTCCTTGGTGTATCTTAAAAATCTATTTTATTCATAAATAAATAATACTAAAAAGTCATTTTTATATTTAAGTATTATTATATTTAATTTTTCTATTTAAAGTTCTATTTTGAATTTTTCTATATAAATTCTATTTTAATTATTATAAGTTATACAACATATCTTATAGGAAAAATATTTATAAAAAATAAAACATTTTATGTATTTATATTTATATTTAAATATTAGTATTAGTATTTTATTCATTGTACTTTATTTATCATTTTTTACACATTTATTTAAAAAAAAAAAAAATCTCGCAGACTTTTCGAAGTGTCTAATATATTTTTTATTTTTTTTAAATACATTTAAGAATAGATATTACCATTACTATTGCCATTACCCATTGAGCTATGTTGTCAGGGTTTTCAAATCTTTCTCTCTAACGAAAATCAAAGTGCTTAGCATACTGTAACCAATACTCACTTGCTCCTACAGGAACCATGGCCTCAGAGTGGTCAGAGCTGTTGATGTGGAATCCTCTAATAAATTTGGAAGAGGACACTATAGCATAAGAGTCATACTGCTCACATTGAGACCCATCCTGAGATGGGATAAAACCTGTGGTGCAGGCGCATGTCTTCTGTCCATCAGGTTTAGGCAGACACAGGTGGGGACAGCCTCCGTTGTTTGTACTGCAAGCATTGGTAGTGCCAGCAGAGTCTGGATTAAATGAATTGATGGTGAACAGAAAATAATGAATGATTTTTTAAAAAGGAAAAAATCCAAAGGATTGCACTTTTGGCTGGTCTTATATTGAACCTGATATTAAAGGTATTATCTTGTTTCTGAAAAGAATAGTTGTTTTTCATTGGTCATACTGGCATTTAGAGGTTAAATATTTTTTAATAAATGCTTTAATGATAAATGTAATAAATGTGGTGGTCCTGAATATTGGACCATTGTCCATGGCAACATACAAAATCAAAATATTACTCCTTTCTTTTAGCAGAGCTCATAGATGACATCTTCTATGTCTATCATTATCTTTTACTTCAAATAAAGAGCAAATTGCACTGCTTCACTCACTGTCTCTGGCATGCACTTTCAGTGCCCGCAATCCTGCCATGCCGCTCCTCATCACTACCATGTCTGCGCCTGTGTTCTTGTCCACTCTCTCAATGACCTCATAGTCAAGGTCAGTGTAGTACAGGTAATGTTGGTAGACAGTGATGCCCCAGGGGTGAGACAGACCACTCACAATGGTCACCCTGCTTGCACCATCCATGGTTCCACACTCAATCTGCCGATCACAGAGAAATACCAAAGCCAGGAAAATAGTGCAAGTGCATAATGAATTATTTCTGCATGTGGATTTATGAGCAAGTGATGTCTCACCATTCCAGTTTGAGGGACACCCCAGTATAACTTCCTGGCCTCTATGTCTGCAGCGATGAACTCAACATTGCCCAGGTTACCAGTGTAGAGGTTTCTGAGGTTCCCACCATCCATGTCTGCACTTGCCACCTTTGGTGGAACTCCACTGTCTGAACCTCTGTCTGTCCAGAAGAGTTTCCTGCATGAGTGAGTGGATGATGACAGTACATTAATAACTAAAGCATGAGTGCAGGACCAATGTGTACTAGTCACAAAAAGTGTTTACCCCCTGGCTGGATCAAGAGCTATTCCTATTGGCTCTCCAGCTCCCTCTGGTTTCCCTGTGTTTGTGATGATAGTCTTCCTGTAATATTGAGATCCATCAACCCTGATCACCTTTTGGGGGGAGAAAGGAAAAAATTAAAAATAATAATTCATAAAATAATTCAATAAATTATATATTACAAATTAATTCAATAAATTGATATGATATAATATGGTGATGTGTGTTAATGATCTTAAGAAATGATGTTCACCTCAATGGCCTTAACCGAGGGATTAGTGTAGTACATGACTCGTGTTATCCAATCAAATGCAAGACCGGAGGGGGAACCAATGATAGCAGCTGGTGCAAACTGAGTTCGATTGGCTCCATCTGTATTGCTTCTATAAATTGAGCCCTGGAGGAAAAATTCAACCTTAGTTTCATGATAAACACTAGTATTTGTTTCCTTTTTTATTTTCTTTCTTATTTGTTTTTTTTATAAATGTTTCTTCTCATTATTTTCTCTTAATCTTTCAGTATTATTTTGTAGCACTAATTTGACTGTAAAATATTGTTTAATAGTTAAAAATAGTGTCAGTTTATGAGTAATGTTATGAGTTAATTCCAAAACAACGTTTTAAGACATTGATTGATTTACTGACAGTGCCTTGCACCCAGTAGACAAACTGCTCTTGGTCATCAAAATCAATATCTCGGCCCTGTGTGATGCCTGAAATTGGTGTCATGGCATTGTTGGACGTGTCATTGGGGTTGAGAGGGATTCCCATAACCACTGTATCTCTGACTACCATCAAGAATGGTGTGTCATCTAGGAAAAATGAGTATTACAGCATCATTAAGTCAAGTAAAGGGCCATAAGACCTCAAGAACTCAAATGGCACACAGTAATTTTGTCAAGACTCTGACCTTTAGTACAAGTACGACCATCGCTGGCAAGAGTCCAGCCAGACTGGCAGTCACACGTGTAGTATCGGGGTCTTAAGGTCGATAGCAGACACAGCTGACTGCATGGATGGTTCTCACAGGGGTTAAGTGCTGTATGGGAGCCAACAGACTATGTTAGTCAAGTGAAAAAAAAAAGCCAGAATTCCTTTCATTAATAACCTTCATGAAAACCTAACCTAAAGGCTGCTTGACGGGGTGATCCATGACGATGCCCATGCACTGGTACACACTAGTCAGAAGGGTGGTGATGTTTCCTCCATGAAATTTGTTAGTCCTCATGATTTGACTTGTGTAGCGGTCACTCCAGTAGATGTTGTCTTCGAAGATGGTTATGCCATGTGGTTGCTGAAGAACCTGCAGACACAGAGATGTGTGATGAGTGAAAAATATGACACCAGATAAACTCAGACTGTGCCCTTATACTACATGTAAAATATAGATGGTTTTTAACCAGGAATTTACCATGTCACTTGCAAAAACTTGATGCCTGTTTTTGCCATCGTAGTCACAGTAGTCAATATATTTCAGGTAGGCGTCAACAAAGTATAGTCTTCTAGTTGTGTAATCCAGGGTGAGTCCATTGGGCCAGTATACCTTGCTAGTCACAATTGCTCTTCTTGCAAATCCATCCATACTAGCCTGTTCTATGCGAGGGTTCTGACCCCAGTCTGACCAGAACATTAGATTGGTACTGAGAGAAAACAGAAAGAATTATGATTTTTTGAAACAAGACTTCACCTTAAGTGATCTTAAAAGGACAGTTTACACACATCATTTACTGACCCTCACCTCATTTTAAACCCATAAGACATTCATCCATCTTCAAAACACAAATGAAGATATTTTAATGAAACCTGAGAGATTTCTGTCCCTCTACTGAAAGTTCAAAGAGTCCATGACGAGATCGTAAAAGTGATCCATATGAATCAAGCAGTTTAAATGAAGTGACACAATCACTTTAATGATAAACAGATTTAATTTAAGATTGTATTCACACACACAAATATTGATTAACACACATACATAGAGCTCATCAAATATGGTTTTCAAGACAGAATCTCAAATGTGCTTAACTGACACAAGAGAACCAATGAGGTTTGTTCTCCAGCATCAAGCAAATACATTTGAGCTTCTGTTTACAATACTGTGTATACCATTTCTGTTTATAAAAAATTAACAAAAGTCTTATGGGTTTGGAATGACATAGTGAGTAAATGATGACAGAATTTTCATTTTTGGGTGAATTTAAAATTTCAAGAGTCTCTCATTATTTATAAAGACAAAAAATATCAACAAATCAGTAATGCATACTGGTTGCGGGGATCTAGAGCCAGTCCACGAGGGCTAGTGACATTCTTGGTAATCAGAATCTTCCGGAAGCGGCCATCCAGAGTGGCAACTTCAATGTTCTCCATGACGTAGTCGGTCCAGTAAATGTTTCTACCAACCCAATCCACTGCTATACTCTCAGGCACCATCAGGCCTGATGTGAACACCTAACATATCGGCATTACCAAATGAATTAACCCCAAACTGTACTTGATGAACGTATAAGTAATATATCAATAAAATGAAATTCATAAGACCCACAAGATAACTAGACCAATTTTTATATCTTCTTATTACTTACCTGTTTTTTGTCTGTGCCATTCTGGAATGAACTATAGATCATTTTCTCAGATGAATCACCCCAGTAGACTCTTTTATTGACATTATCAAAGTCTACAGCAACGATGCTCACGCCACTGACTACGGGATTGACAAGGGGTGGCCTGAAGTAGATGCGGTTGGAGACGATCTGACTGCGTATGGCCACCAGAAGTAAGGCATCACCTGGGGCTGGAACAGATTACACATTTTCAGCAGATTTCATCCTTATACTGCTTTACAAAAAATTTCTTGAAGCTACTTTACAAGAAATGTTTTAGATTTGATGTTAGATGGAGCAGTGTGAACTAGCCTTAAAACCATTGAGTTCTTGGATATTTGACTAGAAATACAATTCAGCAACATGTTGTACTTCAAAATCATTTTTGATGTGTAAACGATAGAGATGTTACTTACAGGTGGCTTTGCATGTACGTCCATCTGGCTCCAGCTGGTAGCCATCTTGGCAGTAGCATCGGAAGGAGCCACGCTCATTGAAGCAGGTTTGACTGCAGAATCCAGGGATCAGACACTCATTTATATCATCGCAGGTCTTTGAGTCGTTCAGCAGCTGGAATCCTGGGTCACAGGTACACTGAGCTCCAAATGGACCCTGAATACATCCATGACTGCAGCCCCCATTATTCACTTGACAGTCATCTTCATCTAATAAGACAAAAAATGACAAAGAAAGAGACAGAATAGCAGTCTGAGGAGTTCATCAACAACATATTGCAACATTTAACAACTGTTTTACTCGAGCAGCAGTAGTACTCACTGCAGAGGGGAGACTCGTCAGCTCCATTGGGGCAGTCTCTCTGGCCATCACACACCTGAGCCTCTGTGATGCATACCTGGTCTGTGGGACACAACCACTGACCTGATGGGCAGCTGAATGGTGGCGTGGGACAGTTTCTTTCATCGCTCATATCCCTACAGTCATTATCCCCATCACAAACCCAGCTCTGAGGCACACAGTTTCCATTAGCACATTGGAACTGTACAGAACTGCAGGTACGGGGTGGGCAGCCGTTGTGCTCATCAGAGCCGTCCTCACAGTCTGGATGGCCATCACATTCCCACACTTTCGGAATGCAAAATCCGTTGACCTGGCACTGGAACTCATTGTCATGGCACAGACCTGGCCCACGTGTGGCTGCACATGAAATACCAGCTATTAGTCATCACTAGCATTATTTTATTAACACTAATTGCTAATTATTAATTCAAAAATCAAAATAGATACACATTTAGTAACTTATAGTCTCTTATATCCATATTAAGATGATGATGAAATATATGGCATATATAATTCCATGTTTCTGTTCTGAAAACTATTAGATATGTTAGATTACAACAACAATTAAAATCATACATTTTATTATTATTTTTATGTATGCGTATTATTTAATTTTGATGTTCATTTAATGTTTATTATTAGAAAATTAAAAAAAAAAAAAAAAAAACTACAGAAATCAAGGTTTTAAACTGTATTTAAATATTTGTTCAATTTGTAAACCTTGTGGAAAATTAATAGAGATTAAAATACTTTGAGGTTGACAATATATAATTATGACAGAATTGCAAACCCTGTTATGTTGGTTGAAAGTGCCTTATATCAATGATATGAAATATGTAAACTAAAGACTGATTTACTTCCAAATACATAAATCTAATGTGTTTTTTTTTTTTTTCTCAGACATGGTGTCAAAAAAAAAAAAAAAAAAAAAAAAAAATCTTAAAATTATCAATTTTATGTCACATGATCCCCTAAAACCAAGCTGAAAGAAGACTTCTAAACACATATAACTTACGACAGCCGCTCTCATCTGAGTGGTCCCTGCAGTCATAAACCCCATCACAGCGGTAGCTCTGACTCACACACTGGTCTCCACTGGCACATGCAAACTCATATGTTGCACAAGAGTACACTACCCAAAACACACAACATTCATGTCATTCATGTTAATTAAAGTCGCGATAAAACAGAACTATTAACACATCTTTTCTTCCGTATTGTGATGTACAGCCGAGTGTAACATATTATCAACAAAGAAAAAATGTAGGGTGGGGACATAGCTCTATGCATTGACAGTTGATTTTAATTTTAAAATATGGTCATTGCTCTCAAAAGTGGAGGAACAAGCTTGGAGGGGCGGGGTTTAAGTGGATTAAATGATTGGAGAAATCCTGCATACGTCACCAGAGAAAAGTGTCGTTTTCATTGAAAGGTCCATTTATTACTTTTTATTAAACATTACAAGGTGAAAAACTTTGAAAAAAATTAAACATATGCATGGATGAATTTTTCACAATAACATCTACAACATGCATTTAGAAAATAGATTTTCCATTTCATGCCGACTTTAAGTGGATCTTTTGAGTGCAAACCAATACCTTAAAGTGTTAGTTCACCCAAAAATGAAAATAATGTCATTTATTACTCACCCTCATGCCGTTCCACACCCGTAAGACATTTGTTAATCTTTGGAACACAAATTAAGATATTTTTGATTAAATCCGATGGCTCAGTGAGGCCTTCATAGCCAGCAATGACATTTCCTCTCTCAAGATCCATTAATGTACTAAAAACATATTTAAATCAGTTCATGTGAGTACAGTGGTTCAATATTAATATTATAAAGCGACGAGAATATTTTTGGTGCGCCAAAAAAACAAAATAACGACTTATTTAGTGATGGCCGATTTCAAAACACTGCTTCAGGTAGCTTCGGAGCGTTCTGAATCAGCGTATCGAATCATGATTCGGATCGCGTGTCAAACCACCAAACTGCTGAAATCACGTGACTTTGGTGCTCCGAACTGCTGATTCGACACACTGATTCACAATGCTCCGAAGCTTCCTGAAGCAGAGTTTAGAAATCGGCCATCACTATATAAGTCGTTATTTATTTATTTTTTTTGGCGCACCAAAAATATTCTCGTCGCTTTATAATATTAATATTGAACCACTGTACTCACATGAACTGATTTAAATATGTTTTTAGTACCTTTATGGATCTTTAGAGAGGAAATGTCATTGCTCCCTATGCAGGCCTCACGGAGCCATCGGATTTCAACAACCTTCATTAATCTTCGCAATTCAGTTAAGATATTTTTGATAAAATCCGA
Source organism: Hypophthalmichthys nobilis (assembly GCA_037950665.1). Taxonomy (NCBI): domain Eukaryota; kingdom Metazoa; phylum Chordata; class Actinopteri; order Cypriniformes; family Xenocyprididae; genus Hypophthalmichthys; species Hypophthalmichthys nobilis. Next base: position 18,267,574 of record CM075472.1, read on the forward strand.
TGGCTCAGTGAGGCCTCCATTGCTAGCAAGATAAATAACACTTTCAGATGCCCAGAAAGCTACTGAAGACATATTTAAAACAGTTCATGTGACTACAGTGGTTCAACCTTAATGTTATAAAGCGATGAGAATACTTTTTGTGTGCCAAAAAAACAAAATAATGACTTTATTCAACAATATCTAGTGATGGCCGATTTCAAAACACTGCTTCATGAAGCTTCGAAGCTTTATGAATCTTTTGTTTCAAATCAGTGGTTCGGAGCATGTATCAAACTGCCAAAGTCACGTGATTTCAGTAAACGAGGCGTTGTTATGTCATAAGTGTTTCGAAATTCAATGGTTCACCACTGGGGGGCGTGACTTTGGCAGTTTGATACAAGCTCCGAACCACTTGATTCGAAACTTCCAACCCTCAGTGTTTTGAAATCACCTATCACTAGATATTGTTGAATAAAGTCAATATTTTGTTTTTTTGGCGCACAAAAAGTATTCTCGTCGCTTCATAGTAATAAGGTTGAACCACTATGGTCACATGAACTGTTTTAAATATGTCTCTAGTAGCTTCCTGGGTGTCTGAAAGTGTTAATTATCTTGCTGGCAATGCAGGTGTCACTGAGCCATCGGATTTTATCAAAAATATCTTAATTTGTGTTCTGAAGATGAACAAAGGTCTTACGGGTGTGGAACGACATGAGTAATTAATAACAGAATTTTCATTTTTGGGTAAACTAAACCTTTAAAAATCAAATCACTGTCTTACCACAATCCTTCTCATCAGAGCCATCCAAACAGTCCTGGTCTCCATCACAAACATATGAGTTATAGATACATCGGTGGTCTGGACACAGGAAGAAGCCAGGCTGGCAGGTGGTGATAGTGGAATCTGGAAGAGGACAGAGGAGAATGACAGTGGTTATATAATTAACAAATTGCTGTGCTAGGGGTGGGCTTCTAGGGCTTTTCAGAATGTATTTTTTTTTTTTATCAAAATGTCTTTGCCAATAAGCATTTCTGCATATTCACTGACCCTACATCCACCCCTGTTTATGTATTTCCTGAACTTCCTCCAAAATCTTCAATACTCACTGCACTCTCTCTCATCAGAACCATCGCCACAGTCATTGAAGGCATCACACACCCACGCTTTTGGGATGCAGTTTCCATTGGTGCAAGCGAAGAGGTTGGATGAGCAGGTGGTTGGACCACGTGTGGGACAGTTATCCTCATCTGTCCCATCACCACAGTCATCATGTCCATCACAGCGCCATCTAGCAGGAATGCAGTGCTTGTTCCCACAGGTGAAGGCATATGGAGAGCAAGTTGTACCTGATTAAAAAGGTGAAATAAGATGTTTAAGACATGTCTAGGTCTTTAGGTGGTGCTCAAGCACACTTACATGTACATACAAACCTGGATCTGTGCAGTTGGCTTCATCTGTTTTGTCAACGCAGTCATTCACACCGTCACAGCGGTAAGAATTTGGTATGCATTTGCCCCCGTCGCAGGGAAAAGCATAGTCTCCACAGTTATCATCTGGTGGGGGCTCAGAGTCATCCTTCACACAGTCCCTCTGGTTCTCCTGCAGTTTCATGCCGTAGGGACATCCGCACACACGGCTGGATGCAGGCGTAGGGAAACAGAAGTGGCTGCAGCGGCCATTTGGAATCAGATTGCATCTGCTTTTGAATACTGTACACAGCAATGAGATTACAGTAGCTGATTATCACTTACGTTGTATGTGACAAATAACACCTTACATCTAGCAAATACAAGGGTCATTTTTTTTTTGTTTTCCATCTATTTATTTATTAAAAAATACATGAATACACTATTTTTATGATGAGGCTGCGTTTAATTTCTGAATTAAAATTCATTTTAAATTTTTCCTGGGGTGAATAAAGTAAAAAATGTCTGAGTGGCCGGACATCATAATGAAGTAAAATGCTTAATTAAAAAAATTACATTCTGAAAAAAAAAAAAAGCACATTATTAGTAGTAGTGGTATATTAAAACTGGCATCATGTCAAAACATGTCTAAATAGTGCAGAAAAATGGATGAAATTCCAGTGACACAGATAAGCTCTTGCTTACTAAACTGCTGTCTGTTTATGCAATTCACTCACAGTCCTGGAGATCAGCTGAATAGGCCTTGACATTCATTATGCCCGAGATGCCCTTTCGCAGGATTATATTTTCCCCACCATCCCTCTTCCTCATTCGGAAAACAGAATTCGTCCTCCAGTCTGACACAAACAAATTATCTAAAAATGGTGGAGACAGATCAGTCAGTGACAAGTGGAACACATCTAAAATATGTATATTCAGTTGCTGTATAACAGTCTAGTTTAAAATCTCAATATCAACATCATAATGTGGCTGTGAGATGAATGAAGAAACACAGAAGTGACAACCTGCGTGTATCGTAAGCGAGAAAGGGTGAGTGATTTGTCCAATGCTGGAGAAGGCCTGTCGGTCTAGCCCATCAATGCTCACATGCTCAATACGGTCCAGCTGCGCATCAACCCAATACAGCCTATCCATCCTGTGGAGCAAAAAAAATTATTATCCTGTGGAGCAAAAAAAAAAATCTTTCCAAGACACATTCCTCAGCCTTTAGCCCTCTTTTTTAATAGTCCAAACTGATCCTTGTGTTGGGATGAAATATGAATGGAAAGTGAATAAACCCATCTCATTTACAAACTATTTCAGAAATCAAATGATTGGTACTGGAAACTGTTGATTTTAAGAGGACTTCCTTACAGGTAATCCACAGCAAGTCCGTTAGGCCAGCCAAGTGTTGTGTTAATTAGTGGAACAGCATTGCTTCCATCTGTGTATGATTTGGTGATTACAGCTGGACGGTACCAATCAGACCAGAAGAGGTATCTAAAAATTGCAATAAGAGAGCTCTCTATTAAGTTCCATAAAAAAATCTGAAGAACAATTAATGATTATTTAGGTCTTATATGTAATTATGTTATTCTGTATTTACACTACATTATACAGATTTTTTATTAAGATTCTATTTTGAATTATGTATTCTTGCCCATGATGTCTCATACCCTGCACTGGGGTGCACAGCAATACCCCGGGGGTAATTCAAGTTTTTAACGATGTCCCGTCTTGATCCATCTGTTACTTTAAAAGCTGAGACGGTGCGATAGGTGCTGGATGTCCAGAAGAGGATCTTAGAGGTCCAGTCATAAGCCATTGACTCCACAGAGCCCACTCTGTAACCTGTCAGAATCTCATGATCTGAGAAATAACAACAAAATAATGTTTTTATAATTTATTAAAATGTTACTGAAATTGGTGAAAATTTATCATTTTATATATGAATACATTTGTAAAAAAAAAAAAAAAAAATATTATAATATTGTATTATAATTATTATATTGTAATTTATAATTGTATTATTTATAAAAATATTTAAAATTCATATAAAAAGTAATTAATATTAAATTTATGGAATAATTTTTCTCATGTTTTATTTGTAATATCAGATTAATTTTAACATCATTCAATCAAAGATGTTACTTGGCCTGAAAAGTTTGAAGACCACTGAACAGTTTAATATACAATTGTTAAAAAACAACAACAAAAAGCTGTGTGTTTTCCAATGACTTACTGGTGCCATTGATGGGTGATTTGTAAATGAGCTGCCGCATTCTGTCATTGTAGAACACAGTCTCCACTGACCCATCATACTCCACTCCAGAACCAGAGAAGGTTTCGGCCATGCCAGCGAGCGGCAGGGTGACATCCTCCTGAGAAGACACGTTAAGAGGAATCCCCCTGACCGCTTGTGCATTAGCCACCAGTAAATAATCTTTAATCTCTGAAAGAGAAAGACATGTTTGTTTCAGAGGATCTGGTGCAACTGAAACTGAAAATAAAGCCTGTAAACTGTAATTTTTTCAATGTTAAATACACTTTTCATATGCCACTATCCCATGTATATCACCAACTAATTCAACAAAAAAAAAAAAAAAAAAAAACAGTGAGGTTCATGATTTGCCAGGCAGGCTCTGTCTGTCACTCACTAAAGCAAGTGTGGCGGTCATCCTGGAGGTCGTATCCTAGGCGACACTTGCAGCGGTAACCCAGTCCGTCGTTGTCTGTGCGGTGACTCAGAAGGCAGATTTGCTGACACCCGCCATTGTGTCTGCCACATGGGTTTATCACTGCAGTCAGAAAAAGGCCAATTATGGTGTATACTTAGAATTAGCCTTGTTATTTTGTGAGTATCTTATAGTTTGTATTATAAACATTCAACTTTGTCTCACCGAACGGCTGAAGAGCTGGATGGGAAACCACAATTTGTCCAGGCCTGTTAGTAGAGCGGTAGAGAAAAGTCGGGTCACTGCCATTGAAGCGGTTGGTCCGAATCACACCCATCTTGACCCAGTCAGTGAAAAAAGCATGGTTCTCGAATACCGAAATCCCGAAGGGGTGGGGGACCTGAAGACCTCCATTCAGCACTGTTTTCCTAGTGGCACATTTGAGAGCACAAACATAAACATAAATTTAGCAATCAGTAAAAGTGCATTATATCAGTGGTTCTCAACCTTTTTGACTACAAACCCCTTATTGTCCACAATAATGTTTAAAGGCGCCGTGACAGTCCAGTTATTACCTGTCTAGTAATTTACTAGACAGGATTTTTTTAAATCATAATTTCTACCAAATAAAATATTTAAGAGCTTGGCATTACTATAAAAATGTATATTCATTATGAAAATGTTGATGGGAGTTTTAAGATTATGAAGTTTTGAAGTTTTAAGAATATACATGACTTTTCCAGGTCTAGAAATAACACTTTTAAAATTGGACTACATCATATATCCAGGTTTTTCTAGAATTCTGAAGCCTCGATTCATAAAACGATTGATAAAATGTCCATAAGCACAACAAAATGTTCCTAAATGCATCCCACTTTATAAATCACAGTTTATTTTAAATTCAAGTGCAATGTGAACAAGCACATCGACTCCACCTACAGAATGCCATCAAAAAACCCTTTATGGTTCAGAAAAAGTATGCCGCTTATCATCATGGTCAGGTGTATCCACCTTATTTTTAACTGACCTGATTATCTATTTATCTTTACATTTTAATGTTGGATTATTTTACTGGTATATATGAGCACAAAAAGTGTGTACGCATGCTCTTCAGTTGGCGTATGCATAAGAACATCACATCCGTTTTTTTCTCTGCATAAATCCTAATTTGTTCCTCACTTGTGATGTAGGACAAAATCCATGGAATTTTACCAAATCCCATAGAAGGTGCATTTTATAAATATAAATCTATTTTGGAGGGGATGCAATAAAATAAGAAATATTTTAATTTGTACTTGTTTTTTTCTTATTTTAAATACTTTTAGGTCATCTTGAGGCCCCCTTGGACTTTTGCTAAGGCCTCCTAATGGGCTCTGGCCCCCTGGTTGAGAACCACTGATTTAAAATAGCAATTTGCAGAGTGCAATACCTGTCCAAGCCACTATATGTGACAGTCTCTACCAGGTTAAAATGGCTGTCTGTCCAGTAAACTCTCTTGGTAACCAAATCCAAGGTGATTCCAGTAGGGGAACCCAGTCTGGTCTTAACCAACTCAAACCGGTTACTACCATCCATGAAGGCCCGCTCCAATTTCACATTATCTGTGTTATATCCAGAGTCTGTGAAGAACATGTATCTGTAGGAGACAGGATAGAGCAATCAGACATAAAATAAATGAGTTAAAGTTTCCTTTACAACACACTGAATCACATCCACACACATATTTACCCCACAGTTGGGTCTAGAGCAAGCCCGTGAGGAGTCACCAAGTTTTCTGCGATCAGTGTGACACGGTTTCCCCCATCATAATCGCATGCTTCAATTCTCTCCACACGTTCCTCAACAAGGTACAGCTTGAAGTTGATCCAGTCCACAGCCACATTCTGGGCACTGTGCACTGCTTCAGACAGAACTTCCGTCTTATCGGTACCATCAAAATTTATGGAGTAAACCTGAAAAAAAATGTTTGTTTTTGTGAGCATAACTGTATTCATATTTACATTGTAATTTCACACTATAAACCATGAAACACCTTCTGAGAATTAGTATCCGTCCAGAAGATCCTTTGAGTGTGCCAGTTGTAACCGACACCCACAGTGTAACCTTTACCATCTGATTGGACCAGAAGTCTGACAAACCGCCCATGTATATCTGCCATCTTGATATTGCGCCCATCTGTGAAGATCAGCTGTGGTAAACCCCCTGTGAGGACCAAGAAGACGAAATGTTACAATGTACTATCGAAAATGTAGATAAAATTCTAAAATGCTGTGCGCAACCTAAAAAGCCAAATAGCCGTTGACTATAATACTATAACATTTGGCTATATGACTATGCCATTTCTATTTTTACCTGCATTATACTACTATATTCTCTATACTACTATATTCTGATTCTCATATGGTGATGCGTCTGTACGGCAGACACTGATGTAAAAAAAAAAAACACAAGTAATTGCAAATTATGGAATGCAACTAACCACATAATTATGCATTTTTTAAATAGCAAAATGTGTATTTGTGGCAATAAAAATTTTACTAAATTTTTCCTAGTAGTGCCTTCAGTGTAGGCAGTTGATGTTTAATTGATGCTTTGAAAGGGATTCCTAGTACTGTGGGAAGATCTGCTGTGATCCTGTATTAAAATTTTGAACTCAAACAATTTGAGGCACTAAAATAGATTAGAATTAAATTTAGAAATACCACTCATTTAGCAATACGTTCAACGTTTAGCTTGTTAAAAGCAGTTTCAGTTCTATTTTCTGCTCACCTGAAATATTGGCCTTGCAGACATGACCCTGCTCCAGGAAGTATCCATCAGCACAGCTGCAATGATGTGTTCCTGGACGATCCTCACAGAAATGATCACAGATACCCCAAATTTTACAGTCATCATAGTCTGAGGATGAATCACATACATGAGTCAAATGCATTCATACATACAATGACTTGAATACATTTTACATTTCTGAATTAAAAGTAATTTTGATTTGTTGGTTTTTTGGGGGGGATTAATGTCTAGGTGGTGGAAAAGTTCAGAGATTGCAACAAATTTAGTTTGGTATAATCTTTTTTATATAATTTCACTAATAAAATTAGCAGTAAATCAGTTCTGTCTTAAAATATGATTAATATTTTAACTTTCGTCCATCAAATCAAAGTGCTACATAACCAAAATGCAGGAAGCCATTTTATTGTCATGTGACAAGAAGCCATTTTGCTGTCATGTAAAATAAAAACTGTAACACCCAAAATACTTAATAATAATAATAATAATAATAATAATGATGATTATGTATACTCACATTTTGAGTTGTAAGGTATAAAATTGTATTACTGTAACACCACTAAATATCTATCAAAAATGTGAGACACTTGACACTTGCATTTTGAACTAGATATTTAAAGGATTTCTCCTTTTCATAATCTCAGACATCCTTATTAGTCATTAACCCACATGCTAAATCTGTCTTAAAGTGTTAATCCAATAAATTAAGGGTAATTCTGGAAAAAAACTGGATTGTATAAACTCACAGGAATTATTTTGTCCAGTATAATGTGATATCCAGATTTAGACAAAAATATGATCTAATCAGATAATAAAGGGATTTCATGCACTGACCCACACATGTGCGGCTGTCATTGGCCACAGTGAAGCCATCTGGACAGTAGCAGGCTCCACCCTGCGGGCTGGGATGACAGCGGTACTCACAGCTCAAAGCAGAACACTGGTTTAAACCTACAGGACAGAGTGTTATCAGAGGTAGTTAGTTACTGTAAGTATCTAGGGCAGCTGAGTGATCACAGCCTGTCTGTCACATGCATAACTTGATACGAAAGTCACATCATCTGGTTATCATCTGTATTATAATAAAAATGTGACTTTCACCCAGAGACATGTGATTAAAGTAAAAACTCAATACATATAAAAACTCTATACATTGTCCTGTAATACTGAGGGTATGATTGAGATTATGCTCAAGGCATATCAGTTTATTATTATGGAAGCTTGTTTCTGCCATGAAATAAAAAATAAAAAAGGTAATTGCGACTTTTTTTCTCAAAATTCGGACTTTTTTTCTTGCAATTGCATTTACATCTCATAATTCTTACTTTTTTCTCAGAATTGCATGATATAAAGTCACAGTTGCGTGTTATGAAGTCAGAATTGCAATATATAAATATATAAATATATAATTGTGTATATAAATATATAATTGTGAGTTATAAAGTCAGAATTGCGAGATACAAACTTCCATTTCAGACTTTTTTCTCAGAATTGCGTGATATGAAGTCCCAATTGCGTGTTATAAAGTCAGAATTGTGAGATCTAAACTCACAATTCTGAGAAAAAAGTCAGAACTGCGAGATATAAACTCACAATTGTGAGAAAAAAAGTCAGAATTGTGAGAAAAAAGTAAGAATTGCAAGATATAAACTCACAATTGTGAGAAAAAAAGTCAGAATTGTGAGAAAAAAGTAAGAATTGCAAGATATACACACAATTGCGAGGAAAAAAGTCAGAATTGTGAGAGTCAAATTCGAGAGTCGAAAAATCGCAATTATCTTTTAATTTTTTTATTCCGTAGTGGAAAGAAGCTTCCATACATTAGTTATTCCATAGTTATTCTGGCATCTAGTGAATATTTTGTGACTGCTGTTAGGCTAATTTGATTGACATCTCATGATTATATCAAAATGAATGAGTACATGTGTTGAGCTCAATATATATATATATATATATATATATATATATATATACACACACACACATACACTAATATTAATTATTAATTATCATTATTATTTCATTTCATGTCTTTTAGGTATTTACCGCAGGTCAGATGTGCTGTAGTATTGCTCTCATCTGTTCCACCAGGGCAGTCAGGGTGTTCGTCACACACTTTGTTTATAGGCACACACATTGAAGAGCCTGGACAGGGCCATTCACCAGGGTAACAATCTCGGATACCTGGGTCTGAAAGTATGAAATCCTCAGCATTTAGGGTTAACTAATTAATCATGTTTTTTTTACTAAATCTTATATAATAGATGTTACTGAATCTGTTGCACATTGACAGGAGAGAGAAGGTGTCAATCTCACCGCATCCATTTTCATCGCTAAAGTCTCCACAGTCATTGATGCCATCACACACCCAGCTCTGAGGCATACAGCGCCCATTACTGCAGGCGAACTCTGACCCACTACATGTCCGATACTCTGGCAAAGAAGACAACATAGCAGTGCTTTATGTGGCAGAAAAAGTTAGCCATGTACTATGGCATTTCCTTGGTAGTCAAAACTACATTGTACTACCATGTCTAAAAATCGTGGTATTAGCACATACTAAAAACAAGGTACTTTTTGGTACTTTTATTAATGACCTAATGTATATTTTGACTGATTACGACACATATAAAGAACCAAAAACACCCACATTCACTTCCTGATACATTAGCTTTCTGTAATGCCTGCAGCTTTGGTAGAATAGGTGAGAGGTATTGTGGGACCCACCACAGTTTTGCTCATCACTGTTGTCGCCACAGTCATCCCAGTGATCACAGACAAATGGCATTGGGATGCAGTATCCACTGGCACATTCAAACTGATGCGACTGACAGTGCCTCGCTGTTTCAGGGAAGAAAGACATAGAAGGGAAGGAAATTGCCACGATGATGTACATGGTCAAATGTTGTACATTAATCTGAACATGCTTTACTGGCGTCTCTGATTGACATTACACTCTCACTCACTGCAGTTGGATTCATCTGATCCATCTCGACAATCTAGTATCCCATCACAGTGCTGAGTGTTGTTGTAGCAAGCACCGTTAGCACATGTCTTCTCTGTGCAGGCTGGGTAATCTGGATTCAACAAGAGGAAATTTGATGAATTTTATTGGCATTCCAAAACCTGGTGATGATAGATTTTTTACATTACCCATTACCAGCACTCCCTTGTCATTTTGGTAACTGATTTATCTTGAGATTTTTATGTGTATTGGACAATTAAAAGTGGTCATATGCTTTTTGTCTTGTAAAGATAACATTGCTAAAGACCTTTGTAACATTCATCAAAGGCCTGTTTGCAATACATTTTAGTTTTTGGAGTTCATTCTGGATCAAATAATATCATTAACAAGTAATATATGTTATATTGTTAAAAAATAATAAAATTATTTATTGAAATAATGTTTTTAATTTTCTGACCATTTTTTAAGCTTCTATATATTGATCAGTAGGAGTCTGTATTGCTACAGAAGAATGGTAAATGGCAATTTTCTTTTCATTGTACAGTAGAAAGAGATGTTCTTACGGCCACCATGTTTATTTAAATGTTTTATAGGCCTAGGCTGCATTGTATTGTTTCTGTGATGGAAGTGCTAAAATAAACATGCACATTTGTTACTAAACAGATGTTTGAGCCTCATTTCATTTTTTTATATATTTACATTTTTTATTTAATTTAGGACTAATTTTGTGGTCAAAAATGTGAATTATTTCAACAAAATAAGAGGGATCATTCATAAAAGATGTTTACATATAGTCCACAAGACAAAATGACCCCATTAAAAAGTTTACATACTCTTGATTCTTAATACTCTGTATCTATGATTTTGAGATTCATCTTTTCACACTCAAACACAACTATTACAAAAGGTGAAAACATTCATTGATGCTCCAGAAGGAAACATAATGCATTAAGAGTCAGGGGGTGAAAACTTTTTGAATTTGAAAATCAGAGTAAATTGTACTTATTTTGTCTTCATGGAAACAATTAAGTATCTTCTGTAGCTTCTGAAGGGCAGTACTAAACAAAAATATGATATTTAACAAAATAAGAAAAATGTACACATTTTCATCCTGTTAAAAAATGTCCACCCCTAGCTCTTAATGCATTGTGTTTCATTCTGTAGCATCAATGAATGCTTTCACCTTTTATAATAGTTGTATTTGAGTCCCTCGATTGTGTGAAAAGATGGATCTGAAAATCATAGTCAGTGCTTTAAATATGCAAAGGATGCTGGAAAACATTCTTACTGCAGTTGTTCTCATCCGAGTTGTCCACACAGTCTGATACATGGTCACATCTGTATTGTTTGGGAATGCACTGCCCTTCTCGACAAGTGAACTGGTTTGGACTACATGTCTGACCACCTTAGAAAACAAACAGTAGGGTCATTGACCACCTGTGTTAATACTCCCATTTTTATTGCTGAATTAACTGTATTATTTCAGTCATTTAAGGCAAATAGACATACTGCAGGATCTTTGCTCATCTGAGCCATCAGTGCAGTCCGGTTCTCCATCACATACAAAAGCTTGAGGAATACACTCCCCTCCTGTCAGGCACTTGAACTCCTCAGAGCTACAAGTTGATAATGCTGAAAATACAATGAGAAGATGTTTGAAAATATTTCCTGTGCATAATAATAAATGGTATTACATTTATGCATTTGGCAGATGCTTTGACATGACATCTTGTCATGGGTTTATCCAACAATCAGTGCACACACAAAGTTACTCACGACAGTTCAGTTCATCAGAGTCGTCTGTGCAGTCCTTTGTTCCATCACACCTCCAGTCTTGATTTATACATTGACCATTACTACACTGGAACTGAGCGCTGGTGCACTGACCTGCTTAGAGAATTATGGGGGCTATTTTTTTTCTGACCAGCAATTTAATTTGATAAAATATGACTTACAGTAATAGCAGTTGGAAATGTGACAAATATTTTATGTGTCCATATAGTCAAAAGAATACAATAAAAAAAAAAAAATGTTGTTGCTAGTTTGAGAGGTGGGCGTCACTGCTCAGATCCAGCTCATTACATATTACCATAGATTTGTTGAGTTTAGAAAAATGCCAGAAGCGAACCTAAAGGTTGGTGTTAAAATAAAATCTTAATGACTCTGACTCTGACTTAAGTTTTTATGGGAATTTAGGAAAAAATCTCACTTTGCAAGGAATAACTTATCAATGAGTAACTCTGTTTATGGATTTAGGAGCTACTGTGTAGAACAACTGAACTCTACCTCATGCGATGCTATACTCGCTGTTGGGGCATTACAAAGTAAAGTTGCAAAGGCGCTAACTTTTTCAGTGGCCTGAAAGTAGAATAATAATGTAGGTTTTCTAGTATAAAGAGCTATTCAACGAGAAGCGGTGTAGCACGTTATTGGGGATAAATTATACGCACCTAAGCTGTCTCTCGTTTGTAGGCGTGGCAAGTCAGATTCATTATAGTCAATCGGTTCAGCCTAAACTTGCCCTCATACCTTCTCTCCTATGTAGAAAGTCCGATGCATTCTAGTGACTCGGTCCGTTCAAATGGTTGAATAAATAAAGAGATTCCCAAAAATTATTCACCAATTCGAGCCCCGTTCTAAGTCCTATTTCGACTCGGCTGTGTTTTGTTTGTAGCTATTTAGTGTAAATTCTTCGGTTTGCATTTTATACTGTCATCCTAATTGTTCATTCATTTAAAACCCCTCATTGTTTTTTATTTGGCCAACAATTAACTTTGAATTATAAATTCAATGGTTTCATCAGTTTAACTCAGAAGATGTGAATGTAGGTTATGCCACATGCTATTTTTTGTCATTTGGATGAAGTTAATATGTGTGCTCCAAAATGGACAATATTCATATTGGAATCATTGCTCAAAATATTCAAAATGAAGGGGGGGAAAAAATTAAAGTAGATGAGAGTAGGCCTGTTATAGCTATTATTATTGTTACTATTATTATTATTATCAAACATTATTATGAAGGGTCAAAACCAGAAAAAAACAATTATATTTTGCGATAATGGACCTCGCACATCAAGTTCACACAGGGGCTCGCAGTCCCCTTGCGACGGGCCTGACCGGGATAACCTGGCTTCTCTCGAGACTCCCTGCTAGTTCGCTGTTAATGATATGCTAGTATATGATTTCACAGCATCCTTCTACATTGTATCAATAATCATCAAAATGTAATCATTTATATAAGATATGTTATACTCTAGTATTACATATTTTAGTATTAAATATATTCTACAAAAGGATTAGTCCTTAGTAAAATGCATCCAAACACTCATATTTCAAGTGCAAATACTGTGCAGCAAAATACAGAATTATGAATTTAAAAAAAGCAAATATTGAAATGTTTAATTTAAACATTATAATAAACATACCTTGCACAATGGAGGGTCCTTGGATTAAAAATAGCACTGCTAAAACATAAAGACGTGATCTGACCATTATTGTTTTATTTGGTCAAAGCTCTTGCAGAGTTGAGGATATCAGGCCATAGAATGAGAAGGACTCTACACTTCTAGTATGTCTCAGTATCCATCCAAGGTGAGATTGTCTCCAGACCAAAAAGTTCCTTGATGAGCTTTTCTCTTAAAATAAGCAAAGACTGGATGAAGAGACAAAGGTGCGCCCTTTATAACTCTGACTCTGTATGACTTTAATCTAATATTAACTTTTTCCAGTTAAACATGTGAGCATCAGCAAAAAATCTTCAATGTCATTTTTGTATAACAGGTGGACCATCCTTTTACTTGCTTTATTGGTAAGATTTTGCAACTCCTGCAGAAATACAGCCAATGGAGTGTACTGATAGATAAATGAACTATGTCTCAGAATTAGTGTCAGATGCTACTGAAAGAAAGAAAAAACAACATGTGCCTTCACTCATCGAAAAATTTCGGGGTGAATATTTACTCATAACGTTTCTATGAATGTTTACAAAATGTAATATTATTAGAGCTGATAGACTCATGGGTAGTGCTCTGACATATAGTGCAGCTGGGCCTCCAGTGACCTGAATTTGATTCCTGGTTCAAGGTTTGCTGATCCTGTTCCCCATTATCTGTATACTGTCCTATCCAATAATGGCATAAAAAGGCCAAACACATAACTTAAAAAACTAAATGTAATATTTTATGTCTATAATAAATAATGGTTTGTGTTAGATTTTCTTTTTACTGTAAAATGCTTATTTATAGTCTATTTAAAATGAAAGATAGCTGTAAGTTATTTTGTTACTTTGGGCCACTTTTTCAGCACTCTGGTATATAAGACTCATTTTTCCACTATACTGTGTTATGAAATATATTGCAGAGATATGTTTGTATAATATTTACTTCTTTGATTATGCAATTTGTATTTAATCTTGGGGAAAAGTTAAGCTTGATTTCTTTAAATGTCATTTAAGTAAACACTTAAGTAAATACTTAAGCTTTTGGGATTCCTAAGTGGAAGATGTCACATCTTGTGGCATCAGTTCACAACCATCTATGCCAAACGCACATAGAAATCTGAAATCTTATTGGGTATAAGTTACATAATTTATGAAGTGAATTGTGTCAGAAAATAGAATGAAATTTAAAATCATAATATGTTCTACAGAATTAAATTTTTCTTCTGTCCCACTTTATCTGATGCATATTTGCAAATAGGACAGAGTGATGCTAAGTCATTTTAGTTATGAGATATGAGTTTATCATTAACTTATATAGCATTAATAATGATTAAATGGCAGTGCAGTGTGTGATGTAGTGTATTTACAAGTGTGTTGTGCAGTGCATATGAGTGTAATTACATTAATGAAATGTATTTCGGAATCAAATAGCAAAAATGATGTCAGGAAGGACAATTTTAATATGCATAGCCTATTCTAGAAACAAGCAAATGTTGTTTTAGCTTTTAATGATCCTCTTATTTCTAGTTCCTATGTCTAATTCACATTTTAATGTGCTTTGTAGAAATGAGAGCAAAGTTTCATAAGAATATGTCATTATTATTTTTGTTTCCCTTTATATCTAATATTTGAAGAGCTGTTCAATGTCATACACTAACAGAGAATAAATGAATGGAAAAAGATGACACAAATACCTCTGAAAATATTATTTTTTTAAAAAATCAAATGCTTTATTAATTCCATGTTATAAATATAAAAAATTATACCTTTTTATTATATATTTTTAAATAATTAGTAATAAAATACATTAGTTGGCATAGTCATGGCATAATACATCAAATCTCATAGTTACAGTTCGAAGTTAATCATCCTTTCTCTTCCTGAATAAATTGGGTGTATTACTGCTTGAATGTGTCTAAAGAAACAATGATTTATTTAGATTTATTTTGTATATAGTACCTGAGTTCCAGCCCAAGCATTAACAACACTAAAACCAAATAAAACCCATAAATTTGCCAAAGGCAAACATGAAAATATCTGACTTAAACATCCACTAAATTAAAAGCATTGGTGTGTTTTGAAAGAATGTTTTGTTGGAACCAACAAACTAAAAAATTATTGATTTTAAGTTTGTAAGATGATGAAGAAAATGAAATGTAGAATATAGGAGCTGTTGTAAAAGCTAAGGTCCCTGCAACACAGCTTCCATTCAACAGTTCAGGAAAGACATTTTGTCCAAATAATTTTAGAGCAAAATCTTAGATCAAGAGAAGCACATGAACTGAATTTCATTAGCTGCTAATACCATAGAATGTAAATACAAAGGAAATTCTGTTCCTGTGGTTAAAGAAAGATGTATATAAAAATGCAAAAACTGTGTGTAGTAATTGTATTTCATTTCATTAACCTTTGAATTCTAGTCAACACAGAAATAAAAAAAAGTAATTCAGTCCATATGAAGATCCAATTGGACAGATTTGTCCTGATCAAGAAATGTTAATATCTGCGCATTCTGTCATCATCTTGCCGAAAGTATGGGTTTTGGACACCGCCATTTTCCACTCCTCTCCCACCGTAACTGGAGTACGCTGGGGGAACATGACCCCTATAGCTTACATCCTCCTCGTAATCAGAGTAGTGCTACAAAAACACAAATAATGATTATAAGCATTTGCAGATTCATTATTAATAAATGGAGATTTTAACACTAAGGATCAAACAGTTATAAACTTTTATAGGTTAGTGAGCAGTGTTTTAGCTGTGGTCTTACCGCTTTGCTCTCTGGGCGATCTCTGGTCACCAGTGCCTGATTGCTCCCACTATTGGTCATCTCCAGATTATTAGACTTCCAGCTGGCATCAGGGTTGGCCCGAGGGATCCTGGGAACTCCTGTAGGTTTATGTAATTCCATATTGCCATAACTTAAGCTAAAGTCTTCCTTGGGTGAAGAGCTTTCCTTTTGGTTCCTACAATTGTAAATGGATGCACAGACAAAAATGAGTATGTTTCATCAGAAGAATGGTTATGTAAATGAGCACTGGAGAATGTGTCCTTGACCCTCACCTGCAACTTACAACTATCAATGCCACAATAAAGATGATCAGAAATGCACCCAAAACAGTGGAGACCACGACCAAAACCAAAAGATTCGCTGTAATGAGAATTTGCATTGCATACAGATGAATAAATATTCCTTGAAAGGAGCTGAATGTAACAGAGAAATGCAGCTTGATTCAGATGAGGGAGGAGGAATGACTTACGATCATTGCAGTTGAACCCAGCAAACCCAAATGGACACCTACAAATAGCAAAACATCTCTGATACTGTACAACCACAACACCCATAACAATATTTATATTACATTATATTACATTTAGGTTTTTGCCAGATGTTTTTTACCTATAGTTTTACACTGTAAACATTAAATACAGATAGCTGTTTCCTTAGAAAGCTCTTTGTGCCTAATCTGTTACGTAAAATTGTGTTTTACTGGTCCAATCTTATGTATTCTGGTTAATTTAGTTATATTAAAATAATATGTAATAAAACCAGTTAATATAGATGTTACAAATATCTCACTTAAATTCATTGGGCTTGGGACAAGATTTTCTTGATTAGGCCTAATGAATACGCTATAGAGGATTAATGGATTTTTTTTATGATATAATATGAAATGTTAATAAGACTTTCATTTTTTATATACAATCATGAAAATCTGAAAATTACATAACGCAGATGCCTACTTTTCACATTTTTCTGTGCCATCCGCCCTTTCCCCATTAGGACAAGCTGTAAGCAGATGAGAGTACGATAGTAAAATGATGAGAAACAGTATGAATATTTTCAAGTTGTGTATACATAGCAGTCAGGAAACAAAGATAAATGTTTCAAGATACTCACCAAGGCAGACCTGAGATGTGGATTGTGACTTAATGTACCCTTCATTGCAAGTGCAATTTGCAACACCACTGACCTGTTCATTACAGGTTGTGGTGATTCTGTCACAAGATTCAAGATCACACACAGACTTTTCTGTGAATTGAGTAAAAGGTTAAATTTACTAATGTATGCTTCTTTACAACCTTATAAACCATTCAATACTCTTGCTGGAAACAAGAAGTGACAAAAAGCTTTATACATACTTTCGAAAGCAACGGCACCTTTTATATCGCCGTTTTTAATTGCTGCCTCAATCCCTTTTTGAACTGTTTCTGTTGTGGTATTGGATTTCAACTCATAGAAATTCTGCACTTCTGCAATTATACTGCCTGGACTATAGGGGTGAATGCAAGAAAATGACAATAAAAAAACATGCATGCAACCCTTATTAAAAAAGCTTGTGTGGATGCATTGCTAGCAGTTTTCAACTGGTTAGCTTTTAGCTAGCTGCCATATCAAAGTTACTCTTTTTCAGATACATAATGCTAAGATCAATAGTGGTAGGGTGAATTCAGGTAGTGTAAAGACTGAGACAAATCAGACACAATAATTTGTCATATTTAACCCATAATCTTTAAAACTCACTCTGAGGCCTGCGGGACCCTTCCCCACGGACCAGCCTGTGCAAGGGCCTCATTTACCAATGACATCAGATAAGGCTGATTTTTTATGACCCGCAAATATGCACAAGCTGCCCTGAACGAGGCAGCCACATGGGAAAGCAGTGGCCATAGTCCTCAAAACAGACTTTCCTGTATAAATTTATAGACAAACTGTTCTATAACTGAACATGCATCCCAGGACATTTTTATAACTGTCTTGCAAACTGTTGTTTGTATGATATCTGTTTTATGCATATTTTATGATAAGAACCAATGGTTAACGTAAACCAACCTATACCAAGTTTGGTGTCTACAAGTTTGTATTTTGAAGATTTAAATGATTGTGTATATGATATATTGATACCTGTACAACATATCAGTATTACAAGAATCTTTAATAGTTTCTTCAAAACAAAGTTCATATGCAGATGCCCTGCTAGAAACGCAAGGGCTCGTAAAAGCCCACAGAGGAATTTTGCTGCTCGGAAATCCTACCCATCTCATTGGTTAGGTCAACCCTCAGGGGTGTAACTTTTCTTCCGGACCTTAAAATCCAGCGCACAATGCTCCTACCTCTCTCTCTGGCCTACTCTGACAACACTGCAGCTGCACGGTGCTGCCTGTGGGCCTGCAACGCCTGGAGGCCTAAGCCTGCAGGCCCACAGCCATGTGCTCATCTAGAAGAGTGAAAGAACTCTTTCCTACTAAAAGTCAAACAAACTGTGCAAGTTTGTCATTGTTCCTTCATTCAACGCAGAAGACATTGATTGCAACTTCAGCACCATCGGACTGAACTCTTAGGACTTTCTACTGCAATGGTATATCCGGATGATCTTTAAAAGGCTGAGGCCTAATGCAATTATCGTACAATATACTAAATTGCTGCTAGTTAGTTAAAGTTGTGAATCTCCTTTGTTACTAAAGGAGTTTTGTAATGAATACTGATGATTCTTTCCTGGTTTTTGGCTTCTCCATAGCTCCATTTCCTGTCCCACTTCCGGTTCAACTCTATCATTGCTCATTTTACCTATGTATGTGTGACCTGTGTGTATATATGTGCTTGTTAGTTTAGTTATGTGTTCGTGATTTAGTTAATAAAACTTGTGCACAATACATATTTGGTTATGACTCCCTGTCTGCTGATAACTTGTCTCTTAAATGATTTAGATCCTATTACCAGCTTTAAGCGCTGTAGATGCTAAGAAAGAATTATTTTTCTATGGCCATGAATACCCTTCTCTTAGAATTAATTAATAATCAATACTGAGTGTTCACAGAATGAACTGATTGATTGATTGTAATTTTAATGTAGCTACATCAAGTTAATCTGATTAACTGATTCAAATATTCATAATTAATCATAATTAATAATCATAATGAGTTATGAATAATTATTAATATTTCCCCTTCTGAGCTAATATCGCTACAGGACCCAGTAATCAGTCATGTGTTGTTCCATAAGCTTTATTGACATCTTATTCATGCACGTACAAATTTCTGATAAAATCAGCAAAACTATAGCTTGAATGCGTCTTCCTTCAAACGGCAGAAAGTTCCTTGATGCTATAATGCATGTTTAAATTGTATGAAGAAACTAACTTGAAATTATCGAAGAAATCATAATTTCAGTTGTTAAACGAGCGTAAGCCTATTTTTGACAAAGAAATTAATCAGATTAGCCGCACGTATAAATGGTACCAGAATAAACTAACCTGATCTTGGGTGAAGAAAACCCCACGTTCAGCTTTAAATGCATTGTCAGAAGGTTGCAGAATGACCATAATAAGCTCCAACAGGGTAAACACAGCATGGGATAGAGAGAGGGGGGAATGCAAATGTCAGGCTTTTTCTGACGAAGAAATCTCACTACAGCGTTTGTAATAAGTGATCTGAGCGATGCTCCTCAGTCACGATTAAGGCCTTTTTACTATTTGTTACATCACTGTATTCATATTAATGCGCTGGACCGCTCATATGAAACAATCGTGTCAAATTTGTGGTGTAAATTCTAGCCTAGCTAACTAGTAATTCACCATTGTCTGTGAAGTGATGTGCTGTTTGATTTGTGAGTTGTGCGTGATACGTCATGACTGACTGTCCACGCTAGAGTTCCCAATGTGTGATCGCAGCAACCTGCTCCCTTCAAGTCGTGTTGTGAGTTGGCATTGGTCTCTTGGCAACGCATGACCAGCAGAGCATGTGGGCAGACACCTCTGATGGTCTGATAACAGCACCCACGTCACCGACCGTTGTGCAAACAACAACCGCGTGTAGCCAAAGCTAACGTTAGCTCTTTAACAACCCTACACGTATACCCTACGAGTTAAAGCCCTTTACTTCGACTAAAAGCTGTTAGCACCCTGCTAACACCTAGACACGTGCAAGCGTGAAGTGTAATCAAACGAATCAGTTGCGTCACAAACGATTCACTGTTTCAAACCGCTCAAAGCGCTGGTGACCTCTGCTGGTCAGAACAGTAAGGCCCCATGTCCACCAAAGCGTTTTTAGCCAGCTGGCACTCTGCTTAAAATGCATATCTGTGAGCGCTTGAGAGCGCTTCAGCTGCGCAGCGGTTTTTTTTCAGTTGAGACGCTCTGTTGCTATGATACGGAATATCCACTGCACTGTTACTTATAACTGATTTTGCAGGTAATTTGTTTCAGACTAAAAATGTTGACACAATGTGGAATTACTTGCTATGCATGTCCGGAGACCAGCAATATTAATTTCTCATCCATTTTGTTCCGTTCTCTGTTTGTTGATGTCGCTGTACAGCGAGAATGTTATGACAGTTGGTCGGTGTTGTATTTGTCCCGCCCCTCCTCCACTCTGATTGGATGGCTGAATAAAAAGTGACAGTGATGAGCGCAGTGTTTTACTCAAAGTTGAACAGTCTTCAACTCGAGGTGACCAGTAAAAAACGTCGAGCTCTCAGCGCTTGAGCGTGAAAAAGACGCTCAGCGCCTCGTTACGCTCCTGGCGTTTAAAAAACGCGGCGTTCCCATTGAAAACAATTGAAAAAGCACGCTAACAGCTGGAAAAAACGCTTTGGTGGACACACGGCCTAAGTGCAGTGAAAACTTAACGAGACATCTTTAATAAGCCATTCACAAATGTTTTATTGAAGTTGTAATCAATTAAAGGCGATCAATGAATCAAATATCGGTAACACTTTACATTAAGGTTCCCTTTGTAAAGGGTTTATAAAGGTGTTTGTTAATGAGTAATAAGTCATTTACAAATGCATTATAAATCATTAATAATGCAGTTATAACTGCATGAATAAAAAGGGCGACTTTAATGCAATACCTGCCAAATAGTGAGTCGTTTTTAACTCACGTTATAAATGCTTAATAAATGTATTTATTAACACTTATTTAACTCAAAACCAGATTCCTGGTTTATGTCATGATGCAACAAAAATTGACTATCATAATTAGACTGAAGGGTGTTGTATTTGTGCTTTTCTTATTAATATCTCATGACTGCCACTTTTCTTACTATGTTGCTTACCAGAAGTTTCTGTCTTACCCATGATACTCTCCAAAAAGGTCATGATGCCTATCCACAGCAGTGTATAAAAACTGATTTCTTGGGGTTTTTTTAAGATGAAATTCCAACTTTATTTTGAAAATAAAACATAAGATAATAACCATAACTTGATGAGATATTAATAATGAAAAATTTAATTCCAGTATTAGTTACCTGTGAACCTTAATGTAGGGTGGACACTTGTGAACCATTTATTCATGAGTTATAAACATTAATAACCTGTGAAAGTGAACCTTAATGTAAAGTGGAAACCTGTGAACCATTTATTAATGAGTTATGAACATTAATAACCCGTGAAAGTGAACCTTAATGTAAAGTGGAAACCTGTGAACCATTTATTAATGAGTTATGAACATTAATAACCCGTGAAAGTGAACCTTAATGTAAAGTGAACACATGTGAACCATTTATTAATGAGTTATAAACATTAATAACCTGTGAAAGTGAACCTTAATGTAAAGTGAACACACGTGAATCATGTATTTATTAAAGCACACACAGAAGATCTTTTTTTTTTTTTTCCTGGTGACATATTTTATTGTTGAAATATTAATAAGCAATTCATAATTATTCTTGATATCAGGATAAAGGATACTGTAACTTTAGTATTTGGCCATTCATACAGTACCTGCGCGCGACAGAAGCGGGAGCGCCGGAGCGGTTATTTGTTTAATATAACTACAAACTAACACAGCGATTACACATATAATATACAAACTAACACAGCGATTACACATATAATATACAAACTAACACAGCGATTATAATATAAACACTTGAAAAACATAGTCTGCAATGTCACTTCAGTTAGCTTACCCATCAAATCAGTAACGTAAAACACAAAATTTCACTTCAGACCATGTTGGAACAGTACTGGTAACTGCGGCACTTCTTCTCATGAAAGTGGCAAGGCTTTATTAGATGCTCACTAGCGCCAACTCCTGTCACACGCCAGAACACGCATGCTTAGTGATGTAACCCTGAAAGAGTGATGTGACCTGAAAGAGTATATAAAGTATAGCCTAATATATTATTGTCACGTCTAGTTTTCTATTACTATAGCTTACTATAGTTTGTTCTCCTACATTTTTTAGTTCAGTTATCTTCATAATAAAAAAATGCTGCATCTAATTCCTGCTTCCTCACTGCTCTCCACAACCAAATGTGACAATAATGTATAATAAGCAATGTATTCTTCTTCTTCTTCTTCTTATAATAATAATAATAACTAGAATGTACATTTCCTGAAGAAAATGTGAATGGTGCTTGCAGTGGCAAAACTCGGCACTCGGTTGCTAGGGTGTTTCTAGGCAATTACTAGAAACACCCTAGAAACACCCACCCAAGTTATGGGTGGTTGCTAGTAAGTTGCTAGGGTGTTCTGGGTGGTTGCTAAGGTGTTGCTAGGTGGTTGCTATGGTAACCTGGGTAGTTGCTAGGGTGTTGCTAGGCAGTTGCTAAGGTACTTGGGATGGTTGCTAAAGTGTTGCTAGGCGGTTGCTATGGTAACCTGGGTGGTTGCTAAGGTGTTACTAGGCAGGTGCTAAGGTACTTGGGGTGGTTGCTAGGGTGTCCTGGGTGGTTGGTAAGGTGTTGCTAGGCGGTGGGTAGTTGTCACAGATGGTTACTATGGAGTTTTTAAAGATTTCTTAGCATGATTTAGTACTTAGCTAATCACTATTAGCATGTAGCTATTCACTGCTAGCATGTGTAGCATGTTGGAAGTCCAGATTGCTAGCATGAGTCAAATGAGCCAACCGCCATGTTTCTGCGATGTTCTGATGCAGAGATATAGGTCTTGCTAAACGGTTGCTAGGGTACTCTGTTTGGTTGCTAGGGAGTGGGTTGGCAGCTGCCAATGATGATACTGCAAAGGCTGTTTGTCAGTATGAATGATATAAACCAACCCTAAGATGTTCAGATTTGAAGATATCCCTCTTTGGGTTTGGATTGCTAGGGTGCTCTAAATGGTTGCTAGGTTGTGGCTATGAGGTGTTTTTGGTGATTTGTGATTGGCTGTTTGCTGCCCCGAGTCAAACGAGCCCACCCTCATGTTTCTATGACACTTCTATCCAAATATATTACTTTGATCTTTTTGAATGGAAGTCTATGGAACCTGTTGCTAGGGTGCTCTAAATGGTTGCTAGGGCGTGGCTTGATAGCTTCACAATGATCCTGAGAAAGTGATTGGTTGCCTGAGTGAAATGAGCCCGCCCCCTTGTCTCTATTACACTGTAATCCAGAGTTATGTTCAATAGTGAGAGATGTGAGTGAGAGAGCGTGTGTGTGCCCTGCCTGTGTGTGAAAGTGACAGTTGAGATTCAAATTTCTGAACATTCCGCCATTGAAAG
Source organism: Hypophthalmichthys nobilis (assembly GCA_037950665.1). NCBI lineage: Eukaryota > Metazoa > Chordata > Actinopteri > Cypriniformes > Xenocyprididae > Hypophthalmichthys > Hypophthalmichthys nobilis. The sequence continues at coordinate 18,291,273 of CM075472.1, forward strand.
TCAATGGGGATTTTTTGCTCACTTTTTTGTCCGCTCTGCGAACATCGTAGGTCCGGTCGCTTAGAAAAGTCATAGCACACCTCTCCTCAATGAGCCGGTCGATTTGACACCTTCATTCATGGGTCTAGGAAAAACGCTGCGGGAGGAGTAGCGTGACAAACTTTTGTGTGGAATAAAAATAATAATAAGTATGCAAGAGAACAATAATGATGCTTTGCCAGAGGCAAGCACCATTAATAATAAGTAGTTGTAGTAGTAGGCTATATACTTTATTATACTCTTTAAGGTTCTCATCACTATGCGTGTTAATTCTGGCGTGTGACAGGAGTTGGCGCTAGTGAGCATCCAATAAAGCCTTGCCACTTTTCACGAGAAGAAGTCACACAGTTAGTTCTGTTCCAACATGCTTTGAAGTGAAAATTTGTGTTTACTGATTTGATGGGTAAGCTGAGGTGAAATCGCAGACTATGTTTTTCTAGTGTTTATATTATATGTGTAATCGCTGTGTTATAACCGCTCTGGCGCTCCCGCGCTCCTGCGCTCCTGCGCAGGTACTGCAACTGCAACTGCGGATGGCCAAAGCCAAATATCCTCAAGTTATGGTGGCCTTTATCATGATATCAAAAATAATTATTGAATGCATATTAATATGCTAATGTTCTGTAACGGTGCATTTGGTCATTGATTTAATGATTTACACAACTGTTAAATAAAATAATACATATTTAGGTGCCTTTATTCAGCTTGTATCAAATATGTTTGGCTTATAGGTGTGATGCTTATCTGTTTTTGGAATACTTGATTGCTTCTCTGAATGTTTTAATTTGAGTTTACTTGCATAAGCCACTTTTAATGAGAAGTCATGCTCTGTAATTTTGTGCTGTAAAAGAAAAGTTTAAACTTTTTTTGTTTCAAGTTTAAAGTTGTGTTTACTGATACATGCATCAAAAATAAAATATTTCATCAGAAAAAATACAATCTTCTGTGTGTACATTAATAATTAATAAATACATGATTCATGTGTTCACTTTACATTAAGGTTCACTTTCACAGGTTATTAATGTTTATAACTCATTAATAAATGGTTCACAGGTTTCCACTTTACACTAAGGTTCACTTTCACAGGTTATTAATGTTCATAACTCATTAATAAATGGTTCACAGGTTTCCACTTTACATTAAGGTTCACTTTCACAGGTTATTAATGTTTATAACTCATTAATAAATGGTTCACATGTGTTCACTTTACATTAAGGTTCACTTTCACAGGTTATTAATGTTTATAACTCATTAATAAATGGTTCACATGTGTTCACTTTACATTAAGGTTCACTTTCACAGGTTATTAATGTTTATAACTCATGAATAAATGGTTCACAAGTGTCCACCCTACATTAAGGTTTACAGGTAACTAATACTGGAATTAATTTTTTCATTATTAATATCTCATCAAGTTATGGTTATTATCTTTTGTTTTATTTTCAAAATAAAGTTGGAATTTCATCTTAAAAAACAAACAAACAAGAAATCAGTTTTTATACACTGCTGTGGATAGGCATCATGACCTTTTTGGAGAGTATAATGGGTAAGACAGAAACTTCTGGTAAGCAACATAGTAAGAAAAGTGGCAGTCATGAGATATTAATAAGAAAAGCACAAATACAACACCCTTCAGTCTAATTATGATAGTCAATTTTTGCTGCATCATGAAATAAACCAGGAATCTGGTTTTGAGTTAAATAAGTGTTAATAAATACATTTATTAAGCATTTATAACGTGAGTTAAAAACGACTCACTATTTGGCAGGTATTGCATTAAAGTCGCCCTTTTTATTCATGCAGTTATAACTGCATTATTAATGATTTATAATGCATTTGTAAATGACTTATTACTCATTAACAAACACCTTTATAAACCCTTACAAAGGGAACCTTAATGTAAAGTGTTACCCAAATATCCTTAAACATGAAGTTTCTGTTAAGTGATATGTTAGTAAACTGTAGGGCTCGTTTATGAAAGCTGGGCTAAATCAGACAAACAAGAGAATTTTAAATATCAAATGCGGCATTTAAATGTGTTATACACATTTCATGACAAATCATATATAGACATTGATTCATGAGACCTAGAGACGAACCATTGAAATTTCAAATCATTTTGAAGCAGCTATGACGCATCATGAAGCCTCAATTACTGAAATCATATGACTTTAGCAGACTTTAGTCTGACACATGCTTCGAATCACTGATTCAAGACAAATGATTTGCATGGGTTCCGAAGCTTCACAAGGCATGCCTCAAAGGCACCCATCACTGGTTTAAACCATTTGTGTGTGTGTGTGTGTGTGTGTGTTTGTTTTTATTATTTTTTTATTGATAATTTGTTCAGTTACCTATCCTTTAGTCTCCTAGAGATATAAGGAAATTCTAAATTTGAAATTTAATTAAATCAATTTGTGTATATTTACCTCCCCTTTTAGTTCCCTAGAGCTAAAAGGCCCTTCTGATTTTACCTTATTTTAGTTATTTTACCATCACCATCTTCCCTCTCTGTAGGATTACAGTAGTTCCAGCAACTGTTGTTTCCTTAATGAGGTATAATTAGTTATAGGGTATTGACATCCTAATTCCTATCTCTTCGCTACCCCTCCTTACTACTTAGTGCCTGGCCAAGTACATGAAGTACGGCCACCGTAATCTGCACAGGCCCAGAAAGGACTAGAAACATTTCCCATTGTTTCTTCTTCTTTTGACCTTGAGGTGTTTGGTTTTTCTCTGTTAGCCTAGCAAATAGTCTAAGCATAGGTCTATGAGTTTTACAGCAGCAATTACTTGAACAAGTGACCCCTGCTTAGCCATACATGTATCTCCTAGCAAAACTAAATAGGTAAAACCCTCTTTTCCCCCTTCCCCTTCTTTTACTGAAAAATGCTGATGTGAAGATGATGCTGTGCTAGAAGCTTCTAAGGAACCCCAAGCTTGTGCCAGGCTTCGGCCTTGTCCTTCCATTTACCAAAGATCCTCTGAATCCAACTGGTTCCCTCTCATCAAGACAACATCAGCAAAGATCAACTGGAGCCTCAACAAATTGCATCAGGACAGTTCAATTTAAATGGGCGAGACATGCAAGTATCAAACTTAGTCTCATTATTTGATACATTAAGTATCCTTACTCCCCTTTAAAAAAAAGGGTTTGTTAGAACTAAACTGATGGTTTGCTCAAGGCTGTTGATCTGCTGAATATCAAACAATGCAATAACTTATTGCTTTCCTGTATTCTGCTTCAGCTCCCTCTTTCCTTTGGTAAACTGTATGCATGTATGTGTGTGAATGTTAGAGTAGTTTTAAGTGTTTAATCTAGTTAATAAAGTCTTGTTCATGTCACACGTAAAGTTGTCCGTGTTTCGTGCTCATATACTGGAGTCCCTAATCATGCAGATCCTGACTACATACTCTGAGTATTACTATACTATAAGAATGTTATTTCCCATAACCTGAGTTAATAAACAATTAACAGTGAGTGTTCATTGGCCAAACAGGTTAATAGATTGTAATATTCATTTTATTACATTAAGTTAATTTTATTAACTGATCCAAATATTTATAATTAATTATAACTAGTTATGATTAATTATTCATATTTCTTTTGAGCTAAATTGCTACAGTAGATTGAAACATTTTTCCAAGTCATCTCAATAGCAAAAAGTGTCCCAATCACCCTGAATTCACCCTAACTATTTGCAACATATATTCCTCAATGAGTAAAAGAAAACTAAAAGCTGACTGTGGTTTGTAAGCAGCTATAACATCCACAGGTTCATGTTTCAAGGAAACACTAGCATCTTAACATGTGGTACTCACCGTAGACTCAAAACAACGGAATTTATGTATCCATTGCCTTTAAGGACTTTTCTGAGCTGTATTTGGATTGAGAATATAGAAAACAACATTGTTTGATATCAACTGTTACCTATTTACAACCATTTATTTATATTACTCATCTATTACTAAACAGGAAAAATTGATAATCTTTAAAGTGACATGCTGAAATTCAGTCTCTTACCTCAACCTCAATTCTGTCTGCTGTGTTTTTAAACTTCTCAGACGTCATGTCATTCATTTCCAGATCAAAAGTGTCAGACAATTTTAAATTACCAGGGAAGACCTTTGCTGCAATTGATAAAAATAGAATATAAATTATATGAGTGTGTTTATAGAGATAAATGTATAAAATATACAAATGTGTTTATTGATTCCAAATGCATAATGGCAGAGCAAGCAAGGTAGTTGTTGTACTTGAATTGTTATATTCTAAGGTCACATGATAGCAGATTCAATCAATGCATTCACCGCACTCTCCAAGCTAATGTGGTGCTAAGACTTATCTCTTAAATACATCAATACAAAAAGTCTGCACTCTAAAATAAATTTTATTGTCTAAAACAGGAGATACAAAGAACAATCGTTTCGGCTGCTCTGCCTTCGTCAGTGTCACTAATAATTTAAGCTTAATTTCTATAACAAGGCTGCCTGTTTTATTCATATTGTTGTGTCACACATTTGCACAGATGTATTCAAAAGTGAACTAGTCATACTTTGAATACAGCCACTTGTATTAAGGTAAAACATCCCGGGCCGGCAGATGCAAACAAATAAGCCATTGAACCGTTCCTCACATCTACTGTCTCCAATACAAGGACTGAAAGCACAGGGACCTTAAAAAGGAATAAAGAATATGGTTATTCTAAAAGGACATCAATACACTGAATTAAAATGATGTTTTTATTGTCCTCAAAACTCATAAGACACTTAAACTCTAGCCACTCCCCCCCTTTGGCTATCTAATTAAGATATGATTTACAAATATAATATGTGTGCACTGATGCCTTTGAATTTTATTATTTACGAAATTTCTTACTGTTGCAGCTTGTAATGGCATACAATGCTGAATTAAATTACTTCAGATTTTAAAAAAAGAGATACAATCAGTTTGTGGGTTCAGTAACGCAATATTTAAACGCATGCAGCTCTAGCAAAAACAGCACCATTTCAGTTGAAAGAGGTTACTTGCCGCTGACACCAAAGCGCTTATTGAAACAGAAAGGGCAGCAATGGCATTAAGAGACAAACATAATCACAAACTAAATAATGATAAAGCTGTCCGACATTTTGTATTCTGGAAATAAGCCCAAAGAAACAATCCGTGATTGCCCAAATATATGAACAACTTCTTGTATAAACAAGCCCAAACTCTGAAAGAAAGTCATATGGATCACTTTTGATGCTTCTAGGAATTTTATTCCTTTTAGAAACTTGAAGGGATCACTTCTTCTTATGATTAAAAGTTGCTATGTAGCCTTTGGGCCTGCTAGTGTGATTTTGGACTATGGAGGTGTGAGTACCTTGTGTTGTAGTAATTGTGGTGGCAGTAATTGTGCTGGCAGGAGTATCATCTGTAGAATTGGCTGTTGTGCCTGTATTAAAAGTACCAGTAGTCGTCTCCTTAGTATCTGTGCGGAAAGATTTTATGTTAGGGGAGGTTGCAGAATGACCATAATAAGCTCCAACAGGGTAAACACAGCATGGGATAGAGAGAGGGGGGAACAGGATCGGCAAAGAACCTTAAGCTGGGAATTGAACTCACGCAGTTTCGCAATATATATGTCAAAGTGCTGCCCACGAGGATATCGGCTCAGAAAAATTAATCAGTCTTATATCACCCTGAAGGGGTTTGTTTTGTGATAATGACCAGATGACTGTAGGCACATTGTCCCACTTATTATATGATAGGCCTAGAACAAGACGAACACTACAACGAACAATATTACTGTAAGGTTAATAATGAAGTCCTCCAAGGTAATTTTCACTATAATTGGTAACTGTGATGCAAGATGACACTAGTTGCCTTTGTATGAAATGAGAGATCGAGTGTGCGGTGTGATAAAAGACACATAAAAGTAGCACTGTTTCAGTTACATGAATGAGCAGACTGATATACATTATTGCCATGGATGACAGTGAATATTAAGAAATATCAGACAGCTGAATGACGTGGTGGACCCATAAGTGATCCAGAGAGCTAAGATCAGTTTATGGTTTCTTTCTTATCAAACAGTAACAAGGACATTGTAGTGGAAAAAGTGGAGAGAATTTGAACCGTCAACACAGTACAAAAAGACAGAACTTTAATTTTTGGGTGAACTATCCCTTTAAGGATGACTTCTTATGATTAACAGTTGTTATGTTGCATTTGGGCCCGCTGGTAGGTTTCGGACTATGGAGATGGGAGTACCTTGTGCGACAGTAGTTGTGGCAGCAGCAGTTGTGACTGTGGTATTCTTCTCAGTGACTGTGGTATTCTTCTCAGTATCTGTGGGGAAAGGATTTATGTTAGGGGAGGATGCTGAAAGACCACAATAAACTCCAACAGGGTTATCAGTCTAACATCAACCCGATGAGGTTTGTTTAGTGATAATGACCAGATGACATAATATACAGCCACTCATCAATAAATACATGGACAAGAAATACTGATTTGAGTTGAAAAAATTTTATACCTTTACCTGCATTTTATCTTACAGCTTCCGCTAAAACAAATAGCCATTTACAATGTACAAAACAACTGGCTAAGAACAAGACGAACAATACAACAATATGACAGTAATGTTAATCTACAGTATTAGTCAAAAGTCTTCCAAATATAATTCCTTCGAAGTGATGGTGCTTTACGTAACATTATGTAAGTTGACATTTGTGCTGGCTACTGTATACAGGCCACCAGGACACCATACAGACTTTATCAAAGAATTTGCTGCTTTTCTTTCAGAGTTAGTACTAACTGCAGATAAAGTCCTTGTTGTTGGTGATTTTAATATCCATGTAGATAATAAAAAAGACTCATTGGGATTGGCATTTACAGACATTCTAAACTCTATTGGTGTTAGACAACACGTGTCAGGACCCACTCATTGTCGTAATCATACTTTAGATCTAATATTGTCACATGGAATCGATATTGATGCCGTTGAAATTCTGCAGCAGAGTGACGACATCTCAGATCATTATTTAGTCTCATGTATACTACATTTAGTCAAGGCAGCTAAACTGCCTCCCTGCCATAAATATGGTAGAACCATCACTTCTACCACTAAAGATCGCTTTCTAAATAATCTTCCTGATCAGTTTCATCGCCTTAGCATACCAGATAGCTTAGAAGACCTCGATGTTGAAACAGAAACTATTGCCTCTGTCTTTTCCAGCACATTAGACTCGGTTGCTCCTTTGCGTTTAAAAAGATTAAGGAAATTAATCCAACGCGTGGTACGATAAGCACACTCGGGCCCTAAAGGTAGCAGCCAGAAAAATGGAGCGCAGCTGGAAGAAAACAAAACTAGAAGTTTTTCGCATTTCGTGGAGAGAGAGAATGATTGAGTACAGAAAGGCCTTAAAACTGCTAGATCTGCCTATTTTTCAAAACTTTTAGAAGAAAATAAGCACAACCCTAAGTATTTATTTGATACAGTGGCTAAATTAACAAGAAATAAAGCTTCAACTTCTGATGTTTCCAAAGAGCACAGCAGTAATGACTTTATGAACTTCTTTACTTGTAAGATTGATAATATTAGAGAAAAATTATAACCATGCAAACCGTCTACTACAGTATCGCGTCAGACAGTGCATTGTAGTGTCCCTGAGGAAAAATTAAATTCATTTACTGCTTTAGGAAAGGAAGAATTGTCTAAACTTATTAAATCATCAAAATCAACAACATGTATGTTAGACCCTATACCGACTAAACTATTGAAAGAGATGCATCCAGAGGTCATAGATCCTCTTCTTAATATCATCAATTCATCTTTATCACTAGGATACGTACCAAAAAGTTTTAAGCTGGCTATTATTATACCTCTTATTAAAAAACCACAACTTGATCCTAGAGAATTAGTCAATTACAGGCCGATCTCAAATCTCACTTTTCTGTCAAAAATACTAGAAAAGGCAGTATCATCACAACTATGTTCCTTTTTAGACAGAAATAGTATCTGTGAGGATTTCCAGTCAGGTTTTAGACCGTACCATAGTACTGAGACTGCTCTCATTAGAGTTACTAATGATTTGCTCTTATCATCAGATCGTGGTTGTATCTCTCTATTAGTGTTACTGGATCTTAGTGCTGCATTTGACACTATCGATCACAACATTCTTTTAAATAGACTCGAAAATTATGTTGGCATTAGTGGAACTGCATTGTCATGGTTCAAATCATACTTATCTGACCGTTATCAGTTTGTAGTAGTAAACGAAGAGAGGTCATATCGATCACAGGTTCAATATGGAGTACCGCAAGGCTCAGTACTAGGACCGTTGCTTTTCACTCTGTACATGTTACCCTTGGGAGATATCATTAGGAAGCATGGCGTTAGTTTCCACTGTTACGCTGATGATACTCAGCTCTATATTTCTTCGCGCCCTGACGAAACTTACCAATTCACAAAATTAACAGAATGCATAGCTGATATAAAAAATTGGATGACCAGTAATTTCCTACTTCTAAATTCAGAAAAAACAGAGATTCTAATTTTTGGACCAAAAACTTCTTCACGTAATAACCTAGAATACTGTCTAACACTTGATGGCTGCTCTGTTAAGTCTTCGTCGTCAGTTAGGAACCTGGGTGTGCTCTTTGATACCAATCTCTCATTTGAAAGCCATGTTACTAGCATCTGTAAAACCGCATTCTTCCATCTTAAAAATATATCTAAACTACGACATATGCTCTCAATGAAAAATGCAGAACAGTTAGTTCATGCGTTCATGACCTCAAGGCTAGATTACTGTAATGCTCTACTGGGTGGTTGTTCCGCCGCCTGATAAATAAACTACAGCTCGTCCAAAATGCAGCAGCTAGAGTTCTTACTAGAACTAGGAAGTATGACCATATTAGCCCAGTTCTGTCAACACTGCATTGGCTTCCTGTTAAACATCGTATAGATTTTAAAATCTTGCTAATTACTTACAAAGCACTAAATGGTTTAGCTCCCCAGTACCTGAGCGAGCTCTTAAAGCATTATAGTCCTTCACGTCTATTGCGATCTCAGAATTCAGGCCAGCTGATAATACCTAGAATATCAAAATCAACCGCAGGTGGTAGATCCTTCTCCTATCTGGCACCTAAACTCTGGAACAATCTTCCTAGCATTGTTCGGGAAGCAGACACACTCTGTCAGTTTAAATTCAGACTAAAAACGCATCTCTTTAACCTGGCATACACATGACACATTATCAATTTATATTTTCAAATCCGTTAAAGGATTATTAGGCTGCATAAATTAGGTCAGCCGGAACCGGGAACACTTCCTATAACACCAGATGTACTCGTTACATCAGAAGAAGAATGGCATCTACGCTAATATTAGTCTTTCTGTTTATCCCGAGGTTTACCGTAGTCAACCAGATCCGGGCCGTATCCAGGTGAGACCGAGGACCGGCGCCTTGACACGACCACAACGCAGCCCTGAAGTATCAGCAGAGATTGAGCCAACTAGATCATCCATTGTGAAGGCCTCATCGACACGACAACCAGTGGCACAGCTCCTCAACACACCGTCCATACCGGTGTGATGAATACGATCCTCAACTGGACTGAACTGGAATAAATACTTTGAATGTTGCGATCCTATCAGACATATGATAGCAACCTGAATCGTAACAAAGCACTGTTCGCCAGAGGAGAACTGGCCCCCCGACTAAGCCTGGTTTCTCCCAAGGTTTTTTTCTCCATTTTAACACAGAAGTCTATTTGCCACCTGTTTGCCATCTGATGTCACCTGTTGGGAGTTTGGGTTCCTTGCCGCTGTCGCCTTTGGCTTGCTTAGTTGGGGACACTTGACATTTGATATTCAACAGTGCTTTGATCTGCCGACATTGACACTATTCTTTAAGAGCTGCTGTGCAGCCAAAATTATATACCAGTTATCAATGTAAAGCTGCTTTGACACAATCTGCATTGTAAAAAGCGCTATATAAATAAAGGTGACTTGACTTGACTTGACTTAATAGTGAAGTCCTCCAAAGTAATTTTCACTATAATAGGCTTTATGCTGATTGTCACTTGAAAAAAAGAAAACAGCTCTCATCGCATTTGCTTGTCGGAGAAAGTGTTAATGGCAGTATGAAGAACTGATGGGGATATCTATGGTCTTTTAAGGTAATCAACTAACCTAGCTAGTTATTGATTTATTCAGTTTTAATATCTGAATGATAGTAAGTGGGAAAAAATTAAATAAAAATGAAAGATTACAAAAAAATAAAAATTTGGTTATGCTAATCTTTAGTAGCTCCTCTGAAGGCATCTTGAGTAAAACAGCTCAACATTTAACAAAGCACATTAAAAAGACCTGGTCTGGCAGCGATGCAACTTCTTTTACCGAATAAAAATTTTTGTTGTGCATAACCTGTATTGGTAACCGAGATGCAAGATGACACCAGTTTCCTTTGTATGAAACGAGAGAGCGAGTGTGCGGTGTGATAAAAGACACATAAAAGTAGCACTGTTTCAGTTACATGAATGAGCAGACTGATATGCACCATTGCCATGGATGACAGCGAATATTAAGAAATATCAGACAGCTGAATGACGTGGTGGACCCATAAGTGATCCAGAGATCTAAGATCAGTTTATGGTTTCTTTCTTATCAAACAGTAACAAGGACATTATAGTGGAAAAAGTGGAGAGAGTTTGAACTGTCAACACAGTACAAAAAGACAGAACTTTCGTTTTTGTGAACTATCCCTTTAAGGATGACTTCTTATGATTAATAGTTGTTATGTTGCATTTGGGCCCGCTGGTAGGTTTCGGACTATGGAGATGGGAGTACCTTGTGCGACAGTAGTTGTGGCAGCAGCAGTTGTGACTGTGGTATTCTTCTCAGTATCTGTGGGGAAAGGATTTATGTTAGGGGAGGATGCTGAAAGACCACAATAAACTCCAACAGGGTTATCAGTCTAACATCAACCCGATGAGGTTTGTTTAGTGATAATGACCAGATGACATAATATACAGCCACTCATCAATAAATACATGGACAAGAAATACTGATTTGAGTTGAAATAATTTTATACCTTTACCTGCATTTTATCTTACAGCTCCCGCTAAAACAAATAGCCATTTACAATGTACAAAACAACTGGCTAAGAACAAGACGAACAATACAACAATATGACAGTAATGTTAATAGTGAAGTCTTCCAAAGTAATTTTCACTATAATAGGCTTTATGCTGATTGTCACTTGAAAAAAAAAGAAAACAGCTCTCATCGCATTTGCTTGTCGGAGAAAGTGTTAATGGCAGTATGAAGAACTGATGGGGATATCTATGGTCTTTTAAGGTAATAAACTAACCTAGCTAGTTATTGATTTATTCAGTTTTAATATCTGAATGATAGTAAGTGGGAAAAAATTAAATAAAAATGAAAGATTACAAAAAAAATAAAAATTTGGTTATGCTAATCTTTAGTAGCTCCTCTGAAGGCATCTTGAGTAAAACAGCTCAACATTTAACAAAGCACATTAAAAAGACCTGGTCTGGCAGCGATGCAACTTGTTTTACCGAATAAAAATTTTTGTTGTGCATAACCTGTATTGGTAACCGAGATGCAAGATGACACCACTTTCCTTTGTATGAAACGAGAGCGAGTGTGCGGTGTGATAAAAGACACATAAAAGTAGCACTGTTTCAGTTACATGAATGAGCAGACTGATATGCACCATTGCCATGGATGACAGCGAATATTAAGAAATATCAGTCAGCTGAATGCCGTGATGGACCCATCAGTGATCCAGAGAGCTAAGATCAGTTCATGGTTTCTTTCTTATCAAACAGTAACAAGGACATTATAGTGGAAAAAGTGGAGAGAGTTTGAACTGTCAACACAGTACAAAAAGACAGAACTTTCGTTTTTGTGAACTATCCCTTTAAGGATGACTTCTTATGATTAATAGTTGTTATGTTGCATTTTGGCCCGCTGGTAGGTTTCGGACTATGGAGATGGGAGTACCTTGTGCGACAGTAGTTGTGGCAGCAGCAGTTGTGACTGTGGTATTATTCTCAGTGACTGTGGTATTCTTCTCAGTATCTGTGGGGAAAGGATTTATGTTAGGGGAGGATGCTGAAAGACCACAATAAACTCCAACAGGGTGATCAGTCTTACATCAACCCGATGAGGTTTGTTTAGTGATAATGACCAGATGACATAATATACAGCCACTCATCAATAAATACATGGACAAGAAATACTGATTTGAGTTGAAATAATTTTATACCTTTACCTGCATTTTATCTTACAGCTTCCGCTAAAACAAATAGTCATTTACAATGTACAAAACAACTGGCTAAGAACAAGATGAACAATACAACAATATGACAGTAATGTTAATAGTGAAGTCCTCCAAAGTAATTTTCACTATAATAGGCTTTATGCTGATTGTCACTTGAAAAAAAGAAAACAGCTCTCATCGCATTTGCTTGTCGGAGAAAGTGTTAATGGCAGTATGAAGAACTGATGGGGATATCTATGGTCTTTTAAGGTAATCAACTAACCTAGCTAGTTATTGATTTATTCAGTTTTAATATCTGAATGTTAGTAAGTGGGAAAAAATTAAATAAAAATGAAAGATTACAAAAAAATAAAAATTTGGTTATGCTAATCTTTAGTAGCTCCACTGAAGGCATCTTGAGTAAAACAGCTCAACATTTAACAAAGCACATTAAAAAGACCTGGTCTGGCAGCGATGCAACTTGTTTTACCGAATAAAATTTTTTGTTGTGCATAACCTGTATTGGTAACCGAGATGCAAGATGACACCACTTTCCTTTGTATGAAACGAGAGAGCGAGTGTGCGGTGTGATAAAAGACACATAAAAGTAGCACTGTTTCAGTTACATGAATGAGCAGACTGATATGCACCATTGCCATGGATGACAGCGAATATTAAGAAATATCAGACAGCTGAATGCCGTGATGGACCCATCAGTGATCCAGAGAGCTAAGATCAGTTTATGGTTTCTTTCTTATCAAACAGTAACAAGGACATTATAGTGGAAAAAGTGGAGAGAGTTTGAACTGTCAACACAGTACAAAAAGACAGAACTTTCGTTTTTGTGAACTATCCCTTTAAGGATGACTTCTTATGATTAATAGTTGTTATGTTGCATTTGGGCCCGCTGGTAGGTTTCGGACTATGGAGATGGGAGTACCTTGTGCGACAGTAGTTGTGGCAGCAGCAGTTGTGACTGTGGTATTCTTCTCAGTATCTGTGGGGAAAGGATTTATGTTAGGGGAGGATGCTGAAAGACCACAATAAACTCCAACAGGGTGATCAGTCTTACATCAACCCGATGAGGTTTGTTTAGTGATAATGACCAGATGACATAATATACAGCCACTCATCAATAAATACATGGACAAGAAATACTGATTTGAGTTGAAATAATTTTATACCTTTACCTGCATTTTATCTTACAGCTTCCGCTAAAACAAATAGTCATTTACAATGTACAAAACAACTGGCTAAGAACAAGATGAACAATACAACAATATGACAGTAATGTTAATAGTGAAGTCCTCCAAAGTAATTTTCACTATAATAGGCTTTATGCTGATTGTCACTTGAAAAAAAGAAAACAGCTCTCATCGCATTTGCTTGTCGGAGAAAGTGTTAATGGCAGTATGAAGAACTGATGGGGATATCTATGGTCTTTTAAGGTAATCAACTAACCTAGCTAGTTATTGATTTATTCAGTTTTAATATCTGAATGTTAGTAAGTGGGAAAAAATTAAATAAAAATGAAAGATTACAAAAAAATAAAAATTTGGTTATGCTAATCTTTAGTAGCTCCTCTGAAGGCATCTTGAGTAAAACAGCTCAACATTTAACAAAGCACATTAAAAAGACCTGGTCTGGCAGCGATGCAACTTGTTTTACCGAATAAAATTTTTTGTTGTGCATAACCTGTATTGGTAACCGAGATGCAAGATGACACCAGTTCCCATTCAGTCGGTCACGTTCGACGTACGTCGGACAGACCGACGAATAGGAATCTCGCTAGAGAGGCCAATCTACTTCGAGTGTAACTACAACGAGCCAATGCACATTGGCATGCAATCATATGCAGCAGCTGCTCGCCTCGCAGCGCGGGTATATAATGAGCAGCAGGTGCGTTGCATCTTCAGCTTTTCGCTTCGGAGCCGAACGGTGTTTGTTCCTGTTCTCTGCAAGCAAGTGTCTGCTAGAAGACGAGTCAAGCTTTTTGGTTGAACTTCTCTTTTTTTTGAGTGCGGGCGAACAGCACTGCAGCGGGGTCGAAGTCCTCTCTTTATTTTCGTTTTTACGGCTGGTAAGAGTGAGCGCCTTCAAAGAGAGAGAGCGCACACGACAGGCTGCACACAATCCCTGTCTGTGTTGCGGCGGCCGTTCCCCTGCGTGCTTCAGCACTTTAAAAGAGTAAAGTCCCTAAAAGAGCTTACACAAGTAGAGCTTGCGTCTTTTTAAAGATGACATTCTACTTGTGTGTTTCTGGATGCGGTCGTTTCCTGTCCTCACTGACGGCCACGATCACTGTTTCACATGTCTGGGCGCGTGCTGAAACGATGTTCATGGGTGGTTCATGTTTTCGTATGAGAACATGATCACGTCGACACGCCGGTCGTGACTCTTCTTTCTCCGGGAAGCTTGAGTCCCCTCTGTTGTTGGCCAGCTTCCGCTTGTGTGTAGAAGCACAGCCGCGGGTCTGCCCGACACACTGGAAGACCGCGGAGATCAGCGAGAGCAAACCTCTCGCTCCTCTGCGTGTCGTGTGCCGTCGAGCTGTCGGGCTGCAGCGCGGGTTGTCACGGCAACCCAGCGCTCGCTCGGCGCTCTAGATGCGCGGTCTCCTTGCCTAATCTCCATTGTAGCGCCCTCTCTGGTGCACCAGGGGAGGTCTACTTGGTGAAATGGCTTGGGTGACTTGAGGTTGAGGGGTTCCTTCGGGGAACCAACCCCCTAGGGCCCCTCCCTCTAGCGCATTGCAAGCTGTGCAGCTTCTGGATTGGATTGCTGGTCCTTCTCATAGGGGAACCTAGCATTTCATTCAGGGCTCCAGCTGAGGGTCAGATGTCGATTGCAGCATCAGAGAGAGGGCTGTTATGCTCTGGAGATGAGGGTGACGCTGCCCACTGTAATGGTGTGTGCTTATGCTGACTCAGATTCAGAGTTTACAGCCATGCTTTCCCGGGTGTTCCGGATGTGCATGGAAAACATGGCAGTATGGAGCTATATTGGTGCCATAAATATGGAACGCCAAAAGTGCCAAAATCTGCTTAAAGTTTTTTACTCTCACTACCCTTATACCCCACCCTGCATGTGAGGCCAAGGCACTCTTTATGCATGAGGGTAGTTCTGAGCCGGAGTTGAGCTGCGCTTTTGACTAACCGTGATCAAAGTCATGGCACAGGCCTTCGGCTAGACGATGTCCACCTCGGTGGTCCAGAAGCGCCCCCTGGCTTACCTTGCTGAAGTGCGAGAGGTCGTCAAGCTAAAACACTTCCTCGACACTCCCATCTCACAAGGTGGCCTTTCGGTGACACTGTCGGGGACTGAGCCCAGCAGTTCTCCTCAGTTAGTAGCAGACCGGGGAGCCTCCCCCGACAAACCATTGAGTTCCTCGTGGGCCCTCAGTCTGCTCGTTGCCAAGGGTGTCATCACCTGCAAAAACTCCGGCCCAGCCTGCTCTACTGTGTCTGCTGCAGGAAGATGACGCCTCCCGTCTCTGCTACTGTTTAAGTGGTTAGTGAAAAATCACCTCTGAGACGGGTGACCCAGAGATGGGTGGGGCTGCTCCCCCCCGGAGGAGGGCCGGGTGGTAAATCCTGTTGTTGGGTTTGTTTCTGTTCTGCCGCTGGCCCAACAGCCAGCGGTACCCAAAATTAAAAAAAAGAGAGCAGTTCCTCCATCTCCGGGTCTGAAGAGGGCGTGGAGAGCAGTGGGAGGAGAAAAACCTCACCACTCTCATCCCCCCCTCTTCCTTCGCCAGAGGGCAGCAGCGTGCAGTCAAAGGCAGCAAAGCCTCTCCTGCACCCCCTGCCCAACTGTGGAACCAGGTAGGTGTTGCACAGCACACTCTGACCCCGCTTCGGGCCGCCTCGCAGAGAGAGCCTCCCGAGCCGCGTCCCTGTGTTCCACCTCGCTGCCTCACTGCGGGTACACCTGCAGTCCCTTTGGTCCCGCTTGTACGGTCTCTGCGAGCCTGGTTAGCGCTCCCCAGTCCGTCTCGCTGGCTCATTCGGACCATCTGGCTCGGCTATGCGATTCAGTTCGCCTGGCGTCCCTCCCAAGTTCAGGGGCATCCACCTCACTGCAGTGAAGGCTGTCGATGCCCATGTCTTGCGTGCGGAGATCGCGGTCCTACTGGCGAAGGACGCGATAGAGCCGGTCCCTCCAGCTGATATGAGGTCAGGGTTCTACAGTCCCTACCTCATTGTACCCAAGAAAAGCGGTGGGTTACGGCCTATCCTGGACCTGCGAGTCTTGAATCGGAGCCTTCACAAGCTACCGTTCAAGATGCTCACGCAGAAGCACATTTTTGAGTGCATCCGTCCCCAGGATTGGTTTGCAGCGATCGACCTGAAGGACGCGTACTTTCATGTCTCGATTCTTCCGCGACACAGGCCATTCCTGCGTTTCGCGTTCGAAGGTCGAGCATATCAGTACAGAGTCCTACCCTTCGGGCTGGCCCTGTCTCCCCGCGTCTTCACGGAAGTCGTGAAGGGAGCCCTTGTTCCCATGAGAGAACAGGGTGTTCGCATCCTCAACTATCTCGACGACTGGCTCATTCTAGCACAGTCCCGGGATCAGTTGTGCGAACACAGGGATCTGGTGCTCAGACACCTCAGCCAGTTGGGTCTTCAGGTCAACTGGGAAAAGAGCAAACTCTCCCCAGTGCAGAGGATCTCTTTTCTCGGTATGGAGTTGGATTTGGTCAAACAGATAGCACGCCTCACAGAGGAACGTGCTCAGTCGGTGTTGAACTGCCTGAATACGTTCAACGGCAAGACAGCGGCTCCACTGAAATTCTTTCAGAGGCTCCTGGGGCATATGGCGGCTGCGCAGTAACCCCGCTCGGTCTGCTTCATATGAGGCCGCTTCAACACTGGCTTCACGGCCGAGTCCCGAGATGGGCGTGGCAACGCGGCACGTTCCGGGTGGCAATCACTCAGGAGTGTCGCCAAGCCTTCAGCCCATGGTCGGACCCCTTGTTTCTTCGGGCAGGAGTGCCCCTAGAGCAAGTGTCCCGGCATGCTGTGGTATTCACAGATGCCTCTGCCACCGGCTGGGGTGCCACGTACAACGGGCATGCAGTCTCAGGGGTGTGGATGGGCCCCCATCTGCATTGGCACATCAACTGCCTCGAGTTGCTGGCAGTACGCCTTGCTCTGAGCCGCCTCAAAGGACTGCTATGGGGCAAGCATGTACTGGTCCGTACGGACAACACTGCAACCGTTGCGTACATCAACCGTCAAGGTGGTCTACGCTCCAGTCGCATGTCGCAACTCGCCCGCCATCTCCTCCTCTGGAGTCAGAAGCATCTGAGGTCGCTTCAAGCCATTCATGTCCCCGGTGTGCTCAACCGTGTGGCCGACGAGCTATCACGAGCTGCGCTGCCAGGAGAGTGGCGACTCCACCCCCAGGTGGTCCAGCTGATCTGGAGAGAGTTCGGAGAGGCTCAGGTAGACCTGTTTGCCTCACCAGAAACCTCCCACTGCCAGTTGTTTTACTCCCTGTCTGAGGGAACACTCGGGACAGATGCGCTGGCACACAGCTGGCCCCGGGGCCTTCACAAATATGCGTTTCCCCCAGTGAGCCTACTTGCGCAGACCCTGTGCAAAGTCAGGGAGGACGAGGAGCAGGTCCTGCTAGTTGCGCCCTATTGGCCCAACCGGACCTGGTTCCCAGAACTCTCACTCCTCGCGACAGCCCCTCCCTGGCCCATTCCTCTGAGGAAGGACCTTTCTCAGAGACGGGGCACTCTCTGGCACCTGTGTCCAGACCTCTGGAAACTCCATGTCTGGTCCCTGGACGGGACGCGGAGGTTCTATGTGACTTACCCCCCGAGGTACTTAACACCATCACTTCGGCACGTGCACCGTCTACGAGACGTGCTTACGCCTCGGCGGAACCTGTTCGTCGAGTGGTGTTCTTCTTGCCGAGAAGACCCCCGAAGATGCTCGATCGGTGTCGTGCTTTCCTTCCTGCAGCAAGGGTTGGAGCGTAGGCTGTCCCCCTCCACCCTTAAAGTCCATACTGCTGCTATCTCCGCATACCACGACCACATAGATGGCAAGTCTGTTGGTCAGCACGACCTGGTCGTCAGGTTCCTTAGGGGGGCGAGACGGTTAAATCCTCCTCGTCCTCCCTCCATACCCTCTTGGGACCTTGCTCTGGTGCTGAGAGCACTCCAGATTGCTCCCTTTGAGCCCTTGCAATCAGCAGACTTAAAGATTCTGTCTATGAAGACTTTGCTGCTGGTTGCATTGGCCTCCATCAAGAGGGTAGGGGACCTGCAGTCTTTTTCGGTCGACGAATCGTGCCTAGAGTTCGGGCCGGGTGACGGCCACGTGGTACTGAGACCCCGGCCTGGCTACGTACCCAAGGTTCCTACCACTCCCTTCAGGGACCAGGTAGTGAACCTGCAAGCGCTGCCCTTGGAGGAGGCAGACCCAGCCCTAGCTTTGCTCTGTCCAGTTCGCACCTTGCGACTGTACATAGACAGAACTCAAAGCTTCAGGACCTCAGACCAGCTCTTTGTCTGTTACGGAGGCCAGCAGAAGGGAAAGGCTGTCTCCAAGCAGAGGATGGCCCACTGGATAGTGGACGCCATCGCCTTGGCTTACCAAGCCCAAGGCGTGCCCTGCCCGCTCAGGTTGCATGCTCACTCTACGAGAGGTGTTGCATCCTCCTGGGCGCTGGCTCGTGGCGCCTCGCTAACAGACATTTGTAGAGCTGCGGGCTGGGCGACACCTAACACGTTCGCTAGATTTTATAGCCTTCGTGTCGAGCCGGTCTCCTCCCGTGTTCTCACCTCAGGTCAGAGGCACGGAGAGGCCCCGGCTTAGTGTCGGCTTGCTGCGCTACACGCGCTTCTTCTCCAGAGAGTCCCTACAAGGCAGACCCTGTTGAGTCCTCCGTTCTCCTCTCGGCAGCCGACGTGGCGGAGCGTCTGGCGCCAGGCCTATACTCCACTGCATCCTTGAGAACCGAGTTTAGGCTGGGTTTCATTTGTGTGACCCTACGGGGATCCCATATGTCTAGTTCCACGGTTGCTCCTAAATGAAGCCCGTGTCTTTCCCTCTGGGAGAACCCACCTCTCATCGAGTTGGAGTCACCCCAGTACTTCCATATGTAGTACAGCCCTACGGGGTTAGTCCATATGTATTTCTCCACATAACTCCTTCGGGGAAGGATGTGGCTTCCGCAGCGTTCCTTTCCCAGCGAAAGGGTACGCTTTCCCAGCGTTATCCAATAGTCTCACTGAATGGGTTTTGGGGAACAGCAGTGATCGACACTCTCTGTGTTAGCCCTGTCCCACCGTCCTTAGGCAAGGGGGTTCAGGTGGCTTACAACAGAGCGCTGGAAGGGGGCAGCTCCTGTGGCGCTTTGGTAGGGATTCCTATTCGTCGGTCTGTCCGACGTACGTCGAACGTGACCGACTGAATGGGAACGTCTCGGTTACAAAGGTAACCCTCGTTCCCTGAAGGAGGGAACGGAGACGTACGTCCCGTCGCCACAGGCCCTGTACCCCGCTGTTGCTGCCGCCTATCCGGTTCGGCTCCTCAGCGAAAAGCTGAAGATGCAACGCACCTGCTGCTCATTATATACCCGCGCTGCGAGGCGAGCAGCTGCTGCATATGATTGCATGCCAATGTGCATTGGCTCGTTGTAGTTACACTCGAAGTAGATTGGCCTCTCTAGCGAGATTCCTATTCGTCGGTCTGTCCGACGTACGTCTCCGTTCCCTCCTTCAGGGAACGAGGATTACCTTTGTAACCGAGACGTTTCCTTTGTATGAAACGAGAGAGCGAGTGTGCGGTGTGATAAAAGACACATAAAAGTAGCACTGTTTCAGTTACATGAATGAGCAGACTGATATGCACCATTGCCATGGATGACAGCGAATATTAAGAAATATCAGACAGCTGAATGACGTGGTGGACCCATAAGTGATCCAGAGATCTAAGATCAGTTTATGGTTTCTTTCTTATCAAACAGTAACAAGGACATTATAGTGGAAAAAGTGGAGAGAGTTTGAACTGTCAACACAGTACAAAAAGACAGAACTTTAATTTTTGGGTGAACTATCCCTTTAAGGATGACTTCTTATGATTAATAGTTGTTATGTTGCATTTGGGCCCGCTGGTAGGTTTCGGACTATGGAGATGGGAGTACCTTGTGCGACAGTAGTTGTGGCAGCAGCAGTTGTGACTGTGGTATTATTCTCAGTGACTGTGGTATTCTTCTCAGTATCTGTGGGGAAAGGATTTATGTTAGGGGATGATGCTGAAAGACCACAATAAACTCCAACAGGGTGATCAGTCTTACATCAACCCGATGAGGTTTGTTTAGTGATAATGACCAGATGACATAATATACAGCCACTCATCAATAAATACATGGACAAGAAATACTGATTTGAGTTGAAATAATTTTATACCTTTACCTGCATTTTATCTTACAGCTCCCGCTAAAACAAATAGCCATTTACAATGTACAAAGAACTGGCTAAGAACAAGACGAACAATACAACAATATGACAGTAATGTTAATAGTGAAGTCTTCCAAAGTAATTTTCACTATAATAGGCTTTATGCTGATTGTCACTTGAAAAAAAGAAAACAGCTCTCATCGCATTTGCTTGTCGGAGAAAGTGTTAATGGCAGTATGAAGAACTGATGGGGATATCTATGGTCTTTTAAGGTAATCAACTAACCTAGCTAGTTATTGATTTATTCAGTTTTAATATCTGAATGTTAGTAAGTGGGAAAAAAATTAAATAAAAATGAAAGATTACAAAAAAAATAAAAATTTGGTTATGCTAATCTTTAGTAGCTCCTCTGAAGGCATCTTGAGTAAAACAGCTCAACATTTAACAAAGCACATTAAAAAGACCTGGTCTGGCAGCGACGCAACTTGTTTTACCGAATAAAATTTTTTGTTGTGCATAACCTGTATTGGTAACCGAGATGCAAGATGACACCAGTTTCCTTTGTATGAAACGAGAGAGCGAGTGTGCGGTGTGATAAAAGACACATAAAAGTAGCACTGTTTCAGTTACATGAATGAGCAGACTGATATGCACCATTGCCATGGATGACAGCGAATATTAAGAAATATCAGACAGCTGAATGACATGGTGGACCCATAAGTGATCCAGAGAGCTAAGATCAGTTTATGGTTTCTTTCTTATCAAACAGTAACAAGGACATTATAGTGGAAAAAGTGGAGAGAGTTTGAACTGTCAACACAGTACAAAAAGAGAGAACTTTCGTTTTTGTGAACTCGGCTTATCACCACAAGTACACACAAATCTGGCAACCAACTTGACCTCATTTACACACGCAACTGCATCACTGACAACATTTTGGTAAAACCTCTGCACATTTCCGATCATTTCTTCATCACTTTTAGTCTACAACTCCCTATTTGTTCACCACCAACCCCTCTACCAGTTACCTTTAGACGAAACCTGCGCTCTCTTTCTTCTTCTCATCTTTCCTCTGCTGTATCATCCTCCCTTCCTCACCCACACAATTCTCATCTCTGGATGTGAATACAGCAACTGACACTCTATGTTCCACCTTAACTTCATCTCTAGATAGCATTTGTCCTCTGTCATCCAGGCCTGCACGTGCCACTCCCTCTAATCCCTGGTTATCTGATGTTCTTCGTGAACACCGGACCAAACTCAGGGTTGCAGAGAGGAAATGGCACAAATCAAAAGACCAATCTGACCTAGATAGCTATCAATCCCTGCTCTCATCCTTTTCGGCTGAAATTCATGCTGCTAAATCTTCCTATTTCCACAACAAAATCAACAACGCTTCAAACACACGCTCACTTTTCAAAACATTCAACTCTCTCCTCTGTCCCCCTCCACCACCACCCACCTCCTCCCTAACTGCTTATAATTTTGCTAATTTTTTCACCACCAAAACCACTACAATTAGCAGTCAGTTCTCCGCTCCACACACACAGGAACTCAGACCATCCACATACACAGCCACACACCTCTCTTCATTCTCTCCCCTCACAGAGACAGAAGTATCCAAACTCCTTCTCTCCAGCCATCCCACCACCTGCCCTCTTGATCCCATCCCCTCACACCTTCTACAAGCCATCGCTCCTACAATTGCACCAGCACTTACACAAATTATCAACACATCTCTCCACACTGGCACTTTCCCTAACACATTCAAGCAGGCTCGGGTAACCCCACTGCTTAAAAAACCCACATTAAACACGTCACTTGTAGACAGCTACAGACCTGTTTCTCTCCTACCATTCATAGCAAAAACACTTGAACGAGTTGTTTTCAACCAGGTGTCATCTTTCCTCTCACAGAGCAATCAATTGGATGCCAATCAATCTGGTTTCAAGAGTGGCCACTCAACCGAGACTGCACTACTGGCGGTCACTGAATCCTTGCGGATTGCAAAGGCTGATTCCAAATCATCAGTTCTCATTCTGCTCGATCTATCTGCTGCCTTTGACACGGTGAATCATCAGATCCTCCTGTCCACCCTCTCATCACTGGGCATCACAGGTACTCCGCTTCAATGGTTTGAATCCTATCTCACAGGAAGGTCTTTCAGGGTTGCCTGGAGAGGGAGGTATCCAAGCTCATCAACTGACCACGGGGTTCCTCAGGGTTCAGTTCTTGGACCCTCCTCTTCTCCATTTACACTACATCACTTGGTCCCATCATACAGGCACATGGTTTCTCCTACCATTGCTATGCTGATGACACACAACTCTTCCTTTCATTCCAACCAGATGATCCCACAGTACCTACACGAATCTCAAGCTGTCTGGCGGACATCTCGGCATGGATGAAAGAACATCATCTGCAGCTCAACCTGGCTAAGACTGAGCTTCTCGTCTTCCCTGCCAATTCGACTCTAAATCATGATTTCAGCATCCAGCTAGGTACATCCTCAATTACCCCATCAAATTCGGCCAGAAATCTTGGAGTAATCCTTGATGACCAACTGACCTTCAAAGACCACATTGCAAAGACAGCTCGGTCATGCAGATTTGCACTATACAACATCAGGAAAATCAGGCCCTTTCTAACAGAACATGCAACACAACTCCTTGTCCAGGCCCTGGTCATTTCTAGGCTTGATTACTGCAATGCTCTTCTGGCTGGACTGCCATCATGCACAATCAAGCCTCTTCAAATGATTCAGAACGCTGCAGCACGCCTCGTCTTTAATGAGCCCAAAAGAGCCCACGCCACGCCTCTCTTCATCTCTCTGCACTGGCTACCACTTGCTGCTCGCATCAAATTCAAGGCGTTGACGCTGCTTACAGATCTACCACAGGCTCAGCACCCTCCTACTTCCACTCACTCTTACGAGTCTACACTCCGACCAGAAGCCTACGCTCACTAAAGGAGCGAAGGCTCGTGGTACCATCACAGAGAGGCACGAAATCACTCTCCAGGACATTCTCGTTCACTGTCCCTCGCTGGTGGAATGATCTTCCTGCCTTCATCCGCAATGCAGAATCCCTGGCAATATTCAAAAGACAGCTGAAAACTCATCTCTTTCGTGAGCACTTATCCTCATCTTAAAAAAAAAAAAAAAAATCTATACCTTTCTTTGCTTCCTTCACTTCCTTTAATCTCTCTCTATTGTAGCTTATGATACTCTAAGCACTGCCTAAAACTTGTATTGTGAGCACTTCTTGTCCCTATTTGCCTCGTCATGATGACTCGCTTACTGTATTCCTCACTTGTAAGTCGCTTTGGATAAAAGCGTCTGCCAAATGAATAAATGTAATGTAAATGTAAACTATCCCTTTAAGGATGACTTCTTATGATTAATAGTTGTTATGTTGCATTTGGGCCTGCTGGTAGGTTTCGGACTATGGAGATGGGAGTACCTTGTGCGACAGTAGTTGTGGCAGCAGCAGTTGTGACTGTGGTATTCTTCTCAGTATCTGTGGGGAAAGGATTTATGTTAGGGGAGGATGCTGAAAGACCACAATAAACTCCAACAGGGTGATCAGTCTTACATCAACCCGATGAGGTTTGTTTAGTGATAATGACCAGATGACATAATATACAGCCACTCATCAATAAATACATGGACAAGAAATACTGATTTGAGTTGAAATAATTTTATACCTTTACCTACATTTTATCTTACAGCTCCCGCTAAAACAAATAGCCATTTACAATGTACAAAACAACTGGCTAAGAACAAGACGAACAATACAACAATATGACAGTAATGTTAATAGTGAAGTCTTCCAAAGTAATTTTCACTATAATAGGCTTTATGCTGATTGTCACTTGAAAAAAAGAAAACAGCTCTCATCGCATTTGCTTGTCGGAGAAAGTGTTAATGGCAGTATGAAGAACTGATGGGGATATCTATGGTCTTTTAAGGTAATAAACTAACCTAGCTAGTTATTGATTTATTCAGTTTTAATATCTGAATGATAGTAAGTGGGAAAAAATTAAATAAAAATGAAAGATTACAAAAAAATAAAAATTTGGTTATGCTAATCTTTAGTAGCTCCTCTGAAGGCATCTTGAGTAAAACAGCTCAACATTTAACAAAGCACATTAAAAAGACCTGGTCTGGCAGCGATGCAACTTGTTTTACCGAATAAAAATTTTTGTTGTGCATAACCTGTATTGGTAACCGAGATGCAAGATGACACCAGTTTCCTTTGTATGAAACGAGAGAGCGAGTGTGCTGTGTGATAAAAGACACATAAAAGTAGCACTGTTTCAGTTACATGAATGAGCAGACTGATATGCACCATTGCCATGGATGACAGCGAATATTAAGAAATATCAGACAGCTGAATGCCGTGATGGACCCATCAGTGATCCAGAGAGCTAAGATCAGTTTATGGTTTCTTTCTTATCAAACAGTAACAAGGACATTATAGTGGAAAAAGTGGAGAGAGTTTGAACTGTCAACACAGTACAAAAAGACAGAACTTTAATTTTTGGGTGAACTATCCCTTTAAGGATGACTTCTTATGATTAATAGTTGTTATGTTGCATTTGGGCCCGCTGGTAAGTTTCGGACTATGGAGATGGGAGTACCTCGTGTGACAGTAGTTGTGGCAGCAGCAGTTGTGACTGTGGTATGCAGAATGGCAGTATGTAGAACTGATTGGGATATCTATGGTCTTTTAAGGTAATCAACTAACGTATAGCGAGTTATTGATTTATTCAGTTTTAATATCTGAATGTTAGTAAGAAGAAAAAAAATTACATTTAAATTTAAATTAAAAATTAAAATAAATAAAAATTCAGTTATGCGAATCTTTAGTAGCTCCTCTGAAGTCATCTTGAGTAAAATAGCTCAACATTTAACAAAGCACATACAAAAGACTTGGTCTGGAAGCAATGCAACTTGTTTTACTGAATACGAAAGTTTGTTGTGCATAACCCGTATTGGTAACTGAGACGCAAGATGGCAAAAGTATATTATGAAATATTAAGAAATATTAAAAAATATCAACCATCAACACAGTAGTACAGAAAGAATTTTGTGTGAACTATATCTTTAAGGGTGACTTCTTATGATTAAAAGGTACTATGTAGGCCTACCTAAAAGTCAAAAAGTATATGTAGAACAAGACACTAAAAGAAGAACATCAAATATGTAAACCTGGAAACAGTGAAAAACATCAGCATAACGCTCTGCTTCTCTCTACTCTTCTATCATGGGAAAATTCCCACTGCCAAATCCAGACACAAAATATCAAACACCACTTCTTTGTTTTTTTTTTTTAATCAGTTTGTCTTCCATAGTCCATTCTCCTGATGAAACTATCCCATGTTTTCCATAGAAAAACATTTCATGATATTTATAGGTGTGGCCTTTATAGGTGTGGAAAAACATTATTACATATATTATGCTTATAGTGAATGTGTATTTTGAATGCTTTTTGATTGTGTTCTTTAGGCTATAAATATTCAACTAATTTGGAGTTAGTTAACCTTGAGCTTGCACTTCCTTGTAGATGGTAAATGGCAATGTGAACTTTGTTATCTTCATTATGAGGTCTGAGCTTATGAGTGCTGACATTTTATTGCTTTCGAAGTCATTTTTATTGGCTTTCAAAGATCAATACCTACTGATATGACTAGACATGGTGTGATAAGGCCCCCCGACTACAACAAAAAAACAAAAAACAACTTATACCATATTGTTTAGTTTTTCTTTTGCATTTTTCTTCATATCTTCATATGAAGAAACATCAATGATAACTTGATTCATGATCACATGATCATATTTACAAACACATCACCACCCTACCCCTCACTGACAGCTTAGTTTAGTAAGGTTAGAAAAGTAAAGAATTACATTTTAAGGCACACTGATCGAAAACTCAAATAAATGGTTTACCCAACTAGCCAGCCTATCTGCAGATAAATAACAGAAAATCCCAGTGTTGATTTAGGATTATTAATTACTGGCAACGACAAAGGTTCTACTGTAATTCTATTGCTATATTTGTAGACCACCTTTAAACAAAAACTTTCAAACAATCCAAAATTGTGAATTATTTTTTTCTCAAAGTTGTCCGGTTATTAATATTTTCACCTAGATTAATATTTAATAACCTGTCAAAATCCTTGAACTGAAATGACAAATCTTTCATATTAACGCACACAAAATAATGAATTACTATTCAGTAATCATAAACTTAAGCCAAGAAGTCAAGGGAAAACATATGTCAGATTTATAAAACATTAACGACAGGACAACATTTACAGCAACAATAATCGTTTAAAACATACGAGTAAACCAATTTGTAATCAAGATTTAACAATCCAATAATACAGATGTCCAGAAGAAAAGATTCTACAACGACCTGTACAGGAAGTTCTACTTTTTTCTTCAATTAAATATAACTTTCCTTCAAAATTTCTCTATTTCAATTTGTTATAGATACGAAAAAATACTCACACTGTTGTGTAGATACTAGTGCAATCAATAAGCCGAAGAAGATAAGAAGTGTCTTCAGTGGTATATTCATTTTCAGATTTTAGTCCCAGTGCCTACGTCTGATAAACAAATAGGACACCGTAAAGAAATAAGCAGATCTTATGGTGACAAGTTGTCTGGCACTGCCCGCTGTTCAGTGACTAGGTGGTAAGGTGGTAGCTCAGTTTAAACGCCGTGATGAAGAGGCAGTGCTTAAAGATTAATAATGACGTTGGTTGACGTCGATGGCAAAGCCACGCCTCCTGGAAGAGTAATGCAGGCTTTGATGCAGGTCAGCTACAGGAAAGGGTGTGTTCGACTTGAAGAGGTGCTGTGCAGACAGATCAGTGTATGACATTAAAGGGTAAGTTCACCCAAAAATAAAAATGTAATTAATTACTCATCCTCATGTCGTTCCACACCTGAAAGACCTTTGTTCATCTTCGGAACACAAATTAAGATATTTTTGATTAAATCCAGTGGCATAGCGAGGCCTGCATAGACAGCAATGATAGGCCTACTTCCTCTCTCAAGATCCATAAAGGTACTAAAAACATATTTACATCAGTTCATGTGAGTACAGTGGTTCTACCTTAATATTATAAAGTGACAAGAATATTTTTTGTGCACCAAAAACCCCCTCAAATAATGACATTTTAACAATATCTAGTGATGGCCGATTTCAAAACAATGCTTTACGAAGCTTCGGAGCTTTACGAATCAAATCAGTGGTTTGGAGCGCCAAAGTCACGTGATTTCAGCAGTTTGGTGGTTTGATACGTGATCCGAATCACTGATTCAACTCAAAAGATTCATAACGCTCCGAAGTGATCCGATCACAAGTAGATGAGGAAGGCACATACCTATTTACATCTGGGTTACATCCGAAATCGAATACTCTTGAGTAGGTACTTTTTTTTTTAAAGTAATTATTTCACGACCACTAAAAAAGTATGTTCTATATGAATGTGTATAGTATGAACGTAATCTGGACATACTACAATCACCATATTGCCCTTATCACGTGACCTACCAGCCAGTTATGTCGCTTCACTGCCATTCACAAATCCTCTCCTGGGGCCTCATGGGATAGTAAAGTGTCCAGGTACTTTTTGCCTACTATATAGTAGAGAAGTATGCAATTTCGGATGCAGCCCTGGTGTTTTAATCCGCCTCTTTTGTCTACTTTCAACCATTTCTGTCCTGATTTCTTCAGGTCTATGGGCGGGTAAATGTATGGATTTTTTCCCCCAGATTTTTCGATCTAGAGGTCAAAATAAGCTTGTGCAATTTACATATAAACAGACGATGGAAAAACATACGGAGAGCAGCAGCTTTCCTTTCTGATAGCCGCAAGACCACACCAAATGCTGCGAGTATGTGTTAGAAATTAGGAATGGTGAGAGAACATTGTGCTTGGTACGTTTATCATCTTCAAACCAAACTTGGGTCTTCAGCCGACAAAATTTAAATCCCATCTGGCTTGCGTGCTTCCCATAATGTTTACGCATCAAGTCAGTAGGTGGAGAGTAGGCGGTCTTTTGTGGCTGTTGCGTTGAATGCATTTTCGACTACCTCTGGAAGTGGTCGAAAGTAGACAAGCTCAAAATGTTCTGTATTTAGCGTCATCCACTTGTGATCCGATCGACAAAAACGCATCATGTAGACAAACTATATAAATATCAATTTAACTTTTATTTGTAGGTCAATGATTTTTTTGTTCTTTACTTAACCAACTGTGCCAAAGTGCATCACTGCACTGATTACATGTTCCCACTTAAACAAAGTAAAACATAAGATTTTATATATATTTTTTAAACTAAAGTTACAACAAATTGTTAGATCAGGCTTATGCCTGTAAAATATTTTTTACAACTAGTGATTTATAAACCTTATTAATGTTGGGACCTTTGACATCAATCTTTTGATATAATAATGAACAAAGGCTGCTGATGCTCAGTGACATTATACCTATTACATGAATTAATGGTATATCTTTACTTCTATTGAAAAAAAAAAAAAAAAAAAAATCGTATTATCACCTAGTGATATTACAATGCCAAACTGTGCCAATATTCTAGATACAGAATACTGAAGTGAATTCACAAAAAAATAAGTACATAAAAACACTTCCTGCTAAAATTATCACTACTCAAATAACACCATGGGACAGTTTGTCACACATGGTAGGTCAATCATAGTCATAAAAGACTAAAGTCACATGATCAAGCATGTTTGTAATAAAGTGTTTTATTAATCTAGAACACGCACTTTGCCCCTCTTCTGACATATAATGTGCTCTAGTATCAGATCGGTCCAGCTGGGTCACCGAGAACGTCTGAATGAGAATTTTTTTTTTTAATTCTGACATACAGGACTGGTATCAGAAACATTTGAAACACCTGAATCACTGCTGTCCATGTCGTATGCATAGAAAAGACCCTTTTTTTCTAGTTTACTAGGTTATAGTGTGAAAACGCTGAAAACCCCATTAAATAGTTGTTAAAACTGTAACAGACAACTTCATATTCATTATTTAACATTTATACTAGTTATGAGAGCTGAATCAGAGAGGCATTATAATGTGTTTTTAATGTAGTAACAGATTAAATCTAACTGCTGACTAAACCATTGGCTTAAACACACTGCCATGTAATGAAAGGCTAAAAACATAATGAAATAGAGTATTGTAAAGTTTGACCATAGTTCAAAGCATCATAACAGTGAAGCCTGACTAGTGGAATATTAAATTGTCCTGTTGCTAAGTCACTGACTCAATTTACCTGAAGTCCAACCCATTCTTTACTGTTGGCAAATAAAGAACAAATAAAAAACAGCCATTATGCACCTGGTCTGTTTTGATTGAGATACATAGACGACCTCAGACTGTAATATTTACATTTGATAGCTTCACAGAGGAAATGAGGAAATGTACACGCACACACACACAAAAGAAAAATAATAAAAAAAAAACAAAACAAAACAAAAACAACTGATTTGGCTAAATTATGTCCAATCAGGAAACTATCCGTTTCCCAACAACATGTAAACTCGTTGTATAAACTCATAAAATGAAGCCCTTTGTACTGTAATTTATGCTTGATTTTTTTTTTCCACCAGTGAATACAATCATGAAAATGTGAATAAAGTTGAATTTTTCTGTAAGGTATACCAGCATGGGCCTCTGTCCATTTATACCAATAGTATCAGAACAGATCAATTCATATAATTTTGATATAAATGCCAAGTAAATTCGCACACTCCCATCAATATTTATGGTCCCCAGTAAAGCCTTGCCCAGAAGAACTGTTGTTTACTCATGTTAAATATTCATCACATTTGGCAACATCCAATAACGGGACATGGTTCTTCCTTGTCAGATATATATATATATATATATATATATAAAAAAAAAAAAAAAAAAAGGTAAATCACTCGTTTTGGTCTGATACACACCTTTTTGCTGCAACAAAAGAATTTGAGCCAAGGGGCCTTTATAAAAGACCTATTTTGCTGCCACCTGGTGGTACAGAACAGATTAACATCCTTACCATATGGTTATTGAATCTTTAAGTCTAACATGGTTTGTTGCATTTCCTCTTTTGACAGATGTATTGTTTTGTACAGATGTACAAAAATGTATTGGTCTATATTGAATAAATTTTGGAAAACTCCAATATTTTTATTTGTGCACAACTGTATATAAATTGCCATCAAAATGAAATTGAGAAAATGGTTTATATGAATTAAGTGTTTTAATGAAATTCAAGTATGAGTTTTTAAAACAAAAAAGTTTCAAACTATACAGTTTGGCAAACTGAAAAGCAACTACATTTTATACTAAAGTTAGGCATACTTTAATCTAATTCAAATGATTTTTTAAAAATATTTTAGCCAAGAAAATTTAATTGTGCACCC
Source organism: Hypophthalmichthys nobilis (assembly GCA_037950665.1). NCBI lineage: Eukaryota > Metazoa > Chordata > Actinopteri > Cypriniformes > Xenocyprididae > Hypophthalmichthys > Hypophthalmichthys nobilis. Next base: position 18,322,463 of record CM075472.1, read on the forward strand.
TCCATAGCACTTCTAACAATTTGTTTCCAATTTGTTATCAGCTTATCATCATCTTCGTTTCTTACCTTTGAGATGTCCTTTAATTTGGCCATGACTAGAAAAATAGCTACATTAATATTCACCACAGCACAAAGATCTTTTTAAATGGCCTTATCTTTACACACTTTTCTCTATCTCCCTGTAACCAACCTACCCATCTAAAACCGAATTAAAAAAAAAAAAAAAAAAAAATTTATATATATATATATATATATATATATATATATATATATATATATATATATATATATAATCATAGATTTTTTCCCACATATTCTCACATCACCAAGAGATGAGAAAACAATCATTGCTATTTCCTGTCTTGACATTAGCTGCCCTATACCTCATTAACCTTATCTGGACAAATGTTAAAATGGGGTTTGTTTTATAACAAAACGTTTTTATTGGCTTACCTAATCATTTATAAAGTCATCTGACATGTACAGCCCTGTGACAAATGAGACTGAAGTCGGGGACATATATGCTACAAACATTTGGTGCAATAGTGATCAGAAGAAAGCCATAAAAACAACTTCATATCATGCATATCAGAAACAAAAGGAAAACAAAAACATTTTTAGTGTTTTTGTACATTATTGTAAACAAAGTCTCTCTAGAAATCATATCAAAACACATAGCAAGTAACAAAAACAAGGGGGAAACGAGACATTTCATGAAATTCTAGGGATTATTCTACAATGAAACACTGCTTGGCATCACCGCTTACCAGAAAAGAAATAAAATAGTACATTTGTATTCCAAGAAATCAAATTTAACTGTAAACACAGGTGGCATTAAATGATTATACAATAAGTTGACGCATACTACAATATTTCCACTACATGAAACATGTCCCTGGTTTCTCATTTTTACAATGATATGAGGTATATTAAGGTCAATCCTATTCTTCACACCACTCTTTTCCTTATTTTTTTTTTTTTCATTTCATTCTATAAAAGCATGGAACGAGTTTGGAGTGCAGCATTCAGACTTTGTTCTTGATACCATCACACCGATGGCATTTCTCTGGGACAGGTTTAAGTAAAAGGCAGGGGGAAAAAAACGGCAAGACCACCAAAAGGCCTCACGCGGGACATAGTCTTGCTGCATGGGCCAAAAACCAGGAAGACAAAGCAGCCCACCACTCTTACCAAGGACATCAAAAATTGCATTGGGAAGAAAACACCTCGTCTCAACATGAAGTCTTTTCCTAATTCACTGCTCATTTAAAAACAAAAACACCACAGGTTTAGGTCCTTCCGATTCATTGGGTTCTTCTCCCTCCAACCATTTAAAAGGGAAGCTTGCAATTTTGTCAGGCATTAAATTCAAAACCACACTATAAGAGGTAGAACTCCAAATGTTGCTGCTTAGCCCAAGTCAAATAGTCATGATACCTGAACACCTTCAGCGCAAAAAATGCTTCGAAGTAGCCCACAACTATTAAAAAAAAAAAAAAAAAAAAAAAAAAAAAAAAAGTGGCATTCATGTCCAATAACAGTGTTTTCAATTAAAGGAACAAAATATCACCTATAACCCCAATGAATATTCAAAAATGCCCTTTGTTATGGCAAATCTGCCGTTCCCTCCCCTACTTTTAAAAATCACAGCTTTCTTCATCAAAAATAATAGTTTTATGTGTCCTGAATCTGAATTCTTGCTTTCAGTGGTTTATAAAAGTGCTTATTTGATTCCTTGAGAGATCAAAGTGATGTCAGCTGACAAAGAGTAAAGTTTAAAGAAGGGGATAAGAATTACTGCTCACCCTGAGACAATAGTTATGCAAGTTCCATGTAGCTACAAATAAATATCTACATACGCTAGAATGTTTGTATCTGCCTACCTGACTACCAGTATGTTTTTTGTGTGTTTTTAAACATGGCCCTTAGGGATGAAAGTGTTTTCACATTGATATCAGAAGTACCATAAACTTTACAAATGCACAAGAAGTGGAAAGAGCCACCAGTGTCATTCCACTGAACACGCAGTTTCCCGATTGGCTGTCTTTTTCTTCAAGGAATTTCAAAAACAAAAAGCTTCACCGTCATTTCAAACATACACCTGTAAAAAAAGGGCGCTAGTGCACCTCGTTTAAAAAAAAGTTACTGCTTTTTCCTGAGTAATACTTTAGATCATTGTAACAGACAATACATTTTTTTTGCCATTGAATACTGGGCCACTCCCTGACATCTGTTATTATTGTAAAATCATCTTCCATTATTAACTTAATCTTACAATTAGACTATGATTGCTAAGACATACAAGGTTTCTGAAAGAAGTCCTTCGCTAGCCTCTAATATCGCTGGAAATATTTAAATCTAGCCTTACATCCACTACGCTAATAAAACAAAAAGACTAAAACACATAAAATAAAAAAAAGTGAAAAATTGCATTTGAGGTCTTGTAGACCTTCCCTGGTAACGTCTTCTATTGACATTTAATGGCAGTGTAATAATTAAAGTTTTACTCAGCGAGGAGAGGGACGCATTAGAGACAGTCCTCATCCCACATAACAGGGTCAGGTGAGCTCCCTTAACCTTTACCTGTAGCTTTGGCTTGTGGGGGTTTTGGATCCTGAGCTAGCCGGCTCGTTGACATCTGCTAAGAGACTAGTATACCCTGAGAATTCAGATACGGGAGTCCGCTGTATCCTGTGGTCGACCTCTGTGACGCCCACTCGCGGGTCGCTGCCATAACCTAGCGGGGTTCGGCGACCAGACTTGAACTGAGAGCCGAAGGCTTGGGCGAAGTTCTCTATCTGGTAGGTGGAACGCATGTCCACTTCCTTAGACGACTCCAGGGCAGCAAGGTCAGGATAGACAGAGCCATTAGATGAGCCGCCACCGGTGCCGTTCCCGTTGTTGCTGCCGTTGACAGAAGAGCTGCCGTTCTTGGTCTGCTGGTCTTTCTGGCTGCCACTGGTCAGCTCCTGAGTTGCGAGAGTGTACGATGGCGAGTGCTGCTTCTCCAGCTGGTCAGTAAGCTCTTGAGACGGAGTAAGCTGCTGGTGCGGAGCTGGCTCCAGACTGCTGAGGTGAAAGGCCTGCTGGGAGGAAGGTGAGGCATGGGAGGGCGACGGAGAACCTACCAGCATTCCATAATGGGACTTGCTTAAGGAAGTTGAAGAGGAAGGTGCAAGAGGGGAGGAAACAGGCTGTCCAAATCCACAATCTAGTGGTGAGGTGGTGTAGATGTTCTTTTCTGGGAAGAGTGTGCTAACAGGGCTGCTGCTAGACGACAGGAGGCTTGGGAAGGGTCCAGACGGGCCCAAAATGAAACTGCTGCTATGGCTGGTTCTCTCCAAGGTCTGGAGCAAGAACTTGGAGTACTCGTTCATCACCCCACTCTTGTCTCCAGAGCCAGGAGATCCCTCATCCTGGCCCAGTTCAGAGGTGGCAGAGGCGGGCTGCAATTCCACATGGTGAGAGTCTTGCAGATCAAAAGTCACATCGTGGTGAGAGCCATCGGATTTGTGGCTGTAGTGGTCCAACAGGCTCTGCAGCACCTCATCTGGGATCCCTGATTTGTCATGCTTGTCAACGCTTACCAATGGCGAGGTGTCAAGCAAGGCTAGTGTAGGTTCTCCTATGCCACCTTGGATGACCGTCGGCTGCGGAAGGTGGACAGAGCTGAAGTCAGCTGCAGCGCTGCTGTTAGCAGCATGCAGGTACCGTCTTTTTTTCAAAAACTGCATGGCATCGTCATAGTTGCTGCTGGTACCTCCTTGTTTGGGGCCACCAGAGGTTTGGAGGAGGCTGAGACCATCCATACTTCCAGCTCCAGACATGTCCATAGATCCTTGCTTCTGCGTCAGCAGCTTCTGCTCATGGTTGGCCTCCTCCATAGAAACCGGACACTTGTCCATTCCCTTGTGGCCACCTTTCTTAAAGACAAGCTTGGGTGTGCGTCCATGCTGGTTGTCCATGCTTGTCTCAGCCAGAGCCCCTGAAGAAGATGCCCCTGATCCACTGGGGATGTCCAAGGTGTAGTCCTGTGGGCCGAGTCCTCGTGCCATTTGCACTCCTCCTCCCGCAGCTGCTCCTTTCTTCCTTCGCCGCTCTCCTCCGTCATTGCCACTTTTGGACTTGCCCCTCTTGCGTGGTGGGGCGCTGGTGTTTCCCTGAGTGAGTAGGTAGCTGCCTTGTCCCACATCCTCGTCTCCAAGGTCCAGCATCCCTGGGTCCAGACCTTTCTTTATGGCTTCTCCACAGGTTCTCTTGTGCTTCAGTAATCGATCCGTCCGTGAGAAATACTATGAGGCAAGAAAGAAAGGTTTCCTGATGCTCATTATTTTGTCCAGATCAATAAATTTATTCAAAAAGTACATTAAAAATGCAATTCATAAGTAAAATGACTTAAATACATATCTTCTATAATAAGTATGTTAATTGACCATATGCAGAGAACGTTCTTAAGAACTTCCGCAATAATATAAGCTAGCTGGAACACTTCCAGTGAAATGTCACTTCTTGGTGTGTGGTATCGTCAATGTCCTGAGGTAGCTTTAACAGCATCAGTAGTGTAATATACTTAGTTTATAATCAGAATAAAGTCACTTAAATAATCAGGCCTAGCACTAATTTACTTAATCAAACATAAGACAACATTAAATGACATCAGTGTTCCTCCTCGGGCAAATTTCAATTTGACCATCAGTTTTCACACTTTTGTTTGAGAAAAAGCATCAACACTGTTAATTAAAGATTTATTGTGCACTTAAGTTAGAATCATTGAATAAAATGTGATTGTGAAAAGTGTGCCAAATTCAGTGAGTTTGCGCTGCACTGACTGATAGCTTCTGTGATTATAAAGGGAGAGCACGATGCTCGCTTTGTGTAATTCATTTACAAGAAAAACGTTTTTGTTTTTCCCATGAGATTTTGAGTACTTCATACTTCACCTTGACAAAATGTATTTTTAAACCTTAGTGATTTTATAATGTTTAATATTTATTCAAAAGCAAAAGAGAAAAACTACTACAGGAAATGGCTAATATATGCATAAATGTTCCTCTGCCGCCATCTGCTGGTTATAGTGGCAATTAATGTCTTTTATTTTAAATAAAAGTGTTATCATCAAATGTTGGATTTCCTACTCTTGAAATGTTTGGTTTTACAAATGAGGACAATCTCAGAAAGATGAACAAATAATAATTGTGGTCATCACATCACAAAAATGTTGCGTATGAGTGTTTAATTACAGACACTGCATTACTTATTCAAACGTTCCCATTAGCTTCATCTTTATTGCAATAAACTGGTTTATTGGCAAAGTGTGATAACTGCATTAAAATATAAATACAAAATAAAGTCAACCATTGATGGCTTTGTGTATGTATAGCGAGTACAGAATGACAGCTAACAGTTCACCGGAAATGCCCAAGATGGCATAACTAAAACCAGGAAGTAACCGTGGATATGGTCAATTCACACTTCTGAATTAAAATTCAAATCTGAATTTTCAGAACTGACTTGCAATTCTTGAAAATAACACATTAAGTACTTTGACAATCTTATAATTATTAATTTTAAACAATGGGGAAAAATAAGCCATTTCACTGCTTATTAATATTTAAAAATCTTTTGTCCACCAAATTAAATTTATGTAGCCCAACCAATATGCAGGAGAAAAAAAAAATTGTAAGAGATAAACTACAAAATAATGATTAGGATTATTACACACTCATATGCGTGTATGAGTGATTAAACTTTTAACTTAAGAGCAGTCGTGGCCATTTGTAACATGAACGTGCGAGGCTTCCCAGTGTCATCCACTTCCAGTTGTTTTAGCTGTACAAAAACAGCTTTATGTTATGCTGCTTGAAGTACCTATATTTACCTATAGTGGCTAATGAATTGGAGTCTTGAACATTCACAAGAAATAGCTTACTTCTGCATTGAAAAATAAGGTGGCCTAAACTAGGCCCTTTCCTTTCCTTTCCTTTCTCCTTTCCTTTCCTGACCGACTCTCTTATTAGTCATTGAGTCAAAAAACATTTCTGTTAGGTCTTACCTGTAGGCAGGTGTCACATTTATATGGCTTTTCTCCACTGTGTGTCCTTTTGTGTCTCTCCATATGGTATTTCTGAATAAAGCGCATGTTGCACTGGTCACAGCTGAACGGTTTCTCCCCTGTTAAGCAAGAAAAAAAAAAAATCTCAGCACCATCGTAATATTTGCTTATGACAAGTATAAGACAAAAGTAAACAGACTCACCGCTGTGGATTTTTTCATGGCGTTGCAGCAGATACTTCTGTATGAAGCTCATATTACATTGACTGCACCTAAAAGGCCTCTCACCTGTACAGTAAAAAATCAAATAAAAAAATAATTCTCCACATTAATGTTGTTCACCAAAACATCCCATGAATGCTGCTTGAGACTGAATCTGAAAAGGGTAGTGCAACTGGCAGTAAAAGCTGCTCACCTGTGTGAATGAGCACATGTCTGCGCAGATGATAGGAACTGCGGAAGGCTGCATTGCAGTGCTCGCATATGTGCGGTTTAGAGTTGGGAGAGAGGGGCCCAGAATCACCATCCAGCATTAATGACTAAAAACAGCAAGTAGACAAAAAGAAATTAAAACTTCTCCATCTATTGTTAACTTCTTGTGTAATAAAATAAACTCAAATATTTTTTTTCAGCCTTTTTAGTTATACATTCAATATATATCTTGATATTTATTAACTTGTTCTGAAATATTCATTTACCACCATTTTAATGACACTTAAATCAAAGACACTATTAAAAAATAAATAAAAAAAATGTTTTAGCACTCAGATTTGAAAAAGACTCAAATTTGTAAAAATGGGAGAGTAGATGGTGGGAAGAGGGGAGACAACAACCAATAAAATACAGACCTGCAACACAATCATTATACAGACAAATGAATATTAAAATATGAGTGGAGGAAAAAAAAACAACAACAACAAAAACAAGTTGGGGGCACCTTGAGGCATTTAAATAATATATAGCCCTATGACAATAAACTCACAAAAGTCTTATTAGAGACTACTAACAACTATCTTGAACAAATCAAATATTTTGATAATCATTCTTAGAAATATCAAAAACTTAGCATTAGAGTAGAGCTATTGGTCTGAATATTTAAAAGGTCTAATAATATTTTTATTACCTTTAGGAGCACTGCAATCTCTGAATAAATGACAATTTTTTTACACAGAAAGAATAAAGGCATAGTTACGTTTTCGTCCATTCTTCTTTGAATTTCAGTCTACATCATTGTCTTCTGTGTATCAGAATAATTCATCGTGTCATCGCGTTCATGATCAGATGTATAGCTGTACCAGTGTCCTTATTTGCACATATATAATTCATTTAAAGAAGACATGATGAAAAATGTGCATGTACACGACGCTGATTCATGTTTGGTGAAGTCACTACAGTATATGAAATATGTAATAACTTAAACACACTGGCTCCAGTCCGGAAATACACGCGTTGCATGTGTGGTTACATATTAAATATTATTACACACATTTTCTGTGTTAACTTAGTAGTTAAAACTCCAACTCATACCAAATCATGGGGAAAATGCAAACAACACTTTTCTGTTACTGTAGTGAGGAAACATACACTTACTACACGTGTTCAAACGCAAAGCTGAACAGGCAGGCAGAGGTGAACTAACAGCGCTGAAACTGGCTTTTGTGAGTTTGTGACATTTAAATTTTTCACTGTATTGCAATCTCCTGAATAATACAGTGCAGTGATTGGATTAAAAGAGTTCATTCTCATGAATAATGCAGAGAAAAACACAGAAACTGATGATGTAGACACAATCTTCAGCCACGGGAGCCAATCACCACTCCGAATAAATGCATATACCTCACTTTTCATGACGTTGATTCAACTTTGCTTTTTAAACCAGAATAATGAAATGGCCCCAAAAAACAAAACATAACCACTTTTCACTTAAACATAATGAATGCTATTGTTATTTTAATTGATGTGTATCCTGTTCATATCGGTTAACATCACAAAAAAATGTGTTTTAGGGTTTCAGGACCCTTTAAATAGCATAGTGACTGATAAAAAGGCATATACACCTTTGCTGAGTCCCCTTGTTTCCTTCTGGTTTTGCCCTCTGGTCCTTCTCCATTTGCTCTTCTCCCTCTTCTAGGCCCAGATTCTTTAGGGTCTTTCCCCAGTCTTCCAGAGAACTGCTAATGAAGCACAGAACAACAGCTTAAAATAAAACAAAAAAGACAGTATAGTACAGTATGGAGTGCACCATGTATTGATAACTCCTCGTTTATCATCTAGACTTACATTGCTAAGGCTTAGGTCATGCAAAAGCATATTCTGGTGGTTGCCAAGCGACATGTCCAGCATATCAGTGCTTTTTCCTCCTGCTGTTCCAGTTCCTGTTGCATACATTGGGAGGCGGTAGTCCAACTCACTGAGCTTCTCCTGTTTGATACCCATACTGTGGAGAAAGCCACCACCATGGTCAGGAGAGTCACGCTCCTTCTTTAGGATCATCTCCTGAGGCAGATCTGCCATAGAGGTTTGTGAAGTCAGGCGCGTGAAGCTGGTCACTGGAGGTAAATGGCTGAACATGATCATGCTGGGAGGGAAGTTTGGGTCCATGCCTCCGTTCCGCAAAAACTCATTGCCTAGCTTGTCCTGGATAATACTCATGCTTGGGTCTTCCACAGGCCAAAGTTCATTGATGAAATATGCTATGAAGACAAGAGAATATGAGATTGCTTATGACATTAAATCTAGTAGCTTAATGCATAATCAACTGAGTAGTAAATTAGTTATTTACAGAAAAAAACAACAACAACAACAAAAAAACATTCTCTTATGAATAGTCAAAGTGTATTAATATTATAATATGCAATGCTTCATTTTCCTAATTATTCCTGGTCCATAAATACAATTGATTTCAGTTACTAAACTGGCTGATGATTCAGGGAATTGTGCACAGTGGGTGTATGACATACTGTCATGTGATTAGGCTATGCCAATTATAATTATAATGCAGTTTTTATGACAAAGCTAATTCGGAAAATGTATCTGCTGCATTAGTTTGCTATGTAAGATGCAACTTGTTTAAGCCACCAGAGACTATCAGATATCTTTAAAATCAAGGTCATAATTTCTGTGTAGGTCAGACTAATAAAACCCTCTTAAAGGTCAGAAAGACTCCAGAGCTTCTGACTGAAGCAGCTGACAGATAAAAGCTGAAAAACAAAACAAACAAACAAAAAACACCAATTATATCAGGAACTTATTTCAGAACTATTACTGTATCGCTTAAAAACAAAATATCTTAGCAAGTGTTTTCATTGCATTTAATGTCTTTCCTAAATTGACAGGCATATTTATAATATGCATGGTCTAAAGGGGAAAAGATGATATAATTAGTCTAGTCAAGGCTGTCTAAAATATAACAGTAAGGAAATTGTGGCTTTTAGTCACAGTGTTGAGATCATTTCAACCAAATTGGGGTCAAAGAAAATAAATAAAATATATATATTGTTTTAATTTTGATTAATGTGTAAAAAGCACAAGTTCGAGGAAATAAATATAAACAACCCTTGTGAAGATCCAAATCAGTCCTTTCTGACGATCGGTTAGCTAACCTTAGCATCATAAGATTAGACATTCTTGCTTTAAAAAGGACGACTATGAAACTGTTTTCGGAAACACACTGAAAATTGTTTCAATATATACTTAAAACACCATTAATATAAGATTTGTCATCTTTTTAGAAAATAAAACACGGTGCAAACTCCGAGTCTGTGGTTGCCGCAGCATTGTTCTCTATTGTGATCAGCTAACGTTAATGGATAGCTGCTTAATCTCATTGATATGGCCCCGTCTCTTAATACATATAATTTGATAAGGTTTAAGGAATTTTAGGTGAACTGATACTTTCATTTTACATCGTTTAAAAGTTTACATTCTACTTTTCGGAGCTAAACTGAGTAAAATGTAATCCTTTATCAAATCCAGCTAATCTAGTCGTTCATTACAATTACCAAACACATCTCGGTCTAAATGACTCCATTAGCAGCTAACGGCTAACTAACGAGAACGAGCGAGACATGAGAACTACACATCACAAGATTTTAAACAAACTCGCGTGTGTCCATATACACCTCTCCACAAAAATACATACGAAAGATAAAGCTAAAAAACAACCAAATTGAGAAGTGTTTTATTGAACTAAGTGATGAACGGGCTAGCCAGCAATAGCATGCAGATGAAAGAGCTACTGCTAGCAGCCCATCTCCACACCGCACGCGACGCGTTCCAACGCTACCATTACAACAAATGAAGCACGATACACTGAGAATCGCGATCTTCTAGTGTACAGTTTCTTTGATAATTACTGCAGCGTTGTAATTTTGTCGCGTCTCAAGTTCTTGCCTTGTACATGAGTGTGATATATCGTGACCATTCATCCATTCGTCACCATCACTAATTATAGCCCACACACAGTAACACAATCCGCCGAGAATATGCGGCGATAAATGCGATGTAAAGAGCACGCCGAGACTGGTATACATGTACGCCTGCAAAAGTAGATCGATTTTTTTTTTTACTAAAAGCGCTTCTAATCGCCACAGTCTCTTGCAGCAGAAACAATGATGCTCGGCGCTGAAATGCATCTCTCGCTTGAGCGGCTGTGATTTCATTCGGAGCTTTCATCCGTGCGCAATCCCTCATCTTTACAACCTCGGGCAGAAATAAATGGTACAAACGCAGTCACACTTACTTGTACATGACCACGGCCGACTCGCAGTGTTCAAGGTAATCCCGGCGCTCGATTCTTTGAGTTATTTCACAGCCAAAATATTGTTCTCTTGCAGCTGTTGGACTCTTCCATGTTGTGTCGACGCTGGGAATTATGGGTTGAGCGGACGGGTCGTGAGAGGAGACAGACGGATACAGGCAGGACTAGTCAAGCAGGGGGCCACTATGCAAATGAAGATTGTGCCTGAGCATCTGCGACTTTGTCCTGAGTGTGAATTAGTTCTTTACATAATTGCTGGCACATATTATTAGCCTGCCTATTCCTCAAATCAGGGTATGTATGTTTATGTCAATCTATCTATCTATCTATCTATCTATCTATCTATCTATCTATCTATCTATCTATTGTGTGATATGATTGTCCTTCAGACTCAGTCTTTCAGTGGTCAGCTAATTTTAGTAGCCTAATTAATTTTGTAATTGAACTGGTTTAGATAAATCAATGTAATCATGCCATTTGTTCAGTTAAATATGTGCGAGGCATCTATTGTTCAGATTTTAATAAGAGTATAAGGGACAAAATGTAATTTAGGCCTAATCATGCAGCAGTCTTGTATGAACTAATTGGATTTTAAAATAAATACTTAGAATTATAGACATTTGTTTTGTTAAATATGTTTAATCAATAGGTCAGATTTTATTGATGCCCATCATTGAGGGTGTTGTCAAACACTCTACTCTGGCTAACTTTGGTAAAACAGCCTTTGCTTTATCTGGTATTTTACTAACATATTTTTCTCTTAAAATATTATTTATCTGGAATGATGGCTAATTGTAAACCAACAGAATGCTGACACAAATATAGGCTACCTAATTGTTCCTAATTTTACTGTTGTAAAAAACATATTGAAACGATAATAAATAAAACAATCCTTAATCAAAACTTAAATTGTACAAAACCCCAAACCTAAATGATCTTTATTATTTTAGATTTATTTTATAAATGTATTTATTTATTTTATATTTTATAAGTTACTTCATATATTTAAAAAATATGCACCATCAGGTACCTCCAAAATATGCCTAATTAAAAATATAGCCTATTTACCAGTTTTCCCCCTTTATGTTCTTTTGGATATATTAAAATTGAATGTTTTGAGAAAAATAATTAATTTAGAAGTAAGCTACATGACATCTAGTCATAGGACTATTTTTTTTTTTTTTTTTAAATATATCAGCTCAGAAAACAATGTGTTGTCTAAATCATTTTTATAAATAAATAAATAAAATCATGTCTTTCACAAATACAAAAAAAAAAAATCCTCACATTTTCCCCCTGTATATTGTTATATTGTATTGTATTTTGTCATCGTTTACCTCGTATGTGATCATTGTTAACTTATCTATACTATATTATCCTTATAAGTGTTTTTCGTCTTTTTTTTTTTTTTTTTTTAATTTTTTTTTTACATTCTTGTTCTCATGCAAGTGAGATTTGATTTTGATAAACATAAATGAGTGTGTCCTGTTCTTAGCCAATATTAGATGACCTAGAGCGGATGTTATGATCAATATGTTCTCAGCAGATGGCACTGTAATGCTATAGTATTTCATAGCAGACAAACGCGCTCGAGAGATACGACCCCTTTCTCCTCAGACTACTACTGCTGCTGCTTAGTGATTTGAACACACACACACACACACACACACACACACTCATTTGCCCAACCTCTGCCTCCCTCTCTTAGCGTATAGGCAGAAGAAGCGCGCGTCAGTTCAGATTCAGTGCCGCAGTTTATCTCCACTACACATCTCCAAGCTGAGAGAAGTTGCGGAAAAGACACGGGAGCACTTGCTCTGTTTTTGCTACTTTTTGCGCATCCACACATTTTAATAATTTAAGGATAACAGATAAAAAATCTTAACTGAAAGGCTGCAAGTGAAGTTGTCGATCTATGGAGCGATACGGCGAACGTGTGGAAACTTAAGACACCCTTCTAGCGTGTTTAATCTGACTATTGTGGCTCGAGCATCATGTCTGCGATCAGACGTAAATTCGGAGAAGATTATCAAGTGGTGAACACTAACCGGACCATGTCCTTTTCTGCTCCGGCCAAAAGAAAGCGCCAGCGGTTCGTGGAGAAAAACGGGCGCTGCAACGTCCAGCACGGTAACCTTGGCGGGGAGACAAGCAGGTACATTTCCGACCTCTTCACCACGCTCGTGGACCTAAAGTGGCGCTGGAACCTGCTCATTTTCCTCTTAACGTACACAGTCGCGTGGCTCATAATGGCATCTATGTGGTGGATCATCGCGTACATCCGTGGGGACCTCGGTCACGGCCACGACGAATCGTACACGCCGTGCGTCGCCAACGTTTACAACTTTCCCTCCGCTTTTCTGTTCTTCATTGAGACTGAGGCGACTATAGGCTACGGGTACCGATATATAACGGAGAAGTGCCCGGAGGGCATCATACTTTTTCTGTTCCAGTCGCTGCTGGGCTCGATCGTGGACGCGTTTCTAATCGGCTGTATGTTCATTAAGATGTCTCAGCCCAAGAAACGCGCAGAGACGCTCATGTTCAGCCAGGACGCAGTCATCTCACAACGGGACGGGAAGCTCTGTCTCATGTTTAGGGTCGGGAATCTCAGGAATAGCCACATGGTGTCGGCGCAGATCAGGTGCAAGCTCATCAAGGTAGCGCTTTCTGTGGCAAATAACATTGTAATATCAATAGAGCCCATGTGGATGGTGTGCTGTGTGTGTGTTTGCGCACAGGTTTTAAGTCGTATCACGAAACACTGCTATTGGGAAAATATCCTGCATAAAATTGTTTTACTGGTTCTGGTGAATGTATAGTTAACTGGTCCTATATTGAAAGGAATATTGGATGTTTTGATGCTTCACGTGACAAATGGGGAGGGGAGCTCGCATTGATTTTATGCAAAGCTCGCCATACTGTAAATTTGGCCACTGCATGTTTGCACCCCTAATGTAATGCAATCCGATCTCAGCAGTCTCTGATTTGCATAGAAATCTTGTTTGCTCTCAGAACAAAGAGCATGACGTGTCACGTGCATAAATAAATTGGACACATTCACATTCTGATTATATGGATCCCCGTGAGAAGCCTTGCGGCAAGAGTATGCTTCTCGGACACAAAGTACATTTCATTCTGCTCTATGTGAACTGTCAGTAAGCTATTAGATAGCCTGCTCCACTGGGTTTAACGTGTAGATTGTTATACCTTTGAAATGCTGCCCAAAATGTTACAGTAACACTTAGGTCCAAGTGACACATTTCTTGAACACTGAAAGGGCAAAGATGTGTTGTTTAAACACACACACACACACACACACAGGTTTGTTTTGCTATCAAAGTGAGGACATTCCACAGGCGTAATGGTTTGTATACTGTACAAACTGTACATTCTATCCCCCAACACTACCCCTACCCATAAACCTACCCATCACAGAAAACATTCTGCTTTTTTACATTTTTAATAAAACATTCTTTAGTATGTTTTTAATGCTATTTTAAATATGAGGACTCATGAAATGTCCTCATATTTCATGTTTACGTTGTAATACCAGTGTAATACCCATGTCATTATACAAATTTGTGTCCTCATAAATCACAAAAACGTGCGCACACACACAGCAAATTTTGTTCAAAATCATAAGTCTTAATTTGCTTTTACTGGAAAACAAAACAAAACTTCTGATTAAATATACTTTTTCACATCGGATATCCTTATGACAGATTTCACTAGTGCTTCCTCAGTGAGAATGATATAAGAGGGAGTGAACATATGGGGAGAGGGCAAAGAAAATATGAGCTCATGGAATTGTAATAAGAAAGACTGGAAGGCATGGGACTGATCAGAACAGAAAGGAATAGAAGCATAGAGGGGGGCTGGAGGGGTGGGAGGCTGTGTTCTGAAAGAAGAAGAGCATGATTGACACATGGCTCTTTCCACACCACAGCAGGCGCAATGCAGTGTGCACAGGATGACGGATGGTTGACTTCATAAGCTCTTTCCTCCCTTCTGTTCTGCCCTTTGTCCATTACTGTCCTATACAGAATGCTAGAAAATAAAACAGCAGCCCATCTATTGCTCTCAGAGCGGCCTGCAGTGTAAGCACCCTGTCCTGCCTCTAATATTTACAGTCTCTTTTGCTTTCTTTTACTGTTTACTATGGCTAATGTCAGAGAAGATGAACTAGACAAGCTGTCTTAAGAGTGACTGAAAAATATAATGATCAAGATTATGGGAATTAAACTGTTTTCAAACAGTCATTGAAATTTGCCACTGAAAGTTCTTCCTAAGGTCAAATAAGTTCATTTGTGGTGCATGCAACACACTTCTCTTGCACTCATCTGTCTAAATTGGCAACTGCATGCTGTGCCTCGTGAGCTTTGACATGTTTCTTTCTACAGATATTTGAAGGAAAATCCTGTGAACTTTTGTACATGAAGATGATGATGAAATCAAACTGCATCCCTAGAGTTTCATGGTTAGAATGGCAGGGCTTTCTATAGCATCTCACTTAGCCAGAGGGATTTGACAGGAGTGATTAAATATCACCAGGGACTTCATTCTGGGGACGAGCTGTGAGGAACGAAGGGAATATTAGTCTCCTAGCTCCTTACCCCTAAACCTGTTTCTCCTGAATGCCAGGGAGCTGTCTTACCTCCCCTTGCAGCCTCGCTTTGAAAAAGTCATGTTAAAAGTGTCTTGTCGTAGCCTTTGATTTTTTTTTTTTTTTTTGCTGTTTGAACTCTTTTTCTGTTTCTTCAAAATTTGACAAGTGTATTTGATTTCAGTAGCTTTAGTCTTGGCTATGAGCATTTGTGTGATATTCTTCTAAAGTTAAAACCTTATAAACCCTTTCATCTTTTTTTGGGACAGAATATCTGTCACGATAATGAGATTTTTTTGGATGTTTAAAATTGAATTTGCAAGCAAAAAAGAAAAAGACTGAGAAACGTTACAATGATGACATTCTGATGTGTGTTTTTGGTTTGCACACAGTGGGAAGTGCAATTCACACTTAGGCCCTGTTTAACTAAATACTGGTGCAAACAGGGTCTAAAACGTTTTGAGCTTGTCCACTTTCAACTGCTTCCAGAGGTAGTTGAAAACGCATTCAACCGGATTGCTTTTGCAGTGTAAACGCTCATGTGGTTGAATGTGTTCGAACAGCCACAAAAAGCATTATGGGAAGCACACTATAGCCAGATGGGATTTAAACTTTGTTGGCTGAAGACCCAAGTTTGGTTTGAAGATGAAAAATGTACCAAGCACAATGTTCTCTCACCATTACTGATTTCTAACATGCACTCACAGCATTCGGTTTGGTCTTTTCAGAGCAGAAATGAAAGCTGCTGCTCTCTGTGTGTTTTTCCGCCATCTTTGTGCGTGTTCATATGTAAATTGCACAAGCTGATTTTGTCTATTAGATCAAAAGATCTGAAAAACCCATACATTTACCTACCCATAGACCCTTCCTTCGAAGAAATCAGGACAGAAGTGGTTGAAAGTGGACAAAAGAGAGGGATTAAAACACCAGGTGTAAACGGGTATGCGTCTCCCTTGTCTACTACGATCAACCAAAATGCATCTTAATACCAGGTGTAAACAGGGCCTTAGTTTCAGAAACAGTCAGGGACTATCCGCAGATATCTCTCCCTATACCTTTTATCACACCAGCAGATCACATTGTACATCGTGTTCCTCTTTGAAGGTTTTGCACTTGTGTTTTACAATTCCCTTAAAATAAGAATGTGTATGTGTGTGTGACAGTGGCACTGCATCTATACTTGTGAAAACTCTCACTCTTTTCCTGGGAACACCACTGTGATTAGAGCTCTCAGTCTGTTCACCATCTGTGGCCTTCAGCACAGTCAGCCAACCCCGCTGACTTCACTGCCAATCTCTAATGTTAATATGGAAACACAAGGCTATGTGTAAAGGTAGATTAACAGACCGTGGTTGTTGACTGAAGATGCCCTTTAAAAGGTTTTGTTAAGCATGTAGATATCTGTCCATGTAAGACATAAAGACTAGTGGTACATTTCGTGTAATTTTGCACAGATGACCCCAGCTTTGTGTGCGGGTGGGTAGTTGACATGTCACACTACAGGACACAGCTGTCACTGTCATATTACACTTAAACTAAAAATCTTTTAAACAGTACTGCAATATAACAAGTTCAGTTTTAAGACCTCATATTAACTGCATGTACATGGAATTTTTGTACACCACCGCAAAAGTGAACAGCGACTAAAAAGTTGACCAGTATTCTTTTCAATTCAAACATGCCTCCTTTTAATGTAAATTAGCTTATTGATACAATTTTTATTTAATAATTGTATATATTTAATATTTAAAATAATTTTATCAACAAGATATTGAAACAACAATTAATTATTTTATTTAAGCTTAAAGACATTTGCTGGCCAGATGGTCTCCTGACCAGCTTAAAAGTGCCCACTCTGCCTGGCCTGGATACCAGCAAACCAGGCTAATTTAAGATGTTTTTAACACAGGAATGAGCAATTCACATGGATTGCAGATGTTATACAGTCTCAGTAAAGTACACCAGATCACAGTAACAACCTAACAGAGAATCAACCTGCAATGTTTGGGCGATTGCTTCATGCAAACTTTGATTTTTGGGGTGTGTTTGTGCTGTTACCTGATTTGTATAATTCCTTCAATGAATCCAGGGATACAACAGAACAGCATGTGCAAATAAGCATCACTATCAATAGGCACAATTTATTTTTAGCTCACCTCTGAGCACCACAGGCTGAGATCTTTTTCTGAAAAGTCCTCTGTGGTGTATGCCAAGATTAAATGTAATATTACAAATTCTAGTATATGAAAGAGGAATTGTGAATGAGTCGATGTCTTACCGCTTATCTCACTCTTTGTTTGCTTTAGTCTCGTCAAACCCCTGAGGGAGAGTTTCTACCATTGGATCAGCGGGAATTGGATGTAGGATTTGGAACGGGTGCTGACCAACTCTTTCTTGTCTCACCCCTCACAATATGTCATGAGATAAATTCCAACAGCCCCTTTTTCGACTTGTCTCAGCGCTCCCTCATGAATGAGCAGTTCGAGATTGTAGTCATCCTAGAAGGCATTGTGGAAACTACAGGTTAGTGTCATACATTATCAGAAAAAGAAGTGTTTTGAGAAAGAAATACATTCTTACTTTCTTTCAGCTTGACCTGTTTAACTTGCCATGTTTCCTCGGTAACAAGACCATTTTTTCTCCACTTTGCAAGCGGATGTTACATATAAGATGGGAATAAAATTATTAATAATACAATAGAAAGGCTTTTTCTTGGTCACCCTACATCCGGGTGGCACGGCATGGTACACCATACATTTTTGCTCTGGGAAACTGCATTCAGGAAAGCATTTTGTAATTTTTTCACACATTACAATTATGATTTTGATTATTACAATAATCAAGAAGTGTCCTTAAACAATTTCGGGTTAATAGGCATTATCAGTTGAAGACTGCATAAAAATGCTCTCATTGTGCGACAGTGTACTGATATGAATGATTGCAGCCACCATATATTGTAGTTATCATATTTTATATTATGTACTTGTTATATATTATTTGTTTATTTTTGTTGCATTTTTAAATAAAATAATGCAATTAAACAATTAATAAAAAATAAAAAAAGGAGATTAATTTTATTGGATTGTCAAGCCATTTGTTTTTAGCATTCTGTTATTAGCAAAAACTTTCAATTTATTTCTATTGCCTCCAGGAATCATAAAAATTACTCCTCTAAAGAATTTTTTCTCTCTTTTTTTCCATGAATGAGGTCCATTTAATGCAAAAAACAACAACAATAAAAAGCTGAATAAAGCCTTTTTAAACATTGCTTTCATGATGCCTGCAATGCAGGGTTGCATGACCAATGGCTTGTATTATATTCATCTATTCAGTTTCTGTCTCTCTATTGTAATATGAATTTATGGCTTTCCTTTCAGGCATGACGTGCCAGGCACGAACATCTTACACAGAGGACGAAGTTTTGTGGGGTCACCGCTTCCTACCCGTCATGTCGCTGGAGGAGGGATTCTTCAGGGTGGACTACTCTCAGTTCCATAACACATTTGAGGTTCCCACTCCTCCATACAGTGTGAAGGAGCAAGATGAGAAGTCCTCCTTGCCCTCCCCCGGTCCTGTTCTCTCCCCTACGTTGCTCGATGGTCGTAGTCACAGAGAGCGCATCTTCTCCTTAGATGGAGTTCCTCTCACTGAAGAACCTGGGTCAAAATTACCAAGCAAGCTCCAGCGTATGAGCTCCAAGAATGGAAAAGAGGTCCTCAAAACTGGAAGTGCACAGCCGACAGAAAAAGCCTCCAGCACAGGTGACCTGCCCCTCAGAGTGCAGAGGCTTGGATCCCTGGTGGGTCAGGGGGAGGCGGAAAATCAGCTCCAGCTGAAACCTCTTAAGATGGGTTCAGAGGCCCACACCCAGTCAGCAGGAGAACTGGAGCATCACAGACTGCTTCAAATGCCTGCTCCGGTCCCAGGGCCGAGCCTTAACCCGCTGCCTGCCTCCAGTGGCCGACCAGAGGACAACCTCCCGCCTAAATTACGCAGAATGAATGCAGACCACTGAATGGGTCTTTATTTCTCACACGGAGATGAACAGTGAGGCTTAGGAGGTAGAGATCATTCTCGAAATCATTTAATACTGAATAATATTTATTTAAAAAGGACTACAGTATACTGTGATTCCTCTTCTCTATGCTTATGGAAGAGCCACATCCATTTGCTCAACAATCAAACTCATTGCTTTGCCCTCAATAATATGAGTATTGTAGATATTCTGAATTCAATTTGAATTCAAATAAGCTTCAGCTACTTTTAAATAATTAAGCACCTTTATAGTATGAACACAAAATATCACATGTATTTATTTATGCGGTATAAGTTATCAAGAATTTATTTAGAGTATGTACAGACTTTAAATGTTTAAGGCTTTTTGTCATCAATATATATACTTACTTTCAAATGCATATTTATTGCCACCAATGTTAAAAGAAAATGTTGGTATGTGAATTATTTACATCTTTCGCTACTGAGGTTAAGAAAGAACTGAAAGAACTTTTTTTCTTTTTCACAAGATCATTTTTCCTCAACGTTTTCAAATATTTCTTTATTGTTTCATTGGGAGACACAGTGCAAAGATGACAATTATTGTGCAGTTAAATCAACAATTCTGACTATTTTAATAAATGCATTATTCATTTCTACAATAACTTGGAAAGTATTATTTTTGTGTTCCTGACTGGCATCTACAAGTACGTTAGTTATAGTGTCAAAACAGGCAAACCAAGGCATGAAACATTTAGTGAGTAATTGAACCTTTCAATCATGGTATTTGCATTAGGTCCCATCTGTGTTTAGGACCAGAGACCTGTGCATCCTCTACAGCTAACACTAATTATCATCTCCTTGGAAACCTTGTGATCTTTACCTCGGGGCAGTAGGAGGAAGTCAAAGTAATTCAATTTGCCTCCAAGAAAGAATAACTCTGTACACAGACATGCCATAAACTGCCATTACTCTTAATTAAATGCACAGAGGTTCTCTTAAATTGTTCATTACCCATGCAATTCATTTTTAAGGAAACAGCAGCAGCCAGAGAGAATGTGAAATAACAGTAAAGTGTATCCTGGGGGATACGCAGCGAGAGCATACATTTAATCCCCATTAATGCAAACCATAATCAAGAATACAGTACAGAAAAAAACAAGCAGACTACTGCAAAGATTTCCTAATTCATTGTCCTCATAAATCAGTATATCTATATCTGCTGAGAATGGAGATTGGCAAAATGTATTTCAGCATTGGGAAATCAATCTAATTTACATGATGAAATTTCCATATTTTTGAAAATTCCTTTTTAATTCAACAAGTCTATTTCATAAACTCAATAACCGTGAGGTCGGGAGTAAATTATCCAATCACCTGTCCAGGGTCATGAAGCAGCTGACCAGACAAAGTGCTTTTCCATCATGAAGGACTGCATCTGACTCTCGCTCTGATGGAAAGGTTATTTTCCTCCGTTTGACTGGGTGCCAAGAGACTCTGCAGTCAAGACTGAGATGAAACCATTGATCGCTGGGCGCCATCACATCACTCTGAACAAATGTTACATCTGAATAATCTCTTCTCTAGAGATGAAGCCGAATAGAAGCACAGAAATGTGCTCAGAAAGGAACAGGGAAAACGGGAATCATGATCACAGAAGTCCGATATCCTGAGTCAGGAGAATAGCTTCAACAGCATTGGTATTGATGGTAAGAGTAAATTTCATTACAGTATCTTTATTGCATGCCTTTCAGGGTGAAATATAATATGCATCTGAATTAAGGTACTTTTATGTACCATATTCAATGAAGGATTCGACTGTGATGATAATGGAGAATGCTTTTTAAAGGAACAGTTTACCAAATAAAAAAAAAAAATTAAACTCAGTCATCATACAGTCACCCTCATGTTGCTCCAAACCAGTATGTCTTTGTTTTTATCTGTGGAAAGTAAAAGAAGAAATTTTGAGAAATGTCTCAGTGTTTTTTTTTTTTGTCCATAAATTAAAAGTCAATGGGCTCCCAATGTTGTTATGCAATATCAATACATTCCCGAATATACTACATCTGCCTACAGTGTACTAACAACTACCACAAACAAAAGTGGAAGAAAAAAAAAAAGTACAATTTAACCTTCAGGACTTTCATGGTATCTGTAACATTTTCAGACAGCCAACTGAAATCATCATAAATGTTGAGTAATCAGACATCCTTGCATCCTGCGTAGCTGGGAAATATGAATATTCAAACAGCTTTTTTCTTAACTCATACTTGGATGTTATGAGGATGAGGTCTTATGAAGTCTAAAACTACGGATTCCACTTTGCATACTGTTTAAAACACACTAGAGTCATCTTCCCCCCAAAAAAACAAAATAGCCCTGTTCTCATTTCTAATGCAGGAACATTGCTTTTCATTGCTGCATAATGTCCACAGTCATGCTCGCCATGTGCTCTAGAAAACAATTCCAGATGCTCATTAATACATAATGAGCTCAGTAAATTCTGTCAAAAAAAAAAAAAAAAAACCCCAGCATGTGGATAAGCAATGATGAGGAGATGTCGTACGGAAAGTGAAAGATACCGTGAGTGGAGTATGTTTACCTGCACACTCTTTACACCCCTCAAGGCCTAACAGATGCACAGTGGAAGCTGTCATAAACTCACTTTTTATCGTATTTCAATGCCAACTGCTTAAAGTACAATCCTTTGTTGTCTATCAGTACTTTGTCTAAACTGTGTTTAAAACGCATTCTCCAATGGCCCTTCAAGGTGGTTTAAAAACATTCTGTGAAGCGTCTGCAAGTCTATTTCACATCGAGCTCCTCTCCGAAAAGGCAAAAAAATAACCCTGAGCTGTCGCTGGCATATTGACGCTACAGGCTTGGCCTTTGGCGTTCTAGAGAAAGTGCATGGTCAGCTATGGCCCTGAATCTAAATCAATGAAAACTGCTTTGCTTTGGGTTACAACTTCAGTTGTGAGAATTTGCTGCTCTATGAAGAAATCCAGCAAGATTGAAAACACGCCATAGCTTTCCATAAGGCCAGGAGACAGCCCGAGTTCTTTCCATTGTTAATATGTTGATTTAATAAAATACTTTAATCAAGTTTCGGTGCATTTACATGAGGAAGCCATAAGATTCTACTGAAATTCAATGACAGGTCCCACACTGATGAAAAAACCTAATTAAAGAGAAAACAATTATTAAAACAAATGCTTGTTGTCACATGTGCTTCATAAACTCATTTTGAGATTAACAAAGTGAAACCCATTGTTATTTCATAGATGAAAACAAATGTGTCTGACAAATTACTTTTAGCTAGTTATAGGGTAGCTAGTAGTTCACTCCTGTACATGTTTCTCAGGGTTTATTTTTGAAAGTCAATTTCTGTATATACACAACCTTTAATGACTATTCAACATTTCCACCATAATTGCACAGCAAAACAGATACAGTTCATTAAATGCACATTGACCAATAATGTGACGCATTTTTAATTAAAAAAATGTCTATTAAACAGCCTATTATGGGCTTTTCAGGAATATTAATATTTAAAAAGTAAAAATATTGTGAAAAAAAGGATATAATGATGAAACAAAAAAAAAAACATAAAACAGCAAAAATATCAAATATAACACAAAATTGTCAAACTGTTTTAGCTAACAATATTGTAAACTGAATAAATATATTTAAAATTAAAAATACAAATGTTCATCTTTTCAGTCAAAATCATCATATAGCTGACTCTTGTCTTAGTTTATGTCAATGTAGGATTTGAGGGGGAACCAGACACAAATTAATCTTGCAGATGATTCATTCAAACAGAATATTCCATAGAATTCTGAATCAATACTCTGGACCCTAATTGACCCTTCGCAGGGAGTTTGATTGAGAAGCGATCTAACCAATCATAACGCCGAATCCGCCATTTTGTCTGACAAAGCAGTCAGGAGTTAGAAGATTAACCTCGGTGGACTTGAACTTGAAAAATGGTGTGTACTGACGTCTTTCCGCGTTTGAAACAACTTTCCTTCTCATGTTCATTCATGTTTATTTTATGCTATAAATTAACTAGACTAGTAAGAAGAGATGATCGGTTCACGAGCCTCTTGAGCTGAGGCGCTACAGCAGTCTTTCACGACATATTAAAGAGCCACAAAACGGTTTTTATTGTTCGAATTTCTTAAAAAATTAGACAGTTTGAAAGCTGGTACTTTGTTTAATATCATAAGTAACCTGCTCTTTCTTGTCTGTCGACGTGTTGTCACTGTCCTCTTTGCTCCGCGATGTATTTTCACTCTGTGGCGTGACAGCGCCATGGCTTGTAGGACAAAGCAGCAGTAACTAAGGGGGGCGGGTCTTTGCGAACGGTCAATTCAGAGGATCTTCCATTCAGTCTGGGAACCTCCAAGCTACTTTGTGGCCATGCGTGCTTCCCAGAGGTGGGGGACTTGACTCGAGTCAGACTTAAGTCGCATATTTAAGGACTTGTTAAGAGTTGACTTTGAATGGGTTTTGTGTTCATTAAACAGAAAATTGGGTTAAAATCAGTGCTGTCAACGTTTTCCAGTTTAACACGTCAAAAATATTTAACGCAAACGCAGCATCCTTTTTTTCTGTCATCCTTTGGCTAGCATTACAATATATGATCACGCTCTTATTCATACAAATGCTTTTAAACCATTTAAGCTCGCCAAAAGAGAAAAAGAGAACGCGCTGTCTGTGAATGTCCTGCTGTCACACACGACTCACAGAAAGACGCATGCCAGAATGTCACGCTTGAATGAACAATAACACACCCAGTAATGCCAAAAATGTCAGTTTTGTGAGTATCCTCATTAGGGCAGCCTTGAATGACTTCAAGTCTTAAACGAAAGTAAATAGTTGTGAGAAAGTGGGACGCGCGTGAGATCCGCGTCATGTGCGGCAGATCTTAAAGTGACAGCAACCAATGTTGTCTGTCATTGAAGAACAAAGGTAACAGAAAATTATCACATTTAATTTTTTGCAAGTGCAATGCATTGTAAATGATTATTCACTGTTTATAAGGAAATATCAGCTTTTTTTGCAATATCACTTAGTATATGCATGTGTACGGTGTGTAATAATTGGTCTTCAGTGTTAGACTTTGAGTGAAAAGCCTATGGATAGTTTATGGGGATGCACATAAATATATTCTATACACACACACACACAAAGAAAAAAAAATCATACAGGCCTGCGAACCCAACCATGCACACACAAACAAACAAAACAAACAAACAAAAAAAAACTCAAACTTGCAAGCAAACAATACACTTTTCACTCATACATGCGCACACACATCCACTCACAAATATTAATGAATCACACTCAATCAAATCACCTCTCTCTCTCTCTCTCTCTCTCTCTCACACACACACACACACACACACACACACACACAAATAGAAAAAATCTAATTTTCAAACATGACCATGCACATGCAAAGAATACACTTTTCACTCATACACACGTACACACTTGCATTTATTGATTTTTTTTATTTTATATTTTTATTGTATTAACAACTCAGCTGTATGTGGACACCTTTTGTTGCAAATAAAACTCCCATAGTCCATAACTACTGTAGTTTTTACTTATTTTAATATAAATTCAGTTAAATCATCAAACATTTGTATTACTTGCCAGTGACTTATTTGACCCAAGCTACGACTTGACTTGAATTGCTTGACATAAAGCAGTGACTTGACTTGACTTGCTTGATTCTCACAAAAATTGACTTGGACTTGCTTGAGACTTGAAGGTTAAGACTTGAGACTTACTTGTGACTTGCACATGTGTGACTTACTCCTATCTCTGGTGCTTCCTATAAGGAAGAACATTGTCAGCTTTGGCCAGTAAACCCAAGACTAATGATCGAAAAGACAACACATTGTGACTCACAGCTTGAGCCAGATAATACCAGACATTGTTTGATCCCCAAAACTTAGAGGTCACTCAGAAGAAGAAGGTCCGTTTTGTATCTGAGAGACACAGAGTTGAAATCCACAGGAAAAACCCACAGAGACTGTTTTGACAAATAAACTGCATCAAATTGTTCCAAAAACAATTCTAAACAGATTTCTAATCAAACATCATTCAACTGCATAATTCTATATTATGTCTACACACTATATACATGACATTATGCTCAGAACACTCACAATTCATGTAACTGTTATAACTTTTGAATGGTTGATTGGAAGAGTGTGTTGTTTACTATGTGCGTTGATGGATTTCTAATAACTCAAAGGATGGCATGAATGAAATCTGTGTAAAATGTATCGTATTATTTTTTAGAGAAATCATGTCTAAAATGTACTCTGAAAGTTAAGAGACCAAAGATAACATGTAATTTATGTAATTAAAAGCCACCTCTGAAAAAAAGATTATACCTATTTGGTCAGAACTCCTCAAAGAGGTTGGACAAACACCTCAGTTTAAAAATTCAGGACGCGAACAAAGATTCAGACAATTTAGATGAGACAATGACAGAGCAGATGATGAAGAAGACAAGATAATGGCAGATCAAGATCAGATGAAAATAAGAACAAACAGCTTCATTCAAGCCATCCAACTACTCTCGTCTCACTTACTTTTCAATCTTTTATTTAGTTTCCTTTCTTTTCCGTTGAGAGTCTCGTGTTCTAAGTTAAGTTTTGCCGCAAAGTTTAATCAATAACTCTACAGTCTTTGCCCGCCTCAAAACTTCAAACTTCAGCCATTAGGGAGACTCCACTCATCCAGCACACCAGAACAAGATTGGCTTCCCACAACATCAATCCAACGAACCTGGGAAAACACCCTTCTCCAAGCCAAAGACACCGACAAGGGAATAATCCCCATTTAAAGACACAAAAAAACATTTAAGAGTATTTTGAACTAGACAAGTTGACAAATATACAAAACTGCTATAGAAATAACACATTTGTGTATTTGGACTTTTGACTAGTAACTTATACAGTATAGCCCATGTGACAAAGGTCTCCTATTTTATTTAAAGACTGAGCCAGTCACAAAAGTCTGATTGCTTGCTATAATGAAGCAGGAACTAAGAATTCTGGGTGTGGGTTGAGTTTGTGTGCAATGGTTTAGTGAATGATCCCCATAATGTTGCGCTACAGTTAAGAGTTTCTGTGCCAAAGTCATTAAAACCCACTTTATCAGCCCTGTTATTATTCTTCTCTGCTGTAGCAGCATAATTAGCTTCCCTTACCTAACACTTTCCTAAAACACAAGTTACAACCAGCTATTTTATGCATGCTCAATCAGGAACTGATGTATTAATGACACTTCAATCCAGTATTCACCTCCAAAAGAGAAAGTGTGTGTAAAAAAATTAGACAATCAGTAATGATTATTATGTTTAATCTCTTGTACATTATATTAAGAGCCTCTCCCCTGAAATATCAATATAGTTGGCAGCTCTTTACAGTTCTCATTGCACATTTACTGGTATCTAATAATATGTTGATATATAATTAAAATGTAATGTATTGTTCATGGGCAAAGCCCAGGCTGAACTGCTTGTGCTGCATGGCTTGTTTATTTTTAATTACTTATGGTCTGATATATTAGGTTTCTATCTATTAATATTCTTGAAAACTGTATAGAATATA
Source organism: Hypophthalmichthys nobilis (assembly GCA_037950665.1). Taxonomy (NCBI): domain Eukaryota; kingdom Metazoa; phylum Chordata; class Actinopteri; order Cypriniformes; family Xenocyprididae; genus Hypophthalmichthys; species Hypophthalmichthys nobilis. Next base: position 18,349,511 of record CM075472.1, read on the forward strand.
GGGCACACTAAATATAGATATAAAACATGTTTTTGAAATGTAAAACATGGCGTGCCAGATCCTTAACCTGCTAATGCGGAGAGCACACACACAAAGCTTTAATCTTCAGAATTTAAATGAAGTACCCTCTCCAGAGCGTTTCTGAATGGAAGTGGATGAATGCAGCCCTTTCTATAGAAGAGTTTATTTTAAATCTTCAGCATTAGTGCAGTTCATAAAAATCTCCATCTTCTATGCATCTTAATGAAATTTTCTCAAAAGTCAAACCAACAAGAAAAGAAATTTGAATAGTGAATTTTTGAGTTCAAACAGGCATGTCACAGAAAGAAAAGTCCTTGCTGTCTTAAACAGTTGTTGGCATCACATGAAAGCTAAATAGATAAACACTGATACAAAAAACACCATAATCCACTGCACACGTCAGTAAATTATGGAGTGCTGCAAGGGTCTGTTTTAGGCCATCTACTATTTTCAATATACATGCTGCCCCTTGGTAATATTATTAGAACATGGAACTGGTTTCTACTGAAATGCTGATGATACTCAGTTCCCTTTCGAAAGGGAACTCGCACTGCGTCAACGCATTTGGGGAGTGCCTTAGCGGGAACCGGTGTCTGAAATGCTATCAAATCACGGCAATCGTATTGGCCGGCGACAGCCTATGACGTCACTACTAGTGCGACCCAAACGCACATAAGGAGCACCTAGAGAACAAGTCATCCTCTCTTTCGTCTTTCAGGGACTGTTTTTTTGAAGCGCTATTCAAAGGTAAGAACGGCTGTTTATATAGACGGTTCAGTCAGTGTGCACATCCATGTATAGTTACCTGGTAACACACTTGACTCGTGCGTCTTTGTTAGAGCATGCATGCCCAATGCTTGATAGTTCTGTCGGCACGCGTTGTGAGCGTTTCCCTCCGAGGAAAGCTCCACTCTCGTTTGTCTGTCTCTTCTCGAGGGAAGCAGGACGGGTGTTTAGCTTATTTAGGATGCGTCTACTATATATGTAAGCTATGCTCTATTTACGTTTGGACGAGCGATGTGTTGGTTTGTGTGCAAGCTTTATATCTATCACACACATTACTTGTACATTGTTTGTTTGGACTAGGAGCACACGCGTTCGCCTGTATAAGGCTGTTTTTCTCGCACTTGAGTGTTTCCCTTGGCAACCCTAGTTGCGTGTTTCCTTTCTGCACTCGCGTTTATGTGTTATGAAGCAGAAAACGGTCCTGTCTGTATATGGCAGGACATACGCGGTGGCAGATTATGCTGTGCTCCAACATTTCCCAATTATGCTGTGCTCCAACATTTTCCATTATTCTATGTTTTTTTGTATTGGGGCATTTAAACTGGGGTCCTGGAGCTCCCATTATTAGGGAAGGTTATCGTGGCACCCTTACTATGTGCCTCTTTTCTTTATGAGGTCTTAATAGCGGGTAGCATTAAGAACGAAATATCACCTGTAGTGAATGGCATGGCCTCCTTTCGATCTGAGAGTTGGTTTTTTAGGCTGCCGCTCATCCAAGCTTCAGGTAGTTGATGTGTCATGTGTGTGGCCCTCAGGGGCCGCCCTGATAATCCTCCTGGGTTGAGTGGGCTGGCTTCCTCTCGTAAAGGAGACCTCGACATTCCCTGTGGTGAGTGTGTTGGTTTCCTCTCACTTGGAGAGTCGTTTTGTTGATGCCACCGTTCCATTGAGCTCCAGGTGGTCAGTTCCCCTGAGTGTTGTGTGAGCCAGCCTCCTTTCTTTAGAGTTGTTAGGCTGAAGTCTCCGCTTCATTAAGCTCCAGGAAGGTCATGAGTGCGTGTGTGCCGGCCCTTCTTTTGGGCCGCCCCGATATCCGGCCTAGGCTTGTACTCAGGAATACGTCTTGTTTGACAGAGGCGGTTCAGCTGTAGCTTTCCGCCTCCTAGCATGCAGTAGGCCTGAGTAGGCTACTCCTTGGAGAGCCTCTCCAGCTTAAGACTAGCAGCTAGTGATGATCCTAGTACGCCTCCTCTCTTTGTGAGAGTCGTCCCCGGCCGGGGCCCGCCTTCTGCATAAGGCTATTAATGCAAGTGGCAGGCCTTACGGCCTCCTCAATGTATCTAGGTTGAGCTGAAACTCCTCTTGATATTAGAGTATAAGCGATACGCTGATCTTCAGTTCCCTGGTGGTGTTAGGCACAGACAAATAGCCAGGTGTTGTGGGCTTTCGTTGAAAGCCTCCCCTGTGTTGTCCTTGAGAGTTGTTAGACTTCTTCTCGTTTAGAGAGTGGAAAGCACTATGCTGAAGTCTCTGCTCTCCAGAGCTTTGGTAGTAGCTAGTTTAAGCTTGGAGCATCTCTCCACCAAAAGCTCCTTGATTATTATCAAGTCGCGGAGTCGAGTGTTGCAGGCCCCTCCTGTGGAATTTCTTCCTGTTGGGGCTTCCATTCCTCCAGACCTGAGCTCAGACGGTCTTTCTCGCCTTGGAGTGAGAGTTTTTGCTCAGGTTTTTACCTTTGAGCTCTGTGTCCCATATGTGCCCAACACCAGTGATGCTCAGGTTGAGAGTGTCGAAGTACTCCCCCTTTTCAGGGCGAGTTGAGCACACTCCCTTAGAGCTCAGGCATTAGCCTTGGGCCTGTGGCCGTGTTATGCTAGAGTAGTGGGCCCTGACTGAGGCCTCCTTGTCAGCCCGGTCGCATAGTTTTGTACTCCCCTTATTTTAAGGGTAGAAAGCGATATGCTGAGTGCATGGCTCGTTATGGCAATGCGAACGAGTATTCCAAGCCTGCATACCTCTAGTGGCTATCTCTGCTGAAGTTAGATTTGCTACCAAGTAGTTGGCCCTCCTTGGGTCACCTTGAAAGTGATCCTCTGGGTTGAGCTAGGTTCCTGAGTGTCTTAGTTCCCTAGAATTGAGCAGATGGTTATCAGGTAGCTCAGGCTCCATTGCAGCCTCCCTGATACTAGCCCTGGAGTTCTAGATCTTTACCAAGTAGTTGGCCCTCGAGCAGGCCACCTTGAAGGAGATCCTCTGGGTCGAGTAGGTCCTTAGCACTTCCAGCTAAGATAGTATTCTGACTCCCTAGAGTTATATCAGAGTGTAGGCTTTTTACGAGCCTCCCTGGTACTTGCATTGAGCTTGGTCAATACTCGGCTTGGTTGAGTCCAGTGGGTACTCCCCTCGCATTGAGGGTCGTTCTTTAGAGTATTGCACTCCCGAGGTCTGATTGGAAGTTTGAAGGTCTCTCGTGAGACCTCCCTGGGAGGTCAGTATTGAAGGCTGAGGCCCTCGCCCCTGAGTTGGTCATTGAAATTTAAAGGGTTCTTTTAGTAAGAACTCCCTTTATCGATCAGCTCCTGTTGGTGCTGGAGGTACGTCTCTCTTTAGGGACCCTATTTAGTATCCAGCCTCCAGAGTAGTAATTAAGAAGCGCTCTGTAGATCCTAGGTTGAGCAGAGTAGCTCCCCTTGATTGCAAGAGTTCTAAGCGCTATGCCGAGTTCTGCTCCTCAGGATGCCTGTCTCTACGTTTGGTCTGAGTTGGTTACTTCCAGTTACTGCCAGTTTGCAGTCCCTTTTTCTGGACCCCTCCTCTGGAGGCTAGTGTGTTAGAGATTCTGTTTTTGGTAACAGACAGGTTGACTAGGTTTCTACTAAGCCAGACTAGGTTTCTACTAAGCAGGACCAGGTCGGCCTCCTTGGTGGCAGTCAGGGTAGACTATGCTCCCCTGAGAAGTGACTGGCCGGGGCTCCTTTCGGCTCCCTGGCCACATTCCCTTAAAGGGACCCCTTCTGTTTGAAGTTGTTGGTTCCAAGCCTTTGAGCGGCCTTGGTAGGCCTCTAGATGTTTCTGGAGGCCTCTTTGAGGCTTATAGCTTGGTGGCCGTAGGGAATGCTTTGCGACCCTTAGGAGGAGTGTTTTTTTTTTTTTTTTTTTTGGCATTTCAGTTGAAATGGTTTCTGATATATTGTCACAGCCTGTGACAGTTGCGTAGCCCACTTAACATATTTAGCTTTTACCATTGTGTTGTTTGATTTAATGTTTAATTTAGTTTAACATAATATGGTTTGTTACTTTATTTAAATTCCCTTATCATAAGAAAAACACAGGACAAGTTTAACAAGTTAACAGTTTATTAAAATCTTGAATGGTGGACTGTACCATCATGTTCTGAGTTAGAGGGCATCTTTTGTGTTATGTCATTTAGGTTATCTTTTTGTTGGTTTAGTATTTTCTTTTTATGTATTTTAGGTAGACGATTGTATTGTTAGGTATGGTCGTGTATATTGTTCTGCGATCTGTTATTTTGTCTGAGTTTATTTGGTAAAGTTATTATTTGATGTTTACCTTTACTTGGTTTGGTATGTGCTAAATAGGTATTTATAGCCATGATGAGATGAGCAGAAGTTAGTCAAATTTGTCCAGCCACCGTAACATCATGGGCTGCTGATCTTATTTGTTGTTGTTTTTTTGTTATTATTTTGTTAACAGGGGAGTTATTTATTTTTTCTTTGATTTAGTTTTTGTTAGTCTAGTTATTTCCTATTCTTTGTATATACTTTGGAAATGGTTTTCAACTTCCCTGTTAAGTTTATTTATTTATTTTTTTTTGTTGGAACAAATAAACCCTTTTCGTTTGCCTACTACCTGTCCAGCTTGTTCTTGGCCGACCACCACACAGCCATTCTTTGGCATGCACTCCCCTCAGCATGGCAGCGTGGGTATTCTTTCCCCAAATGCGTTAAGACGCAGTGCGAGTTCCCTTTCGAAAGGGAACGTCTCAGGTTACACATGTAACCATGGTTCCCTGAGAACAGGGAACGAGACACTGCGTCTACCTGCCATGCCTCGGGGCCACCTGCTGAACAGTCCCTTCAGACGATAAGTGGATGACTTGTTCTCTAGGTGCTCCTTATGTGCGTTTGGGTCACACTAGTAGTGACGTCATAGGCTGTCACCGGCCAATACGATTGCCGTGATTTGATAGCGTTTCAGACACTGGTTCCCGCTACGGTGTTCCCCATATGCGTTAAGATGCAGTGTCTCGTTCCCTGTTCTCAGGGAACCATGGTTACATGCGTAACCTGAGACGCTATATATTTCATCATGACCAGATGAAATAAATAAACTATCCAAGTTGACAGATTGTGTTAAAGATATAAAATATTGGATGACCAATAATTTTATTCTATTAAATTTGGATAAGACTGAGGTATTACTGACCAAAAACCCGTATACAGAATCTCTTAGACTACAATTTGCATCTAGAAGGATATACTTCATCCTCTACATTTAAATAAGGCCCTAAATCATTTAGCTCCTGTGTATTTAACTGATCTTCTATTGCCAATAATCCATCACGCTCTTTAAGGTCACAAAACTCTGGACTTTTGGTAGCACCTAGGATATCCATGTCAGAGAGCGTTTTCATATTTGGCTCCTAAACTCTGCAATAGCCTTCCTGATAATGTTCTGGGATCAGACACACTCTCCCAGTTTAAATATAGATTAATGACACATTTCTTTTGCCAAGCATTTACATAATGCATCTCATAACCTTGCACTCCAGCTATATCAGACATAAAACAAATTTCACAAACATTTCATGAATGAAAATGGAATAATAAAGGGGGGTATCGGGTACAGGATCTCAATATCAGCTGACCGCTAAGTATGTCTAGCAATCTTTGGAATGGTGGAATGAAGACAGGACAAAATGATGCGTGTGATCAGCTCCGGTCTTGCTGGGTTATCTATTTTTCCAAGACGTTCACATTAGAACAAACACAAATGTCAAAAAAATACACTGTCACAATAAATCGTTTTTTTTTTTTTAATGCAAATCTTCACTGTTTCTGTCTCTTTCTTGCAATTACACAGCATTTTCATGAAGATCTGTCCATCAGTCAATCACTGTGTTACTCGTTTGCATATTCAAAATGCTGTTCAGTGTTACATGACTTTCTGTGCTTTCTCTCAATTCAAATCATATAAATTATAGTATAAATTCATAAATAGGGTATAAATTCATTGAAAAAAGAATGCTTGTTTGACAATGATTGTGTTACTACATATTAGCCACATTTTTTTAAAACACGTTTTTTTTTTTTTTTTTTTAAATCTCATAACTTAGAGCAAACATTATTTGTAAAATTCTGTTGAACAATAAATATAATGCCTGTTTATGAATATATTAGCCTACTGTATCAAATTTCTAGGGCCTATAATTTATCAATATGACCAAAAAATCTGTTGTACACAATCTACTTAATTCCTTCTGTCCTCTGATTGATAGTTCATACTTTTTTCCCAAGTAAAGTCATTTTTTACTCATAAATCTTTAATTATTTTTATGAAATAAATGTAAGATAAACATTTACATTTACTGTAATTTGGGTTTACTTGATTATTCATGCATCATTTTTTAATGTTAAAAAAAAAAATCTTTTTATATTTTTTTTTATGTTAATGTAAATGTCAAATATGACACAACAGGCTTTTTTGGGGAACATTTATTTGTCCATTACTCAATTATCATTAATTTCCATATGTGTTTGTTTGTTTTTCTATCCTGGTGTAAGGGGATAGAATATACAGTTTGTACAGTATAAAAATTATTATGTCTATGAGTCCCGACAAAGATAACGAACCAGACGTGTGTATGTATGAAATATGATACTCAAAAAAAAAAAAAAAAATACATACAAACTTGTATTAATATATGGTATATGCATGTGTTTTTTGTTGAGCATCATATTTATACATCTGGGTTTTAAAGCTCATATATGCAAATCAATGATAACTAAGAGATGGAAAAATAAATGTTCCCCAAAAGCCTGTATTTTTGACATATACATTAACATGAAAAAATGTAAAAAGAAGTTTTAAAAAAAAGAAATTTTTTACATAAAGAAAATGGTGTATGAATATAAATAATCAAGTTGCTTCAGTCCAGTAAATGTTTATCTTACATTTACTGTATAAAAATCATTACAAATTTATAAGCAATAAAGACTTTACTTGATAAAAAAAAGTATGACAGAAGGCATGAAGTAGATTGTGTACAACAGATTTTTTTTCAGCAAAGTTTTGGTCAAATTGATAATTGATATATTCATAAAGAATGTGTAGTTTAGGTTATGAGAGAATGAATATTTTAAATTCAATTTAATTTGCACTGCCAAACAAGCATTCTATTTTCAATTAATTTATACACTCAAAGAGGCAATTATCCTGGAGATACAAACATTACAATACAAAATAAAAGTTTAAAAAAAAAAAAAATCATGAAATTTTATTATTTATGTCCTAATTAGATGGAAAATAGCAATAAATTAATTTTCTGATTTCTCTTTATGGTCTTGCCCTTTTTAGGGGCTAGTATGAAATTTAACTGTGCAGACTTAACTTATATGAGTCTGCATTATAAATGAATTCATAAATATTGTTTATCAATTCACTTATTGTTTATCAGAATGTGTTACAAAGGATGTTTATTGTATGTTGTAAGAGAATAAAATGTTTTAAAATAGTTTAAAATGTTGTAAAAGGCATTGCCAAACAAGAATTCAATTTTCAATGAATTTATACTCCCAAAATAGCAAAGTATCCTGGGAGATACAAACATTAAAATCATATTTAAAAGTAAAAGTATAAGTCATATTTTGGAAAAAAAAAAAAAAAAAAAAAAAAAAAAAAATTATTATTTGTGTCCTAATAAGATGGAAAATAGCAATACATTAATTTTCTGATGTCTCTTTACACAAATAACATGCTTGAAATATAAAATGTATGCCTATGTATTGCATAATAAAACAAACTGGATATTCAACAAACTGGATACTTCCATATATTGGAAGCAAAAAACCTACCTAATAATATAAGCTAAGCTAGCAGGCTAATCGGGTAGATGTATGCTATGCTAGTAAATGTGAGCTAACTAAAAAAAACAGTAAGAACAAGAAATGCTTGATTTCACAACCTACAGCTTCAGTTATATACAGTTATATATGAACCAAGTAATTTAAAATATATTAATGGTCATTATAACACATTTTAAACTATATAAATCATAATGTGTTTTCGTGGGAATTATAATCAGGCGCTAAAAATACTACCCATTAAAAGTCCGTTGAACCAATGGGATCACTTGGGGTCCTAAAGGCGACCCGATTCCTTGGGGGACTCGATTTCTCACCTCACTGGTCTTGCTGGGTTATGATGATCAATGCAGCAGACCCATCACAACACACTGCACTCACATAACGCCCTATACTGGTCTGGCAGAACCACCATTCCTTCATTGTATTTTCACATACAGAGACAATATTAAATTCATCAGTTGTCACGAACCAACAATTGGGGCATCACACATCTCATCCTCATGGACCGCACCAGATTTGCCAGTTTTTGCTGTGAGATGTTATCTCACTCTTCCATTAAGACACTTGCAATTTCTCAAACACATGGGGGAACAGATGGTTACACTGCAAAGAGAATCAGCTGTCCTTCCTGTCTGCCTGTAGCACTGTTTAAGGCAGCTTACATTATGGACATTGCAGTTTATTGCTCTGGCCACATCTGCAGTCCTCATGCCTTCATGCAGCTGGACATGTTAATGCAGGTGAGCAGGGACCCTGGGCGTTCTCTTTGGTGTGCTAAGTTGATGTAACCGTAACCTTAAATGTCTGCTGCCTGTAACTGGTATTGTCTTAAGAACTGTTCCACAGGTGCATGTGCAATATTTTTATGATTCATTCAACAAGCATAAAAAACATTGTTTAAAACCTTGCCAATAAAGATCTGTAAAGCTTATTTGGATTTTACAAAATTATCTTTAAAATACTTTTGATTTGTAATGTAATTATGATATCTGAATTAAAATAAAATAAAAGAATATACAAGTAAAAACTTGAGATAACTCAAGATGCCAGTCTCTTGAGTGTGTCAAAAGACTGAGTAAACTAAACAAAAACTACTAGCCAACAGTGGCTACCTTAGTGAAAAATAAATATACTTAATTGTATTTAAAATACATTTAAGTATACTACATTGACATGTCTATGTACTAATTGAAAATACATTGTAAATGTAGTTATTTCATGCTTCCATCAAGCACAAATTTGGTACAATACTAATTAAATTGTAAAGTTGTATATCTTTTACAAATGCAATTGGGGAAGGATGATATATATATATATTAATCTTTAAGAAAGTACACTGGCTAGGTTCTTAATTCCATACATGTTTGAAACTTGTTAAAAGTGATTATCATAATGATGTTTTCTGAGCAAAAAATACTTTAAATATGACCTACGAACGGCACAAACACACAAATATCTATATATAATATATCCCCACCCATTGTATAAATAATATAAACTAACTGGACAAAACCGTTGAAAGAGGATGCCCACTTCATAACCCCAAAGACATGTCCATGCTTACTCAGCTCACAACTAGTCTCGGTAAGGGATGAATGAGGCAACTCATCTTATGATACTGTAGATGTATGAAAGGGTTAGTTCACCCAAAAATGAAAATAATGTCATTTATTATTCACCCTCATGTCGTTCTACACCCGTAAGACCTACACCCGTTCATCTTCGGAACACAAATTAAGATATTTTTGATTAAATCCAATGGCTCAGCGAGGCCTGCATAGACAGCAATGGTACTTCCTCTCTCAAGATCCATAAAGGTACTAAAAATGTAAATCAGTTCATGTGAGTTCAGTGGTTCTATCTTAATTATTATAAAGCGACGAGAATATTTTTTGTGTGCCAAAAAAAATAAATAAAAAAAAATATATCTTTTAACAATATCTAGTGATGGCCGATTTCAAAACATTGCTTCAGAGCGTTATGAATCTTTTGAGTCGGATTCAGATTCGGATTCGGATCGCGTATCAAACCGCCAAACTGCTGAAATCACGTGACTTCGGCGCTCCGATTTACTGATTCGATTCGCAAAGCTCTGAAACTTATTGAAGAAGTGTTATGAAATTAGCCATCACTAGATATTGTTAAAAAGTCTTTATTTAGTTTTTTTGGCGCACAAAAAATATTCTTATCGCTTTATAATATTAAGGTGGAACCAATGTACTCACATTAACTGATTTAAATATGTTTTTAGTACCTTTATGGATCTTGAGAGAGGAAGTACCATTGCTGTCTATGCAGGTCTCGCTGAGCCATCGGATTTAATCAAAAATATCTTAATTTGTGTTCCGAAGATGAACGAAGGTCTTAGTGGTGTAGAACGACATGAGGGTGAGCAATTAATGACATTATTTTCATATTTGGGTGAACTAACCCTGAAGGCCATATTAATGTTTGTCTGTGCCAGTTATACTAATGTACATATAAATAAACTGTGCTTAAGTGTATATACTATTTTTTTTCACTATAGGGTAGTAATTATTGCCAGTGTGTGCGTAGAGGGTTGATATTAATTATTCATGCCCCAGTGCATGCTGGGAAGAGGGTGAACTATAAAACATATTTTCTGACATTTCTCATAGGAAACGTTAATTATATTAAACCATTTAAAACCATAAAAATGAGGTAAACATTTTGTTGGCACATCTTTTATTATGTAAATGAAAAAAGCCTGTTTCTTCCCAAAAAAAAAAATAAATAAAAAAAAATAAAAAAAATGATGGTGAATAAAACCTAGACCAAGAACGGGTGTTCTGTTATGTTTAAGAAAGACAGCAACTCTTCAAAAAATCTGCTGAAAGGCAAATTGACCTTACAATGTCCTTTTTCCTTGTCCTTTTTCCATTACGACAGGGGAAAGGATATAAATAGCCATTAGGGTTTTGACCAAGCACTTGCCTGTGCCAACACTCGCCCAGTAAAACAGCTTGGCCCAGGGCATCCCGCCTGCCTGAGGAATGGCAGGACAGCAGGCCGGACCTCTGGAAAGGTTTCAGCCATCTTACTGTCCCTCTAATGTCCTGCCAGCCAACCAACACACTGGATAAGACAGACAGTCTGGCCACAGACAACGACAACAGTCATGTCACAAAGACGTCTGGGCCCACCAAATCACAATGCAAACTTGAATAAAATATGAAACAAAAAACTTGTCTACACCCTTCCTCTTTGCCTAGTTCTCTAATAATAGGTATAAATTACACTAGAAGTGATGTAGATAAAAGCTGATATCTGAACTGCCTTTTAATCTCCAACCTAAACCAGAAGCTCTTTGCATAATCACAGACAATTAGATGACGTTACCAGCGTACAAATTATACAATGATTTTCAAGGAGGTCTAATGTTTTAGTTTTTTTTTAGTCATTCTTTTAAGACCTGATCTCATGCTTTCATTCTAGTTGAACAAATTTTTATTCTACATAATCACTGTTTCAAAACATAAACCAATGTGATATATAATGAGAACATTTGGTCTGAACATTTTATCTGAAACACAATAGTATGTTCTTCTTACAGTTTAGTACTTTAAACAATCAGTTAGTTCAATAACAAACAATGCAAGATACACGTTTCAAATCACCCTTGTTGCTGAAATAGTTACAGTAACAGGCTACAGATGCCACATTAGAAAATAAACTTACATTACCTAAATTACATAATTGACATAAAATCCATAAAGTTTGTAATATATTATAGAAAAGAGATGCAAATCAAAAGTTTGAGAGTATATGCTTTATGAAAGGCAGTTACTGTGAATGAAACATTTATATAGATTAAACACTTATTTTGTGTTGTGAAAAGGATACTGTGATTGTGTGTATTGTACGGTGGCCGAGAGAGCTCAACGCGCTGCAAATGAAGAAAGCATATGCAAATAGAAAAAACACCAGCAAATAAAGAAAACATCTTCATCAGTTTGACAACACATGTGCTGCAAAAGTTCACAACACGAGCAAATACAGAAATGCGCTGCAAAAGTTCACAACACGAGCAAATACAGAAATGCGCTGCAAAAGTTCACAACACATGCAAATACAAAAACACACCGCAAATGTTCACAACACATGCAAATACAAAAACGTGTTGCAAATACTCACAACACAAGCAAATACAGAAACACGCTGCAAATGGCACATACCAGGCCCGGCGATCTCAAGCCCCCCGTCTGCGATGATCTGAATGATGATAATGATGATTAGGCTACTTTTAGAATTAAATTAATATTTTAATTTGCCCCACAATAGCGCATCACGCATAACCGACGCACTATAATAAGATTAGCTAACTCCTCATTTAAAAAAAACAACTTGTTTAACATCTACATCTCTTATAATTTTTTTTCACTATATGGGCCACAAGAGAAATATTAAGAAATAAATTAAGGTTAAATAGTGTTATCAGAACATGTTGAAGTAGAGCTCTCATCGCTGAGTTTTCAGTTTCACTTTCTGCAGTGAATAATTGACTGGGATTTGAGACATAAAATCAAGTAAATTATAAAAAAAAATATTATTTATTATTAATAATTTATTAATTATATTTTTAACGCAAAATAATACCTTTTTCACACAACCACAGAATGAGCTCTTACATAGGTGTGCTGAGTTTGGAGAAAATACCTCATTCTGTTCACAAGTTATAGCCATTTTAGTAAAAGTTGCTCCACCCACTTCAAACATTTTGGCGGCCCTTAGGGACCGTGAATCGAAATTTTAACTTTTTTTTTTTATATAAATATTGACTTTCAGACTCCGGAGAATCTTGCTATACTGTTTGGTTCTGATCGGCCAAAAACCTATAGGACTAGTTCGCAAAAGTAGGTTTTTCAAAAAATCCAAAATACCTGAAAATTTCATTAAGCCTCCCAGCCTGACCCTTGTATGAACTGATCAATCAAAAAACAGTGACTGCAGAAATTGCAGGAATGTGAGACGTTGCGAGTGCCAGACTGGGGGCAGTGACAGCAGTCTGTTCTGACTCAGAATCCATGCAGAGAACGGAAGGCTGAAGCATGTTCTGAGCTATGCCTTTGTCACAGCAGAAAAAGAGAGCGAGAAAGAGAGGATGGGAGGAATGAGGACAGATGCCAGCTCCTCCTTCACTCATCTGTATTCATGAAGGACAGCAGAAAGCTTTGTGTTGCTTATGGATAGAAAGAGCACAGTGAACTTTCCCATCAGGCTGCAGCTGGGATTTTTGGGTAATGTTGTATTATTATAAATGTGCGTATTTAAACAGAACATAGTGGCTTATTCAACAAGCAGATAACATTTCATTAAATCTTTAAGGATTTTGAACCCTAAACGTCTAAATTTTAATCTAATGTTACTAACAATAAAATAGTGAGAAAAAAGTAGCACAGATTAGAAAAAAAAGCTTTGTGCACAATAAAAGACTAATAGAAGATGCCAAAAGACCTCATTTTAGAGAAGTCCCAACTATAAAATCTCTACCCCACTTTATCTAAAATCCTAATTAGGTTTTGCATTATCATTTAACTATTGCTCCGAGTCCTGTCCCTTAACCTCATTTAAATAACATTAAAAGTTTCTTTCAAGGACATGTCTGTAATGACCCGAAGTACTTTAATGAAAGTTCAGACAGCTGATTAGGCACCCTCATTACAGACAGAGAGAATTATGTCAATAATTCATATAGCTATTAGTAAAAATATTTCATACATCCATTACCACATCCATATCTTTGCAGAAGCTGAATTCATGCACTTTAGCATGCATTTTATTGTCCATCAATTGGCATCAAAACTGTTTGGTTACCAACATTCTTCAAAATATTATTTTGTGCTCCATACATTACATGAGGGTGAGTAAATGATGACAGAATTTTCAGTTTGGGGTGAATTGTCTCTTTAAACCATGTTGAGGAACTGAAATTGTAATTTGCCCACTCACAATAATCAACACAACAGCAATGAATATTCCTAAACTCCTAAAATATTAGAAGAAAATAAAGCTGCAAGCAGCAATTATCGGGGTTCAAGCGTTTTAAGGCCTTTAAGCACATTCTAGGGCCGTGAGTCAAGCAGGCCCAGCGAGTTTCATTCCTCCGTTAACCTTGTCTGATCACCGTTAGGACTAAATTGGCTGACGGTGGCCATGTTTTTCGAGATGCGTGAATGTCCTTGGACAAAGACACCACATGTCAGTTTTCAAGTCAATCACACTGACTGTTGCATAGCTATAGCCATTTTCATGTTTTTATTATAGAGCCACTAAGTGGCCAGTTGCGTCCTTTTTCATGCAACCACAGACTGAGCCCATACATAGTTATACCGAGTTTGGTGAAATTATCTCATTCAGTTCAAGAGGGATAGCCATTTTAGTAAAAGTGCCCACGTCGAACATTTTGGCGCCCCATCATAGACATGAATTGAAATTTTGGCTTTTTTTGATAATTATTGACAATCAGGCTCCAAAGAAAGTTTTGAAAAGAATGGCAATTTTTTTTTTTTTTTTTTTTTTTAGGTGAACTATCACTTTAAGAATTTACATAGACTTAAAAAAGACATGTTCTATCATGAATCTGTAAACATAAATCTATGAATCTTACATGCATTCAGTCACACTCTCTGTTCCTGTATGTGTGTGTTGGATGATTTAAAGCACATGTCATGGGTGGAATCGCAGGAGAAGATGGCGCAGATGGATAAGGCTCTGCACTATTTCATCCTGACTGACCCAACAGTACGCCACTTTTCTGCTCTTGCAGACAAAGCAAGATATCACAGCTGAGACAGCTGATGTCCTGCCTGTGGCAAATGTTGCGTGAAATAACACACAAGATCACACTCACTCAGGTCACCCTATGCTCTTGTGAATGGTCTGAGGGTGGGTGCAATTTTTCAAATGGTTGTGTTAATTTTTTAAAAAAGACCACACTACCTAGGTCACAATGAAACGGATGTAGCAACAGATAATTTTTTCCTGTATTGCGATGAACATCTGAATATATCGGATTATCAAAAAAGATTCTGTGCATCGGTTGTTGATTGGATTTTGTGATGTGGACGCTGCTCTCAACAAAGAAGGCAGATTAACATGATTTTACAGGGGCAGGGTTTATGCAGATGAAATGACTGGAGACATTCTGCATATGTCACCTGAGAGAGAAGTCTGTCATTTTTACCTGAAGGTCCAGTTTTTACATTTTGATTAAACATTACAAAATTTTAAATATATATATATAATTTAAAAAGAATGAAGAAAAAGAAACATACACAGATGAATTGTTCACAATAAGATCTATAACATGCATTTAAAATAGATACGGTGAATGTTCATTTTATGTCGAATTTAAAGAGTTATATAATATAGTATTTTTTTCACTACATAAATATGACATCAGTGTTTATATAATCATTTTTCGTTAATATGTCAGTAAGTAATCAATAAGTAATTAAGAAATATCACACAAGCAATGATGCCTCAAGCATATAGCTGATTCACAGCAGTGTTCATATACAGACCAACAACATGTTGAATGGTTTATTTTGTAATACAGTTCAATAAATAAGAAGATAATATTGAGTTGTAATGCTGATCCGATACTTAGTATTGAGACCATTACAGACCTTTTTGTCGGATCCAGTATCAGTCTGACTCAAACGAGACAGATACAAATCCGATATTGTGCATTATGGTTGTTACTGTTAGGCTCAAAAAAGGAGCATGAAAAGTAGTATATGTATTATAAAAGCACCATAACTATATTCCAGGTCATTTAATAGCTTTATTTGAGGAACAGACTGTATATTAGGTTGTTAAATTTAAGTTCACAGAATATTTTCCCTCCTCTACAGTCATGTAATGCTCAATTCAGCATTCGAAGAGCAAGTCACATTCGGTTATATGGTAAAACTGTCTCCAAGATGTTCCAATGTTACCATTATCATGCATAATAATTTCTGTGCTTTATACTGTATTTTGCTGATGTTTTTTGGTGAGTCTGAATGGTGTGGAACTCACTATCGGGTGTCTGTTATGCCAGTCACACATGACATGATTTTAGCCCTGATTTTCCACTCACAGACAGTTAATTGACAAAAGCCCCAAATCTGAGGCAAATAGGTGCTCATTCACGTGAGTGACAACTGCTGTGTTTTTATTTGAAGTTTTGCTAATTAATATTATAAATGTTTGTTTAATTTCTTACAAACTATGAACACCATAATTTACTCAGTACAACATCTCATTGTTGTTAATAAGTTCTGTATGGTATGGTATTGTATGGTAGTTTTTCCTATAAACTACAATAACACTAAAAGGCTGATGTGACTCTGTCTGTTACAAGAGAGTCTGTTCTCTAAGCAAAATCATGGATGCTGATTATGAAGGGCAGAATCATCATCCAGCCACAACAGCTAACAGACTCTTAGTTTGACCAACTCAATTTAATTGGCCTAAACTGAGTTGGACCAATGCAATTAAATTGAGTTTTGAGCCAATTAAATGGTCCAACTCAGTTTACTTGAGTTGGTCCAACTCAGTTTGGGCCAATTTACATGAGTAGTTCCAACTCAATTAAATTGGCCCAAATTGAGTTTGACCTCAGTTTAACTCAATTAAATTGAGTTGATCCAGCTCAATTTGGGCCAATGTAATTGAGTTGGTCTAACTCAGTTTGATCAAATACAGTTTAAATGAAATCGACACATTAATAAAATTACTTTTTATGCTTGTCAAACTTAAAAATCTATTATAAGCAGTTTCATTCACCATTATACACAATGTAGACTCCTGTATACACAATGTGCCACTCCTGACTTTAGCACAGGCGCCACTTTTCTGCATAATGGTAACCACAAAATTCTAAAATATTACAGAAACTCTCCAAAGTGTCTAATATACTCAACATTAACACTAACATTAACTAACAACATTTTTCCTTTACTGAAAAACACATAAAATAACACTTTAATCCCTAAATTTACTCACCTAATGCAATCCCTTGCAAAGCATGCTGGGAACTAGAGATCCACTGCCCAGTTAGTTATGTCAACTGTTGATCCCTTCCCTGTTCTGCTTTGACTGAGTTCTGTTTGCTGGTTAGTTATGGTTTTAATTGGATTACATTCACCATGTCGTTATCTTTGTAGGCCTATATTTAAGTCATCAGATTCCCCTGTTCATTGATCTATGTAGTCAATGTTAAATGTGGTTTTGTTATACGTCTCCAGAGTTTCTCCTACGTGTTGCTTGTTAGATTTGCAACTAAAGTCTGAGCAACAAATTCTGTGACAGGTATATACTGTATATTCTAAACTGAATAAAAACAGGGACCCTCTTTAACTACTACAAACATTTAAATTATTAATACATAATTGATACAATGCACTTATTGTGTACATACATGTTTTTACATTGTATTTTTATTAAAAAAAATACTTGCATGTAATCACATCTGTAACTAATTTTTGTAGTTACATACAATGTAACTACACATTCAATCATTCAAATTACTCATTCATTCATTCATTCATTCATTCATTGAAATTACTCATTCATTCATATTAGTCATTTATTAAAATATTCAAATTATTCGTTCATTCATTCATTCATTCATTGATATTAGTAATTCATTCAGTCATATCATTCATTCATTCAAATTAGTCATTCATTCATTCAAATTAATCATTCTCCTTAACCCACACTTGAGTCTAACCAAATCACAAAATCTTTCCCTAACCTTGAACCATATCCCACCTCAATAGAAACAAAACTGTTTTTCAGTAAATGTTTTTTTTTTTTTACATATAAAGACCCTAATATGGAGTTTTTACATAAGTAAACAGTAGTTAAGGACCCTAATATGGAGTTGGACCAAAAACAGTAGTATTGGATTGGCGTCAGTAGGGTCAGATGCTCAAGGTTGCAGTACAGGGATCTATATCGGACATGAAAATGTGGTACAGAACCATCCTTAATACTGAGTAATATACATTTTACACACAACGTTGCCATTTACCTTGTCTATTTTTGCTCCACGAATGAAAATAGTTACAACAAGGCAAAAGCAACTGCAGTGTCTCAGTGATGTGCAACAGTAGAGGAAATTTATTCCTGAACAAACCAGTGTTCTAAAAGAAGTAGTTGAATGAATGATTCAATAACTCTCTCATAAAAACCAGCCACTTGTCGCCACCTACTGGCATAAGATGTAGCCTGCTGAAAGAGTGGCCGAAAAATCCCTTCCAATAATATACTGACTGACAATCAAATTTAAGGAATGGAACAAACTGTTATAATTATAATTAATAATTACATTATCATTTAGCTTGTGATAATCAACTGAATAGGCATGACCTGACTTAAACTGCTGATTAGCATCTTGGCATTGAAATGTCTTCACAATAGAAAAGAGATGTGATAAACTGTGCTCATTACAGATTCGCTAATGAGAACAGAGTAAAAAAACAAAAAACAAAAATAAGCACTGATTTGAATATTTTAACTGTTTACTGATGAGCATTTAGCCATGATCCTTTTGGCCAGTGTTGTATGAAATCTTAAAACCAATCAGTTACATGAGAAACCTTGCGAGACTTCATAGAGGCACAAGCTGGTGGTCCATCTCGATGAACTAATAATGCATGTTTTCAGAACATTTAATCTAATACTGCGTGGGAGGAGGTTAATGAAAGTGAACCATTTTTTTTAGAGCTGTTATGAATCAGCTAAAAGGGGCATTACCATTTATCATGTAGTCCCATGGGGGTGGTACATGCATTTAAACATAAGGCTAGTAAATCAAGAGCAGACAGGAAGGTTTTAATGATGCACTTTTTTCCTGCTATTGCATTTACCATATAGTATGCTGATAATGCTGTTACAGTCCCTGTTAGCAACACTAGAGCGAAAGCCTCAGTCATGCAGATTTGTGCTCTACAACATCAGAAAAATATAGACTTTGCTTTAGTTGCAGCATTCTTTTTATAAAAAGCATTTATAATGTAAATGACATTTCTCATATTTAGAACAGAGTCATGCCCAGCATTCTAACTCAGAGAACTAAACTCAAATCTCAACCTCTGTGAGTGCTCATCTCTGACCCAGTCCTAATTAAGAAGACCTGACCTGGGTTGTCTTTCACTCCATTCATTTTTATAAGCCTCAAATGAAAGAACACTGACCTCTTGTTCTCTAATGAAAAGCAAGCATAGCAACCGGTGACAAAGGCAAACACCATCTGCTCAGGATCAACCTAAATGAATAAAGATCCACAAAGAAAAGGGGCAACTCATATAAGCCAATTCAATACAGGATGTCAGTTCAGTCTTGTTTTTGTTTCCTATTAGTATTCGATTAATAGCAATATTATATATTAAACATATTATATTCAGTTCAACATACTCCTGGTATTGTCAAAAGACATCTCAAAGGGTTAAAAAAACCTTTAAATCTGAAGTGTGTAATTTGTGACTGCTTGGGATGCTGAGCAGTATTGATAACACCAGAGACACATTGGTAAAATAATAAAAAAATAAAAAATATTAAAAAATATTATTCAGCTTTCATTAAAAATAAAAAACAAAAACAAACTAGAGATAATTGAAAAGTTGTTGTTGTTTTGTAATTGTCTTCATTAGTATGCATAACAAAGTTTATATTTTGGGACAGTACAAGATAAGGCCAACTGTGCTCCACTGCAATTTGAAATAGGACTGTGATAGAATCTTAAGCTCTGAGAACTGACACAATGCTGAATCAGTATTCTACAACCGTTTGCTCTCGATTGTTCCCATTCTCCTCCTGTTAGCCTCTGGACAAAATGGCACTCAGGGGCATGAATGATCAAATCAGTGCTAATGACTCTTTCTGCTGAAGTGTCATTAGACCAGCCAGAGCAAAGAGGGAGTTCTGACGAGACAGAAATATCATGCAGGAAATTGAATGGGACATGGAGGACAAATGCATAAAGTAATTCAATTGGCCCAGAAAATATGACTGTTGGTAAAACTGACATAAAACTATGAATGTGAAACAGAGATTGGAAAATGACCCACCTCCATGTTTTATTAGTTTCTTCAGTGTTTTGAGCGAATCAATCGGGTGATCCAACGATTCAATGGCCTATTCATAAAGAGAGCCATTCCCTGCATCCCAATGTGCATACCATCCATCCCAAATAGTATGTGAGATTACAATATGTGTGACCCAAAGCATAGTATGTTGAAGAGAATATGCCAAAGTCCCCGGATGGTCTACCATTTCTGGTAGATTTTCGAAGTGTGGTGCTGCGTCCCAAGTATGTACTCTTTTTGTGTAGAAAAAGTACATACTTTTGAGTGTGTAGCAGAACAGTAGACAAGCTTTGGGACATCACGTCATACAATTGTGTCTTTGCTCTCTATCGCATCCTGACACGCATCCTGTCACTGTAAACTTGCCTGTCATCATCAATCATCAATCATCAGTTAAAATCCTCCACATTTCATTTCCTACTATATCGGAGAGAAATGCAGTAGCATGTTGATCTGCAGTCTCAGGTCTTTCATGTGGAGTGTAAGGCAGTCCACTGAGGCAAGTTGCAGAAGAACCCATGTGCAGTTTTATTTACGTTAACAAACATAAACAAAATACAAAGGCTTGGCTTGGCTCGGCTCGGCTCAGCTCAGACTAATGACTAACACAGAACACCTTTGAAAAATGAAGACAAATGAACCAATGACAACATAACACATGAGACTTGGGAAGCACATGACATGATCACACGAGGACAAGGGAATCACATGACAAAGGGGAGCACATGGCAAAACAGGAAACATGACTGTTACTAAACTGCAAAATAAGACATGAAACATGAAACAAAACCAAAACTATACGTGACACGGAGAACTCTCTTCATATTAATGCATAATGATGCATTTAAATGTTAAAAGGTAGGTAACACAAACAGTTTCTACCAATCTCAGTGCACGCAGCTTTTGCGTAGAGATCGTCTGCAAGCTGTGACATAATTATAAATAAAAAGGGAACAAAAACGTTCATGTTGTTTACAATTTATGCTCTTGTGCGCCGATTGCCAACAAAACAGACCGTCCGCGATCTGCAAATCCAGCATCGAACTGGGACTTGTTTACAAAGCATTCATCACCGAAATTCCAGGAACAAACAAACATACATACACAACTCCGTTGCTCCCCCGGAAAAACAAACTTCATCCACTGTTCCCTTAACGCTGGGTTCTTTGGGAAGCTGAAAAAGGTAATCTTTCCCTCACAACCAAAAACACACTCCTTTGGTAACATTGTTGAATAATCTCTCGGCTTCCGTAACCCGAACAAAGTGCGTTGATGGGCATGCACTTACTCTTGCTTAGGGTGATGCGTGTGTGCACGCTTTTTAGGGAGAAGTGCCCATACAAGGAATTCCGCCCTTTATTATGTGATAAAGGGCCAAACTCGAAAAAAAACGGAAAGTGTATGTGGCAGAAATACTCCATCATACGTCCAACTTGTGTTTTAAAAATTTGGCCCTGTTTCGCATGAGAATGCAACTCACTAACAGTGTAAATAAGTCAGAATGCATGAAATAGCATTAATAATAAATAATAATAATAAAAATAAATATAGCTGCAAGCAGCAATTACGGGGCCAAGCACAAAAGAGGCACAAGAAGCCAGCCAACATGGTTGGGGCATCAGACCAACTGCAACAGTGAGGAATTAAAGACCTATTGAGATCATTTTAGGCAAAAGAGCTGAAAAATCACAAATACAGTCAATAATGAAGATTTACTGTTTCATCACTTTCGACCAATAGGTGGCACTGTGATTGAATTAATGAGGTATGGTCAGAGTGAGGTGACAATGACACTCGCAAAGTTTGGTGTCAATATGTGAAAGCATTGCAGAGATACAGCCTCAAGAGTCATTTTGGCATTAAGCCTCTAATTTGTTGCAGTGGCAAATGAATACGGTTTCGTCTATCAACACGAAATCCATAACATTTTACCAGCATGGTCTGAAGATGATACGATTCGATTTTGGTGAAAATTGGACCAACGGTCTAGGAGTAGTTCGAAAAAGTATGTTTTTAAATAAAATCAAAATGACTGACAGGAAGTTTGGCTGACTGTGGCAAAATTGCCATCAATGTCCTCAGCATGACCCCCGGAATCTAATAAGACCAGTCTCATTACAATAGGCCACATTTATATAAAGATATTTTAAAAATTTCATTACAAAATTTAACCACAAGGAGGCGCTATCTTAAAACCTATTGTGTACCTTCATAGCATTGTACCAATGGCACACCCTGAGTTTTGTAATGGTACATCAATGCATTCATATAATATAGCATTTTTTATCATAATACTGTATTGTAGTCAATGGAAATTTCATGTTTTGTTCAATTATAGCGCCACCAAGAGG
Organism: Hypophthalmichthys nobilis; assembly: GCA_037950665.1. Taxonomy (NCBI): domain Eukaryota; kingdom Metazoa; phylum Chordata; class Actinopteri; order Cypriniformes; family Xenocyprididae; genus Hypophthalmichthys; species Hypophthalmichthys nobilis. The sequence continues at coordinate 18,371,813 of CM075472.1, forward strand.
CACAATCCCATCAATTTTTTTTATATGTCCTCATGGTGACCCCATACATGTGTGTATCAAATTTGGTGCAAATATCTCATTTCGTTTTGGAGTTATAGACATTTACATGTAAGAGATCATAAAAAATGACCCCTGGACGACTTTGTTTTGATTTTTTTGCCACTTCCTATCAAAATTTTGACATTTGGGCTTTAACATGTAGTTAACCAGCTTAGGTTTCGTGTTTCCTACGCTGGTTTCGTCTTGATCGGACTAACAGTTTTGAAGATATTCGCAATTGTTTTTTCAGCGCTAAATCACCACGCCGCACAAACCATAAATCGAAACCTAGCATGTTTGGTATCGTTGGACTCGGCAAGGATTCAGGAGTCTAAGAATGTGACTCCCATGAAAATAAGCTAACCAGATCAAAAGTTATAAGCATATGAAAAAAAAAATTCTCCACTAGGTGTTGCTGCTCCGAAACTTCTCAGGCTCCTTCAGGGCATTGTCCTGATGACCCGTACCAAGTTTCATAATGATGCGCTAATGCGTTCGTAAAATACAGCATTTTAGCACAAAATTTAAAATGGCCGACTGCCAAAATGGCAGATATGGGAAAACTGGATATCATTCGACTCAGCATGAGGCCCCGAATCCAATGAGACCAAATTTTTGGACAAAACCATCAGAAGTTATAAGCAAAAATAGCCATTTTTCATATCTCCGGACCAGTAGGTGGCGCTGCGCCGAAATGCTGCATGTTGCCTCAGGTCATGCTTGTGATGACATGTACCAAGTTTGGTCTGAATACGATAAAGCGTTGTGGAGATAAAGCATTATTTCTATTTTCGCAAGCGCTTCGTAAAATTCATTTGTGTTTTTTTCCAAAACGGTTTGAGAAATTAACTTGAATTCCATAACTTTTTGTCGGCATGGTCTGAAGATGATCTGGTTCAATTTTCGTGAAAATCGGAGTAACGGCCTAGGAGGAGTTCGAAAAAGTAGGTTTTACAGAAAATTCAAAATGGCGGAAAAATTTTCATGATGAAAAAAATGACGTCATATGGTGCAATCGATTCGTCTTGACCAAAGGAATCAGAGGAAAAATTTGTTTCTAACCCTTACGGTTCAAAAGTTATTAACATAAACATAAGTGCAACTTTGGGCAGCTGGTGGCGCTAGAGGGATTGAGTTAGAGACTCCAAATTTGCTATGGACAAAGGTCAGACTGTCCTCTAACTGTGTGCCAAATTTCAGAACTTTCCCGCAAGCGGTTCTATGGGCTGCCATAGACTTCCAGAGCGGAAGAAGAAGAAGAAAAAAAAAAAGAAATCCAACGGATACAATAGGTGCCTACGCACCTTCGGTGCTTGGCCCCTAATAAACAGCTGATGAAATCATTTCTGCTGCAATAAATCCACTCAAGATTGCTCTTGATATGTGAGAGCACAAAAGACTTGAGCTTTAAGAGAAAGTGAAAATCCCTGCAGATTCACCTTTGGCACAAGCAATTAACCTTGCTGCAAAGTCAAGAATTTTAGCTTTTTCAATCACAGTTAGATAAACTCAGGATACCATAGATCAGTGCTTCAGTGCTGAAAGTAAAGATTACAAAAAGATGTTGACCCCAAAGGGAATACTACAAATCAATTACTCCAGTTCAGTACCAGTGATAACTACAGAAAACTGGAGAAAACCATGACTGGTGGCAAGAACACAGCCTAATGCTGTGACCTCAAAGGAATTAAGCATTACCTTATTATATACATAGTCAATGGAACAATCTAAAGTAAGAGTCTCTGAGTCTTACTTCAGAGAGTGTTTGCATTGAGCACTGCCTCTAAAAATACCAGAGATCAATGGGTGAAACAATATGGCTCAGAGTAAAAAGAGGCACATCAATGACACTTCAAGGGCTCTGGAACATTAGGGATACATTCACACAGCGGATGTCAGTCCTGTTCAGAGTGCTAAATAAATTTATGCTCACATGCAATTCCAGAGATTTTATAACCGGAATATATTGCATTCATAAGGGAGATTCACAACTGAATTTTGGCTGGCAGGAAATAGAGACAAAACTCCTGGTAAGAGCTTGGCCAGAAGAGAAATAACTTGACAGAGCTGGAGAGATTATACATATCTGAGAGGATGAGAACAGCGAGAGCTGCCCAGAATAATTTAGAATAGAATAAAATTAAATCCTTATTAAATATGCAACATAAATACTTGATATTTACTGTAACCATGGATTCAACCATTACTCATAGTATCACAGATTCGAGAAAGGGGACTAACTTTGGATATCCCCAAGGAACACCTGGGTGAGACAATCAATGGAAAATCAACAAGAAAACTGTTTATCTTCATAACACAAATGAAGATATTTACATTATTCCCATAATTTTTGTCTATCCATTGAAAGTCAACACAATCAAAACTTTCATGCATAAAGACATCATAAAATTAACCCATATGAATCATGCAGTATAATTTAAGTGATTTTTGGAGACACAGTTGATGATGAACGGATTTAATTTAGACTAGGGATGTGCCCGAAACCGAATTCTTTATTCGGAAAGGCACAAATGATGGTTTAAAAATATATAAAGAATTCTACGGTATAATAGAAAAGAAAAAAGAAGAAAAAAAAAAAAAAAACGGCAGACACAGCCACTCCTCATGTTTGCTGGATAACAGGTAAGCCAGGGGATAGCACAATATTATACATATACCTCTAAAATCACTATGCTATATTGACTGTGTAAAGTGAATGAGTGTAAACTCTTTTAATGAAAAGAGTGCAGCGCCATCGCAAATGGTCACGTTGCCGTCTCTGCATGTCTCTCAGAAATCAGATCTTGCCAAGAGTAATATCAACTAAAATACTACATCATACACATTTTCTACTAATAGATATGTCTATTTAAATGTTTTAAACCTTGTTCGATATGATACACTAATGTGTGTAAACTCTGAAATAAGAGCAGCGCGGTCGCAAATGGCCACATTGCCATCTCTGCATGTCTCTAAAAAAATCAATGCTTTGGATATCAAAGTTTTCAGTAATATCTATAGAACTGATACTGAATCATACACATTTTCTACTACTTGTTATGTCCATTTAAATGTTTTAAACATTGTATGATAGGTTATATGATAGGCCTGAGGTTGGGTGAACTCAAATGAGGGAGAGCTGGATACACATAATTACCAATCCAACAAAGACCAGTTTTCCTTGTTAGTTTCCTTGGTTACTGATTATGTTGCACACCTGTTTCAGTTTATGTTGATTAGCCTCCAATGTGTATTTAATGCTGCCTTAACGTGCTTCCTACTTCTGAAGTCGTGATTAAGAGCTTATCGCATTCAAGTTTTGACATGAGAGGGCATTCATGTGCAAATTTTTATCTAGGAAACTCGTATTTACAATAATTCTGAGAGCATGTGAAGGCAGCATAAGCCCTGAGTTCTCCTAGTTCTTTGTTCGGTGTTGAATACATCGATGTTTAACATGGTTGTGTATTATTGTTACGATAACACTTTACAATAAGGTCCATTAGTTAACATTAGTTAACTATAGTTAACAGGAACTAATAATGATCTGCACTTCTACAGCATTTATTAATCTTTGTTAATGTTAATGCCAACATTTACTAATACTTTACTAAAATCTTGCTAACATTAGTTAATGCACTGTGAACTAACATGAACAAACAATGAACAGCTGGATTTTCATTTCATTTCAAGATTAGTAAATACAGTAACAAATGTATTGCTCATGGTCAGTTCATGTTAGTTAATACATTAACTAATGTTTAACTAATGATCCTTATTGTAAAGTGTTACCATTATTACTCCTGAGATCTTCTACATGTTCCTGTTGGATTTATTGATTAAAGACTGTAAAGTGTTACCATTATTACTCCTGAGATCTTCTATCTACATGTTCCTGTTGGATTTATTGATTAAAGACTGTTTATTTCCTGCGTCATGCGATTTGGACAGCCACCAGATGGTGATAATAACTTGTTCAGATTTGCATTTGTAGGAACAGTAAAAGTTGTTTTAGCAATTTTCAAGCACTGAATATTTTATTTCAATTTCTATGTTCTCTAATCAGCTATTTTATATAGAATTCGACTCCTCTTATTTTAAGGTTGTGGGTGATTGTCCTGACATAACTGTACACAAAGAGACTCTGGAAAAAAATAAATATTATTTTTTCCTTTTATTTAACATTTAATATTATTGTATTAATTAAAAGATATTTAATTGAAATATCACCATCAGCACCGGCCCACCTCAGGGCTGTGTTCTCTCCCCACTGCTCTTCTCCCTGTACACCAATGACTGCATCTCTAAAGACCCCTCTGTCAAGCTCCTGAAGTTTGCAGATGACACCACACTGATCGGCCTTATCCAGGACGGTGACGAGTCTGCTTACAGACTGGAGGTTGAACAGCTGGCTGTCTGGTGCAGTCTTAACAACCTGGAGCTCAACACGCTCAAGACAGTGGAGATGATCGTGGACTTCAGGAGAAACCCCCCTGCTCTCCCCCCACTCACCATCATGAACAGCACTGTGACTGCAGTGGAGTCATTCAGGTTCCTGGGCACCACAATCTCCCAGGACCTGAAGTGGGACAACCACATTGAGTCCATTGTGAAAAAGGCCCAGCAGAGGTTGTACTTCCTTCGCCAGCTGAGGAAGTTCAACCTACCACAGGAGCTGCTGAAACAGTTTTACTCTGCCATCATTGAATCCATCCTCTGCACTTCTATATCTGTCTGGTTCAGCTCAGCTACCAAATCTGACCTCAGAAGACTACAGAGGGTAGTCCGGTCTGCTGAGCGAATCATTGGTACAACCCTCCCCACTCTCCAAGAACTGTACTTATCCAGAGTGATAAAAAAGGGCAAAGAAAATCACTCTGGACCCCTCACATCCAGCACACTCCCTCTTTGAACTGTTGCCATCTGGTCGACGCTACAGAGCTCTGAGAACGACCAGACACAGGAACAGTTTCTTCCCTCAGGCAATCCATCTCATGAACACTTGACAAACACGGAACACACAACACTATTATACATTATTTACTTAAAACACATACCTATTTATATTTCAAATTTGCACTCATCATAACTGTACATACAAATTGTCTATATTATATATTGTTTTTTGCTTTTTTTTGCACTTTGTATATTTGTATATTATTCTTATTCTTTTTATTATCTGTGTCTTGTCTTGTCGCTGTCACTCTGTTGCACTGTGAAGCTTCTGTCACAAACAAATTCCTAGTATGTGTAAACATACCTGGCAATAAAGCTCTTTCTGATTCTGATTCTGATATTTATTTGTTGGTAATGAGAAAGCTGGGAATCGGGTTGCCAAAAGCACAAGCGCACTACAAATCTGACAATTATTTAAAGAAGTGTTATAATTATAATAAAGAAGAATTATGTTACGAGTTACACAAGGCATATTTGTTAAATGAAAACAATGAAGAGAACAGAATTTAAAATGGGCTTCTCGTGTCATTTTACGAATGCAAACTTTTGGTTTTATCTGAATACTACAGTGGCCGAGAGAGCTCAACGCGCTGCAACTAAAGAAATCACATGCAAATAGAAAAAAAAACACCAGCAAATAAAGAAAACATCTTCATCAGTTTGACAACACATGTGCTGCAAATACTCACAACGCAACCAAACACAAAAAAGTGCTGCAAAAGTTCACAAGGCAATCACATACAGAAACGCAATGCAAAACTTCACAACGCAACCAAATACAAAAACGCGCTGCAAAAGTTCACAGCGCAACCACATATAGAAACACACTGCAAAACTTCACAACACAACTGTGACAATCAAGGCAGGGCGAGAGCCGTGAGAGAACGGTGCGAGGCCGGTGACGTGATTGCTAAAGAGCGTCACCTGCGCTTGGCACTGGTCTCGTATCTCTCACGGAGGAGCTCCGGAAGCATAAAAGGAGGAGCAACAGTGAAGGACAAGAGAGGACCAGGTCTGGACGTTATGTTTTATTATGTTTGTGTGTATTTAACTTTCGTTTTGTTATTTGTTTATTTTGGTATTAAAGTGTTTGTGAACACCGGTTCCCGCCTCCTTGTTCCCGTACATAAACAAACTACGTTACAACAACCAAATACAGAAACAAGCTGCAAAAGTTCACAGCACAACCAAAATACAGAAACGCGCTGCAAATAGCACATACCAGGCCCGGCGATCTCAAGCCCCCCTCTGCGATGATCTGAATGGTGATGATGATGATGATTAGACCACTTTTAGAATTAAATTAATATTTACATTTTCTCCGCAATAATTTCATGCGCATCACTGCATAACCGACGAGCTGCAATATGATGTTAGATTATCTAACTCCTCATTTAAAAAAAAACCAACTTATTTAAAACTAAATATCCTACATCTCTTCTCATTTTTTTCCCCACTACGTATGGGCCACAAGAGAAATATTAAGAAAATAAATTAAGGTTAAACACTATTACCAGAACATGCTGAAGTAGAGCTCTCATCGCTAAGTTTTTAGTTTCACTTTCTGCATAATTGACTGGGATTTGAGACATAAAATCAAGTAAATTATTAAATAAATTATTATTTATTATTAATAATTGATTAATAATAATAATTTTTTTTACGCGAGCTCTCTCGGCCACTGTAAAATACAGATAGGCCTACAGATTTGAATAATTTTGAGATTGTTACAGATACATATACTGGATCTGCTGTGCACCCCTAATTTAGACATTTAATTATATACAAAATAAATAAATAAATAAATATCAACACACACGCAGAGCTCATCAGTTGAGGTAAACAGAAGCTCAACCATGCTTGCTTGACAAGTGAGAACAGACCTCATTGGAATGACATGAGGGTAAATGACAAAATCTTCATTTTTAGATAATCCATAATTTAATATGAGAATAAATATGTTTGTCATCATTGACTGTATGAACATAGCCAATATTACGAGAGGAATTCTAATATTCACAGCCCCATTCCATTTGCACCCAATGAATACTGTAAATACTGAGAGGGGTAAAAGGTTGCATCACACATAAACACCTGTAGGGACAGAGACTAAGTGGAACCCAGAGAAAATCTGTCATAGATCAGCCAGCATGTTTATCAGATCTTTCATTTTCTTTAAAGAGTAGTTTTGCGATGGTCTAATTTAAATGAACTAAAATAATAACGAACACCAGAGGGGATCACCAGAATGGACAGTTTAATAATGCATTATCCATTTAAAAATACATGCAATAATACAAAGCTTCTTCCAGCACCAGAGCCAGAACGTGCCAGATAAAAGAGAGATCAAATATATCTCATAACAATGACAAATAATTACATTGACCAGCATTAATTTAATTCTCTGCAAAAATCAGGAGTTTAATCACCTCTCTCCAAAACCTCTAAAACAGACATTTCAGTAGGGAACAAAAAGTAATAGTTCAATCAAAGTTGCATCTGCACAGTAAACACAGAAATACCTATCAATATTTCCATTAATCTCAGACAAACACAGAAACACTGGCACACAGACTGAAAGAAAGAAGATAACCTCAATCAGACATTGCAGCTTATCACACGAGTCACTTAAGAGCCTGCCAGAATAATGCCTGAATCCCAATCAATATTACATATCTGTTTGTACAGTTTCCTTCCATAAGCTCCAAACTGCACAACACAACACCCTCTGGGTAACACTATAACCAACACAGCCCATGAGCATGATGTGAAAGAACAGCTGAGTGTGGCAAATTTAAAAAAGATTATTTTTATACACACTCAAAAAGCTGCTTTGACCAGCATACAAATGTTCACTGAACTGGTAACAACATCATTCTCACATTTTATAAATATATAAATGCATTTTACAGCTGGCTGAGCAGCAATCTACCAAGCCCCAGAGCTCAGGCATAAAATCGCTCACCATCATAAATTAAATTTGCCACTGGGGTGTTAATAAATCTTGCAATAAGGTTTCACTTCACATGTGTCAAAGTTTCGAATAAAAAAAAAAAAAAATTGCTTGACAAATTAGATCACCCAAAATTCTCCTGATGGACTTTCATGTTACATCCATCAGCGGAGGCCAAGGAGCCGTATACAGCTCTGATCATCAGTTACTCTACTTACAAATACTTTCAACTCAATCAAGCAAAGCAACATCATATAAATGAAACTGTTTGTCCCACATCCCATCTGACCCATCTAGCAATTTAAAGGTAAAGTGTGTAATTATTGCGCCACTAGAGGCACCAAACTGAAATAACAGAGACTTTACATTAAATTGGGATAGCCAATAATATTTTAAAATAAAAAAATGACATCAGCTTTAATGATCACGGAAATGAACTAGCCTCTGGTTCATTGTAATACAAAGCATCACTCATATTGGCAATAGTCTCTGTCTCACACTATGTTTAATAATTATTCAAGGACTTTATGCCTGTTATTTAATTGCTCCCAGCATTTCCCTTTTTTAGTGAGTTTTATTTATGCATTCATACTTCTGGTAACTGGAACATGCTGATCAAAAGTTTGGAGTCAAATAATAATTATTTTAATTCAGGAAGGACACTTTACAGCTACAATATATAAATGTTTCTCCGCTAGAGGTTGCTCATTCAAAACAAAAGCGAAGCTTGATGACGCCATGATTTCACGGAATCATGGGATGTGTTGTCTTCATGTCTACAGCCGGTGAAAAAGAATCGGGATGGGACTCGGGCAGAAATTACGTTCATGATTATTATTAACGTTACTGTATTATGAAGCAGAGCAGGACTGAGTGCTGTGCGAGCAGAAGCGAGGCCGCTGGAGCGATTGCTAATGAGAGACGAGCGAGACACACATCTCGATAGCAGTGGAACTTTTATTATGCTGCAGTCGCCGCTTCCGCTTCTTCCGGTCATTCGTATGTGGGGTAAAGCAGCACTGTTTTATCATATTAGATATATTTGTGTGTTGAAAGTTGTTATATTGCTACTCTGTGTTTGCTCGGCAGCTGCTATGAGACACTTGATGCACACTGCAGTAAGCTAGATCGATATTAGGCATTGTAAAACATAGTACTAGCTGTAAATCAAGAAAACGAGATTTAAACAGTAAGTCTTACTGTGTTTAGCTATATAACATGAATAGTTTTCTGTTGATGAATGTATACATCCAAACAGTTGCTCACCTGTCTAATAAAACACATAATATATTAAAGTGTCTTTGGTTTTTCCATGGTTTCTACAAAATAAAACCGGAAACCGAGGGTAACGCGGGTATGATGTCATTGATAAGCGATGCATGGACACGTCCCGAGTCCTGGTTAAAATTTGTTTATTTCTCTGTATTTAAACATTCTTGGAAGCATTTGGTATAATGTAAGTACACAAGTCCACAAAATATATAACATTGCTCTAGTGGTTTTGATATTTTAATCAAAAAACTTTACATATTGTGCCTTTAAATCGATCAAACATGAAAGTAAAGACATTTATAATGTTACACAAGATTTCCATTTCAAATGCTGTTCTTTTGAACTTTATGTTTATCATTCGAAAAAAATATACATCATGGTTTCTAAGACTGAAGTAATTGCTGCTGAAAATTCAGCATTGCCAACATAGCAATAAATTACATTTCAAAATATATTTAAAAATTAAAAAACAGTTCTTTTTAAGTCAAGTCAAGTCACCTTTATTTATATAGCGCTTTTTACAATGCAGATTGTGTCAAAGCAGCTTTACAGTGATAACTGGTATATAATTTTGGCTGCACAGCAGCTCTTAAAGAAAATTGTGTCATTGTCCAACTTAAGTTAATTCAGTATTGATTCATTCCGTTGTAAGAATCAATAGTTATTAATTTAGTTAATGTATCTATATCAGCACTGGAGTAAACAGTGATGTCATCATCCAGCTCAGTTCAGTTCACATACAAGGGTGTCGATGCAGGCAGATCAAAACATTGTTGAATATCAAATGTCAAGTGTCCCCAACTAAGCAAGTCAAAGGCGACGGCGGCAAGGAACCCAAACTCCAACAAGTGACATCAGGTGGCAAACAGGTGTTAAAATGGAGAAACCTTGGGAGACCAGGCTCAGTCGGGGGGCCAGTTCTCCTCTGGCCAACAGCGAACAGTGCATGATTATGATTCAGGCAGCTTTCATAAGTCCGATTGGGATCGCAACAGTCAAAGTATTTATTCCATCTAGTTGAGGATCGTATTCATCACGCCGGTATGGGACGGTTTGTTGAGGATCTGTGCCACTGGCTGTCGTGTCGATGAGGCCTTCACAGGGGATGATCTAGTTTACTCAATCTCTGCTGACACTTCAGGGCTGCGTTGTTGTCGTGTCTAGGCGCAGGTCCCCGATCTCACCTGGATATGGCACGGATCCGGCTGACTACAGTAAACCTCGGGATAAACAGAGAGACTAATATTAGCGTAGATACCATTCTTCTTCTGATGTAACGAGTACATCTGGTGTTATAGGAAGTGTTCCTGGTTCCGGCTGACCGAATTTATGCAGCCTAACAATCCTTTTACGGATTTGAAAACATAAATTGATAACGTGTTATGTGTATGCCAGGTTAAAGAGATGCATTTTTAGTCTAGATTTAAACTGACAGAGTGTGTCTGTTTCCCGAACTATGCTAGGATGATTGTTCCAGAGTTTAGGTGCCAAATAGGAGAAGGATCTACCGCCTGCGGTTGATTTTGATATTCTAGGTATTATCAACTGGCCAGAATTCTGAGATCGCAATAGACTTGAAGGACTATAATGCGTTAAGAGCTCGCTCAGGTACTGGGGAGCTAAACCATTTAGTGCTTTGTAAGTAATTAGCAAGATTTTAAAATCTATACGATGTTTAACAGGGAGCCAATGCAGTGTTGACAGAACTGGGCTAATATGATCATACTTCCTGGTTCTAGTAAGAACTCTAGCTGCTGCATTTTGTAAGAGCTGTAGTTTGTTTATCAAGCGAGTGGGGCAACCACCCAGTAGAGCGTTACAATAATCTAGCCTTGAGGTCATGAACTTTAAGCTAAGCTTTTAAAAACTCACAATGTATACAACAGTCTCTGGGCTCAAAGCATCCCAGTCACCAATATTTTAACAATTCATAAAGATGAATTGCTGTCTGGCCAAATGAGATTTTGGTATGGAGACAAAAATTAGGATCATGTTTGTTGTTTGCTTTTGGCATTTGAAAAAGTGATTGGGACCCAAAATGGTCATGCTTAACAGCAAACATAACAAGCAGATAGTGATGTTAATGTATCAAATCAAATCCTTTTGTATACATGTTTTATACTACATATGCTGGAACAAAAAGGGACTGACCTTGTATGAGTGCAGAGGAAATGAACGACCAAAGAGCTTGGCTTCGAAAATATAAACAGTTGGCTACTCGCAACATTTGTTTCCAAGAACTCCATGTGTGCTATAGCTGTTAATGAGAAAAGCTAATATTGACATTACATAAGCAGACAGGCCTCTATTGGGTTACATGAGCGGGCAGCTGTTCTGAGAACCTGGCCAATTATGACTGCCAGCCAATGAGCCGCATCTGCAGGTAAGCTGCACCACAAAAATCTCACTCCAACACATTGATTTTGTCAATGTCAGTTTTCTGAGGGGCACCAATGGTGGCTCTTTCTCACTTGGTGCCTGATTCAAAGACACTTCCCAATGGCTCTTTAAATAAGTGTAAAAGGCTTGTTAATCTAGCAGTACAGTTTTTGTTTAGTATAAAAACTGATTTACCTGATCTTTTTTTTTTTTTTTTTTTTGTAAAATAGTAGTTAGAACGGGTATGATTCTTCTATTCTTACAGAAGCATGTGAAGAGGCAAAATGTACAAATATATAGTATACACACACTTTTGGTCAATACAGTTCACATTAGACCTAAATAGTTCATAACAAGATATACACATCTATACATTCATGCATTATTCTCTAGAGCAACCTATTAACAGGGAATTGTATCTGTTCGTTCAGTCAAGCAAAGTGCTTCACTATGCTTGCATGAATGATTTATTTACTAGCTGGAGTGCTGGAGTAGCAGGTTTGATTCTGCTCTTTTTCAGAACACAAACTACAAACTAGAGCAACAAAGCCTTGACTGCGACCCTGAATAACACAAGGTCTTTTTTTTTCCATATATAAACAACTTACGTTTGTAGCTAATCTCCAAATAAATAGATTATGATCCACAAATCAATGTAAAGATATTCACAAAAAATAATCATATGCACAAATGAATAGAATGAGATCCACAAATATATGTTAGGAGTTTCAAAAAAATTAATTGAATTCACAAATAAATAAAATGAGATTTGCTAATAAAAAACATATTCACAAATATGTTTTTATATCACAAGCACAACTCTGCCTGCATTTATTTGTGAATCACCACCTGTACATTTGTGAATTGCTTCCTGCGCATTTGTGGATCTCTTGCTGCACATTTGTGAATCACCTCACGCATTTGTGGATTCTGAAACAATTCTAGCGTCATGACTGCAGACAAATCCACAAATAGGTTGACTCCACCCACCGACTACTCAAGCCAATCAGATAATGGCCATGTTGCGCTGACCAATCACAGCACACTTTTGCTACAACCAATCACGTTTTGCTTTACAATTGGGGCAGGAACAGACTCTGAAAGGAGCTCCATACTATTCCACCATGGGCGCATCCTTCGAATTGAGCTGAAGTGCTGTTTGTGTGATAAAAAAAAAAAAAAAACCCGTTTACAAAATGTAACAGACTTTATTGTGATTAATCTTTTAATTTATTTTGTACATATTTTTGTGGGTGTAATTATATATAAGGTCGGCAATATCCGTCTTACAAAAAGGGGGCTCTTATTTTGACGGGTATTATGGTCTGAGTGTTACTGATCACTGCAGTAATGAATAAGAGAACGTGTAGTGCACATTATTACGGTTCATCAGAGTTTTCTTATGGATAGAAAGTTTACCAGTTTGTTAAGCAACCCCGAAAAGGCATAAGCTCTTACATTGTAGTTAAAAACTGACATTTCATGGTAGCTAATGTACAATAAAACTTCATGAAACTCATCAGTAAAGTTTCGGCCTTCATTCGGACGGGGTCCACTACACAAAAGATTTTTGGAGTATATTCTTTATATTTCCATCAGGATCAGTGAATCGGGATAAAGGCTATTCACGAATTATGATCATTCACAGATATTGATATGATTATTCCCAGCTATAACACATCTACCTGACACGAGCAGCGCGGCACGGCGCAATGCAGCAAATTGAAGGCATTATAATCGTTATAAACAAACGGATTACATTATTAGTGTCCATGTAAATGCAGCTATACTGTCTACAAGTGGCACAGTGAGAAACGACGAGTCAGTGGCAGTAAACGGATGGTCCGTTCTACAGTAACTATAATACCACACTTGCACAATACCATGTATAATACCAAATATGAGCCTGAATGAGCATCAGTGATGTAACTGAACGAGCCTTGGCATCACTGCAGCTATGGTTTTAGATAATGCAAATAAAGAGGTTGCAATGCTAAAAATTTTTTTTTTTTTTTTTTTATTATTTTGGATGCTGTAAATAACGTATTACAATAAAAAAACTATTAAGTCTGATTCATCTGAAATATTTGCGTGATCAAGTGTTTGACTGCTGGACATTTTACTTTTAAATGAAATGCATAGCCCATAGGCTATGTAATTTAATAACCTGTCACATTTAAAAAGTCTAAATCTTCTCTACAAACAATGGTAATGTTAAAACGTTTAATTAATGTTTAAAATATTATTTAAGGGCCTGTTAATGTTTAATAGCTGGTTTGCTGCTCATGTCTGTCGATGTTTGATTGATAAACTGGGAAATGCTGTTGTCATGTGACGACAGTTTAATCTATTTTGCAAACTTGCATGTTTATCACAAGTTATTGAGGCTTTCTGTTCAATCTTGAATAACTTGACGCTTCCATAACGCATCGTATCCAATATACCGTTGTTGTTCCCATAACAGAGAGCACTGTTTCTCTGGCATTTTTAAATGGCACATAATAGTTTGGCTTGGCTTGACACACAGTCTAATGGTCTAACGAAATATACATTTTAAACCTCTTTTTACTATACCACTGTTTAAGAACCCTCTAATTACTTTCTAAGCCAATGCAGGATGAGACCACCCCCGATTGTAAAGCAAAACGTGATTGGTTGTAGCGAAAGTGTGCTGTGATTCGTCAGCGCAACGTGGCCGTTATCTGATTGGCTTGAGTAGTTGGTGGGTGGAGTCGACCTATTTGTGGATTTGTCTGCAGTCATGACACTAGAATTGTTTCAGAATCCACAAATGCGTGAGGTGATTCACAAATGTGCAGCAAGAGATCCACACATGCGTGCAGCGATCCACAAATGTACAGGTGGTGATTCACAAATAAATGCAGGCAGAGTTGTGCTTGTGACATAAAAACATATTTGTGAATATGTTTTTTATTAGCATTTTATTTATTTGTGAATTCAATTAATTTTTGTGAAACTCCTAACATATATTTGTGGATCTCATTCTATTCATTTGTGCATACGATTATTTTTTGTGCATATCTTTACATTTATTTGTGGATCATAATCTATTTATTTGGAATTTTACTACAATTCTACCCCCATACAAAATCAGTGGCATGGAGCAGAGAATAAAATGACAGTTCTGTGTGAGATTCATGTCAGTTACATCTTTGCCCCAGTTATGGAGACTCAGTTGCATATTTCCAAGTCCTTCCAAATCAAGCTGCTCATATTCCATCCATTCTCACAGATTTTGGACAAAAGGTAAGGATTAATAAAGAGATTTATTTTTAAAAATAATAAACATTTACATTCTAATAAACAACCGTGTCGCTCTTTTCAAATTACAGTTCATAAATAGCCTAGAATATTTTATTATTTTACTTCCCTCCTTTCCAAGTGGTATTTTACAATGTAACAGTCTGGCTGAAGAGATCTTTGCCTAGCACACCACCTCTTAATAATTGAAGCATGTGTTCCATACATTGCCATCATAGTGTCATCGAGAAGGAGGGTGTGAGCAAAAGGAAGTGAGCTGGGAATACATTCTTGTAGGAATTGCACGCTTGTTGTGTTCCTCTTCGTCAAATAATATATTTAAAGATTTCAGTCATGATTACAACAACGTCAGTAGGAGAAATCTCAAGGGAAGCATCCACAGTAAGTGTATGTACATTGCTCCTCGGTGTGCTTAACCCTCTGTTAAAATGTAAAAAAAAAAAAAATGCATAACATGAAACTCATTACTTTTTGAAAAACATTATTTTGGTGGGCAATTGGGCTTTTTATGTATGTTGCCTGAAGGTAACGCTGTGCAAAAATGGAAAGAAAATAAGGCAGGGAAGGGTTAAGGGAATACACATCAGCACATTTGCTTCTTCCATCACATCCTCCTCCAAAAGAACATCACCCGGATTTATCAGCTGAATGTGTTGACTGAGCAACTAGAGAGAGTAAGTCACAGATAACACACACACACACACACACTCACGCACACACACACACACACACACAATGAGGTGTCCGGGGAGCCATGGTGATCTCTCCATCCTCAGATGATGATGATCACATAACGCTCAGTCTCTAGAGAACACATTCATTGGCTCCATCAATTGTGAGAAGGAAGACTGAGAAGGATCTCTCACATACATGACGTATGCATGCAGCAGGTCCTTATGTTCGAAAAACAAGTTCATACACACAGGGGTGATACTTCTAATAGGGGAAGCTTTCAGTAGATTTAAAAAATAAATAAATAAATAAGAAATAATAATAACAATAATAATAATAATGTATATACATAATAAATATGTATAATAATAATAAAAAACACTACTGTTGAAGGGTTTGGGGTCGATATGTTTTTTTTTTTTTAATGTTTTTGAAAGAAGCCTCTTATTCTCATCAAATGTAATTTATTCCTGTGAAAACAAAAGCTGAATTTCAGCACTCATTACTTTGGACATCACTGTCACTTGATCCTTCAGAAATCATTCTAATATGCTGATTTGGTGCTCAAGAAACATTTCTTATTATTATCAGTGTTGAAAACAGTTGTGCTGCTTAATATTTTTGTGGAAACCGTTATTCATTTTTTTAAGGATTCTTTGATGAATAGAAAGTTCAGAATAGCATTTATTTGAAATAGAAATCATTTGTAACATTATTAGTGCTTTCACAGTCACTTTTGATCAATGCATCCTTGCCAAATAACAATCATTCTAGTTTAAATGGTAGATTATAATCATAATTTAAAAATATAGTTTTAAATGTTTTAAAATATTTGTACATTTCTGAAATGTTTGAACAGTCAGTTTTGCCAAAATTTTCTACAGACATGGACAAAATTGTTGGTATAAATACGATCAAAGATAACTGTAAAAATAAATCTGCATTGTTTATCCTTTTGATCTTTAATTCATAAAATTAGCAAAAATCTAACCTTTCATTGAAGGAAAAGAATTGAAAGTAGGGGGAAAATCACATGTTCAAATGTTCAAATCAAATGTTTTTCTATAAAACATGTTGGCCACAATTATTGGCACCCTTTTATTCAATACTTTTTGCAACCTCCTTTTGCCAAGATAACAGCTCTGAGTCTTCACCTATAATGCCTGATGAGTTTGGAGAACACCTGACAAGAGATCAGAGACCATTCCTTCATGCAGAATCTCTACAGATCCTTCAAATTCCCAGCTCCATGTTGGTGCTTCTTCTCTTCAGTTCACTCCACTCATTTTCTTTATGGTTCAGGTCAGGGGACTGGGATGGTCATGGCAGAAGCTTCATTTTGTGCTCAGTGACACATTTTTGTGTTGGTTTTGATGTTTGTTTTGGATCATTGTCCTGATGGAAGATCCAACCTCGGCCCAATATTGGATTTCTAGCAGAAGCGGTCAGGTTTTGATTTTTTATCTGTTGATATTTGATAGAATCCATGATACCATGTATCTGAACAAGAACCATCTTGTGGGTTTACTGCCAAAAAGCTCTTTTTTTAGTTTCATCTGACCATAGAAGCCGGTTCCGTTTGAAGTTCCAGTCTTGTCTGACAACTACATATGCTGGAGATTGTTTCTGGATGAGAGCAGAGGATTTTTCTTGAAACCCTCCCGAACAACTTGTGGGGATGTAGGTGATGTTTGATAATTTTTTTTCATTTTTTTTCTTTCAGGATTTCTGAGACTCAAGACTCAACTAATCTCTGCAATTCTCCAGCTGTGATCCTTGGAGAGTCTTTGGCCACTCATCTTTAGCTATTTTCTTATAGCCACTTTCTATTTTGTGAAGCTCAACAATCTTTTGCTGCACATCAGAACTATATTCTTTGGTTTTACCCATTGTGATGAATTTAGCCTTTGTGTTTCCTTATGTTTATACTCCTGTGGAACAGGAAGTCATGGCTGGACAATTTCATGTTCATGATCACCCTGGTGTGCTAAAAAAAAAAAAAAAAAAAAAAAAATTGTAAATATGAATGGGAATATACTAAAGAGATATTTTACTCTATTCTAGGGGTGCCAATAATTGTGGCCAATGTGTTTTGGAGAAAAACATTTATTTCATAATATGATTTTCCCCCCACTTTCAATTCTTTTCCTTCAATGAAAGGTTAGATTTTTGCTAATTTTATGAATTAAAGATCAAAAGGATTAACAAATGCAGATTTATTTTTACAGTCATCTTTGATCATATTTATCAAGAGTACCAACAATTTTGTCCATGTCTGTATTTTAGGCTTCTGTTCTATCCAGACTTAAAATTGATGTTTTTATTTAGTCAAAAGTACCCCTAATTGAAGAATCACCCATATATGGACTCTAACAAACAGCAGCACACCCCTACACACATTATGAGCCACACACACAGGTTTGTTTTTGTGAATTGTGGGGACATTCCATAGGCGTAATGGTTTTTATACTGTACAAACCGTATTTTCTATCGCCCTACACTACCCCTACCCCTAAACCTACCCATCACAGGAAACTGTGCACATTTTTACTTTCTCAAAATAACTCATTCTGTATGATTTATAAGCCTTTTGAAAAATGGGGACATGGGGTAATGTCCTCATAAGTCACCCTCTCCTTGTAATACCTATGTCATACCCATGTCATTATACAAATTTGTGTCCTGATATGTCACAAAAACGCGCACACACACACACACACACACACACACACAAACAAAGCAGACTGGCACCTCTCTAGATAAATGTATCATCATTAGCTATCTAGACACTGAATGTACTTGTCACCCACACAGTTTGGGCAAAGCAGCTCTTCTAGCGTACTGAACGACATGGTATTACAGTTTAGCTAATGACTCTCAGTCAAATTAATCAGCTGACTTCCTCTCTCTGCCCACTACACAGATCTCCAACACACAACTTAATAGCGGGGCAGGTTGCAGGACATGCTGGGTTGCCATGGCGCTCTAATGATATGATACTGAGGGGTGAAAACACAGTGGTCCAAGCTCATGGAATTAGTACACTGATTGTCAGATTGAGTGGTCAACACCTATCTGTGTGTGTGAATTTTTGGATTGAATAAATTAAAGTTGTATGCAACTATATCTACAAATGAAAGAAATGAAAGTGAGATTATTTGCCCTTCAGGGCACCTTGTATGACGCTGGCTCCCTCCAGAATGACAGATCATTTGTCAAGCAGCGGAAAATTAATTTAGTCACCAGTATCCCCCCTAGTGCAATGCACCTGTTTAACCTGTGCGGTCCCGCTGAGCTCCTGAACCATCAGCCTCAATTTTCAAACTAACCCGCTGAGACGACTGGTGAAATACTGTGATAGACAGAATTACATGCTTGTACTACTGAGTGTCTGACTGAGTGCATTTGTTTGTTTTGCTTGTGTTCAGGACTCTCAAAGAAGTTGCCCTGGAGGCCCTTCAGTGCATACCACAAACGCTAATGAATTTTTAAACACGCCGTAACTCATGGAGCATCGCAAGATCGATAGAAAACAGTGCAAATTTCAGGGGAAGCACAGCCCTTTACATTGCTATTGGTGGATTTCATGCTTTGAGGCATTTCTCTTTTTGATTTGTCTTTGTTTACTCCCAGCTGGAGCTCAAGGCTCACGCCTGACGCGCGAGTAACACAATCTGAGCTGTGCTTGATGAAAGCTGAATTTGAGCATAAGCTTAAAACAAACACCATAAAACATCTGTTCTTGTTCAAGGTAGAATAGGTGAATTATTTGTACCATAGCTACATACAGTGAAGATTAAAGGCTTGATAGACTTTTTAACAGTTAGTTCAGTACACTCTTAAAAATAAAGGCTCTTTATTTGCATCAAAGAACATTCCATTGCACAAAAGATTCTTTATATTGAAAAGATGTTTGATTATTAAAATGCTTTTTACACAAAAAAAAAAAAAAAAAAGGTTTTGCTATGGCTTCGCTGTGAAAACTCCCTTTTGAAACCTTCATTTTTAAAAACTATAGTTGTAACTGCTTTGAAAAATTGACACAATTACTGTAGAAATGGACAAATGCCTTGCTCCTAATGCTACCTGTATCCGACTACTAAATAGCAAATTATGCATCACAGTTGTTACCTCAAGGACCTATTTCTACTTGATCTAACCCCATCCAAATTTAATTTATTCCTGTGAAAACAAAAGCTGAATTTTCAGCATACTTGGGACATCACTGTCACCATTCTAATATGCTGATTTGGTGCTCAAGAAACATTTCTTATTATTATCAGTGTTGAAAACAGTTGTGGTGCTTAATATTTTTTTATTTTTGGAAACCGTGATTCATGTTTTAAGGATTCTTTGCTGAATAGAAAGTTCAGAATAGCATTTATTTGAAATAGAAATCATTTATAAGTGCTTTCACTGTCACTTTTGAACAATTCAATGTATCCTTGCCAAATAAAAGTATTAATGTACTTTAATTAAAAAACAGCCATTCTAGTTTAAATGGTAGATTATAATCATAATTTCAAAAATATAGTTTTAAATGTTTTAAAATATTTGTACATTTCTTAAATGTTTGAAAGGTCAGTTTTGCCAAAATTATTTATATTAGTCTTCTGTTCTATCCAGACTTAAAATTGATGTTTTTATTTAGTCAAGAGTACCCCTAATTGAAGAATCACCCACATATGGACCCATCCACCGCACCCCAACAACAACAACAACAACAACAACAAAAACATATGGTGGTGCAACCTGTTTTGATGTGAATTTTTAATTCTGAATAATCATTCATTTAAATGTTATCACACAAAGCGCATTACCAGGTTACAATTCAGCTTGCATTTTCAAAGTACACAATGGTTTCAAAATTCACGTTTGAGGTGGGACTGTAATTCATTTATTTGTTTATTTATTTTTACAAAATGCTAAATGTTAAAACCCCTATTTTTGAAAATACTAATTCTTTTCCTGGTTTTAGGACTAAAACTGAATAGCTCTATTAAAGATAATAATAGGAGTAAATTGCAACAACCTTGCCTAGCTTTCCTACACCTATTACAAGCCCTCTTGTGTTCTATCATCCATCTGCTCTTTAGCTGTGGAGAGATAGAGTGGGTGAGTGATGAGGGAGGAGAGAAGAGACAGGTCAGAGGGGCCAGGTAAGGACCGAAAACACTCACACTATCAGCGGGAGAGATGATCAACAACACTTTACGAACCACTGAGAGCATTCTGGAAACAGTGTGTTCATTATTCCCGTAGAGTAAACACAGTGAGGGGTTCACGCAGTGCTTTTCACCCCCACCTAACTAATTCTCCCCCTCCAGCCTCCATCATCCATCTCTCTGTGATGGATCAAACTCATTGTGATTTGGACACAGGTATTAAATTGCAGCCTCCACCAACGCATTGTACTTATTATTGAGCACTCATACAACAGTCATCCACAGACGTGTGCTGCCAGTGCCCGCGGCGCAACAGTCATCAGCCACAGGTTTCATTTACGTCTAAGGGTTCAGTTTAGATTTGCAAGACAATGAGGTGCATGCCAACCACTCACTATGTTAAGCCCTGTTAAAAAATAATATAGAGGATTTTTTTTTTTTTTTTTTTTTAGGTGACCCCCTTTGAAGTTAAGCGTGATCAGATATAGTGCAAAGAGAGTGATAAACAATGCTGCCTAATTATGTTTTTGTCTTAAGGGGAGAAAAAGTGGAACACTGAACAGTTTCCACTGAAATAATTTATGAGTATGTGTGTGAGTGTCTGAATACACCAGAGAATTTATAATTGAGTGGGCTGTTTGACTTAATTATCTACTGGTCCCGGAAGATTAGCAGAGTTGGTTAGCGCTTCAGTTGGGAAACTCAATTAGCTATTATGGTGTGAGGCACCGCAAACATGTATAACCACTGTGCAGCCCATAAAAGAAACAACACACACACTCAGCTAATAATGAATGTTATATAATCTAGTGAGCTACATAGGTAACTGCCTTCTTAGGAAGCACCAAAATGTTCATGGAACGTCATCCGTAAGTAACCAATCTGGCCTGTGTTTCCCAAAAACATTGTCAGCCTAAGTAGTCGGTAACCATTGGCAATAATGGTCTCTACTCAGGCTTTAGGATGCTTTTGGGAAATGCAGCCCTGGAACGCTCTATAGCAGGGGTGGGGAACGTTGATCCTGGAGGGCCATTGTCCTGCAGAGTTTAGCTCCAACCCTAATTAAACACAGGTCTTCAGGATTACTAAAGTTACAGGCAGGTGAGTGTTTTTTCAGGGTTGGAGCTAAAGTCTCCAGGACAATGGCCCTCCAGGATCAACGTTCCCCACCCCTGCTCTATAGGTAGAAGTTCAACATATATATATATATATATATATATATATATATATATATATATATATATATATATATATATATATATATATATATATAAATATATATGTAACAGTTTGGTTACCAACATAATTCAAATGATCTTCTTTTGTGGTCCACAGAAGAAATTAAGTCATCCAGATTTGGAATAACTTGATGGCAGAATTTTCATTTTTGGGGAAACTATCCCTTTTAAGATCGGAGGTGCAAGTTATGATGTCAATACATAAGAAGAGAAAAACAAAACTGCAAAACTCAAAAATGTTTTCATCATTTATAATCAACTGCCACCTTAGATTTTTACTGAGCTTGTCACAATGCATTCCAGGATTGTTCTCTCCCTTAAAGATACATACAATGCTGTTTAAGAATGTAAACACAGCAAGTTAAAAGGCAGCATTATTTAAGTGGCTACCATTTGGAACAGCTTATGATGATTAAAAATGTTGCCTCCATAAGCAGCTCACACATTTTTGGAACTGACATATTGTGTGGAAACTTATCAGGTATCAAAAAGTTACGAAATTTGGTTATATACACATGTTCAGTTGAAGCATTGGTTAATGAATGATGTCACCAGTTTCTCGTTCTCAGTCAGGGTGCGGAGAATTGAACTAATCTCTGGTTTGATTGTAAGATCTCTGTTGAGTGTAAGTGGCTGTTAGTCAGGTCAATCTCTCAGCTCGGCTACTGTATCTTTATCCTGTTGACAGCTTTAACTGTCACACTTCACCAGGCAGAGCCCCCAGAGCAACCGCAACGGCCACAGCCAATCTGACGCCTGAGCACCTTTTTACCTGAACACAATACCAGCGGAAAACAACGCTGCAGAACATACACATATACACACACACACACACAATGAATCTATGACTGGGGGGAGGGCTGTGGCGTAGGGGTGAATTAAAGAATATATATATATATACATATATATATATATATATATATATATACATATTTTTTTTTTTTTTTTTTTTTTTTCAGTTGTAATTAAACTGGCCACAACCTACAGGATGCTGAGTTGGAACTTGAATTGGAATGACAGAGTGGAATTTACTGAACTGTAATTAAGAAAAGAAAAACAGAGAACAGAGAAATTTCATTAGTCCAAATCATAATGCAAAAAAAAAAAAAAAAAATAGCTTAATTAATTTTAATTTTTTTTCTTAAAACTATTTATTTCCAGAATTGTGAACACATTTCTAAAACTGATTCACGTAAGTTCAGTACTGTGAAAACAATTAGCAAAGCCATCTAAACAGATTTTGATTTTGCCACACTTTTAGTCCATGTGAGTTTGATAATGACTCATTCTGCACTACAGAGATTTTTGTCTGTGTTGAATTCCTTTCCATTTTAATGGAGTCTTTTCACATTTCTCAGAAGCAGAAGTCATCATGTGCTGGGAAAACTTCTATATTGATGATGGGAGACAAACAGCAAATTTGGTTTTCAAGTTTACCATCACTTCCTCATCTGTTGCATTACAGACATTATAAAACAGTTAGTTCCAGTCCTTGATTCTGATTGGTCAATGGCTGTGTTTTATTTACAATATTTACAATAATTTATTTACAATAAAACACAGCCATTGACAGCTTAACCCAGTGGTTGTGTATCACTGCACAACACCCTTTGCAACCACTCTTAGCAATGTAAACATATGTTTGTTCTCAAATTATATTGTTTATTGAAGCTTACTGTAGCCTATTATGTAAAAGAGTATTGTGAGAGAGATTATCAAGTGACCGAGTGTATCACCTGCATTCAGATTTAGCATTTTCCTTCAGGTCAGTCCTATGCTGATAATAAAAATCCATTTGAATGTCTTTGCGACTGAGTGACTTGCTCATAAAGATAATCTTTGCCACCATCTAATGGCATAATAAATGCAACTTCTGTTGCTGTTCACAGTCAGGGACTATTTTTTCCAGTGGAAGGAAGGCTATTTAGTGATTTATAACAGCTAAGGGGGTTTTAGGAACTCTGCTCCATTCGTGCCTAACAATGCCCCTTTGCTGTTATAAATTCACTGTAAACCACGGCTTCTTGGGGCTTATTGCTTTAATAAATTGGAATTTATAAGGCATTTGCAATGAAATATACGGTTCAGAGATACAGTATGTGTGTGATCAACATTTATGTATTTTTTTTTTTTTTTCTTTTAGTCATCATCACAGAGCCAGAACACTCTTTGACAAGGTCAAAGGAATTCTTACAAATACAAACAGTACACCTTTTATCATATTATTGGACACATCAGTGGAGATCCAACCACACATGAGATTTGTTCTTTGGCCACTCTCTAATGAAACATGAAGAGCTGTTTGAATGTTTTTCTTGGTAATTTAAAGCTTTGAATTACACCATATTTTAGCTTTAGATTTGAGGCCCAGTCACACTAAGGCTGATAATGATATTGATAACTATAAAGTTTTAGTAATCTAACTCTTCAAGAGTAGGGAAGTCCACACCACAACTACAATAATAACAACAAAAAGTAAGTATGTCGTTGGAATCACTATCAGAATCCACCAGACTTTAAAGAGCTTGAGCATTTAAGGCCACAGCAGCAGACAGCATAACTGTAATGTGACCATATAATAAACAGAGCGTTATCATCCGTTGATGTGAGCTTTAATATATTTATTGTATAAAATAATTTAATTCTAATATATTTATTAGATAAGTTATCGTTCTTGGTGTGAACAGGCCATAACACTGTCATAGAGATAGGCATGAAGATGGATGCTGCTATTTTGTTGTCTGAGTTTGCCAAGTAGGAAATGTTCCTGGATCAACATTTTTGTTTGCCCTGCACAACATTACTATTAATCAAGCAGATTTTAAGAAAACAGGAAGAGACAAGATAGGGTTGGGTTTAATCATTTCCCTAAGATTTTAATTATAGTTCATGGTAGGACTGGATAGTATATTGGCTTTGTAAGGTATATCAATATATTTTCAAAAACAATATAGAATAAGGCAATATCATTTATATCGACTATCGGCCCTTGATGTCGATTGGTCAGAGACGTATTATTTTTGAAAAAGTGTAACTGACTGCTTCACCAAACAGATCTGTGTATCACTTCCTTAGCAACATAAACAATCAATATATTGCCAAAACTGTTCATTGTAATACATATTTCAGCAAAAGTAACTGTTTATTATACTTTTAATGAAGTATGAGCTTCTGGCGTTGTGTCTGCTTCATTCACCTTTAATCTTAAGGCCACACCCTTTCTCCTGTCAGAGAAAGTCTTCTCATGTGGGAGAGGCTATTTTGTGTGCGTGTGAGAGGAAGCCCACAGTTTCCGAAGTGCAGAGGGAATATTATTTAATCATGCATAGAGGTCACTAGAGTGAACATCTATTCAAAAAGCCTTTTTCTTGCATATACTTGGGTTATGATAGTTGCACATCAACCACTACAGTGGACTCTAGTACATCATCCTATACACTGCCACCAAGTGGCAAGCCCTTGTATGTGAATTTTTTTTTCTTCAATCCAAAATGGTCGATGGCCAGTCAGAAATGGCAAATTAGTCCAGAATATCCATCCATCCCTTCCATCCTAGGAGACTCTTGCAGGTTAAAAAAAAAAATGTTGTAACATCAAGTAACATCTAAGGAGTCATTTCACTGTTAAATTAATCAATAAAAGTATTGATTTTTGATTGGGAGGAAACTTTACTTAATCATCTATCTAAATTGAACCATGCATCACTAGCAACATTTCAGCTACTGTGATTGTTGTTTTTGAAGATACTTCATCTGCAGTAACATTTTTGGCTGTAAATAAATGCTTACTTGTAATGCGCTACTTTACTCATTACATCAATAAAGATTATGAACATAATTTCAACATTTCATAATCAACATTTCAAATGAGATTGAAAACACATGATCGCTAGTTTTTTTTCACATTCTGAAAACATCAATAGATCAATAGTTTTTTAATCTGTAGAGAGTGCCATAAACAGGTTGCATCCAAAAGCAGAAGTACTTAAAAATTCCACCATTTTCAAAAGCAGTACGGAAAGTGTGTTAAACTTGGTGTTGCTGCTGCAAATCTTGCTGCAAAAGCTTTTCAGCCTGAAAAAATCTTTTCCCTGAAACAAATCGCATTCCAAGCTTCATTTACTGCATTGTGTGCCTTATTAACAGTAAACTGAACATTTACCCCACTTAATTTAAAGTATCTCCATTCAGCCTAATAATGTATGATTTTTGGTCCATATCACAGGTCATGGTTTGGTTACGGTTGAGTTAGGATTATGTGAACTAGTAATATGTCTTATTTGGCAAATCCAAGGTGACTCTGCTCCTTTAATCTCACAGATATGCATACACACCTTTTCTTTTTATCACAAGCTCTGTGAAATTCTTGCCTGTGGCTGCCTTTGGAATATAATGGCATTCTGGCTGGTGAGGCTTTTCTTTGAAACATAGATATCAAAAATGCAAATGCTGCCCGTGATGGTCAGGTTTAAAGATTCTCCTTATGCTTGCCATATGTAATCAAATGAGTGCAAACAACCTCATAGAAGAGGTTGGCAGATGTTGTCAAACTAATGAGGAGGTTCATTCATTAAACTGGAAACTCTTGGTGTCACAGCTTCATGCCAACTGAGCTGTTTCTTTTTCTCCACCCTCCACTCAAGCAGGCTCTCTGCTGCTGGGTACTTGAGTCTATTCACACACCGCTGCACATACGTGCTGTACT
This sequence comes from Hypophthalmichthys nobilis, assembly GCA_037950665.1. NCBI lineage: Eukaryota > Metazoa > Chordata > Actinopteri > Cypriniformes > Xenocyprididae > Hypophthalmichthys > Hypophthalmichthys nobilis. The sequence goes on from CM075472.1 coordinate 18,398,473, forward strand.
GCATCTGCTACCAGTGTGAGAGAACAGCGTTGCGCTTGAGGGACTTAAGGAGGCGCACAAGATGTTTTTCCTAATTTACAGGGTACTTGGTTTTGTGAAAATAACTGCAGTTCAGGGGAATAAGGAAAGAATTAAATAAACCTAGGAAAAAAAAAAAAAAAAAAAAGGTTACTCTGTAAAAGTCAAGCCATTTTGCCATGTTCCTGATTGAACTTATAACATGAAAAAATGGCAATTTATTAAAGCAAAAGCAATATCAGCGCAATTGTATATGGGCAAATGAAAACATTGAGCACAGCTATACTCTTGCAGCCAGCACCATTTTTGGACATTGGGTTGTCTTTTATGACACTAGAAATGTGGAAACCATTAAATCACAGCTCAACAGTGAGATGCAAGCCCTGAACAGACAGGCAACAACCAGTGAATCCTCTGCATTAACCGCCTCTATGGGAACAGTCTTGTCAGTGCCGCAAGAGTTACCGCTGCAAATACTGTTCAGCATTCAACTGAGGATTATGGCAGGAGTTATAATGGCTCTTTAAAGGAATTGCACAGCAAACACAGAAGCATACACTGAAATGTGCAGGTATATGGAAGGAAAAGTGATCCTAAGAAATGAAAACCCTTTGATTTGGTGGAGGGGGAAAAAAAAAACGAGAGCACATTTCCATTGCTCAGCAAAGTGGCAAAAAGATACCTTAAAACTGTAGCAGACAGGCTGTTTTCTAAGGCAGGAGAGACAATTATGGTTCATCTCCGGGTTTCTGTAGAGGAACCATGTCTGTGTGTTTTTTTTTTTTTTTTTGTGGGGTAATATTACGCAGCTGGTTTAGCTTATCTTTATTTTCAAGTTTATTTGATAGGAATTGTACACCAAATCCTTCTCTGTAACCCGAAGGTCACAGGCTCGAGTCTCAGTACTGTAAGGAAATGTAGGTGGGGGGAGTGAATGAACAGTGCTCTCTTCCACTCTCATTACCCACAATTGAGGTGTCCTAACCCTAACCCCCAATCACTCCCCTGGCGTCGCAGCAAAAAATGGCTGCTCACTGTTCCAGGTGTGTTTTCGTGGTGTGAGTCACTACTGTGTGTGCACTTGGACGGGTGAAATGCAGAGTACAAATTCCAAGTATAGGACACCACTACACGTCACGTTACTTTCACAATTAATCAGAGGTGAAATTGGCTAAAAGCTAAAAATGATTATTGCTTAAAATGCCAAGATATATCTCTTGAGAGCACTAAAGAAATGTGAGAATGTAGGAAAATGCTGCTATTAGAATGTGTTAAATGTTCTTTAAAAATCATATCATAACTCAAAAAGATAACTTTTTAATATAAGCTTATGTGAAAATGGCAGTGTCACAACTCGTGGAAGTTCAAAGCACGACCAGAAAGATAAAGAGACTAAATAATAGGTCTTTAATAATAAATCCACACAGAACAAACTCAAGATAATGGCAGGCAGGCAAAGTAACACATCCACTTAACATTGATGATAACGGACAAATGAGTATTCAAACACTGGAACTTAAATACACAGGTTAACAAGGTGAACGCTGCTGAACAGGATCAAATCAGAAACCATAGCAACACATCAGAAACATAGACAGGGATTGAAAAAAAAAAAAAAAAAAAAGACAAAAAGACAAAAAAACTAAACTGAATACATCTGTGACAGGAGGTTGGGGATTTCTGAACATTGCTGTCAGGAAACCTAAATAGTTAAATATGTAGAATTTGGTCTGGAAAAATTATGGTCTTAAAGATTAGAAGATTAAGAAATCTTTACAAAAGTGCAAATGCGCATGTTTTATATTTTATGTATTTTAGTTTTTGTTACTCATATTTATGTTATAATTATTTTATTATTATTTAGAATTTACAATCATACAATCATTGATATACAATCAAAAATTTACAATATTTGTACGCCTATTGGTACAAAAAATGTATTTAATTGTGCTCATATTTGCTTTTATAATAAATTTGTTATTAATAGCCATTTAGTGTCATTTAGATATGTGTAGATGTGTTTACACATTGTAGGGGGGGAGAGTGAGGTAAGATGAGCCAGTGGGTAAGTTGACCCATCCCCTGTATCTTGGCAACCGTACCATTTTATTGTCATGTGACCATATATTTTAGAAACACCCATCATTTCTGCCAGACTGTGAAAAGGAAAAACACATGGGAGGAGTGGAAGTCGCTTATTTACTTTACAAACAGTTTTTGGCTTGCCAAAGTAAAATTTTAACATTTTAGCAATGTATAAAACCATGCAAGTCATTTAGCTAAATATTATTCTGAATTGGTAAGCTAGCTAGCTTTTCCTAAAATTGCAGCTATGGGGCAAAGTGAGCCAAATGCTGATGGGTAAATTGAGCCAGCGTTTTAACTTACCCCACCATAAGGCAATGAATTTAAGTTAAATCTGAAGTATAAACTGGTGTCATTTCAATGTAATATTACGCAGCTGGTTTAGTTTATCTTTATTTTCAAGTTTATTTGATAGGAATAGTGTACAAGTACACCAAATCCTTCTCTGATATGAACCAGAGGATGTTTAATCATATATATCTTTCCACCTGTAGTTTCTAATGGCCTAATATGGTCAACATTGCACAAAAACTACCATGTCAAGAACCTTATGACTAAAATGTTTATTAGTTTCAGTGACATTTATTCATTCATTTATTCATTTATTTAGTTTTTATTTAATTTTACTCAACAAACTCTCTGTTTAGTCTGTTTATGGGAAGGTTACAACTTTGATGTTCAACATATTGTTTCAGAAATGCAAACAATTAAAGATACTGAAATTTCAACTTCATTTGGTTGGTTTTATGTTGTTTAATTTAGCTTTAAAAAAAGAAATATTTGTAAAATATTTTTACAAAGAATATTTGTAAAAGGAAATTTGATTATTAAATTAGTTTTTAAAATAGGTACATTATCTTTAAAATTTCACATGGGTTTGATTCAGATTCAGTTAGATGGTCAGTTTACACCCACCTACTGATTCGGCTCAATTTACCCCTAACCTGGGGTAAATTGAGCCAGAGGAACACTTTTTTTTATAAGAAGCCATATTTTTAGAACCCTTTGTCATAGATGTATTCTGATCATTTAAAATGATAAGAAACATCCTGAAATTACTTTAAATACTTTCATTGTACTTCTGCCTCATCCCTTATCTTGAGGACCACATAAGTAAAAAATGGCTCATCTTACCCCACTCTCCCCTACGCATTGCAGTTGTTACATATTATATATTACATTAAATACTGCAGTTTGAATGCAAACTGCAAGACTTGATGCTACAGTGTATAGACCTTATTTACAGCAGCGCCATCTTTGATTTTAACGGGAATGAAAGCGAGGCTGTGAGGGAAATGGTGCGTTAAAGTCATGTCGGAAAGATTGTATGTACGAGTTGAAGGCACATGAATGCCACACAATGTTGTTAATACGAGTGGGAAGTTTAGGATTTTCTTTAAGCCCTGATGAGTTGCAGGCATGTCAGTGAGAATCATGGCGGAATACAACAATACTTAAAGGTAATTTATCAGTGATATTGTCAGGCTTTTCTATTTTCAACAAAGCTAATTGCCTGCATAAATTATGATGGCATTGTAATATAACAATATAACGGATCTATGTAACGATAAAGTTTACAGTGGCTTCATAAATTAATTAAAAACATAAAGCAAAACACACCTAATGTAGGCTACATTCTTTGTTTTTCATTTTCTAGAAGTATAGAGTTAAAAACCTTGCTGTATTTTTGTGTGGTTAATTAAAAAAAAGGTACACCGCCATCTTACTGCGAAAATGACTTGTACACACCTGGCGTCATATAAACACCACTTCCCACCTCGTAAATACAAACTTCCCAAGAGCACTTGAATGCACCAATTGACATTCATCTCTTCAGTGAGTTATAATGTTATTTAATGTGTTTTGGATTGTTCCGCTCACAAAACACTGCAAAAATATCTTTCCAAAAAATTCCAGTAGACAAAAAACTATGACACTATGGATAATTATAACTGATCTAGGAGCTTTATACAGCTTTTTGCAGTGGCTGCCATTGAAAACATCCCGCACAGCTTCGCACATAAGGTCCATACACCATTAAAAGATGTGGTCACAGTAGTTAAATTTCGCGGGCACCACACGCAGAAGTCAGCTTTAAATCAAACAGCCAAGCAAACAACTCAGCAAACTCGATTTAGATTCCTATTAAAATGGCTGGATTTTGGCAGCGAAATTTCACCAAACAAGTGTGTGACCCATTCACACTTTTTTTTTTTTTTTGAATTCGTATTTCGAAAATGTCTGCCTTTTAAATACATCCTGAAATTACAACACAAGAATATTAACTTTTTAAAAGGCAAAGCATAACAGAAGTGGCAGATTAAATTGCTCTACTCTGTCTAAATCCCATTTTATGTTCACCATCAAACAGTCTGCCAAGAGCAGCACTGACCAAAATGAAAAATACAATAAAAAAACAAACAAACAGCAAATCCAATAGTAGCACACCAGCTAGGACAGATTAACCCTCTCAAACCTCCTTGTGGTACTATAACAGAAGCCTATGTATCTTGCTCCAAGAGCCACCAATCCAATCAAGCACGTAACAGTTTGAACCGTGCCTTAAAGTGCAGAGGAAAAGCAGAAATGGACACATTCCCTACGACTTGGGTAATTTACTCTGAACAACACGCAAGCAATGTCAAACACTGAGGAGAGGAGAAGTAACTGCAGCCTCAGCAATACTTAGAGATGTGCCAGGCTAATGCACCAGGCAGGAAAAACAACAGACACATTCAAAAAACAGCATGGATGAAGGACAGCAGGTTTATCTGCATAAAATAGGGAGCAACCTGTGATTTGTGATGATCAATGAAAAAAGCGGCAAGTGCAGTCTGACTACTGATACATCCATAAGACAAAACATAGGACAAACAACTAAACAAATCAGAGGCATTATGGATGCAATTTTTTGTTTGTTTGTTTTGTTAGGGGTCACAAATGTTCCTTGAATATTAATAAAAGATTAATTTAAATTTTAAGATACTATATTTTACAATATATTTTTTGGGGGTGGGGGGTTTGAATCAGCATGATGCTTCCGAAAGAAATGAATTCACAGTGTTTCCACTGAAAGCTAATTCTTCTTGCACTGTGTGATTATGAAACTTGGATAATGTCCTAACGACTGTGAAAGTAAATGGCTTCTCATCAGGCAGCACTTACGTGCTGTTAATTGAGGAAAGTTGTTTACAAAGCCACTTAGTGTGAGGCTAAATTTCTCAAAAATTGAGAAGATCGCTTAAAGATTTTCCAAAGAGGAAGTAGCATTCAGTCATCCTAATTCCTCTCTTTCAGCAAACCACCTGATATATTAAACAAAGATGGCGGGAAATTCAGGGGTGCAAAGGCACAGCAGGTGGATGACAGGTAAACAAAACCAGGCTTGAGAGAGAAAAGGACAAGATAATCTGACCATTCCTGTCAGGATCAGGGCTTAATGTCACTGTCAGTGCAGCTGTTTTTTTTTTTTTTTTTTTTTTTTTTTTTTGCACCCTGATACCAGTTGAGTGTTTTTGAGAGCTTGAAAGCACCTCCTTCTCAAGATCTGCACTTCATGTGCTTAATGGTCATGGCAAGGACTGAGTTTCAATCTGCAGGTGGCCCCTGTCCACAGCTGTGACCTTCAACCCTGTCTGAGGACTCTGAACTCGATATAACCCAAAACTTCAGCTCTGATATAGGAAGAAACATGTCTAATTGAACACCCATAACTGGGTTGCAGGTTAAATAAAAAAAATAATAATAATTTAAAAAAATTCTTTAAGTATATACATCCAATATACTAATATTTAATTTTTGGTTCCCTGAATGTTCTTGGAAGGTTAGTTTTTGGTTATAGAATAAATAGGCATTTATTCTTTAGCATGGAAAGTATTCAGAATGTATTTGAATATCACAGATTCATTCAAGAGCTTCAATGGTGAAGTTTTGGTCAATCGTGCATTAGAAAAACCATCCCAAGGACTTTGAGTCTGTATATATCTGAGCTGCACATGATCCTTGGAGAGGTCCAAATTTCGCAGCCCATAATCAATAGTGGCTAAAAGTCTTGAGTTTGGAGAGAATATTAGTTAGACGCTCCAACTGTTGTGCACTGTCTTAAGAAGAATGTGGTTCATGACTTTTTTTGGTGTGGAACGGGTGTTTTATTCCTGAGGTTTGGTTTGCTTGTGTCATTATTGCAATAATTATTCTCAGTCAATTAGCTCTTCAAGGACACAACTGCATTTCCATTCAGGCTGTGCAGAATATTTTCTTTCTTAGTTTCTATTACGGTTTCTCTTTCATTCTTTGATATTCTGAGCATCTGGCATGGATTGGCAAAGCGAGTGCTTTTACTTTTGTTAAGAGTAGCCTTGACACAGAGTGTGAAGCTGTAATGCCGCTTTAACATCACAAGAAATTAGGACATTATAGGACTCAACCATCCGTGGTGGTGAATTCACCTGTGTGTGTTAATGTGTGAAAGGCTGAGAAGTTAATCAAAGTGCTTTGGAGTATAAAAGAGCTTTCACCTGATGACACATACGGTATAAGGGCTGCACAGCGATGCTCATTCATCAATTCTTTGCTGTCTATGATTTAACGTTAACAAACTGTTACATTTTCAGTGTTTCTTAACATCTTAAAGGAATGGTTTATTCAAATTCTGTGATCATTTATTCACCCTCATTTCAAGCATGCATAAGCAGATGCTTAGCAAAATGTTCAAGTTGCTCTTCTCCATACAATGAAAGTGAACAGAACAATATTAAGGTCTCTCTCTCTCTCTCTCTCTCCATCTATATATTATAATACAAGGATAATGTGACACTGACATACTTCAAACTGTAATATTTCACAATATTAGCATTTTTTTACTGTATTTTTGATAAAATAAGTACAGCCTTTGATCGGAGTATTTATAAATATATTACAATATGGAACACAAAGACATGTCACAGCAGATTTGAAATATTTACAGGATAGAAAAGGTAAAAGTCACAGAGAGAAAAATGTGCAAATTTATTCTATAATATAGAAATAAATTTCATGGTTTTATGTACCAGAACATAAAAACATCATGTTGTCCTTGGAAGGTCTTAAAATTAGGTAAATACAACCTCAGATGAACAACAACACATGACATATTACACCGTGTCATTGTTTATTTAACAAAAACTAGGCCAAAATGGAAAAGCCATGGGTGACAAACTAAGTACACCCTTGCCTCCATAGGAGTCAAGAGTGTAAGTAGCAGTCAGGCGCTGCTAATCAAATGTCTTTGATTAATTGATCATCAGCAAGCGTGACCACCTCTCTAAAAGCAGAAGTTTCGAACATCTGTGGGATGTGCTGAACAAACAAGCCCGATCCATGGAGGCCCCACCTCGCAACTTACAGGACTTAAAGGATCTGCTGCTAACATCTTGGTGCCAGATACCACAGCACACCTTCAGGGGTCTAGTGGAGTCCATGCCTCGACAGGTCAGGGCTGTTTTGGCAGCAAAAGGGGACCAACACAATATTAGGAAGGTGGTCATAATGTTATGCTTGATCGGTATATATATATATATATATATATATATATATAAACAAATCTGAACACTAAACTTGTAAACTTTTGAGGATGAAATACTGAAGTCTTGCATTTTATTATCAGACCACGAGAATGGATAAAAGAGAGTGACACCTAGTGGTATGATATTGAATAGCATTTATTGTCAACCAAGAGCTGCTACAGTAGGTTTTAGCGGCATAATTCTGGTACTGGACAAACAACACATTCATACCTTTGAGAATCCACATAAACATTGATTTGTTATCTGTAATATTGCTGCAACTGTACTACCATTTAAAACATCACAGTCACATAATACTGGATATTAGTCATATTCATTTCTGTGACAGCAGTGCACTTTATATGTGCACACATTATGGCTTAAAAAGCTATTCACTTCCCTCTGTGAATCTCAGTGACTAAGTGAAAGGCCTCCATTTGTTTTCAACTGATTACATGAATTGTCACCATTAGTGTTTAATTCATTTTAAGGTCACAGTTTGATAATAAGGGTAAAACAATAAAATAGGGTATGCATATTTAAAATTCAAGCTTGCGAGTAGCGAGACAGATTTATGTTGATATGCTTCACGCTATTCCCAAAATGTATACTTTTTGCAAACTTAAAATATGTGTAAAAAGTCTTGTAACCAAAAGCTACTGATGTATGAAATATAAAACTGCTACAGCCATAGGTAGGTTCATCTTTTAAAAAAAAAAAAAAAACACTTAACTGTACACATTGGTGAAAAAGCACAGAGAAAATACACATAGTTCCTTAGTAATTATTTTAAGTGAATATACAACAGATCGTAGACACAAACGTTTCTTTTGTTTAAAAGAGGCCTTTGCTCTTTTTCAGATTCAGCTGTTTCCAGTTTGGCAGGGTGTTAAATTCATCCCGTGTCATTTCCAAAACACTCTGTAAAACAAATACAATCTCAACGTCAGACAAGATTAGAAAACTATGAAAACAAATTTAGCATCTGCTGACATTTTATGATACTTTCCATGATGACTATTTTAGACTGAACTAGTGACCCTAAGGGTGGGTATTTGGACAGTTTTGTTTAGTAAAGGGCAGGGGCGTCAATTGCGAATAGAAGGGTATGGCAGCTGTTGAATTATTAGAAAAATAATGCACACCTGAGGCATTACCTGCAATACCACCTCAGATGTGCATTATTTTTCTAATAATTCAATGGCCCGTCATCAAATGTTCCTTAGTTATACAACAGTTAATTCCAGTCCTTGAACATGACTGGCTGAGAGGCCTTCCAGGATTGCTGATATTTCACCAGTAGCAGCTGCGACTGTTACCATTTGTATCACTCCACTTATTCTCTGCGCGTTCTAGAAGGGCATAATTTCTCCTAGCGAAATGCAAAGGCAGAGGAGAAAATGGATGGAGGAACGAGGAAGCATCCATTTAAGTATTGAGAAGCACCCAATGAAGTCATTGAATCTTTCATTCAACCGATTTGTTCAATAGGGACTGATTCATTCACTAATGTGTTGCTAAGAGACGCAAAACAGTACTGCCATAGCTTTGTTTGTAACTATTTTCGCTGGTGAAATAATGCAAAAACAGGCAATATTGTGTCTAAAATGTAAGTTACTTAATATTAAGTTCTTGTTTATTCAATTTGCAGTATAAAATCAATATCACATTTGCAATCATGCTGATATTTGGGAAAAAAATAGCACTCTTTGTGTGATATTGCTAAACTATTCAATTTGATATAAATACAAAAAGACCCTGGCATTCTAACTGCATTTTAACAGAGTAAACTACACAGTAAAAATGTACACTCTAAATGTGCACGCAGTGGTCTAACCTACAAGGTAACATGGGTGAGGTGCTTTTGTTTGGTTTTTGCAGTGAGGGACATACTCGATAATGTCAGATCGCACATCGTTAAAACAACAATTATGATATTGAAGAAGATATATATCGCTCAGCCCTAACCACAATTACAAACTCCACCCTAGCAAATGCCTGACCCCACCCCACCACTAACCCTACCTTTAAAGAGGCTACAGTCTCCACTCTAACTTCCGGTCTGCGACAGCTGGCCTGGCGCGGCTGCCCTGAAACTGCTTATGGCTCTGCGGCCATGCAGTGGGGAACCGTCAATTTATAATTTGACAATAAACATCTAAAACTTTTTGAGGAAATAAACCCTTCTAATCTGTCTATTCAGTTTTAGTTGTGTTGTGTTGATGTCCATTTTCTCCATTTTGTGCAGAAAGCCAAAGTTTTTAAAAGCAATTATAAAAGATAGATACCCCTGGATGATGACAGCTTTTTCAATCAAGAAGCTAAAGCTTGACGGCTGGAATTGTTTGTGATTAGGGCAAGTTTTTTAAAATCTAATAGGTTACATGACTGATTTTATTCTGATCGCCACTGCCACTGTTATATGTTAAGATTTAGTTGAGAAAACAGTTATTTTGCAGAATTACTGGTCAGTCTGTAAATTTACTAACTAAAGCCTTGTTTCCACCGAGTGGTACGGTAAAGTAAAGTACAGATTCCATTGTCAGAAGTTGTGAATGGTACCCTAATTCCGAACTGTACTGTACCACTTTTTTGGGTACCAGCCTTTTGGTACCACCCTTCTGTTGGGGTACCTAGCACAGTAGTCTGGTACTAAAGGGTAGAGCTAGACTCACTGCAGAATGTTGATTGGTTGACAGAGAATCGTCACTTGCACGTCCTACAAGGGGAATGACAACACAAGCGGCACCATATTTTAATAAAGTTGAAACACAATACCGTTTCTTCTTGTGACAAACAGCCACATGCCAAGAAGCAAGAACAAGATCTGCTGTATGTCCTCCATTGATGTTTACTGTCGCTTTCTTCTTCTCGCAAGAATGGAGTCGTTCGCTACTTTCCAGCATACACCACGCCTATTAAGTAAGAGTACTGTTGGCAGTGGGAACGCAAGCCGGATCAGAGTTTCCCGAATCGTACTGCACTGTACTGTAATGTCCTGTACCGCTCAGTGGAAGTAAGGCATTAGTGACCATGCACATTTGCTGTAATTCTGCATAATAGTTACATTTTTTCCCTAAATCATAAGTTTAATATGGTCTGTTACATACATTTAATCGGCTGCTGTGCCAGTCTAATGATATGATTTATTATCAGCATACGCAGAAGTGTCTGTCACTAATGTGCTTTGGTCTGAGTGCTGTCATGATGCGTCAGCTTGCATTAAATTTTGTTGATTTTGTGGCCAGTTGTCACCATATTCCACTGAAATGACACACCGATTGTGTGGTGATGTAATTTTTTGTAATGTTGATTTGCATTTTATTACTTTTTGTTTCATTTTTGTGATAACTCTCACACTTACTCTGATGTGTGCTTGTGGCATTTCATGTCAAAGGTAACATGCAGTATTATAGAAGAAGACACAGTAAGCTTGGCTGACTTTAAGCTGAGTTTACTTTTTCCCAGACAAGGGAAGGGGGTGAGAGGGCCAATGTTCAAGAGTCACGGTTCGCTACTGCGGCCACTAATACGGCTGAATCACAGCCATGCTGATATAGGGCCATATCAAACGACTATTCATGTAATATTGCTCATATATAAACTTGTCCACAATAGAACTGTCATTCTTTCTCAAACACATTTTTTGATGCTTATAGGTCTTTATGATTTTGTTCATCTTAATTTCTCAAAATTATGCAATGTGTGCTTTTCCTGGGTGCATCTGCTGTGAACTGGCATAAATGTACACAGGATCACGACGGCCAGAGTTAAGACTTTTGCTTAATAATAAATTATATTTTCAGTTTGTTTTTTGTCAAATCTGTATGCCTTTAGAACACTTGGAATATATGCCACAGTTTCTCAGTTTGTGTTCCAAAAAAAGAAACCAATACAGATTTAGAACAACATCAGGGTAAATATTTACTGCATTTTGTGTAAACTAATAGACTGTCACAGAAAAATGAGTTGTGAAAGGGTAAATAAACTCCAAGCAGATGAAAGCCATCATTAGCTAATAATTTGCTAATAATTGTGATGCATGGCAGTGTTTTAGAGAGGTTTTTGTTCATTTTATTGTTCTGAAACCAACTGCTCAGAGGTTGTCTGAGGATTTTTACAGTTTTAAACTATTCTACTGTATAGCCTGTCTGGCAAAAGTTATTCATTCTTATATCAGCAACTATTATCTGTCATTTTTTTTTATTTAGATTTTTAAATTGGATGATGCTGTTGGTTAGTGTATAACTGCAGTTTTGTCTTTCTCTCTTTTGTCTTTTTACACTAATTGTATTGATATTTTCACACGATATTGTTAGATTGCATGACGTCATCTGAACATGCCATACCTTGACTTTTAGTGATTTAACACCACTAGTAAAGAGCATGTGTGAGCATCATTAGGTAGGGTTATTACCTGAAAGTCTTCATCTGATAGGTAGCACTCGAGGTGCAGAGGGTCAACTCCCTCTGGCAGGGGTTTGGAAGTGAGCTCCTCCACAGTGTACTGCTGCCTGCTGAGTTTAGACAGGGCGTCTTTAACCAGAATCACTTTATTATGGGCTCCTTCAACCTGCACAGACATTCAAACATACAGTTTCATCATCCATAGGCTTCAATATTAAAAATCTTTGGGCTGTATTAAAATCGACCACTATCTACTCATATATGATTCATATATAAGAATCCTTTTAAAGCAAAAACTCATCTGTAGCATACTGCAGGGTTTAAAGTATTTGAGTAAATAAAATTGCTATACTTATTTATTATTTTAAGGAATTACTTGTATCTGTAATAAAATGAAATAGTTTATATTGACCTACATATTTTGCAGGTTACTGTGGATTAAAACTTTCCTTTTATTAAAGTAGTTGGCCACAGCTCAATAATAGGAGTATCTTACACCTAAAGTGATTTCTTTAATAAATGCTTTTTAATAATAAATATTGGTGCAGGTAACAGAGAAAAGTACTCTTTACACCTCTGGCATTCTGAAAGCTATGGGTGGAGTAACGTACCTGTACTTTAATATTTGGGTTTTTCTCCCAATAAGGGAAGATGTTGGTAAAGGTGAGTGGTTCTGCACCAGCCAGGATCAGATAGGCCTGAGGAGGTCGTCTGGAGTTTTTCTCTATGAAAAACACACACAAGAAGGTCATTATTACACAGCAAAGCAATAAAATATGCACAAAGAATGTGTTTATACTCTTTCCTCTGATTATGCCAAAAGGTTTACCCAAAAATAAACACTGTCTATATTTACACATGGTTGCGTTGTTCAAACCCATGTGACTTACTTTGTTTTCATGGAGATGTTTCAAAGGAGATGTCAGCCACAGTCTATTCACTTTCACTGCAGCTTTTTTCCATATAATGAAAGTGAATAGTGACTGAGACTAAAGGCTGAATAAGTCAAATAATGAAGGCGACTAAACAGAAGACAGAAGTTTCTTTTTCAGGTGAAGTATCCTATTAAGCTGACAGTTTGTAAGGTCATTTAAATGTGATCAGGGAAAGGTTCAGACCCAATCGACACAATGATCACACCCACGTTTTTTGGCATTCAGTAAGCTTGTACATGTGCACATATCTGACTAGTTCTGATATCAAGACTGAATAAAAATCAGATTTTTTTTTGTCCATTTCAAAATCTCTTTTAATGCAGCCTTAGTGAGAATAAGATAAGATAAGATACGATAAGATAAGATAAGTGAGAATAAGATAACTTCTTTCAAAAATAGTTAAATAAAAAAAAATATGTTACCAACCCCAAACTTAACTGAAGTAAAACAAGTGCATCAATCTAAGTCAACTGGTGCTGGTGCAATAGTTTAGGGTTTACAAAACATAGAACTGCAGGGGCTTTGTGAGTTGATTAAAAGCTAATAATTGAATTGAATGTAAAATTTGTGGCGCACAATTAATCAAAATAAAACTAAAATATATATTATATAAAACCGCAATTATCAAATCAAATTATTTAATTAAAGAAGTATTCACTCTGTTGAGTTCATTTACACACAGGCAGCTTATAATAAAGTGTTTTATAAGAGTGTCTCAGTCAGGGGCCGCTGCTGGCCAAATGGGTGCCCTAAGCAGAACTCTATTGTTGTGCCCCCCAACCCCCTCCACAAACGCATTACCTTTTTTTTTTTCTTTTTTCTTTTTGTAGTTATAAAAATAGACTTAAGTGAACAACAGTCTTTAAAATGACTTAAAATGCACAGGCTATATAATAACAATGAGGCAGTAATAAATGTTTCAACGAAAGTAACAAAAGCAAGTTATTATTATTATTTTTTTTAACAACACTGTGAAAATACATACCCCTGGTTTCACAGACAAGGCTTAAGCTAGTCCTAGACTAAAATGCAGGTTTCAGTTTTAACTTGAAAACAACTTGCACTGACACATCTTAAAATATGTCACTGCCATTGTTTTGTCTCAAGATGCACACCAGTAATGACACCAGAACCTTTAGAAACAAGTATTCTCCTGTGTTAGCGTAGGTTTATATATGATAGCACTACGTTATGCTATATTATCATCTTTTAAATTGTTTAATATATCGTGAAGCCTTAGAATTTACTGATTTTACTTTTTATTTAATATTTTGGAGAAATCGAGCACTCAAAATTAATTGAAAAGTATTCAAATTAAAGCTATGAATAAACTGCATTAGTATCAAATCAGGCAGATGCGTTGGTGGTGGTCAAATCCTTAACGTCGTTAAGCACGTTTAATTAATCTTACCCATTAACTACAACAGTCAAAAATATAAAGTTCCACAAGTTTGTGAACATACCTAAAAATGATGCACGTGATTAATCTTGTTTTCTTTTCTTTTCCGCTTCGCAGCGCCAGAGTGCTGTTGTCAGTATGAGGTGGGGCGGGGCGGGGCGAAGCGGGAATGGCGTGTTCCATAATTCTTTTTAATATCTATGTTTCTGTTTACATTTATTTTTAAGTTAATATTACTATACAATAGTAATATTACTATATTATCTACAGAATATTAGTTTATTTATATATATTTTTTTTTTTTGAGCAAACTACTCTGTGTACTCTGTGTATAGGGAGCGGCGGTACTGGTCTCAGTTCACATTAAATGCCAGCAAGGGCTGGTGCAAAATGCTGTTCTCACCAACTGCAAGCGCTGTGAGTTTATTTACATCACATTTGCATAATTTCCAACATTTTTGTGAACAGAAGTTTACAGCATTTTATCAATATTCCGGCAAAATAAAAGCTCAAGGATTTGATTTAAAAGCTTGAGGGTTTGAAATTGAAAGTGAATTAAAGACATAATTATTTGTATTGTAACTCAACGTGTTAGTTGGTTCTTGTAAAGAGTAGGGGTGTTAACGATACACTCATGTCACGATTTGGTTTGATACACAATACTAATAAAGTTCAAATGTAACTTTTTTTTTTTTTTTTTTAATTATTACATCTAAGACATGCTAGAGTACTGTTCAAAAAATGCTAAATTTGTTATTACAGTAGGGGTGAACTTGAATGGGCTTGGACTATCTCCCCCATGCACAGGGCAATGTGACAAGTGTGAACACCCTTCAAAGTAACTTTATATTAACAGTAGCAGTCATGCCATTCGCAATATATGACAACATAATCAAAATTTTTGGCCAAGTTGTGCAGCTCTCTCTCTCTCTCTTTATGTATATATATAAAATAACTTTAGAATAAAGACAAATCAAAATAATACAATTATTAAAAGAAAAATATATTTTATCTGTATACTTGCATGCCATGTCCCCATTAACCAATATCAGAGAACCGTGAGCATGCAAGTAAGATGTTAAATTATTGAAATATTAACTTAAATCCTCAGAGCGTACTTCAAGTAAATATTTTACAAAGGGTTCGGCCGACAATGTGTGTGAACCCCTGGTCTGTAACATTAATAAGGGTTATGTAGTCTTATTAAATTAAGCAGTACATTATGTTACTAGTGCTGTCAATCGTCAATCGTAATAATTGAACATAAAATATCCAAATTAACATAAAAACAACATAAAGACGATTAATTTTAAATATGTGTTTAATGGCATCTTTTTACTAAGTACTATGCATAAAGCCTAGTATCGAGCGATAACAATACTACTACTATTAAACATTTTTTTTCATCAATTTTAGCCAGTAATTATAGCCATGTAACATTACAGTGTAATTGAAAGCCATCATTTTTAATATTAAATAGGCTTTAAAAACAAACATGCATTTTAGTCTAGGACTAGCTTAAGCCTTGTCTGCGAAACTGGGGATTAGTCTCTTCAAGCACGATTAGACGCAAATGAGAAAGCAAATCTTTCTTGCTGTCTGAGAAGGGGCTTTCTGTGTCTGCATTTCGGTGTTTGTTACAGAGCGCCGCTTCACAGACAGCACGCCAGTAGATTCTCTTTTTATTGCGCTTAAATGTTTTAAAAGCACGTGAATGAGAGAATGATCATATACTGTAACACTAGGCAAAGGATGCCAGGAAAAAAACAGCTGCTGTGTTAATTGAGTTAAATATTTTTAATGCATTAAACACAAAATTAACACGTTAATTTTGACAGCCCTAGTTGTTACTGATCAATAGCAAAAGTTACTGCATGTTGTTGTTAGGAACCTGCCATCTGGTACATCCGGACTAGCACAGAGTCTTCAACCCTGCTTCTGAGGACCCACTGTCCTGCAGAGTTTAGTTCCAACCCCAATCAAACTTGAACCAATTAAAAATGCTCTTCAGGATTGTTTGAAAAATCACAAGTTGAAGCAGGTTGAATATAAACTTTGCCAGGTAGTTGGTCTCCAGGAGCAGAGTTGAAGACCTCTGCCCTGAGTGTAGATATCATCTCCTAACCTTGGCAGTACTGTAGTGTTGTTTCCAAGGCACACTTCCTCTCACTGTCCCAGCGGATCTTGGCCGAGCCAGTACATTCTGTGTCTTCTAGTTGCTGCCCTTGCCACAGGTACACTTCCATCCTGTTATCCACCAAGAACAGAGCTACAGAGAATAAAAAAAAACAGAGAAAATATAAACTATTGACACTGTACAATGTGCAACACATGATGCAATACAACATCAGTTGACATGGTTACAGTCACATGTAATGACATTATGTACCAGGCTGAGGGGCTGAATACAAGTTCTCCTGCAGGAATGGCATGGCCATAATGGTTCCTGTCACTTGGGCGGGTCCGAACTGCTCCTCTCCCTGAAAAGTCCCACCGCTGGCACTCAGACGGAAAAGACGTGGTGTGAAATTGTACTTCCCTGGATCTGCAAGCACACAGAGAGTCATATACTTGAATATACCTGAATCAGATCAAAAAAAAAAAAAAACACATGGACCCTGCTCCAAAACCTAGCGAGCTGCCTACTTAGGCAGCATTTTAAAGCATCACAGACACACCCTCAACATAAAAGCTGTTCTTAACAGACAAGCAGCGAGATTATGTGTCCCCCAAAAAAAAAAAAAAAAAAAAAAAAACACCTACTAGAATATTGTGCATAGATTGTTTCAAATCAGTCACTTATGAAGTTCCATTTCAGATGCTTCCTTCATTTGTCAGCAGTAGACAGCAAAAAAGCACACTAGATTTGGAACAGAGCCATGCCATCATAAGGAAATATGCATGTGTATGTTATAATGACATACCAATTTAGCAACCTCATTACAAGGAAACATGGATTGTTTAGAAATAAGCATTTTCTCTTTTTACCTTGCAGCATGCAGTCATAGGCTTTCCTGTCCTGCTTGCCAAGAGCATCCCAGAATTCCTTGGGCTCAGTTCCTTCCTCTATTTCAATTACTTTCAAACTGCTGTTACTGTTCAAACCCAGTTCACGAGGAGAACTACAACAGTATTACGCACACACACACACACACACACACACACACACACACACACACACACACAAAATCACCACATGGTCATTACATTCCTATACAGAAAAATGTAAATCTATACGAGTAAAATCTGCTCACGTTTGAGTGAGGCGCTCCACGGTCCTCTTGCCCACTTTCCGGGCACCTGGATGAGACTTACAGCCGTGCCACAGGTAGAGTTGTCCCTTCTGTACCCCCAGTAGCAGCAAACTAGCACGAGAGCGCAGGCTGGCACAACAGCGTTCCACTTCAACCAGTGAGCCCTCCATTTCTGCCTCTCCACGCACACAGAACAAACGCCAGTCTCCTGACAGGAAAACCACACCAAAATAACATACACATGGAATTACTGCAAGTTATAAAAGAGGTCTGGTGAGTTTTGCTCATTGTTATCTGTGTTTATTACCTGTGTTGTTAAAGCTATCCTCCCTGGAGCCTCTGTGGATGATTAGCCCTCCTTGGAAGAGTTGGAGGAAGCAGGGCGGCTCTTTGCCCTGTGTGACCAGCACTTGTGCCCCCCTGTGGTTGCCCAGCTCTACGGTCATGAGGGCAGATGTGCCGCGCCCACTGACACTGGAGTGACGTCCCTGCCAGAAGAAGCATGCTGTGCGTTCCCTGCCTGGGCCAGCTGTACTCACTTCACCAGGCTTCTGTCTCTTACCCACTGCAAAAACATAAGATAAAATATTCAGCATCTCTTCCGACTTCTTTTGAATTATTCTACTTTCAGTTGATACATCTGCATGAGTCCAAACTGAATGTGATTATCACCTTCCCCCTGCTGGTCTGTTTTTATATCGTATGGGTACAATAAACTTTCATTATAAACAAGAGTACTAAGGAGTCAAAATGAACATAGGAAAACGTATGGCAAAAGACAAAGCTTATTTCATTTAAATAAATAAATAAATAAATAAAAAAAAAAAAAATATATATATATATATATATATATATATATATATATATTTATTAACAACTTGTTTTATTTTTTCTTTGCGATTCTTTATTTTTTTCAAACAAGTGTTGCAATTTAAATACAGCTTTGTTTTTTGCCCGTTTTTTAAAACTACACTAGCTTTCAAAAGTTTTGGGTCTGCAGGAATTTACTGTTTTTAAAGAAATCTTATGTTCACCAAGGCTGCATTTATTTGGTCAACAATACAGTAAAACAGCAATATTTTGAAATATTATTACAATTAAAAATATTTTTTTCTAATTTATTTTCTTTTAGAAAATAATTTATTACTGTGTCAGCAAAGCTGATTTTTCAGCAGTAATTGAAATCTTTCTAATATGCCAATTTTGTGCTCAAGAAACATTTCTTATTATTACCAGTGTTGAAACAGTTGTGCTGCTTTTGTGGCACACATGATTTTTGGGGGGGATTCTTTTAAAACTTCAAAATAACAGCATTTATTTAAAAGTTTTTACATTATTAATGTTTTTACTGTCACTTTTGATCAATTTAATGCATCCTTGCTGAATAAAAGTATTAATTTATTCCATAAAAAAACAACCTTAGTGACCCTAAACATTTTAATGGCAGTGTATATGTATTGTCATAATTACTTCATAGAGTGCCACCACAAGCTGTTTATTCATATATATATAAAAAACACCAACCAACCAACCAAACAAACAAACATCTGTGTTTGAAAAAATTGTGATCATGAACTCAATAATGAGTTTGGAAGATGGCTTTCAATCATACTTCTCTTTTGCTCCTAAATATATTCAAATTATAATCTTTCTGTAAATATGTTTTAAGATGCTTGTTCTTCATTTTGTCTTTTAAATACTTGTATGTTTAAAAAAAAAAAAAAAACTTTCATGGTTACATGTTATATAAGAAGGCAGTCCTTTGTTACTGTATGGGACTGACAATCTGTGAATACCAGATACTGTCATCTGATTAGGTCAACGGTTCTGTTTGACTCAACGGCCCCCATTGTAAATACAACAATATATGAAGGCCCCATGATTTCTCCATTTTTTTTGTTATTCAATGAATAAGTATTAAGGATAAAATATTTTAGAATTTGGAATAACCAGAAAAAAATGTATATTCACAATAAATATGCTGATGGTGGTATAAAATTTTATTCATTTATATGACTTTTCCAGATCTAGAAATCACACCTGTAAAATTAGGCTTCCTCATATATCCAGTGGGAATTCTGGTTCTTCAAAAAATTAATTAATGAATGAATTATAAAAATGCCTGATTTACTGTTTATCTTATTTTTAAAAATGGAAGTAATCTTCTTGAGGCCCCCTGGTTGACAAGCACTGTATTAGGTAACTGTATCACCTGAAATGATGCATACCAAGTACAAAAGTAACATTATAAATAAATTAAGTTCCATGCCTCACTCACCAACATTAGTGATTGAGTATTTCCAGCGGATGACATAGGTGTCGCCTTCGTGCAGCTGACCCACACTCTCTGGCGGGATCTCAAAGTCATCGAACTCACGGATGTGCCATGCGTCCACAGCAACGGTGGCCAGCTCAGCCTGCCGCCCATCCTCAGAACGGACCAATCCGTGACCTCTCTGCACATCCACACCCTCCAGCACCATCTTCACAGGGCCTGCTGCTCCCGCCAGCATCTCTTTGACGTCACACGGCTTCAGGTCAGAGTCACAGGTGGGAAGGTGCTGATAGACTGGACTCTAGAGGAGAAAGACAAAATGCAGGTTGTTAGTATCTTTTTACAGGAGAGAAGGTTGGAATCCATCCTGAGTGTCTTGCTGTCTGTTACCTTCACCTCCTCTACCACCGGTTCATCTTTGGGGGGTTTCCTCTCTGCCCAATCTAGAAACTTCTCTCGGAACAGAGCGGTTTCATTGTGTTCTGATAGCCGGCCAAACAGGGCCCAGCTTGGTCTGCCCTCACCTTGTCTACTCACAAACACAGACACAAATGAGAAAAGGAGTAGGATCCTCATGAGATTTGATTCCATTAACAGTTTTTTGAATGTCTACAATCTTTAGTCTGAATTGAACGCATTGAGAGAGATTGACTGAACACGATAAAACAATACAAAGATAAAACAGACAACACATCTTTCTGCTGCATTGTCCTCTCTGGTTACACAGAAAAAATGCAAAAACAGAACTGTTAATTACCAACTTTGTTCATATTCAGTGTGTATGTGAAGATACACATTACATTTTGTTGTAATAAATGCCATTATAAAAATATTAATTGTTGTTATTATTTCACATTTTTGTTTAGAGTTTAGTTAAGACCAACAATTGACAAATTGTCATTAAGTTTACAAAACAAAATACTTTTATTCATCTCTAATATGCTCTAATCAAATTTTACCACATGGGGGCAGTATTGTGGTTGCATATATCAGTCTGTTTGTGAGGTGGTTTCATGTGTCCTTGCTTTAATGGATGTTACTGAGAGTTCAATCTTTTTTTGAGAGCTTAATAAACCACTCTTTCAAGGCTCAAAGCATCACCTACAAAATCATAATCTGGTAAGACAGGTCCTACAAGATGATTTTTTTTTTTTTTTTTTATCACACACAGAGAACATGAGCTATGAATAGTCAGTGGAGGTGTGTCTCACTTAGAGGTGTCTTTATTGGCTGAGGAGGGGTCGAGGGGGTTGACCCTGCAAGTGCTGTAGTCGTATGCGCCACTCCAGATTTGTTTGCCCAGCTGCACTGCCACCTTCCTGTCACTCAAAGGAACATCCTTTCCTGTCCAGACGTACACCTCGCTACCGAAGTCAAACACCAGCGCCTGCCACATACACACACTTTGAGTTAAGTTCAGTACAATGGGTTCAAGCACAGTTTACCAACACACACACAAAACATCCACAATGGGACAGAACTGCATAGAAGAGGCTATAAATGTGGCACCTCCTTAGAGTTGAGCAGAGAGACACTGGGGATGGACGCCCAGGCCTCCTCATAAGGAACCAGCTTATCCTCCACCAGCCTGTAGACACAGTTTGACTCCACTATAGCACTCTCATACAGTTCATCTTCCTCCGGCTCCCCTGCACCTGTAAAACACAGAGAAATACATGCAAGACTGGAGAATAAACTGAACTTGATTATGTAACATGAGTATATTCTGGCCTAGAGTTAATTGTCTATATATACAAAATTACAAATGAATGTGTGCGTTTATGGTGAGTGAAATACTGTCATTTTAACATCTGTGCTTCATGTGCAGGGCCTGGCAGGTTATGTGTTTTTGTAAGTGCCTGTACCTCTGTACTCAGTCTTTCCTCCCAGCAGACTCCAGAA
The DNA here is from genome assembly GCA_037950665.1 of Hypophthalmichthys nobilis. Classification (NCBI taxonomy): domain Eukaryota; kingdom Metazoa; phylum Chordata; class Actinopteri; order Cypriniformes; family Xenocyprididae; genus Hypophthalmichthys; species Hypophthalmichthys nobilis. Next base: position 18,420,291 of record CM075472.1, read on the forward strand.
CTCTTTGGCCGAACGGTTCTCTGTGTTGATTCCCTCCTCCAGCACGGTGACCTGAGGAGCTTTGCAGCCCAGATCTCTCTTTGTCTGGATGTACTGAGCCATCTCTGAGCTCTGATATAACCACACAAAAACGCAGAATGGGTCACTACTTTTAAAAAAAATCTTATCTGTTATTTGTTATTCTTAAATAAAACTAAACTATTTAAAATATTTTTCGGTAAGTGAAATAAATTCAAATACATAATAGATTAAAAACTTAAAAAGACAAACATTTTAATAAATAACTGAAATAATGAAGTTTGAGCTGAAGTACTAAAATTACTAAAACTAAAATAAAAATAAATTAAAACTAAATAGAATGAATGAAAATGAAAAAAAAAAAATACTTAATTTAAAATGAAAACTGAAAATAAAAATAATAGCTAATTACTATAATAGTATAAAAGCAATGCTAAAATAACACTGGCGTAAACTGTTACACTGTATATAGAAAAAGCTTAGATTTTTATTTATTTTGTGGTAGTACCTTAGCTTTTTCGATGACATTGGCAAATTCTCCACTCCAGAAAAAGCAGTGTTTGGGAGTGATGAGCAGATAGCAGTCTCCACTGTTCAGAGAGCGGGCTGTGGGTTCAACCAGACGAACCTGAACATGCCTGCGGCCTGCGTGAATTAACAGACAAATGTTAAAAGCAGAACATGCACATTTAGGACATAAAAACTTGGTCAAACTTGCAGTGATATTTTGCATGATCCTTGACTGCTTCACCTTTAATGTGGATGAGCATGAGCTTGTGGAAAGGCACAGCACTGTTGTTGGTCACCACCTCTGTAGACTTCACGCTCCGCAGACTGACTTTCTTGAAGTTCTCTTTGCTGGCCAGACCTGCCAGAGCCGCATCGGCCAAATTTGAGTGCTTGGCCACTGAAGACAGAAGAGACATTTAAAACCAATTAACAGTGTTCATATTTGCTACATCACCATTTTAATTGCTACTTCAATGTAAAAGGAGAAGAGAGGAATGTTTAGTAAATTAACTTAATTACTGCACATTACCTCATTACTTCACAAGAAATTACTTCTAATAATGATAAACAGCTGCACTCTTCCACTGAGGAGCAGTACAATTTTCATTTTTATTAATTAAATGTTTTAATTTAAATGTTCACGTTCAGCTCTATTTCACCACATTTATCGCCTGACTAACCTGTTAGACCCCATACTTGTCAGTTTGTTGTCATCAAGTCAGAATTAATTATTGTCTTAAAGAAACAACCTGTAAAAAAAATATGAAATTGGCCTTGTTGCAGTCCAAAAATGCAATGCAGCTAAAGCCACAGGCCTGATCATGTTTTATTTAAAAGATGAAGATAACTCTAAAACTCTGAGTTTTATGCAATATTTTTTAAGACCATGTCATGCAGCTTTAAGACAAGACTAAAATGCTAACTGATGTTTATTCACATCTTCTAAGTATCCATTCAGTCTACTGTCTCTATTGTTTTGTGGTGCAAATGGCCCCATTCAGTTTCAGGCTTCCCTGAACACATTCTCACCTCTCTGGCCAGGATATGCTTCTAATTATTATTTTTTTGCCTTTTATAGGCTTTTTTTTCAAACGGCCTTCTTAAAAAAAGAAACATTCCAATGATCTTTACTTTTTAAAATGAGTCATAATTGCTCCTGGTAATACGTGCATAAGGACTAGCTTAATGTTATCTTAGAACAGCATCAAACCATGTTTTTGCTCCAAACTCGCTTTATATATATATTTTCTCGGTTGACACAGTGGATGTATTAAAGCGGACATAAAGACTTAATACTAGAGGTATGGCACTAAAGAAATTCAAATTTTAAGTACTTTTTACTGTACTGTCTTTTTTTATGAATCATTGAGCTTGGCATCTAAGACAATGCACATTGAGCCGCCTATTGCTGCATCGGCCCAAATTGCTGCGCTGTTTCTCGGCCGCCTCAGATGATGTGCTAAAGCGGACATAAAGACATTATAGTACTGATCTAATGATAATGAAATTATCAGCACTTTTTACTGTACTTTTTTTTAATTTTTTTTTTTTTAAATTGGCCTTTGAACTTGGTATCTATGAGAATGCACACTGAGCCGTATTGCGGATTTAGCCCATTTCGTGGCGCTGTTTCTCGGCCATCACAGAGGATGCATTAAAGGGGACATAAGGACATTATAGTAGATGTACTGTTCTAATGAAATTTAGAACAGTACGTCTAAAAAAAAAAAAAAAAAAAAAATTGGTACAGTAAAAAGTGCTGTGAAATGGGCTTAAAGTGTAATATGGCTTAGTGTGCATTGTTCTACAGGTCAAGTTCAATGCTTTATAAAAAAGAATGTTACAGTAAAAAGTGCTAAATATTTGGTTTTTCTTAGAGGAATACTTCATGTCCACTTTAACACATCCTCTGAGATGGTTGAGAAACAGCGCAGTGAAATGGGCTAATGGGCTAATGGTGCAATATGGCTCATTGTGCATTGTTTTAGATGACAAGTTCAATGGTTCTTAGAAATTAATGGTACAGTAAAAAAGTACTAAACATTTGCATTTCATTAAAGCTATACGTCTGCTATAATGTCCGTATGCCTGATTTAACGCATCCTCTAGGACTGCCAAAAAAAACAGTGCTGCAAATTGGCCTGCTGGTGCAATAGGTGGCTCGGTATGTATTGTCCCATTTAACAACCAATTAAAATGTGCTAAAAATTTGTATTTGACAAGATCAATACATCATTTATTAAATCACTTTGATGGATTTAAAGCATTCTTACAGGTGGCGGAGAAATGCTGAATTCAGTCATTCAATTCTAACAGCACATATTGCGAGCAGCGCCATAGACAGAAGGCTGATGCGGAAATATAAAGTTCAGTCATGAAACTCTAACAATCGCAGATTGGTTCTTTCAGTACTGCGACACCAACCAATCGGAGGTACTTCCTCATTCACGTAGCTTTATTTATATCGTATCCTAGCTGCGATCAGCACGCCGCACGATATGAGAACTCCTATCATCCCACCTCCTCCCCAGCGCCACCTGTAGAGATCTGCTACGGGGGTTCTATCATCCTGCAGCAGCCTTTCCTTTGTAGTTATTTTGACTAAGCTGAACAATTATGTATTTGCTCAGCAGAAGCAGCGTAGCAGATCTCGTCCGCCAAAATCAAGCCTATGTACATTCCATGCTCTATGCCAATAAAATGCTGGTTGAAATTTATTCACTTCTAGAGTTGTCAAGATTGAAATAGTGTTTTTATTACTTATTTATTACTTTAGTATGGTATTTTATTGAACAGATATATTCTAAAATAAGTTCATTGTAAAGCATTATCTATTGTGAAGGGTCATTTCATTATGGTTGTTGTGTGCTGTGCTGGAATTAAAGAAATACCATGTCTATTAATGGTTATAGCTATAGTAATGCCATTAGCTAGTCAGCTTGAGAACCTATCCATCTAAATTGTTTATATCTCTTAAGCCTAATAGTGAATGTTTATGAGCAGTAGGATAACCATATTCAAGCAGAGCCGAAGCACAACCAAAATAATACACTGAGTGATGAACTCCCGTCAAGCCAGTCATAACAAAAATAGTCTGCGCACTTATTATAATAACTACAGTAATCTGCAGGCAATGCAAAAAGATGGCTATGGGGAGTTTTTCATTCAGCAATTCTTTAGCAATACAATCAAATAACACCAAAGCATGTCATTTTCTTCTTAAGAAAAAAATTAAGATTGTCTTAAGAACTTTCTTAACTTCTTTCTTAAGAAGATTTCCATGAATTCGGCCCTCAGGAATATTTTTCTGCATGGATGCGGCAGAGGCTCATGTTTCATACTAAAGGTAACTATATAAAATCATATAAAAGGTCTGTTTACACCTTTGCATACTCATCATGTAGGAAAGAAATATAACGACGGCTCTGTCTGCGCTTCTGATGTACACAGACTAACCACATCCTCTAAGGGAACCAGGTTACGTTGAGTAACCAGAGACATTTTTCATTTTCATAACTCCTGACACAAATTAAGAAATTAATGTCACCATGAGATTTTTAGAGTAAACCAGAGGTCAAAAATTAAAGTTCGAGTCTTAATCTAAACAAAGAACATGGTTAACAGGTTAAGCTGAAACACAGATCTTTGTGACGAAATAGCACATGTAAAAGTGGTGCAGAATTCAGCACAAAATGTAACTAACAAACGTACTCCGCTCCATTTGTATCCTTTTGGTCTCCACGGAGGCCACGTTCAGTCTCTGTTCAGTATAAGCCTGTCTGAGGTCGTCTCGTGCCGCCAGGGCACGGAGAGGGTTTCTCGAGCTCTTGGTTCTCCTGCAGGGCCGCACTGAACGCTTATGTTCCTCAACTGCTGATGTTAGTCTGCAATTAATCAAGAATACAATCATGAGAGCAAGAATGAAGACATCATAGCAGTACTAGTCAACCATTTTTGGACCGTGAACCACTGTTTAGGTTCCAAAAAGTTTGCGACCCCACACAGTCACCCACACCTTTGAGATATAGACCCTGCCTACAGAAGTAAGGTAAGACTTTAGGATCTTACAGACATAACTTAACTGGTAAACTACATTTTAAATGTGTGTATTTAACACAGCCATTATTAGTAGAATGGGGCACTAGCATTGTTTTTGAGCATGAGAAACAGTAGGTTATTGTTAGCACTGCTTGAGCAATGAAGAACTTCAGCCTCAATTGTTGTAAGACCTTCATTCATCTTCGGAACACAAGATATTTTTGATGAAATCCGAGGTGTTTTTTTATCCCCCATAGAGAGCAACATAATTACTACATTCAAGGTCCAGAAAAGTAGTAAAGACATCGTTAAAATAGTCAAGGTGACTACAGTGGTTCAACATTAATTTTATGAAGCGACAAGAATACTTTTTGTGCTCAAAAACAAAAAAAATAATGACTTTATTCAATAATTTCATCTCTTCCCTGTCAGTCTCCTACTCTGTTTACATTGTATAGACAGTGCAGGCTTCAGTGTTCTATTTCAGAATGCCAACTCAGTATTGGCTGACACTGTTCACGTGAGCAGCACGACGCATGTGCGTGATGCTGACCCAGGAGCCGGCCAATAATTGTCAGCATTCTGACGTAGAACACGGAAGCCTGCACTTACGTCGCTTACTATAAGGGATTAAAAAACCTCTCGGATTTCATTAAAAATATCTTAATTTGTGTTCCGAAGATGAATGAAGGTCTTATGGATGTGGAACGACATGAGGGTGAGTAATTAATGACAGAATTTGGGTGAACTAACCCTTGAACTTCCCCCTGTGATACACAAGAAACTGTCACTTTGGCATCCAGGCCACGTTGCAGCCTATATTTCACTTTATATTTTTAAACACAAGAGAAGCTGCATATTTTATATACAGATCTATCTGATGGCTATTAAATTGATTATAAATGGGTATTTTTTATATACAGTACAATAAATAAGATACAGTTGATTGAAATCCCCAGAAATTCAGAGAACCTCTGCCATACAGGACATCACCTCATAATTTATTATTGTGTAATATAATATAATGTGTAATGTAGTAGTTTATTATTGGCTTATTGAAAATATTACTACAAGAGACAAATATGGAATGCAGCATCTCATAGAGTTTTTTTCTTCTGTGGAACATGAAGGGTGAGTAAATGATTACTGAATTTGGGATTTTTGGTTAACTATCCCTTTAAAACCCCATTAGAACAGTATCTCACTTGGGCGTGTCTGACAGAATGATGTTGAAGTCTTCTTCCTCGCCCAGCAGTACAATGGAGCTCAGAGTGGTGGGTGATAAGCAACTGTAGAAGCGCCCAAATGTCTCTTCATCATCCAAAGTCATCACCTCTTTCTCTTTCTCCTCCATCACCTCAATGGTGGAGTTCTTCATACCCACAACGCCTGCATGTGAAATAAAGAGAGAAACAGATCACTGCATACAACTACATTATGCATTACCCGCAAGTTATTAATAGAGTAGTTTAATGAATAACCTTTATTGTGAAGTCTGTCTAAGAAGGACTCCAGTTTGTCCAGTCTTTTATCTCCCTCAGCATCAGGACGTGTGGAGATTTCTGTTTGAAAGACGTTTCCAGACATGAAGGAAGAACACTTAGTAGAGACAATGGCCCTGACAATACATTAATGTGGCAAGTGAGCATTCAAACGGGGTCACAGAAGATGTCAGACACTAATACCTTCTAATGGTTTGACTGGTGTACTTTTGCTGGCCTTCTTGCTGAGGATGATGGGAACATCCTCTCTGTTGGGTGATACTAAGCCTGATGGGAAACAGATGCGTCAACATGAAAACATTCTTATCGCTACTTGAACCACAGAATGCACTCTAAAACCTGCTTTTCTATGTGCAGGGATCATGATATGCAAACGTTTTCACTTGGTTTGTGCATTAACCTTGAAAAAGTCAAGGTCTTGCACAAAGCTTAGTCTTTGGCTATAAACCAGGCAAATTATTTTATCCCCACCTCTCTTAGCCATTCGTCCAGCAACAGAGTACTGGGTGGAGTCATTAAAAGCTCCTTTTCCTTTAGCTTTCCATTGTTCCTCCCTCTCCTGCAAGATCTTCATCCGCTCAGCCAAAGACATCTTTGGTTCTACATCTGCAGAAGATTTCTAAAGAGAGAAAGTGAAAAACAACATGAATCTGTTAAGCTGTTCCACTCTGAAATCCCACTTGTGCTACAGAGATTGAGAAGTCAAACATGCTCAGATTGTGATTTATAAGTTTGTCTTACAAGAGAAAACCTCCTCCTTACTGAGCTCATCTGACAAAAACACTGGAGACACACTGGAATATAAAAACGTCCAGATACTATCCGGATACACACTGCATGTATTAATATGCAGTGTGTATCCGGATAGTATCTGGACATTTATCCAGGTGTAATGGGAGTCGTTAACACCATACAGATGCTACACATCCTCCAGCTGAGGATGTGTTGTATCCAAAAACTAATATTTAGGGGTTCAAGCACGTAGCGCTGAAACCCTATTGTAATTGTTAAAATTTCCATGGATCAGCATTCTCCCCTAAAAGTGATCGGGCAGACCAAACCGTAAGTTGTAGAGACTTGAAACTTTGAGGGCTGGTAGCACTCACACCGTCTACAATGTCACCAAGGCTTGCCTCGATTGGCCTGACGGGGGCGCTACAGCAGTCAAAAGTACAAAATAGCTCATAACTCCTACACTCTTTGGCTCAAGTGTCTTATATTGTTGGAATCCTTAGCTCAAGATGGACAAAATGCATGCTTCGGATTCGCTAGTTGTTCAGATTTTTTTTTTTTTTTTTCTTTTGTGGCCCGATCGTTACCAAACCAGTGAAGCAAGATTGTCTGGAGTCTGATTGACATAAATTATCAAAAAAAAAAAATTGGAATTTTGATTTATGGTCCTTAAGGCCCGCCGAAACATTCAAAGTGGGTGGACCCACTTTTACTAAAATGGCTATAACTCATGAACGAAATGAGATATTTTCACCAAACTTAGCACACCTATGTAAGAGCTCATTATGTGGTCATGCGACTGGCCACTTTGGTGGTGCTATAACAGGAACAAAAACATGAAAATGGCTATAACTACTTCACCGTTAGTCTGACTGACTTAAAAATTGTCATGCAGTGTCTGAGGTGTCATGATTGTCTATGAGGACATTGACATATCTCATAAAATATGTCCACCATTGGTCAATAAAGTTCGAGCAGCTATCAGACAAGGTTAACGGAGGCCGATGGGAACGAAACTCGCTGGGCCTGTTTGTCTCACGGCCCTAGAGGCCTCTGAGAAATTTGAAAGAAATTGGCTCAACCTCGATAACTACCATATATTTCCTATGGTAAATTTCCTGTATTGGCTATAAATGGTCTTTTCCATCTATGATTGAGATAGTTACAGGCTTGCTAAATAAAACATAATATCTTTTTACACGTGCTTAAAGGCCTTAAAGCAATTGAACCCGATAATCACTGCTCGCAGCTATATTTTACTATTATTATTATTTCACTAAAAAGACGTTTAACATTTCAATAACAATAACATTATTTAAGGCCGATGCCAACTCAAAAAAAAGAAAAAAGCAATAAACTTGTATTTTGTGGAATTGTGCAGGACTTTCACTATGAGGTTAAGTTTCCACCTGAACAGCATAAAATCTCCTCAGTGTTTTGTGTGTCTGTGTGTGTGTGTGTGTCAGACCAGTCACTGATTTTTTTTTTTTTTTATGCTCCTCTGAATTTTTTTCATCATCTCCAAAAACTAGCTAGGCAGCTGCTTGAATATGTGCGCCAGAGGTTACTATGGCTGTTCACACAGCTGTAGTATATGGTTGTGAGTGCTGTATTTGACTCCTTAATAAGGTTGCATTCACACACAGTTTAGTTATTTATGGGAGTGACAACCACATTCTATCACCGAACTCACACCTTTTCGGCACTCGCAACCGTGTTCTCTGCAAACCCTCGCTGTGTGAACTGGACTAGACAACACGATAACAAAATAAGGGCTTGTGATTTTAGTTGTTTGTTCATAAAGAAGGTATTTGGGCCGCTACTATAAGCTGCTGTGTAAACAGAACATTTCAAGAAATAAATACTTCTGTAAGTAAATGCGATTGTCATTTCCAAACACTGTGAGCGTAGTCATAAAAACTTAAAATGTTTGCCATTGTTGGTGTTGCACGCACCTCTGCAGCCTACGCAAATTGGTCGAACACCTTGAAATATTATTGTAAATTGTGTTTTTATTAACTGGCTGTACAACAAACTTTGTGTTTTCTGCTGGAACCAGATCTCTAGTGATGCGTTTTAATGCTCATATGCTGGTGAAGAGTAAGAAACCTGGCGAGCCACCCGATTTTTGTCAAAGGGCCACATGTGGCTCGCGAACCATAGGTTCTCAACCACTGCTATAGAGGCTGACACTAAAATTAATTGCATTAAATATACAATTTTAAAATCTATTCTTGAGTTCTGGCAGTAATAATAATAATTACTGTGTTGGTTAAATGGCCTGTGGTCCATTGGCAAAGAGAGAGACATTCATTTCTGCCTTGCTTTTGCGGTCCCAGTCAGTTCATTGTAAATTTCATGGGGTTTACTATAACACATATGCTATAACACATATCTTTCCAAGGAATTTGCAGAGCCTAAAATGGCTAGATCCATTAAACAGAAAAATAGCCCAAATGGATTATTCGAATTAGCTGACATGACCTGGAGGGAATTTTAATTAGAGGGACCAGAGTCTGCATGTGGATAAATTCCATGAGACCATAGGCCAATGAAAAACTTAAGCACAGGACACACCAAGCTGATGTCAAAGAACTAGTGACGACGAAAACTGACTGTGTTGTCGCCTCTTGTCGGCTGCGTCTCGGCCAAAAAACTGAGCTTGAACACACCAAAAGGACTAAAGGTGACTGTCAACGAGCATGTGAGTTCTGCGCCTGTGTGTCTATATCAGCAGCTATCAATAGTCTATTTTCGTCAATCAAAAAGGGAAACCGAAACTAGGACTGCAGATATACAAACCGTAAACAATAGCAGTGCTTGTTTACCATTTTTAATATCACCCTGATCACTTTCTTCATTCCAGTCGGCTCATGTTATTATGAAAATATTTGTGCATTCTCAAATGCTCAAGTAAGATGACGTAAAATTATAACAGCCTCCAGTCTGTACCGTCTTGACGTCTTTTCTCACTTTCGCTTTTATTCTTGTGCACTGACTCACTCACTAAGCTGAAAAGCCTATCAGAGTTCTTTCTCTCACCGAAGGCCTGACGCCGATTCAACATGCTGAATCAGCCCAAAAAACCCAGAAGGCATTTGACTAGAGCCAACAGCGTGGAACACACTGAAAAAACTAAGCCAACCGATGCTCAAAAACGGCCTGACGGCTGACCATCAGCTTGGTGTGTCCCGGCCTTTAAAATAAGCTGCATAAAATGACATTTACAATTTAACCGAAATCAGATCCTCCAGAGGAAAAAAAAAAAAAGTATCAGAATGAAATCATCCATCTGTCATCACCCATCAGCCACTCTCACATTATGAATCAGACACTTCATTAATGGGCCCCATATGGGGAGTAGTAACCACAGGTAATATGTTATTGGAGTCCATCACTCTGACTGTGACTGAGAAAGGGCCCTCAGGACTGAACAGGATGGAGACTGAGTTATTAATCTGAAGGCTTGAATCCCACACTGCATACTGCCTCCCCACATCTTGAACATGTGGTCATCACAGGTGTTGCTTTCTATGCCTGAGTGGAATAAAGGCCCTTGTAAATTCCAGAATTTAATGTTCGGGACCCTGTGGATAAATAATATCTGACATGTTCCTGGTCCCTTTAATAGGAATTTGAACATACACACGTGTACACACTTGTGTGTATACAAATGTGCCAAAAGCAGTAAAGCTTTTAAGCAAATCCTTTCAGGGGAATTCCTGACGCTGTGGGACAGAAGGAGTTGGAATATTTGCCCCAAAGACTCAATGGAAGCACGTACACATACACATAAATTATTCAGATTAAAACAAACAAACAAACAAACAAACACACACGTTTGATGTTTCAAGCATAATAAAAATCAATGAGACATAAAGACACAACAAAGTACCCATAATGTATCAAAAAAGACCACAAAACACAAGCTTAAGAACTCACCTGGGAGTGGAGCACTACAAACTATGCTGAGGCAGATAGGGAAAGCTGAGAAGATAGAGCAGGTGCCTGAGGTGAAGAAGGAACGACACAGAGGGAATAAGACAGATCAAAAGGTAATTCTGAATACAGAAGCTGGGTGAATCTCACAAAAGAATCATCTGGGTCGTAACAGAAATAGAAAATAATATTTTGTACAATTAAAAAAATAAATAAATAAATAAAATAAAATACATATACACACACTACCAGTCAAAAGTTTGGAATCGGTAAGATTTTTCATGTTTTTAAAAGAAGGCTGCATCCAAGGCTGCATTTATTTTATTAAAATTACAGCAAAAACAGTAATACTGTGAAATATTATTACAATTTAAAATAACTGTTTTCTGTTTGAATATATTTTATAAAGTAATTTATTCCTGTGATGGCAAAGCTGAATTTTCAGCATCATTACTCCAGTCTTCAGTGTCACATGATCGTTCAGAAATTATTCTAATATGCTGATTTGCTGCTCAAGAAACATTTATGATTATTATCAATGCTGAAAACAGTTGTGTACTTTTTTTTTTTTTTTTTTTTCAGGATTCCTTGATGAATAGAAAGTTCAAAAGAACAGCATTTATCTGAAATAAAAAGCTTTTGTAACATTATACACTACCGTTCAAAAGTTTGGGGTCAGTAAGAATTTTTATTTTTATTTTTTTTAAAAGAAATTAAAGAAATTAATACTTTTATTCAGCAAGGATGCATTAAATCAATCAAAAGTGACAGTAAAGACATTTATAATGCTACAAAAGATTATATTTAAAATTAAATGCTGTTCTTTTGAACTTTCTATTTATCAAAGAAAAAAATAGGAATAAATTACTTTATAAAATATATTCAAACAGAAAACAGTTATTTTTAATTGTAATAATATTTCACAATATTACTGTTTTTACTGTATTTTTAATTAAATAAATGCAGCCTTGGTGAGCAGACAAAACATTAAAAATCTTACCGATCCCAAACTTTTGACCAGTAGTGTATATTATATATATATATATTTAATTCAAGTAATAATATTTTTTCCCTACATATTGCAGTAGCCTATAAAAGGGCTAATTTATTTTTTTAATACACAATATCCTTAAACAAGTAAACAAGCATATTAATGGCTTCAAGGTGCAGTAAGCGATTTCTGAGAGACGCTGTTGATATTTGAAATTGACACCCAAACAAACACATCCCAACTCAAAAGAAACACACCCCTCTCTTCATTGCTCCACCCCTAAAACAATGAACATGCTTTGCAACACAGGCTAAGGCTAACAGCTAGCACATTTTCAACAGCATTTTTCAGAAATTACTTACTGCACATTTAAAAATAAGAGATAGAACAAAGAAAAAACCTGTAATTTAAATTTTGAATTCTTCTGAATCTGGGGTGAACTATGACCCATGCATTTCTTGACAGTTTTTGTGAGATTCACCTGTTAGGAAGGTAAATCAGGACAGAGAAAAATCAGAAAAGACAACTGTAAAGGCTCTAGGTTTTTAGATCCAAATACATCTCAAACTCAACATGCAAATAAAAACTCCCTAAAGCCAAGATCTCACCAAGCAAACTGTTCCAGAGGTCCAGAGGACCAATTAGATGTTGTGACTGGATGTCAGACTCATGACTGAAGAGGTGCAAAGCTAGGAGCCCCTCTAGGGGGATTGAACAGAGAAAGAGAGATTTAAAGAGTGTGAAAAAGAGTGAGACTATAAGCTGAGGTCATTGTTACAGTTCCCAAGCAGGTTTCCCATAAAATTGAATTGCCATAAAAAAGGTTTTCCTTCAGCTCTGTTTTAGCTGAGCTCACACTTTTCAAACAGCCTCCAGTGAGAACTCACAAAGTGTGAGTCAGAACAAATAAAAAAAAAGATGAAAAGACAAAGAGAGAAACTGACTTATACTTGGGATGATGAGGAACTGTCTCAAATTTCTGGAGTTCAGGAAGAGTTTCTCGGTAATTAGATTTATCTGAAAATGAGCAACATGATAATCCTTAGGAGGTGATCCTCATCAAGGTATCATCTGCTGAAACATCTGACAAAGTGAGTAAAAGATTTTGTCATATTGACTATGTCTAACAACGCTCAGTGGGAGACCAAAGCTTTCATGTAAAAGGAATTATTGGCAAAATATGTTAGCAGCACAAGTGAAGCTGAACCAAATGACGATGTCTGTTTGGTGAAGGCCTGCTATAAGCCAAAGACGTCATGGTCAGTGGCTTAGTGTGGCCTGGCTAACCGGAAGCAGCTGTAAGTGGGTGCATTTGTCGGCAATGTGTGCCCCTGACAACAGAATTGCATTCTTTTCATTTCTTTCTTTTCAGAGCCAAAAAGAGTGGCAACATCTGCATTTTTATTTTTTTTATTTTGCACAGATCTGTAGCAGATCTTATCTTCTCACAATCACACAGATGGTCCTTCTGCATTCAGGCCTGTTTCTGGTCACATGACATGATTCTGAGTCTATTTTATAACTGTATGTTGCATAGCGACTTCTCAATCTGTTTGTTATTGGATCTCTGATCTACATTCTGTGGCCAAACCACATTAGGAAAATTGGAATTTTTACAGGCTTTTTTTTTTTTTTTAGCTATGACCGTCACATAACAGTGATACAGCCACAAAATGCCCAATATAAACCTCATAAGGGATAACATCATCTCTAAATAAAACCTGACAGAGTGATCAGGACTTGGAGGGGACTCGACGACTCTTGAAAGGGGGTTACTTTTACAGTATTCACAGACTGACTGCTTATTACCAAACTAACCTGCCAAATAAGTAAATAAATGGATATTAAATATAGATTTAATAATTTGATTATAGGAGAAGAAAGAGAGAACTGAATACAACAACAACAACAAAAAACTAGCACAAAGCAGGGTCAACAATCAAATACACAGATTAGCAGTGAAACAAACATATTTGACAGACAAATAGCCATTTTTATCTATTTTATAAAGCCAAGCAATAGAAATAAGTCAGGTTAGTCTCAACCTTCCTGAAGAAGATCTGATTAGATCTTCAGCCAGACAGACAGCAAGTTCCACAGATACAGTGTGAGACCTAGACCAAAGGATTATCCACTGTGGATTAAAAAAAAAAAAAAAAAAAAAAAAAAAAAAAAAAAAAGATTATCCACTGAAATTTGGCATAAAGTATGTCTTTCCACCACTTTAATGGGAGCAGGGAGAGATTGGAAAGACTGAATTAAAGAAGTTCTTTTCAAGATGGGACTGGATTTGGTGTTAAGTCATTCTTATCTAGGACATGTCTGGGTTCAAACTACACTGTTTTTTTAAATCTTGACCGATTTTGAAATCTGGTTGCATCATGCACATAAGGAGAATCTTTACAGATTTTCTTCCCTCAAATCTCAAACATGCACACACTACAAGATATTATTAAGATTATAATGCCAGAAGGAGCTGAGGTGCTCCCTCTGGAATTATAATCTTAATAATATGTTGTATGGCTATTTATGTCTGCATGATCTCATGCAGAAGCAGATGTAAACAAAATGAATGCTCTTCAGTGAGAACTGAAGGTGAGATTTTGCCAATTTAATATCTGTCAACAGTAGTATGCTAGCTAATGTTGGCCTTAAGGGATAAAATGGTACGTTCAAAAATGAGGTGATTTCTCCCCAGATCTTTACGTTTTCGAAGACGTCGTGTTGTTGCCAGATAGGGAACGTTGTATTGTTGCCATTTCAAAATTTCTCTCATTCACCTCTGTCTCATTGTACACTACTTAATTTCCCTCCTTTGACTATGAGTACTGGTGTAATCATAGTCAAAATCATCCCAAATTAAAATCCTAAATATCAAACATGTTTGATATCATTGGAGCAGGTTTAAGATTAGATCTGAAAACGCCATTGCCAGATAATCTGTGCCGAACATTGGAACCGACCAAGGTCCTGGACAAGATTTGTCTTTGTCTTGTTTTTCTCAGATTGTTAGGAGGGGTAACATGATCAGTGTCACATGATCCTTCAGAAATCATTCTAATATGATGATTTGATGGCCAAGAAACATTTATTGTGTACAATTGTACAAAATATTTGTGTACAATATTTATTTTTCAGGATTCTTTGATGAATAGAAAGTTCAAAAGAACAGCATTTATTTGAAATATAATCTTTTGTAACATTATAAATGTCTTTACTGTTACTTTTGATCGATTTAATGTATCCTTGCTGAAAAAAATAATTTCTTTAATTTCTTTTCGAAAAAATAAAAATAAAAATTCTTACTGACCCGAAACGGTAGTGTATAATGTTACAAAAGCTTTGTATTTCAGATAAATGCTGTTCTTGTGACACTGAAGACTGGAATAATGATGCTGAAAATTCAGCTTTGCCATCACAAGAATAAATTACATTTTAAAATATTTTCAAATAGAACAGTTATTTTAAATTGTAATAACGTTTCACAATATTACTGTTTTTACTGTATTTTTAATTAAATAAATGCAGCCTTGGTGAGCAGACAAAACGTCTTTTTAAAACATTAAAAATCTTACCGTGTCCAAACTTTTCACTGGTAGTGCATATATATATGATGTTGACATTTACACTCATTTACATTTTAAGGGAGAAAACATTATGTGAATAAATTACTTCTCTTGCAGCTCTTTAACACAAACCCAATCTAAACAGCGCACCTATACATCATTCCGTGTTGTAGGCTACATGCCAAATAAAATCAATCATAATAAAAAAAATTGCCAGTGGTGTAAAGTATTTGAGTAAATGTAATTAGTTCCTGTACTTAAGTCTTTTTGGCAACTTTTATACTTTGAGTATCAAAGATATTAGCAACTTTTACTCTCTATTTGACTACATTTATGAACAAGTATATGTACTCTTTACTCCATTACATCTGTAATGAATAATGCAATTTCACATTACATTTTGCATGGCACCTAAGTTTTTCTGCAGCAGTTTTTCTGTTACAAAAGAAGTGATATCGCCATCAACAGGGCATTGAAGGTACTATTACTTGTGGGTTTTGCCCTAACCCAAACTTGTCAACAGGGCTACTTTACATGAATGTAAGCGCATTAGCAGGTAGTTGTGAATCGCAGGTGTTTCATATATGAGATATGGACATGGCTGCAACTGGTGATGAGGCTAAAACCAGCAAGTCCAGAGCAAGTAGGACTTTTTTAGGCTTTAATTATAGTTAACATTATTTTATTTATCCATTACATTGAAGAGAATTTTTTTGAAGGTTATTGGTTTACTTATGCCCCTTTTGAGCACTTGAACTTAACTTAGACTTGAGTGTCTGTCTAACTAAGAACTTAACCAAGATTTGAGTTTTGAGGTGTTAAGTTTTATTTCGAAAAAATAAACATGTGATCGCTCTCCTCACAAATCAACAGTTTCTTGTTTTACACTGACATGTCTCTTAGGTGTTAAGGACTAGTTCATCTTTAAACCTACATTCAGAATGAGTAAAATACTTAAGTACTGTGAAAAAAATACTCTAAGACTTTTACTAAAGTCGTACTGAAATTGGTGACTTGTAACTTATAATGGAGTCATTTTTCGCTGTAAGGTATCTGTACTTGTACTCAAGTATGGTTTTCAGGTACTCTTTACACCTCTGTAAATGTCATTTCTTATGTTATTTTGTATCATTATTTGTTTATTGTTCCTTATTAATTTCAAATACAGTTTCTGAAAGATATTTAGGCCTACATATAAAAACACCTACATGTATTATGTTATTTCATGATGACATCATATTTCAATGGAAACATATTTTTACTGTTAGTTACGTGAGGCAAAAGAAGTTATAATGGACCTTAACAGGACAAACTTAAATTTCAACAACTTAAATTTTCACAGCATTTCAACAACTTCTGCTCACAAATTTGAAGGCTACTATTGGATTATTGAATGTAAAAGTCATATTATGCGACTATGCATTACTTTACAGAGTGTTTGCGACCTACTAGTTACGTTCTGCCTAAAGAACAAATGTTGCAACAAAATTAAGAACAGAGTTAGTTACAAACTAGCTAGAAGTTACTAAGCCCCTAGTGTGGACTTTACATTCCAGTTTTAAGTACGAATTTACAAATGGCTGGTGCAACCCTACCCTGTAGTCTGAGCCTGGCTTAAGTCTTACTTAGCAGCTGTGTCTTCTTGTGAGCAAAAACGTAGACTGATGGGTATTAAATGTGTTAAACTAATCTTACTAGGAGTCGCTTTCACTATTTACTCAGTCTCATGTTGTTCCAAACTTATATGTGGTTTTGTTTTCAGTGGAACACAAAGGGAGAAAATCGTACAATAGAAGAATCTTTATGCAGCTCTTTCAATACAACAACAGTTCCAAGAGAAAAAAAAGAAAAAAAAAAATACACACACCAATAAAGCATAATAAAAGTAGTCTATGATGTGTGCCATTTGGGATAGGGCCTTAGAGTGTGTGTGTACAGGTGAACAATGGAAGCCGGCACCATTTTATCATAAAAATCGCTTTAATATCAAATTGTTTTTAAAAGGAAATTGAAATTGCTATTGCCATTATATTCAGTTCATACCAGTAAATCATTTTTGTATGAACAATAACTTTTAAAGCAAGTGGGGAAGCACACTTCTCCATATTAATGTGTGGGTTTAAATGTTTGTACTGGGAATGCATCTAACTATATAGGTTGATGCATATCAAATTTCAGGAACTGGTAAAACTGAGTGGAAATCCTCCTCCTGTGCTCACACCCCCTTCTCAGCAGGACAGCCAAACTGAGTAACTTGCTGATTCAGCACTGGAAACAAACTCTTCCTGCCCCACCCCTCCCAGTGGATTCACCAGCCCACAAACAGCTCCTCACATCAGGAGAGCTTCTTCTGCAGTCCATTGTTTCATGCTGTCTCCACCCTATAGCTAACCAACACAGACACTGCATGAACCCCAAACTGCACACAACAACAAAAGTGTTGTGTACTGTGAAAAGTTTTATGAGAGTTTTAACAGGTTAATTCAGCCTATTTTTCTCTGCTACTGACTGGAAAAAGTGGCAACTGTTTCAAAGAGTGTGTGGGTACCTTCTTCTTCCAGGCATTCTCACTTTCCTGCAGCTGGGAGTAACGGTCAGCCAGGGAAGTCTGGAACACATCGGTGTGCTTAATCTTCTTTAGCTTGCCCTGCCAGTCGTCTTCACCACTCTTAAACTCTGCCAGCCTGCCAAATGTACGGGGAAAGTATAATAGAAACAGACATAACAAGTTAACTTTCCATTTAGACTGTGTCAGCAGTATAACAAATATCGGTAACACATTACAATAAGGTTCATTAGTTAAACATTAGTTAATGTATTATCTAACATGAACTAACCATGAGCAATACATTTGTTACTGTATTTACTAATCTTCGTTACAGTTAGTTAATGAAAATACAGTTGTTCATTGTTTGTTCATGTTAGTTCACAGAGCATTAACTAATGTTAACAAGATTTTAATAATGTATTAGTAAATGTTGAAATTAACATTAACAAAGATTAATAAATGCTGTATAAGTTTATTATTATTTATTTTTTATTTATTTTTATTTATTATTAGTTCATACTAATTGTAAAATGTTACCCAAATATCCCATTAATGGACTTTCGTGGGACTTTCGTTTGGACTTTTAATTCAAAGCTGGGTAAAAGGTACAAACTGAAATTAGAAGTGCATGTCATTCCTTGGTGCACATGAAGGAGATGTAGGTTCAAACCCAGTAGAGATAGACTGATAATCTATTTAACTGATATTTTTAAATCGATATTCATACTTTTCTACCTGACATATCTTCGTACCAATATTCACACTTTTCTATGCATAGCACTTTAAACTATTCAAATAAAATGAAAATGAAGAAAAATAAAATTAATTTTAATTCAACAAATTTTTTAATGTATAAATTTGCAGCCACAAAACAGCAGTGGATAAATAAATAAATAATAATGTCAATACATATCATTTTTATTATTCTTGTTCTTTTTATTATTATTATTATATTCATAACATGTTTTTATTCTTGTAGTCAAAAATAAACCAATTACTAGACCTTTAAACAAATAATCAGCATCAATCATAACAGTTTCATTAATGCACCTAGCAGATGCTTTTATCCAAAGCAACTTACGTTGCATACATATTAACAGTTCATGCATTCCCTGAGAATCGAACCTACGACCTAGGCATTGCTAGAGCCATGCTCTACTGTTTGAGTTCATTAACGCTTTTAAGCATTAAAACTTAATTTCCCTTTTCCCATCATACCTCTCTTTGAGGGAGGAGTCCAGGCTGCTTCCATCCAGGCTGCTGTCTAGCTCCTCCCCTTCTTCAGATTGGGAGATGGACGGGTTTTTGTCCACAGAATCTGGGGAAGGAGTGCGAGAAGTCTCACTGGAGCTGCTTTCCTCTCTCTGCTGTATCCTCTCTTCTTCATCCTCCTCTTCCTCCTGGTCATCCTCAACCTCTTCGTCCTTGGCCTTCTTTCCATCAAGAACAGTCAGCTCCTTGCAGATTTTGATGGCAGGAGTTGTGATCCGCTCCAGCTCGGCAGGTTCTGTGTCCAGACTGGTCGAACGGCTCTTCTTCAGGATGCCTTTGATACTGCACTGCGAGTCCTGTCTCTGCAGGACTGGCATGGCAGCTTTTGGCTCTTCGTCCACCTCCAGAGATCCAGAAGAAACGATCAGCTCTTCTGTGCCCACAGAACACTGCCTCTCCCTCGCTTTCTGCTCATTCTGTTTAGCCTAGAAGAGCCAATGCCAAAAAAGAGAGGATCTTATTTGAATCCCTTCAGTGCAAATTATGGTAGACGTTTTGTTGTAGATGTTGCTTTGTTTCTTGTTGAATGGTAAGACTTTGTTGAATGGTAAGACTGATATGATTTTTTTTTGTCTCATGACTAGTGAGTATGAGCGAAATAGAAATGTTTCATATTAAATAGCATTAGAGTTTGTAAGTTCAAGTAATTTCCATGAAATAATGGTTTCAATTAAGTAATATGTAACTTTGATTTAATGATTTGCTTGCGCCGACTCAAATGTTCACTTAAGTCCTTGTGTCGTGTGGTATTTTTATGTATTAAAATGTATATTTGGCCATGAGAGACACAATCACTGCTTAAGTAAGGTCTTGCCAGCAAATTAAAGAAAATCAAAACAAAGCACTGTGTCTGTGGCTCTCATTTTGGGGTAAGACAACATGCAAAAACAAGCGCTGACCCCCAGACCCTTCCATTCTTCTTCAAAACAGGCACCCAATCTTACTTTCTCTCCCAAAAGGCAAAAGAGAGAGATAAAGAGGGGCAAAAGAGACACAGTGAGAGTGAAGGAAAGAAAAACATGGTTGGTAGTCTGTTTAAAAGCGACACAACCACACACCCCTGAGTGAGGAACACAGAAACACAGTGACCCAGAGAGAGAGAGAGAGAGAGGAACAGGAGGGTAGAGTCTCATGAGGATGTCTGGAGCCACTGCTGATTACATGAGGACAATACAGGAAGATGAGGAGCTGTCATAGAAGCACATAGTTGTCGTAATCGTAATTATTACTCAAACAAATCAAGAGAACATCATATGGTTTATGTTACCTCATCTAACTTTACGGATTTATTATATGCATCATATACTGTATATGAACTCACTATCTAGTTTATGAAAAGTGGTAAAGCCTTAAAAAGCTTCTCTCAACAGCTAAAACAGTGAAATTCCTAATACTGATTCCAAAAATTCCAAATTTATTACAATAATTTCAGGCTTTGTTTTGTGCCACAGAGGCTGCATAAGTTTATTCAGTGAAGGAACACAGACTGGCTGTAATACATTTTAATTTGAACAAAATATTGCATTGGAGATTGCTATTCAGTGCTTTTTTTGTAGTGCAGAGAGAGAACATGCACATGGTTTCTAGGTTGGGAAGATTAAGTAAAACACTGGGCAGAAAATGTATCCACTTAAGAGAAAAGCTCTGATTGGGTGATTTAAAATGTGATTAACTGTGCAGCCCTAATTTTAAGGAATTTGCTGATGTTTTACTATGAAAGCAAACAACATTAACACACAACGCTAACAAAGCTCTTCTAAAGAAACCAAATTTGCCAACTTTTTCACTGATTATCTAGTATACTCCACTGTGGAGCATATAAATTATGAAATTATCTTCAGTTTGGGTTATGCAGCATGACTGCTTACCATTTCTTCTCTCACTTTCTCTTTTTCCTTGTTTCCCGCATCCTGCTCTCCTGCAGTGAAAGGCTGGAAGTGGGAGATCTTCTCATCCTGTCTGAGATTTATTCTTTCTCCAGAACTTTTCTCACCCTCATCTGATGAGGAATGGCTGCAGAGAGAAGACAAGTTTTTGGTAGGGACCTCATTTTATAATCAAATTTATTATTGTATGTATCATTTTATTATTTGTTCATTTAAAAAGCTGAGTATGTGTAATTAGTGGAGATTAGCAGATGCTTCGTGTCAAATAAACAAATGAAAACAGATGCTCTGATATATAATGTTGTATGAGGAATCAGGCTGCTTTCCATAAGTTAATCATTGTGACTGTTTACACATATTAAAGTGAGTCATAGCAATGTCTGCTGCCAAACACTGAAAGCAAAAGAGCATTCGGTCCAAATTCCACAGATTCAACAGTCAACTTAACTCAAACATATACACAAACAGAACATATAATTTATACTATTACCTCACACTAGCTGACAAGAAAACACACAAATAATATTGATAACACGCACACCTAAAACCACACACACCCCCTCATGTTTTACACCAGTGTTAATAATACACACACTTTTTAAAGAAATTAATGGCCATCATAGGAATAAATTACATTTTAAATAAATTAAAATATAAAAATATTTAAAACTGTAACAACATTTCATAACATAGCTGTTTTATTTTTGAGAAAATAAACAAGTCTTGGTGAGCGTCTGTCGGGCTAGTTGAATCCGCGTCAGGGCCGTCGGTTAGAGAGATCGCTCTGATTGGCTATTCAGTTTAGCAAACAAGTCTGTGCATGAGAATAAAAGAAAAAGTGATAAAAGCAAACAAAGAAGTCAAGAAAGCACAGACAGAAGGCTGTTCTAATTTTATATCATCTTAACTGAGCATTCCAATATGTTAATATTTTCATAACAACATGAAGTAAAGAAAGTGATCAACATGATTGATATTCAAAATGGTACGCAAGTGCTGCTTTGTTTACGGTTTGTATATCTGCAGTTTCCCTTTTTGTATGGCGAATATTATATTAGACTATTGATACCTGCTGATATAGTCAGTTAATTTAATGTTACCATTTTTAATGGAATAGTATGATGTTGGCTTTGCAAAGCTGCCATGCTTTACTGTTTGATTACAAATTGGGCAAATTATAATTTAATAGGCTTTTCCATTAATTTTTAGCCCTTCTATATTTAAATAACTGACCGACTGAGAATCAATAACTTTGACAAAGGTTTATAGCTAAAATTCATGGTTGTAAAAAGACTTTCTTCTTTTCTGACATAATAATTTGAGTTTGAGACCGCCGTTTTATACTCTCACTTTAAAGCAATCTGTGTAAATCCAAAACCTTTGACCTAGGACTGTCAAACTACACCCAGAAGATAAAAGCAGACTGTCAAGATACGAAAAGTGAAGCTTGCAGCAAACTATGTGCCAATGAACCAAAAACATCTACCAGACACAAACAGACACATACACACTGAAACGCTATGCAACCCAAAAAGTGCATAGGACCTGGATATTGTAGATCTACACCACATCAGACTCCACACACACAATCTTCCAGACCCCTGCTGCGAGAACGGAGCCAGATGAGATGGGATCCAGAAGTCTTGAGTCTAAAGTTCCGACAAAAAGTCAAATTTATAACAGACCTCTGTCTTTTGTACAGTATCACTCTATCAAATTCCTAAAATCAGCCTATAAAACAGCAACTTTGGTGAAATATCCACCCCAGAAGCCCTTGATTTGTAATTGCATGAGACATTCATACAGTGCTTAGTCATGACGCAGCCATCCAGTGAAGGGTAGCAGAGATATGTTCTTTAGTGTAATACGAAGCAGACCTTCGATCTTTAATATATCAGCATCACGATGTCTAGAAACATGCAAGTGTGCCACCCACACAAACACAAATAATAAACATATGTCACGACTAAGCTACTGGTTTACCTTCTGGAAAGCTTATCATTAAAGTATGAAGACAGAAATACACTGAAAAAAAAACACACACACATGCACACAGAGAGAGAGAGAGAGAGAGAGAGAGAGAGAGAGAGAGAGAGAGAGAGAGAGAGAGAGAGAGAGAGTCAACATGCTTAACAGAGATGCTTATCTGACAGACAGGCATTTTGCATTCATCTGCTATGACTCACTGCCCTCCTGGCAGCAAACAGATCAAAACTAAACCAGCATTACAAACTTTCACTAAAACTAACCTTGTGTGAATCACCACAGATGGACTATATACAAATGAAAGGCATATTTCAGCCAAAACTGATCATTTACATACCCTTATGTCATTCCAAACCTGTATGCATTTCTTTCTTCCATGAAACACAAAAGAAGAAAGAAAACAGTCATACAGGTTTAGAAAGACATGACGGGGAGATAATATCATTTTGTAATATCATTTTCATTTTTGGCTGAACTAACCCTTTAACTCAAAAGCTTAAACTAGCTGACAAAATATTTCACCCTGATTACCTTGTGGAAAATGTCCTCCTCTCACTAATATGCTCTACATTGTAGGTAGTGTCATCTGCTTGGTTCTTTTGGGTGGTCGATATGTCGGTCTTCTCCAGCCCCTGGTGGCCAAATGGGGAAAAAAAAAAAAAAAGCTTACAATACATACAGGAACTACAGGAATACAGGAACTTCAAAGCTGGAAGAAAGGAACCATGGGTACTTTCCACATCAAATTAATCCTCCAGGGATGGTCCATTCAGAATCTCACAATTAGCCATTCAGAGCCAGGCGGTTTTGTGAAGTCCTTTTTTTTTTTTTTTTAAGCCTGGGCAGAGCCAGTGGGGCTGCATGGGCCTTTAGGCGCACACACACAGCCTGGGAAAAGCTGTTGTCTTAAGATTGAATGAGGCCAGTGGGAGAAAGGGGCTTGTGGGAGGATTTAGAGGTCAGAGTGGCTTTGACTGCTCTCGATTCACTAGTTCTGAGGGGGGAGAAAAATGTGGAAACTGAGGCGATACTCATTTAACAAATATTAAAATAAATGTTTTGAGTTAAATACAAGTTAAGCTCAGTCAAAAGTATCTGTGGCATGCTGTCAATTAGCAAAGAAAACACTTTTGTCTTGTACCTTACCTTTTAAATAAACAGAAAATAGTGTTTATAGTAACACTTACAATCAAAGTTTATAGGCAGGATTTGCATTGGGATAAACGTCAATGTAACCCTAACAACTTAGAACATGTAGCCAGAAAATTTAAACGTGTTTACAAGAGACTGCTTACTAACTGTATATGTGTGAAGTTAAGCCTATATCCAATTTTTCAACTCCTGTCATGACCATGTATAGCCAGTAAACCCAGTAACTTTCATAAGATATGCACAATGATTCCAGAATGTAAGTGTTCCTGATTATTAATTACACATTGTTGTTTTTTTTTACAATCATTATGATTCAGTGTTAATTAACATTTTTTACTGATGAAAACGTGACAATAACAAAATAAAAAAAATCTATTGACCTTTTTTGTCAAAAAATATGAACAATACAAAGATGTGGGAAGAGATTCAATCACAATTAATCTCTTAAGGACGTTAGATGAATGGTAACCATTCATCTAATTCATCTAACGTACCATTCACACACTTGAATGGTAACGTATCTACCGGTGGGTTAATAGCATACAATTGCTGCAAGCCTTATAATACATTTAAAAATATGTCAACATCTGTGAGAAAGAGGAAAACAGACATATGGATAAATTTCACATTTGATGTCAAGGAATGGACCAGGATAGTTGAAGGAACTGGAAATTTTATCATGCATGTGTGTTCTGCCAATTTAAAGCAAAAAAAAAAAAAAAAAAAAAAAAAAATTAAACTATTTAAGTACAAAAATAAAACACCTTTTTGTTTGACAACAATTAATAGGCTACTCGATATTAATTAAATAAACAGAGTATTATCTAAAATAAAAGCTATGTTGTGTATTAAATCAAAATAATCAATAGAGTGTGCAGGTACGACATCACTTTGTAGGCCAAAACATGAGTTAGCATTTTAGCACTTCTGGTTCCATCGTCCCAAAGACGGTGGGTTTTTTTAATTGGATTTTGTTTAAATGGCTGAAATAAGGTTTGTGGTGAACACAAGCTCAAAATACTTTTACGTTTTATTCTATGACATAAAACACATTAGCATTACCCCACTCGTGATTTTTTGAAGCTGTTATGTGTCTTGAAAAAGGCAGTTGCTAACAACTGGCTAAACGGGACTACAGAGGCAGTCAGGGAGATTAAACGTCATCACGCCCGAACAGTAATGCTCAGTCCTCTTTTACAGCCTCATTATGCTCATAATTGTGCTCTTATAAATTAGTCTAATTCAAACTTTCTGGGAAAATGTTTTTAGATAAAAACTGAAAGAGTTGTCGGAAGCTTAGTGGTGGTGACGCTTAAGTCGAGCGACCGTGATATAGTCCGTTTATAGCCTACCTTTAGCGTTTTACTTCTGGCAACTGCATTTAGGCTTCAAAATTCATAAAAGTTGTGTTCATCTGTGATAATTATCTTGATGGAAAAACCGTGTAAGTATCATGAACTTTTGTTGATCACAGAACTTAGTTTTTGCAATAATCCAAAAGCCTAGAGAAAAATCCCATTGGGTTTTAATGAGGCAACCAGTGTGATGCTAACTGCCGGTTGGCCTACAAAGTGACGTCATACCTGCCCCACTCTATAGGCTACTGGTCTACCCCAATTCGCTCCGAGCTGTCCAGTGCATCACGCAGCTTTGCACACAGATTTTAATAGCTGGTCAACTAAATAAAACAGGCTGTGTGCCAAAGAAGGTAATGTTAATAAATTAACAAACACCTATATAGCCTAATACTCATATAGCCTGTATTTCTCTGGCATGCTTAGATAGCCACTGAGAACTTATGTCTACACAGAAGAAAGCCCTATCTAGGCTCAGTGCGGTTTCTGTCAAGCCATTCATTTTGCCCCAATATACTTCAAATGAATTTGAAGAACGAACCATGTTTAACAAAATCAGGCCAAAATGAAGTTCGTTTGGAGTTTGTTTTGGGTGTTTGAACATTTACATTTATGCATTTGGCAGACGCTTTTATCCAAAGCAACTTACATTGCATTATACTATACATTTGTATCTGAGTATGTGCAATCCCTGGGATCGAACCTACGACCTTGGCATTGCTAGTGCCATGCTCTAACCACTGAGCTACAGGAAATGGTCAACCTCAAGGTTACGATTATCGACACAATCCTCGTCAGAAAGGCAAAGGGGGAGGTGTTGCTGTAATTTATAGTAATATTTACAGGATTATTCAAAAGTCTTTCAAATATAATTCCTTCGAAGTGATGGTGCTTTATGTAACGTTTTGCAAGTTGACATTTGTGCTAGCTACTGTATACAGGCCACCAGGGCACCATACAGACTTTATCAAAGAATTTGCTGATTTTCTATCGGAGTTAGTACTAGCTGCGAATAAAGTCCTTGTTGTTGGTGATTTTAATATCCATGTAGATAATGAAAAAGATGCATTGGGATTGGCATTTACAAACATTCTAAACTCTACTGGAGTTAGACAACACGTGTCAGGACCCACTCATTGTCGTAATCATACTTTAGATCTAATATTGTCACATGGAATTGATATTGATGCCGTTGAAATTCTGCAGCAGAGTGACGACATCTCAGATCATTATCTAGTCTCGTGTATACTACATTTAGTCAAGGCTGCTAAACTGCCTCCCTGCCACAAATATGGTAGAACCATCACTTTTACTACTAAAGATTGCTTTATAAATAATCTTCCTGATCAGTTTCATCGCCTTAGCATACCAGACAGCTTAGAAGATCTCGATGCTGCAACAGAAACTATTGACTCTGTCTTTTCCAGCACATTAGACTCAGTTGCTCCTTTGCGCTTAAAAAAGATTAAGGAAATTAGTCCAATGCCGTGGTACAATGAGCACACTCAGGCCCTTAAGAGAGCAGCCAGAAAAATGGAGTGCAGCTGGACGAAAACAAAACTAGAAGTTTTTCGCATTTCTTGGAGAGAGAGACTGATTGAGTACAGAAAGGCCTTAAAAACTGCTAGATCTGCTTATTTTTCAAATTTTTAGAAGAAAATAAACAACCCTAGGTATTTATTTGATACAGTGGCTAAATTAACAAGAAATAAAGCTTCAACTTCTGATGTTTCCAAACAGCACAGCAGTAATGACTTTATGAACTTTTTTACTTTCAAGATTGACAATATTAGAGAGAAAATTATAACCATGCAACCGTCTACTACAGTATTGCGTCAGACAGTGCATTGTAGTGTTCATGAAGAAAGAATTGTGCATGACTGTTCATGTTCAGAGGAAGAGAGGAAGAATTCTTCCTCTGTTCATGAGAGGAAGAATTGTCTAAACTTGTTAAATCATCAAAATCAACAACATGTATGTTAGACCCTATACCGACTAAGCTATTGAAAGAGATGCTTCCAGAGATCATAGATCCTCTTCTTAATATTGTTAATTCATCTTTATCACTAGGATACGTACCAAAAACTTTTAAGCTGGCTATTATTAAACCTCTTATTAAAAAAACACAACTTGATCCTAGAGAATTTACAGGCCGATCTCAAATCTTCCTTTTCTGTCAAAAATACTAGAAAAGGCAGTATCATCACAACTATGTTCCTTTTTAGAAAGAAATTGTATCTATGAGGATTTCCAGTCAGGATTTAGACCGTACTGATACTGCACTCATTAGAGTTACCAATGATTTGCTCATCATCAGATCGTGGTTGTGTCTCTCTATTAGTGTTACTGGATCTTAGTGCTGCATTTGACACTATCGATCACAACATTCTTTTAAATAGACTCGAAAATTATGTTGGCATTAGTGGAATTGCATTGTCATGGTTCAAATCATACTTAACTGACCGTTATCAGTTTGTAATCGTTTACAAACTGATAACGGTCAATTAAGTAAGAGATGTCATATCGATCACAAGTTCAATACAGAGTACCGTAAGGCTCAGTACTAAGACCGTTTCACTGTTATCACTGTTATGCTGATGATACTCAGCTCTATATTTCTTCGTGCCCTGACGAAACTTGCCAATTCACAAAATTACCGGAATGCATAGCTGATATAAAAAAATTGGATGACCAGTAATTTCCTACTACTAAATTCAGAAAAAACAGAGATTCAAATTTTTGGACCAAACACGTAATAACCTAGAATACTGTCTAACACTTGATGGCTGCTCTGTTAAGTCTTCGTTGTCAGTTAGGAACCTGGGTGTGCCCTTTGATTCCAATCTTTCATTTGAAAGCAATGTTTCTAGCATCTGTAAAACCGCATTCTTCCATCTTAAAAATATATTTAAACTACGACATATGCTCTCAATGACAAATGCAGAACAGTTAGTTCATGCGTTCATGACCTCAAGGCTAGATTACTGTAACGCTCTCCTGGGTGGTTGCCCTGCTCGCTTGATAAATAAACTACAGCTCGTCCAAAATGCAGCAGCTAGAGTTCTTACTAGAACTAGGAAGTATGACCATATTAGCCCAGTTCTGTCAACACTGCATTGGCTTCCTGTTAAACATCGTATAGATTTTAAAATCTTGCTAATTACTTACAAAGCACTAAATGGTTTAGCTCTCCATTACCTGAGCGAGCTCTTAATGCATTATAGTCCTTCACGTCTATTGCGATCTCAGAATTCTGGCCAGTTGATAATACCTAGAATATCAAAATCAACCGCAGGCGGTAGATCCTTCTCCTATTTGGCACCTAAACTCTGGAACAATCTTTCTAGCATTGTTCAGGAAGCAGACACACTCTGTCAGTTTAAAGCTAGACTAAAAACGCATCTCTTTAACCTGGCATACACATAACACATTATCAATTTATGTTTTCAAATCCGTTAAAGGATTGTTAGGCTGCATAAATTAGGTCAGCCGGAACCGGGAACACTTCCTATAACACCAGATGTACTCGTTACATCAGAAGAAGATTGGCATCTACGCTAATATTCGTCTCTCTGTTTATACTGAGGTTTACCGTAGTCAGCCGGATCCGGGCCATATCCAGGTGAGATCGAGGACCTGCGCCTTGACACGACCACAACGCAGCCCTGAAGTGTCAGCAGAGATTAAGTCAACTAGATCATCCCTGTGAAGGCCTCACCGACACGACAGCCAGTGGCACAGTTCCTCAACAAACCGTCCATACCGGCGTGATGAATACGATCCTCAACTGGATGAAACTGGAATAAATACTTTGACTGTTGCGATCCCGGACTTATGATAGCTGCCTGAATCATAATCATGCACTGTTCGTTGTTGGCCAGAGGAGAACTGGCCCCGGCTGAGCCTGGTTTCTCCCAAGGTTTTATTCTCCATTTTAACACCTGTTTGCCACCGATGTCACCTGTTGGGAGTTTGGTTCCTTGCTGCTGTTGCCTTTGGCTTGCTTAGTTGGGGACACTTGACATTTGGTATTCAACAGTGTTTTGATCTGCCTGCATTGACACCATTGTATGCGAACTGAACTGAGCTGGATGATGACATCACTTATTTACTCCAGTGCTGATATAGATAAATTAACTAAATTAATAACTATTGATTCTTACAACGGAATGAATCAATACTGAATTTACTTAAGATGGATAATGACACCATTTTCTTTAAGAGCTTCTGTGCAGCCAAAATTATATACCAGTTATCACTGTAAAGCTGCTTTGATACAATCTGCATTGTTAAAAGTGCTATATAAATAAAGGTGACTTGACTTGACTAGATGACCAGGTTCCATTATTGGCTGTCTGCCAACAGCAGTGGCCCGAAGATCATCTAAGACTAGTTCTAGGTGGCATCTGACAGCTGGACACCCTAGAAAAAGTAGTTCTTAGTTTGGGTGCTTCATAAGAAAGAGATTAAATGTAATTGGAATAAACACTGTAATAATCCGTACAACTGTAGCAGCAAATTCTGTTGCGCTGAACTGAGAAAGAACTGATGATGGTGCGGTTTGATCTTCGGTTGATCAATCAGAGGAAAAGTCGAATATTCAAGCTGTTTATCCATTTTGGTTTTTAATGTACTTCCATTTGGTGCATTTGAGTGTGATATAAAATATAAATATGAAAAAACGACATGAGATTATTTTATTATGTTCATGAGAAGGGTCGAATATGTGACAGAGTGGTTTCTTCGTTTTTTCGTTTTGAAGACAAAAACTAGAAAACAAATTATCCGAAGGTACATGGACAGCAGCCCTAACATTGTTCATATTTGCCTGTTCAGAAAAAGGTCATGTTTTAGTGGCCTCCGCTGTCATTCCGGGTGGAAAAAACAAACATTCATCTGCTTCCTGTGGTGCTAAACATGTACAGTGATGCACAGTCTCTGTTCATCTGTTCTCTTCATAAATAAATAAATGCATAATCTAGCCTATATGCTTGTCCTTTAAGTTTATGATTAAAAATGAAAATGTGAATGAAAACAATATTTTTTAAATATCTTATTATCATTAAAATATGAAAATTAAAATGATGGGTAATAATAGATTATGACGGAATTTTTACGACCCTGGACAATGCAAAAGTCTAACAAACCCTGTGTTATACCTACCTGATAAATTAAAGCACTGTTTATTTCATTTGTATATTTGTTCTGTTGTATCTTATTTTTGCTTCTTATTTTTGCTTCTTATTTAGTAACTTTTATTTGACTAAATTTCTTATAGATTTAGTCGACTAAAATCTTATGATATTTGGTCGACTAAAACTAAAACAATTCAGATGAATAAAATATGGCTAAAACTAAATGGCATTTTTGTCAAAAGATTATGAATAAAGCTAAATCAAAATTTGCTGTCAATAAAACACTTAATTCTAACTGATTTTCTTGTAAAGCAAGATCTCTGAACTGGTTGGACGAATACATTCAATAAATTAAAATAAAGAAATAATTATTTTTTCTTTAAAAGATCCTGCATATATGTACATTTTTCATTCATGTGTGAGCCCGGTCATTATGTTCATAAAAGTTATGTGTGTTTTTACAAACATAGGGACAAGTCCATTTTTATTTTCTGTGGTTATCGACAGCATGCCTACTGTCATCAGAGCTTGAACCCCGAACACTCCTTTAACTTCAGAATTCCCTTTCACACATGCAAGTAAGAAAAATCTAAATAATTCCCTTTTTCAAACAAGACTGTAACTTAATCAGATAATACTTATACAATTCTTGGAGCTAAATGAACATCTGAAGGGCTTTGAATGCACTTCTATAGTCAGTCTCTGACAATGAAGATATATCGAGCCTTGCATGCAGACCTAAATTTCCTCAGTACAAAAAATATGGTGTTTTCATTCAACTGTCCTTGAGGACACCTGGACGTGTTCAAGTCCAGCTTGCAGACTTTCTTATAACAAAACACAGCTGACAGACATTACAGCTCTCCATTTTGGACAACTGCAGAGCTCGGCTGACAATAATCCATTTAATTCAGTGTAACCTCTCCAAGATAATTTCCTGCCATGAAAATGCATGACCAGATGCTGACATAATATTCATAATCAGAAGCTTACAACATAATAACAACAACATAAAAGGGAAGTCATGAATTTGTCTTTGGGTTGTAAAGTTTAGTCTCTAAACCGAATTAAAATTTGTATTAAATATAAATATACAGTGTATTAAAAATAAATATACAGTATGTTTTTTTGGTTTATACTTTTCATAGCTGAACAGTAAGCTGACACTTTCAACATAAACTGCTTTACTTGCCAGCAATTTAACTGAAGTGTGTCATTTTTTATGCTAAAGTAATTTCTCCTGTTTCTCTCTGACGTCAACCTCTGGCTCAAGCAATGACATGAATTTGATGCAGGACTACTTGTTTGTTCTTTACAGCTCACAATCAACTGCTATTTGTGATGCTGAAGTATCACTCAAGTATCCCGTGAATGAGCAAGACTTCTGATTCATTAGCCACTATAGTAAATAGCTAAAAGAATAAAAAAGTGCAATACACAGTAAAAGTATTTGCACTACAAACTAGTTTGTTTATCATTGTAATAATAAATGTAAATATTATGACAATAACAGTTTGCAGTTTCAAGCAGCATAACACACTGTTTTTATATAGCTAAAATAACTGGAAGTGGATGACACTGGAAGCCTTGCACATTCAAGTTACAAATGGCCATATCTATCTCTTACGTTAAATATAGGTGAATAGTCTTTGATGGAAAGAAAGCACACTTCAACATGGAGAGACTTCAATTAACAAAAATGAGTCAGTCCATGCAAACTGAACAAGAATAATTTGCTCAAATACTGAATTGCTTAAGAACGAAAAACCACAACTGTTCGGTCACAATGTCAATTTGCCAATCCAGAAGGCTAATTCACCAATGTGAATTTTGAAACGTGTGAAGATGTGTTTTAGACAAAGAGGAAGGGCTGGAATCGCTAGTGCTGAAATTATCTATAAATCCTATAAAATATTTTTTGTAACAGTTTTATACGTATGACAGTGAAAACAACATTTGTTTGCAAGAGAGATAGAATGAGAGGTGACATGGTCACAGGCGGATGACATGTCTATTACAGTGCTTACAGATAAAGGGCACTTACTTTCAAAAGAGACGTCTTGGCAGGCATACCGGTTTTGGCGTCATCATCTGCTTTCCCGTCACCTGTCAACACACAAACAAAGAGTAATGTCAGAACGTGCACAAACGCACATGCATGCACATCAATCAACGTGCCTGAAGTTAACTTTATTCACACTGCACACAATATCAGATGTACTGAGTGAAGTCATGATCCGAGAAGGATCATTTCACAGTTTGTTTTGGTTTTGATATTTAATAGAAAAATAACTCCCTTACAAAAGAGACCTTCACACACGCTTATGCTCTCAAGAACTTCTCTTGACATTGACCCACTGTGCGAACTCTAAAGAAATTACATACAAAAACCACCTGTTCAGTGAGAACATGATACGAAGTGTATAGGGTTGGGTATCATTTGAATTTGAGCAATTCCGATTCCAATTCTGCTTATTGGTTCCAAGTCTTATCGATTCCAACTTTAGATTCTAATGCAGTAAAAACAATGTCTAGGTCAAACATTTAGTTATCAAACGTATTTATTCTATGTCTCTTTTTGCAAAACATTTCGTTGCAGCTAAAAACCATGAACAAAAATCAGCAGCCTACAGAAAAATAAAAATCAGCAGCCTAAAGAACACTACACAAGGAACTTTTGACTATAGCTAACCTAACTAATATAAATTTTAAACATTATTAAGGACAAGTACACAGTATTGTACTTGTCCTTAATATGGACAATAGTGGCAGTAGTGCATATTTACATATATGACTTACCATTTGAAGCATATTGTATGTGTTATACAGAGCGAAACTAGCATGTACTTGACCGAAACTCTGGTGAATGTATACAATAGCACTTATTAGGGTAAACTGGCTTTAATAAGATTTCCACAAGAAATAGACAAGAATAAACCTGGTGTCCTCCATGATTCCTATTCT
This sequence comes from Hypophthalmichthys nobilis, assembly GCA_037950665.1. NCBI lineage: Eukaryota > Metazoa > Chordata > Actinopteri > Cypriniformes > Xenocyprididae > Hypophthalmichthys > Hypophthalmichthys nobilis. The sequence continues at coordinate 18,453,885 of CM075472.1, forward strand.
TTCTGACAACAAAGCACTTGAATGCGACAAGCTCCTAATAATTCAGAAGTCGGAAGTAGGAAATTTCCGATAGCATGTGAAGGCAGCATAATATAGCTACTGACAAATATTTGTTTTCTCTCAACTGTTTACCTTCACTTAGAGACAAAACCAACTATGTTTACGAGGATGCTCGCCAAGGCGGGCATGTTGACATTTTTTTGTGTGTATCTGTCCATCAAGCGCAAGACACAAAAGAGAACTCAGTTCAGTATTCACACATCCAAAGCAGACACAAAGAAAGCTGACTCTCATGTAGTGTGCGAATGCTGAACTGAGAACTGTCGCGTCTTCTTGTGCTTAAATGGTTTAAAATTGCTTGAATGTTTACATTGGCAAGACTGAAAAAAAATATGAAAACGATAAATTTCATGATGATGCTATGATGACTGTTATCATCAACTGCTGAACATGCCCTGTTCATGTGAACACACAACTGCCTGTCTGTCTGTCTGTCTGTGTGTGTGCATTCATTCTGTCACTTCACTCTTCTCCAGCCCTCTCCAACAGCGTCAATGGGCGTCAGTGTTATTAAGCACAGGGGAGCTTGAAATGGGCCATGTTGTTTAACTATTGTTTCAAAACTGGGGCCATTTATCAACCACAATCTAAGAAACTCTATATCTATTCCTTTATCTCTCCCCCCATCATTTTCTCTTGATGAAAATGTGTGTACCACCAATATGCGCATCTCTGAGTGGATACTTCATTTTTCATATTTTCTGTTGTCCTATTACGTCCTATACTTGTCCTATGTACATTCACAGGTTATTAAAAAACTTTTATTGCTAATGCTTGTCTTAGTGTGTAAGTGTGCAGTGATGTATTTTGTGTCTTATTTTATAGTCCAGTATAATGATAGAGGCAGTCTTTGAGTCACACAATACTAAGGATTACTGCTGTTGAAACTTTTGTCAGTTTCACCTCCCTGTTTTTGACGTGGGTTGATTTTACATTAAAATGCCAGCTGACTCCACAAAAATGTCCAACTCCTCCAGAGGCGTCAATGATGTGGACAAATCCTAAAACCTGCTGAGTTCACACATTCAAATGAATGACCTCATTGCAAAATACTCAACAGCAGTTCAGAGAGGAAAGCCATAGAATACAGCACACAGAAACTGATCAATCAAACCAACCAACCCATAAAACAGGGATACTCAAATTACGTGGCTTGGGGGCCACTTTCAGACCTGGCAAAAGTAATCATAATTTATGTGGCTTAAAAATGTGTCTGTTCTTACATGTAGCTGTGGTTGTTGGTTACTGCACATTTGAATCACCTTGTTCATTAATGCAGTCATAAGTCATACTGTGAGTGCAAAAAAGACCCTATTTACTTACTCTATTTAATACCCTATACCCTATTTAATACATATTCCTGGTCTTATTGTGAATGATTCATTCACACGCATTATACTTTGAATACACCACAAAAGCCAATAATTTATTGTGATACTATTTACAATAACCAATAAAAGGCCAAAAATAATAATCTATTCCATGTTGTATTAAAAAATGTAAACACTAAAAATAAAATGTTTTAAAAGCTTCTGGTGATTTAGGCATCAAAATATTATAAGTGAAAGTATAAAAAAATAATTTTGAGACTGCAAAAGATGATATTTATCAGTGTTATTAAAGTGTAAAAATAAGCAGAAAAGAGCACGTACAATTAAATATCCAATATTAGCTGATATACACTACAGCTCAAGATTGGGGTCAGTAAGATTTTTTTTAAAAGAAATTAATACTGAATATCATTCAGCAAGGATACACCTCGGTTTCCACAAAAAATCTTATTATAATATTATATTTTTTATTTTATGATAATAAAATCTCAGGTCTGACTATTAAAAATGAAAAATGCTTCTTAAGCATAAAATCAACATATTAGAATGATTTCTGAGAAATCACATGACACCAAAGACCTGAGTAAAGACTGCTGAAAATTCAGCTTTGCTAACACAGAAATAAATTACATTTGAAAATATATTAAAATTGAAATTCGTTATTTTAAATTGTAATAATATTTCAGAATATTACTATTTTATTGTATTTTTGATCAAATAAATGCAGCCTATGAGCATAATAAACTTCTTTCATAAATAAACAAAAAATGTATTGACCCCCAACCTTTGAAAGGTAGTGTATGTCTAATATTTTCCAATAACAATTAAAAAATATATATTACTGAGATCAAACAATATTAACAGGTAACAATGTGATGCAGATATATTGTGCATCCTTAATTTATTGTATTTGGCCAGCTAACACATCATCTATATTGTAAACAAGTGACAAGACAAAACTAGAATTCTTCCATAAGAAACGAGACGTCTAAACTGCAAACAAATGACACATAAAATCAAATGTGACTCAACATACTAGAAATCATACAGTGTAGACAAATGTGTTAAACAAGGAAACTCACTTTCCTAAAAAATAAATAAAGAAATCCAGATTGTGGTGTACAGGCCACTCGGGGTCTGGGTCTACTCAGTGGACCAGGAGGGCTGTATATACGTGCACATCTGTGTATGAGGCTGTTTGTGTGTTTCACTAGATTTTCTCCAGCTGTATGTGAGTACATCACTGTATCTCTGCTCTTTTAAAGAGGGAGAGTGTGGAACAATTGAGGCAAGAGAAAGGAACTTTGTGTTTCACAAATGGGCTCTTTGAAGCCAATGAAAGGAAAAGAGACTTACCCTGTGGCTTCTGGGCTTCCTCTGCTTCCAGTGGACTGTGTGTGAGAGAGAGAAAGGCAAAGACTAATGAGCTTATGAATTAATATATGGCAAGGAAACAAAAGATGACACAGCTTCACCTGAAACCCTAATCCCAACTTTGCCGCCCTTCACGGCATTTCCTTTGCCCTGCTTAAGGCAGATAAGAATGGGAACTTCATGCTAGATAAAAGCATGAGAAAGAACACATTACATGTGATTAATGCTGCACATCGGTAAAACATTACTCAAGCACTGCAAAGACTAACAACAGGCCAATCTAGAACTTATACCCCCGGTTTCAAAGACAAAATGAGTCCCAGACTAAAATGCATGTTTGAGCTGTTTTAACTGAAAGTAACTTGCACTGACATATTTTAAAATATGTCACTGCCATTGTTTTGTTTCAAGATTCACACCAGTAATATTTTTTTCTAAGGCACATTTATAAAAGCTACTTAAAGGGGTCATGATCTGCATCATTTTATTGTTTTATAATGTTTCTTGGGGTGCACTTATAATATTAGTATGCTTTTTTTTTACATCAAAAATCATTATAATTTAGAAATAAAAGGCATTTTTGCTACCCTGATTTTAGCCTCTGATTTGAACGCTCTGTTTTAAGGGGCATGTCTTCAGTGTAAACACCCACTGCTGTGATTGGCTAACATCTTTCCATTTGAAATAGCTAAGTATTACTCTCTCAAAAACTTTTAGCACATTTTTACTATTACAGCTCTCAAGGTTAACTAATTGTGAAAAGTGTTGCATTACATTTATATCTATGGCATTAGAACATTATAGCCGATCACAGACAGATCATGTTGTTGAGCGCATGAAAGCAGTGATCTCGTCATTGCAACTCAATTTCTGCACACTAACAAATGCTTTCATCATAACTAATAGTGCAAACGCACTGTAACAAAGAGATTTGTTGAATAAAACGGGAGTTTTGGCACGTTTCCAGAACTCAGTCACTGATAAACTGGCGCTGTTTGATTGACAGCTCCAGCGATTGTAAAGGGAGTGTTCTTTGACCGCTTCTTTATATAATTTAATCACCGTTTAAATAATTAAAGTTTAAATTATTTTCATCCTACTAAGAGAAACAATGTGAAGTTGATCGTAGTCACTGGTTTGATTTACTCTGACACATAGACAAAGAACATCTGACTGTATGAATCATTACATATCAGATCAGGCATTCGAATTAACACAATTACTTACATGTTGTTGCATTACTGTCGAGTCCATATCGTAAAAGTCCGTTTACAAAGCCTGCACCGAAATGCGATCGATTTACCAAAGAATCAACAGTGAATTTGAGAATGCAAATAAATAAAGCTCAACTGAGATTCTCATTGTGTAACATGAACATTACTTTGAAAGGTAATGTTATTCTTGTCCTGTATCGCTATTCTCTCCTCCTCATTTCAATAACGTGCCAGTGGGTGGGACTAACGTTGCAATGATGAAGTAGGCGTTGATTTCTGTTTCTATGTTTCACATTTCTATGACAGGCACATTTCAGGATTAGTTGTTCGATGGGCCTGGTGTCAATAAAAGCTTTTATTGGAGTAATAAGGAAGTTTTTTGTTTTGAATCTCACAGGATATTCTTATAGTATGATGACCTCTTATCAAAAGCTCAAGGAAAAGTTGATTTCTCAATTCATGACCCCTTTAAATGTCCTAATTAAACTAAGGCCTAATCCTGGCTTAATCTAAACCCTGTCTGTGAAACCAGTCCGTAAGGTCATTCTAATTTTCTTCACAGTCATGCATGCATCATGGCTATCATGGACTTTTTATATGGCACTTCCATATGTAGATAACAATAAATTCTGTGAAAAACAAATAAATTGAGAACAGCACATATCTGAGATGAAATCATGAGTTTTGTGCCTTTTAATCCATCAATGTTTGAAGTAAATTAAGGTGGTGAAAAAGGAGTTGAGGCGCAGGCATTATTACTAAGTTTAATTATTCCCAGGTATGGTTTGTACACAGTTGTTCACAAGTTTCGTGCACAACTACTGTGTAATATTATGGTTAAATAAGATAAAAGACATCTAATATGACACAAATGTAAGGTCATTTATATTTATTTACAGTATATTATGTCATACCTTATTATCATATCATACCTTAAATTTCTCTAATATTTGCAACTCAAGTGTTGTCTATGTGAACGTAAATGAACGTATTTTGTCAAACAATATTCCGTGCTCAGTGAATAGGAGGCAGTGAACACTTCGTAGGGACCCTGTGATTAATGGCTGTGAAGTAACTAAAGCCTATTGAATTTTTTTTTAAAGTGTATGTATATAAATTTACAAATAGGAAGCATGTTAACACAGGAATAGAAACTGCTAAGCAATTCCATTTAATGTTAGAAGTTCAAGAAATAACAGCACAATCATGTTCAAAATAGATCACTATAAAACCACAACTAACAGGAAAAAACATGTTTTTAATCAGACAACACATATGGCTAGAGGCTTATCTACACCCAAGGCAAACACAAAGAGCCATGAAATGAGCCAAGAAAACTACTAGAGTTTTCTTTCCCCTATGAGAGTTCACTAAAGGTTGTGTTACAATGAGTCAATGCTCATAGAACTGACATTTCTGAGAAACAGACAAAATGCTTTCTGTGTTTAGAGTGTACAGGTTACTGCTAGAGGGGAAACATGGCATAAATGTGTAAGAGACACCCCACTGGGGGAAACACTTCTAAATAGAGTACCTCAGAGATGACATGTTTTTGTATGCAAAACCCTGAAGCGAGTTAGCATTTTAAGACTTCCGGTTCCATCGCCCTAAAGTCTATGGGTTTTTTGAATGGGTTTTTGCTAAATCGCCTGAAATAAGGTCTGCGGTTAACAAAGCCTCTAAATATTTTCACGTTTTGATCAATGACATAAAACAAACCAGTTATAACCCGCTTGTGATTTTTTAAACCTTTATTGTGTCTTAAAAACGGCGGTTGCTAACAAGTTGCTAAAAGGGACTTCCTTTGGCGGGAACTTTAGACGTCATCATTACAAACATAACATTTGGACAGGATTTCTCATAAAAAATGGATAAGTATTCATACACAGCGCAGATCATAATCAGTGAGCATGTTTTTAAATAAAGTTATTTTTTAAATAAAGTTTGAGGAAGCTTGGTGGTGATGACATTGATCTGCAATAAAAACAAATTAGAATGGTGAACGCTGGCTGTGTTATGAACTATCTGCATATACTGACCTGATACCAACCGGCGTGGAAAACTGATCTGAAATGGAGCGGCATTTTCGGGACATTCTAAAGTCCCCGGCAAAGGAAGTCCCTTTTAGCAACTTGTTAGCAACCGCCGTTTTTAAGACACAATAAAGGTTTAAAAAAAAAAAAAAATCACTTTGCAGGCCAAAACGCAGAAGCGAGTTAGCATTTTAGCACTTCCGGTTCCATCGTGCCGAAGTCAATGGGTTTTTTGAATGGGATTTTGGTTAAATGGCTGAAATAAGGTCTGTGGTGAACACAAGCTCAAGACACTTTCATGTTTTATTCTCCGACACAAAATACATCAATATTACCCCACTCGTCATTTTTTTTTAAGCTGTTATGTGTCTTGAAAAAGGTGGTTGCTAACAAGTGACTAAATGGGACTACAGAGGCTGTCGGCAATATTAAACAACAAACAAATCATCACAACAAACAGGTGAGCTCAATCCGCTTTTACAGCCTCATTATGCTCATAATTGTGCTCTCATAATCTAGTCTAACTCAAACGTTCTTGGAAAATGTTTTTAGATAAAAACCGAAAGAGTTGTTGGAAGCTTAGTGATGGTGACGTTGAAGTCGAGCGACCGTGATGAAGTTCGTTTTAGCCTACCTTTAGCTTTTTACTTCTGGCGACTGCATTTATGCTTCAAATTTCATAAAAGTTGTGTCATTCTGTCAAAATTATCTTGATGGACAAAACGTGTAACTATCATAAATCTTTTTTGATCTCAGAGCTTGTTTTTTGCAATAATCCAAAAGCCTATGGTAAAAAAAAGATCGGATAGGAAAAGATCTGGCTTCGCATATAGCGCAGGAACCGAAGAACGGATTTATATCCGTTTTGCGTAGACACATTTATGTGGCCAGCTGTAAATGAAATCATTGCCGATGAGTAAAAACATATGAAATGACCAGGTGTAATCAGGCCCATTGTTTGCAAATATCTTAGATTGTAATGACATGTTTAGTCATATTGGTCTTGGTATAATTTTTTGAAGGAATAGTTCACCCAAAAAATCAATTGGTCATAATTTTCACACTCTCATGTCCTTTTCAAAGCCATATTGCTGTTATTATTACAGTGAAACAAAACAACTTTGAAAAATTGTCAAATACTGTAGATCTTTTCATAAGTTCGTAATGACCACATGGTGCATTTGAATAACATTCTAATCTGATTTTATAGCTGCAGCAGAGGGGGTCATTATCAGTGTGTGAGAAACAGACCAAATATGAAATTATTCAGTTTTATGTTTACATAATATATTCAAAATATATTCTTTTTGGACCTTGACAGCTCATGATCACCATGAACTGCTCCAGTCCTATTGTGTTCCATAGGGACAAAATACAGCATACAGTACAGTTTTGAAACAACATGAGTAAACAATGACAACATTTTGATTTTTGGGTGAACTATCCTTTCTGGCTACATACCACTGACTCTCCTCAATGCTGACTGTCTGAAGACAATTTCTAGATGTGCAAGAACTATCCTTTGCCCCAAAAATGTTCTGAACATCCTTCCAAAGCACATCCAACCATGACCCTGAACCTGACCACGAGAGGTCAAAAGGGCTTGGATGCACTAATTCTGGCCAAAGGAAACAGAGGAAGAAATAAAGGAAAAAAGATGAAATAGGAAAGGTCAAACAATAAAAGTAGGAATAGAAGAAAAAAAATGGAGAGAGCAGAGAAAATGTGAACATTTGATGAAAGAGTAGGTAAGGGTTTGAACCACATGACCCAACTCATTCATTCTTAAAGAATGACCTTGATATTACAGCAGCCTGCAGCTGAACCATATTAGACATGCTGGATGTGTTTTCAGAGAACCGAATTACACAGGTACACCTAATCCAGTTATATGTTGCTTCCAACCCCTTCTAGTCACAGCTGTAGCACATCTCTATTAGGATCCATTTTAAAGAGATTCTTCTCATTTAGTATATCTCATATTTTTAATTGAACTTTAAAACTGGTCAGGGTAGTCTGAGCTTTGCAACTCCAAAATTTTAAAACAATCCAACACTGTATTTTTAACTTTAACTTTAATACCTTTACCTCAAGGTATTGTGTCAGATTATCAGTCCAACATGGCTGCATTTGTTATATAAACACAAAACAGATGAGCAATGATGTTTTCTGTTAACTTAACAAAGGTCAAAAGTTTGGACATCTACTCATTCTTCAGAATGATATGCATCATTGGATGCTTTTTAAACTGTATTGACTAAGTTTACATGGATGCTGGTGCTGGATAGTTGTTGGCTGCTTTTCCTTTATTATCTGCTCCTACCCATTCAAATTCAGTTTTGAAACAAAATAGCATACATTTAGATTAAAAAGGTAGTAAAGATTTCCACAGTACTGCAAATTATGGATGCAGACGCTGTAGGGGAGCTAAAAGGAAAAAAACACCTCTTTGATCGTGTCAAAGATTACCACTCACTTTTTAATGACTTTCGCCTTGTGTATTTCACTTTATTTTCTTTCTCTTTTTGCAAAACACAAGCTGTAACATTTAGCTGATTACTAGCTGTCACTGTACAGAACAATGTAGCAGTGAGGGGAAAAAAATCCTGTGGGGTTTAATTAGGCTCAGCGTCGGCAGACACAAGACAGAATATCATGTGGTCAGCTATGGGCTAAAGCTAAAGGCTACCATGGCGTCACCTCATAAATCACATCCGCTTTGGCCGTTGTCAGTGATATTCAACGTCCCGTTCAGGTTTACTTTCACTTTAACACATAAACCTACACGAACCAGATAAAAAAAAAAAAAACTGACCTTTACAATGCAAACAACTAAAGACTAAACAGAGACATGCTGGGACAGGACAGGCTGGTTTGACGTGTAATGGCTAAGTCTGAGAATGAACAATGTCAACATGCCACTCATGTTTACGCTGTCAATTTTAATGGTTGAGAAGGTGATTAGTAAATCTGACATGTTTGTTAGTCTAAAAAAACAAACAAACAAAAAAAAAAAATCAAGCGACTGCATCACAGAACTTAAAACAAATCAGATAAGGGGAACAGGGTGGTGGCCAGTATATAAAGAATTGCTTGTATCATGACTTACAGGTGAGAAATATAAACATTTCTTTTGAAATCTGCATTTTCATCTTAAAGATACAAAACATTTCTTATGAATGCCAGGCCTGCAAATTGCAATAAAGCACATCATACATCAGTATAGACCAGAAGTTAAACAACAGTAAAACAAAAATTGTGGACCACCTAAAACCACAAATATGGACATAAATTTTTATCCTACATCTTGAAATAGCTTTACATTATAGATCCACAATTAGCCAGTTCTTATTTCATTACAATTATAAAACAATATTACAAATATTATATTCAGTCTAACTATATAATATAATAATATATATTATAATGCTAACAAATAGTTATTTTAATGAATAAATGTATTAGTTGCTTTATTTAAAAAATAAATAAATAAATAAAAAAAAAAAAGATTTTTGTATTTTTTTCATCGTGGATTTAATCAATCAACTCAGAGATCACTTGGAACCACAGTTTGAGACCCACTGATATAGAGAATTAGCACCAAACAAGGAAGAGAAAGTTCTACCCTGTTCTCCAGACAAGAACATTCCAAACTGGCGGAATAATGCCGCCTATCCAACCCCCTGCACGTTTGCTTATATCTATGTTTGTAATTGCCCAGAAATGAAAAACACTCCATGCTGACAGAGTTTCTGTAAGTTTAAACCAAAACAAAAATCTCAGATGTCAAAACAGCAGGATGTGTCCTGGCGTAGACCTCTGCACGGCTCAATCTCCCTGACTATTCAGTTCTCAACATCTAAATGCTGCCCTCAGTCTGAATTTACTGAGCAGTGAAACATGAGATCTGTGTTATAGTGTCTAAATGACCAATGTCTAGCATTGTAGGATATTACCTTGAGACTCAAGCTCACCTGTGACATTGGTGTGACTTTGTTACTTTGTTGCTGTGACTAACGAAGATGTTAGAGGATGGTATGGCATCTGTTTTGGCCTTTCCCTCAAAATTGCTCCTGTCTTCTTGCTCGCTCAGAGCAGCGTTATCTTTATTGTACTGACTCAGTCCAGAGGAAACATCTTTCTTCTTCTGCTCAGAGCTGGGCACTGTATCTGAGGTGTCTGTGGTTTCCCGATGTCTTTCCTTCCGTGTGTATATGGAGGAACTTTCATCCAAGTTGGCATACCGTTCAGACAGCTCCCGCCTTCTCTCGGCCTTGTAGCGGGCGATACGTTCAGCTTTGGATTCCAGAGATGAGCCTTGCAAAGAATCTAGAGCATCCATCATCTTTCACTTTAGTTACAAGTCCTTTGTCTGTGATATAAGCTACAATGTGGAACAGTCCACTGCTCCAATGACTGATGGTGACAGTGGGCGTTCTTGCTCACTTCCTAGTGGACAACGAGTCTGCCGATACCATTCCACTGTTGAGAGAGACAAACAAAATGAGTTGCCTGTTCTTAAATTAAAAAAAAAGGCCTTTGTTTAAGCACTGAATGAAACAAAAATATGCGATTGAATAAAAAAAAAGAAAATATATATATAAAAAAAAAAACAAACAGTGGCATAATCACTAACACACCTACACTCTAATCCTTCCTACGACACTTTTTTTTGTCAGCCTGGATCTGTTGAATGAAAGCCTGCAAAGGACAGAAGTGATCTAGCTGAAAGAAAACACACCGAACTCTAACACCTGCCCACATTGCTGTGATTCTCATATTACTCTTAACAGCCCTAGAGAAAGAAAAAGAGAGAGAGAGAGACGCCTTGTTGTCTACTGCAGGGGTTTTTAAACCTCAGCACTGCACAGGCTGCAGTGTAATATCATACAGCTATAAATACCTTTTTAATTGATTATTAAATAGTTAAATTAAGGTTTATTCATGCTAGTTTCCATGACAGAGTTCCAGATAAATCTTATCATTACTACTGCCAGTTTGCTAAGTTTCAAATGATTATTAAACAGCAAGCACAAACTATGCATAAGCGGCAACCCTTTCGGCAAACTCAGTGTCCAAATTCACCCTCTCATTTTTATTCACTCCTTCATGTGGACTATATTAGTGGAGCAATGTTGGGAATACTGAACAAGAGTATAGAGGGGCGATTTCGAACACAGCCCAGGTCTTGATGAGCTGTAAGATGTGTAAGATAAGGGGGAACTACAAAATGTGCAGTGCTGGGGGTCCTCCAGGACAGGTTTAAAACCCCCTGGTCTACTGCATGCATAGGTTCCCTACTAAGTAATCGTTCACAGAGAACAAATGTTTGTTTGTGTTAAAAAAACAGCTAGATCAGTGTTTCCCAACCACTGTGCCATGGCACCAATGTTGCAAACTAATTTTCAGGGGAAGTTGCTAAAGGCGGGTCGATTTGTTGCTAAAAGTTGCTCAATGACATTGTGCTGTCATTGTGTGATGACGTCATTGCGTAACCATGGCGCAAAACTGCGCTATTGCCTAGAATCCACATAAAAATAGGATTTGAAATATGTTAATTTAGATTTTTTCATTATTTTTTTTTTTTTTAAATACAGCATTGAACTATTGAACAGTTTTTGAACTTTTTTTTTTGAACAATTACATTTTATTTATTTTGCAAAAGCAGCAACTAGTAAAACTACAGTTTGAACAATTATTGTTATTTAAGCAGTGTACTGGTATTAAGTGTGCTACACTAAGAAAAGTTTGTAAAAATAGGGCACAATGTACTGTATTAAAATGAAGGAATTTTCCGTATTGATTATTCACAGGTTTACCTGTGTTTTAAATTACTCATTGCATTGTGTTTTAGGGTTACACAGGGTTACAACTTAACATATAATAATTTACCAGTACACAATTATAGGTTCAAGCTAATAACATGCTGTATCATAAATGAACAATTATTATCGAACAACTGCAACTTTCAACTTAATTCACACATGATGTGTGTACTGTTCTTCATCTTTCTTCAGCTCTCTCCAGGCTGATGTGCTGCTTGGCTGGCTAGCTGTTCAATGTTCAATGTCCTCTTTTTGTGTAATTTAGATGAAAATATGTGCCTTATTTATTGTTTGAGTCACCTTTCAAAAGTTGCTAAAAGTTCCCAAATAAATTTTAAAAATAGCTAAATTTGTTAACACTGCACGGTAGACAGGTTGTGAGGTGTGCCGTGGAAAATTATCAAATGGTAAGTTGATGAAAACGTAATGCGATACACTTACTGATATACAGATGCGGCTGTTCAGTGACTGACAAAATATATCTCTTGTCATTCGCTGGTCAAAAAATAACTCCACTTGAGCTTGATTTTCATAAAATGTTAACATTATAATTGACACATGCACGTGGCAGACCATATATAAAACCACAATACAAATTTTTATCACACACTGTTTAATTATTTAAAAAAATATGAGGTTGTGTCCGATCTGTAAATATGTTAGCTACCTATATGACCTTATTGTGTTCATACCTGACTTAAGGTCAAGTTTCACATTAAATGGGAGTAATTCTTTTAATATAATATTCAGTTTTAATAGGCCTATGCCATTTGAAGCAATACATGTTTGTGTAATTTTGATATTTTAGTGCTGGTGTGCCGTGGGATTTTTTACTTATAAAAACTGTGCCGTGGCAAGAAAAAGGTTGGGAAACACTGAGTACATACATAGTTCATCTGAAGGTAAAAGAAAGAGGGGGTCATGAGATGAAAGTTGTTTTCTAACTTAACACAGTCCCTAAAAATGTGGTACTCATGGCAAGACGCAGAAAAAAATACTATTTGGAATGTTCTGCATAGCCAGCAACTAATGGAGAATTTGGAGTGCCATGTTAATAAATAAACCTTTTAAGCAGTAAATAAAAAATGGCTATATACAGTATGTATCAATGTCCAATGGAAATATCTATATATGAAATGTGTAATTTCATCATTTCTGATAATTTATTGAAAGAGTTATTTATTATTACGGCACTCTAAATACTCCATAGCAACTCACATTTGATTTCAATACAGCTTGGAGTTAGCATCTTGCTCAAGCTAATGTTTTGATACTCTAATAAGTATAAAATAATTACAGTTCTATCAGTATTTCTGAGAATTTAATGCATTTTTCTTGGTCTCTACATTCTTTCTCTGCTCTGTCGAGCTTGTTTCAGAAGGTATCTTAGAAGGCAATTTAGCATCAGTGTGTGCATGTGTGTGTCTGTAAACACAACTGTGGATGATGGAAGCTCTGATGTTGCTATAAAAGTCTATGAATTATGAGCTGGTGAGGGTGTGTTTGTGCTAGTGGGGGTTTTGGGACACAAAGATAAGTTAGCAAGGTGCTCCTGGATTCCCGATGCAGGGCACAGGGGTTAATGGGCCACATCTGGTACCTCACATTTAATAGCTTCCACACAGAGCAAGCACGAGAGGGAGAAAGGCAGAAAGAAACAAAACGAATGTAACAGGGAAACAATAACTGAAATGGAAAGAATTAAGTTTGTGATAGAGTGCAAGAGAGAGCAAGGCTAATGCTGATGAAGATAAAGAGTACTGCAGGTGCAATAATGAAATGATCATGGGACAAAGGAAAACACACATGGGAGGAGCTAGAATGACAGGGAAGAGGAACAAGGTAATAGTGGAGTCACAGATGAGATTACATCATTCTGAAAGGAGCTGTAATCTCCCATGACAAAAGATATTTGCAACACATTTTCTCTATTTCTATTGTGAGTGAGTTTTGAGATATTTTAATATCTAAAGTATGCTTTTATGCTATCAAGGGTATGTTGATGCAATGGTAAGACATTATAACATATCAAATTTATAATAATAATTTTGTGCATCACAGGAACCTTGAGCTCCAGCCATTGTGTTTTTACCTGGACATATATCAAGGTCTGGTTACAAAACATGAAGTAGTGATAAATAATCCCTATAGTCTTGTAAAGCAATATTAAAATATGTTTTCTGAGTTTGTCACACCACAGAAAAATGTGTTATTAACCATCCAGCCAAATTTGAACGATTAAAGGTGCTCTGTGGAAGTTTTTGACTGTACTAAAGCATAAAAATACCATAATATGTTTGCAGATATTTATTAAACATGCTGAGTTCACATACTTGTTTCTCTGAAAACCATTGCTACAGCCAGTTATTTTACTTTGAAATTTGCATTCCGTGTCAGAATTTCTGTTTTTGTTTTGGTCTGTGCAAGACCACACGTTGCCAATTTACCCAATAGTATTTCGCCACCCTGGGTTGCCAGTTGGCGGAAAACACATGCAGCGAATTGCGGCCATGGAAGCCAGCGAACAAACTGGGTCAGAGATCGCAGATTCTACCCAACCTAAAAAGCCTCAGCATCTATCTAAAAATCTCTATGAACGGGAGCATATTAAAACGCGATATCAACTCAATTATCTTTCAGTGTGTAATCTTAATTATCTTACAGTGTGTATGTTTCCTCGCCTTCCAATGTCAATTGAGCTCATTCCTGTTGCGTGTCTTCAAACTGGCAACCCGTAAGAGCGTCGAGTCTGAGGAGGAGGGGGCAGGGCAAACAATATTTTGAATTTCAACTACTAGCTGTCATTCTTACATAGAGCACCTTTAAAGTCGGCATGAAATCAAAATTGACCCTATTTACTTTGTTAGTGCATATTAATTGTCTTGTGGTGAACAATTAATCCGTGCAAGTTAATACACAGAAAAAAAATGTTTGTCGTTGTAATCTTTAATCAAAATCTGAAAATTTACTTCCGGTCTGCAATGGCGTTCCTTCTCAGATGACGTCAGTTTGATGGCCTGGGTTGAAAACGCTTAAACCACTCCCCTCCAAGTCTGCTATGAGCCAGAGATGGAGAGGAGGAGCGCTAAAGTAAAACCCTGCCCTCTATTCAATATTCCGTTTCACTTGGAAATACGTCACAACACTGGAGGAAAGTCATTTGCAACTTCTGGTTCACGGGGACTTTAAAAGACCAGCAAGTTGCTAATTGAAATAAGTTATCAAAATCTTGCTCTCAAAGGCTGGGGGCGTGTCTGCTGTCGGCGCTGAAACCACACCCACTCGCGAGAAAGTTGCCGTCTCTCTCAACTTACTCGTCTAGTAGTAAGTCAAACATACTGATGCATACAAACATAAAAATCACGTTAGAGGGTTGCAAAATTTAGTAGTAGGTTACTATGGACTACCTACTAATTATAACAAGCACACAAGGCAACTTACACTCATTGGTGGGAACGTACTGCCGACTGTGGCACCAGGGGCCGGTTGCATAAACCACTTAGACTAGTCTTAAAAGTTAAGACACTAATGTTTTTCTTGAAGAGTGGTCCTAATTTTTTAAAGTCCGTTACATAAAAAGGTAGATTGGTGTAATTTGAATTGGAAAAATAACATTGATTACCCCTTGGTTAACTGCAAGTTGGTCAAACTAGTTCTTAGGACACAGTCTTAATATAGTGACTAAGTTTATGCAACTGGCCCCAGATGTTGGAGCTGTGAGACAGGAGGATGAAGGCCGGGACGGGAGATAGCAGGTGAGGCCCCATATCATCGGTTGTTGGCGAGACGGGAGGATGAAGGCCGGGGCGGGAGATAGTTGGTTCAGCCCCATTCACCAATAACAGCGAATTATCAGTGAATCCCAGTTGCCTCTGATGAAAGTTTGTAAAACTACCCGGTGCTAAATTTATCATTAATTAGGTGGGTGTTGATGGTGATTGTCAGCTCTCCATCAAGATGGCTCTTCACAAAATTAATCCACCTCTTCTTCATATCATCGTTTTTAGGAAATTTAAACAAGGGACCGAGCTGTTTTGTATTTTATCGCAACCAAGTAATATAAGTGACGAAGGCATAGCTAGCAAGCAAAATGTAGGCTGTAGTAACTAACGGTAATGACACTATTGAGCGGACGAGGCGAGCCACTGGTGCTTATACGCTGTAGTGTTAGGGGCAGGGCCATGCTCAGTGGCTCTAGTACGTCATCGACAGTTATTATAGTGAGGGGCAGGGCCATGCTCGGTGGCTCCAGTGTGTCATCGAGCCACCGTTTTAGCCCCGCCCAAAAAATCCTGAACACAGAATAGACCTTTATTACACTTACTATTTCCGGTCCCATCGCAACGCATTCAAAACTAATGGGTGATTTCTCTCGCCGGTGTTACGTTCGTGTGTAGAAAACCTATGCATTTCCAAACTGAGGACGTTTACATCGCATATCTTCAACCTGCTGAAATGTTCCTATATATATATTTCCCTTCAATGTGCATTCTAAATAATAAATAAATGTTTTTCCCAACCAACCTGCCACAGTCCAGTGCTCGTCTTTTTATGAACAGTGTTTTTCTCTTACTGATAGTATTTCATACCTGAATTTACATTTTTAAAATGAATTTGACTGATAAGCTCTCTTACGAAAATTAACCATGGTTTTATTATTGAAAAAAAAAAATGTAGTAACCATATTTTTTTTTTTTCGCGGGTTGATTACCGCTTGTATTACCACGATTTTACTACAAATACCAATGTTGATTTGTGGTTACCGTGGTTTAATTATAACCATTTTTTTTTTTTGGTTTTACTTATAGTAAAAAGTTTAACTCATAGTTAAAAAGATGAATGAATGCGCCTTAACTGCCTTACAGAAATTTAATGATGTGTTAAGTAATCTTAATCAGAAATGTGATGACAGCGTGACTGCATTGAATATTATGAATTTTGGCAAATGTTGTGAATTGCATACAGTGAAATGATTTTCAATGAAAAATGACGCAGAATAATGACTAAAATATTTAATTCAAATGAATAAACGCGTTCATTTAGATCTTATTCATCAGGTCTCACACACACTACAGCGTTGCCGTTACTAAAGACACGAGCACTGACATTGTGTGGTGAAATAATCACGTATGTTTACGAGTCACGGCTTTCTCAGATAAATTCTGTACACAGCATTCATCAAAATAGCTCTTCTCCTGTCTCTGAAAATGTCCAGATTTTCAAATTATCCCACGGATGCTGTTAATATCACATTGAAAATATACATAACCGGAAGAATCGATGCACTGCTTCAACGAGCACTTCCGGTATTCAGTTCTGCTGTGATAAAGGTTTATTGGTGAAAAACTGTTAAACTTAGTAGTTCACAGTCTTTGTAATGTGTTTCAGCAATACATTTGTAACATCTGTAATGTGTTTAGAAACAATTCTCAGAACTGACTTTGCAGAGACTTTAAAGTTTAACCTATTGCAAGTGAGTAAATCCCAGGAGAGGAAAAACGGCTCACGTTGGCTCTATGATTAGAAGTGTGCGTAATTCTACAAGCCATCTAGGGGTCCACTGTGTGTTCCTTGCTATTACCTATAAAGGAGTGCTAAAACCAAGAACACACTTGTCTGGAAAAGTACTGTTATTTTATATAATCAAGAGCAGAATACTTTAAAGATATGCAAAGACATGAGCAGCCGGAAGTTTTGCGCTTATAATGCGGGAAGTCCTGCAAATATTTCCCGTAAAAACAGCACGAGTGATTGAGCGCTACAGTGTTCTCTCTTTCTTTCTCTCTCTCTCGCAATATGACAATTACAAGTGAACTGCACACTTCAATAAAAACTTTCTAATACAACATTTATAATAAATGAAGTGTGCTGCTGGTGCAGTATTTTTGCATCTGATGCTATGAGAGGGTGAGCACTGATACATAAAAAAAAGCCTCCATTCTTGTTACATACAGTGATACAGGTTATACTCGGTACAAGGGATAATCTACTAGTGCAAAATTTTACATCAGGTAAAAAAAGAAACTATGAACAACAAATTTGGTGACAGCAGTTCTTATATCAGTTCCCATATGTCTAAAGATTGGAACATCCTTAAATAATGTGTAATATAATGAAGAGTTGATAGCCAGAGTTCTTTATTACCAGAAGGCACAGAATCAAAAAAAAAAAAAAAAAAAATGCAGCTTTTTTTTTTTCCCCCCCTCAAAAAACAGCTTCTGACTAAGTACAAACATAGCTTGCTCCTTTTCCTTATAAGTTACGCAACTGAGTAATCAGTGCTTGTTCAGACAAGCAAAGTCAAAGGAATTAAAAACTCTTTTAAAAGACTGTAGAGCTAAGCAAATGCACTAAAAATTTCAAAGGCTGAATGGTTTCTGAAAACACAAACTGGGTTCTTCAAAGACTCA
Source organism: Hypophthalmichthys nobilis (assembly GCA_037950665.1). NCBI lineage: Eukaryota > Metazoa > Chordata > Actinopteri > Cypriniformes > Xenocyprididae > Hypophthalmichthys > Hypophthalmichthys nobilis. The sequence goes on from CM075472.1 coordinate 18,472,132, forward strand.
GTGGAGGAAACCTATTTATACAATGTCCAAAGCTTTATTGATATTTCACAAATAGTGACATCACATCTTTGATTTCAAATAATCAAGCCATAAAAACTGTCGAGATATTCGTGACCTTTGTTCTCTGAAGTTACAACAGAAGAGAAAGGAAGTGTTGCCTGAAAAGCAGCTTTCCTTGTAATATCCTGAAATTACATAGTAACCCATGTACTTGCCAAGTACAGCCATCAGGCCTACATTTAACAAAATGTTTGGGAATTTATATATATATAGTAACCATGGTATAAAATGTCTGTCATTAGAGATTTTGCTATAAAGTGTATATTTGTAATTATATACGTGTGTTGTACATGCACTATTGACACTTAACTGCATGAATGAGAATATAAAGGGTGGGACATGCTTGATGTTAAAAAGAGTAAAAATCACAATAATATATCCTGAAAGCAAACATGGTGCGGAGCTTGTGCTGACTGGCACACTGCCAAAGTACGCGCACACAAAGCTGAGATGCTCGATGTTAAAAAAATAAAACTGAGCATAGGAAGCAGAGAAACAGAACTCAATGCGGTGTGCTGACTGACACACAGCGTAAGCCGTAAGCATGCAATCGTGAATCCAGTTCTTATTTACATCTTATTGCACTTAAATGGTTGAATACATATGCAATTATGTCAATTATTGTGTGTTTTGTCTAAGTGACAACAGCCTAATATACCTACTGCTCTCTGTTATTAATGTAAATCAAAAAAAAAAAAAGAGAAATTAACTCACTACTCCTGACTGAATAACTTTTTTTTTTAGCTTTAATAAGAATACATTTATTTAATTCATACAGTGAAGACTTTTTACATTTGATTATTAAATTTCTGTACTAATTCTAACTACATGTAAATAAACCTATTGTACCTGAAAACAATAATTCATTATCCATTATTTAATTCATATTTGTGTTACATTGTATTTGTCCTATTGTTTGCAATTTGGTTATTTTTTCCTATTTTTAATAACAAAAATGAGTTAAAATAATGAAAAATAATTTGAATAAAAGTCAACACAACGGTAATTGATATGATTAGCCATTGGCGTGACTACGTTATCAAACAGCTAATAATGTGTTGCTAATGTTACACAAACCATGTTCCTGTTCACCATCTCAGAGTCAGACAGCTGCTTCTAAAAATCAGCATCCTTAGAAATAATGATAGGAAAAGCCTACAAACGTTGATGAGATTGGTTACATATATTTGAATTAGTAATTAGGGGCTGTTTCAAACCATATTTTTGAGACTGTCTTTGGGACACTGCAGTTTTAAGGAGAAAATACAGTGTTGACTGATGAATTTGCACATGGTTTGTCTTAAAGCATATTAAAAACACCAAAATGACATGTAAACAACATTTAAAACTTGATTTTCACCACAGGGGGTCTTTAAATGAAATCCTGTACCACTGAAGGTTAGCTTAACTCCAAGGCTCAAACACATTCCTGTTATCTGTGATCCTGATATTAGTGTATGTCTGGGCTAATCTCTCATGAGGCTAAATCCACTGACTGATCTGCTTCACTGGGTGTTTATTTGCTTAAGAAAATGAGCACCATATTGAGCACTAGCTGACATACAGAGTCATTGTTATGTGTATGAAGGCATCCAGATATTTGCCTAAACAGTTGAAGAACCACACAGGCTGTATATGGTTGTATGTGAATGATAAATCACCATGATTAGCAGACACTGCAAAGGCAAAGGAGTGTCAGTTTTCATGCTGACAGATTATTATTATTTTCAAAGCTTAAAGGAGTAGTTCACTTCTGAATTAAAATTTCCTGATAATTTACTCACCCCCATGTCATTCAAGATGTTCATGTCTTTCTTCAGTCGAAAAGAAATTAAGGTTTTTGAGGAAAACATTCCAGGATTTTTCTCCATATAGTGGAATTTAGTGGGGAAGATCCAAATTGCAGTTTCACTGCAGCTTCAAAGCACTCTAAACACGATCCCAGACGAGGAATAAAGGTCTTATCTAGCAAAACAATAGGTCATTTTCTAAAAAAAAAAATAAATAAATAAATAAAAATTATATACTTTTTAACCACAAATGCTCGTCTTGCACTAGCTCTGCAATCCGCCACACATGAAAGGTCATGCGTGACAAGAACCGGGCCAGTGTCTACAAAGCGAACATGCAAAGATTAAGCCAAACACCCTTTACAAAAAAAAGATATTCATATCAGACGATTTTGAAGTTTGGAGGAGAAAATTAGAGTTTTTCGCCCTACCTCAGTACTTTCGCCTACGTCACACATGACCTTTTTAACATAATGCGTGGGAATCGCAGAGCAGTGCAAGACGAGCATTTGTGGTTAAAAAGTATATAGTTTTTTAGAAAATGACCGATCGTTTTGCTAGATAAGACCCTTATTCCTCGTCTGGGATCGTGCAGAGCCCTTTGAAGCTGCACTGAAACTGCAAGTTGGACCTTCCACCCGGTGAACCCCACTGAAGTCCACTATATGGAGAAAAATCCTGCAATGTTTTCCTCAAAACCATAATTTCTTTTCGACTGAAGAAAGAAAGACATGAACATCTTGGATGACATGATGGGGGTGAGTAAATTATCAGGAAATGAATGTGAACGAATCCTTTAACCTTGTGGGTGCGATTCATTGTGCTGATGTTTTCTGCTCAAGCAAAACGTTTTCTCTCAAATGTGATGGCTGGTGTCAATGGTGGCCATGCTGTTAAAGTTTTAACGGAATGTTGCAGTGCTTATTATAAATGATTTATCTGTGCACATTATTATTTTTTGAACCTGTTAGCGTTCCACTGTACCACCTGTGGAACAAATACCATTCAAAAGAGACCTTAGGAATGGCTAAGGGGGTAAAAAAATTCATATGCCCTTGTAATCTTTAATCAAAAACGTTTACCTCCCCTCCCCCTCGAAACGACATCTGTTCTTTTCATGATGCATGTCTTGGTGGAGGGTGGGACTAAATATCCTCCACAACTGACTGCAAACAGGAATTTAGATCTGCCTCCATTTAATTAGCAACACCCAACTTCCTACAATCCAATCAATTCCAGAAGGACAAAATCAAATCCTGGCCTACATTTTTCTCATTCCAGAAGCCATTTCAATCGGATATACAAAACAAAGAAAAGAAAAAGAGATATAAGAAAAGACTATCACAACTTTCATGCCATTTCATGAGGGAGGGAGAGGGAGGGATAAAAAATAAAATCACAATTCCAATTTAAAATGCTATTTTTTTTTTTTTTTTTTTAAATAAAAAGTTCAGGTTTGCTGTGCTTGTTTGTGGGGCTGCACAATTTGGCAAAAAATCATATTGTATTTATATATCAGTATGACAGCAAAATAATAACTATTATTATTTTTGTTATTATGATGACTACATATTAAAGAAAATAAGAAATATTGTAATTGTTTTTCTATTGTAAAACTATCTCAGTGTGTAAAATAATAATAAAAAAACCTACTTTGTTGGCAAAACAATGCTTCTCATTACTAACCTGGTGAAATGGTTGCCACACATTTTAAGCGACCCAAACTCAGAGCAGATGGAGAGATGAATGGAACGGCATTTACTGCGAATCAAACCACTCCGAGACACCAAAAACAGTTATCATGAGCTTAACACGTGCAAATGAACACTGTGCTGCATTTCACTTCGAAATGCTCAGTGCATATATTTAATTAAATCGCAGCTTTTGATAATCACACAAAGCCATTTCATGATTTCTGCTTTATTTAGATTCATCATACAGCCTTCTAATTAACTTCTACAAGGCCCACTGTGTAACATTTTATTAGGAAAGAAAGAGGATGCTATGACTCAGCTGCAATTAGGCCTTGAAATACCATTCAGCGCACAAGTTCCTTTAAGACACACACCGTATCGCACAGAAATCCTGCATGCTCCGTGAAAGTGGTTTTTAAATAGTGAGAGTGTGGCTGTTTGGTGAGTGTGTAAATGTGTTTAATCACTGTGGGTCAGGTGACAGGCCACGTGGAGATGAGGCACAGTGTGCATCATCAGTGTGTAATCCAATAACATTATCTGACAACTGCTAACTTCTTAGGCATGAAACAGTCCACAGTAAAAGCGGCACAAGCACCTTACACTGATCAGACTGAGAAAGCTGCAATACACACCAACAGCAGCCACTTGATGGGTTTGGAGGAAGTATGACTCTCATTAAACACACACTTTCTGATAGAGCTTATGTAACCTGCACATGCAATCTGTCAATAATCACTTAAATGGACTATATGTAAGAATTTTAATGTATTAATCACTTTTTATTTCCGAAGAGCTAATAGCTTGTAAAGAATTAAAAAAAAAAAGAAAAAGTAATGTTTCAATGAGGTCAACTACAATGACACATGAAATGAATGCTTATACAATGTTCATGATAATGCCGGAAAAAAACATTCTCTATACTGTATTGTCACTGTGTCATGCAAAGAAAACTGAATTAATTCAAACTATAGTCTCACATAGCCAGATTAATATACTTATATACTTTCTCAGAACATATAAAAATATAGTTTGAGGAGTATTTTTCATGACATTTCTCAAAGGTAAGGTCCTAGTGTGATTAAGCATTTTCCATTATGCCTCATGTCAACATAGACAGAATGAAACTGCACTGCTTTTCTAAAGAGAGCCTGGTGTTCAGTCTTTTGTCTTCACTTTCCTCCATCATTTTTCACACATACCGGTGCCAATCTAATCTCTAAAAGTCATGATTATTGAGAAAAACATTTCTTAAACTGAACAGTAAAACTACAAAGAGGTTTAACAAGACATATTTTCCCCTCAATATGTATAAGCCACATTTACATCCACTCTGAGATGCTGCGATAACATACTACAGAGGAAGACACTGGCTGACTTTCCTGTCCTTGTAGGGTACTGTCCTGTTCGCTACAATCTCTGACAAGTCAGGCATGAAAAAAAAAAATACTTAAGTCAATGTGGGTTTCACCTCATTAGGGCATATTGCCTCTGTGTTCCTGTTCATTTCACTAAGCGATCACAAACATATCCCTGTCAGATTATTTTTCATTGGATAAGCACACAGAGACGCCGTAATGAATTGTGACAAGCAACAAGAGTAGGGAGAAAGATAACAGGCCTTGTTTTAATATGGCACTCAGCCGATATTACACAGAGCTGTATGTGTTAGGTGGGGTTTCACCTCGGCCCGATGCCGGACTGATTCATCGTGGCATTCCAGCTCATTTGTTTTACAGATGGGTTTCCCAGCTCACTCAGCAAAGTTTTTTTTTTTTTTTTCCAAGCCTGAAAACTGGAGACTCTTCAGAAAAAGTCTGAGAGACGCAGATAGAGAGAGAATAGGAAATTGTATATGGAAAAAGTAACAGGAGTAGTGGAGAATGAAATACTTTATTTTCACAGTAATGGGGTGTCCCAAGACCCTCTGGAAGAATGATAGACTACTGGGAGAAAGAGAGGGAGATGTAAAACTGATATATTCCTTATGGAATTCTTATTTCAGGAAGCTTAGCAACTGTGGTACTAGCCCATGTAATTTGGTAATTGTTGTAGTGAACAGCAGACAAACAGGTCATCTTACACTCACACGCACTAAGAAACATGTGAGTCCATAACTATTTTGGTACCTTATGTGATCAAAATTACAACATTATGCACAAGTAAACAATCACAGGCATTTAGTCGGCTCGGCTGCACGTCTTTCCACATAATACTTTGTCAACACAGCTGGAAACATCTGTAAAATGTCTTTTAGCTTAAATGTAGATGCCCAAACACATGTAAAAATTACACAAACACAGCGCAACGTGACAACAGCACAGATGCATTTGAAAAACACGGGTCTAGATTTGTATACAGCTGTAAACTACATGGCATTATGACATAAGAAGATGGATGATTATTTAAAGTACACGGGAACAAAACCATCTGGGCTGCATGTTACAGCATGTCTATCACCTACAAATCATTGAAACCTTGGTGACTTCTCATATATTAATGGTGAATTTAAAAAAAGAGCACTGAGATAGGGAAGTGCATGTTTCACAAAAAAAATTACAGTACAAACATTACAGCATATCCTGCATTTCATAATCACAGTTTTATCAGCATGACCTTGATGTTCACTGGCTGTGAATCTCTCAACACTCAACAAGACTCCTTTAACAGCCACCTTTGACATCAGAGATGGGCAGGATGGTAAATTAGTCACACAAAAAGTTACTTTATCAATAAATGATTTGAGAATTTTCATCTCGAAAGTCAGCCCTTCATGCTGCTTGTCAGACTTTACCAACTCAACTGTTGTCAGACTTTAAAATTTCTACATCAAAAACCCAAAGACTAACTATATAATATAAAAGTTCAAGCATTATTAAAGGTAAATAAATGGTCAGTAGTAAAATAAGTAAACAAATTACAAGCAACAGCACAAATAAATACAACAGAACAAAGACAAATGAACATTTTTAAGGGTTTTCTAACAGACATTTTCAGGTAGGAAATACTATAGAAATTGACTAATCAAATGCAAAATAACACTGCATAGTCTTCACTGTATAAATTAAATATAGATTAATCCTTATTAAAGCTACGAAAGTTATTCAGTCAAGTCTATTTTATTTTGTTGTTTTGATTAACATTAAGGACACAGACAGCAGCAGGCATGCTGTCACTTTATGACCTAATCCACGGACCTAATATACCAACACACATTCATTCTTTCCCAATCATTTACGTTCACTTAAAATATAACCAACTTTGTTTATCAGGATACTCACTAAAACGAGCATTCAGTCCGTTTAAGCATGAGAATACGCGGAAGAGAACAATTTGGTACTCGCGCATTGTCTGTCAGACAATGCACAATAGACCCTTTTCGCAGACTGTCAATTCCACAGTTATCAACATCACAAATCTAGTAAGGTTTTTCATATTTTCATTTAAAAAAAGTTAACACTTTATTTTAAGGTGACGTTGTTACACGTTACTACATGTACTTTTTTATAGTAATAATTGTAAATTATGCATAATTAAAAGTAACTAACCCTAAACCAAACCCTAACTCTATAGTAAGTACATGTAGTTAATTAATGTTACTAGTATTTATTTGAGTATGTACAATGTAACAAGATCACCTCATATATTGTGTTATATTCTAATTTGTCACTTTGCTGTTGATGGTCATTTCTGTTTATTGCTTCCGAGTGCAACTGCAACTGTAATGTAAAGTGACCTTGAGCTCTGGAAAGGCACTATATAAAACTTATTATTATTATTATTATTATATTACCTTGTCAGTAAATGACAAAAAAATGAATTAATGCTGGTGTGTGAATTAATGTGGGTGTTTCTAATACAACAGCTGAGGGAGTGACAGCAAATCTCTCTCTCTTCTGAACAATGTAATCAATCTCTCTATATTTTTTTCCCTCTTTTGGAAAGTCGTGGAAAGTCTATCACAGATTTTTTTCTTTTCTATTGAAGCAAATGGAAATACAAAAATTATATTTTCTGTCATCTCCCGTTCACCGCTATAGAAGTTTACCCAACGATGACGACTTTCACTTCTGAGAATCCCGGAAATGTGAAAAGAGTCCATTACAAAAGCTGTGTCCCAATTCAGAGGCTGCCTCCTTTGAAGGACATGGACTTCAAAGGCCACGAAGTTTGGACTAAGCCAAGTGTTGGTAAAGTCTGTGTAACGTCAATTCTGAGAATTGTTTCTAAACACATTATAAATGTTTCAAATGTATTGCTAAAACACATTACAAAGACTGTACTATGTACTGAATTGTGGAGTTAGACCATTAAACAGTTTTTTACCAATTCTGTGTTCAGGATTTTTTGGGCGGGGCTAACGGTGGCTGGATGACGCACTGGAGCCACCTAGTATGGCCCCGGCACTAACACGATAATAACTGTAATAATAATACTGTATTAGCATCAGTGGCTCACCCATGAGTTGCTGTCATTACCGTTAGTTATACAGCCTTATGCCTTCGTCACGCAAATGAATTACCTGGTTGCAATATTATACAAAACAGCTCGGTCTCCTTATTTATATTTCCTAAAAACAATGATATGAAGAAGAGATGGATTCATTTTGTGAAGAGCCATCTATCCGACTATCTCCCGCCTCAACTTTCATCCTCCCGTCCCGCTGACAACCGATGATATGGGGCTGGACTGACTATCTCCCGTCCCGGCCTCTATCCTCCCGTCTCGCGGCGCCAACATCTGGTGCCACAGTCGGCAGTACATGCCCACCAATGAGTGCAAGTTGCCAGGCTTGTGTGCTTGTGTTACAATTAGTAGGTAGTCCACAGTATCTCTACTAAATTTTGCAAACCTCTAACGCAGGGGTGGGGAACGTTGATCCTGGAGGGCCATTGTACTGCAGAGTTTAGCTCCAACCCTGAAAAAAAAACACTCACCTGCCTGTAACTTTAGTAATACTGAAGACCTTGATTAGCTTCAGGTGTGTTTATTTAGGGTTGGAGCTAAACTGTGCAGGACAATGGCCCTCCAGGATCAACCCACCCCTGCTCTAACGTGACTCTTGTTTATATACACTACCAGTCAAAAGTTTGGACACGGTAAGATTTTTAATGTTTTAAAAAGAAGTTTCGTCTGCTCACCAAGGCTGCATTTATTTAATTAAAAATACAGTAAAAACAGTAATATTGTGAAATATTATTACAATTTAAAATAACTGTGTTCTATTTGAAAATATTTTAAAATGTAATTTATTCTTGTGTTGGCAAAGCTGAATTTTCAGGATCATTACTCCAGTCTTCAGTGTCACATGATCCTTCAGAAATCATTCTAATATGATGATTTGATGCTCAAGAAACATTTATTGTGTACAATTGTACAAAATATTTGTGTACAATATATTTTTTTCAGGATTCTTTGATGAATACAAAGTTCAAAAGAACAGCGTTTATTTGAAATATCTTTTGTAACATTATAAATGTCTTTACTGTCACTTTTGATCGATTTAATGCATCCTTGCTGAAAAAAAAAATTTCTTTAATTTCTTTTCAAAAAAATAAAAATAAAAATTCTTACTGACCCCAAACTTTTGAACGGTAGTGTATAATGTTACAAAAGCTTTGTATTTCAGATAAATGCTGTTCTTTTGTTCTTTTCTTTTCACAACTTTCTATTCATCAAAGAATCCTGAAAAAGAAATATTGTACACAAATATTTTGTACAATTGTACACAATAAATGTTTCTTGAGCATCAAATCATCAAATTAGAATGATTTCTGAAGGACCATGCAACACTGAAGACTGGAGTAATGATGCTGAAAATTCAGCTTTGCCAACACAAGAATAAATTACATTTTAAAATATTTTCAAATAGAACAGTTATTTTAAATTGTAATAATATTTCACAATATTACTGTTTTTACTGTATTTTTAATCAAATAAATGCAGCCTTGGTGAGCAGATGAAACTTCTTTTTAAAACATTAAAAATCTTACCGTGTCCAAACCTTTGACTGGTAGTGTACATCAGTATGTTTGACTCAGACAAGTAAGCTGAGAGAGACGCAACTTTCCCGCGAGTAGGCGTGGTTTCACCGCAGACAGCAGACACGCCCCCAGCATTTGAGAGAAGAGAATACTGCTTATTTTTTTTCAAGATTTTGATAACTTATTTCATTTACTTGGTGTTTTTTTTTTTTTTTTTAATCATTCAAATTTGACTGAGTGATTAATAACACATTTTTCTGTGTGGTGTGACAAACTCAGAACACATATTTTAATATTGCTTTACACAGACTTTAAAGGAATGAATTCTGGGGTAGGGTAGGCTGCGAAGGATCCATATGCTGTATCCTTCATTGCCCGGGAAAAGAAGGACACATTTCAAGGCCGCATTTGAAGGAGCCTTCAAAGGATGCAGCATCTGAATTGGGACACAGCTGAGATCTCTTTTGTGTCTTTTTGTGATTGAATGGATAAAAATCTCTTGAATGTTTAAATTGCCAAAGGAAAAAAAAAAAAAAAATCAGTATCATATTGGTTCCGAAACTGCAATTTTTGTCAGATCGGGTATCAGTCTGACAGGTCTGATCCAAATCTGATACTGTGTTTTCATGGTTGTTACTGTTAAAGGTGCAGCGGCTTCTAATGGTGAGGTTGCAAAATGCAATATAGAGAAGCTACGGTGGCCAACAGGACAAAGATGTCATCGTCTGAGACAGCAGAGAGTAAGCCAGTCAAGCAAACGCGCTCTGTAGAGCAATTTGTCCGTTTAGGGCTACTGTAGAAACATGCCGGCGCAAAATGACGATTTAACATGTAAGGGAACCCGCGGTGTATGTAGATAGAAATGGCTCACTCTAAGGTAATAAAAACATAACGGTTTATTATGTAAGATCTTTATACACCACTGAAAACATAGTTATGTATATTATATTGCATTTCTGTCAATAGATCCTCCTAAAATGTACACATTGCACCTTTAAGCTCCACAAAAGGCAAAAAAACATTATAAAGCATCATAAAAGGTTGTGTACTATATTCCAGGTCTTCCCCAACCATAGCTTAAATGTAAGGGACAGACAAATATTTACGTCATTAATTAAAGCAGACAGAAATGCTTCCCTATGCTGCGGCTGTCAGTTATTCTCCATTCAGCAATCAAACATCTTGTCATGTTCGGTTACGACAGTCAGTCAGCAAGGTAAAACTCTATCCAAGATGATTAAATGTTCCCATTATTAGGCTATACTTGATCTGTAGATAAAAGTCTGTGGACTTGCATAATAGGACTTTATCTAGTCTGAGTTTATTGCAGTCTCTAAATGATGTGGTAGTCACTACTGGGTATCTGTTAGATCACAACACTGGAATAGAGAAGACTATGAATTGACATCACATGCACAGCAGGCATATGATGGTACCAAATTTAAAAAAGAACTCTTGTAACGACTGAGACAAATCAGACAACTTTTTGTCATATTTAACAAGTAATCTTTAAAACTCACTCTGGGGTCTGCAGAGACCCATCCCCAAAAGACCAACCTGGGCAAGGGCCTCAGTAACCATGGATACCAACTGATAAGGTGGTTTATTGCTCTGAACCATTCAACCACGTGGAAAAGCAGAGACCATAGGAAAAACCCACAGCCCTTAAAGCAGACTTTCCTGAATTAAATTTATAGACAAACTGATCTATAAATGAACATGCATTCCAGGACATTGTGTGTATGATTATGGCTGTCTTGTGTAGTGTCTTTTGTATGATATTTTGTTTAATGCATATTTTATGATAGAACCAATGGTTAATGTAACCTCACCTATACCAAGTTTGGGGTCTACGGGTTTGTATTTTGAAGATTTAAATGATTGTGTATATGATATGTCCATACCTGTGCAACATATTATTAATATTATGAAACTTTAATAGTTTCTTCTTCAACAACCCAGCCAGTTACATATGCAATTGCCCTGCTAGAAGGACAAAGCTAAAACTCCCCCACAGAGGAATTTCCCGCTCAGAAATCAAATTGGTCAGATCAACCCTAAGAGGTGGTAATTACTCTCCTCCTCGGAAGAGAGAACTCTCCCAACAGACTGCAATTCCTTCATTCCATCTCGGAAGAAAATTGCAACTTTATCACCACTGAACGGGCAACCATCAGCTCTTCCTTCTCTGCATATTCTGTTTGGCCTCTCCTGTCGGCACAGCTGCGACGTCAGACCTCGATCTACAACCAGCCATGTGCTTACTCCTAGAGTTCTCTTTGTCAATTAGAAAAGAGTTTAACTAACCATGTGAGTTCATCACAACTTCTTCATTCGATGCAGAAGAAATCAATTGAAACTCATGGAACCATTACAAGCCTTCCTCAGGAACTTCACAAACGGCTTCCACCGCAATGGCCATGTAAGTATCGTACATTCAATGAGGTGTTTTGAAATGATACGCTGATAGTTCTTTCCTGGTTTAATGACTCTTTTCCATAGCTTAATTTCCTGTTCCCATTTCCAGTTTCATTCTATCACTTTTCATTTTATCTATGTGCGTGTGATTGTTTTTGTGTTTGTTAGATAAGTTGTGTTCGTGATTTAGTTAATAAAATTTGTGCACAATACATATTTGGTTCTGACTCCCTGCCTGCAAAATAACTGTCACTTCAATGATCTTGATCTTGTTACACGCTTTAAGCGCTGTAAATGCTAACAAAAAACAACATCCCTTCATCAAGTTAATCTGATTAACTGATTCAAATATTCATAATTAATCTGAACATTTAAATATAACAAAACAATACACAAAAAAAAGAACAAAGTAAACAAATGTTTTACAGATTAAAGTGCAAAAGAAGTAACACTTTACAATAAGGTCTCATTAGTTAACATTAGTTAGTTAATTGCTACTGTTAACTAAAGGAACCTTATTGTAAAGTGTTACCGAAAAATAATAAATAATCAGAACAATTTGGCTTTGTTCACACTGCAAGGCTTAATGAACAGATCTGATTTGTTTTACCATATCCAATTTTTTTTGTCCGGCCTCTTTAAATTTACTTTAGAAACGACTGGTATCCGATATCTGTTTACATTAATCCCCACCCAAAATGATTCTGTTGGTAATCGCTTTACTATGCAACATGGTTGACCCTCGGGTTTTGAATGCCCGTGCTATTAAAATTATTTAAATAATTCATGCCGGGTGGTGATTACTTACCAGCATGGATAAGTTAAAAGCTGTCATGGATGTTTGAACGAATATATACCAGAAAAGAGTGGTCATTTTTATTTGTTATTTTATCTACAGTTAGTTTATATCTAGAATTCTGAATTGAAAAAGCAGCACGGTAAGATTATGCCACACTTATTTGAATGAATAATGAGAGAGAGAGAGAGAGAGAGAGAGAGAGAGTTTGTGAGTGTTAATTACCTGCATCTGTGCAGCATGTAAAAGTGAAGCTGTGATAAAGTCTGTGGTGAACAACACTTGACTATACTTTGACATTTTGTTCCAAAATGTAAATTACACCCATAGCAAAAATGCGAATTTTGAAGCAGTTATGTTCATTTTTGAAAAGTACGTTTTTTTAATAAATAACTAGATAAGACAGCTCGGGGTGTGAGTGTGTGCAGTGTACGCTGAGAACAAAATGTCAAAGTATTGTCATGTTATGTTTACCATAGGCTTATTTTACTCATAAATTGGAAAAAAAAAAAAAAAAACATTATAAAACCCCATAGGAAAATCTCGAAGGATCCAGCTGCAAATTAGATTTCCGGGTTCTGATGTCACACCTGGTGGACCTATGACGTCACTTTGAAGGCCAATCGGCAGTTAGCATCATGCTGGTTCCCTCGACAAAAACCCAATCGGATTTTCCCATAGGCTTTTGGATTATCAAAAAAAATTAGCTCTGAGATCAGCAAAAGTTAGTGATACTTACACGTTTTGCCCATCAAGATTATTTTCACAAATGAACACAACTTTTATGAATTTTGAAGCCTAAATGCAGTTGCCAGAAACAAAAAGCCAAAATAAGGCTATTAGCGAACTACACCACCGTCGCACAATTTCAACGTCACCAACACTAAGACTCTGACAACTCTTTCAGTTTTTATCTAAAAACATTTCCCTGAAAGTTTGAATTAGAATAGTTTGTAAGAGCGCAGTTATAAGCATAACTAGGCTATAAAAGTGGACTGAGCTTACCTGTTCGGCGTGATGATGTTTAATGACGCCGACAGCCTCTGTAGTCTGATTTTTAGCCACTTGTTAGCAACAGTCATTTTCAAGACATGTAACAGCTTTAAAAAATATAAAAAAAAAAAAAAATCACAGGTAGGTTATACTGATGTATTTTATGTCGTAGAATAAAATGTGAAAGTATCTTGAGCTTGTGTTAAAGGGTTAGTTCACCCAAAAATTTAAATTCTATCAAATCAAGATATTTTTGATGAAATCTGAGAGGTATATGACTTGTCCATAGACAGCAAATTAACCGACACTTTCAAGGTCCAGAAAGGTACTAAAGACATTGTTAAAAAAGTCAACATGACTGCAGTGGTTCAACCTTAGTTTTATGAAGCGACGAGAATACTTTTTGTGTGCAAAAACAAAACAAAAATAATGACTTTATTCAACAATATCTTCTCTTCTGTCCTTCTCGTACATTGTTTACGTCCAGCAATCCCAGGTTCTACGTCAGAACGCTGACTAATTATTGGCCGGCTTCTGCATCAGCAACACACGCATGTGATCAGCTTTGGCCAATACTGAGCCGACATTCAGACGTAAACATGGAAGTCTTCACTGTGCTTACTGCAGCAGCTACGTAAGGATAATGACAGGGAAGGGAAGAGATTGTTGAATAAAGTTGTTATTTTTGTTTTGTTTTTGCACACAAAAAGTATTCTCATTGCTTCATAAAATTAAGGTTGAACCACTGCAGTCATGTCGACTGTTTTAACGATGTCTTCAGTACCTTTCTGGACCTTGAAAGTGTCGGTTAAATTGCTGTCTATGGACAAGTCATATACCTCTCCAATTTCATCAAAAATAACAACAAAGGTTTTATGGGTGTGCAACAAACACGAGGGTGAATAATTAATGACAACATTTTCATTTTTGGGTAAACTACCCCTGTAACCACAGACCTTATTTCAGCCATTTAACCAAAAACCCATGCAAAAAACCCATTGACTATTCCGTCTTCTTCATTCGTTCCGCCATGCTGCTCATGCTGCTGTATTTTATTAAGAATACAGATAGCAAATTGTAATTTTTTTTTTTATTAACATTTTATCAAATTTAGCATTACACATATACATTCACTTTTCCCCAATAATTTTTATTTTTTTTTTAACTAAATGTTTAGATTTTATAAGTATATAAGTTATAAACTTCACTGTGCTAGTCAGATTGTGTAACTCCCATTGTGTGTGAGCTCTTCCCGTAACAACATGCTGAAACATGGAAACTAAAGCACAAAGAATTCACAACATTCTATAGTGTTCTCAATATAATGTTATGTAGCCTTAGCTATATGGCAGATTGGCACTGCACACCTTGCAATTAACTGTATTTCCATTTACTTTATCAAGTGATTCCAGACAGCCTGCACATTTTTGAAGCCAAGACAAGAAGCACTTTGCTAGCAAAGAAGCACTTTTGCAAACGCATCCAATATGAGATAAATCAGATATAAACAACATAAAAAGAAGAATTATTACAACTGGGTCATTCCATGTCAAATTAACCACATTTCAGAAACTGCCCCAACTCAAATTTTTTATTTTGTTAAATATTTTCTGAAGAAAGACAAACAGAAATAGTGATGAAAGCCAAAATATTAAAAAGTCATGGATGAATATTTACAGAGTAATTCACTATTTTATAGATGGCGGTCAAAATGACCATTTTCACTCAGATTTGGAGCCAGACTACAGGAGGGTAAAAATGACATTAGAAAAATGGTAGCATCATTATTTCATTTTTACACAGAGATTCTATTAGTAAAATCTGTTGACTTTAGCAATCTTTGTCGCAATATATGCCACCGGTGACGTTCAAAAATGAGAAAAAGCACTTCTTGTGTTTTTTCTTTAGTTTGTTTGTTTGTTTGCTCAAAGTTTGCATGCCTGTAACTCAAGAAGTATTAGAGATCTCTTAATATCCTTTTATATTTTGGTTTTCAACAAACTTTTCTTTTGGTATCCATATTTTTAAGGCCCTATATGGTTCAAATCCAGAGATAGGATCTTAATATGGCTCTAAGAGTAAATTGTTAATTGTACACATTTTCAGTGGTCAAAAACAAAATGTGGGTTACTTTTCATACAGCTGATACTACATTGTAACCAAACATTCTCTATCGTATCGAGACTATCTCTCCACTACCTTACATATTCCATATGTACAGGAAACTCTGTAAGACACCCCATGAAGGGATGGTGCAGTGACTAATGAACTATATACAATATTAACATAATTACAATCTTGAGCCAGGCAGCAGACGCTACTAATGGCTCACCTCTCCTGAATTATGCAGGAATGGAGGGCAGAGGCCTTATTTATCTAACCTTGTAAATGAAAGAATGACAGCTCACCTGCACCTGAAGACCAATTAGACAACACGTTAATTTCTAGATGCTCCCAGCGCCAACTCCACAAAGGAGGGGCTGGCTGCAACATTCAGTCTATAAAACTTAGTAAAAGTGGACGGAGAAGACCACGTGGCTGCCTCACAGATCTCCTTCAAAGAGGCCTCCTGCTACAAAGCCAATGAGGTGGCAATTCCTCAAGTCGAGTGTGCCCTCAGTTCTGGCAATGATGGCCCATCAGTTTCCTGGCAGGCCATCTAGATTGTTTCTACAACCCAATGCGGAAATCTTGCCTTTGATAGTAACTCTGGTTTAAAGCATACAAACTTCTGATCCGTTTGTCTAAATGCCTTTGCCCGCTGTAGATAAATTGACAGTGTTCTCAATGGGCAAATTAGTGACTGTCTTCTTTCCATTTCCTTATTTTCTTGTGAAAGAAAGAGTAGGTGAAGTTCGACTGAAGTTCCCCCATCCTTTTGGCAGAGGTTATTGCCAGGAGGAAGGCAGTCTTTAGGGACAGCCATTTTAGCTCTGCCGATTCAAGGGGCTCAAATGGGGGTTGCTGAAGTGCCCTTAAGACTTGATCCAAGTCCCACTGAGCAAGTAACATAGCAAGTAACCCAGCCAGTAACCCAGGCCTCTCAGGGTCCAGGCCCAGAGCTTGAGACCCTTAGGGAAGAGGTGAAACAACCTGCCCTGTGCCTGGGATAATAGATCCCTCTTGATTGGGAGTTCCCATGGTGTCCCATGGTGTCCCATGATGTAGGAGTGGAATGTCTGAGAACCATATCATCTTAGGGGGCCACCAGAATTAGTCTCACCTTCTCCCCCTTCTTTCTCTGAAGAAGAGGTTGAAGAAGGATGAATGGGGGAAATGCATAAAGCTAACCCTGAGGCCACTGATGAGCCAGGGCATCTATTCCAAGAGGGGGATTGTCCCTCCCCAAGGAAAAGAACAAGGGACAATGTGTTGATTTCCCTAGAGGCGAACAGGTCTGCTACTGCTGGACCGAACCTGCACCAGATCTCCAGGACCACCTCGTGGTGAAGTCTCCACCCCCCTGGGTTCGGTCCACCCCTGGACAGCTAATCTGCTGCCACGTTTGTGGACCCAGGCACATGTACTGCCCTCAGTGACAGGAACTGCTTCTGAGCCCATAACCAGAGTTTGTGTGCCAATCGATATCAGAGAGCTGAGGCTGTTGATATATGCTGCCCCCGAAGGCTTGGCCAGAAATGCTGAAGTGTTCCATTCTACCACACTGATGTGCTGACTTGCCCAGTGACTGTTCCAGCATCCCTTGATGCCCCAGCCTGCATGGACTGCCCCCCAGCCTAGCTGGGATGCATCTGTTGACACCAGTTGTCAATGGCATAGTTGTCTCTTGCCGTGTTTATCCCACACCTCCACCAGCAGAGAGCTACACAGAGCCTCCACGTAACCATCACCTTCCTTGACCGAGGCGTCTATGGATGAAACCCTAGTCAGAAAAGGCTTCGCTGTACAGGTCGCATATGTAAAAGAGCAAGTGGCACTACCTGTACTGTGGCTGCCATAAGACCCATCAGGCAAAGACACAGTCCCCAGGTGACTCTCACCCCTACTCGGAAGTGAGAGATACACTCTTATTGCCTGCTGTCTTTCTAAAGTTAAAGTCACAATTGTTTTCCAACAGTCTAAAATCAGCCCCAAAAACTAAGTGACCTGAGAAGGCTCCAGCTTGCTCTTCGACATATTTATGCAAAGGCTCAAGCTTTGGATATGCTTCACAAGGACAGACATATGCTGCCTGCACTTTTTTTTTTTTTTCTGAGCACAAACCAACCAATCTTCTTGATAGTTCAGCACTCTGATATCTAGACAACGAAGAGGTGCCAGGACAGCATCCATACACCTTGTGAATGTCAGAATTGCCAAGGTGATGCCAAAAAGGAGGACTCCGAACTCGAACTCAAACTTCAGAAACCACCAATTACCTTCCCAGATAGGTATCTGAAAGTAACCGTCTTTGAGGTCTAGAGTGGCAAACCAGTCGCCTTTGTTTATTGCTCATCATACCCTTGGAACTGTGAGCATTTTGCATTTCAAGGGTCGAAGATACTTGTTTAGACCCCTGAGGTCCAAGATTGGGCGTAGACCCCCATCCTGTTTTGTATGAGAAAATAACGAGAGAAAGATCCGGTTTGATGGTCGCTTTTTTCCACCTCCCTGATGGCCCCTTTTTTGACATGTCCAATTATCTCTGCCCACAGTATTTCTCTGTGTTGTAGGTCTACAACTGTCAGCCATGGAGGAACTCTTGTTAGAGGTGGTACGCTGGAAAATTGCAACCGATACCCCTGAGTCATAGTCGAAAGGACCCAGGGGCCCATCTCTCTTTTTATACTGTTGAGCCTTTCTCCTTTTAGATACCTCCAGCTGAGACCTCAGTTCTCTGGGACTCCACTGGGACTGATCTGGGGAATCTCTAGGCTGAGTCTGTCTTGGTCTGAAGCTTCTACGCTGACCAAGTTTGCTTGAAAACTCCTTAGCATAGCACCGGGCCTCTTGGGCCTGCTGCAGCATTCAGAGAGCATCTGGCCCGAACATGGCAGATGGCTCATCAGGCAGTCTGGAGAGACAATCACGGTCATCCTGCTGGAGCCTTGATTGCGACTGCCACAAGTGACGCCTTGCTACCCAAAATGATGACATGGATTTTCCTGCAGCCTCTGCCTGCTCTTTCATAATTACAGACATTACAGAGGAAACTTGCTTAATCTCATCCAACCCAGTGGACGATTCCAGCTCATCTTGAGCCTTACGGATCAACTCTCGCACATATAATGAGAGAATGGCACCTGTGTTCGCGAACCTAGTCTGAACTGCCATGGCTTTGTGCATTTTTGATAGCAAACCATCCATTATTTTGCAGTTTTTACAAAGACAGCCAGCCTTGCCCAAAACTGACTTGTTGGAAGGTTATATAAATGCTGTCATGTGTTGGTCTACTGAGGGCAAAGACCCACATACAATCTTTTCTGCATAAAACACATTTGCCAGCCTTCTGCTAGTTCCCAACCACTTGTGAGGGGCTGTGGGTATGGCCAATTGTTTTTGCACAACCTCCTCAAAGTCTGGAAGAAGGGGGACTTTAACTGGACAAGGCTGAGCCTCTGTCTCCTCTTCGAATCTTGAGAGAGGGTTGGACAGATTTTTTGGAATAAGGATATCTAATGCTTTGGCTGCTCTACCAATGGTCTCCTCGAGCAGCCATAGATGTTTCCGCTACTGCTTAATCCTGTTCAGCATGTCTCTCCTCAAGAAAATCATCCTCCTCATCTGAGGGGAACAGATTAAACACATCCACATCTTCTTCTGCTGCCTCAGAGGAGAAATGTTCTCCCATCTGAGAACCTGCATGAGAAGAGCCCTCACTGGTAGGGTCTCTTCTCATACATTTAGCTCTTGTTGAGGAGACTGTGAACATTTAGCCCCTAAAGAAATGGAAACGAGCCTCTCTTGTATGCAAAGGCATAATAAACAGTCCATGCATGTTGAGGGATAGTCACAAGCCTTTAATGCATGATCATATCGCAGGCATGCAATACATGTATCATGCCCATCTTCAACAAGCAGAACAACAGCATAAGTTCTAAAAATATGACGGGTGCTTGCCATTTGGTCTTTTTTTTTTTACTCTGTAACAGTGGGATTTGAACCTGTTATTTCTTGACTGTACCTGGAAGTGATGAGCTGGGCTCGAACTCAGGCCACTCTGACACTATCTGGAAACAACCCGCGAATGTTTACACACCGTTGTACATCCACCATATCTAACAGACAGACAGACGCCCAACCTTATGGTAAGTGGATTATATGTTGAACGAAGTATAGAGCTTCCACGTCCTGCACCAAAGTGGAGATCAAAGAAGCAATGAATGCACACCTCTATGAATGTTTTATAGGGCACTAATTAGGGCATGACTGGCACAGCTGTATTGTCTTAAAAGAGTATCCATGTCACCAGACATGGATGATCAAATTTTCATTACATATAGAATATGTAATTTAGTGGAGAAATAGTCTCTATACGATAGAGAACATACCTTTCTGAGTGCCATAAATATTGTTTTTCCAAAGAAAGCATGCCTGTAACTCAGAAAGTATTAAAGATACCTCAATATGATTTTAGATTCTGGTTCCTGGTTTCTTTTGAAATCTTCAATTTTCAAGGCACTATATGGTTAAATCACATAGATTTGGGGATCTCAATCTGGCTACATGTTCAAATTGTTGAACATGTGAGTCACTTTGCATACAGATGATACTTAATGCATTTAAAGGGGAATGTCTGAAGAATAAATGATGTTGAAACTAGAAATGTATCTTGTTTCCCTCTATCAAAACAATTGCATAGAACATACCTGACTCAATGCCAAGAATACATTGAAATGGTCAAGTTGAGGCACATTAACTTGCTCTCAAAAGTATATTTATAAGAATCTATATCTGAATCAGTTTCAGGAATATTTGGAAGAAGCGATTTTGTTCATTTTAACAGCTTCTGAAGCTGTAACATGCAGTATCATAACTGCATGTTACCATATTGACATCCCAATATCTCTGGGATTGAACCATATAGGGCCTTAAAAATGAAGATTCCATAAAAAAGTTAATAAGAACAAGAATTTAAAATGATATAAAGATATCTTTAATTCTTCTCACTGACATGCAAACGTCAGAAAAAAAATTATATATATACACTTAGAGACTATATACACTTAAAGAGGTAGTTGTATGCAGTTGTTTTGATAGAGGGAAACAAGATATATTTCTTGTTTCAGTATTATTTGTTCTTTAGACATTCTTCTTTAAACACAAGTAATAAGCTGTTTGAAAAGTTACCCACATTTGGTTTTTGACCACTAAAAATGTGTAAAATTAACCAATTTACTCATGGATCCACATTGAAATCATCATTTCTCTGGAAATGAACCATATTTGGCTGTAAAAATTAAGATACCAAAAGAAAAGTTTTGTAAAAACCCAGAATCTAAAAAGATATTAAGATACCTTTAATACTTCTTGAGTTACAGGCAAGCAAACTTCGGGCAAAAAACAGTGTTCTTTCAACGTTGGAATATAATGCAACAAATATTGCTAAGGTCAACGGATTTTACTAATAGACCTAACAATCTCTGTTTTTCACTATCGTTGGTCATCAAGATGGCTGTTGCTAACGTGCCTTTCCAAAGTTTTTTTCCTGCCTTGCCCCGGTGAGCCTGCTATGTCGTTCAGTACATTGCGGCGGATATTTGAAAATTATCTACAAATTATTGATGCTATAGGGGATCCCTGACCGGACGAAAGACTGAGAGTTGTACTGCTTCACTGCCTCGGCACACAGGAACAATGCAATTTCTACTCATTGCCTAACACAGGTAACACGTAAGGATGCAGAGGATGCATTGAAAGCCTACTTCGTGTCAAAAGCTAACACAGTAGCTGAACACCACACCTTTTGTAAATGCTGTCTGGCGCCTCACGAGACAGTTATACAGTAAGTTGTTGCTTTGCGAGAGCCTGTTGTTTCAGGTGAGTTCAGTGCCAGTATTGACGAAATGATTCGCGATCAGTTAGTACAGAATGTGCTTAGTCCACGAATATGTGAGAGACTTTTACAAGAAACTGATCTCACACTGGACAGAGCTGTTACAATAGCAAGCCAGATTGAATCTGCTGCCAATCAGGCTAAATCCATTTCAATTTCCTGAACAAGGGGAAAACCATCACATGCACCTCTTAATTCAGCTCAGGTGGAGAAGAGGAAGTAATGCTTCCGCTGTGGATTGGAGGCACACTTAGCTAATGCTGCAAACTGCCTGGCTGCAACTGCAACATGCAGAAAGTGTAAAAATGCTAAACTGTACTGTCATACACACGCTAGGTGCACATATTCCCAGCATTAGCTACAAGCAGAGTGACTATATCTACTTCTGACTCACAGACTTGTGTGGTGGATTTAGTGGTTGACAGTGGGTCTTCTGTATCTGTCCTGCCCTACAGCACACATGCATGCCATTTCAGTAACATTGTGCTGTCGCAACCCACAGCCAGGCTAGTAACATATACAAAAGCCCAAATTACAGTGGTTGGATGTTTGTCAGCGAACGTTTCCCTACATGACCACTCAGTTCCTGCTATGTTCTTCATTGTGGCCAAAGGGACACCACTCATGGGGAGGGACCTAATGCACTGAATGTGAGGATTGAAAACAATTCTTGCTTCCTAACACCCTTCCTCTGCCTGCTTCTCAGTGCACTGTTGCTGAGTCAACTGAGTTTGGATGTGCTAAAAACTTTATACGCCGTGCAAAGCTGGATGAAACCGTTGCACCTTTGTGCCAAAAACTTATCCGTCTGCCACTCTCTGCTCATAGTGCTGTGTCAGAGGAATTAAATTGCTTTCAAGCAGCTGGGGTGATAGAACACATTGATGGTACTTCACCCTGCCTCTGCATGGGTGTCACCAATTGTTGTTACACAGAAAAAGTTGGGTAAAATTAGGATGTGCCTTGACCTCAGTGAGCCAAATAAAGCAGTGATCGTGGACTCTCTTCCACTGCCAAACATGAATGAGCTACTCTCTGTTCTAAAAGGTTTGACTGTTTTCTCTACCATCAACCTGACTAATGCTTACTACCAAGTGCCACTGCATGAGGACAGTTGTAGTTTCACGACAGACTGTTCTGTTTTTGTCGAGTTCCTTACAGATTGGCTTCAGCACCCACATCATATCAGAAGATGTTGACCATCATCCTGACTGGCTTGTCAGGGGTTTTAAAATTACCTGGAAAATATTATCATCCACAAACGTGTAGGGGTGGGAATCTTTTGGAATCTCATGATTCGATTAATATTGATTCTTGGGGTCACGATTCGATTCAAAATCGGCAGCAACACAAAATGAAAAAGTACACTGATGCTAAGCAGGGTGCTCGTACTCCATATTTCCAGGAGGGGGATAAAGTGAGGGTACAGAAACCCTTGCATGTTCCTAAGGGACACAGAAAGTTTACCGATCCTCTCACAGTTGCCAAAAGACTTGGGGTCGGTACATACATTCTTAGTGATGGAAAGATATCGAATGCTTCCCATCTCAGTGAATTTCCATGCAAATCAACAACTCCGGCTGAAAACACTGCTCACTACACACACGTTCTTATCACTAGACCTAAATGTGAAGTTCGGAAGCCTAGTTCGTTGAAAGACTACATCACTTAGATCTGATGTGCTTATCTGGATGTGTTTGCATTGTTGGTGCGGATCTGATGTTCTATTCTTTTTTCTTTTTTAAGGGGGAAAATGTGTTCATAAGTGAATTGTGTTGCTGACTAATACTTTGTAATGTGATGGAAATAGTTTGCTACTCCTGTCTCGTGTGCTTCACTGAAAAAACAATTCAAATAAATATTTTTAAATAGACTGCAGCAATTAGCATTATGTCAGTACCTCTAGTAAATTACATTTTATTTTGTTTAGTTGTCTATTCAGAATCATGGGAGAATCGTGATTCTCAATTTATCAAAATATTATATTTGTAATATTATGAGAATAAAAGCAATAAAGGGGACATTCTTCTAAAATATGTAAGGTGACTTCTAAAACAACAAAGAAGGAGAACCACATTTCTCTCACATTTCCCTTGTCATAAACATTATCTGTCATACCACCAAAATCCAAGGCAAAAACAACACTTTAATGTTTTCTCTGCCATAGAAAACATTTAACATATTGTACTAAGAAAGACAGTGGCATTGGTGCATTTTTAGGATGAATGTCAACCTACAAAATGATCAAAGATCTCCTTTATGGATGTGCAAAACAGCATACTTACAAGACTTAGTTGTTGAGTGGTCTGAACAATTTTGAAATATGTAGTTTTGCACATTTCTATTTACTCCATTGACATTCCATTATTAACAATCAAAGTGTATTAGTATAACGTTTCTGCTCAGTGTGGCCCAGGCTCTATAGCTCCTGATCCTAAACAGTGTAAAAAAAAATTATATAAAAGCCTGTGTAAATATTTACAGTGGGGAACTTCCTAACACCCATTACTGTCACTAGCCAGGAAAGGGAAAGGTGGGACGTGGAGGAGCAGCAGATCGACAGAGAGATTAAGAGAGATGCCAGGTCACCATTGAACACGATTCCCTACTTTATGCTTTGAAAAGTTGACCTCCGACCTCACCAAACAACATTGTAACGTGTGATTAATTAAGAGTGATGTCTTCAGGATTGCAACGAATAGCAATACCCTCTGCACTGTGCTGCGACTCTGCAGCCTGTGCTGTATGGAGCAGAGTAGATGCCTTCCGTTTACAATTGTAGCGTTCGTTGTCCAACTGAACAAAATAATTTTTTTATTTCTATAAAAAAGCAAAAAGACAGTGGGGGCAGTGCCGCAGTGGCCAAGTAATGTAATTTGTGTACTGCCGAACAGAGTAACACAGGTAAAACTGACTACCGCAGCAAGGCTATTAGAATGCCCCCACAATTCAGTCTGTAAACAGTCTGTAAATACATCTAAATGCAACATCAGATGCAGCTTCTGTGACACTTCTGCATTGCAAAGACAGATTTCGATACTGATTTAATTTGATTGGTAACAGCTAGGGCTGGGCGATATACAATATCATATCGAGATCGGCCCAGACAGTCAGTTCCAACCAACGCAACAAACTTTTTATCTGAAAAGGTCCAATCCCAGTGACCACACCGAGAGAAGCATAATGACTAGTTTACAATGTTCTGCAACATTTTGCACTTTTTACTCAAATTTGTACCTCCAAATCATTTCATAGATCTAAAACCAGTGCAGAGTTAAAATTTTTAACTATATTTTATCTAACTTTTTTTTATATAGGTTGTACCTCTTCAAATATTAGAGATGTTTGAGATGTAGAGACTGCACAGTTAATTTGTGTTAAGTTATAATATTTTTAATTAACTATAGGGGTTTTCGCACCGAACAGTTCTAGAAACTCAGTTATAGTAACTGGCCACTAGGATAGTTCCCTGAGAACTAATTTCTCCCCCGGGCCATGTTACTGGTTGCATTCGCACCGTGAATAGGAACTCTGAAGTGGCCAACAGCGGCGTCTTTAAGCGTGGTATTTACAAACGCTAAAAACCGGTGGATGGAGGATGCCGTGATCGGAGCTGTGTTTGTTGTGTGTCGTGGTTTCCGTGATAACGGAGATAGAATGTAAACGCATAATTTACACGACATAAAAACAGCAAAAAGTAGGGCTAAGAGACAAAATCTCCTATGACAACTTTCAGTATTACATATCATCCAGGCGGAGAAAAGAACACAACCCTGCAGAAAAATGCTGTTATCGGCATTTTCCATGTTTGTGAAGTAAATGTTTAAACGGCTTTTTGAAAATGCCAGTGTTTGACATGCACTTGACCAATCAGCATACACTTACATCATTGATAGTTCCTATAGTGCTGGTTTAGACCCTACTCTGAAGTAGGAGCTAATTTACTTCCCACAAAAGGAGTTTCTAGAACTAAAATCGTTCCTAGTTCCTGCGATGCGAACACGGCAAAATCCGGGTACTTCAGCCAATAGTTCTAGGAACTATGAAAGGGTTCCTCCTGTGCGAAAGCCCCTTATATACTAAAATGTAATTAATGAACCCTCTGGTTTCTCCAGGCTTTAGTCATTGTCGGGATACTCTTCAAGCTGGCAGCATTATCAAATTATATATCATGATAAATATCAATATTAATCGATATGGGAAAAACAGCCCTACATGTCTTATTATTCTAAATTAATTTATTGGTTAAATGTAAGTATTTCACTTAAAAATGATGCATACATTCAAGTTAGAAAAAATTGCCCATACAATGCTAAAAATCAAAAAACTTATCAGAAAAGTTAATATCTGTCACTGCTGCAAACTAACCACAGCACAGAATATGGAGAGTTTCATAAGCTTTGGGAGTCAGCTGTCCACAGGAGTCCTAAACCTGCCAAGGTACCAGCACAATAACACATTCAGAATAATATCTTCTAATTATTGTTATCAACAAAATCCCAGAAAATAGAGATATAATTTTTTTGTCAGTATTGCACTACACCTGACCTCTCCATGAAAGACAGCATTTCAACCGGCCCACAACACTGATTTCACCACCTTCCAACAAAGAGGCTTCTGTCCACCTCTGCTTTTACATGGATCAAAATAAACAAGTTAAGAGAAGAATCATGAGCTCTCAGATGCTCTGTTGGAACATGTTCAAGCTTTGCTATTCTCCTCAGGCATTTAAAACCATGAATTACTTCACAGGAACAGTGGCATATTCACAAAGAATTTTATCTTATTACTAGGAGTCCTCCGAAGAGTTCCTAGCTAGGAGTTTTAGCTTAAACCTATTCACAAAACTCATCAGAGCAAGTTTTACATTTACATTTACATTTACATAATTGTTTTTATACTGTACATATCCCCTATACACTACCCCTACCCCTAAACCTACCCACCACAGAAAACTGCTGCATTGTTTGAATTTCCAAAAAACACTGTTTAGTATGTTTTTTTAAGGGGGGGGGTCATCAACGCGTTTCGTTCGGGATACGGAAGCCGAGAGATTTTTCAACAATGACTGTGTCCCAATTCAGGGGCTGCACCCTTCGAAGGCTGCATACATCATCAAGGCAGTCTCATTTAAGAACAATAACCGTTAGATTGCAAAGTAAGAAAGAAATTACAGTATTTCACACCTCACAATGAATATCAGTCAATTTTATTACAGTTACTTTTCTTAAATAAGACATCCTTGATGACGTATGCAGCCTTCAAATGCGACCTCCAGAGGACGCAGCCTCCGAAATGAGACGCAGCTCCTGTCACCAAAGAAGTGTATTTTTGGTTGTGAGGGAAAGATTAGCTTTTTCAGCTTCCCAAAGAACCCAGCGTAAAGGGAACAGTGGATGAAGTTTGTTTTTCCGGGGCAGCAACGGAGTTGTGCGTGTTTGTTTGTTCCCAGAATTTCGGTGATGAACACTCTGTGAACAAGTCCCAGTTCGGCGCTGGATTGACATATCGCGGGCGGTGAGTAAAACTGCATCAGATGTCTGTGTTTTGTTGGCAATCGGCATGCAAGTGCATAAAATGTAAACAACACAAACATTTTTGTTCCCTTTTTATTTATAATGATGTCGCAGCTTGCAGAAGATGATCTCTATGCAAAAGCTGCGCGCGCTCATCACTCTTTAGCTCTGCCCAAGGCAGACACGCCTCCAGGAGCTCGGCTTTTTTCGGAAAGACTCGGTACAGCGCATCCATCTTTTATAAATATGATAAAACTAAAGACTTTTCGGAGATATGAAGGATGCAATACTACTCTAGGTACTCAAGGTTAACATGAGATTGGCAGAAACTTTGTGTGATACCCGTAAAGCTATTTGATTTACGAGGACACAGGAAGTGTCCTCATAAGGACCTGAACATATGAACAGACTAAGAACCATTTAAAAAGGTGATTTAATTATTAGAGATGCACCAATTGACAGGCCAGGAATCCGAATCGGCTGATTTCATGCATGATCAGCCCAGATCGGTGACCGGCCGGTCAGTCAGAGGACTGGTCTTTGTGGCAAAGTGAAAAGGTTTGTAGATCTCTCTCAAATAGCTACTTTCAGCTATTTAAACCTTTAAATTATCTTTACTGCT